>OU343037.1:11412625-13812625 GCA_910593735.2 Ectemnius lituratus | reverse complement strand
GCACGTCATATATTTTTGTAGTCAATAAAATATAGGAAGGAGAACGAAATTCCTATCGCGCAGTCGGATAATGCGCGTTGTCAGAGGTGGTAGGTGCTGGAAGAACGGCAACTCATCCTCCTCAAGCAGATGCTCGTTAAGATCCTGTCACTCAGGACTCGCGCGGTAGAAGCCAAAACACGCGCGTTCGCTCGAGGATTAAAAGATTCCCGGTGAGGATAGCGGCGAGAAATTGATGAGTATTGCCGGCGCGGGATAAAGGAAAGCCAGCGGGAAAGCTGGGACAAAAGGAAGGGAAACAAGACGATGCTCAATCTTAATCAATTTGGTTCGGAATCAGGAAGATATCGTACAATTTTGTCAATTGCTTGGCGTGTCGTTATCCTTGACAATCGATACAAATTGTCGGAGGCAATCGTTCACGAATATTTTTGTTCCCGTTGTCTCAAAAGCTTCTACTAAAATTGAAGATCCCAAATCTTTGGCAAGTGCCTTGAGAGCTATGCGGCGCCGCCGTAAACAATATTGCCGCGCGGACGAAATCCTCTTGGGAATACACTCTCCCTCTTTTTTTCGTGATAACTCTCTCGGCGCAAAGAAGATCCGACGAGGACCCTTGGGAAGTCTGCTCGTGTACCTCTCTGGCCTTGAGCCGTGCCTTTGATGTCCCGAGAGGGACGCGAGCCTACTGTAACAGTCAATTTCATTACACCTTGATGCGATTGATGGTACTCTCAGACCTTCCTGTGTCCCCAGCACTGTCTTGAGTCACGCGTCTGCTCGCACGAAGAGACGAATTTTACGAGTACGCGACAGTAGCGACTTTTGTCAAAATTACTATGATACAAATATTCAAGAAATAGATAACTAGAATTATCTACGCTTTAAAACTTTCTCAAAGGTATATAAATTAAATCTTGACTATCGGACAGTGTGTACACAGTGGAAAGTTTTGTTTTCGACAAAGAATCGGCGTCCTTTAGCTTGAAGTGTCATTCTCGAGAAAAATAACATGTGTCTGTTATCGAGGGAAGGCCATGACGCAAGTCGAATTCCAGGATTTTCTCCCCGTGTCCTGAGCAAATAAACTAGGAAGAGTGGCACGACCGACCGAGGCATCGGGGGGTCGTTCTCCGAAGAAAATCCACGGGGGTCCTGCTTCTCGCCAGTTGGCTTCCCATGTAAATGTCCGACCAACACAACCGGCGACGTGTCCCTGGCACGTACACTACACCGGCGCACCGTGGCACGAAACGAGCCGGGGCACACAAGCGAAAAGCTAAAGGCGCGGATCTTAACGAGGAGTCGAAGATTGATGCAGACAACGGTGCAGCATCCGCCCGCCGGTCCATCTTGAAATCGTGCCCGAGCATTTCCCGTGCCTACCCTTTCCCCGTAACTCATTGCTCTCTGTCACTCGGCCATCGACATACACGATCTCTTGCACATTTTTCTTACCCGCTGCCCCGAACCCCAAGTATTTTTGTATCTTCTCCCCACGTAAAATAAATGTATTTTCGTATCCGCTCCATCTTCGCATTCATATTGCAACAAGCTGCCGAGAGAGCGTAATATAGCGATCCTGCTTTTTAAGTGTCGGCTCATTTACAACGTTGCCTCCATAATTTATCGGAAATTAGAGAGAAAGTGAATGCGATGTATCGACAAGGTAAATTCGTGTGGCCACCGGGAGAGAATGGTTGGTTGTTTCTCGTAGGAGGAGATCGTCGGTTGTTACGCCACTGTGCGTGCATAAACGTTTTCACGGGGCCCTGGCGGGGCCTTTGAGGTCGCCCCACTCTTGGCCGTAACATCAAGATGGGCCTGTCAGGCCCTAACTAGCTAAGGTCGGGTCCGAACACCGACTCGCACGAGCAAGAGAACTCGCAAGGTTCCCTCGGGCTAGTAAGATTGTCCGAGCGTACGCTGTTTTGGTGTTTTGACACGGACTCCTGACGGATGATGCTCGTACGCATCGGTTCGGTTTGACGTATACCTGATTGGCTGCTCGGTTCTCTTACTTTTACAGTGGGCTTTCGCATCGGCTTCTCGAATCTGTTCACGTGGAACAGGAGAGTCTGAAGACTTATTTGCATTTGGAGATTAATACTTTTCTCAGTCGTGTCAGCGTTGGCGCCCGCTTATCTCGATCGCTTTCGTCTCTGGCCATATAAAATGGTCAGTGCGTGTACGGCGCCCAATAAATCAACGAAAAAGTATAATGCTTGTCTTTCCTAGTGAAATTTATGGCACGTCCACCGGTATCAATAAAAACATGGAAAGCTACGGATATTAATGAAGCGGAGACCTTCAGGGAGAGAGGAGGGTCATAAACAAGTCATTACTCGACGAGCAATAAATCGCCAGTTATGAATGTCAGGCACTTATCTCGTCGAGAACTAGGGAACTCGCGGAGTTTAGGACGTTTCCGATGGATGTAACCATAAGTTTATGACAGTGCTGTTTACGCCAGTCAATTCGTCAAGTGTTCACGCCCCAATCCGAGGAAGCGTGCCAGCGGTGAAATTGGAATGTAACCTGGCACTGTTGGAATCCGAACTTATCTTATCCAAGGTGAAGGCGACACGACGCCCAAGCAGTAGCAGACTCGTAAGAGCACGGTACTTCCAGATAAGACTGAAATTTTAGGAGCGTGTTTTCGCTGCCCTGGCACGAAAACAGCCGGTCGAAGTTATTGGCTTTCCGAGAGTGACCGCAACTTTCTCGGAATGACGGAAGTCTCATAGAAACCTGTTAACACGCCAAACGAGAGGGATACATATAGAAATGGGTAGAGGAATTATCGATGGCAGTGGCATTCGTGGTGTAAAAGGCATTTCTCGGTATAACGGTAAACCGTTTCAGTGAACCTTGCGACTTTTCCGATAATAGGTACATTGAGGAGGAAAGGCGGTGCGCCCCGATAACCAGAATTAATCACCTAGTCTTGAGCGTGTGTGTTGAGCCGATTGGCAGCTGCTCGTACTAAAAGATTCGCGCGAAGGCAGCAGAGCAGAACGTTCCCGATCGAGATCGATTTCCAACGAAGAAGGCAGGTTTAAGATCGTGGTGGAAGGCGATCCAGGGTCGGGAAACCCTATAGCAAATACCGAAATTGGAAACCTTATGCCTTCCAGGAAGCACGTGCATCTCGAAAAAGCGCTGGTCCATATGGAGGGCGACCCGAGGGACCCTTCGAAATCGTTGTATCGGAGGTTTCATCTGAGAGAAGAGAAGAACCAAGGCAGGGAGAGAGTCCGGGTTCGGTGCAGCAGGAGCTCTCGGGTTCCCCCGATGCGATGGTCCCGGCGACCAAATGAGAAAGCGATGAAAAAAGAACGACAGTGGAGTGAACGGGACGACCTGCCGCAGGGAAACAAGACGAAGAGAAGTGACTGTCGATTATTCGGTGTCTAAACAAACTAGAGAGCCGGTCCGGATCCCCGACTGCTCTCCCATCGAGAGATGCTTAACAAGGACCTCGTTATAATATTTTATTGCACCTCCCAGACTTCATACAACCTGGCCACAACAAAAGCCAACCCACCGAACACTCGGCTGTTTTTCGTTGGCACAACGCCGCGTTATCGTGCGGCATAAAAAGCGAACGATGCACCCGCACCCACGCCCGAGTCAAGCGGGTGTCTGGCTAAGGAAAGAAAGGACGGTAATTCGAGGCCATGGAAAATGCAGGGCTCGCACTTCATTTCTGTGCGAGCATACCGAGGCATTATTCGACGGTTTACATTGACGTAGGATATTTACGGATCCGCCGGGCTCCGGGGAATGGACCCGCGCTTTGACGCTTTTCATCGCTCGACAGTCTTGTTTGTCCGTACACACTGGGGAAGGACGCGCGCGCCACAGAGTGGCTCGAAAAGAGCGGTGCTACATTTATTACACAACAAATCTGTCCACAACCCCACTGGATCGCAACTACATACTACACAACGAGAGTACATTCCAACAGTTACACTCTGGCAATTGCTACTTCTACTATAACAACTCTGTGATAAGTTGACAGAACGTGTTCTACCGTTCTGTATTTTGTCCTTGCTTCCACCATCCCACCAATGTTTCACTCTATGCATATGCAATTTCGAATTCTTCTCGGCACGTTCACTTTCCATGGAAGCACCGTCATTAATATTCATAGGGCTGTCTTAATCGGAAGCAACAAAACTACGAGTCCGCCACAAACTGAGAGATGAGTCCCGAGAACTTTGTCTCGCTCCGTCATAGGATGCTTTGACAATCGGCTGGTGTCTACAGCGCGATGCGAGAGGCAGTCCTCTCGGGCGTAAAGGGCGCGTCTGCGAATTTCCAGGAGGTTGCTAACAAGGACGGTGGCTGGCTGTTGCAGAGGATGCATACGAAATACGTGTCAGCCGTGGAGCAAGCCGCAAAGGGCGAGCGTTAAAACGCGCAATCCCACGCGTGAGCGAGCGCCCTTCTCTCTGGCAAGGGCGAATCGGTTATAACGCGGTGGTTCAGGTGTCGCCGGCGCGTTACCACCGCACACCGGCTGGCACTGCTGGTTATATGACTGCCTCTTCATCTCTGTCTCTCTCATTCTCTCTCAGTACAGGTACAGGGTGACACTGATGAATTCGAGACAGCTATATTGTTATTAACCCTTTACTGAACTGCTCGCCATTAAGGGCTCGGGTTTACTTTCAGCACGATTAAGAAATGAAAGAATCATTTCATACAGATTATTAGACAAAGCTATGATTCAGAGATTTTTTTGCTAGTGTTTAATCTTGATGAATCTTGTTAAACTCTCTAGCAGACAAAAGAGTTAATAATAATAGCTTTTACAGGTATTTGCAAGAAGCAAAGTTTAGTAACATGTCAATTATTGATAAATATTGAACCCTTAGGTTCTAAGGGTTAGAAGATATATTTTGTCGACTGGTAATATCGACACGGCTGACTCATCTGTATTCGCACCACCCTGTATAGGTGGTGTGTGCCTGTTAGTTGCTCTCCCTGAGCGTCCGTATCTGCTCAAGAGCGCGGTGCGAGCGGGCAACGAGCCGAGTGCTTTTCGCGGGCCAGCGAACCGAGAGCGAATTATCCGCCGCCGTGGAAGTTATCGGGGAAATATTGGAAAGTTCACGCGCGCACGCCCGCCTACTCTGCTACGCAGGCAAAGTGGCTTCAACATTTTCCCACCTTCTTCCCTAGAAAGCACCCTCTCTTTCTTCTCACTCTTCCGCTTGCGAGTCTGCCGCTCTTTCATAAAGGGTTCGAACGATTCCGGTTCAGGGTTGTAAATCCAATGACTAATTTCGGTCGAGAGAAGTATGTGCAAGCTCAATGATTATCTCTAACAGGACTTGTGTCAAGTCAGAATCAAGGGTTGATGAATCATGCTGGTTCGAAGTTGGAATTACGACGGGCGTGATTCTTCTCGGCGTTATGTGAGAAAGCACTCGCGCCGAATGCACAGCGACGATGATTTCCAGCAGGTAGGAATGCACTTCGTGCGAGTGCATGCCAGTTGAAGGATGTATGGAGTGGCGAAAGGCGCCGGGGAGGAAGAGGGAGATGGAGAGCGTGAGAATGGGTCGAGGGCTGAACGGGAAACGAACGGCTATCGCGACCGAATGGATTGTTCGTTCTCCTGCGAGGCGTAGCCAGTTGACGACCACTGATTTTTAATGACTCCCGTCCCTTGTAATCGATATCTTGACGCGCGGATATGCCTCGGGTAGAAGGTGTTCGCTGAGTGGAGATACGGGTCTCCGCACAAATGCACTTTAGTCGACACGAGGATGTGTGAGTGCTACCTGCACCTACAGAAACTATGTTCGTGTGGTTGACCTATAATAAAGTTAGCATAAGTATTAGATAGAAATACTTCTACCAGTGCGCTATATAAATCCGGGTCTTAAGTCTTAACCGATTGCATTAATACTTCACATGCTACTTTTTCAGTCCATTTACTCCACTGAATTCTGTTATGTAATACTTTCACCATGAAAGGATATTCCAGACATGTTTTATTCGTTGCTCCCGTTAGCGTGTATAAGCTTTAACTATTCAGGGGAATCCTTATTACACTTTTTGTATATTTCTGTCTTTACAAGATAAAATATCACATTTATACGTTGCAGGGTGTGCCAGTGTAAATGAAGAAGCTACCGACACTTACCAGCAACGTAGTTACTAAAGCGAGTGACCGTAAAATAATGAAACGCGGCAGAAATATATTCGCTCGGGGCACAGGTTGTGCCGGCGAATGTATTCCTGGGATAAATCGGCCTGGCATAAAGATATCAAATTTATCTTTGTCCATTTCGTTCGCCGCATCTTTTCGTTTTCATGTGGCGCGCGAATAAGTGAGAGCGCTCCGCTACGGCGGCGCCGGAATTCGAATGTGTTTTACGAGCTTATAAATTCAGTGCGGACCATTTAATATTTCAGCGACGCGTTACGGTGCAGCGTACTGCCGCGGATTGTGTATCAAATTGCGCGCGCCGCTTCAATTAGCCGGTGGGCGCAACTAATGGCGCGAACTCAGACGGGACATAATAATTATTCATTAATTGGCTCGAATACTCTCTCGCACGCTGGAACCCGCTGGCGCGCCACCATTCTTTACTGTCTCGTACTCAATTACAATGTAGATTAATCGTCCGGCATTAGTTTAATGGACTTTCAGCATTAGAGACATGCTCTCGATGCCTAGAAATCGCCATAGTAACTGTGTGTAATGATTGGTGAGTGGACATCAATCATTGCGATAAATTGTGGACTAGAGAATAAGTATCTAACTCTTTATGAGCTATTATTGTATTAACAGAACGTTCTATTTGTCATTTTTACAGTTAACTTACATTATTAACTGCTACTCACAGTTGGCATTGACATTGTGAAAATGAATTGCAAATGTTTGCTTAGTAATGTATTCTTCTACTTTATTTTTGGCGCACTAAGGACCATTGTCCTTGGTGCTGAATAGCTTAAACGGAAAGGCTACTACACTTCCAACGACGATAAAAGTTTCGCCTTATCGCAAGGTAGACAGCCTCCGAAACTTCTACAGCCCGAAAACTTCAAAGGGCATAGTCACAGCTGGGCGAAAGTTTCGCCATTAAGTAAGACACCATCAGTGACAAGGGAATCGAAATGAAAAGGACATTGGAACTAAGGGTATTAAAGCACTGCCTGAGGAAATCTGGTCAATGGCAGATTTATTCTGACGCAAGTGACTGAAAGGAGAACTCTAAAAGATCTGAAGAGAACTTTCGCCGAAAAGCGGCGCGCTTTCCAAACGAGTGATGCATGCGAAGTGCAGGTTGCCTCGGGCAAAGTGAGCGGCATAAGGCGTAACAGAGGAGCTAGAAGATAAAGGTGTGAGCAAGAAGCTTTTACGCACCCATGAGTTTTCGCACTTCCGCTTGGCTGAGGAAGAGGTTGAAGTAACTCGCACCTGGTCGTGCGAGGACGAGCAGCAATAGGAGTAACCGCAGCAGCGGCGGCGGCATCACCAATTTTAGCTGCATCGTGCTGTGCTGCTCCTCTCCACCACTCACCACGTGCTTCCCGAGCGCACAGTTTCTCACACAAACGCGTGCGAACGAACAGGAAACGAGCGAGCGGGCAAGCGTACACACACGTCAGCTGGCACGCGAGTGTGTGTCGGTCGTCGTGTTAAAGTCTCCGGGAGCGATTCATCGTTCGGCGGTGATTACTCGATGCATAACAGCGTCGCACGCTTACTACGATTCTACTCTGTCGGTGTAGGGCTGGAGGAGTAAAACGCGCACGTGACAGCACCTCACCAATCGTGCATGCAGGCAAACCCTCGTGCTGTACACTTAGAACGACGTAGCCAGGCACACGAGGAGCAGAGCCTTTGTACACGCGCTCTCTCTGTCTCCGTCGTCCACCGCACGCCGAGCGGCTCCAATCGACTCCAGCTTTTGACAGCTCGCCCAGTGTTTTACTCACCAACCGGCACTCCCGAGTCTCGCACACTCTTTCCTTCTCTCTCTCTCTCAAACACCGAAACCCTACTTCCGATACACGTGCGAGTGCTAGTACGTAACGTAGGTAAGAAGAATCGAGCGAAATACAGAAGAATATCGAGGAAAGAAGCGAAGACGTGAACGAAAGAGCTAACACGCGCGGAGAAGCGCGCGGCGAACTCGTCTCGCGAGAGCCACAACCAGTTGTGTGAGCCGACCGCCATGGGTCGAGCATACCCGACGCAGGCTTGTCGAGCCGAAGCTACCCGAGCGGAGCCGAGCGTTCCCGATTCCCACCCACGAGAAGATGTTCACGTTCCTTCACCCCTCGCCGGCAACGGGAACGCGACGCGAAGCAGGCCGAGGGGATAACAACAACTTTCTATCAATATAGAGTGCTGCAAATGAAAATCTACCGGTGGCAAGCCAACGCCTTTTGAATTTGCAACTTCCACTTGGGGTTCGTACTGCGAAACACTGCACTGCCACGCAGTCTCCTCACGTTGCCGGTAAGTTTTTTCTCGCCTAGCCTCGAAAGGCAGGATCGCTCTTGAGATAGAACTTGTTGCGTTCTCGCAGTGCACGTGTGCAACTACCGCGAACATTAGTGATCGGCGGGAAGAGGATGTTCGTGCGGACCATTCCATCCGAGGGTATTAATGCCTTTTCTAAGAGCAGCAGCGATCTTGTAAAAGTAAGTGCTGCATGTTTTATATCATGCATGGAACCGTGTACTGCATACCAATACCGTATATGTAACATGATTTTACTTGTGCGTACAAATTATTCTTATGTGTAAACGTCTAACGATCTAGTTGATCTAGTACATGATACAGATCGATGCTTGCCCACTGTTTATGGTAGTTTCGTCTCCTAATGCTTTTATAATGAAAAACATTGAGAGTTTAATCTACGCTCCTGTAGGTTAGGAGCGCTAGAAGGGAAGCCTTATCGGCGTAGGGTTATTATTGTTTTCTTCAATGATTGTTTTACAATGGCGTCTATATACCATAAGCAAGGTTCATTATAGGAAGAAATTGAGCATGACAGGTGCTTCAATCGTCTTCGCAAAAAGCTTGCAACATAAGTCCCGAGCTCGTACGCTCATTCGAGTTCTTATTCATTGGTTCCCTGGAGTTCAATGGTTTTTGGTTAGGTTATCATTGAGAGAGCATACTCCGTGACAAACGATGGCCATGATTGCATCGGGCTCAGCGGCTACCAGTCTACTGGAAGGATTGCCTTCGGCAAAAAGCGGCGCACGAGTGCCTGTGCTTCCGGGAACCGGTCGGATGCAGCGGCAAATCATCGAATTTACGAAGGGTTCGGACAAGCATGCGGCATGTACGTCACGGCGTACGATCATGCTCTCGTATTTCATGGCCGGTCGGCAACCAGGAGGATCGCCGGGCAATATTCACATATTCGCAACCAATTTGCATAATTCTCGAGCACGTCGATGGGTGGTGAGAACGCCCACGTACTTTCCAACTGCGATCACCCAGCTATTCTACCCAGTTTCAAGCCCATCTTCTTTCTCTTGGACGCTTGCGTCCAACAAGAAAGACTTGCTTGATTACCGAGCGCCATCATTACAGGGCGTAGGAACAAGGCCTGTGTAAATAGGATCAGGCTCCATCGCTGGCTGGTTCCTCGATCGGACGGAATCGCCGGCGTAGAGAGCGATTAAGTGCAAATGCACGAAAGGGTAGAGATGCTGAGGAGAGCTTGCCAGTGGAGTGGGCAGGACTCACTTTGCAAATTCGAAGTTGATTGAAAAGCTCGCGGTGCTGGAGAGCAATAAGAGAGGAGAAAGGGGATGAAGGGGGTGGGTGGGGGGATGGACGAACGGGATAACTACCGCGAGAGAGAAAAAAGAGATACGAGGGTGATTACTCTCTTATGCCAACATGCACACTGCTCCTTCTTCGAGTACTCGCGTCAATCTACCAGCCTGATTTCTCTACCCTTTTCACTTTGCTCTTGTCCCCCCACTTCCTCTCCTTGCATCGGGCAGATGTGTGCGAGAAGCTGAAACGGACTGGCTCGTTCGCCCTTACCTGATCTGCCTCGTTATCCTTCTTTTAGCGTTACTCCGTCAAACCGGGAGTGATTAACTTAATTCCAACGATTATGTGGTTGAGCCCTGTCTGGTTTCATATTGCAGTAATACCACTGCAGGTTTATCCCCATGCTTTGCCATTTTCGTTGGCGTAATTCGTACCTTCTGCCGTTTGTTCGCTTGACGCAAATTACTCTGATGATCCAGGAATGCTCTGATTTCCACTAATAATGAACCCGCGTGTGTGTATTTCGTAATAAGACCTGTCAGATTAAAGTCTTACACACGTTTTTTTTCCGCCTTCCAATTACTTCATCCGTCAGGGATTTTATGTTTTACGTTCGCACGAGGCCTGGAAATAAAGGTTTAATTGAACGTACAGTTAGAAGGGTGCAGTAGCGATTCTGGTTCGTGTTCCGTTAGATTAAAGGAATCAGAGTAGCACAATGCGTGCACAGTGGACGGGAACGCGGCAGATATCGCAAAAGAAAACTGGCGCGCGGCGTGTGCGAAGCCCCGTTTAATCTCGAGCAAATATAGGGTGCTGCGCTTAAATCAAGACCGAGTCAAGGAGAGCGAGAGAGAACGGACTCCTTTGTCGGCCATAATCTCAGCAAACACTCGTATATCACAAGGCCTGCCATCCGGATTCTTGTTTTATCCGAATTTACCCTAGCCTTGGCTACTGGAAAGTCAGGCAAACGAACGCTGGATGCCGCGGATGTTTTTCCTCGTGTTTTTGGATACTCGTATCTATTGCCAGCTCGATTCCCCGTCCGGATCGATTTCACCTACGTATCTGCCGTGCAAATAAATCCGACCGGAACATTCGTGTGATCCGTCTGTATACAACTTTTACAGCTCCCGGTTTCTTTATACGCAATTCCTATGTACTTTTTCATGGCATTCAACCACCACGAATAGCCCTGAGTGCTCCAGTTAAAATAATGTCAAATTATTAAAGCCGTATAATTACTGTTTGCCCAATCCTCAAGAAAAATACGCTCAACTGCAGCGGCGGAATGGTATTCACTCGGGGGCCAAGCTTAAAGCTTTGACGGTTTTCGCTGGGAAGCCTTGACGACATCGTGTTTTCTGTGTTTACCCTGAAAAAGTCGCCGTTACTATCGCTGGCGCACAGCTTGTGGTTTCTCTCGTTTGAAAGACTTTCTTTGGCCGATCGCAAGCACGGGAGCGCGGTGCGTTCTCCAATTAACGCCTCCCGTGCGAGATCAAAAGGTCCGCGGGCGCTCTGAAAAGTGGATTAAAGCGCGCTCCGTTTACCGCCGGCTTTTACAACGTTTACAGACGTAAGCGTAACCGGCTGCGGACGTAGCGACGTATGCACGTACGTTCGAGTACATACTGCTCGCTTGCCTGCTGGCAGGGACTGTGCGCACTCTTACAATCAGTCTTCCAACAGACGCCGGCTCTTTGCTACCGTGCTACGCCTTTTCCACGAATCTCTCTTCTAGCGGGGCGCACCCTCAATTCGTTGCGATACCACAAACATTTTCCTCGGGCAACCGCCTAGCGCGCACGTCAAAGGCCACACGGACTTCCGGCGGTATACAGTTTTAATTAATGAGATGTGGGCGCTCGCCGCTAGCCTTTGACCGGCTTGCGATTCTTTCACCAAAAGTACGGATGCCCGGCCTTATTTCAGTGTATCAAGTCTAAGGCCATTAGTGGGAAACAGTCTTTTTCCATTGGTGCCACGGCTTTACTCTGCTAGACCCAGATTCGCATTCGTATTTATCCCTTTGATGGATGTAGTCGTGGATTCAGAGCCTTTGAATTTCGGCGGTATTCATATTTGACATATAACTTGTGCTTATATTTGATACGTCCCGCTTAACATTTTTTTCATAGAAAATCATGTGTCTCAGGTAGAATTTGTTGCAATTAAATTTAAATTATGTCTCAGAGATTTTGTATGATTTGATTCGCGATACGATTGAAGCTTGCAAACCTTAACGAACACTTTCAATTAGAATGACTGCCGTCAGTCAACGAGTACAAAGCCGCGAGACTTGTTTTCATTCGAGTGGAGAGCCTGATCAGTTTGAACTCCTCTCTTGACCTTACGACGGTGCAAAGGGGTGAAAGTAGAAGTTGCGGTAGGCAACGGGGCAGCGCGGTAGGGTAAGTGGTGAAAATAAGAAGATACAGATAAAAGAGCTGGCTGCACGTTGGCCTAACAAGACTCAGGACTCAGGGGCTATTATCATAATTGTGGGCTGCAGGCAGCGGCTGTGCCCACAAACCAGAATGCCTCTTGTCTCATCTACCTTCGTCTCCTCTTCTCTCGATCTTTCTTCCTTCTTGATCCAGTGCCCTCTTCTCTCATATGCACTCTCTCTCTTTCTCATCCTTCCTTAACTCCTTTCTTCTCCTCTCTCGTCTCTCTTTACTCGCAAGACTCCGTTCGTCTCTGCATTTTGCGCGACTTTTTGCTGCTCTTTTGCACGTGCTAAAGACAAATGGATCGGAGCACCCCGGAGGCATTTAACTTTCTCGCGTCCGTATTTCCATTTAGATTAAGAAACCTAGCCGATATTCAGCGTGGCGGCAGTGCATGGCCTCGAAAACCACGAATAACTCTTCTTAATGTCCCCCTGCAGTTCCATAGATCTAATAGCCAGACTCCTGGGGCTTTATGGTACAGACAGATTTCGTCTGCGTGCTCATGGTGCGCACTTTCTGCAACGAATTCTCTCTTTCTTCATGTCTGGCGATTGTTATTTCAAGACCACGGGCAAGTGCAAGCCTGTGCCAAGTGATCTTTCTGAAACGTTTCAAATCAGTGGAGCAATTAACGCGGAAGCATTTAATTCAGCATAGGAGTTGCACGTCTCACCGCAGATCAGTTGACTTCAAAAGTGTCGGTGTAATAAAAGCAACGATTCTCCGATGAGATCGGGCAATCCTAGGAAAGCTAGTCTGGACGGGCTTAGTTTAGTTCGGTCTGCTGAAGAAGCATAGCATACATAGAAGAGGTAACGTCTGCTAGCCGACGCCTCGTTCTCTCGGTATCTTTACTCTCCTTGATTACATGGCGAGCCACGAATTCGCCCTCTCTCTTTACCTTCTTCCCCAGCTTTTTCTATGGATGTAACACACATAGGTTCGGTTTTAATTTGACGAGAAAAGCGCGTCGTGTAATGCGAGTGCGTCTCTGCCAGGATATCGACATGATGTCCTACGAAGGAAAGCTCTTCCAAGCACTACTACTTGCAGGAAATAACCGATGGCTTGACCGACCACATCGGGACTGCTCTCTCATCAAATAACTTTGGTGTCGACCACCCTGAGTAAAAGCAGATCGTACTGCCGCCTCATCTGTCGTAATATCTCGTGGTGCACCCTGAAATAGATCTATAGACAGGTTCAAAGGCAAATCTTGACTTTATCTTCGGCAGCACTGCCGCGCGTAATAAATTGATCCGGGGAACTTCGAACGAGCTGGCTGTCCCATTTGCATGCGAAATCCATTTATGTTGATCGGCCTGCCGAGATCCAGTTAACTCGCTCGTGATCACCGGCGTTATACTTCAGGTATCGGATATATTTATCTTGATTCAGTAAACAAAAAATCGACGTGGGCAGCAAGTAGTGTGTCAATTAGTTGTAGTCCAGGAGTTACAAACTGTTTTTTACTGCTTGTGAAAGATACCATCTGGAAAGTGGCATTGGAATTCTCCTCTCGCTATTTGTTCGTCATTACCAATGCTGGCATTTGCCAGAGAGTTCTCTCCTTTCTTAACTCTTTCCGATCTGTTTGGTTGGATTACACTGGCAAGGATTCGACGAGTTTTCTGTGGAATCAAGCTTCGGTGCTCCGTGATTTTCTGCAGACGATGTCTGTCAGTCCATCTCGGTCTTTACCTTATATCCCCTAAGTGGCGTGGCCAAACTGTTTCCTCCTTTTTTCGTCTCGATTTGTTTCTCGTGCACTCTTTCAGCGAGGGATGCCGAGGGCGTGTATGTTTGTTTAGCCTCGGTGTACCCTGTTATTAGGGGCCGGTACTCCTCGAAAAGCGAAGGGCCCACGCGGATATACTTGGGCCCCCGAGATGTTGATCCTCTCCACTCCTCTCTACTGGTCCCCATCTCTCATTTCTCTCTTCTCGATCTTATCCCGCGTATCCTTCTCTCTTTCATCCCGAGCCTTTCACCCACCACGTTTAAAGTATACTCTACGATCTTCGAAGGGAGAAGGAGACTACAATGATTTGAAGGACGGCATATCCATTCGCCGCCGGTATCTTTCGCCAACTCCTATCGAGATTTTGATTTAGATCCAACTGCTGTTTAATTTATCGACGACGATCAAATAGTTCCGGCCTAAGAGAAATATGATTGAGAAATTTGTACTTTCATAATTTATATTCACTTTTTTTTCACTACGAGCCTTCCTCTAGTGTGAAGCAAACTTTAATATGAATACGATACTAGCGAGTATGTCGGTGAAAAGCCGTCGATACTTTGTGAACCAATTCTCTAAGAAGATTACGAGAATGGCCTTCCGTTCTCCATGCCGAGCTAGTGACACGAATCCCGTGTATCTCAAAGCGCACTATGGCCACCAGTTTCTCCTGCGTTAGCCGCTTTTCACGCATCATTTCTTCGGGTGAGAACGAGCAGAGAATATCAATTAACCGATATATCGTTAAACGGCGTCTACGCCACGGGTGATCTGCCGCCAAGCAGATATTTATGGGGCGCCTTTATGCGATACTGTTTTTCCAATGCGGTTTATCCGGCTCCCCACTCTCTTGCTTTCTTCTCCTTCCCGGTGCACAATACCACACTGATGACATATGCCCGGCGCTGTCTGCCGATTGAATGACTGTCTGTTTGCGCGCGTGCGCCACGCGACAATGGCCCAAGGGACACGAGCGACGCTCCCTTCGTTATTTGTTTAATTTAACAGCATTGTCGCCCGCTAGTCTCGCTCTCCACACGATTTATCGAGCTCCTCGGCTACGAGCCTGCATTTTTAACGTGGGAGAGCAGACTGGCCGAGTGTGTCTCTCGTTGCCACACTGTTTAATTTGGACTTTGCGACACGTATGCAGGGCTGGGATTCATGCTTTACTCTCTGTCCCAGGCTATCTCGTATTTTCTCATTACGCAGCTTTTCCCAGACTGGCGTTGCTCTTATTAAAAGCGACAACTGTACTGACTCACATTGTATTTGAAATACGTTCACACGTGTTGATGGGTATAGTAAAATATATTCCTTGATGCAAGAAAACATTCTCCACCAAATTTCAGCCCCGGTAAATGTCGGGAAGTATGAAAAACATGGGAAAACCCACGAAAGCTAATTATTCAGGATCGGCTTTCCATGTGTTTTCGATACAATTCCGGCACTTTGGCCACTAGTTTTATGTTTTCTATCCGTTTTCATACTTAAACAATCGAAATATCAAGCGTTCGTCCAAGTCCCAGAACCTTCGAAAAATCGAAAATTTGTGAAGGGGTACATATGCAAAAATTTGCGAAAAAATGAATTTTGAGCTAGGGCTCTGGAATTTATATCACTTCTTCCTTGATGCAAGAAAACATTCTCCACCAAATTTCAGCCCTTGAAAAGATCGGGAAGATTGCAAGACGTGGAAGAAACCGTCAGAATCAGATGAAATTAATTATTCAGCCTTTGCGCTTGACATTACACGGCTATCAAAACAATCAGGCAATGACCGTATTACCGATATTTCGATGGTAAAAAACTGATTTCAAGCTATCTGCTACACCCTGTATTTGTAATTTCCGAAGAGTTTGGAGAAGTGTACATTACCTGCAGTTGTTTTGTTACCAGCTCTTGGGGCCTGGAAGGTAGAGTGCGACATCTCGTGGAAGTCGCTCGAATATATTTCTGAGTCACACTTTACCGGTTACTCATCTTTCGTGGTTTAAGGGGAAATATTGATTATTCTCACAGGTTTATAAATAATTCGCTTTATTACAAATTTTACAACTCGATATAATTTAGATCTTTCAGTACGCGATAACTGATGCGGTGATAAATAAATAAATAACGCGGGCGCGATGATACCGTAACATCAGACGTCACAAGGAACTCTGGTTATACGAGATTTCTAATTAATTGATAATTCGAATTTCACGCGTTGCTCGATTGCTTTTATACTCTTGAGATCAGCAGCTATCAACTTCACACAATAACAACAGTTTCATAAATAAGAATTCGAGTCTTAAATAACTTACAAGCTTAACTACCCGGCGCGTTAGTCGCATAAATAGAAACATCACTTAGAGCTAAAGCTAGTAACAACAATTGGCTTGCACGATCACCGTAAAATTGAGCACATGCGACCTGACCGCGTGACAGTCCCTGAACCAATACGTTTAGACGTGCGAACGATCTATCTTACAAATGTAGAGCATCATCAGAGTGCTCTTGAATATTGCAGCGAGCTGCTCGTTCACTTATTGTATTAGTTCTCCACTGGACAATTCTTCTGATCCGTGCGAATGAAGTACGCTCTGCTGATCTTGTTCTTGTCGAGGACGTCATAGGCTTTCTCGAAAACCTCCAGCGCCGCTTTCGGTTGTCTTGTCAGTATCCAAACATTTCGTATGCTAAAAGGATCATAATTATGACATTCTTTCCTTTCTCTCGCTTGATGGGATAATTTATCTCCTTTGTCCTTTCGAGTGCACTCACCTGAACACGCCGAAGTTTGTGCAGCTCCATACTACAGAATAATTGGTATAGTCGCTGTCTAATATCCAATACGGTGCATCTATTGGTAATGGTAGCGATGGGAAAGAGATTGATAATTTGGGCTCGTCTTGCCTGGTGATTATTTTCCCAATGCCTTCAATACTTGACGCCACGCCGGTCCTGGGGGAATAAATGTCCGATGGAGGGATTGTTGATTCGTGGGAAAAATTCGTTGGATCGATAAAGTTGCAAAACATAAATTTATACTCACAAAGATGAAATTTGTTGGTTGACGATTTTGACGGATCCATTGTCATTCATGCTGTAATTTGCGGTCACGCACTTCCCGCCGAACTCGAAGACCGCGAAGTATCTCTCAGCCTCGTACCACTTGCCCAAATACTACAACATAATCCAGTCGAAATCAGTGCCTCATTAAATCAGAAATCCAACGAATTTGGGCCAGGTGTCACTCTTGACTCTTGATATATTAAAATAGAATCCGAATGGCTCATTACCGAGCACGATCCTAGCACGCGTCATTCTAGGCCTACTTAGGACAACTTTCTAAATGCAAGTTGCACTGACTCATAAGTAAGCCAATAATACGGGAACACCTATTAAAGTTCACTTTAATTTTTGACAAATACAATCTTTTTATATAAAGGTACTCACCCTATCCAGTGTGAAATTAGACATGGTCTCTAGGTTCGGACAGGGTCCCAAAAAGGGCACCTGTGCTATCGCCACACTGGCGAGAAGTGGGACGAGAAGAATTGACAACATTCTCTCACAGGAAGCTGCGAGCATTGGTGGATGAATACGTCTGTCAATTATCAAATAGACATTGATTAATAAGCTCGTATATTGTCATTAATCAGATGATCAAAATGTCAATTTTATCGTCTATGAATACTATATGGAGGCTTACAAATTGATTGTAGAAATTCTGCTAGTGGACAATGAACTTGAGAGTTCGAGATATCGCTTTCGTCTGACGGAAGAAAAAGCCAGTGGAATAGGTAATGGATACAGAGAAATCGAGACGCACTGCGAGAGTTTGATCGTGTTTTCACCGGACAATTAGAGTTAGTGTCGCGCGTTGCACTGACAATGCATATCTGAAGAGACACTACATGCGCTCCCGGCTATATATTTATTCATGGGTGCATGGAGAATCCGGGGAGAAAGAACCTTGGGCACAAATACCCGGTGCAATTTTCCTGTAACCGCTTTGTCAAGTGCCTTTTGCAACGGCGACCTGACGACATCCGAGCGTAATCAATAAGCTGCGACACCAACATCAAATACCAATACCATTAATTTAAGTGTCGCGAAATGCAAATGAATTGCAAAACATGTATCTTTTAAGCTGGTCCATTTTCAATGCACTTAATTTTGAAATTATAGGAAAAATGGTTTTCATATAGAAACTTCGTGCAATCGGAACAGGAAAGTCGATTTATTGTGGGTAACAATACCTTACGTAAAGGTGAGCACGGACAAAGTGTATCTCTTCTATAGAAAGAATCTTTTTGTTCTTCGTTACAAATTGATGATCATAGGCTAACACAACATTGACGTTGGTCAAGGCTTAATTATTGAAGTGGCTTTTATTAATGTAATTACTAGTGTTGGAAATTTGAGTCCAATACTTTAGCAGTCTAAGACACTGTTATGACAGACAGCCTTTGTGACTTAAGCTTACCAGATACTCGGATAAAATCGTTTCTCTGATGCTAAAACCACGAAACCAACTACATCCAAATTATCACCGCATCGAAACCGAAGAAGATATGAATATTAAACTTACTCAAGTGCACAGCCAGGTGAATAGACGGCCGGTATTCGTGGGGATTGATAGTCGTTGATGGTATACACTACCCACGGGGCGAACTGTTGGTCAGTGACTGGACTTCCTGGCCGGTCTACCTTGCGTTTACGCGAACGGGCGAACGAACGAACGAACTCGTGAAGGCTGACTGGATGCGTTCGGGACAGTTCTGTCAGTGGGTCACTAACGGTACGCTCGAGGAGTTCAAGAAACCCAGCAGTGCGACTCGAATTCGCCTTCGACCAATCATCTGTCAAATGATCCTTTAAGATGCAAGAATGCCTATCCTATATCATCGTACTGTCGATGAAACATGCTTTGTTCCATCGATGATGATACGCAAGGCATCGCATGCCAGTGCGGGTTTAGCACAGTTTTAGAGTGGGTTTTATGATACCCGTATGTTCCTCGTTGTAGATCCGTAACGGGGTCGCTATTTCAGTTTCATTGGTACCAGCTGCACATCTTGCAATATCTCTTTCCATTGTCATTTCTAGGGCTAGCATTTCAGCTAGCTAAACATTCCAGACCTCCTTCCTACTTATTGTGAAAGGGTATTCTTTGAGCCACGCACCTCTATTAAGGTTTATTGGATACGGCAAACATTTGAATGCAATTTCCTTGGTCCGATGGTGTCATTAGAGAAATTTACCCATGGTGTATTCCCTCTTCCCACTTCGCGTTGCCACGCGAGAAAATCATCTTTGATTGTCACGTCATTTACGTCGGTGTTAGAACAAAGTGAGCGTGAAAAAAAGTCACAGCGGCCGTTAGGCAGCCTTGTTACATGTGCTTATAATGTCTCTAACTAGGTAACATTTCCCAAATATAGATTTGAAAAAATCACTTGTAAAGTGAGTTTGCATTTTTATGGAGATTTATTAAATCTCGTATTTTGGTACTCTGTATTTATTGATACTCGTCGGATACGAGACTCCGTTAGATCATTACACAGCAGAATGCCCATTGATTATAGCCTCGAACCGAGGATACATGTATCAGTTACGATAACATGAAAGTATCCTCTAATTCGCAGCAATCAGGAATGAAAAGTCATTTCCGAAGGTATAAGGAGGGGACCTTCACTATCTAGGCCAAGGGGGAAGTCAATCATAACAGCAGTGCTTTTATAAAAACGTTTTATGTAACAATTTATTTCAGCTTCCTTTTTTTATCATAATTTCTTGCATTTGTACATAAATTATAAAAACAAACACCATCCCAATCCCTGGCGCGCACCTCAAAGAGGTGTAATAAATAACGAATTAAGCAAGATGCTCGGGCGAGACTGGTTTCTTACGAAGACCGCTACGAGCCCAAGATCACTGGAATCTTATGGTTCACCCTGTGGATTTACCCTGACGAGTAGGACGGAACGCAAATCTAAATTTCATTCGAGTAATACTAAGCAGACTTTTCCATCATTATTTCGGGTTTCTTCTCCTCCAACACTTCGATTTTTTTCTCCTCGGTCTCTTCGGCCACCATATCTTCTTTGGGGACCTCGACTAGTTTCTCTTCTTGCACGTCAGCTACTTTGAGGATGTGCTGTGGAACGGTTTCCACCGGTGCAACTATTTCTTGGACTTCTTCTAGTGGTTTCAGTACTTCAACGATAACATTTGCCTCTACTTCCTCCGGAGACAGGGCTGATCTTCCACCGCCTTCTGTTGCGTTTTCTTGGGGCTTCTCTTCGGCCTGTGCTTCCGCAGGAGCCTCAGCAGTCTCGCTAGGCTTATCTGCAGCTACAGCTGGAGCGGAATCCAGGTAGGCGCAGTCATCCTGGTCCGTCTTCACGAAGAACGACTTGGAGATCTTGTATTTGTCCAACACTCCGTAAGCCTGTGGATAAAGAAATCATTTAAACCTCGTATAAAACAACTTCCATCAAATTTTAAAAATGCAGACAGCAAAATACAATTGTATAAACGAATTGAACAATTTTGAGGGTCGCAAGATGCAAATGGTATGATGCTTTGAATCGATAGTCTCACCGAAAGAGAACTATCGATTTCAGAGCTAAAACTGAGTCCATAGCATTCCACCACGTTCTAAAATGCACTGGTGAGCCATGTGGCATAGTACTTTATCGAAAAGTCGACAGTCTTGTGGGTTACGAGGAGAGATAAAATGTATGTATAGCCAAGGAAGAAGTACCTTCTGGAGAACGGCGCCTGGCGCCAATCTTTCTCTGGTCATGAGCCAAGCGTTCTGAGTATGGAAAGGTCCCAAGCCTGAGCAACTCCACAGAACAGCGTAGGTATCGTAATCGGTCTCAAGTACGGAGTACTTAGTTTCCGGAGACAACGGGATGGTGTATTTTACGTGCAGTTTTCCTTCCTCAGCCTTGGATGCTGCTTTCTTGATTTCTCCCTCGAGTATCCTCTTAATACCAGTGCTAGACATTTCAGGAAGTCATTTCCATTAGCTCACTTATTTTTCCCAAGGCAATCATGTGTCAATTTTCTGTCTTTAAAGAAATAAGTCGATGGTACTTACAATCGATTGGTAACCTCATTGCTGACGCGGTATTTGCCGTCAGGAGACCTGGTGTAGTTAGCCATAACACATCGGGAAACGACTTCGGTCAGTTGGAAGTACCTTTCTGCTTCGTACCAAACGCCCAAGAACTGTGAAACATAAATTCATATAAAGCACTATCCAATTTTCTTACATTCAATTACATGCGAGATGAGAGAAAAGGACTAGTACAAATCGTGGAATATAATTCTACAAGGAACAAGAATGATTCTGAAGTATAAAAAACGTGGATGGCAGAGATCCTTGAATTAAAAATTCTCTGGTGGAGATCCAATGATTGGGAATTTAAATATGTTCTCGATCATGCAGTATTGTCGATATTATTAAAACCATGTGTAGTGCATGCACTACTTACCTTGGTCATGTCGAAGTTCGTCATGGGCACGTATTCCGGGCAGAATCCCAAGCTAGGGATCTGCGCGCTGGCGAAGGCCAGGACCGAAAGAGTTAAGATGATCTTCCCGAACATGTCTACCAATAGTGTCTGCGGTGAACATCGTACGGACCTGTTGCCTTTATATACATTAAGGAGCGAGTGCAGGAGCGTTGACCGGGCGTGTACCCCCTCTGTCTCTCACCACGTGTGGATGGATCCTTACGGTACTCTCAGTGGCCCCTGACTACCAGGCGATGGTTATTGGTCAATGATGCTCCACAGACCTCCTGGCAAGGAGTCCATCGGCGCCAAGAGCGCCCATGCCAGAAACGGGAGACGCAACCTCCATTATGCAATTTCCCAATGAACGGTACTCACTTGCCCGTCGTCCACTGGGATGCGAGACCCTTCGCTCGTTCACTTTGATCAACTGTCAAGACTGACCAGGGGACCCGCGTTACCCTTAACGGACCTACGTGCCATTAACCTTTGCTCCAAAGTGGTCAAACTACTGTTCAACTCGGCCGTAGCTAATGGCCCAGTCCCCAGCCATAGACACCAATCCATAAACAGCCACAGAATTGCCACGCTTCCAACTTCCCAAATGCGGGACACTCGAAACGGCCTCCTTCGAAAAAGCAAGATGATTTTTCGCCATTTAAATTCACGCCACTCGTACACAGTCTGGCTGCGAGTTATGCATGATGCATGCGCTGAAATACAGAGAAGTCTGGAAGCCGAATCACCGCGCGGCATTGACTTTGAAATGAATACTTCTCCGAGCGGGTCATTCGAGGATACTCGATAAAGTCGGAGAATGTGTATTTGCATTTCTTTATGGCACGTTTTCATAGCTCGATCATCTCATAAATGCTTAGGAGTGTGTGTTTGTTTGAGTGTGTACTGTTTATGGGAGAGCGAGGGCATCGTGGAATGCGTGCCGGTGACACATGCAGCATCGAAGGTGTTACGCCGCCTCTGCTTGCGGAGCCATTCATGGAGCCGGTTCCAGCAACCTCGACCTTAAGTCAGGCCGTATTTACGTCGGGGCAAATGGAGCAGGTAGATGGCAGGTGCGACCGGACTCTCCTTTACCAAGAAGATAAAATGCGAATGATCCGCCACCGCCTCTTATCGTTCGTTGCAATTATGCAATTGGTGCACCCGTCTGCCGAGTGTTTAGCAGCGTGTAACTATTTATCTTCCCTTTCTCTCTGCGTCGCTGCCCCTGTGGAACGATGCCCGGCGGTAACGGGTCTCGGGACGAGTTTTCTTTTTGTACAAAATCCTCGAAGTTGTCGTACCGTTATACGGGCAAGCTCTGCTCGCACTGTTGGCCTCACTCGTCGATCGGAGACTGCAAACAACGAAACCGCTAGAGCAAACTTAGAGCCGAAGAAGTGAGCGAAAACAGTTAAGCGAAAAAAAAAATTGCTAAAAGAAACGGTATTAAAGATGCCGATTAAAAGGATTGGTCGGAACGTTTACTTCAATTTTGTTATATGAGCGCGACGCGAGCCATTCGTCTCACGGACTAACGGATTTTTCTGTGAGACGAATTATTTATCCGCAATCCTGAGGACTGGATCTAATAGCTATGAATTTTAATGGGCGCCGGCTCCACTGGATGTTCGCCAATCAATTCCGAGTAGGACTTAATCGCGGAATAAATCAGGGAGCGCGCACACACGTACAGCAGCGTCGCCGTTGGGATTGGCAGGGACGGGAAATGGAAATCGAGAGTTAATCATAGATGATTCCTACTCGCTTGTGTGCTGCTTTTTTTTATCTTCTTTGACACGGGTCTCCGTTTGAATAAATTTATTTCTCGTAAACCTATGAACACTAAGAAAGCACGCGGAGCTGCCACTCCGCTCGGAAGATGCTTAGAATCTACGAAGGTCCGTACAGATGTCCACGACGGAGAGAAGCGTGAGAGAGTTGCCTTATCTGGCCAATAAAACTATACATTTCTCTTATTATAGCTACTTTTTTTACAAAACATATAAATTAAAGCATCGAAACATATTTCAAACATAATAAGTGGAGTAACAAGTACTCGCATTCGTTTCCTCTTCAATGCCTGTTCCGTAGTACTTTTTAAATAGCTCTCGCGACGTATATTTATCTATCCATACACATCGTACACGACTGGTCGAGTCAAGGGTTGAGTTCAATGTGTGGTATTTAAAAACGGTTTATTTGCCCAATCAGTTGTCGCCCCCTCGGCAAGGCCGACGAATCACCTTCCCGGCCTTCGCGGGACATCTGAACGCGCGCGGGTGCATGTACATACGCGTACGTACAATAAAGACGTAACTAATTAGATGCTAAAAATAACTCTCTATGCGTATACCTAGTGCGCTTACCGCTCGAGAAGAGGGTAGTCGGGGGGACGGGTGAAATTACGGGGGAGGAAGTTCTTTTTGCCGGGGGGGGGGGGGGGTTGGAAATGTAAGGAAATGGTTGAAGGTGGGTTGGGGAGTTGTTGGGGGTTGGGAGGAGAGAAACGACGGGACACGGGTTAAGTGTCCACATTGCTTAAGTTAAGGTTCTCAGGCGAAAGAAAGATCATTTTGCTTGGGGGGGCCCGCAGGCTACTTTTGCGTGACGATGGGAAACGAAAGCAAAGGTGTGTGTTGTATCCTATTTATCGTCTTCTCGTCCACTTCTAAGAGCCACGAGTGGTGAAACCACGCGCCGAGGCGTCGCACGCTAAACAATAATTACTTTATCTTTATTATCATTTAGTATCACATTGTGTTCACTGTTTTGTGCTGGCCGTTTTTGCCTGGCTTCATGAGAGCGCATACCACCCCTCCAACCTCCGATCCCGCTCCTTTACCCCATCGAGACTCGCTCATTCGCTTGGGTGTCGCGGGCGCTCCTGTTCGCACGATCGAAAGAAACGAACGAACGATCCGCCGAATGATTCTAACGGTTTCCTGATTTTCGCTCGAACGTAATGGCGCAGAACGTGTCCGGCTCGCTTTGTGCTCGCGCGTCCTCTCCAACTCCGAGAAGTGTGGAGTTGAGAGAAACGGGCGCACGGGGCAGGAGAAGAAGCACGTTCAAATTTAGACGATCCTCTTAGTACGCTTGTGCTAAGGGGTACGGCTGTTGACGCAGTGCCTTAAGAAAGCTGTCTTTCACACTGGGCCCAGAATAGTTGCACGGGACCGTCTTCGTCACTAGTAATACATACTGTTTATCGTATCATTTATACCAAAAGACTTTTGTCGTGCGCTCGCGTTCGACTCTGATGCATGGAATGTATACGGGGCGAATTATCGGTCCACTAATTGGGATGCAATAACAATTGCGGCGGCATTCGCTTTCGTTTCTCTGAATCGTGCTTGATCGCAATGCGACGACGCGGTTGGCGCGAAGGAACTGGAAGGAGGCCGAGGCTCTTCCTCAAGGCACCTTAGGTAATAATACCTACCTAAAAGAAACAGAGAATCATGACGTCCTGCGCCAACGAAAGGAAAAGAAGTAGAAGACATTAGAGAAACAAGAAGCTACTACTTAAAAATGACCTAGCTAGCCCTAACGAAACTTGGATTAATTCAAGTGATACTAAAACTCTTTCTTTCCTACGTGAATTAATTGAACTCTCATTCAAATCTCTCTCTGTTTCTCCTTATGCGAGCTGATATCGTCGTCTTAAACGCGTGTACGTTTACGTCTTAAGCCTATGAACACATGAAATCACTGCCCAGTCGACCAATTTGGACCCGTATCTGACAAGGCACTCGTGTCGCGGGGAAAAAGTACCGAAAAACGTGTTTATCAATGTCAATCTCAATGGGGATGATACAAGGATAAGGGCGGATAAGGGTAAGGACGATCAAGCGGAAGACGAGAATTAGTGCGCGGAAGAACATTAACAACGTTTATTCCACTAAACATGTCAGAGTGTATCCCACGTGCAACGACGGTTCGATCCTAATATTTATTGCCTGACTTCCATTGGAAGCGTTTACTCTCGTCGATAATGTTCCTCTCCCCGTTGGAATTCAACGTGGCTCGTTCTAGCTCGTTTGGCTCCTTTTCCATAGCCGAATCCTTAACTGCATAATGAAGGGGGCGGGGGCGCGGGGGTTAAATCGAGGGACGGCAAATCCGCTCGCTGGGAACAATTTCTACGAGGCGATTGGTGGGCAGGACACCTAAGATATCTACCTAAGACAGAAATCGGTGGAAAGTCGGTTGGTCCCTTTTGCGAAGTGTAAAATAAATAAAATCGTTCGTAGTCCGCTCGCTCTTTCGCGCTACTTCTTTGCTTTTGTCCTACTATATAACATTACAACACTATTTACATGCGAGAGATTGCTTTGCTTGCTTGCGCGCGCGCGTGCTGAGGTAGACGAGACGTCTTGCCGAAATGTCACGTGACACGATAAAACGGGTGCGCAATCAAACGGTTTATGTGGTAGCTTAATTAATTAATTAGTTAGATCGCGATCGTTGGGAGGGATGTGCTTCTATCGGTTTCTATTAAGCTCATCGAGATTTTGGCGCGTGACAGTAATTGACTCTCGCCTCGTGCTTTCCTTACATGCTCCTGGCGAAGCTTCCCCGGAAGCTTCCTCGCGCTAACACCTCGCAAGGACGTTCTCGATCACGGACGACGTCCTACCACGAGGATATATGACTTCTCGTTTGAAGTTACTGGTCATTGATTATATTAAACTTAGATTTCTTTACCGCCTGGCTCCTGAATATCCTCCAACTGTAGAGAACACTACCATTTGAAGCAAGGCTCCTCCAATGCTCCATGCAGCTTCCCCACGAAGGAAAGTATAGACGTTTCATATGGATTTAGAGTAATAATTCTGCTCTTAACTCATCAACATATTTTGCTGCCTGTGGCCACTGGCCGGAAATTACTTTTAACCACTTCCTTCGCAAGAATGCCACATGGCTTCTGGGCGTGTACGAGTCGACACTATAGCTTGAAAGTCTCCGATAATTTCCTACGACGAAGAACATTTGAAAATTCGTGCATTCGTCGCGCGATAACATTTTCATCAACGATGCTTTTTCACAAATTTCTCGGAGACTCGTACTTTGTGCTAATGACACAAGATGCGGTAACTGACGGCTTGCGGGAACGGTACAACGGCAAACAGAAATATTCGCTAGTAATACGGCTCGAGGACATACCTTTATTGGTAATGCCCTAATGAAAAATACTGGCATTCGCAAAGCCATAAAATATTCCACGATTTCATGAAAAAAGCGTTGACCGTTCACGCCAAGTACATTGTCACCCTTCGGGGCAAAGGAGAGCCTTAGCCTTGTCGCTAATCGTGCAGATTCTTGCTAAGCAGAAGATTGTTGTGCGGGCCCGACAAGTGTCTAATGAGGTCCTGCAGGTTGTCGAAGCTCAATGAGCAGAAGCAACAGGTGAAGGTATTGTCGGGCGCCGCAATGACGCCCCTGTGCACCGAACACAGATGTTTGAGTAGGTGGGCCTTCTGCTTGAACATCGCCACGCACAGTCTACACGCGAACGGTTTCTCGCCGGTGTGCACTCGTAAATGGGTCTTCAGGTTCCAGGACATGCCGAACTGTTTGCCGCAATAGCTGCACCGATATTCACGGACCGGCGTCGATTTCGGTGGATCGTCCGTCGGTGGAGGCGGTGGCGCCCTCGCTGGTGGCAGAGTCCACGCGCCCCACGGTGGCTCCAGACCCGCTGCTGATGCTGGGTCGGCACTCGGTGGTCTGTGTGACGCTCCTGGAGGTGTCACTGACCTGTCCTGCTGTAAGGACGAAATAAAAAAAATAGAAATAATACTAAGAACATAGAATTATGTCTAAAGAAATAATGAAGAAGGATCGAAAGTGATAACACACCAGGTACGGGGGTGCCGAGACGCTGAGAGGATGTGGCGCTTGCAATCGCCTCGGCGTCTCGAATCCAGGGTTGAAAGGTACGAAGGCTGGATTTTGCGCGGGTGCATTGTGGAATCCTGGCCTTCGTTTCCGGTGGGGCGTGACAACATATGCTTCCGCTGGTGGGATAGGTATTTCTTCGAGTTTCCTCTTGCTAGTTTCTAACCCTAATGCTAGTCGAGCTGCTAATTGCCTTCTCCTTTCCTCCGCCTCATCCAGCGACTCTCGCCTTTCCAGCAATTGCTTTTCTGGCCTGTTGGAAAGATTGTACCATATTATTCGTCATGTCCGGTATTTGGTGATGATTTCTTGGCGAGAGTGGGTGAGGAAGTTTTAATGGATTCTTACCTAGGCAAGAGATCGTGTGAACTGTCGCTTGTCGTGGAGGTTCCGGAGTTTAAACTGAGGTTTACGGGGTCCGAACTGTCCCTTCTTTTGGGCGGTTCTATACTGCTCTCTCGGTTATCCGTGAGCAGACCTTCACCCTCGACACCCTCCACGTCTACTTCCGTCTCTTCTTCACAGCCCTCTGTTTTAATGAGTACCGAGCAGCAGTCGGCAGGATTGTTCGATTGCCTATAATGACATAGTATTATAAATATTAGTATTATAAAGAAAAGTGCAAAGTTGTGATATCAAAGTTTAATTGGGTAGAATTATCATTCTGTGCTCACCTGCCATCGTACTGGGATTCGTAACTGGAACTCTCTTGGCCCTCGGAGGGCTGTGGGGTGGGTATCCTTTCCGGATCGGAATTACTAGAAGTCTGAGGTTGATTCGGCTCGAACAATTCCGACTTGATCTGGAGAAGCTCGAACAGTTCCCTCAGTGGCGTCAGTTCCGTCGACTGTAAGAGAAACACAGCGCGTTCGGATTACCCATTCCTGTCAGGATTCCGCTCAACCCAACTCTGCATTTCCTCTATTCTCCTTTGCCTATGCACGTTCTATGAAATCATCGCGCACATAAATACAGGAAAATCTCACTCGAAGGTTGGAAATTATATTTCTTAAATTACATTGATCTACATTCCAATATCTTGCGATTGTTCATTGAAAAAGGAGGTCTCTGGAGTAGAAAACTTTCAGAAAAAATAGAATTAGTGTACACTTACGGGTATGAGTGCCTCTCCATTGTAGAGGAACTCCAGCAGGTGGTTCAGCTGGGTCTTCCTAACGCCCGAGAGGTGGACCACATGGTCCAGCGCGGGGTTTCTAAGGAGACTAGCCAGAAGAGGACTAGCTGCCGCGAGAACGACGCGGTGCGCCCTGACGACGGAGCCGTCGTCACAGGCCAGGGTCACGTCCACGTGACGGTCCCCGCTGTACCAGGCCCCGACCTCCGCGGCCAAGGTCGCTGGATGCTTGCCATAATGGAGTGTCAGGAGACCGTCAGTATACATCGTCTGTAACAGAAAGAAGGACATCCGTTTAGACTTCACATCGTTTTCATCTCACAATGTATGTTACGCAATTAACAAGCATCCAAGACGCTTCCGCAATGATTTGCTCAACAGAGACGAAGCTCATTCGTCTTATTCGGATCGTTTGCAATGACGGCTCGGTGTAATAATGAAATTAGCGAATTAATGAAATTCATATCCGGTATTTAAGCCAATAACTCACGTCACGCAAAGAGAGCTCTTCATTAAACACTAATTTTGTCTTCCCGATGCCCAGAGCTCTCGCTGAAAAGCCGGAAGTCGGTGACGTGTTTGACCATTAGTCTCTCATGTGTCTGACATTTGAGCGACTTTCTGGTAACCGGCAGAATTCTCCGCAATGATATATTGTGCTTCACTAACAAGGCAACCCTTTCCCTCAAATACTCGTATAACTCTTAAGAATTTTCACCAGCAATAGAAGTCACATTTGTACACTGTATAAAGAAATGAAAATGCAAGCATAGTAAGTAGACGCGGTTTCTCAAGGCGCACCCCGAAAGAGAAAGTTCAGTTTCACGTTATATTCCCGAGCAAGAGAAGTATAATTAATATTATGAAACCATTGCCGTAAACATCGATGCGTTCCGCAATGTAAAACGGTGCGGCTAAGTCGTCGCAGAACGGCTTTCCAGTTCTGAAGTTGCACCCTTTGTGTTCTTATCAGGCTGTCGTGAGAAAGCGAACGCGCTCGATGAATGTAGAAAGTTCAGTGATAGCTGTGGACCAGGGGAGTCATTGGAAGTCTTACGAAAGCGATAAGTATCGGCGGTTGGCAGACCGGCGAAAAGAAAGTTGGATGGAGAATTCATTACTCAAGAAGGTTCGTACTTCCAAAGGACCAGGTCTTGGTCCGCGCGCGATACCGGTATAATACGAGAGAGCTCGTCAGTGCCAGATACCCATCGACGCGACCTTCGATCTGCAATACGATCGAATTGGAAAGGAAGGACCTTGGGTAAGAGTCACGAGGAGGGCGTGAGTCCCATGTGTATCCAAGGTGCTCGTATAATACTTTCTTCCACGCTTTCGATATCGAATAAACTATTACGAGCAGTGAAAAAGACATTTTACGAGCAACTCTCATAAGCCTACCCGCCAAACTACACTAAAGGGCATTGAGGAAGAAGTTTTAATCCCCATGATACTCCCATCGCGCCACTCTTGCGTAATGTCAGTGAAAAGGAGTGCGAACGATAAATGCGCGGGTCGCTGATCGGTTGCTCTCGTACGAAGAGTTACCAGGACAGGTAATAATTAGTTGTGGTCGTAGCCAGTATCCAGGTGGAGACAGCCGGAGGAGGAAGAACAGAAGGAAGCTGGCTCCTTGGACAAGAGTTACAACAGAGTTGGCAGGCATATATAATGCCTGGTCGGCCGGTTACCAAGAGGATTGCTGAATAAGGAAATGATCGGTTGGCAGACGGCGAGAGCGTTGTTGCTGCTAGGAGCGCGCTAGCAAAGTGCTGCACCTGAAGTTCAGGGTCAATCGCTGCCCGAGCGGCTGCATTACGTCGTCCACGCTTACGCTCGCGTGCTGCTGCTTCTTTCTTTTTCTATTTGGGCCTTGACGAGTAGAGTGGTTACGAGTGGCCGCCACCACCGAGCGGGAACTCCGTGCCGCCGCCGCCGCCGCCGCCGCCGCCGCGACGGTGAGCGGCGCACCTCCGCTCTAATGGAGAAAGGCCCGCCGGTACCGGTACCATGGTGACTGGGACTTCAGGCCCACTTGTTACCGCTGGTAGTGGGGATACCCCTTGCCACCTCAGCCACTTTTACCGGCTGCTTTTACCTCTCGCCATTCTGCAAGGTGCTGCGCTCTGCTCGAACCGATCGCCGGCTTTACGCTCCTACGTCTCTATGCACTTTGACACCCGTTGTCGGTACCGAACTCTGCGTTCCCTCTTGTTGATAATGGCAACTCTCTACTGCCTGTAAAGTGCTGCCCCAATCTTGCCCTCTAGTTTTCCAGTGTATATACCGGGCGCACACACTACACTCATACACAACTCTGAATCATTCTCCGGCATTGCCCTGGTCATGGTAACCCGGCTCTTTAATGCCAGTCGAGAATAGCTTCGAGCGGACGTTCACGACTTTTCGCGATATGCATTCATTAACTCAAGCTCGCCAAGCGGACATATCATTACATCACGCTCCCATTTTATGCGGCTTTACGTAATCGCGGGAAAAGTTTTCGGAGAAATTCCACAGAAGCTTGCATTGAGAGAACCACTTGTCACATTTGTTATAGGATTTCGTTCTTATAGTTATTAGCTTCGCATCGCATACCTTCGACGATTACAACTGAGATCGCTCGTTCCACGTGAGTGGAATGGGAAGCAACTAATGGTGTAACAGTGGCTGGTCGTGATGGTAGAAAAAACCGGGGGTGGAGTGGGGAGAGTAACCGGTGCAGGGGCCCCCACGGGGTCAGGAAGTAGCGATAAGAGGAGAAAGTCGAGGGAATTCGTGAATTCGGTTGCGTGAACTCCACGCGCTTGTACTGCGCGCTCTTTTGCTTATCTGCCACGTGCATTCATACGGGGTGACCCCAAAATTTATCAACGAATTAATGTTTTGTTAATTATTCTACCTTCTGTAATCTATATCAGGAAGAGTGAAAAAGGAAAGTCGAATTGTATTCAATCTAAAAGAATTAATTGCCTGTCAAATATTTTTGGGTCACTTTCTATTCGTTTCTAGTGGGTTCTATACTCGCGCGAGTACTTTCGGCTTGTCGTTGACATCATACTTCATGTCTGTGTGTCTGACGATAGAGAAAGAGTTAGTGGGAGAGAGGGAGACACGCATGTTGGGACAGTAGACGATGCACAGTGCCATGCACACGCGAGCATTATAATCTTCTATCCGGATGGCGGACGTTACGATCTACCATTGAATCGAACAATGGCGAAACTGGGTTACGCAAATGTCGAGGCTGGAAATTAAAGCGCGCGACACGGCCGGAGCACTCGGCAACGAGAGAGAAAGAGAGAGAGAGAGAGTGAGTGAGAGTGCGAGGAGAGGGAAAGAAAGGGCGCAACAGAGAGGGAGGGCTCGCACGGGGACCGAGCGCGGTGAAAAAGATTCAGCAGCGCGTTTGAAAAAGCCGGAACTTCAATCGGAGAAAACGAGCGGGTTCTCTCGCACAAGCGTACACGTAGCACGCTGCTGCCTATAAAATTCTCGCTCGGCGAGCAACCAAACGGGAATTCGATTCGCTGAACCGACCTTTCGTTATTTGTGAGCTTGCCGGAATTTGACCAAGGAAAATTGTACAGGGAATGCTAAACCGACTATCAGTTATTGTTGACTATTGGGATATTATTAATCCGAAGAACCTTAATAGAATATATTTCTTTTATTTCTTTGTTAAGTATCGTTAACATTTTCTTTGTGTAAAATGATTCTTTGTATCTGGGTCAATCAGAGTTGGTTACTAATTGTCAAATTGTATGGTGTCCAGGCACAATTTTGGTACCGTCGTAACTCGGTTATCAATGGGGTGATCGAGTGGTAAAGTATACGCGTTAGTGATGCTCCAATTTCGGGTATCATCGAAAAATAAGAGAGTTTTTGGTGAATCTGAGTGTCTTCACCGTGAAAAAGGGAACACCGAGATCGTGACGGGGCTGATTAAGGCGAGGCGGCTCGAACCGCGCGCGGATTGAGTAACGCGGCCGAGCTCGCACGGGACGGAGAAAGAGGGAACTCGTTACGAGAGCTGTGTAATGGGGGCCCGGGCGTTTCCGCTCCATTTTTTGTGGGCCCAATTACGTCTCGCCGGGCTGAATAGGCCGCGTGTGTTTCGCGGTCTCATCGGGCCTCTCCCGCACGTATGGATGGCTATGTATCCGCTCGGCGCGCATCAAGTTCGGCAGCCACTCGCTTGGAACGGCATGGAAGCCCACACTGCGGCAGAGAGCTCCGTGTTGCCTTCACCGCAAATGGCAATCGCTGCCGGAATGAAAACAGAATGAAAACACAATGAAAACAGAATGCAACACTGGCATCCCGGTGTCCTGCAATCAACCAACATTCTCTCATACACGGACAAATAATACGAGCTCTAATCCGAAGGAATAACTTGGTTTGCAAGTTCTCGAAAAAGCTCTTTAACATTTTAAGAACTTTTCCTGTCATCACTTGCTCTTTCTTCTTCCCTCGAGGACAAGTCTTTTGATTAACTCGACTAAAAAGACAGTGACTAGTTAATCCTCGAAAAGAGAGTCCAAACTTTCAAGGCGAAAGACGCTGGACTGCAATCAACGCGGCGTACTCTAACTTCGTGGAAGTAACTTCGTGCCTGGCTGACTTCGAGCTAGGACCAGCTCATTTTAGAAACGAGCGGGACTCAGCGCGTGTTAGGGCGATTATGACATCCCGTGAAACCTGTGACTCACACCTTTCCTCAATTCGAAATCAGCCATTTTCCAGCCGGTCTCTCACGCTCTCCCTCTTGCGCGTCGCTCCGTTGACTATGACGTGTTCCCTCTTTCTCCGCGTTTCTAGATCCTCCTTTCCTGCCTTTCCATTCTCTTTTCCATCTTCAAATCTCCACTTCGTGCACGCTGTACCAATCTTCCACTTGTTCCACTCGCGTCCTACCAAGTGACGCCTAGATCTCTAATGAACTCATTGATCTCTAATCGTGGAGAGTCGTGGCACATGAGAGGCTAATCCAAATCTCGATTGCTGCATTCAGCTCAGTTCGAACACGATTCAGCATGACATAAACTTGTTCAACGGTAAGAATAATTAGCTCGAGTAAAAAGTCAACTTCTCGATGACAAGTCGACTGTTATTCTTATAATTCACACACTTTCGACAACAAGTTACGATAACACGATGATTCACATAGAGTAGATAGTGAACATTGTGTTGGAGAGCGAGATGCTACCAAAAATAGGTGGTAAGAGTGTCAGGTCGGTGCGAGAAGAGTCATTCTGGCATCACTCGCACGGGGAACGACAAAGGTTCCCTCGACGGTGATCGCGGCTCTGGTCGAGTCACCGGATACATTTCGTTCAAGGCCAGAAAGTAAAAAGCCTTTTCAGCTGCACTTACGTACGGCGAGCTAGCCAGCCGCCTCTAACTGGTACATACGTGGTCGCACACATTCTCGTCAGGTATACACGACTCGCGTACGTGACATACGATGGATGGCCTTGTATGTGTACATACGCGAAGGCGTCTCCCCCCACCCCCTTCTCACTCTCTCACTCACTCTCTCTCTCTCTCTCTCTCTCTCTCTCTCTCTCTCTCTCTCTCTCTCTCTCTCTCTCTCTCTCTCCCGCGTGCGCGCATTCACTCACTCTCCGTTACATGGAGTCTCTCCTGCTTCTTTTTCTCCCTCTCCTGGTTTTCTCTCCCTCACATCTCTCTCTCGCTCTCCTCTCACCCTGCCGCCCGACGCCCCCGTCGCCCGCGCCCCCGCTCTTTCTGCAATCTCCCGTTCCCCGGAGCGAGTCCGCCGCCGAGCGGCTAGTTACATGATCCATTCATTATATAAGAACAATCGCCTCCTCTAATAGATGCGCTCCATCATTGTGGAACTGAAGGGCACGCTTGTTATACGCTTGCGCGCTGCACTTTTACGCTCCATGGGGCAATCGGGTGCACCATCCACTCATCTGGATGCCCGGACACTGCGACGCAGAGAAAGAGAGAGGTGGAGGAGGAAGAAGAGGTGGAGGCGGAGGAGGAGGAGAGAGAGAGAGAGAGAGAGAAAGAGAGAGAGAGCGAGAGATCCGTTGGCAGTGCGCTAGGTCACCCTCGTTCTAACAGGGAAATTGCAAGGTCAAGCAGAAGTGGCTCGCCATTAGACCTACTTCGTGACGGTCACTGCTCACCCCGTGAAACTTCCATTCTCAATGAGATCAAACATTCCATTGAGGGATGACTGAAACTGTCTTTTAAATTTTGGTAATCCGGAGAGAATAAGAATCGTTGGGGCGAAAGCAAAGTGATCAAAGTGAGAGCCAAGGCCAAGCGATTTCTGGTAAACGGATTAATCTAGTTTCGCGTGGTACAGCAGCACTCCACCGACAGTGGAAGGTGTCGGACGTCGGACTCTAGGTGTGTGTACGACGACGACGACGACGACGGCGGCGCCACGCTGCAAACCGCGTTCGGCATGCGCTTTTTTGCTGGGAGAGCAGCTGACTGGTCTTTTAAGGATCTCGCATGATAAACATGATGTCAGACGTAATATTGAGAGAAAAAGAGAGAGAGAGAGATCCATGCGCGTACACTTTTAAGCGTTGCATAACCAGAAGGACGTCCGATCGCCAGATATCTGGGGGACCTCGCAGGATCTCAGCGATCGGTAGTGAAAAGGAGACATTGATATATGTATGCAATTTCGCCGTCAAGCTTATTGTTAGACGAATTACTGAAAATCCTGAGAAACATGCTGATTTTCATATTTTCTATTGTACACTGTAAACTGACAGTGTTTATGGTTCCTTAGAGCGAATTCCAGTACACGCAAATTGCAAAGTGCGCATCGGCCTTTACGATACATCTTCGCCGCTCTACGCTGCGTTCCATTACGTAACGTAGGAGGATCGTCTCTCTCGCGCGCAAGAGACGCATGATGTACCGCCGCCTCCACCGTGACCTGGTGCAAAGGGCAGCCTCGTCCTGCTTGATTCTGGCGAAGATATCCATGAACATCCTCCGCGATCTTTCGAAGCTAACCCAACGACCTGGCCACAATGTATCGGTTCCTTCTCAGCGAACCTGGTGTGAGGATTAATTGGAAATGTCGGGTCAAACTTGCACTCGGAGAAACATTGGTCGGGAAGTATCACTAATGACAGATGCCTTTAAAGGAATGTCTACTAAGAGTATGCGGTAACGATGTATCCAAAAGGGCAAATTCATAAATCTTCGTCAAGTAAACTTCCTAACTACAAATACTTGAAAAAATCGTATGCAGAATTCTACAAATAGTTGATTATCAGTCAGCCATTTCTGGATTGGTGAGAGATAAAATGCAGATCCACCCACTCGATCGAACTGCTGGAACTCTAGTGAGCGGATTAGGTATCGAGGTTTCGATGAGTGTTCAATGTCAGAGACTGGTTGCACCTTTTACTGCGCACTGGGAGATGCACCGCGCTCCCCTGGCGGAAACCGGGCACGGACTTAGTCATCGTCGGAGGTAGATAGGTGTATGCATACGTATAGGCTGCGCGAGGAGATCCGATCGCGCGTGCAGCCGCGATTGAGGACTATTAAACGGATGACCTTTCACTAGCCAGAAGATCTACATACACCTACGTACGAGAGTAGCAGCGACGACTCGTGACTCTCGAGATAACAACAGATCGAGGGAACTGGTGAAAGAGCGAGAGTCCAATCGAGTGAGGCAGAAACAGAGGGGTAAGAGACGTAGAAACAGACAGATAGGAAGAGTGACATACGCGTGCATGCGTGTTACGCAACGGCGACCGTTCCTCTCTCCCTCTGCCACTACTCTTTTCCGCTATTTCACTGTGCGCCACTGTCCTTCTCCGTCCCTCGGTGGATAGACACGCGTCGCCCCGCCTCACCCTCTCTTGCGTCCACACATCGACAACGCCGTCGCTCCAGACCCGAAGGGCAAGTCCGTTGCTACTTACTGCTACTGCATCCTCTCTTCAGCGTGACTTTGCATACACCACTGTCGAACGATACTTGACTACCTCCCATACACAGAACTTGTAATCCACTTGGGGTTACTTTTGCACCGTCGCTCGTGCGCCTACCTTTCCTCTTTTCCCCCGAAAACTTGCTTTTCTTTGTGACCTGTCCCCTGAAAGCCCCCTTGCCACTGCTTTGACGTTTCCTTTTCAACCAATGTTACTCTTCTCAGGACCACTTGCCTCTTCAAGCATTTCTCAATCGTAGAGAATGCACCTTTTGGGGATACTTATGGTAGGCTCTCGGTAAGGGTTGATACATTGACGCATACAGGATCCCACTGTTTGGGGATCCATGGGAATGACTGACAAAGGTGTGACTATTAAGGTATTCTTCAACGATACGCACGAGTGACAGTTCAATAAGGAAATTGTGAATATATTTACTCTTATTTATGTCCAACTTTACAAGAGAATTTCAAGGCTTCGGTTACAAGAATGTATTCTTGTTAATATTGGAATTTAATGTACAAGAATATAATGTCGCAGGAATGCAGGAATAATTAAGATTCGATATTGTGGAGAGGAAATACTAATATAAGGAAAACATTACAGGCCACAGGAATCTCAATGCATCGAGGAATATGCATACTCGAGTTAGCTCTGTAACGTAGGGAGACGTGCGCACATAGATGCATGTGCACGCTGATGTCTACAATAAAGTCTTTCATTCGACTGCGTTAATGCGCGCTCGCCTCGCACTTACCTTGCAAGCATATTTTAATAAAGCCAAGATCGCTGCTTTTGGCTCGGCCTTGCTGGCGCGCATAAGTGAGTCAGGCGGAAACGAGGAATGTCGAGTGATGATGACCAACCGAGTCTCCTCTCTCTCGCGCGCGAGTGCTCACCGCGGGAAGTGGACTCCCGCGATCTCAATGCAACTTTGCATCTCAGTCTCTCTCACTTCTGCTTCTCTGACTCTGCTTGCTTTGCCGCTGCTGCAGCTCAGCACGACCGCGCCGCGCCGGTGAGAGTGCTGCGCTTCCCCTTCCTCGAAATAAACCTGCGCTCACTCACTCGCTCGCCGATATCCCGATAATTGGGCAACCGGTGCGTATTATATTAGGACTCTAATCTCGTCGGAAGGACTCTATCTTTAGAGCCGCTCGCCGATCGTTCTCGTTAACTGGCCGCGAAAGTATTGCGCAAGCTACACTGCCGACGGTATTTGTACAAGGTGGACAATAATTGGGCCAATTTTCCAATGACCTTTTCCCGGTAATCATTGGGAAAATTGTGAAAAATAATAAATGAGATATATGTAGAGGGTTGCACGTGATATTAGATATTGCACTACTGACTTAGATTCTTCAATAGTAATATATGAAGTTTGAACTCTTGTAATTTCATTGAAGCACAGTGCTTGGTCGCGCATGCTTCAGTATTCTCTCCTGGCGGTTCACCTTTTCTCTAACCTTTGTGCCGTTTGCATCGGCAAACACCGACAGGTAGAAGTAAGGAAACACTTTTTATAAAACAGTACCGGCATCGACCACCATAGTTCCTGTTTCTCGTTCGTCGCTCCAGCTGCCGAACAACACTCTCCTCACACCTACTTTCGTAGCACCGTGACAATCGCGACACGTGTCAGCCTTGAATAATTATTCTCCACTGTTCGCAATCGATCGGTGATCGGAAGAAGAGAAATTTCCCTTAATCCATTTGCTATTGGTGTTAGAATATCATCCTTGAAAGAGGGAAGCCCAGTAAGAGCGATCGATCGTGCACTCGCTTGTTTATTCACGCTCGATGATCCGTGACGAGAGCGACTACGTACTCTACCGGCGATGACTTCCGATGGATTACATCGGCTTTTCGAAATATTACGCAATTCTCCCTTCGAGCACTCGCACTCGCACTCGCATACGCTCCTCCTACGCTTGCAAGTCCCATTACCAGTCCGAGGAGAGACGGACACGCACCGGTCACACCCGAGGCTCGTTGCATCTCTTGCACTTTGATGCGCCGTGATGTTAAGTAACCGGCGCTCCTCGAAGGACTCCGTTCACCGCTCGGCCTCAAACTTGAGCATATTTATTAATAAGACTATCAGTATCGATTGCGTCAAATACCAGAAAGTGATTTAGCATTTTGCAAATCAAGTAATGATCGGTGATCCTTTCACTTTCCTGAAGAGGATACCCAGTAGACAAAAACCATTAAGCAGGTGCTTGACATTCACTTTTACTACTACTATATTAAAACACAGAACTGAATGACGTAAATTGACTGAAGGAAAGTTGCGAGTGAAGTGTTGTATTGACGTGACATTGGGTCATAGTTTCTGGTATGCACTGCAGACTGGATTGAATATGCATTCTCTAGTAACTCAAGGGAAAGGCTCGGTTACCGAGGTTCATTTCATTTTCAAAATAGGCCATGATTGTGTCAAGCTTGCTAGCTTTGACACAGAAACTTAATAGAAGCCAAAGAGAAAAGTACAGCAACCTGACATTCTAAGCACGTGAACTCAATCGACATTAAAAACGCCCATCAGCTACTGCGTCATAATACAGTTTCCAATGGCTCTGTGCAATATTCTGGAGGTATACTCAATCATTCTAGAAACATGCATAGTCTTTTCTTGGTTCTCGTGCATTGTGAAGGGTTCCTGTTCGGGATGGAAGAGAGGAGAGGGAGCGTGTCCCATCGCGCGTTACGAAGCACAATTGGCAATCTGGAGCAGCGTGAAACCTCGAAAGTCAGCGGCAACGGCTGCAGCGAAAGAAATCAAGCGTTTCCCCTTTCCCGCGAAATTCTAGCATAGTGCGAAGCCACTCGGTGGAACAGAGCAGCAAAGCAGTTCGCTCGAGAGCCGCTCGAGGTATGTGCTGAGCTACACCATACTTTTATGCGCGTCCACAACGCGCTCTCGCGCGCGCGCGCGCGCGCGCCGACTGGACACTTACGTAATCTCCAATGATCTCACATTGTGGGTGGGGACCGCTCGCTGACGCGTGTGTATCTTTGCACGTGTGCTGCTCGCTTCGAGCTTGGTGTTCGTGCTGGTACGACAGAAGCGTACCGTCTCCGGAACCTCCACTGCACTAGCCACTACTTTCATTTTCGAGAAGCAAAACAATACTTTCGGCAGGGTTTTAATCATTATAATATTCCGATTGACTAAAGAATTACTCGTCAAAATTGAACACTTGTAATTAAATAATCGTGACACGAATATTTTTAAGAAAAATCGTCAGAATTGTTCTTGCAAAATTCATGATCAAGACTGTTTTACTTAGAAGCTTAAATATGAGTTCGTTGAAGGAGCGAATGATTCTAAATTCCACGTGGCAGCGAACCAGTGAAGCGAATAGGTCGAGACAACCGTTAGTCTGAAAAGTAGTGTCCCGAAAATCGGCGTGTATCTGGGTCGCGCGCGATGTAACGAGTTCTCGAGGATGATTAGCGTGTGACGAGGGAGGGAGAGGACTGCGGATTGCGAGATCGTTTGAGAGAGTAACAATAGCGAAGGAGAAATTACAGCGGCACAGCTCGGTGTAGTGTGCACACGAGCATGCATGCATATTTGTACGCGCACACACTGTTGGTCAGGGTGTACGTAACTTAGTTGCCGATGTAAGAAAGTCCGGGGGCCACTGAAAACGGCCTCGAGCATGGTGCGAGCGCGGGTGAAAACGCCCGAGGAAGCCAGGAAACTCAGGACAATACAGCGGCAAACGAAATCACTTCTGTTTTAGTAATAGCTTGCACTTCAAGGAAGTGTGTGGCTGTTAATCCTTTCGCCGCAGCGACGAAGAAATCGACGCTTCTTTCATCAAAGAAGTCACAATAGTATAAAAGTTAGAAGATTCGTGAAAAGACTGAAATTTATCATTTTCGAAGAATGAGCATTAAATAGGTTACGATAGAAATCATCGTGTGAACAGACAGTTTGTCAAAAACACGTGGAGATCGATGGGGTCGCGCTGTTACCAGGGAATAGGAGATGGGTCGTGAGCAATCGACGAGGGATGGGTTTGCACCTCGCGTACAATAAAATCACACAACAATCGGGACAGTCATGGCCTTTAATGAGGAGTGCTGCTCACCTTTCGACAGATCGGCCAAACGCCAATTGAAGCGGCGATTGCGAGAAGGAACGTCCCTATTGCAAAATAAAAGTTTGCCTCGGGTAAAAGGCCGAGTGCTCGCTTTTAACACTCGATGGATTTGGAGCATCGGTCAATTGTGATTCTAATCTTCTAATGTACCTTCGCTCCAATTCAAATTAACACTACATTTACAGAGATTGTTACCTTTAAAGCCATAAAGAGGTTTTGATGTAATAAGACTGTAATGTGTGTAATCCAATACTGGTGGAGCACCGAGGTCCTTGGTTTCCCCGAGAAATAGCACTAAAAGTCCAAGAGCACACCGGTTGGAGAGTGAGTGATTACGTAGGCCGGCATTATCGTTAATGTTTTCAGAAACTCTTTCACCGCGCCCGAAAATTGGGACACTTTCACTGTCGCGTATGAAAGAGCTCCGGGCCCCCCGACCGGCCATATTTCATTCAACGCACAAAGGGAACCTACGGGCGTTTGTCTGCAGGTCATTACTGTAAATTACACTGCTCGTCGCTTTGCATAGCTTTGTTACACAGGCTCCGCATTACACACTGCCTCCTCCTCCTCCTCCTCATTCTCCTCCCCCTCTTCCTCCTCCCCCTCTTTGCCCGACACAATTCGCCGCATTCAGGTAGTACGCGCTGTGCAAAGCAACGATCGTTCTCTTTATTTTCCCAAACGCAGCGCACCGCATGCAGCGGCACGGAGCGGCAATACCGCCAGGGCTTTCACAGGCAAACGCCATTTTCCCCGGCTATCGAAGTTCCCGTAATGAACGCTGCAACTATTCACCATGCTCTAATGAGACTTTGAGCTGCCCTTTCAATACCAGCGAAATCCTATTTCCCGAGCGTTTGAGCTTTCGAAGTGTAATGCATAGAACACCAGCCGATCTACGCTCGACAGTTCACCAATCGAATACATAGATATCTACCCACTTCAAAGGCATTCGATACTGATTAAAAATCTGTTGTAAGGCATTTGTAGAGCACTGACTGGTAAGACTAATGGGCTTTGCGATAATCCACGTTTCAATTCCGAGTGCTAGGATTGAGATTTCCATGTTAATATTTTAAGCTTCACGCTACTTACTATGGTTTCTCCTATTTTTTCATAATCTAATTACTACTAGATCAAACATCAGTTTTACTATCTCTCTGACATAGATATTATTACTTCCTGACCGAGTCAAACATGCTGACGAACGAATCGCATTTAACCCCATTTAAAAATATCAAGTACGTAAACAATGTGTATGACGTCTGACTCGACATAGTACCCGAACGAAGACATACATCCATTAAGATACTAACTGGGAAACTATGCGAGTTACAAAAAGATTGGTATATTGGATAAATATAGTGAAGGAGAGAAATGATTTTTCGAGGTGTAAAGGTAGAGCTGGATAAATAAGTATACGTGGCAAGTTGGCAAGCAAGTAAGCAAGCAAGCAGGCAGGCAGTCGGCCGAGCTCAGTGGCAAGCCGAGGCGAGTGTTCCGAAGGGGCCTGAGCCGAGCGAGTGTATACGCGAGCGAGCGCCCGCGATAGATGAAAGTGAAAGGGAAGGTAGAAAGGGTTGGCGGCGGACGTGTATACCCGGAGCGGAGAGCGCGCTGTTCTTACTCGCTCGCTCGGCCGCTTGCTCTCTCGGCCTCTGTTATGCTCTCGGCCCGACGGCTATATGGCTAGAGCGCGCGGCCGGGCCCAGTCGACGCGCGGGGGCTCACGGCGCAAGATTTACAATCGCCACGAGCCAGAACGGGCCAGAAATCGAGGAAAATACCACAAGGCAGGCGCGCGGCACCGAGCAAGTACCTGCGCCCGACCACTCAGAGCTCAGCACTGCGACACTCAGCTCCATTTATTTACTCACAAACTTATTTACTTAGAACTCGCAAGGAAAGACTGAATCGTATATAGAATTTTCTTTCTTGCTCTTATTAGTTAGAAAAGAAAGGTTGAAGGGAGGGAAAAGCTGTTATGGTTTCGCGATAGGAATGGCGTGGGCGAAAATTGTACGTCGAACGCTATGATCATTTTCCAATGAGCTCTAGATGAATTGGAAAGCCAGGGTGATTACTTTGGCTTGGTAGGAAAAAACGTGTGTCGCGTAGGTGGCGTTCGGGCTCTCGTTACCCTTTCGAATCCCTGCGTTCTGCTGCGAGTACACCTTGTACTCGGTATTGCATTATAATGTGCTCGCAATAACGCTACCCGAGTAATAAAGGCTCGCTCTCTAACGCGAGAAAGGGAGAAGGAACGGGCGATTTGTGTGGCGTAATATCGAATTCATTAGTATAATATCTAATTAATATTCCCGCGACGCAATAGAAGCCCGTTTCCACGAAATTCAGGGCGCTCGGAAAATGCGGGAATGCCATCCATCTATCGTCCACTGGAGAACATGGCAAATATTTCATAATCACGCCTGTGGCAGTGGCAACGATCGTCGGGAATTCTTCTCTTCTCGCTTAAAAGTCAGATATTCAAGGTTGCGACATATACGGTCAAGTACGTATATATCGCCGTGCGGAGACGGCGATTAAATCAGGCAGGATCTCTTTTATTTCTAATATCAAGCGACGACGAGGAGAACGCCGAACTTTCTTCGAAATCGTCTCGGCGCCAGCCAGGTAGGAATTTACATTGAATTTCGTTTCATGAATCATTCGATTAAATAGATGCCACGGTGCGTGATGGTTAGTAGGTTCGAGGTGGTCGGCAGAAATTTCATCGCAGGATGAAATCGCCGACTGCCAAATCGGCGGGGCTCGGCTCACCTGGTGAAAGTAAGTACACACAACGGAGCTACGCTGGTAGGCACGGCGCGCCAAGCATTTTCGCCTAACGTCCCAAACCCATTAAATTCACGCGCTCGCTTTTATCGGTCACGTACGGTACCGCGTTCCTTCATGTGACAGAAAAATAATGAGAAAGTTTTATTACATAATTGTAGTTAGTATTTATTGGATAAGTACTTGGACGTAACAAGGATATATATTAGACATGTATAAATGAAAACTCAACCAATAACTCTTCAGGGAATAGTTGATGGGCTCGGTTTTTTTTCTATGTGTACAAGCTTACACATATCTCGGTGCAATAAAGATAGTAAGAGGAAGAAAATCTTGTTGACACTCCAACGAATCTTCTGAGAATGCTCTCAGGATTTTGTCCAATTATTATTATTAGTTTAGTTCTTTTAAATGACCGGCGCATAGAACAACGAAAGGATCGCGCGGAAGGATCAGCCGTTCGGCGGCTCATTTATTTCAGCACACCTAATTTATTCGACGATGTCTGTTCCGATCGCGCCGGCGAAATCCCCGGCTTGTTTGTTTTTGGACGGCCCGCTGCTTGCATAATAATTTCACGGAGTCATCGCTTTATTTTTGGAATTCCGCCGCGACGCCGTTGCTCGCCGGCAAACCTTTTAATTGACACGCGAAGGATAAATCCTGTTGCAGCAGGCTACTCAGAAAAATCCTCTCACAATAATTAACTGAACCTATCAGTGTTCGTTTATAAGTTCGTTTACTCATCGGTGAATAAATATCCCCAACACCTATAATCAGTGTATTATAGCACCAGCATAATTTTTTTTAATTTCCCTTGCTCCTATGAATGACACTCTATATGCATATTTATGCATATTTCCCTCTCTAAGGCAAACACACGCAGTCACACAATCTAAAAAAAATAGTTCCCAGGACAACTATAATACCCAAGTAAACTATTCAATATTTTCGACCCCAATTAAAATAATTATGGAACACAAATGAATCTTCAAGTTTCCACCAACTTTCATAACAATTCGAAACTTTGCACCTGTGTCATCGTTGACCGAGTTCCATTTGACGAGTGAAGGCGTTCACAGGAAAAAGTCGTAAGAGTTCACTTCTTATCGTTACTTTCACGCGGCGCTCGTTATCTTCCCTGCGAAAACAAGGGTGTGCAAGGGCGGAATAGGGCCGGCGTGAAAAGAATAATAACGCGATGTAACGCAAAGCCAAGGAAGAAGGGCGAAGACGATGTAGAGACAGTGAAGCGATGGGAGGGGGCGGAGGGGCAGGCGCGGAGGCCGTGGAGGCCGATTATCAAGATCCAAGAGCAGAAAGCGGTCGAAGGAGGAACGAGACTAAGGACTTCCTCTCTCGGCGAGAATCGCACGCGCGGATTCCCACGCTGCGAGATAACACGCGCGCCCGCGCGCGAGCTCTCGCTGCCGTGCAGTGCACGAGAGATAGAGAGAAGGAGGCGAGTCACGAGAGAAAGAAAGAGAGCTTGGCTAGACGGAATACCAAAACGGGACGGAGAGGAGAGACAGCCAAGTGGCAAAGTAAAGTGAAAAGAAGAAGTGTTGCAGGCAGAATGAGAAGGTGTGAGGGAGAAAGGCTGAGGCGAAGGAAAAAGAGGTGGAAAAAGGCAGGAGAAAGAATGAGTGGCAGAAGACCAAGGATGACGGGAGGAGTGCATGTACTCTGTGCACATGTAGTCTCAGGCTGGGCGGCTGAGGAAGGAGAGGGAAAGGGGAAAAAGAGACGCAGAGAGCGAGAGGCCGAAGAGGCGAAGGACGATGTGGGAAAAGAGGAAGCTAATCAGAAGCGGAAGTACGCTCCGCCGAGGCCCGAGGCCTTGAGAAGCATAGTCAGCCGCGCAGCTTTTAGCTCTCTTAATTGTAACTTCATTTAACGCGCCCTACACACATCCGAGCGCGCGCGCTCAGCCGATCCAAGGCCTCTTTCTATGCTCGCCTCGAGCGAGAGAGTGAGAAAGAGAGAGAGCGTCTCTTAATAAACTCACGTCTTATCGTCGATTCTAAGCTGAGAATGCTCGCCGATAAATTTCATTCGCATGCGAAACTGGATATCGCCAGCTACTCTTGCTGAGAGTGTCGGTTCGAAACGCTATCACTTTTTCTTAGTGATTAGTCGAATCTTGGGAATTGGCTGTTTTGAATTATACTTTTCAAATAAATGCTCGTATTAGCAGTAATTTAGAGATATCTGTTCCTTGCCATGCGATATTCGCTTGGGTAACATTATTTTATAGGCAAAGACAGCAGCGAAAGATGGCAGGAAGTTCTTATCTCTCGAGCGACTAAGCATCGGAAAAAGGCGGTCGTAGAAAGCACTAAGTACACATTGCGTGTGTAGTGCAAGCGGTGCGTTTGCATCACCCTTATCGTTCGATACTCACATCGCTTGGCGATAATCGAGTTCACTCTGTCTCCGGGAGGCATTCCGATGGAGCCGCTGATTTTCCGTATCTCGGTAATCGTCAATCGGCAATCTCTTACCAGAGATGAATAAAAGATTCATTAAGTATACGAACGATAGAAAGTAAACCGGTTGATTCGTATAAATTCCATCGATATCTGGCGAGAGAGATTCATTGGAAGCGTATGTTCGTTTAAATGCAACGGGTAGGAAGAAGTGTTCTCTTCTTCTGTCTCGGACGAGAGAGGCAGTTAAGAAGGTAGCGTGTATCGCGAGAAATGTAAACTCCTCTTACGTAAGGTCAATTGGGCGTGATTCACGACTGATTTAGTCAGCTGTGAAGCGATCATCGACGATCCCTCGATCGATCCCGATGGACATCAACCGGCGTGTGCACGAGACGCATTCTCTGAGTGACAGATAGTATCGCCGTGTGTATCACGGCCTACTGACTAGCTGACACTCATTATCGGCTTATGCCAGCTAATTAGTTACGGGCGAGTCACGACTGACTCCTTCCGCCTCGGAATCAATGAGGCGCGCTCCATCGATACGCAGCCACAACTGACACAGATACAGCTTGCAATTGCTATCCATACATTGATTATTATTGGGAGCAGCTACAATTTTAGTTTCATATCGATGACTTCCCAGTGAGAAGTGTAAGGAGAGCGAAGTGAAGCTTTTATTGGCGATGATTCTTTTTACAATTCGAGATCTTTCATTTTTCCAAAACAAGTGGCAAGGATCAGAGCCTGTTTCAGATATTACTCATTACCCACTCCTACGGCTCGTTTTTTGTAACCACTTGGAATAAGCAAAAAATTCAAGACAGCATTCAGGCAGCTTTCTCGGGATGCACGGGTTTCTTGCGACCTTACAAGTAGAAGGAGCGGGTGTGCTTTGAAAAAGCAATGGGAGCCCGGAATTTCGACTGGTTCACCTTTCAAGCCTGATGGTAATTTTTGTTCGAATCGCAGCGCGTTTTGAATGTGCCAAGTCGCTGTGGGATATACATATAGTCGTATGCACATACCGGGGCGAGAGCGCAGCGCAGCTCACGTAAGAGAGTGCGAGCGCGCAAACATGTCCGGCAGATAATAAGCAGGTGGGATACGAAATGGCGAGCGCAAAAGAAGCCTTTACTGCCTCCTTTCGAGCGAGATCTCGACCTTGAATCGCGATCGCTTTTTCTCCGTGATCCGTCATCGCAAAGCTAGCGAGCGAGCCGTTGATGACCACACATTCGACGCTCTACACTCCAGAATCCACCTTCCCCCCTTTTTTTCGCAAAAATCGTTGCGCAACCGACGAGAGCAGAGTCTGCATGCGACTACGACCATGGCACACCTGAACTTGAATTATACCTCCGCCGCGTCGCTCGTCTATATGCGTTTGCCACCGTAATAACTTGTTGCGCACCTCAGTCTTTCTCGCCTCCTACTATTCCGTACTGCCGCCGCTCCCGCCACTCTGTTGCTTGCTGCCGAGGAGAATTGCCGGCGATAACGTCGAGGCAACCTGCTATTTTTCCGAAATAATTGCCCGTTCCCACCGGCTGAGAAATTCATTCGTCTTATGAAGTGCGTGCTTGCGCGCTATGCTTACTCTATACTTTCTGTGAAAGGTGGCATACATAGTCTTTTTCAATCTAACACTAATTCTATATCATTCTTATTGAATTCCATTCTATCTTTGAATATTATTTATCATTTCTCTATGCTTCCAAATGTATCAGATCTTGTGGATCATTTTTCACCTAGTTAAAGTTTTAGTACACAGCTGACATTACACTCTAATAAAATGTATATTTTCCGTGGTATTAATAATTGTAAACCGAGAAAGTAGTTTGGTTCTTGTATTAAGCAATACACGATGCAGATGGCATCTCCAGCGAGGAAGATAATTATGTATGGAGAGGGTAATATCGGCATAGCTGAGTCATATGTTTTCGTATCATCTTGGATAGCTTTCACCTTTTATCTGGATTTATGAGAACGTACTGCCTTTCGAATGACCGTATAAACACGTGACTTATAATCCTTGCGGTCAATATTCGGACTTTTCGCTCGAGTTAATGTGTCACTTTTAGTTCCACTATGTGAATGATATTTTCAAGTCATTGCTAGAAGAAACCTATATCTCTGACATGTTGCCCTTTGCACGGGTTTTCCAATTTACACCAGAATTACAGCAACAAGGTTCCGGACACCCGCGCGCGCTCGTGACGTGCTGTCGCCGGACTAGCAAAAAGCAGAGCCGACGAGGCACCGATACCAGTCTTATGTAAATGGCGCGCGAATACTGCTGACATCGATTTCCCGGGAAAAAGTCACGTGTGGAACCAGACAGATATATACACTTTTAATCGTCCGGTCGTGTACGATAGCTAACGAAATCACTTTCACGAAATTGCTCGATATGTCACGTGCTTCTACCGAAAACATCCGGGACACTGTAACTAAGTAAGCAGCTCTCACAGTCAGGTAGGAAAACTCGATATGCAACAAGTTGTCGTGAAAAGTAAGGTTTGGTCAATCAAGAAACGATAGAACTTTAATCCTTCCTGAAACTCTGCCACTTCATTATGGAGATTGAATGGACTGCCATAATGTTGAATGGCGTGCCTTAGTCCGAAGTAATAGTGAACTCTTCCCATAAACGCAGTCTGCTCTCCGGCTGGCGGTGCACGTGGCGAGCCACATTTCGAGAGAACTAACAAACTAGGAAAGTTACGGCGTTTGATATTAGGCCCGTGAACGTATTGGGTATCGTCACGATGGATTAAGCTGTCATCGTAGTGCGCCGAGTAATATTGAAGTAAGAGGTTTCTGCCAAATTGGAGATGGCTTGTTTTTATTTCTGATGTTTCGAGTTTAGAAAAGCGAATGATGACTATGACGTGTCCTTACCTTGCGATTTCGGTGCTCTGCGCTCTATCCAATAAATCAATGGTATATCCAAGACGAATTCGTCGGTGTCACAGATACAATTTTCCCTTTAGGACTCTCTCGAGGAGTCACGAAGCATCTCCACAAGCCGACGACCCGAAATCCCGTGATAGCGGCGACGAGGACGACACTGCGGGCACGTGACGTACATTGATATACCGGAGCATGGATCACCACCGGCACGAGAAACAGATCGCACCACGTCGCAGCCGATTGTAGAGACAGATAGGCAGACAGGCACGGATCGATCTTCGTGGTGGAATTTCAAAGATTCGTCGGGATTTTCACTTTGTAACACTTCACACTGGAGAGAACACCTCCACGTAGTCACTGATAATATCCAATCGAGCGAATAGTAATCTTCGAGTAGCAGAGGCTGGATGATCTCGTGGTGTTCGCCAAGGTGCACCAAGGATAACGAAAGGAAGATTAGTCCTAAGAATTCACTGAGTTGGGGGGAGTGAATTGCAAGAGCCGGGTATTACGTGGCAAGTCAGAGACAGGGGGCTGTCAGCATCGAAATTGACGACGATGAGGAGTGTGCCTCGACGACGACGACGACGACGACGACGACGGCGACGTAGACATGGAGAACTTTTTTCCAGCGGGCTCTGCTCCGTAGGCTGTCCAGGGTCAACCGGCTGGCCCCGCGCGCAGCACTTTTACCCGTTGGGTACTCTCAAGGACTCGGAGGTGGCTCCTATTCCTTTCTCTTATCCTTTCGCGCGCGCGCCTTTTTTATCCCGCTAACCTTTTTAAGCGCACTTTTAATTCCGCTCGGCCGCGTGTCTCCGCTAGGCTCGCTCACTCGCTCACTCTCTCGCAGGAGCGCTCACGAGCAGCCGGCGCACTGCCGTCTCCCCTCGGAAATTTTCCTCGCCAAGTAATCGAGAGTCGGGATGAAAGCGCGATCCACTGGATTCGCGAGTATTCCAATATAGACAGCAGCAGGTACAGAGGTACTCTCTGACAGAGGCAGGGGGACACACGCACACCAATCAGAGGAGGTAGAGTAGTCCGCGGCGAGCAGGGTTTACTGTGGGAAAAGATAAAGTGGCGCTCGCCGGTGGATTAGAAAAGTGAAGGCTGCTGGCTGGCGGGCTGGCAGGGTTAACGCAGAAAACAAGTGGATCCCCGTGGCCACATCCGGATCGTCTTTCAAACTCGTCCGCGGCTACCGTCGCCCTCGACTGCGCGCCTCCACCTTCCCGTCCTTGATTCTTTCTCCTGGTTCACAGTAGTGCTGCTTGCACTGTGGTGGCTCGGCTTGCGCTCTCTCGGGGCAGCCAGGCAAGCAGGCAAGCAAGCAGGCAGGCAGGCAGTCAGGCAGCAGCAGCAACAGCAGCTTCTTCTTCTTCGTCTCCTATGGCTCTGATTGTCGTACACCCCCGGGTGCGCCGCGCGAAAGCAGCCCGCTCTCCTTCTCTATCGCTCTCCTCGCTCTGCCTCTCCTGCTGTTCTCGAGCAGCGTATCTCCACCAGCCAAGTACTACCGCGCGCGCTGCCTTACACGATTTCCTGTCGCGCGGAGCGCGCCGTTCTCTCGCTCTCTTTCTCTCCCTCTCTCCTCCTCCTCCTCTTTCTCCCTCCCTCTCTCTCTCCACTCTGTCTGTCTGTCTGTTTCTCTGTTTCTCTTTCCCCCGCTGTTCGCCGGCCCTGGGCCTCTTTCTTCCTCTCCGCCTCTCCCTTTCTCTCTCTCCTTTCTCTTCTGGTTTTGTAATCCCTTTTACGAAACTTCGCGGCCCGGACGCGCGCGCTGCGGTAAAAGCGAGCGGAGCCCGCTCGATCGGGGATCAAGGAGACAGGCTGATTCCTGCCACGAAGGCGTCGCAAGCGCCTTCCCTCGCTCTCCCTCGCGCCCGCTACCCGAGAACCCCGCCGCCACCGCCTCCTCCGCCTCCTTCTCCTGCCGGCCTGCTCTCCCGGAAGTGGGTTACCGGTAGGATACCAGCAAAGACGACGACCTTGAACACTTGCGTTTGGTAGCGCAGGTCGCGAAGCATACGGGAGCAGCAGTTTCCATCGCTTTCCTCCTCCTCCTCACCTGGATACTCTCTCGGTGGCTCGCTCGCTCGCCCGAATCAACTCCTCCTGTTTTCTTCTCCACCGCAGTTCTCTTCTACCCGCCACTACTATTTCACTTGATCGCGAGCACCGATCGCTCGCACCTTCCTCCTTTCCACTCGATATTAGACACACAGATTTCCCGAAGCAGCCGAGTAGAAATGTCGTTGCACAATAGCCACACTAGCTTTACTCTCCCTTTCTCTTACTCCCTCTGTCTCCCTGCGCCACTCGACTTCTACCTTTCGGTTTGGCGCCCACGTAGGGCCACCGTCAACACATACACACACAGACACACGCACACACACAGGGTCCGAGCCAGATGATTTCTGCCGTGTTCCTACCGAGCGCTGGCCTTAGCGCCCCAGATATCCGAATGTTCCAGCCGGGTTTCGAGAGAGGAACTGTGCGCTAGGTGGGACACGAAATCCGAAAGCCGGCAGAGCGAAGACACCCGGACAGAGAGAGAGGCGCCGAGATATTCGGCGGTGGCCAGCCTACGAGGAGGCGAGATCGGATTTTAGCGCGCTCCGCACGCGCGCGCGCGCACTCTCCCTGCGAGACCGAAGTCCCAGCGCGGTTTCAACTTTTACTTTCAGCTCTTACACAACGCGCGCGGCCCGCTGCTGCTGCTGCTGCTGCTGCTGCTGCTGCTCTTACTCGTTCTACGTAAGCGGCTGCCGAGAACTCTGTGAGTGCTCGTTCGTGTAGCTTCGAAGCTTCTTCTTCTTCTTCTGCTGCTTTCTCGTGCACCGATTTTTCCTACAGCAGAATTGAATTCCTTCCTGAATTCTCTCTCTCTCTCTCTCTCTCTCTCTCTCTCTCTCTCTCTCTCTCTCTTTCTCCACTGTCACCTATTTTCCAAAATCTTCAGCGGTGATAGTTCGCCGATGATATTTTATAACTCTCGCCGGATCGATAACAAGAGAGCGACCCCGTTCTACGCGCGGGATTGGCCTCGATTTTGAAATTCGAATGTGTTGGCGGCTCAGCTCGCGATTGGCTCACCCTCGCGACTCGCGCATCCTTCCTGTTCTCCTGGCAGGATTCGCACGCAGCGGCGCCCGCTTAAAGAGCACGTGCGTCCAAGGAAAGCACGTGCGGATGAGCACGTGTTACCGCGCTCTTTTCGTACGAGTCACTCAACCTGCATTGGCAATTGCAGTGATTTTATTATTGATGATTGGGAGAACAAGCGTAAAAAGATGAGAATGAATATGCCGAGTGTAGATATGGCACTCGGGCTGTGCTGTCACTCCCGTGGGAATTTGGAGTAAAGGCGGGATCGAAAGAGCACGTGGCCTCCCCGCGAAGACTAGCGGCGCACGGTGACGATGACGAGTGACCAGCGCGAGGATGACACCGAGGACAACGTTGACAGTGCTGTCCGCGACTCTTCCTCGAGATGCTCCGCACCACACACCCGTCACACTCGCACGCACATTCTCCTCGGCCCACTGTGGCTCTCTGCACACAGTTCGACACACACACACACAATCGACAGTGTCTTTTTTCGCGGGAGGTTTCCCTCTTTCCTTCGCGCGCGCGCCCTCAAGGGTTCTATACGCGTGTGCGTGTGTGTATGTATGCGCGCGCGTGTGTGTGTGGTGGTTCTCTCTCTCTCTCTCTCTCTCTCTCTCTCTCTCTCTCTCTCTCTCTCCTTCGTTCTCGCTCTCTTTCTCCGTTCCTCACTTCGTCGGAGGACTTCTTCAGGGAGAGAGGGTCTCTTCCGGTCTCCGCGGTGTGTCTCACTGCCTCCTCGCTCCGTCGTAACTTTTGCGCAAAGCGCCGAGACCCTCTCTCACTCTCGAGCTATCTCGGGCCGCCGCTCTTCCTCTTTCTCTTTCCTCCGTCTCTCGTTTGCCCTCCCTCTCGCTCGCTCGCCCGCTCCTCTCAATTGCTCTTTCGCTCTCTTTCTCTTTCGCTGTTCTACTCCTAGGTGAGCGCTGGGGGAGAGGGGTAGGCTGGACAGTCGGCGAGTGCCGGTGGTGGTGGTAGTGATGGTGGTGGTCGTTGCGACGGTGTGCCGCCGGTGGTGGTAGTGGCACAGGCAGGAAAGCTGGCGGGCAGGCAGGCAAGCAGGCAAGCAAGCAAGTTAGCAGGCCAGGCACAAGCCGCTCTAACTCTGTATTCGTCTATCCAGTGATCGGAGCACGACGACGACAGTTACGGTGATAGACGGTGGTGCTCCGATGGTGGTAGTGGTGGCGATGGTAGCGAGAGAAGAGAGGCAAGGCAAGGCAAGGCAAGGCAGGCAGGCAGGCAGGCAAGCGCAGGCCAGGTGGGTCCCGCGCGGCTAGTAAGCAGGCCAGCTCGGAAAGGGTTGAGGGTCCGAAAAGAGCGGGGCTCTCTCTCTCCCGAGAACTCCCGGCGGAATACTCACGCTAGAGAGGAGAGGCTTCGCGAGCCTCGTGAGTTCGTTTGTAAAGGGACCGTAGTATTGGTTCCTCGACGAGTGCTGCTCTTGCTACTCGGCCTTTCTCTCTCTCCCTCGCTCTCCTGTCCGCGATCTCTCTTCAGTGCTCGTACTTTTCTCCCTCCCACTGCGGAGGCATCGGCCCCTCCACCTACCTCATCGCCACCTTCCTCCACTCTCCCTTTCCCCACTGGTGCTCTCACTATTACATTACAAATAGCTGTCTTGCCTAGCCGGGCTCTCTGTCTAGCCGCGAGGCCGTACGAGCTCTTCTTCTCTTCCTCCGCTTGCCTTCCTGCTCTCTCACTCTCTCCCTCTATCTCTCTCTCTCTTTCTATCTATCCCACTCTCTCTCTCTCTCTCTCTCTCTCTCTCTCTCTCTCTCTTTCTGTGTGCGGTGAGTGTGCACGCACGCGTGTGTGTGGATGCTCTCGCGCACGCACGGATTCACTCCCATCGCGGAAAGCCGCCGCCGCCGCCACCGCCGCCGCCTCCGGCCTCACTCGTGTGCCGCTCGCGCTCCGCGATGCACCGCATCCACCCTGATAACACGCCGGACCCGCTGCTTCCCCCCTCCCCCCCCCGCGACCCGCGCTCCGCCCCGACGCGTCCCCCGCCGCTCTCTCTTTTCCTCTTTTCCCTCCACTATCTACACTAGTTGCTCCGTCTCCCTCTCTCCGCTCCGCTGGCTCACGCTCCTCTTCCTTTAGCTGGCACTATTCCTCTCTCGCTTACTTCTACCCTTTCAATCCTAGTTTCTCTCTCGTACCGATGCTCTCGCTCTTTATCTCTCTTGCTCTTGCTCTCTTCAGTTTGATCTCCTTGGTTTTCTCTGCCTACTGCTTGCCGTACGTACGTACGTACGTACACATGTCGCAGTAGCGGGCATGCGTATGTGCCGCCAAGAGTGTATGTGGGCTTGGTGTACTGTACCCCTCGCATAAGAGAACATACACACATCGAGGCGCGCTCCGTCACTCTCTGTCGACGGGGGTCGGCGAGGTGCAGAATCGGGTTTGAATAGAGGCCCTCTTTGTCTCAGCAATGCTTCTGTAATACAAGGCCCCGGCAAGCTTGGTTCTCGCGAGCGCGCGTGCTCCTTCTCCCCGTGCACGTAATAGGTAAGAATCGAGCGAGCCTCTCGTATTCCTGCCCTTTCTCTCGCCATCCTTTCCCCCTGTTCTTTCTCTTCCTTCCTCCCCCTTTCTTCGCCGCCCCCCGCATGCCCCCTCGCCATGATGCCACGCCACAGAGAGTCGTCGTCGTCGTCGTCGTTTCCGTTCCTTCTGCGGGGGTACCGGGAGAGAAGCCTTTTTCCTCGGATGCTCGTCCAACTCTCGATCCGACGGGGAATTGCGGCCCCTGGACTTGTGTAGTGGTGGTACACGCTACTATTCCCTTGTTCGAACCCTTGCTTCGCTCAGTTTTTCGCCTGAGATTCCCTTGGCTCTCTTGGACTCTGCTTCCTTGAATGCCGCCGTGACTTTCTCACTTGGGAGTTTCACCGAGTCTTCCGAATTTGGCTTGTGTTTGCAGGATACTCGATGTTTCATATTGGAGTATTGTTTTTGTTGTAGTTTTGAGGGAATTATGTTATGTATATTTTGAATTTATGCATTTTTATATTCGATGATGAGAATATCTAGTTGACCAGCTGTTTTTGTGTAAAACAGCTGGTGAAGAAGGCAGTCAGCGTAAACAATATGCTAGGAGGTTCTTTAGTGTTTGTCAAAGGGCTAATTTAATCACTGGCTGAGGAAAATCGTCTTCCCTAGCAGGATTATGACGTCACTGTGCCACTTACTGGCAACACACATTGCGAGCACGATCGATCATGATATGCTCGAATGATTTAGTGGTAAACACTTCGGCGTCAACGGGAGTTGATGCCGAGTCGTAGGCATATTGCAGAGAAACGGTAGCTACACCTAACGCTAATTGACATTACAGGGTAGGTGGAGCCCGCGCGATAACCGGCGCCGAGACGAGAGTCGACCGCATTTACTCGAACCTGAATAGGTGTTGCGCCCTGTCTGTCACCGCTTTATGTAACAGACGGCAGACGGTGAAACTCAGAGCGAGAGTTTCCAGCCTCGATAAATGAAGCGGATGTAATTCCGACCAGCGCCTCTTCGAACACTAAGGTAGACTCTAAGATATCTTCATTGGATTCATTCAAACTATGTTAATACTATTTGCCTACTTATACTACAATTGTCTCGAAATTACTCTGTGTCTCTGTCACTGTTTGTCACGTCCAATGCCAATGACCCACATTATACATCGCGCATTCAACATGACTTGAAACTGCTATTGCCATTAACAACTATATTCTGTGCATCTGTATGTGTGTGCCTATCTCAGAATTACGGCAAGCAAGCGGGCGTCTATACTTAGAGCGTTAGACGAATTTCGCTCGAGGGACGCGTGCGAAAGGAGTTCGGGAAACAGCTGATGCGGCGCGCATAGCGCGCGAGACGTAATACAACGTAAGATAAGGCTAGAAATTTGGCATAATTCGTTGCCAAATCTAGAAGCATTAATTACAACAGAAATTTGTACTAAGTGCGAGATAAGACAGGAAAAAGTGCGTAGTACAACAGGGTCGAGATTTGGGGATCCCAAGTAGTACGAGTACAGCTCCGGTCAGCCAGAGGCACGATTCTCAGTAGTGCAATGCCGACTCCCAGGCTACTTGTTTACCTCGATGTGCAACCCTTGCCGAGTGGCGAGAAATGCCATCTCGCCAACCAGCGATTTAATCGGCTCTCTCTGAGAAATCCGTGACCTTTTGCATGCCGATAGGAACGTCTGCCGATCGTAACTCGCCAGTGATAGCCATGACCGCATCCCAGAATCCATGGATTTAAAGCTTCCTCCCTAGGGAATACCGGAAAGCCGCGCTTCATTTTCGCCACTCGTATAAACGGAAATATTGACATACGCGCAGATACGTGTTATACTATGTGTAGATTTATTAGAGACTGTCGGTCGGCTTGCTGCGATTAGTTATGACTGGCGTTGAGAGTGGCCTAGTGCCGTCTCTGTCGCACGGAATCAGCCGATTTTTTTCATGAATGAGCGCCGGTATCTGGTGAAAGAGGAGGAAGAGACTCGAGTGATTATAGTCAAGCTGTCGTGGCACGCGCGCGCGTTCTCTCTCGTACACGCAACCGCGCGCGTGTTACGTCAGTGGTATTTGCAGGCGTTATCATGCCCGGGGTGACATTAATTGCGGCGAATTAATTAATTCGCAGACTCGAACCGGCATTAGCTCATCCACGAACGGCGGCTGCCCTGCGGTCGCGGCCCGTTATCGCGCTCATGCACGATACACGCCGCCTATTTGTTTATTTACGCTGGTGCCAACGCCGGAATTAAAAGGCCGGGAAGGCCGTGTGCTCCTTGTGTAATCGGTACAGGGAACATGCAGCTCTTTATCATTCGAAGAGAGAAACGACGAGCAAGAAATGTTGTTGGCTCCGCGAGATGGGAACCGCGGTAGACGTGCAATTAAGCACTTCGTTGTTTTTATCTTTCCTCTTGCGTACTTGCATCGGCACCTGCCTCTGTGACAAAAATAGAGCTGTATTTACCTTTGTCAGTAATGTATTGGTCAATTTTAGCTTTTCAATGCAATACACTGGAACCAGAAGACGCATATCGCCGGTAAATGAATTTTAATATTCAGTATAGGAATTAATGAATAATACATTAATTCGGTATTCAAAGATTGTCAAGCTTGCCAAGTACACTTTTGCCAGTCATTTGTTCAAGTAAAGCATTTTTTTTTAGTACTAGTTATTCCGCGTTGAAAGGAAAGTTCCGTACTTCCGTAATAATGTTAAATTATTTTGATGAGATTGCAGAATCGATAGGTGCAACTTTTTCTTGCGTCGTCAGTATAATGATAAAGGGTAATGTGGAGCGTAGAGTGGGCCTGTTATCCCACTAGTGTTTCCTAAGCGATATGCGAACCTTTCTCCGTTTATCTGCATCGCCTTATCAGGCCCGAGGATTCTTTCAGCCGCTTGACTCACTTCGCGCTATAATTAGGACTTAGGTCTCTATGAATTATCGCGAAACCGTGATCCCAGCGTGCATATTATGCTATCCGAGTCCTTGGTAGCCCAAGTGGGCGAAGCCTCGTTCAAACAGAATGTAGAGGAACTTTCGCCTAATCCCTCGGGTGCCGTCGCGCGAGATATCGCTCGAGCACGCGCGCGTGCGCGCTCTCAACTATTTGGCGAATGCAGCCATAAAGATACGCGAAGCTATGCCACGCGAAATTAGAATTCCCTGATAAGCATGGCAAATAACGGCCAAACCGTCGATAGTTCTGTTTGTTAGTGTCGGAACAACAACTCTGAAACTATTTGCAGTCGCGCGAGAACCAACACTTTATTCCCTCGAATACGTAATTTAACATTTCAAATTATATACAAGTTCGTTCAGTTACGAACAAACTTCTAAGCATCTGAGTATTAAGTTCTAACAGATTTCAATTATCTCGCTCAGTTGCAATACAAGTTTTAAAGATATTAATTATCGCTCTTTAATTCATAATTAGAATTCACACTCCAATAATCTAATAATAAACCGAGCCTCAAGTAAACCTTCACAAGGGGCGGCGTCTTTCAACACCAAACTTAGTAAACAAGTAAACAAGTAAACGCAACTACGTCAATAAAGCGTTGCAATCGATCGATTTCACTGCTTGGCCAGCAGATGTGAATCAATAAATAAGAGGATTCACAAATTTCCCTCTCCCTTCTCTTTTATGATTCCCTTGCCTTTTCCAATTGGCCGTGTTATGCCAACTGTTCCTTCCACTGAGAAGAGCGTGGCTCTTAGTATCGGTGATGCGGTGGTGCGCTTGGCTTGGCTGGTAAGCAAGTACTTGCACCTTTCTCACAGTGTGGCGAGGGGCGAGGAGGGCGGGCAAGGCATCCCTTCTTTCACCGTGTCCCTTTCACTCGGGTCGAAGCGAGCACAGGTCGAGGAGGGAAGATTACGCGGCTAGACTGTCGCGCGCGCGTGCGACTCTGGAGCGCGCGGCGAAGGAGGGCTGCTGAGCTGCTGGCAGGCGAAGAGGACGGGTGCGGCGTGCATGCCGAGCGAAGGAAGGAAGACAAAGATAAAGCCGTGAAGGAAGCAAGAGGGGTGCGACAGAGCCAAGAGCAAGAAAGGAAGGGTCAGGACACTGAGGAGCAACGGCACCGAAGGGATAGCGCGCGGCGATCACGGAGAAAGAGCGCGAACGGGGGAAGGTACAGGCACCTCCAGGCTCCAGGAGCAGCAAGAGAACTCTTCCTACGGATGAAAGGAGAGTATAGCATGAGAGAAAAAGAGAGACAGAGGGAGAGAAAGGGAGTTGGAAGTGGCGAGCGAGAAGTAGAGAGATGGGGATCCAGTTTGACCGTATGGACGTAAGGTCCACGCCGGTCCCGCGCAGTCCTCCGAGAGGCTCGCTCGTTTTATTGGGAATCCGGTTTGCGCCTCACGGCAAACGTGACCGAGGGAGCAAGAGGGAAGAAGCCCGGTAGGCAGGAAAAGGCGCAGAGGGTCACCCGGGAGGAAGAGAACGCAGCCGGAGAAAGAAGCTGGCGCGCGGCGGAGAGAGAAAAAGTGGCGAGCGAGCGAGTAAAGGAAGAGAAGACGCGCAGGATTGGAGAGGGTGAAATACGGCGGAGAAGGTGGAGGCGGAGGGCGGCAGTGCTAAGAAAAGGAAAGAGAGCAGGCGAAGGAAGCAGGAGTGTGCACAGAAGTACAGGCTCCTTCGTCCTTATAGAGAGACACCTTCTTCCTTTCTACCCTTCGCCACCCTTTCTCTCTCGTCTGTTTCACTCTGATCTAGTCCGCTCCAGCTCGCTTGTCCCCAGCCTCTCTCCTCTCATCGCCGTTCGCTCTCGCTCTTACTCCTCTTCAGCCAGCAGCACAAACATGCCTACTGGTCGGCTGCTCCTGCTCCGGCTGCCGGTTGTTCTTGCTGCTACTGCTACTTGCTACTGGCCAGTCGCTCTCCCGCTTGCTCTAGTCGAGCACCAGCACTGCGCACAAACAACCGCCGCCTGGTGTAGGTGATAGAGGTGACGATGAAGGTGGAAGTACCAGTTTCAAGGTTGCCTCGGCACTCTTGCCGATCCTCGCGTAGCGTGCATGCATCCGAGACACATTGCCAGATCGATCTCGCATTTCCATCCGAGGCTGTACTGTGCGCGCCTCTTTGCTAGTCGCCGATCACTATGAGAGATGCGTCTCGCATCTTAGACAGTCGAGCTCTTCTTTCTTAGGAACTAACTTATTCTCATGCTATACTGATAATCTAATGAAGAGTGCGAAACGCACTACCTTGCTATTGTATTCGAGAGCACCCGCTTGTTTTCCTTCTTCTTTCCCATTTCAAGTTCCTTCTTCCTGGTTCTGCCGGTGTGAATTCTTGCACCTGCAAGTGCTACCAGATCCCCCAGTCTACTTGGAGGTATTCTGACTTCATTGGTGATCTTACTTTTCCTGGCTAAATACGTGGGTTAATATTGTTGTTCGCACTTTGCGTTGGCAGAAAGGAAGGAGGAGGTACAGGAAGTTCTCCATGACCTTGGGAACTCGAAGTGATAAACCACGCCTCATTGTTAGTCGGCGAGGTACGAGAAAGAAATCTTTTCATCTTCCTTCGACCGATCGCGGTCTCTTGCGTCATCTGCCTTGTGGTTTTCTTGAGAGTCCAACCGTTCATCGATCATCGCGAATTTACCAGCTATGGAATCGATGGTGTGCGTTTCACCTGGTATTCGCCTTCCGGCGACGGCTCAATTATGCGCTGGCACTCAATTAACGCGCCTCTCTGCACGCCCAGGAAACGCCCGATCCAATCGGGTAATATAGAAATGGCGGAAAGTCCTCGATTGTGCGACACTGTCGCGATAAGAATCACGCTGGCAATTAATGAAAAACGGCGCTGTGCTCCTTCGTGGAAAGATACGGCTCGTTCTGAAAGCAGAACAAGGTTGTGCCAGTCAGTGTATATCGGCGGGCCTAACACTGATACGAGTCACTCGGTTTCCTCCCTTTTCTGCAGCTTTACTTGTCAATAAATATCCGATCTTAATGTAATTCATCCCCTTATCGATCCTCCGTAAGTCTCAAGAATGATTATTCAACTTCTTACGAATTGTCTAGTAGCAATTAGATAGATTTCTTCATCAGTGTAATTGGTTTTAGAGGGGGTTGATTTATCCACTTAGTCGTCAGACCTGTTCATCCACTTTCCATCATTATTTCATCAATATTACACATTTGGAGCATAGACATATCACACTCGAAAGAAAGATTGATCTTTTTAGATGAGTGCTCGTTAGCGCAGCATTTCTACAAGGTTTCTTCGTGAGCGTACCGTCGCTGGGAATACCAATGGATACATCTATTTATGCACTTATTTGCGCGACTCTCGGACTAGCTTGCTCGACTCGTTAGTGAGTGTTCGCGTAGAGGTGGACCGCTTTGGAGGGACGAGCGACTTCTCTTTTGAAAGCGACGAAGCGACAAGGCGAACTCGGGAAACGAGGAAACCAAGACGGAAAGCGACAGTTCCACTAAAACGTATTATCACTCCCATTATCCTTTGTAGGAGAGGAGCACTCCCTTTTACAGCTGGCGAGCAAAAGGAAGCTGTCGGCTTTTCGTGCGAACCGAGAGAGCAATTACTCTACGCGTTACGCAAGCGAGCGCTATTGTTATCGGGCATGGGTTACTCAACATTTTCATCAATGATTCGCTGTAACAGCGGTCAGGTAGCGTAGCCAGCTCTCGTGTAGAAGAAAACCCAATTGTGCTATCATCGCCCGCAAACGAAGTAATAGAGCGTAGTAATAACTCTCCGACTGATGTCATTCCGGTAACCTTCTACTTTGCACGTACAGAACACAATGTTCCGCAGAAATAATGCATACATTCTTATATAGCAACGTTCCATCGTGTGCACACTTGCATTCGGCGAAGAAACGCTTCGTGGCTAGAACTCTGTAGAATTTTCCGTGCCACTCTAGCGTGAGAGTAAAGCGGAGGCAGCGCTGAGACGACTTGGGAGGAAGTAGCCACGAAGCGAGTAGAGGATAGTTTCCTCCTTACGTAAGTGGCAAGCACGCCTAGCTTCACCCGCCAGAGCTTTATCACTCTCTTAATTCTAATGGTGTGCTCATCGCGCCACTCGTAAGATACGTTGGTGTTCGGGAAATTGTACGGGGCCTGGATCACTCTAGCTGTTTCACTGTCGTCGCTTGTTTCATATAACGACAACTCGTAAAATCTTCCCGACGAGATCTCAGATGTTGATGCGAGCTAAAGCTTACGTATTCTGTTACCTACAATTTCCTTTTAAATCCTTCGTGTGTCGATTTCTTTTTAGCTGAATTCCAAATATATTTAGTAAGTGTATCAAATAGTCTGCTATGTGTAACTGTCAGATTCAGAGAAAGAGATTCGTGACGAATCTCGTAGATTAATGTCGACTTAATGGCAGGTGATAAAGCTTGCTTTTCCAAGAAAACCTCTGATAGGATAATGGTTCGGCGACTTTCCAACGGAGAAAACGCACGCGCGCGTCTCGCAAGAGTCTTTTTCTCGAACGGTCACAAAAGTCGCACGTACGAGGAAGCACGCGTGCCCGTGAATAAAGTATTCTTGCCATAAAGAAACAATGCGTTCTTCTGCATGCCGGAATATTTCTAGTAGTTAAGAAACTTGGTGCGCAATGCTCTCTTACACGTTTCTTTCAATATGCTCGACTGTTCCTATACACTGTAAAAGATCGTACTCCTCGACGATATCGGACCTTGCACCGCCAAGGATGTGATGATGAATGCAAAGTGGACTCCACGGATTTCCCGGGGAAAGGAGGGGTATAATGGACAGTGTTCATTAAGAGACACGCGCCGCTACCGTCAGGAAACTTGTGGGGCGCCGGCAGACGTGATTGGAAAGTCTTTCCGCGTGGAAAACAAAGGCTGCGTTTACGTCAATCAGTTTAACCCGTGTGTTTTCGATCGTTGTATTTCCTTTATATATAGCTTGTTTTGCGCGTGAAAGAGACTTTCGTTGAGAGGATTCTCATTCACTCAGTTCGATTGCAATCCATTTAATGGCATTTCGCAATTTCAAAGGGGTCAAATTGAAAGTGCCACAAGTTTATACATCAACCTATGAATATCGAACAGAATAATAAAGTATTAATCGATGAACTGACCACGGATTTCCTGTGCAAATCCTATTACCCCATTATGTATTCAATGTGCTCATTTAAGAGTACCAGTCCCGTTTCATCGATTCCAACAGAATCAATCTGGTTTATTAAATCAGATGTATGCTTAAACATATCGTTCTTGATTTTTTGTTACCTTGACTGACACATTATTAAATCCTACACATACTTTTAGCCTTTTTCTCGGCGATTCTGATCTCTCACCTGTCGGTCGATATCGTCAGAGCAGCGGGCACGCACGTTGATAGACAGAAAGATATTCACGCATAGGAACCCAATACACACACACACACACACATAGGGAGAGGAGAGGCATGGCATTGCAGCGACATTACAGATCATTATGTAATGTCATAATGTTATGTGAACGTTTTACATTCGATGCCTTGCACCATTGCGCTCTCAAGGTCTTTACATTGTTGTTTGCACGACGAGTTAGCGCGCGCGCGCGCGTGCCCGCGAGCGGTCCAGGGACGTATTCGTTGCGGAGAAAATTGTCGCAGACGGAGCGAGGCGGCTCCGCGCCCAAGACGCATGGAAATTTCTGCTTGCACCGGCGTCTGCCAGTGTGGTGTCCTTCGCAGCGGGCACCTTTCATTACCCAATTCTAGCTTTCCGAGCAAGTGACAGCGGCCCAATGTGTCCACGCACGCATAAGTGTATACATAATTATGCGCGCGAGAGCACAGGCTTTAATGTAGGCGGTGTATCGCTAATCATTGCGAAATGTCATTCCTCCGGCATTCGCGTTGATCGCGGCTCTTGCTGCAAAAGTGTTCTAATTACCAACTGAACGCTGGCACGCACCGGTGGCATAGTTACCGTGCACTCCGAACACTCCTTCACCAACATAAAAACTTCATCGTATGCTCGTCCACTACTTAAGGATTCATTCGGCTGCTGCGGCGGCGGCGGATGTCGAGAAAAAGGTGGAAAAGTTGTATCTAAATCTCGTTAATCACGGGCAACTAAGTGTGCGGTCTGCGTATGTACATGTATGCGAGAGCTAGCCACTTAAAGTCCGCCTACGGCGTAAGAGCTTTTTGTTTCAACGCCGCCACCGCCGCCGCCGCCGCCTCGCCTAGTTTTGCTCTTTGCGCATAGCCGCGCGAGCGCGGGAAAAAAGTCGAGCGCTCGAAGGACTTAGAAATTCTGGAGTACGCGTATTATGGAGAAGCCGGTGCTAACCTTGGAGGGAAATCGCTGGGAGCGCTATATCTCTTGGAGCGCAAGGGGATATTACGTTGCCGGACTCGAACTCTTTCCCTCGCTCGAGTTCGTCGCAACCGGCCGGATCTTCGGGGGCCTGAACTAACAACAGGCCAATAAACTGTCGAAAGTGAAAGACACTGTCGAGCAATAATCTCGGTAGGGTTGAAGGGCCCTTCGCCTGGAAGGGAGCAGCGCTCGAGTCGTAAACGTTAATTACCCGGGGCAGGTATAAATAAGGGTCACATTAACCGGAAGTGCCCTATTGCCCGTGAGGCATTTCATCCCTTTCCCAAGGGCTGATGCTTCTCCTTCGAAGTCTAATTTCACTCTGAGATTATCCATTGTCGCGAGAGAGAGCGCGCTTTCCCCTTGCTCGCCCTCGCAAAACCCCATGAATTATTGCTCGCCATGGATTCACTATTTCCCTGTCGAAGCGAGCTTATCGAGATCGACGCTGGCTATCGATTTACTGTTCCGGTGATCTCCGTCGCGCGATATGCCTGGCTCATCTCGAGTTACGGGAAAACCTGTATTATCTCGAAAGCTTGTATTGACACCTACTGGCTGCGATTCACTGCTGGGTGTGCCGGCAGAGTGACACACACTCACGCACTCGCACTCGCACTCATACACTAAAAGAACGAGACGGAAAGATTGAGCGGCGCGCGACTGTCACGGGAAACATAAATATCAAGTTGTCGTGATTATCGGCCGATTATTATATAAGCGCAATCGCACCCGCGCTGCTGCTTCTTCTTCTTCGTTTTCTTCTCGTTCTCGCTAGCTCGGGAAACGCGCTGCTACGTGCGCCGTAAACACAATAATTCTCGCCGGCACAAGAATTATATGCTCCTTCCTGCGCGCCGCGATAATTACCCGCCAGGGACTAATTGCTACGCGAAGCGGGACGAAACCGCTCTCCCGGACTGTTTCAATGGAGCCTTCGTGGCTCGAGTGTCCTCCGCCAGGACGGAAAGGAAAGCCGAATGAAATCCGCTGCACTTATCACTTTGAATAAGCCCGACACCTCTACGACACTTGTCCTATTACTTTATTAATACCAATTCACACCTACGCTATCTATTTATTCTTTCAAACACTGTGTAAATTGAACAAATCTTGTCTCTTAAATTTTACTAATGTGACACTTATAATTACCATGTATGAATTATAGTTTACATTGGGTCACAATTTACGTCAGATTCTTATAACATTTTCCATGTCAACGCTTCCATCGATCGTCCCTTCTGCAGCATAGAATATGGGATCGTTTGCATACACTTATGTGAACGGAAAGACGCGAGTATCTGAAACGAGAGCAAGAGAGGAAACGGGCTGTACTGCCTTTCAGCGGGAGCCCTTTTTAAAGACCCTTCATTTCCATGCGTGGGAAGGGCCGCGCTACTGTTCGTGAAAGACGGCTGATACGGGGTCGCTGCCGATTAGGGTGGACGGAGAAAGGTGTGCTGGCACTCGCCACCGCTGCCGGATGAAGGTAAAAACAGTGGGCGATCCACGAGAAGAGAAAGAGAAACAAAAGAACGGCTTTCTGTTGTAAGCGAACGAGGGAGCAGAGACAAGAGAAAGAAAGGAAGACGAAAAAAGAGAGTAATAACATCATCGAGAATTAAGGAGTGAACGAAAGGGAGAAAAGGATTTCAATGAAAAGTAGTCCAAAAACTAGAAGAAAAGAGAAAACATCGGTATATGCCAGGTGTGTGAAAAATAATCATCACAAACGAAACCTATAATTGAGAAGAGAAAAGAGAATAATCAAAAGTGGAAGAATACCAGCGAAATAAAAAGACAAACTCAAAAGAAAAAAGATATATATTAAAGAAGAAGATTATGGAAAAGAAAGGAGGGACATGAAAGAAAATAAGGGAGAGCATGGTGTGAGAGACCTGGATTACAGAGAGAGGTATTAGTAGGTAGAGGGAACGAGCGGCAATACAAGGCGAAGTCGTGCGAGCCCGATGTGATAAGGCCTTATCGTGTGAAAGCACCGTGGCCTACTTACACTCACGGCGATGTGAGCTCGGCCAGCAGCGTTTATACGCCACATCGAATGTAAGTGGAAGAAAGAGCCCGGTACGCAAATATGCACGCATACGTATGCGACTCCATCGCATGGGGACAACACACGTGCTGGTACCTGGCCGGGAACTGCAATCACACGCGCGTGCTAGCTTTACCGAGGCCGCGTGAGCGAGCGTGTTGTCTCGAGGAAAGCACGCTGATATGTCACCTGTGATAATCTTCGCTCTTGTGGATGAGCGGACGTTCATGGGCAGGGCGCACCTACTTCTTAACTCTGTCGAGCTAAATTGAAAGTTCTCTCAGCACTGTGAATTTTGCGAGAGAAGGTAAATTATTAATAATTTGTCGACGGTGTGGAAGCTGTTGGATGTTGGCTCATAATTATTGCGCAAGCAACGGCAAACTGAATAAGAAGAATACAAAATTGTTAAATCTTCCTTTAAAATCATTCTCAAATTCTCTTCGAGGAGAGTGAAACTATAGCAGTTTTTTGGATTATTCATTTTGTAGGAGAAAGATTCTTAATATGGAAGAATTTTCCTTTGTTTCATATCTTGTTAACTCAATTCATTTATGCGTTGGCATTTTTCACTGGCATTTACGTGAAAAGCTTCATGGAAAATGCAATCGTGAACTTTAGACATTCAGATTTGTCTGAGTGAGGCAAACCATAATCGGCGCACTCTCGATTCAAGCGGCTTCTTACCACGCTCGCGACTGTAAATTAAGACTACCTTGCTGAGTCGCCGGCTGATACGAGCTCCATTTCTCCACTCGCTGTGCATATCTGTGTATGCGTACATGTGTTTGTGTGTGCATGGGGATCGCGGCCGCGAAACAGATGTGGCGCGTAGAAGAGACCGCGATGGTGGTGACACAACAGACCACAGGTATCTTGCTAACCGGGGGCGTAGAAAAGTGCAACTTTTCCACAACCACCTGCCCGCTTACTTATACTCGTCGGGCTGCGAGAGGAGAAAGAATCAACTCGCAAGATTGCTGGCATGTCGTATATTATTAACTTGTCCAATAAGCATAAATGTGTTAAATCAAGAATCTTTGATAGAAAATTATCCGAAAATAATGAGCGATTTGTGTTTTATTTCTTCACTTCATTTGATTTGGATTATTATGATGAAGTGAATGAAATGAAAGTCAATTGTGAATGAAATATTTGTTTATTAAAAAAAAGTAATCGAAAATCATCCTTGAACCGGTTGAAATAGTTGGATTAATTCTTCGCATATCGGGGATAACGAGGAGTATCAAAGTCTTTACTATAAAAGTAGCGATTGCTGCAATGGGAATCCGCAGCGCCAAAGTCATTGTCAGGAGGGAAAAAGCCCGAAGAAACCATAGGCGGTCGAAGTCAGTGTGATTGGTGGCCGAGTGAGTGCACGCGCATGCACATGCGTGCGTCGACGTTGTTCCTGCGTGTGTAGAGTTACGCACACGAATGGCGAATTGCGAAACTAGGTCGGCCAGAAATTGAAGCTGCTGCCCGCCCGTTCTTCGCGGCTTGAGCGTCGCGATGCCGGCCGCGAAGGTGACGGAGCACAGCACCGATAACGGGGTGGTGCGCTTCGATGGTACACCAGATACTATCATCGCATTACACGTACTGACACGTACAACTGAACTGTCGTTAAATATTAGCCGGTCAATTTCGATTTCGGATAATCGAATCATTCTTGAACAAAGATCATGGTATCCGGTTTGTGATGATCCCTTACTAATCATTATTACTAGAAAATAGGTGAAACTTATCATTCGAGTTTCTTCCTTTGTATCATTAATATTCATTGCTTGACCGTGTCTCTACTTGGTTGCTTATAATGGAAAATTCATCTTCATTCCCAAGGGAACAGAAAATAGAGATATAACGGGCCTTTCAGTAAAATTTGCATGTACTACTGAAGTGAGTATAGCTAGTTTGAATTAAGTTAGAATTAATTAAGAACGATCAACAAGTACAGCGAGTGCATAATATGCTGATGGTTAAGAGAGAAACTAGAAGCAGGATTCTTGGCAAGGGAATTATTGCCTCTTCGGAGCGTGGAATTTCATAAATTTTCCATGCTCCTTTTCTTACGCAGATTTTCTTGGAAGGCCAAGACCTGTCGGGCACCATCACCGCCTGTGATTAATCCTTCGCATTATCGGCATTCTGTACTATCCTGTAACATGAACCCATCATTTACTTCCACTGGTTAATCCTGCTCATTATCATTTAATCTTTCGCCTACGTGCCGTAATTCGAAAGTACTCAGCAAGCAAAGATCAGAATGCGTAGCGCGTGTGCATCGATTGTTGCGTAAACTTTGAGAAGAGTAAACAGCCCGGATAATTCTACGAGTCTGGTAGAAATGTTCTCTAGTCTGCGATGGTGTTATCTGTTAGTGTGCTATCTCTCATTTAGGTGGCCTTGCGCCACGGCAACAATAATCTTGCAGCTTGAACGAAAAATCCGGAACGATTGCCTCCCCATCCGATAAATCGCCTTTTGATTGACGCTCTCCGCTTTCGAAATATTAATTAACCGACTCATCCGAGTTTCTCACACAGCCGTTCGATTTCTCGTGCCACAGATAAAGTTCACCATTGCTTTTAACCCTGCAAAAAGAGAACGGATACTTTCTTGGAATGGCAGATGATTTTGCTGTGGTTTAATAATCATTTCTCGTTTCGAATTGCTCGGACAGCGAACGACTTGTATTAGACGAGCGGCGGCGGCGGCGGCGGCGGCGGCAGCGGCGGCGAATCCAGTAAAAACAATGATACAACCTGCCTTTATTACGAATTAACTCGATTAACATCGTTGGCGAGGAATGAGCGAGCGAGTGAGCGCGAAGCGCATTTTTCACCGATGACTCGACCGCCGTGATGGAATAACGAATCGGAGCGCATTAAGAGAGCGCATTTGAAGAAACGACAAAGACTGGAGCCTCGAGGCCGTACTGCAGATAGGAGAAACGAAGTGGACACAGATATACACCGAAGAAACGCCATCCGAGACAGAAACGTAGCCGTAAAATGTAGCCTCGGCCAACTTACAGCCCGCCATAAACGTTTTCAGCTCTACGAGCGCACTCGCTGCAATTGGAAAGACGGATAACCAGCGAAAGAGAAAACGGAGAACAGTCGGAGCCTCGAGAGCAAGAGACGGAAGAGCGACGGTTCTTGCATAATCTTTTTAATAAAATGAGCCACCAGCCATGCGCGATGAATCAGGAAAAACCTTGAGAGCACTTCGAAAGCTTTGACAAACGACGGCTGACGTCAGCCAGCGATTATAAGAGAGAGAGAGAGAGAGAGAGAGAGAGAGAGAGGGAGAACCGACGCCCGAGAACTACGGGGAAAACTGTTTCTAGAAAATTAATACGCTTCGTGACTGCCTGCACCAAGCACACGCACACAGCTTTACCTGAGATCGTTGGAAACACCATCCACGAGGCACTAAGAACAATACACGTTGACGGCGGCTTTATTTTCTAGTCCTCGGCTCTGTGCTGCCATAATGCGTAAACGAACCAAGGTCAGTGTTACCCAACGCAATACCACACTGCGGCCGATCGTAAAATTTTCAATTTGGGAAAATCAGACCTGCAGTAAGAGAAGAGATGGAGAAGGCTGACGGTGAAATCCGGAAAAGTAGCATTCGAACCCCTTTTTTCAAGAAAGTTCCGGCAGAAACTAGCGGGTCTGCGACCGTGGCATTACGAGGCGTTTACGAGCTAAATAATGTGCAGCCTCGGACGGCTGGAAATTATTTAGACAGTTACCGGTCACAATGCCCAGATTATGGGGCTTTTTGTACCAAGGAAACCTCCACCAGCGTTCTCCTTCTCCTCCACCTTTCGCTCCAGCATTTTTTCCTTTGTCTTTATTGTTACCACTGTCAATGAGGTTTGAGGAAGTTGCCCAACTTTTTGCGGCCTCGGGCGAATGGCCCTTACCCGTCCACCTTTTCCCTTGTCCCTCCAAAGTCCTCGATCCCTACTCGCCCTCTCACTGGTGCCACCGAAGGCAAACCACCATGTTATCCAGGACGATTTTCACTCTTCCTTTCTGTGCCAACCAACCAGTCTGCCTGCCACCCATATGTCCTGCCTTTTCTTCGCGGCGTTTTTCCGCTAGATTTTTTGCGCTCCAGCCAGCCGAGACAACGCGGACGCAGAGAGTATCGTGCCGTTTCTCCCGCGCTTATCCTTGAGTCGCGCAAGGGGATTAGAAATTGGCCTTCAGCGTGCGCGTATTGACACGGCGGCGGCGGCGGCGGCGGCGGCGGCGGCGGCACGTCTAAGGGCAACAACAGCCGACGACGTTGCACTCGACGAAAAAGGGAGAAACGATTTTATTGCGCTAGAACAGCGAGCGCCGTGAGAAACCGTGTCAGTGAAATCGGCTTTTCGGGGGGCTCGCTTTTGTGATCGAGGTTCCCCGGCCAAGCCAAGTGCCGGGCATATTATTGCCGTCATCAAGGAAAGCCTGTCTAATAAAGAGACAGAAACGCCTGTTTCTCGCAGCGTTAGATGAGCGTCTGTTTTTTGCACGCCATGTACTTGAAATTTCAGTACATCTGCTCGAACTTCGTCTTTCCAGGGATTGCGTAATGCTTGAGCTATCGAGATAAATATGTGCCGTGCGAGTTAATGCGGGCCTGGAAAAATATTTTTAATCCCACAGTTTTTCCATGTGAGAACGAAATGCTGACACTTGTTAGAGCATCGATGACGATGAGGAAGACTTTGGCGTGGATCGAGAAATGATATTTCCGATCGCTCTGTGTTTACTAGATTGTCAATTCCAGTAATATTTGCTGTTAGCATGCTTTGACACTAATTTTCGAATTACGGCCGGATGCCAGCATTTCTCGAGTCCTCCTCTATGCGTACGTGTTTGCGTGTGCTTGCTCGCGTCAAGAAACGGTTCTATTTGCGCGTTCTTGCTTCGCCAAGAGAAATGGGAGCAAGGTCCGGAAAGTTAGGAAGAGGCTGCTAAGGTGCAATAGATGGCTCCTAGCCAACTGGTGCGCCGAGTGACTGGCTTACGGGAAAATAGTTCGGCCGGCTTGCAAAAGTCGAGCAGGTCAAGATAATATCGTTAGAGCGAGAGTAGTCTCCCCAGCAGCCTATACAATTATTCTCGACATTTCTCTAGACACGTGAAAATTCTCCTCTAAATCTAACAACTAACAAATAAAGCACTGGTAACTCTATTCGAGAATATCTAACAAGTATGTTTGCAATCCTCAAACCTAACATTTTGCAATGCAAATGATACATTGAAATGTTTCGAGATTCCTTTATTAACATTCTAAGATTTCGATCTTACGAAAGGATGTGTGTTCGCATCACGAATTGTTAAGACCTTCTGAAAAGATACGATATGCAGGCAAACCTGTTTGTAAATTACACTTATGTCTGCCGCATTGAATTTTCATTGGTCTACACTTTCTCCTTACATGCGGACACGCGTATTCTATATATTTACATTTCTACTTCCTTCGAACAGTAGGCATTGCTTGGAGATTGCAAGCGCGAGTATGCCTGCTTACTTTCTCGGGTCGTGCATATTTATTTGAGGATCGTTTCTTTCGCTTCCTCGAGCGATGGGAACAGGAAGCCTCTCCCTTCTCTTTCGATTCTCGTACCTTCACCGAGCGCGGTACCCTTTCTTCCCAGCCCTTCCCACTGCCATTGCCGTCATCCGATCTCGCTGAACTTTCAAGACTTTTAATCTTTCGCGCACAAGCTCGCTTAAAATGGACTAGTCGCTATTCTTACGACACTGGATAAACTAGGAATACCCTTGAACTCTCTGAGTGGTCCATTAGTCCGGATAAAACGTACGCTCTGTCATCTTGTTCCATGAAACAGGCAAAAGCCAGGATGTATAATTAGAACTCAGCCTATTCTAAGCTCGATTTAACTATCTCAGACACAAGTCCTAATGGAACAAACTGAAATTAATGACTTAATCTGACAACTTAAATGAAATTAGTATAACACTGAGTATGATCATATTCTTCAAAGGATTAAAGTACTACACTTGACTCATTGACTATTAAAACCTTTATGCATTTCATTTTTACTCTGCTTTGTTAACTACATAGATGTACTATTAGAATAATCAACTTTTATAGCATGCTTTGTCGTAAGATCGTCAGTTAAAAATAATTGAGGTCCGGGAAAGGGTTGTCCTTGCTTCCGGGGTGACAGCGGAAGTGGCCATTTCGGCGGGGTTTCACGTGAGAGAGACCAGCGGTCCTTTCGAGCTCTCACTGCCGCCATCCTCCTTGGTTCAGCGCTAATGGCACAAGCGGTTCGCCAGCGACCCAGGAATGTTTGGTTACTTTACTTTCATTTTCATTTCGTCGGCGCCCGCGGCACGCTGGCGGTCGAGTGAAATTACGTAAGCTGCGCTGCTCGACCCGGCCGACCGGGGGAACCATGTCGAAATAATAGTGCCCACTCTTATTATGTACCTTGCCCGCCACTCACCCGCCCGCCCTCCTTCCGATTCCAGTGGCGATGCCCTTTTTCGTACACCTGCACCCTTTAATACGTCACAACACTCACCAAGCGGAATCGAGAAATCTAGCTCATCTAATTGGCCCCGTTCAAGTCGGCTAAATGGAAAGTCAGCGTGTCGGAAAACGGAAGTGACAGCTACGGAAACACCGATCCATTTGCTAATGACTTTTAGCAGGGAACCTAGAATTCCATTGTGTTTTAGATCGATTGGTATTTTTCCTATTTGCAGAATTCACGTGAGTCAAGTTACTCGTGTTCTTGCAGAAGTAAGGGATGGAGAGTGTCTGGCAGAGTGCGTAGCGCGTTTTCGAGAACTGACCTGTAACAGGTTGGCACGATTTCCGTCCCGATCTGTCTACGAGTAGTATAAAACAAGGTTAATTCAGTCCGAGCGGGCTGTGTGTGCCGTTGCTTGTAATGTCGCTAACGGGGTCCAAAGAGTGTCGCGAACACGACGCATTTAGAAACGATGCTCCCGTTTCGAGACGAGAGTTAAGGTCGGCCTCGGATCTTTGTTGCTTGTCAATCGACTAGGAAAGCTAGTCTGGCGTCGTTTCTCTTGCCAGACTTTATTTTCCAATACAAATAGAAAACCATAAGAAATCGTAAAGTAAAAGTGATCAGTCTTGAATAATAATCAAAATAAAGTTTCGCGTGTTAGTAAACAAGATTTGAGAACCGAATGTGATTCCTCACTGAATTTCTATCAATTAACTTCTGGTGAAATGAAGAGATAACCCCTTGTTTATGGTACTGTTGAATCGAGGAATATCTCGAACTTATGGCTAGAGCGCTTGGCATAGCTAGTGGATTATCGATTCAACGAATGATTATCGGGACCACATAGATCCAATTATTGGCGCCACAAACACGACTCAAGGCTACGACGATACGACGGCAAGCATGTATCACCCTGATATTTATATACCACCAAAAGCTCGTAAATCTACGGAGACATTGTCCCCGTCACTCTCGCCGGCCTCGTGTCTTTGGCTTATCCAGATAAAGCGAATCCTACCATCGAAATAACAGAGATTTCTCCTCATTCCAAGCCACCCACGCGACCGCATGACTTCCCTATTTTTATCGGAGATACGACACGATACCGATTTACGTTATGTTATGAGCCGAGTAAGAAGTATTCTTCCTACCGCCACGTGTGTCTTTTCCGGGGAACTCTCTTACGTGGCTGCCAGTCGATTTAGAGACCTGGTGAGAGTTCCGAGAGTTCCGCAGTTCAAAGCGGATGTCAAACTAACGGCTTCATATATTGTAGGAAACTTTCCAGCTTTACTTTGTATATATTGAACTTTTTAAACTGCAGATCCTAATGAAAATTCACTTGAATGCACGAGTAAAAATATAGTATCATGATTTGCACTTCGCCTGTCAATTCCTGTCAATCGGACGAGTTCGTAATTCATTTGTATTCATCTTTAATCAGTACGAAGTGGATAAAAGCGATTAAGAATTCGGCTGTCATTAGATTTTGAAGTTAAACCGGATGAAGCAAAAAACAGTCTAGACAGAAATCTATGTCTAATCTAGATCTATCGCAAGGGAGTGCTGTGAAGAAAGATTGGAATCGAATTGTCGATGTAGAAGTTGGTGCGTCGACTAGTCACACCATGCGAAGTACGGCCCTGTCGCAATCGGGCGTGCTCCCTGGGCGGTGATGTGTCGCAATCGCAGAGGGCATAACAGCAGCGGCGAGGCGAGGAGGCGATGCGTCTGGTTGCATGCGTGCGTCCATGCGTGCCTGCGTGTACAGAGCGCGCGGAATAGGTAAGCGACGCGGAGTGGAGCGGCGCGGCGCGGCGCGGAGAACGAAGCGTCTCTCGCTCGGCGTACGCGTGCAACGCCGATTCTTCTATTTATAAGTACGGCGCGCCGGTCGACGAAGACGAAGAAGTGGCGTGGAAGCAGAAGTCAAGGAAGGTGTAAGGCCACGAAGAAAGCCTCCGGCACCGACCCGAATTTTTCTCGATGACGTCATCGGCCGATCACCGCTACTGTTGACCTATTTCCCCTCTGACACTCGCTGCACCCGAACCACTTCTAGCTCTACAATAACGTTTCCGCGAGTTTCTCGCTCGGCGTGCCGCTCGCGCGCTGCCTTTCCTTGCTTCGATTACTCTTCACCAACCGGTAATTATTCCAGCCATTTGCAAAGTTAACATTTGCAACGCGTCAGGGCCTCCATGTATATACATAGTATTACAGACTTTCCAACACTTTATCGCCTTGCTTTACCATGAATCCCCACTTGAAATGATTTAGATAGTAAAGGCAAGGATACATCGTATATCCAAAGTCTTTTCCTCACTCTCAACTATGAAGGGCACGCATAGGGCAGATATACTATTTAACGTATGTTGAGGAATAGTGCTCCGATCATTTATTCGGGAAAGTAGTAGAGTGCCCGAGCACGCGCGCGCGCGTGTGTCGCGCGATAAGAGAGCTTCGGTAAATCCGTCAAGTGGCATTGGTGACAAAATAAAGTAGCCTTATCCACGATAGCCTGACCTATTTCACGTCGGACAATTGCATAAACGGCTCTCTCGCGCAAGCCCGCGCACTGCTATATGTATTTATAGAGGAGGAAGGTCGGGAAGAAAGCGCCTAGGCCGCTTGACCATTTGGCAGAGGCAGCTGCCGAGCGCGAACCATCGAGATCGTTCACTAATAATATCATTTGCCGCTTGTGTAACGCTATTTCCCTGCAAATAAGGGCATAAACTGGTATCACGCATTTATTCCCTTTCCCTCTCTTCCTCTTGCACAGATGTCGACGAATTGGAAGATTATAGGCAATACCGGTGCGCGCCCGACCTGATATTATGCTCACGTACAACCGCGCGTATTACAGTCTGCAGTCTGCGAGTAAGTGAGCGAGCGAGAGGAGCAAGTGCCCCCCTTCATTGTTGGAAATTAACAGGGGATGACAATGGCAATTTGCCATTTGCTACGCCGGCAGATGAAACGCGCTCTTTTCAACTGTGGGCGACGGTGTATTGACAATTGGAGGATCAAAAATGAAAGATAGAAAGAGAGAGAGAGAGAGAATTCTACGATACTGATGAGAGTAGGAACGCCGGCGACGGTGCGTCGATGGTGGGAAACGAGATCACTGAGATCGAAATGACTCGTCGACGAGTCTCGGAGTTGGCTCGTTAACGGCGCAGCTGGGCTGAAAGTATGTATGTATGTACCTAAAGCCATTTGACGCCGACCTATATTTCCGTTTGAACCATTGTTACACAAACGGAGCCCCGTCGGTACACCCTCTGCCAGACGCTCTGTCTACCTTGTCCCCTCACCCTTATGCTTTTATTAATCATCCACTCGTCCATCCCTTACTCGTCGGAGTTCGGTGGACACGTATGGTAACGCCAGAGTCTGCTGCTTATTTATAGAATAGGAGGAAGGTCGCGAAGAAAGCGCGCGCGCTATGTACTAGTAGAGAAGGAGAGCGCTCGGGCGCGCGCGATTCGTTTCGACATCGTTTCCGGCGCTGACCCATTTCGTCCCTCGGATTCTTTTCGACATCGGCCGCTTCCAGCACTCTGACCCAGTTCCTGGGCCGCGGCAATAGTCTCTTCTCCCTCGCCCCGCTCACCCTCGCTCCCTCACTCTTTCTCACACGCACTTTTGTTTGTCGCTAGCTAGCGATGAACTAGACAATGCATGCAAGTACACTATATCTACTATATGCATTTCTGCATACGCCGACGAGACTCAGCTAGTAGACACGGTTCTCGTGCGCTCCGAGTGCAGTGGCTGTTGACTCTCGACTTGTTTGGCCTTCGCCGAATAGCTTTTCCTGAAAAGTATGAAAGGAAACGTGCACTGGAATGCCGGAGGGATTGAGACGGAAGGCTTTCAATTTCGTACCCATTTTACCTTTGACTATTTGAATGTTAAGACTTTCTAGGCTGAATAAGGATATTTCTTTATTACGATATTAAACCAAATTTGAATGGCTAGTTTTATTATTGAAATATTAAGTATGATTTGGAAAAAGAATCTCTTAGAAATTTGGGAGCTCTTCCATTCACTTGGTTGTTCGGTGAACTGGGCATTCGGAGATTCGTTCGTTCGCTCTGCCGCGTAACCATGCGCTACACGTTTTTTAATGGACGCCGGTAATGGAGAGATCAGATCGGAGCGTCCGTTGCGCAAGCTCGCGCTCTGAGGTATTGTTATCGGGGCTACTTTCCACTGGCTGAAACGGGAGCATAGTTCCGATTGATCTCGGCCTCGCTTCTTTTTGCCGCTTGCTTATCTCGTGCCTCCTTTTACACAGTTGCTTCTCCCATCGTTGAAAAGGTACATACCAGCCACCTGATAAGCCTCTCGATTTCAATGTGGAAATTGGAAAATTTTCGAGGAGATCCTATCGATATCACATCGAAAGTGCTTGACTCGATTTCTGTTAATACAGATTCATTTATGATACCTATTTCCACATAACAGGTTTTAAACGAGAAAACATCAGGATTTAAAAATCGTTGCTATCAGAATTAATCGGAGCAAAGAAAAAGAGCAGATACCACATTTAGAAATATTTGTATCTTAATCAGGTGAAGTTTAGAGAATCTAAAACTGTATGCCTTACTTTAATATTGGTACATTCGCTTGTGTCAAATCTGGCATATCTGTAATTATAATCTACCTAATTATACTGTAACAATATTGTTCTTTTCATGTATTTAGAGGGTAAATGTCTAGTGGAGGTGGACGTTCACTCTCTGTGTTCGTCGCGCCGAGCTACCTTCGACGGCGTCGAACGAGAAGGAAAGTCGTCAACGCGCGCTGCCCTTTTTTCCTTTCTTTATCGGCATCACAACAACGCCGGCACCGCCGCGACCTATTTCCGTAACAATTGTGAACACGCATTTATGCATACACACGCGCCCGGTACGCATAATGCTGGCGAGAGTGCGCGCGCTCTAGCTACGCTTGGGATCGAACAGCTTGTCTTTCGCAGAAAACAGGTCGGTCACAATCATCATAATCATTAGACTGCTCGATAAGTACGCCCCTTACCATTGTAGATCTAATCTAAAGAATCTGTTAATACGCTACCTGCTATTCTAGGAAAAACGACTGAAAGCTGTTTTGTAACTTCATCGAACTTCCTTATAGTCAAACGCCCCTTCCTTCATTTGTGACAGTTGCTATGCCAGCTACACTTCATCACGCTCGAATACTTTTAACCTTAGAACTAGCGAACCTTCATTTCTCGAGGTTTGTCGGTCTGATAGTTTTCTAGAATTTGTACACTATAAAATTGTACAGGCACACGTTTTTTTGTAATATAACATTCTATTGCATTGCGCTGTACTCGCCATTCTATTGTGTGGTATATTATTAGGTCGTAGTATTTAAAGGTTTTCGAGATGTCTCCTGTTCATAGTGTTTAGATTTGCTTTGCAATCGGTCTTGATAGCTTTCACCATCAAAGCACTTGGTTAAATACATTCACATTAGATCTGTGTAATATAGTAATTTAGCAGCAATCCATCTGTACTTTAAGTTTTTGCATGTCTATAAAAGTATCTCTTATAGCATGTTAGAATCAAGAAAGTCCGCAACTGAAGTGCAAGCGATTAGAGCACAGCAATATACTTCGTAATCGTTTGCCAGTTGGGGAAAATCCGGCTGGCAGTTATATGGTGAAGAAACCCGCATAATTTGTATGTAAAAGATCAGACTTTACCGCGAGGATAATTTTACTCGGGAATGTTCCCACCTTTCCATCGGTAAAATCGAATGTAGATAATAAATGACATTAAAGCTCGCCTAACGTTTTAGTAATTGTACTTGCTAACCCTGTCAAGATACCATTAATTATGATTTCACGGTCGCAGACCCATCGGAGATTTTTCGAAAGCTTTCGACATTGAAACGTCGATTATAATTACCCACAATTTGCAACTTGTTACTAATTCCGGTGATGCAACAATATGTTACCAGGCCGCAACTAATTTTTGCTGCGAGCACTGTTTCTGTGCCACGGCTCCATTATACAGTCTCCGTGTAATTAACGCGATGCCCAGCATTCCCAATTAAAGCGGGGCGGTGCGACCATGCGCATAAAAGTTCTCATAAATCGAAGTGAAGTAGCACGTTACCTTCACGCGCGACGCTACAATGAACAGAAATAGCGGAAACAAAGTTCATGGTGATAGAAATTAACAGTGGGGCGTATACGAGTCACTTGCAGAAATAACGGATATTATTATGGTCATACCACTGGCGATAATCTTCTGTTAAAAAAGAGTGGTAGAAATGAAAGACAGTGACATAAAAATTGTAATTGCTAACCAATGACACATAGCAAAGATAAATTCCACTCAGATAAGGTTTAGTTGAGTTAGTTGATAGACACGAGGCTGCTAAAGTTATGGAAAGCATAGTGGAACACGCCGATAATCCCAGCATTGCCTGTACAATTTGCATGACTATCAACTTTTGTCCACAGCGGCCAATTCGACGACTATGCACTAATTAGTGTAAACGATAATATGTTTTGTTACGCATGGATTTTTTTCTAATTGCTTCATTAAGACACTTCCTGACGCTGTCGTTCACGACAAACCTATGAATTATTGCACTTACAAGACATTGAATGCACAGTATGAAGCAAGGGTGCCTGGACAAGGGTGCGAAATGTCGAGGGTAAATATTGAAGCCAACACTTTGAAAGGATAGACGAGGATTTCTCTACGGGGGTTCCATGAGCTCATAGGCTTCCATAACGACGCAGTAGAAAGCATTTTTTGTACAGTAGACCATTCAAAACCATACCTAGAAAATTGAGTCCACAGATCCCCAATTACGTATATATAAATTCGTAATACCAACATTCTACAAATAATTCTACAAATCTAGTAATTTTCTCATAAAATTATCCTCAAGTTTCGCCAATATTCTTTCAAGGATATCTCGGGAAAAGGCTTACGAATTGACAGCGTTTATATTCTGCATGTTGCAAATGCATTTCGAATGCTCATGCAATAGCACGTTCGAACAGTGCTCTTTCACAAGACGACTTTTGCTCCAATATCGCATCCCTTTACCCGGCACGAAGTGTTGGGACTCCTGCCGGGGCAAGTTGAGAGAGCGGGGTACCTGCTGAGTGCCGTTTGCAAACAGTTCAGACTTTTGGCATTACTGACCTTGTTTCGGCAAGGATTCCTCCCAAGATTTGCGAGGCAGGTCTGGCAAGGAGGGGAACCGGCAGCGCGTCGTCCCGTGGTGTAACGGATCGCATTGGTGAAAATAGTGGAGCCCTTGGCGAAGGGGTCTCCGTGACACTTTCGGGCAGAGGAGGAAGGGCAGGCAGGGTGAAAAGGTTCGAAATAAAATGCAAATCGGCCGTAAATCAGGTTGGACGCGTGGCGCTGACGTGGGACCGTTCCTCAACGACGATTCCCCGTAAGGCCCGGACAAAAAGAGAGGACCTGCGACCCTCCTCGCCTCGCCGGGGGGTTAATTGTGTTTGGAGCAAACAGGTACCCGAATCCAATCGGGCCTCAGGTGCTCGCCCCTGCCTTCCGATAGTATTGCCTTCCTTTCCTCGCACCACTTTTTTCCTTATTCGAAGCATTGCTTGGCCCTTCGATTCCTTTAATAGCATCTCGTTCCTCAACTAATTGTACAGGTTTTCTGCATTGCTTCTTTTAATCTTAATTATTATTCTGTTTATTCTTAGTATTCCAACCGACAGGTTTTAAGGCCATTGGCAACTTTAAAGATTTAGGAGTGACATTGATTAACGTAACTCAATTTGATAAATATTTCTTAATCACGTCTACTACGTAAAATGAATATTTTATACTCGTATTATCAATTGCGAAAGATAATACTAGTATACCCAAAGTTCTTGAATAACGGATACAAATTGAAACTCCAAGTAATGTAATCAACCAATCGGCAACAAATTTGTCTTGACGGCATTTAATCTCTCCACCTCTCTTCGCCAATCTCATAAGGATCACGAAGACAGTCCGTGAGTCGAGAGACGCGACCCACGGCATCGTCATCGCAAGATTACGTAAGGGCAGCGTGCGTCCACCAAAGAATCAGCCTCTTCGGTCCCAAGAGAACCGCTGCTTTTTAGCTGAGGAAAAAAAGGTGGAAGCAGTTTGCGAGATCATAAGTACATACACGCAGGCATACATATGCCTGTTGTACATACGTGATGCTTGGCCTCTCTCCGTTTCGGCGGCTCGCATGAATGATGCCCGGCTCGGCTCTCTTTCGTCGAGTATGCTTGGCCGACTGGTATCCCGGTACGTGTGCAAGAAGCAGCGGCCGCCGCGTTTATTTATAACGTTTAAAGAAAGGCAGACAGACAGTAATGGGCAGGCCTCTGGTCTCTGTGTGCGTATTTCTCTGTGTATGTCCCTCCCGTGCAAAGCGTGTTCTCCCGCGTAGGTGCGTGTGTATACTTGCCTACATTTCCCAGGCACAGGCACACTCTCGGCCCAGCTTTCTTCTGACATAACCGAACGGAGGCGCGGGCCCGCTTATGCAATTCGAAAGTGCTCGCCTTACTTTACGTATCGCGCGAGGATACACGCGCTATCTCATGGGGGAGCGTGAGCCTTTACTCGCTCCTTGCACGTGTACATACATGCCAGTTAACCACACAAGCATAGATGCGAGCACCTCCGCTCGAAGAAAAGAAACTACGTCAGATCCTATCTAGATGAAAAGTGAAGAAGAAATTATTTTGTAGGAACGCGCCTCTCTCTCTCTCTCTCTCTGTATACTTCACTTAAACGGGATTTAAGTCTGCTAGACTGCCTTCCTGCCTGCTTGCATTCGTGACGCGTTCTTTGCACGGAACGAAAAGGGCACCGCGCAGTTTAAGGATTTGTGTCATGGAAATTGGCAGACCAACCATGTCTTTCACTTTTTCTTTTTCTTTGCTTCCCTCATCGATCCAGCGATCCCACAATCTTCTCCCGTTGAGGGAAGTAGGTTTTGGAGCAGGAAGAAGAGTGTGGTTTGTATGGAGAATTACGAGCACTTTCAAAGAGATTCAGGAACTTCGGGTTAGAGTGGATCGATAATCGATGAATTGTCTGCGTTACATAAAATTTGAGAGCTCTTTCCCGTGCCACTTAACCAAGAGCTACCGGCAGCACCATCTAGAAATGTGGCCTGAGTGCATTCATCGATACACATTCACCATTCTTGATCATCCTGATCTCCAGCGCTTGTCGACAAAAATACCGAATACCAAGTGTCTTTGATGCGTCTTATGTAAGATCGGTGCAAGTACACGTATAGGGAAAGAAGGAGACAGCATTATATTAACACATTGTTGACCGTCTACGCGAGTAATCGTGTTTGCACTAGCATCAACTTACGCAATTAGTAAAGTACAAAGTTGTGTAAGTAGTCATTATAATATTACGTAATGCAAATATGTGGTCAAAATAATTAACATGCTGATAAAAGTATTGAAATTTCTCTGAACTTGAGCATTCTTCTTATCGAATTGTAAAACATTGGAACTGATAATTTGAATACATAATAGCAGGTCAGCAATGTGTTAAGGTGGTCTCTGTGTAAGTAAAGAAAGTAAGAGACTTGTAGGCGAAGGAACGAACGTAAAAGCGAGCGCGCACACCGGTTGCTAGCGGACGGCCGTGCCTCTCCCGTACAATGTAAAAGCCTGCGAAACGGTGAAAGTGAGCAGTGCTTTCCCCCGTAGGACGGCTCACGTCTCTTCGATGGTCTCCTTTAAACGCATGCATTACACGGTTATGTCATAAGACACGCCGGGCCACTGGCAGTACACGCGCGCACCGAGGAAAGGCAACGCGACCATCCACGCACGTGTTGCCGCTGAGCCACAGCGCATTCTCACCACGCGCTTCTCCATTCCTCTCCTACTTACTTACCTCTACGTACATATACACCAGTCGCTCGAAAGTTTCGTTATTCCAGAATGGAAGCGTTTCCACATGTTACACGCTCACATCCATTCGAATTTATCTTTTCCTTTCTGTCAACCATTGACGAAATCCGAATTCATTTGGAATAAAAGAACCGAAGTTCTTTTGGACAGACGCAATCGTATCAATTGTTCCTCTCTTGAAGAGATATATTTAGGGACGAAATTATTAGGTGTAAATAGTCACTATTGTTTATATTGGGGAATTAATTATTGAGCGAAGAATAAAGTTATCATTTGCTGACTTTGAATGACAAGAGATAAATTAGTTGAATAAAGAAGATTGTTCTTCTATCTCTTACGTACAAATAGCTACAAGTGCATGTCTATGTTTGGAGCATAATGGTCCCCAGATCATCGATGTGGTGGGCAATTTTGGATTATTCGGTTCAATGGGGCACTGTGCTTATGGTAGCACAAAGAGACAGGCATAGTAAAGCAGCAAACATTTCGCAAGCCCTTCTGGTGCGCGATGTCGAGGCTCGTAATGGGTGATCGGTTAAACAGTCACCAGCCTTAGAAAGTGAACCAGCCGCTGCTTTTTTTCTTCGCGCCGACAATTTGGAAATCGCGAACCGCGATTGCTGCCATCGCGCGTCCAATCGCCTTTCGTCGAAAGTCCCTGGGAAGACGCGATCGCCAATAAAGAAGCCGCGAAGGAGTCAAGGTTGCGCCGAGCAAAAGGTCTGATTCTACTAACAGAACAAGAGAGCCCATTTCTAATCGTTTGCTTTCCTTTCTCAAATGTATTATAAATTGATTTTATTTGGTTATTTATGAGGTGAATATATGCATGGCAAAAACATTTATTATAATTACACAGTTCTACACGTACCATAAAGATGATTGTAATCAAGAAGGTTATAGAATTAATGCTTCTTCTTTGAACACTGGAATTATTAATTATATCCTGACTACACAGCTGCGCGATACTTTACGCCACTCTCCCAATGCAGGGCCGAACATTCTATTACGCTCGAACAGGTTGTTACCGAAACTTCGCAGACATTACCGGCTCTTCATTTGCCACAGCTAAATAAGTGTTAGACGTTCGAAGAAACTTCCGGCTGGCCTTGGGGGCCAATTTCTCATCAAGAAAGTCGCGCGAGGCACTTGCGCTTCTCTGGGAAACGAGATTCTCCGGTCTTGTTCCATAAAGTCTACCCCAGCTTGACAGTGTCGAGCCGAGCTCAGTTTTATGAAAGGCTTTGTACTTCTTTCCAGCAAGACAGGTTTTGCGAAAGACGAAATATGTCTCTTTGAATTTCTCTTCCCGTCACAACGCATTTTATCTTTCGCACACGTTACATTCGTACTCTTGTTAACTCAGCATTTCGTCCTGACTTTTTTCCATGGTCAATTTACATTATTCAATTCTGTTTTTGCATTTTACGCTTATGAAATCGTATTTTGCAAGGATTTGTTTGATCTTTCTCCGAGCTATGTTTTCGTCGACGTAGCGGATGGTTTATTCAAAACATCCATTAGTTGTTTAATGTATTAATACAGCTTGAAATGCTATAATGATTCTTTGAAACCAACGACAGTATAAATGAAAACGGAAAAGGTATCGAAACTGGTTGTGTACCGGCGAGTACACGTGTACTCCGCCACCCTGCGGACATCGTGTTTTTCAAGCGTCAGCTTTTACTCACACGCACTGTACCCGCTACTGCAAAAGCAAATCGTGCATGTTGTTAAACATGGCCACGTAAATATATCGAAGTTGGGATGTCGATGCTCATCGTTGTACGAGTTTCTTCCAACGATGACGTCTGAGTGCACCTGCACGCAATTGGCATATACGTGCGCCAGGTATTCGATGTCGTTGTATGTCGTATGTGCATTGTGCATATGTGGCTCGTAAGGTGCGCACCTGCGTTAAAGCGACAGACGGCCAATGGTACGATATTGACTGCGGATGACTAGCGACCTTCGGAAATTGCGAGGAGCAATCTCGGCCGAGATAGCCTCCCAGGGGAGACATTCTGTACGTCAATCGTGGACCGGATTTCGAACCGTTAGCCTCATAAAGGTGCCGACTTATAGGATGCCAGCGTGATTCGATTTCATTCCTGTTACTTGCTGCTTCAAATTAACGATTAAAATAGCTCGCTATGGAATTAACTGATTTTTGGTTCAGTACTGTAAAACCTGTCAATGTTTACACAAAAAGATACTTTTAAACTGTATTTTCTTAGATTTGACTGTTCCTAAAAAATAATCGTTTTTATTCTTTATTACCAGAGTGAATGTTATTTCGTTCGAGGGTTTATACTTACCTAGGAAAGAGTAGGTCTGTCGACACCTTGGTAGAACCTTTCACGGATGGCAAGCCGTACCTACGTTTGTCATCCGATAAAAATCGGGGTTATCTGGGAAGCGTTTCACCCGGCTCAGATAAAGGCACAATTACGTAAGAATCCGAAGCCGTTTGATCCACTTTCCGGCAGGCTTTCCCGCGACGGCGCGCTGCTTTCCGAGAGAGTTCATCCTTCTCTCTCTCGAATTTCGGCAGCCGGCTATAAGCGTGTGTACATACATATGTGTTGGTATGTGTCCCGCACGGCGAAATCGAGCCTCGTGTCTTCTCGACGTGGCTTGCGCGCTCGCTCGTTCGACACGTACGGTTTCACGTGTATTTTTGCCCCATGCCGGCGACACGCAGCATTGCTCGAAGCCTGAATATTAGGCAATCTAACGCGTCCAAGGCTAGCCGAGCCTTGAGCCGCCTTTCCAAGTGTTTCACTAACCCGACCGCTCGCTCGATCGCGACTGTTGGTCCGTGTCTCGCCGATTAGATCTAATTGTGAGATCTCTTCTTGTCCCAGACTCTCTCAGCCTCTCTCTTTCTCCTGAAATCTTTTTCTTCTTACTTTAATTAATTCCTGTCTTTCATTTTAACGGTACACTAAGGGCCCGTGCATAATAGTCTGTTTTTTGTCAACAGGCAATTTAGTTGATGGTGTTAATTAAGAGATTTTGACAGCTGATCAAGCAGAAATCTTGAAAATGAATTGAACTATCAAGCTAGAGAGAGATAGTTTGTGCTAGTAAAGGTTGCAAAATTTAATCCGTCAATATTTCGTTTGGTCAAGTGATTTTCGGAGATAGCTGGTATATTTCCGTATACACTTGCTATCTGTCGAACCTGGCACGAACAAAACTCTTTCGGTGACAGTCGCGATCAGTTTGCGCAATCTGACGGGAGTGGGTTAAATCGCGGTCGCCATAGGCGGCTGTAATTTATATCTGTTTTTCAGTAGGACCAATTCATCAGGTGGGCTTTTATCTGAAGTACTATCTTCGTCCGAGACAGCGGCCACTGTCCCTTTCTTGCTGATAATACAGCCCATATCGCTGTTCCGATCCGACGTTCCCCTGCTGACGGAACCAGTTTTTCCATGTCCGATTAAAGACCGGTCGGTTTGCGTGCGCCACGTCTCGCTCGGGAACACGATTGTTTCGAGCTGGAAAGCACGGTAATTGCTATTTAAAGATGAAGACACGGGGAACAAAGGGAGCTCGAAGCGCGCCTTTCTTCGATGCCTGTTTCTCTAAGAGCGATTACACCGGTTCCCGGTAACCATTCCGATCGACAGCGGCGTGGCATTCGGCATATTCACTGCCTCTTGAAGAATACACTCTCGCTCCTCTTATTTCCCAATGGCTAACAGAGTCGAGAAAAATACCGATGCTCGCCAGCTGTTTTTCCGAGCGAGGCCCAAGGCGTCCAGCTCGCCGGGAGCGCTTTTAATTGCGGAGCGAAGCGTGCCTGATCGACGGCGTGTACGGTAACGCGGCCGGAAAATCGATTTCACGTGCGATCGCCGCAAGAGAAAAAGCTGGGCTCCGCGAAACCTCGACTGTTTCGCGCTGTTCGCCCGCCCAACAATGTAATTAGCTTCTTGCTTGGCTTGCATCCCCTTTTTTTCGGACCCCTTGTATCGTGAAACTTGGACAGTAGAATTGTTGCCGGGCGTCCAGACAACAACGAGGACGTCGAGGACGGAAGTGGGGAAGCGAGTGTCCTGTGCTCCCGGAGTTACGTAAGCCGGACACTTTCGTCGGCGCCTCTTATGTCAGTAGACCTCAGCCGTCTCGCGACACGTCCATTGTGTATGCGCCCAACAATTCCCTTCTTACGCTCCTTTTTTCGAGCTCTTTTTTCCTCTGACAACAGTAGACGCTTGCCCAAATGGAAATGAAGCATCCGGACCACGTCAATTTCCAATGCGCGCTCACTCTTATCGCCATAGCCACCGAGACGCTCCAAAGGAATTTGATTTGCAAGAGTAGTACAGACAATTGCGAAAGTGTGCCAGTTACCTCGAAATTTATGGGATCCTCATTCATTCGAAAGCGATGACATTCATGGAAAAATAAATGTTACTTGATATCGATTGTGGTATATACTCGGCAAATTAAGATGAATTAAGAATCATCTAATGAGGAAGAGCATTAATTTATCTTACTGTTGGAGGATAAATTAATGAGAAACTTCAGGTGCTACATTAATTTCTTTCCAATTAATGTCTCCTAGAACAATCGGAGGCGGTGCATTTTTCAAGTTTAATTCGAATTACGCAAGCATCTCAAACACTAGCGCCGCGGTTAGAATTGCCAGTTTTCACTGGGACGAGTCGATTAATTGTTTTACGGCGATCTCTACCGGTCGCCAGGCCGGCAGTAATCGCAGCCGAAAGTTGATAATCTATTACGATTTATTAAGCGGAGGAGAAAGTTTCGGTGTATCGTAATACCAGCGATCCATGGTGAATGGCGTAACTAGCGTGGTGGGGAGACAGGAAAGTAGGAGGGAGTAGGACCTGCATTCAGGTTTTCACCCTGCCAAATATTCGTAAGACGTTTTTGGTAACAATATTCTCGGCAAGAAAAGCGATTGGCACATCAGGCGACTGGAGGTTCTGCATGAGAAAAGCATGATCGTTTGATGATAGAAGACGAACTCCACGTTCAAAAAGAAAGTGTTTTATAACTTGAAAGTACATCTCCAATTAATTCAAATAAATCACTACGATATTATTTCTACTTCCTATATTTTTCTCTAACTCCGCATCTCAGTGGGTAAAAATTTACGAGAACAACTCTAAAAAATCCCAAAAATCTTTCCACTCCGTAATCATTGAAGTCACAGGTCCTTTTCGTTGAATAAATCAGAGTTAGGATTTCACTTTGGGATCTACAAGATTAGGTGGCATTAGAAATTGAGAGAGAAAAAAATTCCTGAGTCAGCCCACAGCCACCGACGGTCCCCCCCTCCCGGTGGGGATTTCGAAACGGTGGCAAACAGAGGCAGCTGATAATTTAGAAATTGTCGATCGACACCGTGGAACTTCTGCCTCTGTCGAACAATGCTTGGTATGCTCTCGCGCGTGAGAGCACTCACTGGCCTCACGATAAGGTATAGACGAGTAGATTTCGACCTCTATGTACAGATAGTTAACTACGAGTAAATGCGTGTCTATGTCTGTGTGTATGTGGAGAGCGCGTGGGCACGCACGCGTGTCACGCGCTCTCAAAAAGTCCGTAGTATAGGAGCCGCGATATCCGCGGCGAGCAGCCCAGCGTCACTTCCACGCTTCGTAACAATGCCCCGACTTTCTCCGTCACTTTCATTTTTGGTGGAGAGCCCGAGGAGTCCTCGGTCGCTCCGCCATTTCGATTAGGAAATAGTGCGTGCCCCTCCATTTCGTGGCGGGGCCCCTTCGACCTCCCCACTTCTCCTCCCTCCTGGCCCCAATGACTCCCCTGGATTTCGAGTGTACGTCACTTTTGCTCGCAGCTCGCTTTTACGCCGGCTGCGGCCACGTTTAGAGCCTATGGTCCTCGCTTCCGGCCGCCTGTGTACTTACTTACGCAGCATGTGTATGTACGCGCTTTTAGAAAGGGCCTCCTACCATTGGCCCCAACCGGATACCTCCGGAGAACGCGCCACCTTCCTTCTGCACGTGCGTACACGCGCGTCGCACCGCGCCGGTTACACCGGCTTCCCCTAGATACACACTTACACTTATTGCTCTCGCCTCGAGTCACTTTTTTACCTCTGTCTACTAGTGATCTATCTATATACATATATAAAAGAAGAAGTCCTGACTGACCGACTCATCAACGTTCAGCTTAAACCGTTTAACTTAGGAACGTGAAAATTGGAACGTATATTGATTTTATGACGTAGTACTTACTAAGAAAAGATTTTTGGAAATTCTGTCTTCATTGGGTGAAAAAGAAAAAGTGAAAGTAAAGTTCATTATCAAGCAAAATTACGTAGCAAATTTCTTACATCTAATGTCAGTAATTATCATGATATGAATATCATTAGACAAATTAATAAGGTTTTTTTCCAAGTCTGATCGTGATAATATATAATTACAAATAAAAAATTCATGTTATTAACTCTGCTAGAAGTGTATAATTGGACCCATTTATAGGTAATTTACGCGGACGAAGTCCTTTCGATTCTTTGTCGGTTTATTCCCCACTTTCCTACGAGCGTCCTCGAACGAGTGAAAATCCTGCTAGTAGTCTATATTTTACCGAGCTCCATTCTTGCTCCGGCTGTCTATTGAATACACTCCGCCATGTAACTGGTTTTCATTCAGCGATTGTTACTACCGATCGCCCGCTCCTTATGGCACTGGCTGAGCAGGAGATTGCTGTCCGCTCGGAAACAATCTGGCGCAAATCGTATCCACGTTGCTGGTATCAAATGGAATACATTCTTCAAAAAGTCTGTAATCAAGATCTTGAAAGGATACATCGGACGGAATTGGAGAACACAATTGGTTGCTTTTTTTCAACACGTATATTTCACTTTCCGTTGAAAAATAATGCCGTAAATCGTCGTAGGAAATAATAGAATCTGCACAAATCAACTCACTCGGCGCACCGCTATTATTCGCTAGAGATCATATTTACACTGAGAGAGAGAGAGAGAGATAGAGGAGTGAATGAGTTGCCCCTCTTGGACAGAGAGTGAGAGAAAGAGTTAGAGTTGTCGTCGGCCGCGTGTCTAGCCACTTCTTTCGGTCCTACACACTTAGAAAGGAGGGCGAGGCCTTCCCATTTCACAGTTTTCGCCAGGAAAATGTCCAAGGTGAAAGACAACACTGGAGAATGGCACCTTGGAAGAGGAGCGCGACGGGGTTAGGGGAATGCGTTTAGATCGAATTATACAGCGATAGCGAAAAAGTGTGCAGCACTAGTCTACCCTGTTCCTCCATTAAAAAACATCCAAGGAATCACAAATACCGGATACACCATAGAGACGACGATTTTCGATTAAACGAACGACCTTAGGACCTCGTAATAAATAGTAGGCGAGAGAGAAAGAGTGAAAGAGAACGAGAGAGTGTGAGAGATAGTTTAGTTTAAATAGGCGCTAGTAATTAGTATGCGGTTTGCCCGTGGATAATAGTTTTATAAGGAGGAAGCTTAGTCTCGGCTTTCTATAATCTTCGCAAAGTGTGTGGGAAAAGGGTGGGTGTCAGGGGGCGAAGAGGACACGAGAAAGACGGTATGATAGAGGGAACGAGTTATGTCCGCGTGCCTGGTAAGGGTAGTGGTTGTAGTTCAGGAACATGCGACATTTACACATCGAGTTAATTTAAAAGTCTTGGTTGCATCGTCTCGCGCCGATATTATCCATTATTATCACCTATCTAGCTAGTACGTATCTATCGCGACCGTCGTCGGGAGCAATTTACAAAGGCTTACATCGAGAGTCCGTCGGACTGGATCGAGTGTCAGTGCAACGCGGTATTCTTTGCACCGCTGATGGCAGAGCTCATCTTCGAGCCTCTCACTTTCGTCGTGCGTCAAATCACTTGTGCGAGTTCGGTCGACTTTCGTCCACTATCACATTTCCGTTGCTTCCGGCCGCTTTTTTTCAGCGCGAGAATGTCGACAAACGAACGCATGGTAGCTTAATTACATGAAATGAAGGTGTCACTTCAAGGATTGGCAGATTTCACGAGATTTGACAAGGCTGACAAGGTATGCGAAGGCAATGTATTTGTTGTTCGGCGCTTGTGGCGAATGCATTGCCTTCGTCTGTCCAGTTTAATCTGGAGCCCTGTAGTAAGTAGTTTGAGTGGTCGGACAGCTCTGTCAGACCTCGATGGGCATCGTGCGCAGGAATTAATGCAATTCGACGCGAGACGCGGAAATCCGACGATGACTTTCGCGGTGTAGCCAGTCAGTACATAACTACAAGTATGTATAGCGTTCGACCGCCCATTTACGCAACAACCTGTGCGCCAGTCTCGCAGAAGGTCAGATGCGACAATAAGATTCATGCGCCCGAGTCTTAGCGCGTTCGCCGTGCTTCCTTCTTGCCATTAACGTTCCCATTATGAGTCTTGCTCACTCTCGTAATCGCAATACATTATCAATCGACCACGCGAATAATACAAACGCGCTCTTCACGCGATGAAAGCCCGGCTTTCAAATTCGCGCTCCCCGCCATTTTTACATAAGCCGGCGCAATGCTGCTCGCATTATTTATATTCGCCATACTTTCACGGAGCACCGGATTGACTTCGTAGTCCTCTGCGCTCTACGCTGTTTTTCTCCCGGATGCTTCGCTTGCGAAAGGTACCGAAAAACTTCTCGGCTCGAATGTCTTGTCAGTAAGCGATTTGCGCTACGTCAACTCAAGAAACGTTCGTAGAGGTATTTTGATTCTTCTTTGATTCTTGTGTGAGCATTTGATGATACAAGAAAGCTTTGGAAAAGTAAAGGCAATATTGGCGCGATCGCGCCTGGCAGTTGGTTCCACGTTCCAGGTAACGCGTAAGTAGAATAGGCAGCGCGCAGTCAGGCGCTCGGCGTTTCTTTGTAGAATCAGTGATTACTTCGAATGCATCGGTTGTTTGGGACGGATCCGTATCCATGTTGATGGACAGGGCTGTGACTGCTACATTGGCAGTAGATGCTTTCGATAATGACCTCCTTCGATCGGTGTGGTTTTAATTTTGATTCTCGGTCGTGTAAGTCCCATCGACGATGACGACTGCTTACAGCGAATGGGCAGGGCCGATCAATTCCATGCGGTTTGATTTCTCTCCTCCACAGACTTTCAGTTTGATTGCGGGCTCTTTGAGACCCGTTCGTCCTTCCTTAGAAGTATCGACTTTTTATCGAGAATGTCGTAACAATCCTGTGCGCTGAATCTTCCGAGGATTTGGGAAGATTTGAGCAAAGTCCATGAGGCATTATTACGAGAATGTATCGCAGTGTTTTCGCTGGCAGTGTTCGTCTAAGGATGGCAGCATATAGAATCTTCAGGACGACGTCTACTTTAGATGAATCCACCGAGAGCGTCGTGAAAGTCCTGCAGATAAGCGAGGAGTTGTGGCATCGTCGGTCGATCCCTTGAAAGGCTCAGCCAACAGACTGCCATCACGGCGAACAGCTCATCGGGACAGGGTCTTGGTTGAGCCAGTCGATATCCATCCCGAAGACAAGCCATCATCTCGAACGGGTCCACTTCCAGGTATGGCTGCTGTCCGAGAGTCGCCAGTTCCCATAGAAATACTCCAAAGGACCACTAAAAGTACAAAGGAAAATCTGGCTATACACACTCCAGAGTTCAACAATCTATTGAAGTTATAGAATATAAACCCCATGCAACTTTACTAGACCCATAATTATAAATAGAGTACTGCGAATAATTTGAAATTATACTGAAAAATATTGAGATTTGATAAGTATTATGTATTATAAACATGAATGAAATCATGAATAGTTACGGTGTCGCAGGAATTCGAATTATTTTGTCAGATGTTCCGCAAGGAGTTCTGGCAGTTTCGTTAAAGCAAGTCTCATGGGTGTAGCAATGATGTTTAGTAGGAAAGGAATAAGTACCACGTCAGTCGCCGTGCTGTACTGGTTGAGTTGGAGGGTCTCCAGGGCCATCCAGCGTATCGGCCTGTTTTCGTTATCACCAAGACAATGGTAATCCTGTGGGAAGAGGTCCCGCGCCAAGGCAGCGTCGGCTAATCTCACACGGAGGGTACTTGGCTCGATCAGACAATTCCTCGCGGCAATGTCCCTGCAAGCGCATTAAACCTTCCATGAGATTGTCAGGCCATTTATGTCTGATGTACATTGCACGCTAGTATCTTGAATGTTTGATTCTTCTCTTTCACTATATATAATCAGATATGTCATTCAAACTCGAATATCTTTGGAACGATCTTCGAATACATAGAGTTTAGTATTTTAGAATTATCCAAAATGATTCACATCTACGTCGATTTAATAATCTAAAAATGTATGAAATGTTTTGCAAAATTTATAACATGGGAAATTTAGTGAGACACTTAACTGTTTTCCATTAAAATCTCGATAAATTGAGAAATATTTAATATTACTAGAGGAATATCAGAAAAATAAATAAAAATATAGACCTGTGAAGGAGACCCCGACCGTGCATAAAAGCACCGGCTCTTGCCACCTGGGCGCCGACGTGCACCAAGTCTCGGGTTACAGGATGATGGCTTCCGTCGGTAAGGAACTGCTTGAGATTTAGTTCGCTCTGCGTGCTGGTGTAGGCGAGCAATGGACAGGCAGTGTCCAAACACGCCGCTGCTAGCGATGCGATGTTCGCATGCACCAAGCCTGCCAACTGCGATCCTTCCACCACGAGTAAGGATGCTTGGTAAGCCGATGCGACTTCTAAAAATTTCAGTTGCCATTTATCAAGTTGGTGATGTTAATTAGCGAAGCGAATTCTAACCCTAATTAACTGAGGTGTAGGAACAATGATTTTAGGGTGTAACACGAATTATCAATAGAAATATACTGTGTCTATTAAAGTTTAATATAATTTCCGCAATTTTGTTTAAAACGTATTATTCTTAATCAGCAGCTGGTACTCGTCTTTCTACATTATCCGAGGCAGATACATCATATGTAATAGTACCAATTATTCTATTTGCAAGATAGGATAAGTGTACGGCACAAGGTAATTGAAGGGTTTCATTTTGCACGAGATGTAGTAATTTAGTTTAGTGGAAGATACGTAAGAAGACCATTCATTTATATGGTTACTAATAACAGCTACTCTAATGATTTAACGCTTCCCATTGGACTACTTTTTCTTATTAAGTTAACATTGTGTACCTGTGACTGTCTTTATGATGACTTCCTGTTCCAAGCCTGCGAGGTCGAGGGTGCCTTTGTACACCCGGCCGAAAGTACCCTCTTGCGCAAGGTCGCGGCAGTAGAGTGCCGACCTTGGCACTGCCAAGGCTCGAGCTTTGTCGCAAGGATCCGTTGACTGCAAAAGAAAAAGAGATCGAACATGATTTCCACTAGATTAATACTGACATTTCAGCCTGGCATAACAAGAACAACCCCTCAGCGTTGGGGTGCGCGGCTTCGCGCATCTCCCGGAGTTCCTTCCGGTTGCATAATTCATAACAGAGGCAAATCCCATCGCGCAGGAACTCATTAAAAAAGCATTTGTCGAGGCGGGTAAGGGGATACAGGGGACGTAAGCGTCGACTACTACCCAAAGGACTATCCGAAGAAAGGACAAACTTCTGCCACCCCCGCGCGTTTCGTCGTTACATCGTCGTCACCCAACGGCGTCACGTTCATCCTCGGGGTGAACCTCCTCGCCGTTGTTTCCCCCTTTGTTCCTTCACGAATTTCCATAGGTTCCTGTCGGCGAGACTCGGCCAGGCCGAGCCACGGTGTGGTGCGGGTGGGTGAAGGGCTGGTTATTCATTAATTTCAATTTTCCGGAGTTTTGCCTTGAGCCCTTCTCCCGATCCACTTTGTCGACGCGGATATAAGCGGCGCGCAGCATCCCTCATCGCTTTAACTAGCAAGCGAGGGTCCTCGTTTTAACTTATCGGAGGCCTGCTGCCATCATTCTGGTAAAAAGATCGGAAGAGAGACTGAATTGAGAGGAGAGTCCGGGGCGGATGCATTGGCCTCGGCCACGTATGATGCAAATTACTGGATACTCTATTGAATTCGGAGCGCGGGAGGCTGCACGTTCTGATGACGGCGGAGGGTCAGGCAGTTGCAGGGTGTAGGGCGCGAGGGTGCAGATGGAGCGGGTAGTGGGAAACACGAAATCATATAGGGGCGAGGGTGAGGGCGCGGGGGGCGGGGGGCGGAGGATGGCTCGCTGGAAATGCAAATACCGTGGCTAATTCCCGGGCTTATCGAGGTCTGTAATTATAGCGGAGCCGAGTGTCGACGGGCTAGTTGTTTTAGCTCTCTTCGCGAAAAACCCTGTTTTCGGCATCGTCCTATTCCCCCCTAAAACCCACCGTCCCTTGCCCCGCGATGCTCTATTCGTTTCTCGTTCGTTCTTTCTCTCATCTACCATTCGTTCTCGCTCGCTTTTCTTTCGAGCCACGGGGCTAACCCGTCGCCGCTGTGTCCTCCGGTTCCGTTTTCCCAGCGGTTCTATTTTTCAGACCGTCCACCACGCGGTGGTTCCTCTCTCTCCATTATTTTTTTTCTCCCGCTCTGTTTTTTCCCCGCGCGTTCGTGGCTGCTCCAGCGTTGTGTTGCTTTTCGATGAAAATACGATGAGCGCGACTGGAATCGCCGAACGCACCGGACGATAAATAAAGCGACGACGAGCTGGGATGGAATTCGGCCGGACAGCCGGGATGAGCTTATAAATATAAATAGGCTTAGCGATTGAAGCTTTATTCGACTGGCGATCACCAACTACATACGAATACTGTGGCGCCACGATCTGCCCACGCTCTAATTTCACCTGTTAAGGAAAATCGAACCAGACAGTCGCACTGCTACTACAGTTCGCTTTATGGATTCGAGAGAATGCTATAAATCGGGGACAACCTGTACTTTTAATACCAGCGGTCCTATAATTAACAGCGCTAATGACAGCCCTGCTGGAAATTGTTCCGCAGTACAGTTGTAACACCGACGCACCCAGCCGGAGCTTGCTCCCCTAAACGAGCAGAGGCATAATATGTAGTTGTCTGGGAACTAATATCCAATTGGTGCGACACTCGCACATAAGAGAGCACACACCAAACATAGAGCGATTGAGATAGAAACTACTCTGCAATGTTTTCGTTACGTTGTAATGAGAGTCCACTGACGAATGCACTTTCGTTCAGTCACACAAACACTATTGACACAGACTCTGAGAGCCGAGCGAATATTTTCCCCGGACATACACGAGGTACTGGGACTCAGGATTCGATTTATTTATCACGAGGGTCCCGTCAAGCATGTTGTCCCCTACGTTTCAACCCCCAATGTTACTACAAGGTGCTCTAAAAGCCTCGCTTTGGGGGTTGCACCGAAGACACTTTTCACTCGGATAGTCGTGGAATTAATAATACAGTTTTCAATCTAACTCGATTAAAGCGCGCGTGCTTCTCTTGGGCCCTCGAGCATCAGAGCACCAGAGATCACGAGTCGAAGTGAGAATTAATTAAATCGGCTTACGTAACCTTCTCTCTAACCGGCAATAACGGTGGACTTAGGGCATGCTGGCTACGTTCGCTGGTACACGCGCCCGCCTGTTAATTTCACGTGTCGTAATTGCGCTGGCATAGACGATTTATAATCCTATTACTTTTTACGGTGTACCTAACGCTCGCATGCACCGGCGAGCACACAGGACCTGTCCCGACACCGACCTGCGCTTTCCAAAACAATCCTCAGAGTTACGGGGAGGGTAGACTCTTTCCCTTTATGAAAAACCTCCATTCAACTCTCTGTTGCATTCACCATCCACGCACTCCTCGGGAATTTGAAACAAAATGGTCCGTCTACGACTTTTTTTTGACAACGGGCACAAACATCCTGTATAATAAGACTGCAACGTGAATATGTAATTACAGTGGGTACAGAGCACGCTTGCCAGATTAAATCTGAATCAAAGCTTAAATATATGTTGCATTAATGCAACCTTTCTTTGTGAATATTTTTCAGTCGACTTATATCATTGGACCATGCTTTTAATTCTTGATTCTCAAAGGGAATTCTCTAATCTTTATATCTTTATAATTTATCGTGAACATACTCGCATTAAAGTGCGCTTCTTTCATAATAAAGAACGTATTACATTTTCGCATTACACGTCGATTTCATGGGGTCTTCCCAACCACCATCAGAAGTATCGTGTACCTATACATACTAAGGAGTTCCGCTCCTGTTCCCCAGGCGCTTTTCGCCCCTCAGCTTCGTGTCTCCTTCGTGGCAAAGTGGGCGGCTTGGAGCAACGGGTATCGAGAAAATCAGAAAGAGAAAGACAGAGAGAAAGAGAGAGAGAGAGAAAGCACGTGTTTGTTCTCCCGGGCGAAGATCTCTCGGCCAGGGTCAGGTAATAGCTTCTTCAGCAGCGGGATCTCAAGCGTATCGTTTTACCGGGCAGGCTGGGGATAAGACGCCCAGCTGGATTACACGACTCGGTTAGTTCGAGGCAGCAGGGTGAAAGAGAAAGGTAGAGGGTGCGAGTGAGAGAAAGCGAGTGGAAAGGGATGGGGGCGATGAGGGTGGTAAAGTGGGAGGAAACTGAGGGATTCGGGTGGAGATGAGGTGAGCCAGTCAAGCGTAGGAAGAGGATGGTAAGTTTTCCCTAAGGTTCGTGGTTTCAACTATATATTTATGGTAGACCGTAGTCTAAGCACAGGTGAGCTAGGTGGTAAACGTTGATGCAACGTATCAGACTTCATCTCCCAGCGTTATTCCTCTTTCGCTGGGACACCTCTCTATGTTGTATGTGGTATGCAGAGATGGCAAGGGTGTAGGCAGGTTGCGTGTATCAGACAGCGAGAACGACGACGATTCGCAGGAGGGTTGAACCGGGCGCACTTGGAGGGTTCGGGCATACGCGTATACCCGGTAAATTGATCCAAGATCAAAGCCGAAACAATCATAGGACCCATTTCCAACTAGGCTCGGGCTTCCTCTCGTCCCTCTCTCAGCTGCACCCTCAGTTTACTTGCATGTGTGTGTATGTCGCTTTGGACGAAGGTCGTAGTATGGCGGGAAGGAAACCGCGTGTGTAACCTTCCCGCAACACCCATCAACTCTCCTTCTATTCTCTTCCTGAAAAGCCACCCTGTTTTTCGAGCGAACGCTCTTTCGCGGTCAGTTTCGGTTTAGCTATACTTGCACGAGCGCACCGCTTGCGATTCCATTTCTTCCCCTCCGAAATTAATGCAAAACGCCTGTTTTTGCAAGATCTCTCCTTAGTTAGTGTTACGGAAGGTACACAAAAATCAGTGTCCTAAGTTGAAATCCTTAATAAAAAGTATACTTGAAAGGAAAAAGCGTCGAAGAAAGTTTGTGAGCTGTGCTCGTACATATAATACAATCACGTATGTGCTCGACATTAGAGACACCTTTGCCACGTTCGGAATACACCCCTCGATCTTTCAGTCCTCAAAACTGAAGAGACTCAGTGGGAAAGAAGCAAGGATCCCAACTGGTTCTTCCAATTTGTCACAGTTCGTAACATCAGTGCGCAGAGCGGCTTGGTAAGAAGGCGTCTTCTCGAAAGCTGGCCCGCTCGAAATCCTCGTTTTCATCGGCGCGCTCTCGAAATGCGAAGTTCAAGCGATCAAAGAGGGAGCGAGTTTGCGTGGCTGGTAGAAGAGTACGAGGAGAACGAGAGTACGAGCGGCGAGCAAGGAAGGTCGGAAGCTTGAGCTTTTCCTCACAAAAGCGGCGGGGGTCGTGCCTCGGGAAGAGGACCTGCTTTCCGCGCTTGTGGAACGAGGGTAGAAAGAGCTCGGGAGAGGACCAAGTGAAAAAGACGTCGATGTAACAGGGACTATAAGTGTGTGTGCGCGCGTAGAGGGAAAGAGCGAGAGAGTACTAGAGGAGGAACGAAAGGGGAGTGTCGAAGGAAAAACGCTTTACACGTGTACTAGTTTCCGTCGGGCGGGTGCGGGCCTTTTCTCAAGGGGTGGACGGAACTGAGACGACGGCGGCCGGAGGTCATAGGTCGGCGGGCTTGAAATAGCTGAATAAAGAGCCGAAGGGCTCGGAAGGCCCGAAAGGCGGAGAAAGTTGCTGCTCGCCCGCTCGAAAGCTCGGCCGCAAGCAAACTCGATAAAGTTTCGAGCGCGCAACCACCTTCCGTCTCTCATTCTCTCTCGCTCTCTCTGTCTTTCTCTCTCGTCGTTGGTCCACCAGCTGCCCAGAGACGAGACGACGCCGAGCTGCTTCAGACGAGAGTAGGTCTAGACCGAGACTGACCGGGCCGGCCTTGTCCTCTCGCGCAGCTTCCGCTTCCGCGGCCGAGCGCAGGATGAAACGGAAGAGGTTGAAATGTCGAGAGGGTGGGCTCTGCAAAAGGGGAAAGAGAGAGAATGGGGAGAGCATTTTCAGTGGCGAGGAATGGAAACCCTGTGGGAAAGGGGTCCAATGGCCCTGAGAGAAAATCGGATTTTCTGACATGCTAGCCGTGTATTCCAAAGTCTACTTTACATTTTGTTTCGTGGATTGTTTTGCCATTCTTAAGCCTCCACTGGAACCGAAGCACGAGCACCTGTATATTGGTCTAGGCCATGTCAGATTACGCGCTCGATGTGAGCTTTCCGCTCGAGTACGAGTGCCAGGGGATTTCTTCTTTTTTCCTACCACCATCCAACATAAAGTCGCGCTGATGCTTTGTACGATCGTTCCATTCAAAGTGAAAGCACCTTTTTACTTTTAGAATGGCAAGCATTACCGAATTTCTAGATTATGTTCTGTTTGACTTACTATTCAGTATTTCGTGCTTTCAACTTGTCTCAATCAAGATAGTGTAGTAAACTTTTCAAACTCAAATATGCTAGCCGTGCTCGGAAGCTCGATAATTTACCAATGCATACTCCATACTTCATACATCCGAGATAGTTCCGATGAATTCCGTATGCTATTCTGTTTGCGGGTAGCCACGTTTCCCTACGTGTTTCGTGCATGATACACAAACTTTTCCCTTTGAAGTGCAAGTTTTTCCAGCGAATGTGGCAAGTTCCTTCTGAAGACAGTAGTCGCCGGAGGCGAATAGCGTTGAATGCAGTGGTATCCTTGGCATGCAGTGCCGGCATTCATAATGTAACCTTAATTGTATTCATATTTAATGTTCTTGGAACATAGTAAAGTTGAAATAGCGTCAGTCCTACCTGGCTTAGATGCGTGACATGACTAGCGGCGTAGTAGCTTGCTCTTGAACCGCAAGGTCTGGCATACAGTGGCTCTAAGTCGGCAATGGTCGCGTAACTTCCGGAATTCGCACTTCCGGGACGTGGGTCGACCCTAACCAGGACGGAGCTTCTGGCCAAGCCGCCGGTATCCGCTGCTGAATAGCTACAGCATGGCAGTGTTTTCCTGAAAGCATAGGTCACAATCTCACATTCGTCCACGTTCTCATTTACGATCATTACTCGTGGGTTCATTATTTTTCCTAAATTTCCGCCCTGCGACTTAATATATCTCTGTAAACCAAGGAATGCGAGTGTCGCATTCTCCGTGGGGTCTCGTTTCATTGTATTCATGCAGGCAAAGCCAGTGCTCCGCGCTTAAACATATTTCTCCCGGCACTACACATATAATTCCTCGTTTAAGCTTAGCGTTGCAATCTAGTCGGGTAGAGAGCTAATTATACATTCCCGAGCGAGAGGAAACATTAAGAGAGACGTTGCACAGTTAGATAGATAGTACATATGTGCCGCTCTCCAAGTGCCAGTTCATCTAATTTAGCTGGAGCGCACTAATGTGAAAAAACTGGAGAGACACATTATCGTATTTCATGAGGAGCGAAGTGCAGGTTCTCCGCCCAACCTTTTTCAGGCCGAGCGGGCGTAAACCGCGCGCGAGATGAATTTATCTTCGACAAGGGGCCTTTGCTCGAGCTCTCAATCTCTCCTGGAATTTGCGACTCCGTCCGCTATTTTGCGTTATTTCGTCGAAGCGGATGCGCGCATGCGTCCATTGTATAAGCGGTAGAGTGAAATATCGCGAGATTTTCAAATTAAGGCGTATACAATTTTCATTTCGCAAGCGGAATGAAAAAGCACGCCGGTATAGTGACGATACCCGGCTAGCGGAGCACACGGATTGCACAGGTGCCGGTCGTTGTTCAGCGAGATGCGAGAATATATTCGCTAGTGCATGTCAAGATCGCTGACAGCTTTAAATTTACAAAATTTAATCAGAGAAGACCACTTCTTCATTGCAGTCGCTGATTTTTTAATATTTTACTTCATCTTGCTCGAATTAAACCACCCATTCCATTAGGTTATGACTCTCAGGAGGTCTATTACACTAGATTCATGTAGAATCGGCAACGATTTATTACTCAGTTCTCTGTTATAGTTGGTAATAAAATTTCTTTATCCCACTGCTATAACGGTCGGATTAAACCCGATCCATTTCTATTGCTGAACCTTGCGAGAAATCCGTATCGGGTTTCCCCGGGGAAAAATTCGAGATCAATTGCGACAGGTCCTCCAGCAAGGATTGCTCGAAATTGCAGGCTTTCGGAGCTCCCATTTGCATGAAGATGCGCGGACGATTGCGAGGGTGGCTGGGATGTGGTGCGGGGGTGTCCTGTTCGATCGATCGCATCGAAGGACCTTGAAGCGTGTGAAATTACCGCTTAACCTGCGGGTAAAAATGTTCAAAGAGGGTTCGTTCCCCCTTTGCTGTGCGATATTAGAATCGAGAAGCTCGAAAACGACGTGGTAAAGGCGACCACGCAGACACGAGACGATAGAAAGACCGTTGTGGACAGTATGGCCTGAGGCGTGCAAGGAGGCCAGGCGATAGCAAGAAAACTAAAATACTGCGAAGAGAAAACGCCGAGAAATGGAAGTTCCAATATTTTCCTGGATTTATTGGCCATTTCGCGCATGTAAATTCGTCGCGCGTTGCAATTCAGCAAAAAGAGAACGGAGAAAAAGGGCGCAATGCCGCTCGACAATTTGAGACTACACCCTGTTCACCCTTGCACCCGAACCCCTCCCTTTCTACTATAGATTTGTTCTGCACGATCCATCGACGAGAAGATTGCCGTCACGGAATTCGCTATGGTTTTATGCTAGAAGCGTCCGATGAAACGAGGAAAATTGGACGTTCTATTTGGAGTGTAAATTTCTTGGGAAGTGGGCTAATGAGTGGCGCTGGGAGACTTGGATCCTTTTCATTATTAGATTGACCCAGCCGCAAGCTTCGCTGCAATTTTCTCTGGGCGGGTCAAAGACATTTTTCATTAAGTGCAACTGGGCGAAAGAGTCCGAGGAAGAAATTGGCACAGCGGACCGAGCCGAATGCAATACCAATTTGTCAGTCTGCCAAGAAACGCTCGGCCAGCATCACCACCAGTTCTCTTCTATAGTATGTTTACCGTTGAGAAACGATCGGAACCATCTTCTGGATCAATTCCTTTATTATGTAAAATTGTACAGAGTCGCCAGACAATATTTGAGGGGCATGGATCGGCCGAACAGGCGAACATCTATCTTTCCGGAGTCGCGTAAGAAGATCCAGCCATCAAGAGCATGGGATCTCCGAGAGTCAGGAATCCAGGGATGCTTCACTTTGCCCAACTCCAGGGTGGAATCAATCAATCTTCTTCCGTAGGAGGAGGAGCACAGTAGCTTGGCATCATCGAAACACATATCTTGCTGAGCACACACGAACCATCTCTCTCTCTCTCTCTCTCTCTCTCTCTGTCGATCCCGTTGATATCGTGGATCGCGCAGATTGCAAAAAGCCTTCCTTCCATCTCGTCGGGGCGCAGTTTCGCCAACATCGGAGCATCGGAGCCTCCGGTGTGTATAAGAAACACGTTCGCCTTCTTGTCGAATGTCGAAACCACCCTTTGTGCAGCTCCCAGCCCTGCTGTCTTCGGATAAGAGGGTGCCGCTCTGTTTACTCGAGTGGGCGAATGTAAAATCTGCGGATCCGCCGGCGGCGGTTGGGGCTTGCCAGCCGAGGATGCTGGAGAGACCCTTCAACGCGCGTGTTATCAGTCCGAAGGGCCTCAAAAGAGCTAATATACCCCTGAGAGACAATTGGCGGAGCCTGCGAGGAGTAGCCGCCCCGCAAAACAGCAAGCACCGGGGATTCCGGAATAGGATGGGGGAGGTGCTTGACTCGACTCCCACGCGATTTTTCTACTTCCTCGTAACAGAGGAGTAAAAGATTCCCGAGGAAAGCAGTCTCAACATAATGATCAGACGTTTTGACAATAGTCCATATTGTGATTTCATAACAATACTTGCGACAGAGAGTAGAACTGGGTCATCGTTGAGAGATAATGCAGTCTGGTAGGGGATTGATATTGGGAGGCTGTACTTTCTTCTCGGCCGATTATCATCACGGATAGAAGCAGGAGAGCTCGGGCTACTTGCCCTCCTTGATAAGGAAAAAATCCTGCGCGGAAAAAGAGACTTCAAAAGAGCTAATAATCCCCGCTAGGAGGCAATTGGTCCACTTTGAGGGGAATTGCAGAAGTGCACCGTAAAGGGGGAGCTAGATGAAAGGGACGACGCGACTCGGATGTCGTACGTCGCTCCTTCCTCTCTTTCTTGCCATCTCGTTTTTGCTATTTCCCTCTTCATCAGAATCCATTCCGCTAATGGCGTGTAATCGCACTAAACGTAATTAATGCGGGAAAAAGCATTATATCTAGTGCGCAATTCGGCCAGCCAAAAGTTTCACCAAACTTCGGTAGTACGATATTCCGCCTCTTTGAATGAAAGTCTTTTTTTCGGTAACTTCAGTGCCAAGTCTCGCGGACTTTTATTCCACCGAATGTTAAGCACAGAATTTCCGGTACTGTTAGTCGCGAGCGGAAACTTTCCATGCTCGAAGAAGATCCTAACGGTGTTAATGCACTCGGGCGAAAGGCGATTCCAACGCATCGGGAAAACGGAAGTCTGGAAAACAGCAGGGAACGAGGCAGGCAAAAAGAGCTCCTTCCCCTGTGACCTTTTCAGTAGTAAAGGCATCTAATAATTCATGGCTCTTGGGAAACTATTTTATTAACATTACACTGCGCGCATTTCAAGGCGGGAGTATCGAAACAACCATACAGGGTGTAACAGATAGCTTGGAATCAGTCTTGTACCATCAAATTATCGGTGATACGGATATTGCGTGATTGTTTTGGTAGCCGTGTAATGTCAAGCGCAAAGGCTGAATAATTAATTTCATCTGATTATGACGCTTTCTTCCACGTTTTGCAATCTTCCCGATCTTTTCTGGGGCTGAAATTTGGTGGAAAATGTTTTCTTGCATCAAGGAAGAAGTGACATAAATTCCAGAGCCCTAGCTCAAAATTCATTTTTTCGCAAATTTTTGCATATGTACCCCTTCACAAATTTTCGATTTTTCGAAGGTTCTGGGACTTGGACGAACGCTTGATATTTCGATTGTTTGAGTATCAAAACGGATAGAAAACATGAAACCAGTGGCAGAAATGCCGGAATTGTACCGAAAACACATGGAAAACCGATCTTGAATAATTAGCTTTCGTGGTTTTTGCCATGTTTTCCAAACTTCCCGACATTTTCCGGGGCTGAAATTTGGTGGGGAATGTTTTCTTGCATCAAGGAAGAAGTCGTATAAATTCCAGAACCCTGGCTCAAAATTCATTTTTTCGCAAATTTTTGAAGGTGTACCACTTCAACAATTTTTAATCTTATGAATTAATCCATAAGCCGCCGATGTCTGTCGTGATTCACTCCGTGTAGTACTCAGCGACACACGACAAAAGTAACATTACACGGCTACCATAAAACGTCAGCAAGTATTCTCTAATTTTGCATAGCCTGTCATAAAGATTTTCTATGCTTTTATTATAATTCTACCAATTTATCATATTACAACCCTAGAATACTGTACATATTAAAATGCAATGGTGAAATAGAAATTGGAGATTATTAAAAATGTGAAGTGAGATTACGAAAGGTTGACAATGGAAAGTTCTGCAAGAGTTGGCGACAAATAGGGACAGAATAAAATCCAGCGATGCGTAATCGGTGTCCAGGATGCTGTTGCGGGAAGTAATATGTATTCCTGAAGGGAAAATTGGTGTACAGGGTGAGTGGAAGGAGTTGGCAGGAGTAGAAAGTGGAAGGCGAGAAGGCGAGGAAGAAGATCTTGAGAAGTACGGAGTGAAGAGTGGTATCCGGGAGCTCCTTACACGTCTCCCGCAGGAGAGCGTCGCTGCGGGCCCGTATAGCCATGCAATAAAATGTCGGCTGGCGTGCCAAGCGACCGACGGATCACCGGGGCTTATTGAAAGGATATTTCATGCGGACGAGTTCCTATCCAGCTTATCCGACGAATTTCCCGCGGGGGTGCGGAAATCTTTCCGCCGCTCTATCTCTTCTTACAACTTTCTCTTTCTCTCAGTCGGATCCCTTTTTATCAGTCCCCTCTCTCTTCTTCGTATCTCTGCCTTTCTCCACGGACTCCAGTATTCTTGGACCCTGCACTCTTTATCTCCGTAGCCAGCGAATTCGCAAAGGTCTACGAACATTTGCGACTCTTCGTCCTGGCCAAGGTGGAAAATGAAAATGCGCTCGGCCATATGTGAAGACTAACACTCCTGGCTCTCTTTCCTCTGGGAAAACCGCACGACTTCACTTCCACTTTCAATCGGAGGAACAGAGACTCGTAGAAGCAAAGGATGAGAGACACGAATGTGCAGAGAGAGAGAGAGAGAGAGAGAGAGCGTAGTGCAATGTCCTATGGCTATTACAGCTTAACTTATGGATTTAATAAGATCCTCCCTGTAGATTTCGATTACACCCTTCTCTCGGCAGGCATTCGCACACCGATAACAGCGCGCGGCCGTTCAATACAATTCTCTGAATAATGCTCGAGGATAGGACGCGTAAGTGCTCGCCCAGACACTGCTGGCTAAGCATACTCTACTCTTTATTATCGATATCTTCCCCAAGTCCTTATCCACCAGCCTCCGCTTCTGACCTCGATTTCCACAAAGAAGATTCTCTTGCACTTAGTCCTATGAATTTTAATGTTTCGCCCCAATTTTCTTGGCCTGTTTACTTACTGGGATTCTTGGATGCGGGCTTTGCTGTTGCGAATGTATAAAGCGCTGGCGACACTCCCAACCACCAGAATTAGGGCACAGGCACACGTCGCTGCTACGTATAATGTACCAGCACTGTTCACGAGCGGTCCAGGCTCCAGTCGCACGGAATCATTCCTCGGTGGTGCTTCTACACCTACAACACACGTATACATACAAATAGCTTGGTAAATGGTATACAGATTCAGAGCGGTCAAGTCTCGTTGGAGCAAAAATGAAAAATTTCCACTACACCGCACCGGCGTTTAATCCCTTTGAAGCACCTCGAGCGGATCAAAACGTTTGAGCAACGAAATTGATATTATAAGCGGTGTAACGCTGCTCGGGCGTAACAGCTCGATCCAATGGAGGACAATCTGTTGCCGTTCGTACTGGGGAAGCACGAATTCCAACATTTCCCCAATTTTTATGGCGCAAGCGTGAATTTAATGGACGCGCTTTTTACAACATTGAGGGTGTAATCGTTATGGGTTTGCAGAGTGAGTGTTGATATATTCGGCAAAATGTACCCGTCGATTTTGCCGATTGTAATGTTCGACACAATAAAGCCGCTTATACATATAGAAATGCGTGAGTAAATACCAAAACACTTGCGGAATTTGAAATGGATGGAAAAAGGCCTTGAACAATTGCAGTGGTTCAATATTAACACGTCCTTGCTACGAGTTATTCTAGTGATTTCTATTGAAATTTCTATTCAGGCGATGTAACTATTTATTATTATATTTCATATTCATGCTATTCCTAGGTCTATTTTAATGTTCTGTTTAAGAATCCCGTTTGATAATATCACATATTTCACACTCATAATCTCGTTGAAATATGTTCATTCTTGATGTGCGTGGAAAATGTGATTGCATCGCGAATTTTCATAATCGGATGCGGTTCATCCGTCATGCAAAGGGCTAAGAGCACAATCTCTCTAACAGAACCAGTAGTGGCGGTTGGCATCTGGTAATCCGTGTCAGCTGCTGCGTGTTAAGTGAAAATAGCGAGTGTGTCAGTACTTATAAAGAGTAGTGTTTGTATCTGAGCGCAATAGAGGGTTGCTACAGCGGAACGACTCGGTGGCAACAGGGCACGGTGATACTTTGAGGAGTACTCTCTTTGAGCATTTCTCTCCCTCTTTCTCTTTCTCTCACTCTTTCTCTCACTCTGGCCGCAAACGACTTTTCCAGCGCAGAGCGGCTGCAAACGTGCACTCGGTTTCTTTCCGTGCTCTCGTTTGTATTCGCCGCGGCGAGCACACACGGAGCACACACCTCTTGGCTCGTCGTCATTTTCACGCCAGGCTCGTTCCTTTCGAGGGCGAAACGCGGGCGGAAGGGACGAGGAGTACTAGGAGGCCGGGAGGAAAAGGAATTTTTATAGCGCACTTGCCGGCAACCCCGATGCAAATTGAACGCAGCTTGCTCGCTCCCACTCTCTCTCTCTCTCTCTCTCTCTCTCTCTCTCTCTCTCTCTCTCTCTCTCTCTCTCTCTCTCTCTCTCTCTCTCTCTCTCTTCCTTCCTTCCTTCCTCTCACAGCACCATCCTCTGATTGGATTTCGTTAATTTCCAGCCGACGCGCGCGCTCTCTCGGCTCGCTCTGCTTTGTTTTTACTGAATTCGATTTCGAGTTTGTTGCCGGTTTGCCGCGCGCCTCGCATACATACGCTTTTCGTCAGCCTCTTGCCGCAATGCTGCCTTGCACTCACGCCTTTCCACGGCCCACCAACTCCAGGAAAGTCGTCCTCTCGGATAGAAGTGGAAATTGGCGTTGCCTGCCTCTACGTGTCTATGTACCTGGTGTCGAGAGTCCGTGTTTACGGCATCGCGTAAAAAACGCCAAAGAAATCCTTATGAATATTCGCTTGGAACGTTCCATCAGAATTTAAACATACTCGATGCAATTTTTAAAGTTTCTAAACTCAAAGCTTTGACAGATCAAAAACCTGTTAGATTCTCATCTACCTTTCGCTCAGTCATGAGTAACATACAGTGCGGAAAGATTTATCGATCAGCTTTTCACAGAATGTATTTGCCCTGATTTAGTATATACGAACATTAAATGAAACATTGATTTTAATAAAGTTTGACATGCTTGCTCAACTTTAATTGTAGCTGAGCAGAATCAAAGGGTTAATACGATTTTTATTGAATTGAATAAACACTACTTTCTGATCCAACGGGACTTCGTGGCAATATATCAATGTATTTTTTGTGAGAACGAAAGCAAGCTTAAATTCGTTGGGTTTGCTATCTCACTGTGACGGTAGAGTTTTGAATCGTTCCGTCGACTCGTCGTTTCACTGAGACGAGGATAATGCATGTTGTTGGACGGACATGGAAAAGTAAATAGTGCGTAGCGTAGCCACGATAAACTTTCCGCGCGGAAAGCGAAATCCGTTTGGAAACTGCCCGTTGAATTCTCGCCCCAACGACGAGACGTCAATAAACCAGAGCAAAAAGAAATCAGCCCCCGAAGTGCGTCGCTACAAGCGCGAATAATAGGCTCGACAGAGATAAACTTAAATAAATCTCTCGACCCCTCGATAGTCGGACAGCGCGGCTGGCATCCATGCCATTTTCCCTTACCATTTCTCCCGTCTCCAACCACAATAACCCTGGAGTAATAACGCGCCGAAATTCCGAGACCAGTTATCATTTGGCCTGGCAGCATTTTGGGCGATCGGCTCGGGCCAGCCAAATGGTTTCGCATTCATCGGCCAGTACCACGCATACGCAAGCATCGCGATATACCTGCGACGACCAACGCTACATTGTTACTCGATGTGCATTGTTTTTGTAACCAGGGAAGGGAGCGGACAACGCATGTCCTATCGTGGACCCTCATTAATAAACATATATGATACTAAATGTTTAACACAGTGACTGCAAAGTTTCTTTTAATGAAAAATGTCTGTTACGTGTTTTGTATCTTGTATTATCTGTATTCCGAATAAATAATAATAGCAGGATATTGGAAATATAAACAAAGAAACAAGATTTACTAACAAATCCAGTGGACTTTTGATAATAAAAATAAGACCTGACCCGGTGTAATAGTGCAAGTACAGAGATAGCTGTGCGAAAACGACAAAATCCCAATATGAGCTTCAGTGCGCATCAAAGAGAAAACCACGACTATGCGCGCAGGGACATCCAGCGGAAACGGGACTAGTAGCTAGAAGAGAACCGACGAAACATCGTAGCTACTGCTACAGCAGCTCACTGGTGGCAAGGGATCCCCGAGCGAGCCGGCACCTTTTTCCCTTTATATTATCTTCCGGAGCTTCGACAAAAAGCTGAACAAGACGAGACGAGGCCGCTACTCTGCCAGGATAAATAACGCGACCCAGGCAGATGAGCTTCTCTTGCGATAGCTCGAGGAGAGATGCAGTCCGACGAGGAAAACGGCAACGGATGAGGGAACGGAAAGGCGACCGGTGCGGAATAGACGAGGAGCATAGTTTTCTCGGTGCAGCGTGATGAGAGAGTCTCGCTCGCACGCATCCGACTAACACGGATCCGAGAAAAAGTTAAATAAATTGTGCATCTCTTGGCATACTATAGCCTTCCCCTTTCGTAGAGCGCGCGGCAACTTCTTAGGGCGGCAGCTGTGCTCGCCTTCTTTATTTGCCGGCAGCCATCTACTTAAAACGTTGGTTCGTTGCTCGAGCAACACGCTCGAGTTCTGCGATGCGGTGCGCTATCCTCCGCTCCCAACGCACCGCTCGTTCCTATGTTGAAGTTCCCCTGTGGAAACTTCGCTTTCCGCTCGGCTTTCCCGCTCCACCCCCTCCTTGGCGATTGTGATCGCCGCCAGACGCCTCTCGAAGACCCTCGAACTGCTGCTGAGCTCCTATCTCTCGCATTCTGTATTTCTTAGCCGGTAAAAGGGAGGCAGAGGGAGAAAGTTCGTCCGCTTTTAATCGCTCGACCGTTAAGTAATCGATCGTTCTCTTGGACACTCGAAAGAAAGAGGCTGGCGGCAGTCGATGTTCTCGCCAGACTGGGCGCGCGTTTTAAAATTCAATTAACAGCCAGCCAAGCATGGGATTCGCTTGGGGGCAGCAGCAGCGGCAGCAGCAGCGGCAGCGGTGTCCTTCGCCATCACCTGTGCTTGATTTTTAATTAAAAGCCTCGCCGGTGAGAGGTCAGCCCCGAGACGAGAGGGAGCGTTTACTCGACGGAAGTGCTAAAGTAGATCGATGGGAGCCCGCTTTTACGGAGTTCGGCGGTGGAATTACACGATTTAAGGGAAGACGACCAGCCAAACAGTCGACGCGACGCATTAAGAGCCTACCTGTATCTCACTTAAGTCCTCGCCCGAACGACACCGTACTACCACTATCAAACGGCACCTTAACCGAGATTTACCGAGGTCCAGAATTAAGTCCCTGCGGGATTAACGGGATGACCCTCGACCGCACAGCTATTCCCAGATTTCAGTCTTCTATTTCTATAGCGAATTTCATCGTATCCTCCGTGGTTACGCATAGATTGCCACGCCTTTCCCTCATCCCAGGAGACTTTCCTTATTGCAATTTGTCTGAGTACGCGTCACTTTCGTTGACGTGCAATTTTGGTACGATTTAACGAAGCTGTGCTCGACTATATTAGAATTCCACGTTTCAAGAACTCCAGCCACTGTGCCGTGCATTACACAGAAGCCCTTGGATTATTATATTTACTTTGAAATGCGCTTTAATCTACCGCAAATATTCTTGGTAGGCAGACTGAATATTGGTGAATGAAGACTTCGTTTCATAAATGAGATAAGATTTTTCACATTTTTAACAGCATTATCTGCGCAAGACAGCAACAATGCCTAGCAAATTAAAATGAAAATATCTTCTATTCGCAACTTCATATAAATTGCACGGTAGAATGCTACTGTGAAGGAATTGTGTGAAGAGGGTATATTAGCAAAGCCAGTAATTGCAAACAGAGTTTATACATCGCGGATGCTACATCTCAAGGCTTAAGTTAAGCGTGCTCTCCCTCTTTCTTTTTCCAGTTCTACTTAGAATTCTCGTGGCCCGAGAAACGTGCGAGAGCATTGTTTCGCGTGAGGGATGAGCTTTCAGACGCATGACTTGACTTTCTAGCAGTTATACATATAGGTGCTCCACTTTCTATGCAGTCCGGTGTATATTATGTATCTCGGCAGCACAAGATCCACCTCTCTTCTACAACGAGCAAACAGTATATTCCGATCCATCTTACGCTCGCCGGGAGGATATCGGCAAACTTATTTCCTGTTCCAGCGCTGATCTTCCCCTCTCGCAACGGGCCGGCCCAATATTTGTTCCAGATTTCAAACGGCCCCCCTCACAACCATTTTCCCCGCACTCCGTAAGGAAGGCACGCAGCGTGTTGTCCGAGGGAATCGAGAAGAGCCGGCCACCAGTCTGAGGAGAGCCATAGAAGACGAGCGGAAGATTCGATTATTTTCAAGTAGCCTTGGGGCGATTTCGGATTGCTGAAAGAACTCTCAAGGAGCAAAGGAGCCAGCTCTGTTCGACGGCCGGTTCTGTCGAGCAAAGATGGCTCTGACGGAAAAAGCAAATTCTTTACCAGAAAGTAGCAAGCGCTGGTCACGCTGCCGAGGGTACATATACCTTCTCTTCGACAGTCCAGGACGAATTTCGTTTCAGAAGCGCTTACTTATTTTCCTTCCCTCAACCAACCACCGACTCACTCTCGCTCGTTCCCTCGCTTCCTCTTCAACTTCCCTTTTCCACTCTACTTTTCTACGCGGTCGACCCTCTTGATCTTCGACGCTGGGATTCTGCAGGTTCTCTCACCCTCTCCCTCTTCTCTTTCATTAAATACACCGACTCCCGGCGAGATTCAATTTTATTCGGTGGATTGCTTTTCGCTGTACCGTCGCCAGCTGCGGTAACCGGATCCGGATCTGCGTCTGTCAACTCTGCCCGATCCCCTTTCTCTTTTCGCTCCATACTCTACCCTCGTTTTTGATCTCCGCCTGCTAGATATCCTGCTCGCTCGCAACACATTCTATTCTCCTTTGCTACCCTATTATTTCATTCGTCCCTGGCAAAGTGTAAACACCAGTTTATGTTTCTCTCGACGACAGAAAACGAAAGAGGATGAGAGTAATGTACAACTTCATTGGAATGTCTGGTACATGCAACAGAGTACCATCGTAGCTACTCTTTTGGTAGCAGTCGTCTACTGGTCCTGTCGATTTTCGAGTTCACCGGCTGCTGCCACTACGTCAATGGCTTTTCCTGGCGTGGCCACCCTCATGAGAGTCACGTCCCCCATGTCAGATCGTATTGCGCTTTTCTGCCCTGCAATCCTGGCACCCAGAAAGATCTGAAAAGTGGAATCGTCCCTTGCTGGCTTTTTGGTTATACTGCAAATATTCGAAGTATGTCGGTGCCAGTGCGTGCCAGGCGCTCGCGCGCGCGTATGGAATACTGGTGAGATCGTGCTCCCTCGGCCAGCACACTATCCGGCGTATGTATTCCTGCGGGGCTCTCCTTTCATTATTTTTTAGATCCCGCAAGCACCAGGATTTCCATGTGTATTTGCTTTTGATCGCGAAAGGGCTTTCGACGCTTTTCACTGTTCGCTCCGGAGAGCACTCGTGCACTACCGGTGCGAGAGAGCACGCTTGAGGGTTCGTCGACTGCAAGCCTTTCGCAGAATAAGAATGCAGTTTGCGTAGAATTTTTTATACTTCTTTGTGAACTTTACGCTGTTAATACATCGAAGTCTTATAATATTCTTAATAGATAATAGTATAAAGCGAGTTTTCATTTTCAGTATAGTTGAAAGAATTTGCAACACTTTGGTTTATTTTAGTAAGGAAGCTTAATCAGTTGAAAACTCATCCTCGATACTCTTTACTTTAGTTGAATGGGGATATATAGCAGAGATATTTCAAGAGTGTGCTTTTCTACTTCACTCTATTTGTTTTCCGAAGTGTTGAAGCACCGATTGCAAGTTTGTCCTGCGAATCGAAGTTGCTGGGAGATGTTTACGGGCACCCTCGTCGACTCGGTGTGGCCAGCCGACATTTCGCTCGTGTTCTTCCGCAGAAAATATATATCCCTGAAGTGTCGGGAGTTCGCCGGCTTTAGTGGACCACTTCTGAAATACTTCCGCCTCCAGTACAGACCGATTTTACGACGTGAGTTATGCGTTCCCGTGTAATAATTCACTGCTACGAAACCTCGATGCCAGTTCACATAGAAACTAGACAATTTGTCTAGTTGTATCGTTGGTTCACCGTGACAACATTATCTGAATTCGCAGTATATACGACAGAGTTATCACATCGATGTCATGTAAAAAAACGTAAAAATCTTGATAACTCGTTAATTTTAATCACTTTTTTCATAACCAGCCGCATATTTTATTGTAATACAGTAAAAAGACCAAGTCATAAAAAAGTATTCGTCCATCTTGGCAAGTGGTGTGAAGGTAGTCATATAATGCATAACGACGTCGTAAAATTATACGTGAGCGGTCGGTGACCTATTAAATATGTACAACAGTATAGGGAGATTTTAAAGAAGCGAATGGAACTATAAATCACGTAAGACTTATCAAGGAAGTTCGTTCGACTTGACGCTGAATGATTCGAAAGTAAAACGAGCGGGAATGCTAGAGCATGTGCTACTTCAGTGAAAAGTAGTCACTGGAAATTTTATGTTCCTTCCTCGCCGCAAAATAGCGCGCTCCCAACGAGTGAAAGCAACCACTCTTCCGTTTGTACGAAGTTAGTTAATTTTTGGAGCTGAAGCACTTGTTGCCGAGAGTGCTTCCGTAATGTACAGCGATACACGCTGTTGGAGCACGCGAGACTCAGAAATCCAAGGGTGAAAGAGTGAGCGAGAGTAGTCTGGCTTGGCTGGAAGAAGGATTGCCCGAGTGCAGCCTGCAGAACGGAACTCGGCAACATTTTTCTCCATCGCCGTCGCGTAACTTTGACTTGCGCGACGGGAAACCGCCGGATAATAGATGAATGGCGCTCGTGTTTGCCAATGGATTTTAGGGAAACCCGCGTTGAACCAATCGAAAAATTGCACGTAAAAAGCAGCTTCAATCAAAAGGTTCAATTACCTTCCCTAAAATTTGTACTTCGCTCTTTTAGTGATTGGTCATTATTCAAGGACTCATAAATCATACGATAGAATTCGCTTGGAAAAGGGAACTCCCGATGAATAGCTCGTGTTCAACGAATACCTCTGTTTTAATCGGAACGTCGACGCGTTGAAATTGCGCTCACGTAACGAAAGCGTTTGCAATCTGGTGGTGTGGGGCAGCGAACGTACTAATTAAACTCGCGATTACGTAAACGAAGTGATTATCGACAGACAGTTGCTCGTGTTTAAAGTAGTGCCTGTAAACGTACTGATACAATTCACACGGGTTCTGTTTTTTTTTCTCCAACGAGTGGATTGCACAGGACTCGACTGTACCGCAGGATTTCGCTGATCTGGGAATCGTGATGCGTGATATTTGTATTTTCCGTTTCGTTACGATATAATTCCCGGTGCGGCGGTATTAAGGCCACGCGAGATTTATATTTTATTCTCGTGGCTGAAGGGCTCAATACAGTCGGCAAGAGTAAACGCCGTTCAGGCACGCAGTCCTCTGCCAGCCAGTAAACAATGCCAACGTATTCGTTGCGTGAAAGGTCGAAAGTGTTAATGCCAGCTTGAGTTACAAATCATTAACGTTTTGGATGGATCTGATAATTAATTTAGCTTCGAGTTACATATACGAAGAACCAATAATAGTACAACCTTCAATTTTGTAGAGAACTTAATAACTTCTGTTTTTTAACTACAAAGTAAATATAGATAACCAGCAAGCGTTAGTAATGGGTTTCAAGTCACGTTAGGGTCGAAGGTAGAAGTTGGTGGGACTTACCCTTAAGGCAGATCTTATTCCTCTTAAAGACGAGAATGGTGTCATTATATCGTGTGGCTGGTGGTGCGGTGACATTTAACCTCAGTGCCAAAGGAATCTGAGCGCTCACCAGGCCTGAACAAGGTAGCCTGATCCTGAAAACCTGTGGGGTGATTGGTACCTCACCTCTGGCGGATACATTCACTCGAGGTGGCAACAAAGCCATCACCCCCGTTGAAGCAACCCCTGGCGGCCCCACAATGTCGTAGTCCAACTCCATCGAGTACGGTAACTGCGCAAAACAAGCAACACACAGCGTCATTAATTACTTAAGAAACTTCCCAACAAAATAAGTTGTTGCTTTTAACCAGCTTAATTCCATCTCGAACTTTATTTCTTTCAACCACAAATACACTCTAGGGATAGATAGCATACATTTTTAGTGGCTCCCCAAGGGATCTCTGACACAATATTTTCTCTATAAGTAACAACCCCTAAGCCATATAATTTATTGGTCATACCAGTGTCCCTGGCAATGTCGTTTCGATGAAATATCTATTTCTTTGGCAGAGTGATTATTTACTTTGCCAACTCAATTCAAATTTCTGACCGTGAAATATTGACTTATCGAAAACTGCTTCTCGATTTTATGGGTGAAATTGGTCGGACATTGGTAAAAGTGCTTCTAGGGTAGTTTAATATATCTGTGAAAATAGGGTCATTTCATACAGAAAGGGGAGAACGGTCGACATTTGCCTGCAATTCAAAGCAATCGTTTATGAGTGATGGTGTCTCATTGGCTGCGTGTTAGGATGGATGAGTCGTTCGGAAATATGTCTCGTTTCCCCGTTTGTTGGAGTGGGGTGCGAGGGCGCAAGAGTACGTACTCGCGGCAACGAGTAGTGTGCTCAGGCACGCCACAAGTTTTACGAGGTGGCATAAATAAGCCGGTTAGTGCTTCGTGATGCGGTGCCGAGCGTGGCTGGGCCCAATGCACCCTCCACTGGTCGAGGTATTCCACCGTAATCGTCGTAATCGTCGCACCAGGGGGCCAGGTTGGCGTGCCGTTTGCCTATCCAGCCCGTTTAGTCCCCTCCACCGTACTTTCTTTCTCTATTTCGTCCACCGGGCCATGCTACATTTTTTTCGACGAGTCGCACAATGTCAACGATACGCTTAGACAGGTGGATTAATGGTTAGAGTTGGCTGATTAAAACAACTGGTGTAAAATCATTCCCTGTGCGTGGCAACCACCGCTTAGCATATTAGACCTGGCGCAACACTTCACAGGGTAACTGACAGTAAATTCATTTCGTTATCTTTCATCTTTCGCACTTGTGAGTTAATAAATACCGCGCAAACATATGGATGATATTATTCATTGATGAAGTTATATGGAATAATATTCAATTGGTTAAAACAAGTTAGTTTTATATTTTTATATTGAACGAGGAATGAGAGTAATTCAGTGGCAAGGATTTTGTCAGGGGTGAAGGAAAGATAGTGAAAAATAACAGTGTCCACTGTTGCGGTGAACGCGGCGGTGCGATCTTGATAAATGTTTCACTAATGCAGATTGCATTCGTGGGGCGGCTTGGCTGGTCTCAATGCCACGCGGTTTTCGACATTGTCAATATTCGTTTTCAGCTCTCGGCTAATTGCCGCTGGCTAACATCGGCGGCGGTGGCATACGTCACCGAAAATGCGATTATATGAAAATTTATCGGAGCGAACACATGCGGCACACGCATGTGCGGCCACTCGTCGACTGCGGCGTGAACCCGTTGACAGTGTAGTGTTCGCGCTTATTAATTATGTAGCCAGCTAGCGGAGACACACGCACGCCCGATAATTATTTGAGCCCACCGGTGGTGATGGTGGCAGCGGCGGCGGTGGCAACGGCGACGACGACGACGACAGAAGCAGCAGGTTAAGCGCGGCTCGTTAATAATTTAGGGCGATGTTGATCGATGAAAATCGTAATTACACACGTCGAGGATGATCATTGCCGTGGAGCGTGCCTGGGCAAAACGTTTAATTACTCCGGCGCACGCCAACCAGCTGGTCAGAATTTGTCTGATTCGGGTGGCGGCCGGTGGCCTGGGCGCGTTAACGCGTGATTTATACGGATTTAATGACGATTTTATCATGTATCTGACGGTCAAACCTGCCCAGAGCATGTGCCTCGGTATTGCGTACACCGCACAAGTGTGAACCTGACACGTGCCGGTACCACTTGTTTTTCGATAAGACTGCAAAAACCCCACTCGCCCCTCAACCCTCTCCTCCTATTTATGTCGCGGTTCCTGTTAACACGCCCGAGTTCATGCCCCGATTTAAAATTCATTAACACCGCCCGCCCTGTTGTTCCCACGCTCCACCAATCATGTTTTATTCAGTGCATAATTGAAGGCAAAGCTGTCGACGAATTAAAGTGTAATTCGAATCAACTGGCAATAGTCGTACCGTGCCAGACTCATTCGGCGAAGCTCAACATTATTTCGAATATATGTATTTAATCCGCCTGCTCAGCTAAATGACAATAATGCCCCTTAATACATTTGGTTCCAGGGGAACAACAATATCCCTCGTTTGATATTAATCCCGGATCTTTTAATAACAGAGTTAGTTTGAAAACTTCGAAAAAACTTCTGCCTGTTGTTTCCGCTGGCATGCCACAGCGAAAGTGGCGCATAATTTAAACTAATAGGACTCCTCCAGGGGAACAGGTAAATCCTCCGCGTAACGAAGGCTCGAGGCATCTTTGCATAATCGCCAAAGAAAGATACCGTTAGCCCCGTTGCCGGCACCTTTAATCGTGCTCGTCGAGTTGTTTGTTCCTGCATCACAAGCAAATTAGAGAAGAGTACACGTAAAATGAGTACCCTGTTATCCTAGAAACAGAGAGAAGAAGACTACGTGCTCGAAGCGTCGAGCCTAAGGCGATTACTATTTTTTAATTAGCAGCCCAAAGACAAAGGGCTCCGGTAATCCAACAGAGATGGCAAGAGTGAGTCTCGCCGGCGCTGCACTGTAGGCTCTTTTGTCTCGGAGAAATCCGGAGGTCCTTGCTAACGACAACAGACTGGATTCTAAGGCGGATGTTTGCGGTGATGGAGATAGAGCATAATGGTTCGCTCCCGACTGCTTCCATCAGAAGAGGCATCGCGCGCGCGCGCGCGCGCACGCTGGTTTACTTAATATCCACTCCCGGCTTCTGGTAATAGCGTAAAAATGTTTGCCCAACAAGCGAAGCTTGCTTCGGCCCTGCCACTGGCTGCCGCCCTTCTCGAGAAGCAGGAATCCCGAGTTGCCCGACTCACCCTTAGCGCAGAGAGGGTAGTAATGTGCCAATGCTGACGGCAGAGATGGTGAGCCCACGGATTCGCGCGTATGCAAGCTCCATTGTGTGCAGAACAAACTCTCGCGTTCGACGGGAGGCCGCACAAGACTTGGGCAGGCGGCATTGTTGCCGCCCGCAGACGAGAAGGAAGTCGTATAACACGCTGGATCCATCGACAACAGGAAGGACAGACCCGTCGGCCTTTAAACCGTCCTCACTCGCAGAGGGGAACACTCGATTTATTCCAAAATTATGCCACTAACTTTCCGTTATCACCCTGCTAGAGGGAGATGACTCGGCACTTTGCACTTCCACGCAGGCTAAGCTCAATTTCTAGGGGGCGACGTTTCTCATTGATTTCCCTCTTCAACTATTTGCCTCCAAGACTATTTTCACATCAGACAAATTGCTCGAGGGTACTTTCCATCATAAGTAATGGTCTACTTTGTATGACTATATTATAGTAATACGCATAGGTTTTATCGATTCATTGTACGCGCGTACGTCCGTTATTGGACATTGATGAAATATCCATTGCCATGGAAAAAGCACGATGACAAATGCCCCGAGAGAAAAGATAACCAATCAGTGTAGCTTTGAATGATTAACCGCTCTATGTGGCGCTTGTCGAACGAGTTCCGATATTTCCAATGGGAAATACCGGTTTAATCTTCTGTAACTCCCGATTTGACAGGAGTCTTCAATTCCTGTTAAACAACCAGTCATATTTCCGGAGCAACAGGACAGGACAGTAGGTCTGATATCACCGCTTATACCAGCAATAATTTCATTAGAGTCGACCAATAAATTTGTGAGAGCTCGCAGAGCTTCGAAGCAATGCATTTTCCGCACGGTGCTTTGAGCAGTAACGCGACGCACAGCCCGCTATTTTATTCTCTCGAGCGATCGAACGAAATGAAGTGGAAGACAACTATTTTACTGGGGGAATCTTCATCGTTCTTCTGCCACGACTCTCTTTTTACTCGTATTGCGGGTCAGTAATGAAATGCCATTGGTTCTTCCTTCGCCTTGAAGATCCCCACCGAATTTAAGACGATCCTTTATAAGTTTACGCTTTTATTTGATTCCGCCCTTCAAGCCGATCGTGCTCGACGGTCACGGAGAATCTGTAACGCTATATCGTCACAATGTAGAAATTAAATCAAACTCTTTGACAGAGGCTTTCGAAGGGATACTCCCGAGTATGCAGGGAATTTCCCGATAGCCAGGAGGCTCTGACCGTCCATTTAGAACCTTCCGAGCCACCTTCCAAGTATGAACTGTAACAAAGCAGGAATTTCTCTTTCGAACGGCAATTCCTCTAAACACTGTATTCCGCTTGAAATCAGTCTTCCCTTATAGAACGCACACAGCAATTGCTGAAAATCACTTAAACTTTGTACTGAACGATTAAACATCACCGCTATGTTACCAAGTAGTTTAATAATACACATCTCCAGACGTATATAAACATGTGTTTCTGACAATAATTACTACGATCATTATCACGGACAGCGCGTTGAGACAAATCTGCCAAGTAGTCGATCACCAGGTTTGATTAAAGAACAACGATACCACGTAGGAAGATAACAAACGAGCACGAAAGGAGGCTTAAAATTCTTGGGTGGAAAGTCCTTAAGCGACGATCCATCTGATGTGTACAGAAATAGCTTGGCCGAGGATCGCGTGTAAATGAAATCCCTCGCTCGTCGTCCCAGCGGTGGCCCAGGATTCGTCGTCGTCGCCGTCTGCTCACGAGAGTCCCTTTAGAGGCACGCGAATACCCTTAACTCGCCCGTAATATTTCAATCAAATATTTAGACCCTTAATGGTCTTACGAGCAGCGCTCGGTGTCGCCGTGAGGAGCTCTGCTTGTCGAGGGATTCAACACGCTCACCTTTTCACTCCTCTCTTCGTCCCTCCTGAGCTCTCCACGCTTTGCGTGAACGTTTACGTCCAGCTGGCTTACCACTATGAATTCATCAACAACTATATCGTCGACCCTCTTAGTCGCCACCTAGTACGAATTCAACCCTTCGTCGGTTCACTCGGCATTCAGCTGCGAATGCAAATAGATTAAAAAGCAGGAGGGAAGCGTCGCCACCCTGTCGAGTGGCAGAGTGGATCACGGAAGTAGTCGATCATCGACGAATCGGGACTGACTGGGAATGGCAGACACAGGTTGCCCAGGCCACTTGCCCAACGAAATGAGCCTTTTTAATCAGTGCCGGTTCACTCTCCGACTGAAATACACCACGAATTTCCACAGGGACAATTATCCTGTCGGAAGAGTGTGCGCCTGCGGAGTCATCGTCCAATTAAAGCTATGTCGGCGGCCACTCGAGATAGGAAGAGAGAAAAAAACATAGATAGAGAGAGGGAGAGAGTGAAGGAGGGTTGCACATATCCCACATTTCATCCGTACGTGAAACGGCACTCGTGTATCGAGTAACCCTGCTAATACCCAGCCAGTCAGCACCTCTCGTAATCTAGAGCACACAGTGCTTACGCTAGATTTCCACTGGTGCGGTGTATACTATAATACTATTTTGTAAGTGGTGCTTTTACTCGAACGAAGACGATGTCGAGCTTTGAAAGCGAATTCAATCTCTCAAGAGATACATATAGGTATGCCAGTTAGAAGTTAGAGGGGGCGGTGGCTGAAATGTGGGGCACGCGAGTAGCGATTTAACGAGCGGTTTTCACGAGTTTAATTATTAGCTCGTCTGCCAGGGCGAGCAAAGGGCTTGGTTGGTTCACGCGAGCGTGAGAGCAAGCAGTGGACGGAGATGCAGCGGGGATGAGCGGTGCGCAATAGGCAAGGGCTGTTTGCACCCTCGGTGTTATCGCAATATGCTCACTCTGCCACCCAGCGAGATAGAGGTCTCCGTCTGCACATCATGCACATATGTGCACGTGTACTAGTCAGTAGAATGCTGCTTCTCTTTATGTCTGCATTCTATGCTTGCACCGATTCTCTGTATTTTCTCTATTTCTCTCTCTATCTCCAATTCTATTTATCTCTCACTCTCGTCGACATGCTCTGCCTATTCCCTCGCGCAAGCTGTTTCGCCCTTGCGCCCCATACTGGCACACACGCAAAACTCAACTTTCCCGGCGCACCGTGCCACTTCTATTTCCACTGCAATTTCGAATTTCGTGTGGCAAAGTTCCAGAGCCGCTTTTTGAAAATGTCAAGTGACATCCTCGAAATGTCAAGTGACACTCTTCTTTTACCCTTCGTCGTCTTATATTCATGCGCGTGGAGGCTGAAACACTCTAGCTTGCAAATTGACACTTTTATTTGAGTAGTCGTAGACCCTCCTATAGAACGTGCACTAATTTGTTGGCTCTTGGCCGATGTTTCGGTGTGCGGATCATTTCGTTCGACGTTGAACGGACAGCGGAGATAACGGGAGTTTGTCTGCTTCGCCTGTAGGGGCAACGGGGCATGCCGGGAGCAGTCGGGTACTGTGGTGCGGCGGCGGCGGCGGCCTCACCCTCGAAAAGTCCGGGGGACGGATCCAATTCGCGATAGCAATAAAGTGTCAGCTCCGGCGCTACCAGGCCGCTTTGGACCAAGCGCGCGATCCTCCTCGTGTGTACGCGTGTCTGCATGCTCGAAACTTTCACCCTCCGGTATTGTCCCGCCAGCATCCCCGGATGCCCCACCCTGCCTCACTCACCCTGCCCGGAAGACCGTCAGGACGATTGCGTCGCTCGAACGGTGACGCCGCCATCGAGGCGGAAGACGATAATATGCACGAAAGAAGTTATATTCTGCTTATAAGGTGTTCTAAGGGTAAACACGAAGACGATCTTGGACATAGCTTAAATCTATGTGAAGTAGTTGCATTTACAATAGAATTTTTATAAGTAATCATAGGTTCAACTGCACTTATAACATTTGCTATAAATAAATATAATGTGATAATAGAAATATCTTGACATTCGTTTGTATGGAACAGTAGGGAATGGGTACAAAGGTTTCAGTAGAATAAGTCAGTATACGGTCAGACGTGCTGGTAGTCGGTGGTACAGACGTTCACTCATTTCTCATAATATTATTAGAACTGTCGCGCACAATTACTTTCAATTCTTTGACAGCCGATATCCCTTATTTAAATATTAATAGACTCGGGAGCAATTAGAGCCAAGTTAATGGGAGCCATTTGCTCGGTTTCATTATTTCCGCGCACGAAAGGACCTATTATCCAGTTTGAGCGGTAAAAGTTTTGATAATGTCGTACCAGCGGTTTTCCGCGTCCGAGAATTAACATTCCATCGAGAATGGCTGAAACGCGGCGCCGCCGCCGGCTCGTCGTTTCCGTGTCCAGCTATTTTTCCAGGCTCGCTCACCCTCTCGTCGTGCAAGAGCTTTGTGGCTCTCGGTACCCTGGCCCTGTGAGAGCGGCCTTAAATACTTTTGCCAACAATGGCTCCGGTCAACTTTTTTCGTGCACCGAGCCTGGAAATCAAGGGCCATCGACCCGAAAAGAGAATGTTCATTTGCTCCTTTTGCACTTGCGTTACTGATCGATCTCGGTCTTTCCGCTTTTCCCTTTGCCTCTGTGTGCAATGTCGCTTTATGTTGTAGCCTTTGCGCTCGAGTGTGCAACCTGGCCGCTGAGGCTCTCCGCGGAAAAATGGAAAATCGACGCCATCCGCCACGGTAATAGAAATCCGAACGACGCGGAGGGAAATTAATTTCTTCTGACGACGTCTGCAATCGACAAATCCCACTCGCCAGGAATTCGCTGTCAGTTGCGAGCCACGCTTCATTTCCTGCTACATTAACTGCGAAAATGCCTGCCTCGCCGCTTTCTCTGTCTCTCCGTTCGATCGAGAAAGTCCTTCTCCATCGCGCGCTATGGAAAACTCGTGTTAATTGAAAGTCCTGTCGCGTACCCCTGATAAATCTGTACACTTTACAGGCTACTTCGCCGCCGTCGACCTCGCTGGTACTTCGCACCCTGCGGTTATCTTCACCTTAACGCCCCGCCCTCGTTCAACTTTATTGCAAAGCTATTCCAGCGCTCTATGCTCTACGACTTTATGGAACCTTTTTGTAACGCGTACTCTCACGCAGCCTGATGAATCTTCCCCTTTTAGTCTGTTAAACGGTAGATTCTACGTTCCATTGAATCACATGAGATTATTATGTCCATAAAAGAAATGAGAATACCGTTCTTTGCATTCTAGCAATCGGAGAATGATTTATGTCACAAAGGAATCCTTTCTTCTATTTATTTATTCTTTTGTCAAGCTTTCTAACTTTTCATGGCGATATTTAGTGGACACAGACTTGTCTCGGGGCAGACCGTATGTTCAATGAAATCGTGGCAAAGTAATTTGATTAGGACGAAGTCCAATTAATTGGTGGAGGGAGCACATAAACCTCGGTATTACGGAAGCGCCGTTGTTCTTGTCGCTGTATAGTGACGGCAGGTCCACCCTTAATGCGAAAACATTGCCCCGGCGTAAAGCGGTGCGACCAAAAGCTTGCGGAAAAACCGCACACCCGGCGAGAAGTCACGTAAAGGATTGCGAGGAATTCCCGCAGGAATTCCGCCCGCAGTTTTGTCCTGGTCACTTAGAGGCTTACCCGACCAATATTGGACGACGTAATCTTTTAATTAGAAGCGCGGCTTACTGCGAAACCGACGGGAAAGAAGAAAGAGAAAAAGTTGCTAGTAGTTCGCTAACAGAGTTCGTCTTGGAATACTGGAAAGTGAGATTAAGAATCCAACCGTTATCCCATAACGAAGTTCGTTAATCCTGGAATTGGCGAACATCGATTTTTCCACGCTATTAACCTGTAAGATTTGCAACCCACTTGGATGTCAGCCTTATTCGAATATGTACTTTCTTTCAACAGGATTCTTACAATACAATTTTATTATATTAACCATATGACCCTTGAGGTAAATCAAGGTCAAAACATTCTGTCGTATTCCAAACAATACAAAATCAGTCCCTTTCCTGTTATCCGAATGTTGACGAAAAGCCTAGCTTAGGAAGGTCGCGTTCGTCTGTATCCCAGTAATTAAAGGTGGGCTTGCGTCACAACAAGTTGGCGTCGACGCACGATGCTGCTAGTGCAAACACAAGACGTATTTATGTCTGGTGTGTCTCTGTGCCGTCTATCGGCGTGTGGAGAGACAAGGACGAGTCCACGGTTGCACACACTCGGGTTGCGCCGTTTATCCTCGCATTCGTAACGCAGGAGTTTGGAATGACTGAAGTCCTGATGAAGGGTGCTGCCTAAGGGAGGAGAGCAGGGGAGCGAGGGTACGTAGGGCAATTTTCGCGTAATTCGATGGGGCGTGATCGTCATAGCAACTCCCGATATCATCCCTGCCTGCCTGCCTGCCTGCCTGCCAGCCCGCCGCCACCGCCTCCACCCACTCTGGAAGCTGCAGCCTGTTCAAACAAGCCTCAAACTCCATTGCGCGAGCCCCGCATCCGCCGCTCTCTCGCCTCTCCATCTCGCAACCTTCTCTCTTCACCTCTCACACCCTCTCTCACTCCCCCCCCCCTCTCTCTCTCTCTCTCTCTCTCTCTTTCTCTCCACCTTAAACTTCGCCTTTCTCCCTTGAGCGCTTCCACTCGCGCCGCACCCGTCCACGCTTCGCTTCACTTGGCTTCGTCGCCCTCTCTTCCTTACGGCTACTGGCCATTCCACCTTCCGAACCGATCCTAAACACAGATTTCTACAGTCGAAGCCACCCTGCTCTCGCCAGTTGTAATAACTACCTGGATTCGCGACCCACTCCGCTATAGGATCAATCGTTACATTGTAATTACTTCCTCGTTAGTATACTTGCCCTGTCTAGCCAGGCTTGTTTGGGGGTCGTCATGATCGAGCGCCTCTTTCAAGGACTTCGTGATACCGGATCAACCCTATCTATCCGAGATTTACGCCCGTTCCAACATAGTCTATGTGTATATACACATATACAGGAAACTCGTGTAAAGTGGATCAGCCGGAACTAGTTTAAAGTGGGAGGCTTCCTTCCATACAAGAGCCTACCTAACCTGGTTCCGTACTTCTTTGGATTCACATTTATCGATACGATTAATCTAACATAAACCAGATCTTTAATATTTCATTTTTGTCTCTGATAAGATATCGATGGAAGTATTACATATTACGACTTTCAACTAAGTTTATTCTTCCAAAGACAGGTTCATGCTGTGGATGTATAATTACTCGGTAAGGGTTTACAATAATACAATACGTGGGAGTTACCATAGTTCAATATATCAGGCGGGCATTGCATTTGCGGTGATGCTGGTTTACACTATATCGAGAGTGAAAATTGTCTGTGGCCCTCCTTACTCGCGGTGACTTAGCCAGAACCGATTTAGTGCAGCCAGCATGTGTGTGCGTAGAAGCTAGGAAGTTCGAGTAGTTAACACCAAGCTATAGCGGGTATTGTGTCGGGAACGATGTAGCAAGCTGTAGGTACTTTGGTCCACCAGAATGTGCGGAGAAGATTAGTAATTGTTATTGCCGCGCCTGGAGTTAGTCTCGCTCGAGCATAACGGAAATATCACCACGCGGGAGGCATCAGTCCGATAACGTTGTTAGGAAATTCTCCTGTAAGCCGGAGATATCCACCTCCACCGAACCTTCATCGCCACACCTGCGAAATTAGCTCGGTTAATTGTACGCCAACTAGAACGTAGTCTGGAGACTTGAATTTATGCTGTTAGCAAGCAATTGCGCATCAGCGTTCGTTGTCATCCTAAACTTCCTACTACTAGAAACAAGAATCTCTTGAAAGCAGATGCTGTTTTCTCACAGAGAGGCACGTGCCGCTCGTAAACGACGCCAGGAGTTTCTCTTTACTTGGTTACAGATTTCCACTCCGACCGAGTGAAACTAGGTTTAGTACGCGATCGAATTAAAGCAGTATAATTTGCATAGACTTCCAATCGATGGGACAGCTCTGTATCGGATTCATTTGATACCTAGTAACAAACTGATCTCTCTTCCAGAGACTTTTTTTGCATAATTGCAGTTCCACTTGTCGAGAGATTCGCATTGCTTTATGACCAATTATTCATAAGTACTGAAGATCTGGCAATCTTCGTAGAGAGGTCTCTCCTGCTTCACATTAGAAGAGCCTCATTACTGGTTCAATTAAAGCGTACCTGACCTGTATCTTAATAATAATGTATGTAATCTCGATGCATCTTCATAATGCCGAGTTTACCAAGTTTTGCGAAGTGTACTCGTCGCTTTCCCGATTAATCTACATTTAGCATAAGTATCATTCACTAATCCGCGCAAAGCCACAGGACAAGCGCTTCAATACTTCATCCTCGTATGCAAACTGAATACACGCGAGCTTCCTGCTCCTCGTTACTAATGCAGGAATTGGAGAGCAATGAATAATCAAGCGTGGCCTGTCCTTTCTTGCCACAAAAGGAGTACTCTTCTCTCGGCAAGTGGTATTTCCAGCCGGTGAAACGAAATTAAACGATAACTTTCCGATTCGTAACCACTTTAGTCCTTCTTGCTTCTTCACCCTCGGGTCGAGAAACGGAACCTTTCGCCTTGAATCGAGTGAGCCGGGTCATCCGAAAGAAATGACGCACTCTGTATTCTGTGTGTCCGTTCGATGCTATTCCTAATATCAGCTTATCGAAGTATCCGATAGAATACTCTACCAACTGAATAATTGAATTCACCAGTCATACTTGTTCATCCATAGTTTTATACATTTACTGTTCATTTAAAAATGAGTATGCAGCTTGCCAAATCTGTTCATCCGTCTGGGAAGGTGTTAATGGCCGCTGGTCCCTTCGCGGTCGTATGAATAATTAAAATGTTTTCACGCAAACCACTGGAGTCAGGGCTGGGTGGGTGGGGGTTGGTCGTGGAGAGTTGATGAAAAGCTCTGGCCGACACGAGTGACAGCTGGTAGAAGTAGCGCGAATACAGGGAGGGAATTGTAAGGTGTGGGCGGCGGGTATGGCCGCGTTCGCTCGAGAGAACGCGATATAAATTATGGGCGAGTTACTCGGCGGGTATTGCAAGCCGCGCTTAATTATAAAACCGATAAATTCATCGTGCGGGACACGGGACAGACGTCTGGAATCCCGGACTTGATAAACGAGCAGCCTGTGATCCCGACCTTCGTACCTTACGTACACACCTAGATCTAAACAGCGAGCGCCCTTCATGTCCGTTAGAAGGGCTAGCTTTCCTGATGGTTTGTCGCAAGCAATGCTTGAAGAGGCTTCAGAGGCCTCAACGTACAGCCAATACAACCAGCGACGCCGACGCTCTGTGTTGGATGGCGGCTGTACTACAAGGCGTCGAGTTAGGGGCTCACGCCTCGATGGCCCAGCATCATCCTATCTTCGGTACCCAGCGACTACGTATAATTACAGAACCGCAGATCCCCGCCACACGTGTAATTACACGCGCGCACCCGGAATCCATGAACATCGAGCCCATTATCCTTGTCGGTTAATCAGTCGCATGCACGCCCTTAAAATGCTTGTTAATTTTAATGTCGTAATCAACATCGGTAGAGCTGCGGTACGCTCAGTATTCGAAACTTCGACTATATCACCACTATTCGCTACAGTGTTTCTATTATGTCTCTATTGATCCTTTGTTATTTATGATTCTATTGAATAATACCCGGCATAAATCGACAAACATGAACCGTGCGATAGCATCAGGTTTCAAGAGTTTCTCTATTTCAAAGAGTATTTCAATGGTAGATGATTCTCGAAACCAAAGAAGTTGAAAGGCAATTCGACTGATTGAATACTTGCTATCGGCCATTTCGTTATCGATCAGCCTTTTTAAGTCGCATGCTAATCTGTCGGGCGAAGTGTCGGCGCACGGCAATCGATGTGCCATCATCAATCTCCGTTAATGAAATCTGCGGCGTAAGTCGAGTCGAGTCCAGCTCGGTTCATCCCTTAGCCGGCAGATGCAAACGAGAAAAACAGCTCGGCATTCTTTAATCGCCGTTAATCACCGTCCCCTCTGAGAACGGAGTAATATCGCAGTGATACCGGAGAGCAGCCTGCCGGAGAAAGGTGGTCGTTCAGCTTGGCGCATCTCCAAGGCGGACAGATGTCCGTAATTCTTAGTTTGACAAACGAGAGCCTGATCCTACTACCGTCTGTCCTTCTACACTTCTTCGCAAGTTCTCCATTTCGGGCTTGAACTGCGACAATCCATCTCGTTGGCGCATTGATTAAGAGAGCCCTAAGTAGTATAGTGTTCCTCGTAAGAAATAAGTAGTATTAACTCTTTGAAGTCCTGTTATAAACCTACTCAGAGTTCTATAAAATGAAAATTATATATGTATGGAATAAGAAACTATCGTAAAAAAAGTCGAAACAGTATGTAAATTAATTTTTGCAAATATAAATAGGTAGAATACAGGGTGTAACAGATAGAATGGGACCAGCTTTTTACCATTGATTTATCGGTAATACCGACATTGCGTAATTGTTTGGTAGCCGTGTAATGTCACAAAAAAATTTGAGAAAAAATGAATTTTGAGCTAGGGCTCTGGAATTTATATCATTTCTTCCTTGATACAAGAAAACATTCTCTACCAAATTTCAGTCCCGGAAAATATCGGGAAGACTTGAAAACATGGGAAAAACCCGTCTAAATCAAGCGAAGTTGATTATTCAAGATCAGTTTTCTATGTGTTTTCGATACAATTCTGGCATTTCTCCCACTGGTTTCATGTTTTCTATCCGTTTTGAGACTCAAACAATCGAAAAATCAAGCATTCGTCAAAGTCCCAGAAGCTTCGAAAAATCGAAAATTTGTGAAGGGGTACATATGGAAAAATTTGCGAAAAAATGAATTTTGAGCTAGGGCTCTGGAATTTATATCACTTCTTCCTTGATGCAAGAAAACATTCTCCACCAAATTTCAGCTCCTGAGAAGATCGGGAAGATTGCAAAACGTGGAAGAAACAGTCTGTCGTGATTCACTCCCTGTAAGTTCACGCGACACACGACACAAGTGACATTACACGGTTAACAAAACAATTACGCAATGCCGGTATTACCGATAATTCGATGTTAAAAAGCTGATTCCATTCTATCTGTTACACCCTGTATATGTTCTTCGCTTGCAAATTTATTTCTTCATCGTTAGGACGACTCAACTCTGAAATCACAAGATTCCTGTGATTATAGGCGTCATTGTCATTCTGAGACAGGAGCGTGGAGAACGCAGGCGCCGTCTAATCGAACAGAGGTTTCCCCGGCAGCCTCAATTGGCATAACACGTTCTGTGCTCGATGCTTCCATGTCTCGCTGATAATTAAATCTTGCCCGCCTTGCTTCGAGAACCACTACTGCACGTACCGAGCGCTTGGAATGCGGCACCGTTGCTGTTTGAGCTGCGGATTTCCCTGAGATCGAGCTAGTCTCCTAGCTCGAAACCCCTTTATTACGTACTCGTTTCCGGTTTGCTGGGGCGTCGACGTCAAACGAGCTTCGCAGTAGCCTATGTAGACGATGAGAGAAGATCCCTGGGTGATCTCGGCTAGTCCCTCTTATTATTTCCACGATTATTGGAGCACTTAAGCCATTTGCTCCCCGCGGCCCGATAGTAATTCCCCAAGGGTTTAATGGAACCCTCTTCCCATGGAATTCTCCTTCTCAGCCTACTGGCACAAGCACATTTCAAATGACTTGCTAGCCTGCCAGTCGACCAATGAATTACCAACTTTCTTTCAACTCTCTTCTCCCCAATCCTAGCTTCTTTTTTTAAAAAAGTTGTCCGTGAACTCGTGTAAATTGTTTCGGTTTCCAAGTCGTTGGAGTAAAAGAATCTTCACACGTTCAGGCAGTTCACCTGTATCTTGATTTACGTGTACGAAAGGCGATGTTCCATTGATGTAAGGCGCGTATAAATCAGGCAATTTGTGCGAGGATGCGAAGTGTATTGGATGGGATAAAGTATTATGGGGTTTGCCCTGGTAATTCCATCTCCTACTGTTAACCACTCCGACGATCATCCAAGTACTTAGGCCCTGCGCTCCCCATCGAGATATTAATTCTCAAGGGGTTTAGTCGATTCCTTTTCTTAGCCACTCACTCGCTGGAATCTCGACGAATAGATTGGGGGATTGGCCCAATATAACGGGTGCCAATTTAACAGTAGATTTGATAGGTAGAAGTAGGTAGTTATTAATTTTATATTCTAACTATTCTTGATAAGTATGAATTATTCAGGGAAATGCATAAATTTTAATTTGACAACGATAAAAGGTGCCCGTCGCAGTGAAAGGATATATAACGGCAGACGACAATAGTCGGTTGTCGCAGCGTGAAGGTTAAGGAGTCTGTTAAAGCGTAACAGGAGTATAAAGTGTCAGTCATAAGAGCAATGTAGCAGTGTCAAAACGCTTTCTCACCAGTTACTCGTGAAACTGTAATCTATTCCCAAAATTATGAGGGACTCTTCCGGAATACGATGGCAGGACAGCAGCGCCAGCAAGGTCCTGGGTTTATGTATGGGGAAGCGAGGAGGCGATGGGCCTTCAGCAGAGTTTACGAACTATGAGTGAACCTATCGCAACGACAAATTTCCTCATCTAACTTTCCACGGCGAGATGAGATGATCGCTCAATGCCACCATCACCGGCACTGCTATCTTCACTGTAACCTTACTCATCCTACACCGAGACCTATACCGGTGCTCCTCCTGTTCCTCGGGATTCTCGAGGATTCAGGCGTCCTCTGCTGCGCTGCTCCGACGCCTTCGAGAAAATTAATGATGGAATCCGAGAGTTTTCTATAGGGGCGCTCGCCGCTGGATATCCCTGGAGCCGCCGGCATGGAACAAATTCGCAAAGGAGGCCAAATGGAAGCAGCCAACGACAATGGATTCCTCCCAATGTTCGATCCATCGGACCTCGCCTTTATACCCTCGCCATTCACGCCCTTCACTCAGTGTGCCTAATTCGCCGCGCCTGAAGAACTCATTTGATTCTCTAATATACTCCTTTGAGCTCTTCTAACCAGATGTTATCAGCCACAATGACTCCTATCGGACTCTTCCTTTGATACTGGGATATTGGGGTCGCCTAGTAAAATCGATTACTATTTTCTGAACGTCTGCACCATTCACCAGTTCACCGTTTTCCCCGTTTTATTTCCTATCTAGTACTCACTCCTTTTTTTTAACCGAGTAAAGTATAAAAGCTCCCTTCAAATAGAATTCGCCGTTAGTTCTAACTACTTGACTTATTCTACTTATTAGCGTTCTTACATCGTTTCGTCACCATAGCCAATCCCAGTGAGTACCACGAGAACTGTATTTACTTAGTCTTTTCATGCCTCTTAAATGCACTTGCCACCAGACCCTTTCAATTAAGAAATTTCTCTAACAAGGACTTCAGTAACGCGTCGAGAAGGCTTTGAAATTTCTCCAAGAAATTAACAACCGTGCCAAAGAATCAGTCGGTACAATTAAACCAGAGCGTCACAGGGAGAAAGAGAGGGAGAGTGGCAAAAGGGGTGGTGTTTCGCGTGACATACGCGCAATGCCGCAAAGTTGAAATTGAATCCATTCGAGAACGAAGCAACGGCACAGCGTAGTAGCAAGTGGATTCAGCAGAAAGCCAAGCAGAGAAAACGGTGCCTGAACTCCAAGGGAAAATGAGTGGGTAGCGCACTTGGCATACGAAATGAAATTATTAAAACGTCAACGCCACGTACCTGGTGATGAAGCTATTAATAACGCAGATACAGGGAAAAGAGGCAGCCGGCCTCAGGGGAAGAGAGCTCAAAAATCTGGCGGCAACTTACCACCACCATGGAATGGTGCGGCAATCTCACCGCGAAACTCATTTTAATCCAGTACGCGCCCGGCGAATAACTACGGTTTACATTTAGCGCCCTGGAAACCCTCTCAACCCCAGGGACAATTAAGATTTTTTCGCAGCTCGGTAAAACTAGCTATGAAAAAGCTTTCGCCGCTGCTTTCCTCTCTGGAAGATCAAACGCGCTAAATGTAAAGAGTTTCGGACCAACAACTTTTCCATTTAAGTTCCTCTTCCATTCTCTTTAGCTTTTAAGCCATTCATCCTCGCGTTTGTTCAATTTGCTGTGATTCCACAGATTTGTTAGAATTTATTCCAGGTCAGTGAAACTCTGACGTTAGTTGAAACGAGCAAATCTTACTAAAGATTTTTCAAAATCAAACTTTTGTTATTTCTTCCGTAAGTTTTATTAATTTCTTGAACTTTCCCTTGTAAAGAAGTTAATGGAGAATGATATATAATATCTCGTTTATAATATGCATAATCTCTTTGACTGAGAAAGCTGAGGGTGGCACGTATGAGTCGGCTTGTATAGTACAGGACGCCAAGTACTCTAATACGCGAACAATATGTGTTTCTGGAGGTAAGTACGAAACACGTACGTGCATGGACATTGCAAACTGTGTACGTGGTCATTGTATATACGTGTGCGTGTCTGAGAGCGAGTGCGAAGGGAAACCTTGCGGGGTTCGTACTGGCGAATGGGAGCTCCCAAGTGCAACGCTGCATTATGCATTCACCCTCGCGAAGTCCAGGAGTGCGGTGGTGTTGGTAGTGGTGCACCGTATACCTTAACATAATAAGATTGCATTATGCAGTATATACAAAATTTCCAGTTTAAACGCGACCCACGTTCGAGCCTTAAGATCGCCGAGCGCGTACGTTTAACTTCCGAAAGTTCACGAGCCGCAGAGGGCCAACTTTGGCGATACTTTGTGTGCCATCGCTCTGCCGGGACCAACTTGGAGTTATGCGAAATCGAAAGTTTCACGGGACGACAGATTTTTCTACATTAATTCCGCTGAATATCTTGCCCTCGCCGGTGTCCACAGTCATGGGTTTATCTGATGTCTCCAACCAGGCACCCCAATACAACCTTGGCCTTTGTTGGACAACAGTTTCAATATTAAGAAAGTTTTAACGTGAAAAAATTATACCGTACAAACTTTGGAGAAGATCGTTTTGTTAACTTATACTTGTAATTAAAGTTCTAGCTTTTTAATTGTTTCTGATCTTGTTAGGGGATGATTTAGTATCCGCAGCACCAGAGACTCTCATTTACTTCAAACGCATTTACACTCACGAATTTCTATTCATTTATTTCCTCTACTATATTCAGTACATATTATCACATAATTCATTCAATTCCCAAGCGAGTTTTTCATCATGCAAGTTTCAACTGACAGTGCGACGGGTACGAAGGCCGCAAGTGTATCGGGGAATGCTTTCACGATACATTTAGGTCGGAATAGTACTTGAGGCTTTCTTTCACTGGTAGGAATAGCGACGGGGACATAGCGAGCGCTTAAATTCTCGGGAAATTACTCGACTGCGGCTTGCTTTACGACTGGGCGGTACGCGGCGGTCGGTCGTTCGGGTGTTCGAGCGATTACGTCGAATAATCCGCGGTGGGTGCGTTTGTCACGGGGGGCGGCTACGCGGCCTGGTAGAGCGTTGCTCGGTGTCGGGTATCCACGTGGGTGATATTCCCTGTTATCCGAAACACGGCCCCCGTTATCCCACAGGACTTACTATACGAAGCGGCGCGGAGGCACTGCCAGTTCCCGACACGCATTGGGAGAAGAGCGACAAAGAACGAGCGAGATATAGTTAGGGAGCAACTCGTGTCAAAGAGAGAAAGAGTGAGAAGGAGTGGCGCGGTGTGGGGGGGGGGGGGTGGAGGATGAAGGGTGGTTGGCCAGCAAGGGGTGATACGAAGGTACACCGGTGGATTATCGCCGACGAGGACATTAATCACCGCGCGTCACCGGCACCGTGATCTCGGCGAATTTGCAATTAATTCGAAATTGCCATCGCCGAGGTCGCTAAGCAGCGGAAAGGGAGGTCGGGACGAACCGGCCACTTACCTCCTCCACGTGAACACGTAAGCCACTGATCAGCCCTTAGCCGCAACACGCACGTGCAACTGCGTGCCATGGATTCCTGTCGCGCGCGCTTTGTCTCTTGCTTTACCAACCCTCCTGGCCCCTCTTCCACTGTAATATATTGTTTGCGGTCTCAATTTAATTAATTAGCGGTGGCCGGCCCCGGCAACTCGCGCACGCCCATGCCACGCAAGTGATTAAGGTGAAAAATGAGCGCGCGTCTCTGATAACACCCGCGATCCGAGCCCACTTTATTCGTGGTGCACGCGCGTTAAGCGACACTAATAATACCTGGCGGAAAGTGTTATTTGGAATAACGCCACCTTCGCCAGCAGACTGTCCGCCCTGCTAGCACGCGCCACAGCTCCCCATATGTCTCTATTCCATGGAGGATAGAGATATAACGTTCCAGTCGAACAAGTATTTTCATACCGGAGAGAGTTATCTTAGCACGTCGAACACCGCTCGTTTCATCCCGGACTACCTGCATTTCGCCAGATTTATGGGAGGGAAATCTGTGACAGTCCGACTGTCGATTGCCATTGGTTTTAATGGATGGTATTAATCTCTTAAGGTAGTTGTATCAAAAAACAGTTTGCTATAGATTTTGTTTAAACTTTGACGGAACAATATTTGTAAAGTTCTGCAACTACTGGCCAAGTTTTATTGGACTTGAACTGATATAAATTCCAAAGCCCTATCTGAAAATTAATTTTTTTACAAATTTCTGAAGATCTCATTGCAGTTGTTCATTTTGGTTTTAAAATGTTTTTTTATTGATTACTGGATGGCGGGTTTCGGGAAATTGTGTATTTTACAACGTGATGCTTTTTTTGCATTAGCCGTCCAATGACTGACGAATTGTACGTATTTTTTTTTCGTTTGTATAGTAGGATAATGCAGTTAACGTTATTTGTTAACATGGTTGAAAATCTTCCGCCACGTTACGGTGAATTTCCCATCGTAAATATTGCGGACTGTATTTAGGGGGCTGCTTCGCTGATTCGGTTTTCTGGGAAGCCGGGTGGAACGTGCGCTCGGTTTAATCGAACGGAACGTCACTCTCTGTGTTTTACCAATTTGAGCATGAATTTAATACAGTTGATGGAATTAACGATGTAGTACACCCTACACTGGGCGGTGAAAGAGAGCGATTGATGCTCGGTTAAGGGGATGGTCGATGGTCGGTGGTATCAGAAATACCCCACTTCGTGTTTGCCTGATGAACATACCCTGTTATTGTTTTCAAAATGCTCCTTCTATCCGTTCATCCAATATTCACATACTTACACTCTTCATTCCAAGCTATAGAGAATGAACAAAAATATTTACTCATATGTAATTACCAGGCAGTATGAACACATTGATCATATAAATACGCTAACGCCAACAACAAGAAACGATAAAAATCTCAACGCGTGTCAGAAACCATAATTGCTCGGGGTGGTAGAAAAAAATCATCGATACCAAGTGTCCTTGAAGTGCTTGTGAAGCTCGCCAGCTGTTATCTTTGCTCCGAGTATGCATGTGCAGGGTGCTTGGGGTGTTTAGCACTGGCAATCGTAGGAAGCTGGATGAGGTGGGTGGATTCTGGCGGTTCGTCAGCCACATCGAATCGTGATAAGACAAGGGTGACAGCTCGCACACGGCCAGTGGGACGCGAGGGGCCGGACTCGATCTAGACTGCAGTAATATCCTTTTTTCGGGCGAAAGTACGCCCCATCAAGTTCCCATCGGTCCCGAGAGAGCGACGGTATTACAAGTAATTGTCGCCCGAGGGTGAACTAGGACCCTCGACGTATCCGGACCCCATTCCTGCCGCAGCCGATCTCTCCATGGGAGAGAGACGATGGATTACACTCCGCCCGGGACAACGAAGCTTTGAAACGGGTTAAAGAAGGAGACAGGACAACGCAAAGGAGCATGAGCGTTCCCCAACGAAGAGGGAAAATCGGGGTTGGAATTCCTGCGGAGAGTGACAGTGACGGGAGAATCTTGTTTCAAAGAGAAAAACGCCAATCAAGGAAACTGGAGATAGAAAGAGAGAAGAAGAGAGAGGGAGAGAGAGAGAGGGAGAGAGAGAGAGAGAGAGAGAGAGAATTCGGAGAAAAGGCCGAGCAAGGGATCAGTCGCGTCAGAAAGAGGGGGAGAATCGGGTGACTACCCACAATTCCGTACTGCAACACATCTCCGCCGCGAGCGAAGAGCAACCCTGCATCCCCGCGCTCTCAAGCTATCGCAGCTCGAGGGAAAAAGTAGCGAGGAACTTTCGCCTAACAAGTGGATGATTCACAAATCATCCCCAATTCCATCGCCAGGCCGTCCTCTCCTAGCAACCCATGCCACCTTCGATCCTCCCTTCGATGCCGATGAGAAACTTCGTTCCAGTCTATATCACGGTGTCTGCGGCGTCCAATAACTTTCCTGCTGCGCTCCCACCGAGGAATTGAAAACAGGAAAAAAGCAGAGCAACGAAACGATATCGGCAGGTCTTCTTCGGCCCTTCACCAAGAACGGGGGAGTTTAATGGGCATCGTTGTACCACGAGGAAGCGGACATCCTCCCCCATTTCTTTTAACGTTGACCCTTTACCCACTGCTCGCATTAGCCTTGGGATTTCCGGGCAAATCATACCTTCAAATGAAAGTATTTTCTTGTAATGAGAACAAACTTGCCCAATTTAATTCCTTAAAAATAATGATACTCGCTGTGATAATACGATACATTTTCTTAAACTACCAGCACTGAATTCATTATTTTAAACAGTGGTGAGCAAGCAACTGCAGCTTCTGAATTAATTTGATCTTAATTCGTTACTTGCACAGGAGAATTCTTTTTATTAATACCACTGATAACAGAGTAAATGGAGTTGGTACATACGGTGCCACAGATAAGTTCTTATTTTCACGCTGGAAATAACCACTCGCGACGGCTCGCGAGCCGTTTCCGCTTGCCTTGTGGGTTAAGATTCATGGGATTCGGAGGACTGCATAGCGTGAAATTCTTGCAGTACTATAACTTCCCGTCCGACTTTATGAGTGTGTGCCTTGATAGGGGGCTGCTGTGATGCATGGCTCTCCTTGCAACTAACGATAAAGCGGAGCTAGAAATGAAGGCGGTGGTTCTATCTCGCGGTTGAAGTCCGATGAACTTCGTGCAAGTAGATAGAGAAGAAAGAACAAAGTGTCATGAGTCACGCGTCTGTGATCGAAACTGCTGGTCCAGATAGAGTCCGATAGCGGGGCGCAACTGCTCTCGTAGCCCCGAATTGATCAGGAAATGCAGATAACTACTAACACACGAAGGGATCGGTGAGTCAGACACGTGACTGGCCGAAATTCCCTTGTACAATCGGAAACGAGTCCTCGGGCAGATGAGCAGATAGATCCGCAGGAGAACTCACGTGTAATTGGAGCAGCGCTATCTCTCCCTCGGCTTTAAGACACGAGTTCGCACAGAATTGCTCCCTAGCAATCTGCCACATCGCGACATTAAGATAACTTCGAATTGCGATACAACCTAGCCAGCCGTTTCTTCCAATCCAAAGCTAGGTCCCCGATTGCATGATATCTGACTCAACGAACGGCCAATTTACTCTTACGTTTATTGGTCCGGACGCATTCGTTCGAACGATGTATTTTCTGCGCTATGGATTCCGATGATTTTATCCTCCAGCCTGAACTCACCAATCCCCCTTGCACATACATACCCTTTCCGATTTAGCGAGTGTTAGCTAAACGCACCGGCTGAAACAACACGCGGAGCAGTGCAATCGGTGCGAGCCGTTGGGCGTAGATAGGTAATTGAAAAAAACATTGGAGCACCAGCGCTCCAGTTCTCAAATATTTGAGCTACTACGCGTACAACATCCTCCTGTCGTCCGCACGCTCTATGTTGACCTGGCGTCAAGTGTTATAACGATGTCGAACTAACGTTTGGACGCGCGCGCTTCTATTCTTGCTGAAGTTGATTTTGAAAAGTCAATCACAGCGTGAGGCAACATCAATTGCCAGGTGAAAAGGTCCAGGGGCGCCGCGAAAGGGCCGTTGCTGGTTGGCTGGCGGGAAAAATGTTAGCGAGGAAATAAAAGCGAGTAAATTGTCCGTGGCTCGAGTGAGAAGGTTCGTGGAGGGAGTGCTCCCGAAGGAGAAGAGCGGATCGGGCATAAAGAGGGTAGGAATCCAGTCGTTATATTAATTTTTACCTTTTTCCTTCTTCGCCCTTGTACTCCCAAGGAGACACGTGAAAGAAAGAAGATAAGGTGGAACGTGGTGGATTCGTGATCGAGCGGCGGTGCCAAGATCTCGCTCGGTTAACGAACCTACCCAGGAATCCTCGGGATAACAGCTCCCAGCGATGGGAAATGTACCCTTGGGATAATACACTTGCACCTCTCATATCCCCGTGACAATAAAACCTTCATCCACGTGGCACATTGATGACTAACACATCTCAATTTTCGAAGAGCGTGCCGTTCACCTCGCTCTCATTCAAATGCCTTCACACTGCTAATGAGAGACGCACAGAAGAAAGAACAGCCTTTTCTTCTATTCTCAATGACAGAACCACTTAGGCTCAATCACTTAAGAAAATGTGTTTCATACCCCTTTAACCACTTCACATTTAGTACCATCAAGTACTTACGTTCCACTTTCTCCCATATCATTAGACTACGGTTAAAACCCTGTCTGAACCTTCTGTCCGCTTACCGATTACGCGCTTATTGTCCGCCAATTTTCCGTGCCAATTGAAAGCTCACGAGGGGGAAGCAGCAGGCTTATTCATAGGCTCGAGATGCCGAGAGTGGTATTAAAGAACATTCTCAATTACAATCGAGCCGAGAGCGAGTGGCCCGAAGGAGGATCCCTGGGTTTAAGACGGCGGAACAACAATTGTGCGCGGCAATAAAGTCGGCGGAAATTAATACGGCATTGACGGCGGCAGCTCGAGTGTATAACGATAGGCAGTAGGCAGAAAGGGGTGGGGGGTGGATGAGTGGATTGGCCCCGGTCCGAATGAGGGAGCGCGACTTTTCGCATTTTACTCGGCTGCCTCGTTCGGTTCGTGAGGGCTGCTAGGAGGGCGAGCCTGGTATCCTTGGTGACCCGGCGAAGGGAAGGCAAAAGCGAACCGCACGCTTTGGATCGGCGCCGCCGCCACCCTCTTCATCGGCCTACACTGCCTGTTTGTATTTCATATTGATAGAGTATTGATACAGCCCTTCGCTAGTTCCCGCCGCACCAACCCCCTCCTCCTACCACCATCACCACCATCACCACCACCCCCTTTCGCCCTCTTAACCCCCGATCTCATACTAAACCGCGCTATGACGGACCGCCCGAGCCTCGGCTGCGCAAACGAACGTGCCGTCAGTTACTGTTTCGACTCACTGTCACGTGTTTACTTTCCTCGGTATTGTTGCACCTCGCTAATGGCCGCTACTAGTACTTTACGCGCTACACTTTACGTATGCCTGAGTGGAGAGAGCGACTGGATGGATTGCTTCGGGATGTCACATGTCACACCGAGACAGGCTTCACTTAGCGACGCTCTCCAGAGCTCTATGCAAATCGAACTCTTCACTGCTCGAGATTTAAATGAAGAACTCGTGCAAGGTAATGCAAAGATTTATGTAAATTGAACACCATCGCTTGACTGGGAATTGGAATAGGAATTGGGCGAGACGAGTTCTAGAAATTTCTCGTTGATTGACAGTTTGATCGGTTTGATATATTTCAGGTACTTGTGATTCATTAGGAATTCGTTGAATGAAGAATATCTCTTGCTCGAGTAAATGTGAATAGTGTATGAATTTAGAATTAGATATGGTTGAGTATCTCTCGTGGGACTACGAATGACGCAAGCTCCACTTGATTCAGAGCGTAATTGCAAATTCCAGCTTGCGAGCTAACTTTATCATCTTAGACCAATGTATACGCGTTCCCCATATTAGCGGGCGATGCAGCGACCAGGACGGTCCAAATGCTGCTACGTGACTCTCTTTAGCAAACGCGACACCCACCGACCCTCGGAATCCTGGCGTCCTCGAGCTCATTTTCTCCTGAAATGCCCTGGACTACTTTACGGCCGACAGTTTGCTCTACGACTCACGCGGGGTACGGAACTTTCTATGATAATTAGTTCAAAAGTTACGTATGCACAAGTGCATCGAATAATGGGGAGTGCGCTAGGTAATTCTAGTGGTGACCTGAACACAGGAATAGTATAGTACCCCGTAGATCGTGTAGTCTGTATAACATCGCCGCCTCCAGTCATAAAACACATCCCATAGAAATAGTTCAGTTATCAACTTCTGTATCACCAATTTCTCATTTTGCTTTAGAAAACAAAGTAATATCCAATGCAAGTATAATTAAAATTATACACTTATAAATATTTGTCAGGTGGATTATGAAGTATTGTAATTTCTAAAAATATTTAATTTAATGACAGTTTGTTGGTTTAACGCTTGTTAGGAGTAAAATAGTGATGAAAAGGCTTCTGGTGTATGTCAAGAGCGTTCGGTGTGTTCAACGAAAACATGCTTTTAATGAATACACGGTACACATACCGGATGTCCAGCGAGGCTCTGCCAGGAGAACTCGAGGTCGGCGATGTTCGCTGGCACCGGGACGACGAAATTCATGGCGTATGTGTTGACCACCCCTTCACGCACGTAGTAGAGCTGGGCGTCCAACCCTGAAAGCACAGCGGCATTCTGTATCGATCGCCAGATCAATTATGAAGAAGCTATATATCGGCACAGCGGGCGGCATCGTCCCACCATGGAAAAAACTTTCCCGTCTACTTTTACGGTAGACGAAGACTTCGTAAACTACGGCACGTGCTGGCCTTCGAGGACAACAGCCACGTTCCTTCTATTATTGCTTGCCAGTCGAAAAGGAATCGTTCACAATCGCAACACAAATACTGTACAAACACTGGCTCAAGTCAGTCGACCGTTCGCAAAGACACACGTGTATCATTCTGTTTTGCAGAATTTTCCATCGTACGATAGAAATATTATTTTACCGAATATATCAATAATATTTCATTTTCATGACTTTTCTTATTGCATAGAACATTCAACAATGATGCATAAAAGTAATTAGAAGGGTCGTTAAATATTATGGGTTAACTAATGTTCAAGCGGTTCTCCTCATATCCCATGCCATTAGAAAATGACGCAATGACACTCAAATTCGTACGTGCAGCAATTCCGTACATTTCGTGTAGTCTCGTTTATGCCTTCTATCCAGCGTGCTTGTACATTCTGTATGTGCAGAAATCCAGAGATTTCGAAGGAATTCGAGAAACGACTAAACGGGAAACCCTCGACCCTCAGGAAAGTCTTTGCGCCTGGTTAGAACTTATTCGACGATTATTGTCGCCATATTTGCCGGGCGAGCAGCTCGTATGCCGAAGGGTTTATCTGGCGGGAAATAACCGCGGGAATCTCACAGACGGATTTTATAATATGGATCCACAGCCTTCGTCCGCCCTTTCTTCCTGCAGGCCTTATTTCCGGCCCCATTCTTGCCCTCCTCATTCCTTTCAGACCCGACAGTTTGTGGCTGCATTCCGCCGATGTAAAATGCCACCACGTCGCACATTGCCTGACACAAATTTCCTGTATTCCTTGGACGCAAAATCCTTACTCAGCAACCACAGGATCATGGGAATCTGAATTTCCTCTAGCGATTGGTCGAACCACATATGTCTAACTTCACGTATGACTACGCAAACTCATGCGAGGCACGCGACAAGCTTCGTTAGCCGGCAATGCACATAGGCAAACGTGTGCGTGCCTAATCCTATGTACATCAAGCACCATAATCCATCAGTACATGTACCACTAGTGCGGAAGTATTTGCACAGTCGTAAGCGGGATTATCAATGAATAGCTCCTACCAAATCGAATCGGTGCTTGCGAAACTGTTCTAAGCCCAATACTATACGAGCTTCAACGTCGCCTAACCAAGATCTAAAGTTTAAAGTGACATTCGGGATTCCGTAATCTTCCTTGTTAATATTAAACACATAAGGATCGTAGAACTATTCTAGATGTATGCGATGAAACACCTTTGAGAACGAGACACGTCTATGCAGAAGGAAGCGGGAAAAGAGAACGAAATGGAATAGCGGCGCTCGAATCTAAGCAATGTGAAGCACGTCTCGAATGGACTGTCTTTTTCAAAAATATGTTTAGTACCATAATATTTCACAGAGCTCTCCGCGAGTTTCTCACGTTGCCCAATGTGCAATTGGCGTCCCAAGAAGCTGAGACTGCGTCGTACGTTTAGTTGGAAATGCGTGGTAATAGAGGAATAATAAATCTCAATGACCAGATAAAAATCGTTCGAGTAAAACTCTTTCGTACGCCCTATTACATAATATCCTTCTTACCAAAATGACACGACAGAAGAAATATTTAGACTTCAGCTGTTGGAAGTTACGTAGAGTTGAAAGGAGCAACAATTCATGGAGTTCACTATAATTTATAGGCAGCCGTTATACTGTTACGAGGCCCTTTAAATTTCGAATGCTGTCGTCTGTGATCTCAGATTGTGTGTCTCGTGGAAGGTGATGCGGCCTCCATGCAATATCGGCAGTTTCTTTGGGTAGAATGTCGAAACTTTGTCGGAGTCAAGTGAAAAGGTGAGTAGTCTGACTCCATAAAGGGTCGTACTACTAGCTGGCGCTCACAGGTTATCATGTTCCCCAGTCGCCGCGCTGTAAAGCGGCAGCTCTCTCAGATTCGGTGCACATATATGTGTACATAGTAGTATATGTAAAAAATTTAATTCCCGCGGCGGGTTCTCGTGACAAACGTCTGCGACGCGCTTCGCAGGAGCGAAGGAATATGGAAGTGCGGAGGTCGTGAATTCGTCCTCCGGCAAGATTACGAGTGGTGGAAGCAGCGCGGTGTAAAATGCGAGCCAATTGGAAAGCACATGCGGCAGGGTGAGTAGTTCGCTGGGAGAACTCGAGCAGATGAAACTGATCAAGACAATAGTGTGCTGAATATATGCATGCTGAGATATTAGCGCTCGAAGTAAAAGTGACGTCGTCGAGGATGAGAGGGAAGAAATGGAAGGGCACAAGAGGGTAGTAAGAAGATTAAATAACTTTCCACTCTGTGGACGGCCTCTTACGAATGAAAGATCAACACTGCGCCGGAGAACTGATAACGACAGTTCGCCGGGTATTAGCCGGGGCATCCACCAAATCGAATTAATCTCCTGGTTCTTCTTCACACCACAGCTCGTCCATTTCGGATGGGGAAGACCATCGCTCTTAAGACTACCGAATATCGAATTCACGTACACCTTGCAAAATGATTTCTTGCTCATGCTTCGATTTTGCCATACAATTTATGTAACAGAAGTTCAATTCCTTTAAAACAATTTATTAATACGTAACTCACAATTCTTAAGGAAAAGTTCATCTCGCCAAAGGTATAGTATTCGAAAGCAGTAAAGCTGACATCCATTTAGTCTACTAACCATTCAGCAAGCGCTCCTTTAATCTCCGCCAGTCTCAAAAATACCCCACGATTTATAAGAGGAGTACAACCCGTATATCTAATTAGGGGAACAACAAATTTTACTTTACGGCGGAAACTTTATCGTGCGAACGAGCAGAATGAGAGAGAGTGAGAGAGAAAGAGAGAATGAAGGAAGGGCAGCAGCACGCGAGTGTCCGCGTTTTCTAATTCCATTTAAGCGGGAGAGCGGGGTTTTATGGGATGCCTTGGCGGAACGAAGAATACCTGGCAGAGGGAAAGAGAGAGAGAGAGGAAAAGAGAATCCCAGCGCCGAGATACAGCCCGATGCAAAATCGTCGACATATTTACACGTCAGTTTATCAGTGGCGGCTATCCGGGAATACCTGCAGGAATGCTGCACACGTAAACCCGAGAGAAACGGTAGCGGCGCACGTAGCAGCTATAGGGCAGTGCGCACTGTGCTCCTACCATGGAAAAAGCATCGTGTACCTCACTACGACATGTTGCCTACACGATTGTATGTGTCCACGCGCTACTGCGAATGCCAGTGTGAGTGCTCTGTAAGCCCGCGGGCGCGCGGCGAGGAAAATATTTCAGGAAGATAAATCTTAGGTGATCCCTCGAGGAACACGTGCAGCCAACTCAGGTGGATTAAGTTCCGCAATGCCGCGCTCTGGGCTTTCGAGAGGCCAACAAATGGACATAATCAAGGCGGCAGCCGCTCTCTTATGAAACGTTGCCTTGCATTACCTTCGCCGAGATTACGCCAACCTACCCTGTTATACAGTATCCCATTCGGTCTAGGACCAAGCAACTCTTTCGCACCGATTTGAATCACCGACCAACTATGCAACCGGATATACATAAAGAATCCCACTTGAGAGCAGAAGTTGTATCTATTTCTGTTAGAAAAAAGTAACCTTCTTTTGAGAAATATAAATATTGTAGTAGAAGTAAACGGTTGGTAGTTAATGTAAAATAATAAAAGAAAAGGTGATGGTAAAGGGCGAGATTTCCGATAAATTGTACTTTACATTTTTGTATTTCTTCTCAGTGGGTGAACGATTGAAGTAGCAAGCACTTAAGAATTTTACAGGGATGCTATTGGCCAGTGGCCACGGCGCTAGATTCGACCTGGATGCATGCTAATAGGGAAGTCACATAAATTCGCGCGTAAAGCACGCGAATAATTCTGCCGGTGGAGCCGAGCGATAAAGCGGCAACCGAACGGGCCCGATTTATCATCGAAAATTACAGCCCCTGACTTACGTGAGATGTATATAGTATATGCCTTCACCTACATTACGGATTTCACACTGATAAATGGACAATCGGGACTCAATTTACTCGAATGAATTGCTAAGAACGTGACTGCTTTTACACTTACATTCTGATATAAGAATTCAATTCGAGAACTACTTTCGAATTAGCAATTCTTTCTTTTGAAGCTAAATTCCATTTAATGATTCCAATAAACTTAGCACGAGACAGGAGAAAATCGCGGTCAAATCCATCAAGGTGAGTGGACAGGGTTCAGGTAAACAGGGACAACTCAGCCGATCTATCAATTTGCCTGAGATCACCTAACGAAAAAGGGGCCCTCGAAGCTTTTCGTTGTATCCCATGGGACTGAGAAGCACGCACATCAAGGGACACCAAGCAGGAAGATGTGTAAAGGGCCCCTCTCTACAAGGAGTCTCGTCGAGAGTGAGTCTCCCGGCAGCTCTAAGTAGAAAATCGTGTCTCCCGTATGAACGGGCGCCCACCACTTCGCCGCGGACTACTAATGTGCGGCAAATGCGAACGCAAGCCTCCAGTTTGTCAGTAATGGAGCAGTGATAACGAACTAGCTGCCCCTCTTCAAGAAAATCAACGGGACGAGAGGCGTCACTTGAATAGTATCAGCAATGCTAGTTGACCTTCTACAGAAGTCTATTAGCAGGTTAAATACAGGCTTTCCAAATTGCACTCTGATAGACCTTGCTACTATATATGATGATCACTAATTTATACTATAGAAAGCTATTATCACGCTCACTTGATAAAAGGCTTAATTGTAAGCCACTATTCGATTTCTTTTAATATACTTCGTTCATCGTTCGTCTATAAGATCGGGTAATATGATTTGCATGAGCCTTGCAGGATCGCCTAATTTAACTCAGCGCTTCACTTTCAATTCTCGTCGGTAGGAGTTGGGAGAAAATCTCGAGGGCGAGCGTAGCGAGAGCACGGTGTACTGTAGTACGCTCGAATTGAATTAGCATAGGGATTGACGTTGTATTGCAGTCTGATGCGATGTCAAATTGAGTTTGAAATAGATGCGCCAGGGAAACTACGTATCACACGTATTACGGGGCTGCACCTGCTGGCACCGTTCGTTAGAATAATGAAATGTACATCTCGCAGTGCGCTTGGATTCAAAGGTGCTGCGTGGTGGGTGAAGCCCTCGCTTTGTGAGGGTTCATTCGACAGACAAAGTGGAGTTGGTCACACGGAAAATGGTCTGGCGTTCCTGTACCTCAACTTCAATTATTCTTTTCCGAGTGAGTTATTACTCCATTTGGTAAATTACCGAGGCAACAATTTCGATACTTTGAAATACTATCCATAACAATTAAGCGTTTGGTAATTAATTTCTCGAATTGATACCGATTTTAGGAAAATGAAATGTAGGATGATAAAAAGTTGTTTCAAAAAGTATAGTATTAAAATTGTTAGAAGAATAATAAATTATAGACAGCACAATGGTGTAATTAGTAAATTGCGCGTCATATCTGTGGCTTTTAACGAAAGTAAATATATCTTATCGTTGGTAACTACTTTGATCCGGTTAGAGAGATTGACCAGCGAGAATGAGCACGGTATAGCAAAGAACGTGGTGTTTCGATCAGGGTCAGGAGTCAAGGTAAACACATTAAGGATACAACGTCCCGCAGGAAACACATCTTGTCCGCTAGGGTAGCTCGGAAATTCGAAACGTCTCGGTGGGAGGACCCTAGCTGGAAAACTTCGAGGAGGGTTTGCTTCTGTCGATGTTACACATCCTGGAAGTAATCTTGGCTTCGCAGGCATCGCCCTCCTAAGTTAAACTGCCTTCTTCATCTATATGTATACTTGCTAATCAACTACCCATACTTATTCCATTCACTTTGCCAGTCAATGTTCTCCCACTTTCGCCTTTCAAAATTCTCGACGAGCCAAGTTATCATATTGATATTTCCATCAATTTAATTGCTCAAACAAAGCTTCTTTCTATATTAAAAATCTAAATACAGGATTATCTCTAAGATATTATCTGTATGATCTCCCATTCTTCGATTGAATCTAGTCGAGAATGGCATAGGAATCCCTGAGTGCATTTGCGCTTAAGCGGATTGGGAAATGCTAAAATCACTGGCTATGGTGGATTGATGCATTTCCCAGGCATGGTACCCATGAACTCTAGGAACATGGCAATCTGGACAGTACGCGATCGGTCTGCTGAATAGCCGGAGACTCGTTCCTCATTTAACTTCGCCAATCGTATCGAGAAATCGGGGTCCTCAAGAGGCTCTGCTATCCTCTGCATCCCCGACATCGCTCGGAGGATCGCTTGCACAGATCGACCAACTTTTCTCGGATTTCCCCGATTTACTTGGCTCCATTGGCAGCGGCAGCGATGGCGTAGAAAAGTTTCCGTTGATTCGATGGAATCTGGTTACAGCCTCGGTGAAGTTTTGATAAAACTATGGAAGCTTTCGTAACTGGTGTCGTTACACATTCCCGAGTCAACGAAACCCTCTTGTCTCTCTTTCACTCCCGAAACCCTTTCTCCCTTTCGGAGAAAACTGATCGATAGATGCTAATTCTATCCGGAGAACCCAACGAAATTTCGTTACGATGGAAATCGGTCGAGACGAGTTGGCTCCAGTTGAATTCGCTTGCTTGCTTGCACGCTTCGCCCCATCAGATTCATTTTTGCCGATGGGAGCATCAATCTCATCGCGTTCCGCCCGTTAGCCTCCGGTCATGAGCCATCAGCGAAGTCCCACTGTAAATACGAGATTCCCTCTTAAAAGCCCTTCGATCCTGGCAATGACGTTTCTTTGCTCTCAGTAATACTCGATGTATTACAGCACTTACCGGCAAAACTGACCTTTTTTCGCTTCCATGTGATGGATATCAAACTATATTACAGTGATATTAGCACCAAAATCGCTCGGTAACGATTTTAAATGGAAGTCGAGGAACAAAAAGCGAAAGAGAGAGAGAGAGAGAGAGGGTTGCACTGTTTCAGCCTAGTGTCTGGCGAGGCTCATTTTATCCGAGTCATTTATCGCCCGACGAAACCCCACTCCGACGAATACACACTGCCGAATGGAATTCCGGAGGAGTCATTTGTTGTAGCCTTGACGCGCACGAGCGGCGCACAGAGTAGCGTCACGCCGAGCCTGGTCGAATTTGCAATAAAGAAGATAGATGCTATCACGGAGATATTGCCAGCAGCTAATCTTTTACTCTACGTTCTCTCCTGCCCGGCTTGCCTCATTCGTTATTCATTAAAGTCCACCTTCTTCGGTCGCCGTTACGCCAGAGTACATACGTTCGTAGCCAACCTAGAATCCTTCGAATACCGTCTTTCTCAAGTATCCCTTGTTCTCTTTAGCATGGGATTCGTTTCATTGGCAGAATGCATTCCATCATGTTATCAATATTACCCGTCTGGTAATATCGTTACTTATTTCAGGTATTTTATTACCTTAACTGGTTTGATTTCACGGCAAATTAATACGAGTTCATTTAAGATAGGGCTTCTGTTTATTGAAAGTTCCGGCATCCAAGGTATGTACAAGCGTAATAGAGGCGGGTGGAGGTCATGGCTTCATGATAACGTTCATGGGGCTACATTTCAGGCTTGCGCGGCATTATAATAACAATCGTGTTCTATCAGTCCTTTCATTCTACGAAAATCCTCCCTATCCTCCAACCGATCTCGGCGCATTCCCCGGGGCGTTCATTCGGGCCAAAGGCGCCCTCTCGCTCACTCGATATTCCCAAGAGCAGAAGCCGAAAGTGGGCGAGCGAGCGCGTGCTATCTCCGCCCGGTGAAATTCCTCTAACCCGGCCGTAATCGGGCCATGATATTTTCATAATCTTCTACGAACTTTTGCCGGAAGAGAGGCTCTATTTTACCGTCGAGTGTACTTACAAAGTGGCCCATTTAGCCACTTGTGTCTGCGCTTAACGCTGTAGTGGTGGGAACCGCGTAGTAAAGCGGAATAAGGGCCGGTTAAGAGAGAGAGAAGGAAAGTGCGAGTAGGAGGGTCGAGCTAGGCAAGAGACCATTTTAGCAAGCTGGCGTCACTTTTCGCAAATTATCTCGCAGCTGCTGGTGGCCCGGAGCGTTTCGTCTGAAAATTATCCCTGCTCGTTCGATGCCACTTGCTTCTTCGCTCACTTCGCTACCGTTGCTATTTTCCTACTCGGAAACTGGCTCGAATCAGCCCTTTCCTCTTGCTTCTCTTTCCACTCGTACTGCGCTTCTCATCCTGATGACGCTCCAGGCTTCCTTCCACTCTCTTCGAAGGGAGAAAGAGCTCGCACGAGCCAGCGATGCAGTTAGCACGAATCGTTTGTGAAAAAAAGAGCGGATAAAAAAGGGAGTGCCGCGAGGAATCGGGGGTGGTTGCATAGGAGTGAGTAGAATGGTTGTGGTAGTAGCAGTGGTGAAGGTGGTAACGTGGGACGATGCGGGAAGGCAGAAGCTAGTGAAAAAGAACAACCCTTGGCGGCAAAGGGAAGTGGAAGAGAGGAGCATTGTTTCCCCGAGTGGGCCGCAAAAGTGCGTCGTCGAATTAGAGGGATGTTTGTCTTTAATTAAAATCAGTCGAAACCCGTTCTCGTCGTGCCGCTTTCCTTCATCCCCTCCCTCTCGAATCACCCCCTCCTTCGCTCTCTGCCCCGTCGTTCCCTCTACTTATATCCCACTCGACGCTTTGTCGGAATTCTTAATATTCAATTATCCAGCAGTCCTTTTAATTAGTCAGACTCTCGTCCACCGTTTCGCCGGGGAAACACACCGATCACCAAGACAAACAGTCTCAAATTGTAGCATCGTCCATTTAAGAGGAATCCAACTCAACCTGCCAGCACTGAAAATTCCTGGCTTAAAAATCTACGTACTCTCTCGGTCGTGCATTTATTTCACAACTTCCATTGCTGGATCTACGCATTCGTACGAAATCGTGACGAGAGACGCTTTCCACAGGGATGGCTGTGTTGTTTTAGGAAGTCCCGCGTGAACTCTTAATTAAGTTACCCCGAACGCGCACCCCTTAATTTTTATCCAGAGTTTTGCATTTTCTGCGAAAACGGACGCAAGCGAAACTGTGCTCTCCTGTTGCCGGCGTTATCGCAGGCGGCCGGCAAGCGCGTGGGTGCATTTTGCCAGCGTGCTTCCTTTATGAAGTTAATACTGGCGACCTTCTCGACCACTCGGCCAGACTTATCTTTCGACGGTGGAAAGCGACCTGATTCCGCTCGATACACGTGCCGGGCATTCGGTATCTCCTTCACGTAATACTGAAGTAATTAAAGCAGGAATCACGTTGCAAAACGAAATGAAGAAGAAGAAGAAGAAGAGAATTGGATAGCTAATTACTGGCTTCCTGCAACTCTCCCGCCTTCGCTTTTTCCTACCTATCGCGTGTATTTGAGCTTTACCGGCAAGCGGGAGAGAGTATCGCGTCACGATGACGCAAAAACTCCCATGGCTGGTAAGGTAAATAGAATGGATAGACAGTGGAGATACTTTGATAAATACGATGATACCGTAGCGCAAATTTACAAAAGACGCGAGAACTGCCGAGGGCATTCAACGGGATATTATACAGTTGTTTTACTGATGTGAAAAGAACTGTTCCAGCAATTAGTTACACGGCCAACAAATAGATAAGATCCAAGTCCAAGGAAAAGCTACTTCAACGAAAGACTAGTCAGCAAGAAGCATTTCCTCTTAAGGGTGCGCCCGGACAGAACAAGCGGGAGATGAATACGAAAGAGAAACGGTTAGTCCGCGCCAGGCTTTGTTATATCAGGATTGCCAGGTCGCCACACTTTGCGCGAAGCTGCTTTTACGTCGGCGCACTGAGAGCGGAAAAGCTTATTCAGGAGTAATTCGTTTACCTGCCTGTACGGCACAAAAAAAAAAAAGCTTGTCCTCGTGCTACGACTCGGTTAATGGCAATTACAGCGTGGCTGTGTCTCTTATTCGCTCGTTGACAGAACAGGACACAATGCAGAACCTCGGCGATCTTGACTGACACTCGGCAGATAGGCAACGCCACTGTGAGTGCCAGAAAGAGAGAGAAAGAGAGAGAAAGTCGCAATTACTCGGATTCGTCAACGGCAGCGCGGCACTCTGGACATTGTCACCTCCTTTTATTACGATTCGCAACCGGCAGCTCGCTTTAATGAAGCCCCCGAATTCATTTCGTGGTAAATTAGTGAGGCCGACTAATTAGTGGAATTGAATGAAATCATCGCGAATACCGATGGTGCGTCTGTTGTTGCTGTTGTTGTTCTTCCTCGTACCGCCACTGCCGTCTGTCTAATTGGATGTGCTCCAGAGAGTTCCGAATCGTCCTCCAGAATTCAAACAATTTAAATTGTAGAATTTTAATTCCAATACGAAAAAAGGATATGTAAAAAGTACTGGTGTCTTGGCTAGTTTAAACATTGCTCGATGACATTGCTTGGAAAGAAACTTGTCCTTGATCATCTTTTTCGAGAGGGAAACTTTTATTATGGAGAAAAGCTTGTCAGTGGTTCGGGGTAGCTAAAATGGAGGCGGTTGCCAATGAAAACGGTGGTTAAGCTTTCCCGATTCTCTGACGAGCGATGGTATCCGGCGGGCAAGAGGGAAAAGGCGGTGAAAGCCGCCTAGCATCGGTTTATGAGAAAGCCATAGAGAAGGAGATACATATACACAGATAGAGGAGAAGGAATGGGGATGCGGTTGCGAGGGCGATCGATTCGATTGCTCGCGCTTGGGAGCAGAGCGGGCGACAGATGCGAGTGGCTGGTTTTCAGTAAGTGCAACTGGCGAACAGGCAGGCGGCAAAGCCAGGCAAGCGAAGGCGGCGTCGAGCGTGTGTTGGCAGGCGCAATCATCGATCGAGGAAGGAAGCCAGCGGAAACTCTGTGTGGTTTCTCTCCTCGTTAGAACAGGAGGCGACTCTCTACCGCGGCAGCGCGCGCCTGTTAACGAGGCGTACTATTTGAAGCGCCAAGGTGAAAAAAGCGATCTGAAAGTGAGGAGAAAGATGCTGATTGCGGCGGAGCACCTGCCGGCAAGAGGCTCCGGCCACAAGCTTAAAAGTGGCACGACAGCCAACGCAATTAGCGACAATTATTGTCGCCTACTGGACTGCACTGGTCGTCGCCAACCGTCTGCGATCCATGTGTGTATCTGTGCATGTACACTCGCATCCCATTCAGCTACACCGAGCTGTCTAACCATGGATCGTTAACGAACGAAATAGCGACGATACCTTCTACTGTCGGTCGATATCATAAAATACCAGCCATTTGACAGAGAACATTTTTTGTTTCTCTATTATTATATATAATGGGAGTACAATTATAATAAACATAATGAATATTCAGAAAAATGTCTGCATATGTGGAAATTTTACGTTCGTGTGTAATAACAATCGCAACCCGTTCTTGCGCCAATCTGCATGCGAGAGGCGCTGGCAGCCCTTCCCTGTAGAGTTTCATATCGCGCTTAGCGTCACGGCCTTCTGAGCCGCAATACGGAGCAATGAACACCCCTTATGATATCAGAGTCCTCCAGTTAATGGAAGATTCGTGAGCGAATTAAACGCGCCCTCTGATATCACGCTCACGTGTCTGCCGTTCAAACATTCTTGATCGTCCCGCTGATTCTCCTATTAATTATCAGTAACATTCGCCCTTTAACATAAAAGCCTGGCGACCTTCTTGCCAATTCAGCCGCTACACTCGTAAAAATTCAGCAATAAAAGTGAAACTTGCCTTAGTTCTTTGAAGAATATTTGCATTGCATGACCTTCTGTTGGAAAGTTGTATGAAGTTTCGAGAGGAAATTTAAAAGGTTCTTGGCTCGTAACTCTCTAACGGATGCCAGGCGATCGTAAGGGTTTGAAATCGAATGAGAAGATTGGCAGAATTGGACGGATTCCAGTGATCCATCATTCCCTGTCATTGTTCGGGGCTACCTAGGTTACAACTTCTCATCAATTAGGAAGCATACGAACATGGCCCGATGGAGTAATAAGCAGATTAACAAATGAAATTGGCAATAGCCCGAGCGTGCTTCGTTCGGCCACCCTCTCCCTTATCATCTCGGCTACATCGCTTTATCAGCACTCGTTAATCGCCCTCGAGTGGCAGTCAAGTGTCCATTTGCAGGCTTGGAGGGCCGTGCACATCGGCCCTTTCACTCGCCACACGTTATCAACCCTCGATTTCAACATCTCCGCCGGCAAGCCGCCACTTTCGCCGCACTCGCCAAAGCGTGAGGCAGAGCCCATCCAACCCGGTGAACGCGCACGTCCCTCGCAGATTTATCCGGACGGGGACTCGATTGCTTTTTGCTTCGATCCTCCATTTGAGAATTCGTGTGTCCTCGCCCAGATTTCCCACCCTCTTCGATCGGATAGGCCGATGGTGGCAACCACAGCATCAGTGCGAGAGAGAGAAAACGATGGGTGGGATAAAGCTTGTGCGGCGATAACATTGGAAAAAGGAACCGCCGGTTCACCATGAGCTCGTGAGAGGCCAAAGAACGGCGGAGCGAGAGAGAGGCCCTATCAATTTGCCAGCAGGAAATAGCTGTCAATCGACGACAAGCGTTGACGAAGCAGGGAAACTCGAATCCCCCCTCTCTCTCTCTCGTTATCTCACTCGTGCCACCCGCTCGGTTTTTCGATGCGCGAGAAAGAGGGAAAAAGAAGCCGGAAAATTGCTGGAAGAAAGTTCATCGTGCATTCCGATGAAAGAACAATGAAGCTACGGTGAGTTCACCAGTTCTTTCCTTCTCGCTCTCTCTCTCTCTCTCTCTCTCTCGTTTCTCTCTGGTACTCTGCTGCCTAGTCTACCTGTGTACGCAGTGGTGGGCTTCTTTTTCTGCGGATGCTTCGTTTGGTCGACAAAATTTGCCGATCGCTAGCTCGCGACTCCTTAATTAACCGTCGCTGATCAGGAACGACAGCCCGTAAACCGGCCTTTTTTTCTCCACCACTCACCATCTCTTTTCCTCTCTCTCTCTCTCTCTCTCTCTCTCTCTCTCTCTCTCTCTCTCTCTCTCTCTCTCTCTCTCTCTCTCTCTTTCTCTTTCTCCTTTCTTCTACTTGCTTTACTCTCATAACCTCCTGATCCCCTCTCTCTTTCTCCTATATGCGCGCAAGGAACTAGCGATAATTACTCGGGCTTGGCTAGCCGGAATTTTTAATTGGGGATATCTACCCGCTGGAAAATTTCCCTCTCATCCCTCTACTAACTGATCGCGAGGAAAGGAGTTGCTGCCAAGGGGCGGGGAAAAGCGGACGAGCCAGCGAGGGGCGGCGGGAAGAGGAAAAAAAGCGGAATCAGAAGTTCCTCCGTGAGAATGCTAATTAAATTGCCGAGCCCAGCGAAATTGCATTGTCTCCTTGATGATATTAGCTTCGCGAATTTTCCCCGCGCATGTCCCGATCATTTCGATTATTCGCCGCGTAGCGTGTCAGTTAATGAGATTCCTCGCTTTTCGAGCTCATCACCTGCATCCACCTCCACATACATCCGCTGATCCATGCAATTGTAATCATATCGATAATTGAGTTATTGTTTACATCACGATTTATATGCCCCGTCGATGCTTTAGTATGCAGGAATACAGAGGTCTCGCATTTATCGTCATGCTTAATACGATTTCCATTACGTTACATCGGGGAGAGTGGCGTCAGTAGTATAGACCGTGTATGGTCAGACCTGCCAGAGGCTCGACTCGATTTTTCGCGCACTCAATCGCTTTAATCAACAATTTTATCATTTCTTTACAGTGGTAAAATCTGAATAAAACATTATTTTTTGTTATGTCGCATATTGTCAACATATCTAAGATCTGCATCGAAATATCTTAACCGTGGACATATAATTTTCTCGTATTTGGCAGTTTTTCAATTGACCATGACTTATTACATCATTGGACGAAGTTCGGCCAGCAAATCGTATTTTAATCCGACTGTGAGAGCTCCTTTTCCATTCGAAGCATGCACATTCCGAATTGCAAGTACGCCGAAGTCCGTAATGAAGTTTCCGAGCTACTTGGCTATGTCGAGAGTCTCAAAAGTCCCTGTGAACTGAATTGGCCTCGTCACTGTAGGAACGCGACGCCTGGTAGGAGGAGGGATCGTCCCTGACAATAGGACATAAAGCGGTGTGCCCGTGTGCTCTTGAGTCTTTGGATGCGAATCGTCGACGCCCGTTCGTCCAGAGTTGGGCGTCGTCTTCGCAAAGGTCTTACGAAACACCAAAGCGGAACTCGATCCCATTCACCCATTCCCTCCTTTATCGTATTAATGACAATGCTTCCTCTCACCCGACTTCTATGTCACTCCCTCTCTCTCTCTCTCCCTTTCCCTTTCTCTCTCTGGTTCTCCACCTCTGGTTCCCTTGGGTTTCCCAGGCTGCCGCTGTTCCAAACATCGGCGACCTGCTGCAGACACTCGTCACCGGATTTATTTCCCCGCTGCCACCGACGACGACGTCGACGCCGACGAGAAGCGACGCGCCGTCGACAAGAATCCCTCCGCCCTAGAATCGTCGAATGCGATTTGTGTCCGAAGGATTCTCACGCAGACGTCAAGAACCTCCTTCTCGCACTACGTTTGCCTTCTCCCTCTCTGTCTTCTTCTTTTTATATATATATATATATATATATATATATATATATATATATATATAACTTCGCCTCTTCCTCTCTAAGTCCGCCACTTTCAGGTAATACAACACCCACGTACACGTATCTTCATAGAAATTTGTATTTGATTCTGAAGTTTGATAGTCTTGAAAAAAGATTGATGTAGGAAGTATAACCTTGGATAGTAATAGTGATTGGAATGGATTGCAACGCAAATAATGTGGTTTGCAAAACCTATTAGATTGTGACTCGATCGAATGGTTGCCCCTGGCAACAGTCACATCTTTCACCGTGAATTTCACATCAGCCACTGTTTCGCAGCATATGCGCATATGCATCGCGAGCACTTTGCGGTGCTCGTAGCGGGTATTCCCGAGAGCACAGTAAAGTGTCGGGATCGTCGGTGAAGCGTGATCAATAATGATTATCGTTATCAGTTATTAAAAAGGCCGTCGGAGGCATCGCGCGACGCAAGAGACGCGGAGCAGTTGTTCCTCTGTGGCACTGCCATCGTAAATCTCGGCCTCGGTTATTGCACGCTTCAGGCTTCACTCCCCGTGGAATTGGAAAATTCGCTCGAACGCGGATTTAACACCTCGCAAAATTCCCCACTGGATAACTAATACCTATCAATCGATCGCGCCAATCGTCTTAATTAAGAGTGAGCTAGAGCTTTGCTTTCTTTTTACCTGGAATTTTCAGGCATAACCGTTTGTCCGATCCGGACCCGAGGGTGAAGCTGAAATTCGAATATATCAACTTGCAAATTTCCATCGGGAAAAGTACACTTTTCCATTATTGAATACATCGGCAGCGACGGTACCTCGATTTCACGGGTTAAAGGATTTCGAATAGTGTGCGGCCACGTCTCTATAATCGCGATGGACGATATTGTCCGGAAAAATGGTCAAAGTGCACCGTACACTTTTATGAATTCCTGGAAACTCGGCTGCCGAGCTGCTGCCTGTTTCAACTATTCATTTCATTAACCGGAATACATAAGCCTTGATATTAGGAAGAATATTCGCCCATACGCTGCCGAGCGTTATCGCAACGGGTGGTGCCGGAATGCCGAGAGTTGGTCGAACAGAGAAAACCGAAGCACACTGGAATTGGGGCTGAGGGAGACGAAAAAAATGCCCGAGGATCACTGGCAATTTCCATTGGTCGCAGTGCAATGCGTATTGCGCCGGCAGGCAGATTTTATGCAGTGATAGAGTTCGACGAGTACAGCCGCTTTGCAATATGCGCGCCACCGACGTATAGGGTCACTCGAAAATGTCCTGCGAGACACTGTCGGCTGATATGCCGTTCAATAATGTTTCATTTTTTTCTGCATGGCATACCATCAGATACCATATCCTTTTTGACCTCACATCTAATAAAACCCTCTATCAAAACCAGAGTCCATCGAAATCCATTTATACAATACTCTTTTATTACAAGTTCCAAGTTCAAGCAGTTCAATTCGCTGGCTGTCTATTAAAAACTGATTTAAACTTGAAATAAACTTCTACACAAAAATCGATCATTTACTAAATCAATACTGAATCCACAATGTGAATTAAAAACTAATCGGTAAAATGTAGTGATTCGGTACAGGGTGTAACAGATAGCTTGGAATCAGTTTTATACCATCGAAATATTGGTAATACGGTCATTGCCTGATTGTTTTGGTAGCCGTGTAATGTCAAGCGCAAAGGCTGAATAATTAATTTCATCTGATTGTGATGGTTTCTTCCACGTTTTGCAATCTTCCCGACCTTTCCAGGGGCTGGAATTTGGTGGAAAATGTTTTCTTGTATCAAGAAACAAGCCATATAAATTCCAGAGCCCTAGCTCAAAATTCATTTTTTCGCAAATTTTTCCATATGTACCCCTTCACAAATTTTCGATTTTTCGAAGGTTCTGGGACTTGGACGAACGCTTGATATTTCGATTGTTTGAGTATCAAAACGGATAGAAAACATGAAACTAGTGGCCAAAGTGCCGGAATTGCACCGAAAACACATAGAAAACCGATCCTGAATAATTCATTTTTGTGGGTTTTCCTGTGTTTTTCATATTTCCCGATATTTTCCGGGGCTGAAATTTGGTAGAGAATGTTTTCTTGTATCAAGGAAGAAGTGATATAAATTCCAGAGCCCTAGCTCAAAATTCATTTTTTCGCAAATTTTTTTGTCACTTGTGTCGTGTGTCGCTGAGCACACGACACGGCTACCAAAACAATTACGCAATGTCGGTATTACCGATAAATCAATGGTAGAAAGCTGATCCCATTCTATCTGTTACACCCTGTACATTTTTGTATCACCCTGTACGCTACATATCGGACTTCGCCTTCGCTGATTTTCTGCGTATTTTGATTTCGATTCGCAATTGGAGAAGCATCGTTTTGTTTTTACTTCTCTCTTTTTCGTATGTTCCAGCGCAATACTTCTGCTTTGTCCTGCATTCTTGTTCTCTCTAGTTCCGTCGCTTTGGGGGTGCGCTTATATTGGAATGATATCTGTGTGTTTTACGAGAAGTCTAATATTTCACTAGAACCGGTGGCACTTCACTTTCCATTTGTGCCGGCGAACACACTCGCCGCGCGGTTCCCGAGTGGAATATCTCGTAAACCTATGAGCCTACGGGAGAGTGCTCGCGTGCCAAAATTGCTCGGGCGAAGTGCGAGAGGCAGCGATTTTCGGCGATGCACTCATCCTCCCATGGGAACGTGCAGCTCCACGATTGCTTTCGCATCGAGGAGCAATGAGAGCGTTCTATCTTCTTAATTCAACGCTTTTAGTCTCGCCTATCGGAACGAAACATTTTTTTAGGTCACGCAAGTAACTCTGATTGAGAATCGTAGTGTTACTAAATCGATAACGAATTCAAACTTCTTAATTCCCTTCAACCCGCTTACTAGAATATCACCAAGAATGATTAAAATATCAACATGCTCCATGGCTTATAATCTCATCTTCCAGTATTCCAGAAAACAGTGCGTCCGGCGTTTGACCCCTCACGCACATCGAATTTATGCATGTATATACCACACACCGTTTACCATGTACTTTGATCTCGGTGTACATGCGCGTCCTACGTTAGCATACATTAAATATGTACATATCTATATAGGCAGTGGTGCGCGTGTGTACAGCCGGATTTACTGTCCCTGTTCTTTGCAAGTTCTCTGCAGCTACTGGCAGGCGCTAGTCACACCGGGACGTGCGTGCATGGTGCGTTTGGCATGTGCCATATGTCACTTGGAGCCACCGATGAAGCCCTGTTTCCCCCTTCCTTTTCCTCGCTCCGGTCGATCCTCCTGAAAATATCGGCTGGAGAGCTAGCACGGCGTGACTAACTTATAGTATTGTCAATGCCTTCTACCAGGCGCATAATGTGAATTTTATCGCTCATACCTCTCGAAAGCTCCGTTCGACTTCCAATACATTTTCATCCCAACGCCTCCGACGCTCGCTTTCGATATTAACGCGTCAGACATTCGTAAAACGACTAAGAAGCATGTCCTCCCTCATCCTCCGATACTTGTATTATTACTCGATATATTCCAAGTATTCTGTTCTACCTGTTATGTCTGGTTCGGAATAGTGATGTGTATACTGTGCGTGGCAGTTGGTATGAATGTACTCTTAATAGGCAGGGATATTCAGAGTACCCTCTCTGAATACGGCCATTCCGAGAGCAGCCAATTCTTCTTAACTGGCCATCGAACTATCGGAATACGATAGCAAGGGGAGAGTCGCATTACAGATAAATCTCGAAACCTACTGTGAATGCGAGGAACTAGACCGGAACGGATATGTTTCACAGAAAAAGCACCGATAGTTACTCGATATTCGTCCAAATATTCGGATGGACAAGTGGACAGTATAATGATATACTTTACTATCCAAATATTCGGATAATATCGGCCTTTGCACGTATATGTCACAATTGTCGAGAATCCTGTAACACTCGAGAAAGAAAATGATGTCTTTCAGAACAGGTAATAAAATCCTAAAATCAAGGTTCTACAAAAACTTCGAACTACTTGTAAAACTCACTCAAACCAGACACAAAATCGTAAAAGGTTAAAGTGTTTGCTGCTCATAGAAGCTTGAGAGGAGGCTATATTGGAAGGCAACGAAATTTCGCTGGGACACAGGGAAAGCCTGTAACGAAGGGATGTAACGAGCGCATATTAATTCATGGCGCAAACAGGCGATCGGGCGTACGAGAGAGGCTTAGCCTCGTTTTATTGATGCCTCGACGGGCGGCCTTGCTTGGCGCAGCGAATAAATTTCAATGCGTCTTCGACGATGTGTGCCCGCGTAAATCACGCGTGTCCGCCGTTGCGAGACACGTGTAAATATGTACGGAATCACGGATACCCCGAGAGGGTTACATATGAGGTAGGAGAGAAGTATAACAAGGAAAGGGGAGTGAGAGAGAGAGAGAGAGAGAGAGAGAGAAAGCGAGAGAGGGAGGCTGAGAACATTCGCAAGCGTCAGCGTTTGTTCGTATATCAATTTCCCATGTAAACCGGTGGTCGCCGCTCGTCGATTGGATTGCAAATCACCTGCATACTTGGCCGGCAAGCGTATTAATCTCTATGCAGTACCTGCACCAAGCTCTCCCTGGCACTCGCATTCTCATACCAACACCGGTAATGCAAACACGTAGGTGTTTGCGCGAGCGAGAAAGAGTTTCAAGCGGGGCGAAAATGCGGGAGTTATTGCGCTCAGTGTTGAGTGGACAACACATACACACACACATACTATACGTGCTCGCATACATAAAAGAGCATGGAAGGAGGATATTCGCTTCAGCGCACTCCGATCATTCAGGATTTCATAAAATCCGAGAGTGCCAGTCCTGCTCTCCTTCGAGAGACAGAGGTCGAAAGAGGGAGAGTGAGAGCCGGAAATCCGGATTCCCGTACACTTTTGATGTCACAGCCATTCGAGCGAGCCACCAGCGTATATTTTATTGAGCCGCCGTCTTTTACAGTTTTGCGGCACGCCTTTTTACGGTGCCCGGCCGTATTACCGGCGGATTATGGCGCTGGACAAACAACCTCCTCTATTAATCTCCCCGTTTGTCATCACCTCTCACCACCTCCGTTAAAAACATATATCGCCACAGGAAACTCTGTATAAAATTCTCAATTACCCTGCTGTACTAAGTACACCGTATCAATTAAAAATATTCTTTAACCCATTGAAAATGATTGACGAACACTGCCAGAACCATTTATATAAATTCACCCGCATTCGAAGGTTGGCTTGACATTTAATCGGCCGCATTCCGGTATAACCCCTTATCGTGAAGGGCTGGTCAACAAGGGGTTGGGCAACCAGGGTTACCAAAACGGAAAAGTCCGTCAATTATGTGAAGGCCGTATTAATTAATCCATTATCGCTGCATCAAGGGCCATGCAATAACACGCCGTTAAATAGAGGAGGTGCGGTCCTGCAATAACACGCTCGAGCGTATAAGTGCCCTGAGAGTACATGTACGAGCTTTCCATCCCACACAAGCTCACCCTCTGTTGCTCTTGCACTTCTGATCGCACGTCTACCAGGGCAATCTTTGTACGCGTGTATCGCAGACACCATATATGCTTCTATACAAGCTTGTTACTCCTACACCTGATACGTGCGTTCACGTTAATTGCACCCACCCCCCCCCCCCCCCTGCAATGCATGTTTCCCTCGCACGCATACATACACTTGTTCTCTCGTGTTTTTCGCCGGCATGCCGCCAGCATCAATACGTAATGTGTGTATTTGTACAGGGAGCCACCTGTGTATCCTGGATTTCGAGGGCTCTCATGCGAGCGCACGAGCGTGAAGGGGCTGCACTACGCGCTACCGAGAGCGCTGTCATCCTCTGCTGAAGCCGACGCGAGAGACGCCAGAGATGCGAGAGAGTACACACGCTCGTAAAGCATGCCCCCGGTTTAACGTTATCACCCGGCTAGAATCTACCCGCCAGCAAACTACCGCAATTTGGCCGGCGCTACTCTGCCTTGCCAGGCCTCTGTTGCCACGGAAATTGATATGGGCAGCGGGCGAACTGTCTGCTCATCCGCCCGCAGAATCATTGAGGTTCCGCTTCAATTTTTACTCCTATTCGTTCCGCCCAAGGTGTTTTGTATCTTCTACCAAAGCCTTAAAATCTTGGATCATAAGGGTGGCTCTGTTTACTATTTATTGGTCAGTTGTATGTTCCAAACAACATAGTTTTGTAGTTATTTTATAATAAATTCGAATCTTGTGTATTTAATATGAATATTTAGTAGAATTTAATAATAGGACTCTGTTGTTGTATTTGGTAAAGTGTTTGTCTTATATCATGTTCTCGCAGTCGACACCTGAAATACACGTTTACTCGAACCTGGTGAAAGACGTTGCTAGTGTGGTAATTAGAACGAAAGAACCTGGGAACAAAAGCAGGCAAGGATAGGGCGTCTTTAAAATTAGTTTCAATCTCCTAGCTCCTTCAGTCTCACGGATTTCGAGTGAGAAGCGAGCACGTCCCGCGTCCGCTTTGAAGTGGTCCTTAATGCCCGCTCGTGTTGTCGGTGGTTTGCTCGTCCAATAAAGCCCTGTCTCCACGGGCTTTTCCCGTGTAAGCGTTCAGTCGCCGAATAGGAGTGTGTCTGTGTCTGTCCATTCCGTTACAAAATTTACTGTCCGCCGCTTTACTTGTGGGACAGGTCATTTTCTCACGTTTCACTGGACAGGCTTGAGAGTGAGTGAGAAAGGAGAGTAGCCGCTTGGAAGCGGAATTATAGTTGTTTCGAGCAGTGCTTCTGTTGTCCAACAGTCGGTGACAATGAATACGTCGTCAAGTTTGTTTGCCGGTGTACTCTTCGCGGTCCAGACTTGACAAATACATAGAACCGATTGCATCCCCTGTTGGCCCCAACCCACTCCGGATAAATTAAAAATCAATTGTACGACAGACTCACCCGGAAGTGTCTGCTCCGTCCGGTTCTTCGCTAATGGAACACGGTACAAGCACACACGAGGGTCAGCAAAAGTTCGGATACTCATCAGACTCGTGTGTCCCCGCAGTGATTAAACATATTTAAACACGGGGCAAACACGAACCCTCCCCCGCCCCGACAACTGCAATTTCCTGGCGAGCTCGCGCGCGAACGCGCTACTGCCGGTGTTAATTAAAACTGGTTTTTGAGTCGAATTTTCTCTGGTTTAGCGCCGCAACAGTTTCGAATCGCCCTAACCGTAGGTAACGCGTGGCTTTTTTCAAACTAGCAGTCGATCGTTTATTTTGAGCGTGAATATCCGATTACTGGCGATGGCGGCGTGCCTACACGGATAACAGGCGATAAGCGTCGAAATTTTCGCTTGCCGCCAACACCCTGCGCCACTCATTCCCTTGTTCTTCTGTCCAAGCGAAAACTCGTTTAAGCCCCTCTCCCCGAATAATCGATAGCAGCGACATTAAAAATGCACTTGTGCACAACACACCTGCGAACCGTCGAAATTTTAATATCGCCACCGCGTGACGCACTGCTGCGCTGATATTGCCGTTTATTTAAAACTCTGCATTCTCTTGTCGACGGCTCGGCCAGCCAGCCAGCGGAGAACCCCACTGACTGTTATAAATAATGGCTTTTATTGCAGGGATTTTTTTCGAGTTCTCTCTGATAGCAACGCAACACGACGCGCACACCTGTGAGCACCAATCTATTTGTCATAGAGCACGCGTGTATGGTGTATGCATGGAATGAGAGGAAGAGAGCGAGAGAGATGAGAGAATTTCAAAGGGCAGTATTACCGTGTGTATTGAAGTCTTCGGCGAAGCCGAAAATTCAGACTTCTAGTTCTGGAGAGTCAGCTCTGCGGCGACGGTATATTGCACCACATAGCGGTCTCGTGTTCCGCTTCCTCTAGCTTTCCCTAGCTTTCCCTCTCCCTGTATTCCGGAAATCCTTTATTCAATCAGAAGCGGTCCCGCGGTATAAGCGCTCGAAACTCCGACCAAAGTAGATGCTGAATCCGCACGGAGGAGGAGAGAGAGTACACGGGAAGCAGAGAGTGAGAGAAAGAGAGAAAAGTAAGTCTATGGGCGAGAGGATGCGTCAGTCGATGATCGACTCGCATTTTCACCCTCTTGACAAGACAAAGTGAGAATATACCCTTTGATTCAGCGAATCGTCGCCGTGTACCACCTACAGCTACGCGTCATATCTTCCACGCTTTTCTCGCTTATCTCATTTCATCTCTGCCCTTTCAGAGATTCTCTTCACCATCATCCACGCTTTCATTTCACCTGGCCACCCTTTTGTCCAACACCATAGCTGTTACCTGACCGTTCTATATTTTGCTCTTTTAAACCCGGCTTCTCACCGGCCCTAAGACAAAAACGTCAAGCAGAGGGAAAGAGAGTCAGCTCACCTCACAGCCTCGCACCCTGTCCATTTACTGGCCTCACCCTCGGTGTCGCTCTCCTCACTCTCCTCTATTCTCCCGTCGTTGTCGTCGTCGTTGTCGTCGTCGTGTCACCCTGGCTAGCTGGCCGCTTTTCCGCAGACTCCTTTTTTTCGGGTACGCGCGCCATTCTCTAGGAACGCGTGCGCGCGCGCTATTTCCCAGAACGAAGTTTTCCGGGGGAACTAAAGTCATTTCGCTCGTGCAATCTAAGTTAAGTGACTTTCGAGAGCACCGCTAAACTCGACCCGCCCTGCTTTCTCTTCTAGCAAGCTCCGCTCGCTTGCTCGCTTCCTCGCCTACTGCAAAGCTCTCGGCTTTCTTCTCTTTTCTTGCTTGATACAGGTATAGTTGGCGAGGGCGGGAGCCGGTTTCGAGCGGGCCGGAATTCGAGATGCGACAGGAGGATTAAAGCCACTCGTTCGAAGAAGTTCGAGCGAGTGTTTAGGCGCCTTGAGAAATTGCTCCTAAAGCCGCCATTCTTCTTGCCAGTGTGACTTGACACCCGCGTTTGCTTACATTTCGAGTAAGCGCGCGCGCCACGTAGACGTGGAGTAACGATTGCCAGTTGCACCGGTCGCGCCAGGCATTTTTCAACGTGAAAGCTCGACCATTTCTCCCTTTCTCCCTTTCCCTTTTCCTGCCTAGAGAGAGAAAGCACGCGCGCCAACCCCGCGTTTATAAAGACGTAAAACAGAGCTATTGTATACTTGGCAAGCGTGATCTCGACCTTCCTGACATTTGTTGTAATATTTCCGGACGTGTGTGAAATGCAATTGTTTATACGCCATTCCAGAATGTCATTCGGCACACCGCCAGCCGAATCATCATCCTCGCTGTTGTCGCTAACACATGAAAATAGTGGCTCGCCTCTGCTGCTGTGATTTATGAAATAATGACAGACAAGCACCAGCTTTCCAAGCGATGCACGCCCTCGCGCGCGCGCGTTGTTATTAAAGCAAAAGCGTGGATGAGCACGCAAGCATTCTCGAGCAAGGGGATGATCCGTAGGAAGAGCGACTGATAGGGTCATTTGGAATGACGCGATCGCCGGGAATTGGCTCCATTTCCGAAGAGGCACGATGGCCCACCGGCTGCCTCGTAAATAGGGCTACTACGCTTTTTATCTGCCTCTCGGATGGATATGCGCCGAACGTCCAACGGAAACCAGCCGCATCCGAGTTCCTCGCTACACATATCACGCACGTATGCCGAGAGACAGCCAGTCGGCGATATGAATCACATAGCTGTAAAGTGACATCGAAATAGAAACCGAGCGTAGAGAAGAGCATATCCACGCGGGTACCTGCGTCGCTACTCTGCTAGGCTTCACTGATCAAAGCTAACGCTTTGATGACAAAAATGACAGTAAAATTGCACTTCGCGCTCCCATGCCTCTTAGCGCAAAGTGTATACCAGCCATACTACAAAGAAAACGTGTCACCTATCTATATTCTCCAAAAACACTATTTCTCTTGTCAGTGTGGCTATTACTTGTATCTTTACTTTATCAATACTATTATAAATTGAAATGTTAAAAAAGGAACAGAATAGATGGTATACAAGATTTTGTATTTTCAATCGTATAGGTTGTCGAGATTGTAACTTGTCGTTGCAGGGCAAGGTGTCAAACACCTGACTTTCGATACGATGTTTGAACGAAGGACTCGAATATCTCTCCGTGATTTTCATCGATATTGTCGCACCGACTGTTCTCACCTTTCGAAGCCCTAGGAAACCCCGTATCGAATTACGCTAGCAATCGCGTACTGAAATTGCCTTCGTGGAATATCCACAAGTCCCTCTTGTATTATTGAAGCACTTACCAGTTTGCATTTTTCCCATAACAATGTCAAGCAATCTCATATAAAATTCCCTTGAAATTTATATCATCCACAAACAATCAGTTACCACCAACAATTATGTAAAACAACTTTTTTCAAGCAAGAAACTCCACATTCTTTTTAATCGTTCTTGCAAGGTGTACGCTGCTGGCATTCAGCATTTTTTAACAGAGTTTGAATTGAAACGCTTTGGTATAAAAGGTAAGTTAGAAATGAAGAGAGCAACACTTTTGAACTGACTTCATGAATGACTATCGCGAACATTTCAGTAAGAAATGAGTTGAAGAGGGTGGACTTACAAGTGAGAATTAAACTTTCTTACTACGTACCCATTAAATTCATAACTTGAGATTTGCTGATAAAGATGTTGAGGTATCCGTCGCTGCAACCGACCAACACCATGAGGATGAAGAATCTGCATCGCAGCAGATCACAGGAACCACCACCCCAACGCATTCTGTCTCACATGCCAGTATATTCGCGTACCACCGTTGTTGTGTCTCTTTTTCAAAATTCAATGATCCCCACGCAATTATATAACCAGTTTCCTCATGAAACAGTCATCTTTACTACTTGCTCGCACGCCAACTACGCACACGTGACACCGTTTTATATCTACCAACATGTTTCATCCTCCTGTTTGACACATGTCTAGAAATCGCTTTCTCGTACGATAAACATTACAAGTTCAGTCGCCGACTCAACAGATTCTTATTTCCTGTTGCCTGACGTTTTGCTCGAACTGTATTTTACAATAGAATTCTGTGATTCTAGAAGTGCGAGTTACTCGAGCAGGTTGTGTTATGAAGAGTTTCTCGATGTTGTTTCTTTGGTAAGACGATATAATCGAAGATGCATGACTGCGAAGGTCCGGACGATCACATGGCAGCACGCGACTCGAGAGCTAGAGCTTGCGATGTTCTAGTCGCAAAGCTGACGACGTCATCGTCAGCGGCGTCGGGACGCGACTGTCCGACGTGTCTCTCGGCGTTTCTGCTTTCGGGGGCGCGATGCCGCTCGCGCCTGCGCCACCCACCCCCCCGAAACAGTTTGCCCTGCTTGCCTTACGCCGAGAGACAAATCACTGGAAAAACACCGGGGATGTTCGTACTATGAGTCGCCAAGAGTGCCGCACTCGGGGCAATGAGATAGAAGTGCTCCATGAACCTCGCACCTCGCACTTCAATAAACTACCACGATAACCACTCGCTCACGAATCACCCTATTTTACAATTCTCATGTACAACCGACGTTAGCAACTTTAATCGCACGTTAATATTTCAGGCATGATTGATTAGTTGGAAAAATAATGAAAGGCTCGTTTAGGGGTGGCTGTCGTTGGACAAGCCGGTGACAGGGGGATTTGCTGGTATCCGGAGCCAGGATCAACGTGACATTTAGTATCCAATAACACGGGGAAATATTCAAATCTTTCTGGCACGCGCGCGTGTAAGAGAATGGAGTAACTCAACGAGTCATAAAATTTCGGGGTGGCCCACCGGGTGAAGGTAGGGTAATATCGTCACCACGACACGAGCTACCAGCTTACGGTAAAGCACGGTGCCGGCCAAATTGAAGGGAGGCGTAACGAGGGAAAAAATCATTTCTAACGGCTAGCCGGATCCTGACAAGGCACCCTGGCACTTCCGTCGATTCTTCTTCGATTTTCTATCTCGGCAGCACGAGCGCCGGCAAACGAACGAGCGCGAGCAGTTTGAAAACGGTAGAATTTAATTAAACGATCCCCTCGTTGCGCATCGCCGTCGTTGTCGCTTTTCCCGTAGCCTCTACCTTCGCCCGCCGCCACCGCCTCTCCGCACTTCGTTTTCAAACGGAGAGCTCGGCGCCAGTGTCCCTGGCAGGCTCGCAACTCGGATTCACGATTTGGTCTTCGTCAGTTTAACTTTCACGGCTGGGCCGAGCGACCGAGCGGCCACGCCATTCCGCACCGGTGGAACGAGACTTTAATTATACCACGGGGTTAATTAATTCCGTCGAATCCTGGGAAAAGCGACTTGATATCCTCCCCGGCGTCACCTACACCTTTTTTTCTGCCCACGAGTACGCTGCTCCAAAGGGAGATCCGTCCTTCCACTGGATTTAGTTTTCCTCCGCTTGGTGATATCCCTGACGTGTATTGCCTCCAGGCAAGACACATTTACACAGAGAGACGAAATTATTTTTTCACTAGGAAGAGATCAAATATTACAAGTACGAGACAAATTTGATTTTGTAAAATATACAGTAAATGACTTTGAATGAAGGTATAATGGATTTATCAATCATACAGAAGAATTGTCTTTGGAAATAAGTCTCCCAGCAGTATTTGTGTGTCTTTCGTTCAAAAGCATTTGCGAGCATGAGTTGCAATTGGTTGTGTGTTATATAAAACGTGTGGGGAATTGTTAAGTATGTTGATTGCATTGGAACATGATTTTTGGCTTTCACTTCATTCCATTGGCAATATTTTGTGCTTTACATTTTGAAATTCGAGACCGCGCGATCCTGGAAGCGTTGAAGCGTTTGGTCATCTCGGTCTCCCCCATTTCAACCACAGAGCCAGCCGGTGCAGCCGGCCGAGCCATTTGCTACCCAGCTCTTAGTGACTCTGAACCCTCTCTACGAACTTTAGCCCCGGTGGCAACCCTTGCAACCTACTCTGCTCTGTTCGCACGTCTACTACAGCACGCGCTTTGCCTGGTATTACGACACCTCTGACAGCTTTCTCTTCCTCAGTTGCGTACCGGAATCTCGAATTTCCTGAGAATTTCTCTTCTCTGATTTTGAGAAGCGATATTTGACTCCAATTTTCCTGAATTGGTCTAGTGCCACTGCAGAAACGAGTTATATTTCCAACACTTTTTATTAACTTAGTGTAACAATATAAAGATAGAATATTTATGGGAAATTTTTACCATTTTTACATTGTAACGATCTTATCTGTTAAAAGGTTAGCATTAGGATTTTTTATTTCTCACTAGTAACTTGTGAATTTCAGCGGTATTTGCTAGAACTTCCATCCATTACTTACCTAAAGTTTAAAGCTTTCTTCGTACTTCACAGTACGAGCGAATGAAACTTCGCAGTGGAACTTTAGGATTAGTGGAACTTCCATCATCCCAAAATCTCTTGCTTTCACATAAGTAATCGACATTCTACTGTACAAATACTACATCCTTAACTTTCTGTCCCACAGATCAAAACGTGTATTTTCGTACAACGTGCTGAAGAGGGTGAATTCGTACGAAGTCAGAATAGAGCGCCGGGGGGCGGGGCGGGGAAGAAAGTCGCAGGACCAGGGCGTATAAAGGTGAGTGTGGATGTAGCCAAATCCATTAAATATTTGAACGAAGGAAAGAGGCGAGGGAAGGAAGCACAGCCCCAGGAAGGAAGTACCCGCGACGGCTCTTACCCGTCCATATAGAGCGGTCGACTCTCTCTCTATATTAATATTTACATTTATACTTCTTCATCGTCCTTCCTCTTATTTCAACGTGATACTACTCCGTCGCTTTTAGTATACGGCGACTTGAGTTATCGCTTTCTCGATTCCCACTGGCAACTTCCCACTCCCTATTTCGGGAGAGGGTGGCCAGCATATTACCCTGGCAAATACTCTTTGTTGGGGGGCCAGGCTTTCTGCCTGGATCCTACTAAAACAACGATGGATCAGTGCTAATGCTACCACGAATAACTGTTTGCCATTCCATTAATTGAGAAGCGCACTCAAGGCTTGGAATATCCTGCGAACATCTTGCGACAGCTATCCTATATCAAGCACACCCACTGAAATTTACTTCCTCTTTCGTATCATTTTTTCATGTGGACTGAGTTTTAGCTAGTAATTATAAGTAATTACATCGATTCAAGCACAAACATGTGGATCAGATGTTAAGTGTTTAAAAATTTCGAATCTCATTTTTTAGAGTACGGTCATTTGACTTTAATAAAGATGAATGCATGTAAAAATTCCATAAAATGTAATGTCTTGTTTTAGGAGAAGTATGCACTTTATTAATTAGGCGGCAGCACATTAAGATACACTTTGAAGCATTAATTGTAAAAGCAGTCTATATGTATATATGTATAGGGAAAAGGGCTCCCATACCAGGAGGAGCCTTAATTAATTAGCGATCGTTCAGCAGGAAATTTAGAGGGGTGTGAATTTTTCATGGGAGACCATGAAATACTCGAAGGACCCATGCAGGGCCCTTCGACGGGGGGGTTCGAGGTATAGGATTCTCGCGAGTGATCCCACCGAGGTGAACAAGGGGAAAGTCGTCCCAGGACTCTGCAGGGAGTAGCAGCGATCCGACACGTTGGTAATGAAAAGCCGGGAATACAATTAGCGGTGAATTTATTTAATTAACGATCACGGAGACAGTCGTTCGGGCGGCGAAACTGCCGCGCGGCAGGACCGGGCGAACAAACGTCTGCCGAGGAAGCAGACGATGCGGGACTAACGAGGTCCTCGAGACGACTCGCTCCAATCAGCCAGATCATTAACTACGATAATTAATAATGACTAGCAATCGATCGTGTTCACGCGTCGATCGGCCGGACCCTTTTTACTACGAGTATGTACTGCACTTTACATATCGATTTTATACTCCTCACCTTAACGATATACGAACTTGTCGATACCTTTATTCTACTGAAAAAGTTGAGGTAGTTCTTCTTTTTAAAAGATGTCCCATGATACTTAAAGGACATAACAAGTTCAACCAATTGTTTACTCTTCGGAAGACAGGGAAGCGTAAGATTTGGTCGACAGTTCATCCTTACGTCTTCTTGGCAGGATAAATACTTGACCTGGATTAGAGATAGTCCCTAGAGGTATCGAGAATTGCTGGATACAGTCGATTTACGGGTTGGCTAAGTGAGAGGACTCCAAAGGGTAAATTGGATCGCGACTCTAAGTGGGGATAAGCTGTATCCTTTGAAACTGTCGTCGCCGTCGATTTTCCAGAGCGACAGATTCCCTGCGAGCGCTCGCTCAACATCCGTAATAGATTCAATCGAAAGCACTCTCCTTGGAAGCGACGCCGTTCGTTTCGATGCTCGTGCGAAAGTCTCCTGGATTTTCCATCTATCATAATTAACCGACATGTGTACGCGCGTTGAAGTACTAGCAACCGGCGGGTGGCGTCGAGCCTGTCGTAGCTCGTTTGATACGAGGGAAGCATCGCTGATGCTCGTGTATCGACACGATCGATATTCACCCAGTCATAACTCGATAGAATAACGAATGAACGAGAACGAGCCTTGCTAGGTCTTTACTCGCCCACCCCCATCATGCTGTGAGTCAACGTTCCCAGAATCGATTGCCAATCGTTATTCCCCACTGCCGAAAGGTCCGTATACTTTCATCGAGGAACTACGGCTGAATGTCTATTAATTCTCCATCCATCAATTGGTATCATCGCACTTATCCACAAAGATCATATAGTATGGGATATTCATTTAATTTCATGAATCTTTTATTATATTGGTTTTTGAAAATATAACCAGTCTTTCCCCAATTTGTAATACTGTCTATCGGGGAAAAGTACATCAATTCACACGTTATATTGCCACACGTGTAATTCAGCAATCATTATGAGCCACTGGTAGTAATAACTCGTAGTTAGTAATTAGAAATTAACGAAGTGCAAATTGGACATTGACTGAAGTCGCCGGAATTTCAATGCTCCCTCGCCGGGATGCTACCAGGAGCTGACCCGGAAATATGGAAATCGCTGGTATAAAGAACGGAAAAGGATCGTACCATTGGGACTGGCAAATCGAACGCATTAAAAGTCCATTATCGGGACGCTCGATAGAGTGAACAGAAGGGAACGAGTCGAGCCAAGAGTAGAAGCCCGGGGGGGGGGGGGAGCAAAGGGAGATTGGTTCACTCGTGGTCAAACGTCCGGCCTCCGCTCTTTAGTTGACCCTTAACCCAACAACTTTTTTGCTGATGCAAGAGCCGCCTACCCATTAATCGCTTTTCCGAAAATCACATTCAAAACCTATCATCGACAATAGTACGTTTATATTCCCAGCAATAAAAGAAAAACGACCAGGAATCATTCGTGTTAATACAAAGCATTTATATCAAATTGTCATTGGATTTTCCTTGCCCCACGCTTCGTTTTGTATTAACATTTAACCGAAATGCATTATCGTTTATTATTTCTGTCGAATTTCATTTTCACCATCTATAGAGAGTCGTGTTGCGAGCGAATCTTGCCACCCAAATCTATAATGGATCAAGAACACTTTGTATTCGCGTTAACATCCCCGTGTTCTACTTTCCATTGGGTCATAAAGCAGGCGGTACAAGAACGGACGGTCGGAATGTACGCGTTACGTTTTCAAGGCGGCCTGAAAGATTCAAGGGACGCTGCACTTTGAAATATTAAACCTATGATATGGTTTTCCTCACGTGCTCCTGGATCGTACGTCCTCTGGCGCGCGGCAGCTTCACAATAGAGAGGCATTTTTCTCTGCCAACTTTATTTTGATGCATTGACTTAATCAGTAAAAAGGGGAAGAAAATTCAATAGTTCGTCATTTGAATAGTTCACTGACAATTTCCTTGTCAAATGTCCGCACCAAAGCCATTAACACAAAGACCTTTACTAGACTGGTGTTCGCTCCTTATTATGACCAGTATTTGTCGAAGTGATCGAACGCCATAATTTAATGGCACCCGCCGTGTAGGCTTCCTCTTCATTTATCTTCATTCCCGACAGATCGATTATGGGGCAAACTGCCGCTCCGCGGAACGGCAGGAACTTCTACATTAGTCCCATTAGAATGGTTCGCCGCTAAATTGACTACTCTGTAACAGCTACTTTATTTAGTTTCTCTTATGCTGAAGGGTGGATACTATATCCAAAAGGTCGAGGACTTTTAATAGATAGAAAATTAGCGGTGCACAATTATAAAAAGTGGATTTGGACAGGACAATTTGAAAGTATTTATAGTAACTATAGACCTAATTTTAAATGAAAATGATTTATTGAATCAGTGAAATAATCAATGTTTTGATATTACATGGCACTGAGTTCCACATTATTCTTACTATATTCGCATATCTGTATATCATAAAGTACATACAGAAAACGACATTGTAAGGTGTTCAAAGATTTTACGACTTGAGAGTGACTCGATTGAGCTTAGTGAGCAAGATAGTCGTAGAATGGCAGGCGAGCACTGGTTACGTCTTTATCGAGTCGATTAGAGGGTGAAACCCTCGGGGCTGAATGAAAGAAACTCACTCATTAACCCCATTAAGGCGACGTATGGGTCGTAGGAAGCTGTTTGCCCCGAGTATGAAGGTCTAAAGGAGGAGGGTGCACACTTCGATTGGAATGCTGTCTGTTAAAGATAAGGGCGGCCGCCCCTCGCCCCGAAGGATTCGACAATATGCTAGACGCCGCACTGTCACATACCGGGTGTCTGCAATTTGCTAGGTACTACCTATTCAAATGACCATTGCCACAGGAACACTGTGAATGTATAAATTATCACCATATTAATTGATTAATTGACTCAACATTTATTCTTGCTTGATCATTGATAGAAAAGTGTTCTGAAACAATTTGAAAGGATCTACAATGATGCCAGTGAGAAATTTGAGAGTTGTATTTCGTCAGGCATCCAATTATTATCTAGAATGCCGTCGGCGTGCAAGGCAAACATTTAGCGAAACGCCAGGCGACAAGCACCATGATTTTGGAGGCTTGCGGCTGTCTTGTACCGCTTGTTTGTACGAGGACGACTGCGCCAGTACAACAGGCCCTCAACAATCTGTACATAAGGCCAGTTTACGTGACCTGCCAGCTCTCCTAGTGCATGTCACACGAAATCAGTCAAGTGCAGTATTAAATAGAACGATTTACGACGGCTACTACTAATCCTTGGCTATTAAAGCTCGACCGGGAAATATCCCGATAATGATGCCGGATAAAAATCGTATTTAACAACGGCTCCGATAAATGTAGTACCACCGCAGCGCACGGATAAATATAGCTGGTACAAATATCGGTGGACATATTAAGCCAATACAGCCCTCATTCGTAACGATTAAACGATGGAAATGAACCGCATAAAAATTCGAGTAGGGAAACTGCAAATGAAATGTATGTGAGCTTTAGTCATACAACTCTTGTGTTATATTACTACCGAGAGATTTCCCATTCGAAATTTCGTAATTTCGAACTTTCAATAATATCCTAAAAGCACAACAACAAATATCAAAGAATATCTGTTAAAGATATCCAAACTATTTCAGAGTAGAAAATATTAATGAGTAATGTTCACACGTCCGTCAGGATTTTGAACACGATACGAGTTGCAATTATTAAAAAGCGACTCTAACCGGTGTTGTTTGCTGTTGGACAAGATTGATAGTACGATGTCAAAATGCCTCCGATTTCCATGAGATTCATAGCGGTAACGGATTTTCTGTCACCCATGGACACATCCCACCAGTTTCACGGACGAGCTTGACAGACTGGACAAGGCGTCAGAATTCGGTGTTTGCTTTGTAAATCACCCTGTAGAGGATGCGTGCATGCGAATCTACTGGGAAGTACGTGCGAGAGGAGCTCTCATCCACTCCCTTATCGTCACCGGCCACATTGACTAAACGGCGAAATGCGATTCCGCGCTTTGTTTCCGCAGGTTTCCTGTCAGACCCGTGGCGAATCACACGCAATCGACCGAAAAGTTTGGTCCCTTTGATTATGTGCAACCTATAGTCTCGATTTATGCATCAGTCTCTTATTAAACACCCTTTACGATAAAAGGATGCCTTTTTTGGAATCAATTATTTTAAATAATCAAATATTCGCAATATCTTCTTAAATTTGCGAAAAAATGAATTTTGGACTTTGGATTAATAATGCATTAATGTATTTAAGTGTTCCGAAGTAAAAGCGATAATGTTCTTTTAATGGGTTCGGGATCTAATTTCCAGTTTGTTTGATAAGCTCAATCCTTCCGCGATTTTTCGAAAGTTGACGAAGGTGATGGGAGAGTCTGAGGGGCTACATCAGAAAGTTGTTTTCAGGGAAAACAAAGCGATTTCATGGTCTTAAATTAATAGAGTCGTGATGTGAGCCCAAGCTGTTTGCGACGTAAGCCTGCCTACGTGACTACCTATAGGAGCGACGGCTTATTTTCCTTGCCAACCGATCATACCGAGCAAACAGGCGTATTAAAATGTGAGACGAACCCGTATATCCTTTATCGTGACGCACCTTCACTATCCTATTCCGACACTACGCCTCAGCGACTCTCATTTAAAATTAACCTAATTTATATAACCATTACATACTCTTCGTACCCGACAAGAATCCAACGGCAAAGTGCTTGAAAATTGATTATTCACTAAAAAGTAAAGTTAGCAAGTAAATTGAATAACGTGCCAATGGAGAAAGCTATTCTGAAACGACTAGGTATTAATCGCATCCTCCTATTGGGCTACATAAATCCCTGGTCTACATAAAACGCGAATGGCCGTCGCTTTATAGCCATATGGGGGTGTTTGTCTTCGAGGTTGTTTGCCCAGCCACTAAAACGAGTCTCCTTAGCATCCCCGGACAAGTCAGTGAATTGACTACGAGCCGACAAAAATCCAACGGAAAGAGAACGGACAAATTTATAGTTTATTATTATCCCGAGTGCACTCGGGAGTCAAGGCTCACCGCATTGAAAGCTCCCTACGAAACCAATGCCAAGAGAATCCCAGGCGAAGAAGAACGAAAGCAAAAGGGAGTAACAGAAAGAGAGAGAGAGAGGAATAAAAGGGACAAGAAGTAAACGAAAAACTTGAGGAAAAGAGGACTCTAATATGGGGGTGATTCGAAGCAAGGGGTGGGGTATTGCCCCATCGAGGATACACACGACATGCTCCTAGCCATAGAAATCCTCCCTGCAATCTCACATTTTTCGCAGTGGACATAAATTACCAAAATACGCTATAACCCGTGCTGCTGCCACTATTATTATCGCCATTACAGTCTAGCAAAAGGAGCGTTACTGTCTGCTGGTATTCGCTAGCAAGCCACAGCATACATATACTATGAGACCACGGTGATAAATCATATCCTCGCCGCTCGAGCGTCGCTCTCCTGTTCGTACATTAGCATTTACGTATGAAGAGTAGTAGATCCAGCGTACACAGAACGCGCGGAATACGTAAGTGCACTCGATTTAAGTCGCCGGGGATCGCATTCCTTCATCAAAATTCACGGATAACATACTGGGAGAGAGTATATGAGAGGGAAGAAAAGATGGACGGCGAGGGAGCGATTAGGACAGAGTTACCTGTGGAATAATGCGGGACGAACGAGCTCTCCTTTCGTAGAGCGCGGCATGGAAAGTACATACTGTGCACAGATGGCGAGCAGCCAAATATTATGTATTCCGTCCGTCCGTTCGTTGCTGGACAGCAATTTGCAGCTCTTTACGACGTCCGCGTGGTTGAAGCTCGTTCTTTCGCCCGGAAAAGGTATAGGCCGTGGCCGCAGGCACGTCGGCAGCCAGAGGGAGGTAACCGAGCGAGAGACAGGATAGATACACACAGCAGCTCTCTGAACTGTGTGTACCGCCGGATCACATTCTCCCCCGATGGGCTTAGGTGGCACACACAGTTCGCTGAGAGAGAGAGAGTCTCCGCTTTTACGAGCTCTTGGCTCGCTCAAAATTTGTCTGGCTGCCATGCTGGCCATCCCGAGCGTCGAGGTTTCCCTCGTCACTCCGGAAGTAAGGGACAAATCAAGAGACGGGAAGTACTAAAAGAGTCGAATCGCTCGCTTCTCCCTCCTCCTCACCCTCCCCCTACTTCGCTCCTCGACGTGGTTATTGCTGTTGTTTTGTCGATCCTTTTGGCTCCTGTGCAATGTACCTTGCCAGCGCACGTGCCACGCGTCGCAACTTGCACTTGCAACTTCGCGCAACCTCTTCTGCCTCTGACTGCTTGTAAATCTGTGACTCTGTCCTTTTACGCCTTTACGACTTTGTCACCGTTCTATAATATCACAGCGCCGCGAGTAGCACGGCGAAACTGCTCCAATTAAACTGAGTGCAGACAGATAAGCAACTCGCTGGTGGTATTGCAAGCTGGACGTCGAGGATGGCGATATCGAGTAGATTAAAGTTAATTATGGATTCGGAGATAGGCCGCGGGGAATGGCATGGAAAAGAATTGAACACGCCACGATCAGCGAACCTGATAGCCGAAACGTATGGGGAAACAATGTTTTAAAGCGGGACGCCCTCGCAATTTCGCTTGTAATGAGAAAACGATAAACATCGGCGTAGGTGCGACCCCAGCATTTGCCGGGACTTTCTGGATTTATCAGAGCTCGCTGGGAAATTGCTCTGGAAAAAGTGGGATTTGAAAAAAATCGATTGTTTGCGGTAGCAGCGTGCTTCTAGTTGGGTTTGCTTTCTTTTTGCCAAGTATTTTAGGAGGCAAGCGATAGATCGTGAAGCATAGTGGATAAAAAGTAGGACACACCTTTTGTCCAATCAAGCCGAATGACTGTAAAGGACAGGGCCACGTAGCGTATATTTTTACGGGAGGCTTGAGGAAGACAAAGGGGGTGTCTTTACCCCGGATTCGTGACTTCCCGACCCCAAAACGTTTTGTCATTGCACCGGCCTCTGAAACATTTATCACCCTAGCCCTCCTCATCCTCATCCTCATCCTCCTCCACCTCCTCCACTGCCTCCTCCTCCTCCTCCTCCTCCTCCCTCGACCTCCTCGTTCTTTCTCTCTGGTGGTTTGCCCTCGTCGAAGAACCTGTCCGTCCCACAGCAGCTCGGCCTGGGAACCAAGAGCACTTTCGTCCACCTTTTCTCTTCTTTCGAGAACAGAGAGTTTCTTCCGCCGACCAGCGGCGACAAGAAGTAAACGAGAAAATGCAAGTTGCACGAGTATCCTACTCTGTGATGTACGGCATTATGAAATGCCGGCCTCTCTCCGCGTTCCTTGCAAAAGGCTACTCTAGCAAAATGACATTCACCCAAATGCAATTGTTACGTTGAGTTTAAACTTACAGTAATACGTCCAATGACAAAAGTATAATACAAATCTCATACAATTTCATAATGTCAGTAAAATTTACTCTAATCTTGGCGAATTTCATTTTCAACTTCCATAAATATTCAAGCAGTGAGTCTACAACCAATAAAAGCATGCATAAATTACGCTTAGATTTAAATATGAATGGCGGGAAAAATATATAGTTTCTAGCGAGAGAATCTCATCTGCCGTGCAATCCTACAAATGATATGCCGTAGGCTGATCATAATCCTGGAGTAGGCTCGAGGCGTCCCACTCGTGCTCCATTTCTCCTACAGGAGCATCCTACCTGACGCACTCATTCATGCTCCGTTACACTCTTGGACCGACAAACGCGCGCGCTCGTTCCATGCTAATTTTATCGCCAACGACGTGCACGTACACGTGCATACACATATACACAGCGAATTACCAAAGCGGCGTTAGCATGGCTCGCTATCGTTCCCGTGGATTTCGGTGACATCGTAATATCCCGATTATCGTCGGCCATTGTCCGCCACTATCCGCCCGCTAAACGACTTCGTTTTATATCGCGTGAAAATCACGACCGCGCTTGTTTAGCCGCGCCCTCGTCCACCGGTGAGTTTCACTCGCGACGTTAATTGGATGAGAATTTAATCGATCCCTTAATTGCGCCGGACCTATTATTAATAACCGACATGCGCGCAGGTAAATGTAGCGTGCAGTCACTGGAGCGCAGCATAACAGTTCGTTATCCTGGGAAGCCTGTCGTATTTCGTATTCACGTAGCGATTGTAATCCTGAATTCTACCGAACGCTTCACTAAAGATTGTCATGGCTAATTTATCAGGTTTTTTTCATCTCATCTTTGTATCTGCTCAATACAATCCTATTGGAATGTAATTGACAATGCCATTTTCGGTTTAATTTAAATGCAGATGTTATAAGGAAAGAAGATTTTCTACTGTAGAAAGCTGAAAGTAAAACAACACTTGTTCTTCCAGGGGGTTGAGTTACTAAGACCCGTAGTTAGTCGCAGGGGGTATGATTCACTTTAGAGCTCAAGGCCCTACGAACTACTTAGCACGCTTGCGAGGAGTATGATCCCTTAATTCAGGGTGAAACGTGCCGTAGGCGGCCGACGATCCGAATAACTGGATGCTGGATGGAAAGTGTAGTTGATAACGGGAAGACGTCACGGACGACGCAGGAGGGCTTCTCTCTCCCGTCTTAATAAGACTCACCACCCGCTGAATGTTTCGAACTTCGGATCGACTTTGATTAGACCGTCCTGTTAATGACAGGGGATCGAGCGCCGTTTAATCTAATATTCAAGACTGTCCCAGACTAACTCATCAGGAAGACAGAATATTAACAAGACGCCTTTAGATTGGTTGTTAAATAATTATAATGTTTATTATAAGACTATCCTTGGTGCATGTACTTTGTATGCAAATTATCCAGATTTCCCTTTATGCATGGATTATGTTTGAAGTTAGTTCAAAGTTTCAATTGAAATACTTCCTCTATGAGTACGACTACTGTTGTTTTCCTTAATACAAACTCTCGCTTGGTTAATACGTTGCTTTCTAAGGCGAGATGAGATTTTTTTTCCTCCGTCGTTTACCTACGCAGTTCTTTCTCTTTAGCTAACAAACGAAGTCATTACGAACAGAGATTAAAAAAGCCTTAATATTTGCCTCAACTTGATTTCGTTTAAGAAAAATCACTCGAATAATGCGATTGTATTTTATAGAAATTAGAAGAATTGATATACGTATAAATTAATTTGGATAGCTTAAAAATTCAGTGTCATACGTTACGCGTCCTCACAGTTAATGCGTTACTTTACAAGAGGAGATGGGAATTTTTTTCCTCGCCGTTTAGCGGCGCAACTCTCTTTCTGCCGGGCCGACAAACGAAGCCATTACGATCGAAGATTAAAAGCCTTAATATCCTTGAGCGCGAGCCTGAACTTCAGCTCACGGACGATCGCATCGAGTTCGTTGCCGGTGCGAGCAAGCCCCGCATAATTGATGTGCCCGACACGATGCCAAGGAAGGAGAGAGCGAGTGAGAGAGAGAACGGGAACTTTCCGATCGTGTCTCTATCGACGATCAAATCAGGAGATTATCGAGAGTAAGCGAATTCTCCCTGGGTGATCGGCGGCTGTCATCATCGCACTGAGAGCGACGTACACTAAACGTTTCCAATATCCTGCCTGCGCCACACTCGATTTCCAGCTGAAGCTTAAGCTACAAGCTTCCCACAGGCGCTTTCCCGCTAGAGATTTTCTAAAAAGGACCACATAAATCGGCTCAAAGATTGATGAAGAACCTCATAGTTACTTACAGATCATATAAGAAGCAAATCATGGATATTGTTATTTAATTAACAATAATACACTCCCTTTTGTTATATGATTCATTCAACTAATATGTATTCATTAAAACTTATAAATAGAGTTATAAATAAATAATTAAATGAAAATAGTTCCTTATGGTTTTCGATTCGCGTACGTGTATTCCGCAAGTTGGCCTCGTGCTTAATCTTTCGACGAGGATACTGGGCGGAGGATGGTGCAACGTGTCTGTTGCTCGCCACGGTAGAGCAAATCCGGGATCTTCGCCCGTAAGCTCGTCCTCGAGTCCTTCTTTCCAAGGCAACTCACTCGCCACTGAAATGTATTAAAAGTTGGTAGGCGGCTGGAACGCGGCTGGAAAATATAATAAGCGGCTGGCGAATGGAATTAGGCGGCGAGGATGCGCTTCATTCCGTGAGGACAATCGGCCGAGTAATCTGCATGGGAAAGTTTTGCTAGCATGCGACGCCCAGGTCGACGAGGAACGGCTAGGTAAGAGGAGATTTGGTCAGACGGTTTCTCGTAATGGCATATGCTTGCGAATGGCGCGTCCGCAACCAAGGCTAATCTCAGCAGAAGATAACGAGAGACGAAGAGAGGCGGAGAAACGCAATGCAGGGCTTCGCGAAGTCTTCTAAAAGAAGATGGGCCGACGCCTCGCGAGTATACCCGGATCCTTCCAATCCTCCTTCGCCACCGAAGCTTTTCAGACGGGAACTCATCCCGTGTAAGTGCATCCACGATTTGAACGCTCTACCAATTGGACGCGAGGGCTACTATAGGTGTTGGCCCACGACTGGCACTACGCTTGAAAAGGATCAAGGCGAATGGATCCATTGGCAATTACATTTTACGTTTATCTTTATTGGCGAACACGCGCCCGCGCGCCCTAAGATGCCTGCCGGATCAGTACTCGACTAATCGAACGCGCAAATCAAATAGCCTTTACGAGCCGATCTAATTAGAGGCAGCGCTGATCCGATATCCGCTAGCATCGAGAGAGACATAAAAGAAATTGGACAGATGTCCACCTCGGTTGTCATTTCATTTGATGGTGGAAGTTGTAGTGGAAAAACAGCAAAATTAGTATCTTGCCAGGATTTATTACATTAATGTTGTCCACGCGAATCCGTGAAATTTGAGTATGTTTACATAAGAAACTGTCTGACTAGCTTTGCCAACTATAGGTTTTCATAGACTAGACGAAGTGCGAGGCGATGTTGCCTTAATAAATAGAGGATATATTGCGAGGCAAACTGCAGAGCTAAATTTTTACGAGCACTTTTATTACGTCGTTATTGATGGTGGAGTAAGAGTGCGAATGCAAATAATGTTACGACTGGATTCATATTAGTTTCCTCCTTTACGCCCCTCTTTTCGCGTCTGGAGAGGCTGTAACCTCTCCTTTCATGAACATCCTTCCTCACTAAAATACGGGAAAACGGAGATATATCAGTTCAAATGAATTAGCACTGTCCTTGATTAATTTGTCCGCAAGATTTTACGATCTACTAAAAAGTAATAACATATTATTCATTACATATTAAATTGATCATTCTATAAATACTCTACTCGCGTTGAGCAAGACCATCTACAAATACCTTTTTAATTTCGCACACTGATTATACAGATTTCCAAGTTTCTGTAATAGACCTTTAAGTCTATTTATTACCTTAATTCTGTTTAAACAGAAAAATCTTAAATAGACTCAAGGGTCTATTTACACATACTACCGATGACGAATCGTCGGAGTACCAACGACGTAGAATCAGGGGTAAGGTATTTAATCAGTTCTCAGTTGGGGAAAGCCCGGGGGATGGCATTTTCCTTATCGGAGGTGGCGCGTCCTCGGTACTGTAGCTTCACGCGCGTCCGTTAAATGCTTCTCGGGACACGGACACCTGCAATCAAGGAGGGTGCTGGGATCAAAGGAGCCGGAGTAGAGTTTCTCCACTTTCCGACGGACCTGGCGAATGCCCTCGGGGCGAGGCGTCGCCGTCGTCGTGGCATACACTTTTCCACGCGGGCGTCGCCCATCTCTTCCAGCGCATCAGCTTAATTGCTGTGAAATCCGAGAATCGGCCGAACGACCACCGCTCGCATTATCAAAGCTCTTTTCACCATCACCCGATAGAACGTTCGAGCAACGAGAGAGAAGCTTTTTTTTTTTCTTTTAATGCGAGCATATCTGCAATTATAGCGACGAGCCTTTGATCAGCGCGCGCAATATTTCGCTAATTACACTCGGGCACCGCGAGAAAGGCGATGCCTGCGGATCCGTTAATTGCAGGACTTCGGCGAGCGCCTCGAGAAATTATGTCCCCCGCTTGCGACCATCCTGCTTCCTAAATTACTTCTCCGCTCGGCCTCTCTCTCTCTCTCTCTCTCTCTCTCTCTCAAGTTACAACTTTCCTCGCTCTCAGTGAGCACTAATTGTGGCGACAAGCGTGAAGCGAGGGGACTAGATATTAACTGGGTGACATGGATCATTGCGAGAACAGCGCTCCCGAGATCCGATTGAGACGAGCGCAAGTTTGTCACCCGGCTAATCATCACTTGAGAACTTACGAACCGCACGCGTGCTCAACTCTAACTCTACACAACTAATTTTGTGCGGTCGAACTCTCATTCAAACATACAGTTTGTGAAATAATATACTCAGACTAAGTAAATTATTCAAGTAATACAGCGTACTGTGAATTAATTGTTAATTAAACGTCTTTTATTATTATTAATATTGCTTTATAAATTCTGTACTAGTAAAAACGATTATTCCCTCGTTGTCTCTTCAATGGGCAGAACATTGAAATTCCTATGACCGCACAAAGGCTTAGGAAATTACATTATTGCGCACGATTATGACAGAGCAAGAGGATATACATCTTCCTATATGGCCTGTTACATAAAAATACTGCATTAATTCACAACACTTACATACGAATACATGCGCGTGTATGTCTCAGTGGTGATAAAATTCCATGCCAAAGAGTTTGCCGAGCATTCCGCGCGACCGCGAGATTCCACCGCCAAAAATGTTCCGCTCACACATTTAATATCGTCACGAGCAAGTTTTATTTCCTCTCCCTTGCTTGGAGAACTTTCGTCGGGCTTCTTGCCCGGAAGTGGAATTTGCAATGCGTGCGAGTCTGTGTTTACGGCTTGTTCGCATAGGCGTGAGTTCTAGGGCGGCGGCCAACGAGGGACTAGCATAGCTATGATGATGCAGAGCTGTTTTCTCACCCTCGTTTCAACCTATTCAAATGGATATTGCAGTTATATACGGAGAACTCGGAAATTTGACGGTGCGCCGAGGGTGACTAGTTTGGCGGCTGAGATAAATTATAACTGAGAAAAACTTTTATGAATGCTCCGTACGCCGCCAGTGGCGCTCTCGCCTTTGGATTTTTCCCCCTTCTGTACGTAATCAGGTGGATGCGATAATACAGGAAAGTGTAAAAGCACCCTACTCAATTTGCTAACAGCAAGCGAGTGTTTTCGAAGCCCAGGAAATTCAGTGATGTGGGAAAATTGGAAGAATAGGTAAATCGAAATTCCCCATCGCCAATGCTGTTACAAAATGTTGAAATACTAGTATTACATTCTTGTTAATATTTCCTTACAATTTATACGAATCGTATATTATAAATATTTACCATTATTTTAAACCACATCTTATGATGTCCCAAGATTATTTAAGGAATAGGGGAACTTTAAATCGATCCGGTAACAATACGTGACTACAGGGTGCTGGTGAACCTTAGCTCGGCCACCTTTACCAGACAGCCAAAAGCAACGTGGAGAATGATATATCGAGGAAAGAGCAGTACGCGTTTCGTTTTTGATGTAGCGAAAATAGTTGGGAGATTTACGAGTCCAGGAGAAAAAAAGGGGGCGGACACTGGCCTGAAACATAGTGTGGACACAATCTGCGCCCTGCGCTAAAGCTTCGACACGAGCCTTTTTTACAGCCACTCGCGTATGTGTGTGGTAGCATTGAAACAACGGGAACTTCAATAGCTTTCAGTGAACCATCGCGAAATTGAACGAGAAACACAGGTGGACGCATATACATATACATGCATATGTATATGAATATCTCCCAGGTGCACATCGAGTGTCAGTTGATGCCTGTTTATGTTGCAGTGAAAAATCGCTGGGTCTTTGGGCGACGATTTATCGAGCAGGATTGAAATAGCTCGAAACTCCGCTCTCGAGCGAATGTCGACCGCGGGATTGACAAAGTCGCGAGATTCGTATTCCCGAGGGCGAAACACGTAGTGGAAGTGACGAAACATCTGTAAAGAGCGAAAGCATCGTAGCCTGTAGGACCCCGAAATATCGAAACCCCCCTTAACCACAGTGAATGTCTGAATAAACACGTGCAGTTAGTATCAAAAGTTTACGGCCACATAAATTTTTACGGTAATGACAGATTCTTTACTTTTGCTAATATGATTTTCTATCTGCGTTATTAAAACATTGATAAATGTTTATTGGTAATCGAAAGAGAAATGCCATGCAAAGATTCAGATATTTCCTTAAATATCAACTGCTCGGACGATCAGCAATGGATCGTACTTTCCTTAAAACTCTATCTAACCGCACACCAATTCCTGACGAACTTTACTCATCTACTCAAGTGAGTCTGATTTACGCACCCGCTTGATTCGTTGAGTCTTCGTAATGCTATTCCTAGAAGAACCAATAACGAATCTTGGTGTGCTTCAGACTCCGATTGACCGAATGTAATGCAAACTTCAAAGTGCTCGCACCGAGCGGAGCTCTGAATGTAACAACCGCTGCGTTAATGTCGATCACCCAGACAGAATATTCCAAAAGGCAATTAGAACGGCCTGGATTATTTTACGACATGTTTTCGTCTTCGGAGTGCCAAACTTCAATCATGCCTGGCGACATTAAGTTCAAAGTAAAATAATTCCAGAATATTAAGAAAAAGAATTTGAATCCTGATTGCGTAAAAGTATGCTGAATGTATAAATTGCCTATTCGTAGGTTTCAAACGTTCTCAGAACACTACAAGGCACATTCGACACCGAGAATCTTTCGCATAGAATTCAAAACACCCTCATCCTACTTGCGGAGATCCCAAGTCACATGCCTTCGCGGAAACTTCAAGTGCTATCCCTGTTTCTAGAAGAACTCTCGAACTCCTTCGATCCGACTGAGCAGAGTTTAAGAAGTATTTTCTGAATTCTACGATATTGCTACTACTTTGCATTAAAATTAAATTAAGATTCCAGTAAACTTAAGATGAGAGTTTTAAGTTTCGAAAGTCCAGTGGACAGAAACTAGGACACTAACCAGTTGTACTTTCTCATTGAATAACCTATCAATAGCACATGAAACTTATATTACTATATCGAAATTATCACAAAGTAATATCAAGTATTTAATATTCCCTGAAGATTTATAATAATCGTTTATCAGAAACCACTGCAATTACGACTTCCAGCAGTGAAATTCCCATTAAGCTCCCACAGACGGCGTGGGTTTTCTTGAAACTTTCAAAACATTCTTATAGGGCCTCTTTACGCTACGCAAACGAAGTTGGTCTTAAATTTCGTGATTACTTTCATTCGCAACTGGGGTGAAGTGAAGTCGGAAATGTGTCCCTGCATCAAATCATGTAGATTTTGTCAGAGCGTTATTAACGACGACATTCGCGAATGGGTGAGCCAATCCTAAAACCACAACTCGTTTCTCAGACCACCTTGCACATTTATATCTTTGCTTATACCTTTCCAAAAGCCACAACTTAAATGCTAAACTTATTATCGTACAAAGAGGACGTAATTAAGAAAAGCAATTTTCAGGGCACACTGTGCTGCAAGGATGCAAAGGACTTTTACGAGGTCTGGCAAGAATGGGTTGCACGGCAATCCGATATAGTTAGTAAAAATTTGAATTAAAATTCATCAGGACCTATAAAATATTATAAATCTTAATAACTATTAGCAAACTATCGGTGAATTTAACAGGCAGATATACAAGAAAATGTGAAAGATGTCGTAACGATATGTGCCAGCCCGGATCACTGGGACGACACTGTCGGATCTCCGAGTAGCTCTTGCTGCAACTTCCTCGAACAGGGCACCAATCTGCCGGATGTTTCGGTGTGCGCGCGTTACCGAAAGAAACGCAGCATCTCAGCCGACTTTGCAGATGCAATATGCGACGTGGAAAAGAAGAGCCAAGATCGAATGGAAAAAGCTGTCGGAACTAGAGAGTTCGTGGCAATAAAATCCCCAGGTAGAAGGAAGGCGAGAGAAGTTGAGGAAAGCTCGAACGAGATCGAGTTGGTAAAAGAAGATCTTGTGGTTCTTGGTGCCAGGAAAGATGTACCTGCGAAGGTGAATGAATTCGACAGAATCGAAGATGAAAACCTAATGGATCGACAGGATGGTGCGCCTGCTTTCAGGCCAACGAACAAGGATCAAGCCAAAGTATCGCTTTATCGTCCTCTTTACCGAAGCCAGGCTCAACCTGACATAGCGCTCGGATTGACAGAGATGTGGCAGCAGAAAGCAACCGACGAAAAAGATCCCATTGCAGATGAAATTGTACCGAAAGAAGAAACTCCGGACAACGATGTACCTAAAACTAAAATAGTTAAAAGTCCGAAAGCATTGCTTTACAGGCCAGAACGTATAACAGTCGAGGAGACCAAGGAAAGCTTACGAAAACCGTATAGAGATTCGAAAGCTGTAAAGATTAACGGCGAATCGAACAGTGAAATCGGTAAAATCGCAGAAATCGAAGGGAATATAAAAACCGACATGCACAGACAACAAATTATGAACAAAGACATTAGCGTACCAACTATAAAAAAAGAAGTTATTCCTACCACAAATTTACTAACCAGTAGAAGTGATCAAAGTCCTATACGAAACCAACAACAAAGAGATGCGCGCATCATGAAAAAATCAGAGATCTCTCAAAGCAAAAGAACTGTAATAACAGAAACTAAAACATCGCCAAGAAAAACTGCAGGTGAGAAAACAACTCCGAGGGACAGTCAAAGGTCAAAGGTTGGCGAAACCATTCAGAAGGAAGGAAAACACGATGAAATCTCCAGACGTGAAAGAACATTGCAACGAAAAGATCATGAGTCGATGGAAAGAAGAAAGAAAGTCGATATTAGCAAGGCCACAAGCATAGGTGAAGGGAAACGAAAACGAGAGGACATCGCAGCTGGTGAAGGCATTAAAGGCATACCGTTAGAATCGAAAGAGGGCAAAGCGGATTCGAAGGTGAAGGAAGATGCCGTCAAGAAGAGCGAGTACTCTTACGGGAGAGGCGCCGACAAATCTCGCGATACGGATGATGAAGAGAAACTAACGCGCCGGCAGGTCGGCAAGAAGGCAAGAGCGGATATCGCAGTGGCGGCAGGAGAAGAAATGGACGACCTAAGTAAGAGTAAAGAGGCTCCCGGGGAAAGAAGGAAAAAGGCAGATGCAGCTGACAGCGAAAGAAGGGGAGCGCTTTACCGACCTGATGAAGAAGGAAAAGTTGCCGGGGCTGATGGGACCTGGAAAGGTCGCTCAAACCCCGTGAAACAAGGGGTTGATGAGCTTGACTTAATGAACGGCCAGAAGCTTGGTAAGTATGGCCGTCCGAAACGCGAAACTCTCTATGGGTTTGCGAGAGCATAAGATTAGGTGCTCGGACGTGCTCGACTTCCACAGCTAACTACTTCGCTGTGCTAATCATCGCATACTACTTAACAACGGTAGATTCTTGAATAAAATAGCTTAATAATAGAGACTAGCAATTAACTATTTCTTCTATTATTTTTATTACTGAATCGTCTAACTAATATTAAAAAGAGCAATATGATTATCCTTGTTAACTAGAAATCGTATTGAATGAATAATGAAATGGAAATTACACGATTCACATAAAGATAATGATACTCATAAATAAAAGCAAGTGCTCTGCTCGTAACACGCAAAGGTGGAGAGAATCTTGGTGCAATGGAGGATAAACTAGGACTCACTGCTGACAGTCGAAAAAAGAAAGAAGAAGGCAGCACGATCAAGAAGGAATCCAGGCACTTTGATACGAGCAGAATGACCAGCGACGATTACGGCAAGATAAATGGAACTCGTAATCACAAGAGAAAGCCGCCACTTTCCAAACTGGAGGAGGCGGAGATTGGTAAAACGCTGACTGAATACCCGGACTCCTATAACTTTATGGTTATCGCCCAAGCTGCTGTTCAATATCAATACTTTGCCAATCGAATTTCAATCAAAACTACTCTATTATTAAATCTTATAAACTTAATACTGAAATACTGACACATGCTTCATTATAGACTGAGCATATTTCCAATTAGTGTAAGAATCAATTTCAACAGAGAGGATCTGTAATAGTGGATTATAGTTATTCGATTGGCAAAGTACGAATGAGCAGATAGCATTACCCAGAACGACTTGATGCGATCCGTTCTTCATTGATCGAAAGGATAAAGTAATTCCAGTATCGTCTTGAACTTGGTGCGATGCAGGCCCTGCGAATCCGATCGAGTACCAATTATCGAACGAGCATTTCGTGAGGCTCGGTTGGACGGTGTTGCCGGTTACCAAAAGCATGAGGAAAATCGTCCAGTACCAGGCGCGCCCGGCGAAACCTCATCTGGATTGGTACGTGAACCAATAATTCGGCACAGTGGCGTAACCGCAAGGTGAATTCCGTTCTCTTACCGAGGAGAATACCGGCGATCGCCAGACAGTCCCACTGCGTCCGACGGATTAGATCCATTAGAAATGCTCTGTAGAATGTTCTACCATCTAAGTACCACTTTCACCCTCTCAACCTCGAATAGTACAATCAATCAGTGAATCCCTGTGTGAGAAAAAAAACTGCTCCTCGCGCAGTTTGCACTTTTCGCGATCATTAGCACCTGTAATAGGAAAAAAAGGGGAAGAGAGAAGAGAAGGACTATGTAGATTCGTACTGACTCGAATATATGCGGCTACGCTGCTGAGTTTGATTAGACGAGTAGCTCGCCCGTGGAATCCGATCGCGCGAAATAGCTCGTTAAATTTTATGCGTCGACGAATCGACGCCAGGCGTTTGCTAACACATAGTACATCGGGTCGGGTCGGATATATACGGCGGAAATAATGATGCGAGCAGTCGAGAGCAGACTCCCCGCAGTTGACTGCTCGATGTTCACCCCCGTTGTGTCAGGCGAACGCCTGATTCCTAAATATACACGCCGACATTCAGCCAGCCGCATAACATATTGCACGAATTGCTGTGGAATCGAATGATTCGTGGGAAATAACGATGCTCGTATTAACAATTGTGTGATAAGCAATTATAAATCCTCACAGTCGGTGATAAGCGATTTCAATGTCAATACTACCCTTTGCTGCTTCTCAAAGCGTAGAGAACTGAAAGCAATGAAATAAAATCGATCAATCTTTATCTTCTATTTTTTAATTAAGTATTTCTTAATTAAGCACGTATAGAAGTGTAAAGTGGGATAATTAAGTAGCGGTATTGAATGTGTACTTTCACCCTTGGGTAGCAGAAATTCTACCTTGGGACACGAAATTTATTTAGCATTTGCATTTAAAGGTTCAAGAAACGCAATATGGACGGAACCGTCTATTACGGAGATGGATTCTCGCCTTTCGTGCAGTTCCATCCAGACGAGTCCGCCGAGGTTTTCTATCCAAACGGCAGACTAGCTATTAAAGTGCACAGGCCAGAAGATCGAAATTGTAATGAGAAATTGACACTTCCCTTTAAAATACTTTTCGAACTCTTTGTGGTCCAAGTTGTTGAGCCAAGCATTTTAGTACATTCTAATTTACAATGAAAGGATCACAAAGAATGTAAATAATAACTGAAAAAAACTTGCGGACAAGTTCAAATATTACTAAAATCTATTTCAAGACGATATGTACACCGTATTCACGCCAGGAGGCAAAGACTCCCTAGGAATTGGACGGCAATCACAGATTATCGCCGTTTTCGATAGCAAAGGAAACGGTGTCCTCTTCGACGAGGACGGCGGCATAAGGTATCATCGCGAACACACGAAAAAATCTTGACGCTTTTACAAACTTCGTATATCAATTTTAGACTATCGTACAATCAAATCGGTGGAATGTGCATAGATAATCCTTCGGGCGATCCGTACGCCTGGCTGTGGAGCAGAGAGCGAAAACAGCCGGTGACTCGGACAACGTGTGACGTGAGTGTCACATTTGTTTATTTATCGTATCGTCGCGATGATATACTCCGTCAATAATACTCAGGCACTCGATCGGCTCGGCGTAACAGTAATCAAACGTTTGCAGGAGAGGTCGATTGCACATTTGGAAAAATATTTACCCACCGCCGCTGTCGAGGCCATCGGCAAAAGGTAAATGTGTCTGTATGTATGTGAATTCCCACGTGTCTCGGCTTATGTACATATTCAACTGTATTACCACTTTTTGCTCTATTAATGATCAATAGTTAACACGATATAGTTAAGTCGCTCAAATATTTGTTTACTGAATGATTGAAAATAATTTCGTAGAAAATACCGGTCTTACTTTAAGTAAACTGGTTGAATCCTGCGTAGTCTGTAATTAATATGCTATAATCATTAAGTTCCTGTTTATTGGAATGCATTTTCCGATCGATGCAGCGGCGGAAGTCGCAGGACACCGTCCTCGGCGGCCTCACGGAATAAGGAGAAGAAGGCCGCGGAGCAGAAACCTGTTGTCGAAGAGCAGGAGGATGAGGCCACGTCCGGGTATGTTGCCAAGAAAAAAGTGGAGCAATTGTGCTCTGACCAGAGCTACTAATTACACTACGGGGTCGGCCGAGTGCGCCTAGCACTAATAACCACGTTCTTCATTAACGTGTAATTGTCGTTACGTGCCAGACGAGTATAACTGCTGTGTTACAATGGGACAAACCCGTTTAATAGCTATTCCGTATAAAACGCAAAACGTTGCTATTGTACTTCAACTAGTGATGGACAAATTGTCAGAAATTAGTGATATATTTTTAATTGAAGAGGGAAATGAAAAGTTCTCCAATTATCTGCTGTGTTAGATCGGACTTCCAAGAAGACAGTGAGAAGTCGGTGTCCCACATAAAGATGGTCTGCATGAAACTGAACGAATATCTCAGTCTGAGGATCGTCGATCGAAAGAACATTACCTTGAACTTCTCTTCAGGATGTAAAAGTATTAAGTACGTGGAGTGCGACTCGGTTTAACTAAAAAATTACGTTCCCTTACTAATACCGTCTCAAATATGCAGAATCCATCTGGGTACGATATTAAATTTAAAGAAAGTGGTGAATACTTACACGGTTGACAGTAATGAGAAGTACAGCATACAAGAGTAAGAAAAACCAGTCCAATTAGAATCCATAAACTTAACATTTTTCCATGCATTTTCACTTTGCAAGTCCCTTTCATTACCACAGAAACAAATATCAAAACGCTTTAATAAGTCCAGTGGATTCAACCAGCAGTTTGTGTGAGTTCTCGCGAGAAATGCGGAAGGTCAAAGAGTACGCGGAAGAACGAAACAAATACATGCTGAAATACAAACCTTTCGCCGAAAAGTTGAAAGGGAAATCCGTATGCAAGTCCTGTTAAAGGAATCACAACCTTCACATTCCCTTCAAACTATACAAATAAAAATATTATTGGTGGGCTGAAGAATGTAAACGCAGATTTATATAAATAAAAATGAGTATGTAATTAGAATAATTATGAAGTAACCAAATCATATCTCGATGTTTCGTGTACAGAATTCTCGGGACAGCAAACAAACGTAGTTTGCTTGTACCGTGCGCGCGTGAACGCATTTTCAACTGTCCTGCTTGTCCTCGTGTATGTACGCCTACGTGTATATAATCATTAGAAACGCCAGCATATTGTCACTCTGCTCGATGTGTGTGCGTGTGCTCAAGACACATACGTAAAACATATTCCCATGTCCCCGGGAATATTTCTCGGCGAGAACCTTAAGTACTAAGCGCGTAGAGCTAGGAATTTAGGGAAGGATTTGGAAGGAAAAAAGGATCAGAGGGAGAATAATTCCGCGATAATTTTCATCAATAAATTAGAGTTAGGTCAGGAAAAGCGCAGAAAAGGTGAGGTGAGGATTGAATTGGGAAGAGAAATAAAATAAGGAGAGCAATAAATAGAGTAATCGTAAGATCATGAAGGAGGCGCGCGAGTCTCGACGAAGTCGTCATGCCATCCACGGTGATGACGACAATGAGTCTTAAAGCACTCGCGCTAGAAAGTATGAGGTACGATGAAGGTGGAAAAGGGGAATACTTTCATACGTGTACAATACATAATATAAATAATGAAGTGTGTACACACGGTAATCTGGGAGTACAAAACTCCCACGCGTATCGAAGGGCCGTCTGACTACTGCCACTTATTTACAATGCCCTTCGAAACCACTGCGTCGATCGAAAGGCAATCGATCTTTACTTCGTGATACAACCCGATGCGCATTTCTGTTTTCCATTTTCTTTTAGTGAGATGATAGTATTAAGTAAGCGCCGTTATACCACGAAGACCGATTGCCAAAGGTTACGTGGCGAAGGTACGTTCCATCCTGTGAGGTTTCCAGGAGCGGTGGCGCAAAGAAAAGGAGAGTCTCATCGATAATTTTCGGCTGACACTATCAGGGCCGCTTGCTGGAACATGATCCCGAGACTCCCTTTCTTCATGCTGCCGTCCTTATCGCCTGTTCTTTCAGAGAGCTGGCATCTCGTTCCAAGCGAGTTGTTCGCGTATTCTGGGGCACATATTTACACGGTACTCGAAGATCCTTTTCGTACTCCCTTTCTCTCACTCTCTCTCTCTCTCCTCCGCACGTGCCAACATCGCATCGCGTAAGGCACTATGTGCAGAGTGGAAGAGTGACTGAAGAAGAGGAGTCGATTGCTCCACAGAATTCCGAGGAGAACGACGCCCAGGAAGATTGGAGGGCCGAGAGAACTCAAGCGGGAGAGCGAGAACGAAATATAAAGGCAACGGATAGCCGAAGAGGATCTTCGAGGTAGCCGGAAGATGTGAATTGAAGGCATGTCAGCACGACACGTTCTTTCTTGATGATCGCCCACCCGCTAAGGAATTCCACCTATCCCTGTCTCTCTGTCTCAACGTTTCCTTCGTCCATCACTGTTAGTGTCTTTGATCGATTTAATCGCTTGGCCGATCTCAGTTAGCGACTTTCACGAATTCAGGATTCGGCACACTGCAATTATCCGTCGTATACGCCGGATGGACGAAGCCGCTACTCATCAGATTCTTTCTATCAACTGCGCGCACCCGCACAAAGAGGAAAGCAGCGACGAGAGACGCCACAACAACCACCAGCAACAGCATCACCAAGCCACCGACGAAACCTGGTAGACTCATGCAGATCGTTTCAGGATCAGAAGACGCACTTGCGTTCTGTATGACCACCGTCGTATCATTGCTTGCATTCGCTGTACCCAAAGCGAAATTCACATCACCCGGTGCTACCACTTGAATAATCCTCGATGTATTCACATCCGTCATTTCTTGAGCGGCGCGCTTGTACACGTGCGTCGACATCACTGTCACCGTTCTATATGTATTCTAGAAATCACAAGAAGAAGATTTCATATTAGTATACCATCAGGATTGTTCATCCACAAGAAACGCTGGAGGGATGGAATGTTGAAACTCACAGATTCATCATCTTCAAAGTGTTCGAGGTCGTGTCGCCGCCGTCTGGCGCCTCGAAGTTCCGCAGGGAAACCTTCGACCGACCTCGGCCGACCTCCGAGGGTAGCCAGGTTACCCTCGAGCTCCTCGGAACCGACAGTTCCCTTTCTCTTCACGGTTTGGTACGCCGCTGCTGGGTGACCAGGAAGAGGAGGTGGAGGAAGGTGAATGTTATCTTGTGGACTCTGCGGTGAGCTGCTGGCAGTCGCATCACCGGGCGTCGAGCTTGGCGAGGAGGAGGAAGTTTGCGCTTGCGGCGCTGGGACAACATCCGGGTTCGGCTCACTGCACAGCACCGACAGAAAAGACATATACGTTAGCGCCTCTCTCGTATTTGCTTGGCTACAACAGCTGCGCCAGTGAAATTCATAAGATGATGTGCTTCTCTCCTACCTGTATGCACCGGCTGGTCCACTTGGATGTCGTGGGTCGGCGAACGCCGGTGGCACTCCGTATTCGGGTACAGGAGGAGCTCCGTACTCCGAAGCGAGTCCTTGGTGCACCGGTGTCCCGTATTCCTGTGCAATGCCAGCAGCAGGTGCTCCATATTCCAGACCAGGGTGGCCACACTTAGGCTCCGGACAATTATATCTGCAGACTTGAATTACGCACTGGAAGTGGACGTTCATACTATCAGGGAACTTGAATGCCTGGAAGTAGGCGAAACTGACGACTGATGCACTTGGACCGAAGTTCTTTATCTTTTGGAACCTGCTCGATAATTAAATAATGTATTAATATTATATGTTATAAATGAATTATTAATATTATCGTTATAAAACTATTGATAATATAAGTCAATCTTTACCTTGACATGATCTTTGGTCTAACGACACAGCCGTATTGATCCACCAGTTGAATCGGCGCCCGTTTCCCGTCGTGTGCCACACAGTTTCTCACGAGCATGTCGAACTTGTTCTCATCGTCTTTGATAGCAAGCACCATTGTCATGGTCTGTCCAATCTTGACGATACCGGACACCTCACTAGCCCACGGTCCCTTTCCCACCTGTATCTGCATCCAGCATTGTAGATTGTCACCTAGGAAGTTGGCTGTGACAGCGTGCAGCATGTCTACTTGGAAAGGTCTGAAGGTGACAGCCTTCTCGTAGAAGTCGTACCAGGTACAGCGCAGCTTCCTTGCTTGATCCCATACTTCCTGAACGTAAGGATCGTATTGAACGATAATGGTGTTTTCGACGTAGCTACCGGAAGGCGTTGGCGCTCCGTATGGCGCCACATTGTGATTGGCTGAAGAACTCATGCCGCACGAGTTCAAGAAGATCTCGAAAGTTGCGCTCAAATGACCGGTGCCAGGTTTCAAATGGACACAATGTGGATCCGAGTAGAAACCTTTACTGAAGATCATCCCATAGAAAGGCCGATCGAATTCGATGTTCACTCGCATATGCGTCTTTTCACATTGTACTTGGAGATGCTTGATCTGTGGAGTGTCGGGCGATGCCAGTGGCCAGTTCTCCTCGGCTCCATGCGATACGGAAGGTCCGTATTGTGCCGGAGGACCGTACACCGATCTGTGCTCCAGAGGCAGGGCACTGCTGTCGACTAGTGGTGCCTCGCATTTTACACCCTGTAACATAATAGTTTGTATTATTAAGTCACTCTTATCCAATCAGTGAAGAAATACATTTTATACATATGATAAACGTGAAGTTTAGTTTCAGTGCTTTAAACGAGAATGAAGTAACTTTCATTTTATTAAATGTTTATGTTGTGAAATTATTTTCTAATATCTGAACTTTGCGAAGATAAAACTAGTTGCCTTTTGTATAACTGTTAATAGGAAGATATAACGGAGCGAATATTTAGGACATTTAGAGAATCCCCTTTTGTACATGCAAGCCAGAAAATGAGAAGAGGCGCTTGGATGTCAGTACTTTTTCGCTCTCGTTCTTCTGTCCTTTTGAGAACGGCCACTAGCGCAGCGGTACCGGCTGGAAGCGGCCGCTCTTTCTAGAATTACAATGAATGACAAGGTACACTGGTATGTACACTGAACGCAGCCACCTCCGCCGGGAATTGTGTGCGTGTCGAGTCGAGAGTCCGCGATGCAGAGGCGATGCTGCATTAGGAATTCTGTGGACGTCGACCGCCGAGTTGCGACCTTTTGCGGAATGCCAATCGAATGCGGGTTACGGTGCTCGGGATTCCGTTTAATTGTACTCCGATGCGACCTTGAAGAAGATAGGCTAACATTTCGTGAACGTAGATTTGAAGCACTTTACGAAATGCAACACATTCCCAAACAAACACGAATTTAAATGTACATATTATCGAAGATAATAGGTCGAAATTTTACGCGATTAAAGTACCTGATCAAATTCCGCACAAAGAAACAATGGAGATTGTAAGTAAAAGGGGTAGAAAATTGTCAATCTCACTATACGTTTTCCTGCCTAAGAGGAACTCATTCATTTAGTGGACGGGATTGTTAGGTGTAGTATCCGAAGTAAAAGAAAGTTAAGGAAACATGCCGGTCACGAAGAGTCGATAACGTCTCCTGCGTTCAACGGTGACCGGAATTGTGTTAGCAGTGAAAAAGGGAACGCTCCGCTCCGGAGTGCGCTCGAAAATAAAAATACTGTTATACAAAAAGCGTTCGCCGGCACAAATCGATCGCGCTGCATATATGTATCGGGAATGGAAGCAGTTCGACCAACGCCCACAAGTGTTGCATTCCAGGTTAACCGATATTGACGCACGTGGCCACATTTGTGACATTGTTCGTAAATCAATCGCATATCAAAAGAAGAAATATGTAAGCTTTCGAACGTTATATTTTCGCAGTTTTCCTTCAGATGTATTACAAATATCTCATATACCGTTATATGGAATCTAAATTATTAAACACCAATATTGTAATAACCTAGCACTTCATTTACATATTTCCTACGAATTAACATAATGGAATTCTCTCTTTTAATATAATTAGAAAGCAAAGATTCAGAAATGTATGCAATTATATTTTCCGGACTATTTCTTCTTCGACCTAGCAGGGGGTTCCTTTGATCGAGTCATTATTTTCAAACCATTAAAAACCGAAGCGTTTCTCAAATAGCTTATAGGAACGTAGATTAACTTTAACACCCACTAAACGAGTACAGCCTCTTAGTAGTCCATAACTGACAGGCTTGAAGCAGAGATCAGTAATCACTTCGTACACGATACTTAAACTATCACGTGTACGTGATTGGCTTGCTTATTAAGTTGTAACACCGGGCGGAGAAGTGATAAGGGTTCTACCAATGGGGTCGATGATAAGCAATATCTTCGGAGAACGCGGGTATCAGTGGTCGTTCAGGATCAACAGGAAATATACGAATCACTGGCAATGGTCGATACTTGCTAACTTGAGAATTGAGAATCTCAAAGTAGTGGAGAGGCATCGAACCACGCCGTACGCATACCTGCCCGCTTTCTTGTTCTACTTGCACCTGTGTTGGATCGGTTCTAGGAGGCCCATCGACGGAAAAGTCTGCCGTAACCGGTCGGTGAAACGAAATCGTTCCAGCGATCCAATAATCCCTCGTCGTCGGTGGATAGCGTAGCAAAAAGACGCCAGGCTTACGGTATCAGGCTCGCGCTAATCGATGAGTGGACGTCGGCTTACATAAGGTAGCGCACTCCTACCAAACGATGCAATATCTAAATAGGTGTGAACCAGTTGCTGATACGCGGAACTGACACCGGCCGATTTCCATCAACAGTGTTGAACAGTGCTCTAATAAGGAGGGCGTTCTAAGGTTCTGAAGTTCTTGGGTTACAGTGCAAATCTTGACGGGTGCGTATCGATGTCGAGATATCAGGGTGCCAGCTCCGTTTGGGAGCAGCTTTTATGACTCACTTTCGATACACGCCCCCGGAGCCACACTTGATACTACAAGCCTGAACGTGTGTATACGCTCGCCGCTAATGGAAGAAGCCACACGCACGCGACGGGAGAGTCAATTTAATATGAGAGGCGAGCGGCGAGCGTGGGTGGAGGACGATTTCACTTTTCCATTGTCATCGAGAAGAGCGGCCATCCACCCGGCCGGACAACGCACTTTCACTGAATAACGAGCGCCGGCCCTCCTCGCTAATTGCCCGAAGATCAAGGATCTCGTACCGTTCAACCATGGAATTCCGCAACAGAATCTCTTCGAGCCTTTCTCTCTGATATCGAACAGTGTTAATTGGCATTCGACTCGGTTTATTGTCTCCGAAAAAGGTGCCGAAAGGTGGCATGGCATGCAAAGGGGGAAGATGAAAGGTGGAAAGAGAGAGAGAGAGAGAGAGGTCCCGCGGCGAAATAAGAGCTCCGAAGTGGAGTGGCCGAGTTTCTCTCGACTAGAAAGTGGCAGAAGCCTTCGACGATTCTGCGGGTCCACGTGCGGTGGCGGCGGTGGAGGCACGGTGGGCGAGCTATCGAAAATAAGATAACAGATTTTACCAAGAGAAACCTTCCACGCTCTTCGCAATACCGAGCGGTGTCGTTTCCTCTATATATGGTGGCGAAAAAGTAGGCCGGGTCAGCCAGTTCAAACGACGGCGGCGGCAGCGGCGACGACGACGGCAGCGTTACCAACCTGCGTCTACTGACAGGCTACGGGTGTCGATAATCCTGCTATTGCACCTTTGTCTCCAGGATATACTCGGATTCTAGTCATGTAATACTAATCACGCTCCCCTATGTTGCACCACTCAGCCCTATTAGAACTAATTGAAATTCGAGCACATATGCATACTGCAAATCCTTACTGAAACCCTAATGCCGCAATAAGTGGGTGAATGTTCTTTGATCAATTATCGTGTTTACTATGAGCATCCAGAAATTGCTTTAATAGTTTACAAGTACATCTTGTGACATATTATTACTCAAATAATCTAAACCAACAAAGTCATCTTGCTAATGGAAATAAAACTGTTCGTGAAATAGAAAGATTTATATTTATCAGCTGTGAAGTCAGTCGCATCTGTAATCCCGTTGTATAAAAGGTATCACCGGTTTACCTGCCAAAAACAGCAGTTTCCCGGACGCAACGGGAGGCAAGGAAAAGCGAGGGCAGGCTAATTAAAAGCCGAGACGATTAGAGCGCAGACAGAGAGCCCTAACCGTGAGAATCAGGCTGAGAACGATCGCGAATACACACGTTCTTTGCGAATGAAACGCACAGGGTAGAACTTTAATTAAAGAAGAACGCTCAGATACGGCATGCACCGGTGAGCGGTACGGTTTCGCGTTAACTAGACAGCCGTCTGCTCTTCTATAAACGCTTGTCTGTCTCGATAATCTTCGACCTAACTTTCAATATTAATCGGATAAATCAATTGCACAACTTTATCGAGATCGACTTTCTACTGAAACTGCATTGAGGAACAATCAGGGCATAAGACGTAACCGAAGAATGGCGAGACGATTGAAGTTGTACTGATCCAATTAACAAGAAACTAGATGAAATCACTCGACAAAGAGCTCGCACCCCCGTAATGCAGAGGGATCGTCATCAAGTTGTTGGAAGTGGCGGGGAATCAGTCGGGGCACGATCTCCTGTTACAAGATTACGAAGAGAGGCGAGGCAGGTTCACCAGAACGAGCGCACTGGAAAGCTCTCGTTCTGTGGTCCGCCGCAAGATTGCACGTTCCGAATAGCCACAAAGGCGGGAGAGTATCCCTTTCCTATTCATTAGAAATTATCAATGCTGGTTTGATTCCGACTAGGAAAGCCGCCTTTGACTGTTCCGTCGCAGCCGCGTCCAGCAATTAGTTACACGCTCCTGTAGATTTGATTGTACCATTCGGGATAGTTAGTAGTAATCCACGACCGAAATAGATAACAATCACTATGTTATAATAAAGAATACTATAGTTACCAAAAACGGTAATTTAAGCAGGGGTACATTAATGACTAGTTAGCAATGTACACCTTTAATTTAGTTGAAACACTGTTCTAAACATACATTCCACTTAATGTCCGCTACATGGTAGCCGTCTTTAAGGAATGCAATTAAGTGCATGGAAACCAAGATGAATGCCACTATGGCGAAGCAGCGCACGTAATTTCTGAGGGCTACCGAACCTATTCCCAAGATAGATTAGTGGAATAGGTCAGTTCCAAAGCCTGACTCATTCCAGGTAGCATCCTCCAAAAAGACCACCTACTCCACAACTAACCGACAAAGCTATTTAATCATCCGACCACTAATTTTTCCGAAACCGTGAAAGGAACTTTCTACCTGATGCGCACCGATGCGCTGCGAAGATTCAGTCATCGCAAAATCCAGAAAAATTCACCAGGAACCCGATGCATCCTGACTGTTCGGTATGCGGGAAATTATTTTCGCTTTTTTACATTTATTGCTAAAGCTTGTACCGACACATGCGAGAAATGTTACTCCGAACCGGATGTATATGTGTATATATATGTTGCAGGCAATTATTTCGCATCAGTTATTCGAGAAAATATTGTGCTCCCGATATGTGCCTGGAAGTTGAAACATTCGAGGGTCCCGAGCATGGAATGCGCGGCAATGCAAATACAGCAATATTATTTCTCTGCTTTTCCTCGAATTCCCTTCAGATTTATGCAATGTTATTGGTCCACTCGACACTATTTATTTTGCGAGATTCGCGCAATTTCGACTTTCATACATCGAACCCTCTCTACCTAAAAGATATGTAGTGGAGTGTAGGGGGTCGTGAGCATCAGCGGGTATCGGCGTTTTCACTGCAAAACCGATGGAATCGCGTGTGTTTCGTTGGGGGCAAAGTGAGCCGAGCGAGTCTCGTCGGCAAAAAGTGGTGCGATCGGGGATTCGAGACGAGAGACAGGATCCGGCGAAGCGCGACGCTGGCCATGGAGAAACAGGTGGAGTCTCTCGTGTCTGCAAGGGCGTGAGGAAGACAGAGACAGAGAGAGAGAGAGAGAGAAAGAGAGAAAGAGAGAAAGAGAGAAAGAGAGAAAGAGAGAAAGAGAGAAAGAGAAAGAGAGGGAGAGGAGCAAGCGGACATCTCTTAAGAAAGAAAGCTGCCAATGGAAAAGAAGCCGATCTTCTGCCGGGCAAGTGGACTAGCGTCCAGTCCGCTACGCGTCCGTCCACGTCGGTAGAGAACGAGAAGGAAGAGGAAGGTGGCTCTGAGGTGCGCGCGGCAAAAGAGAGAGGGAGAAAGAGCAGCGTCGTTTAGAGAGTATAGTCGAAAGAGGGCAACGCGTCCGGCGCGATGACCTACTATCTTCGGTTCGGCTCCTCACTCCTATCCACTGCAGTAACACCACTGCCGTACTACCCAACACTCATACAGTACATTGTATATACATGGACGCTTTACTAGCAACGCACACCCGTCAACTACAATGCACCGACTCCACTGCGCTCGCCGTTTTCATTCACTAGCACGGACCACCAACTCTGGTGGCATCGCTCGCAGCATCCCACCGCACCGAGGAGACTCCATTTAGATCGACTTGATACTCCACTGTATTCTATCTTATCCCGCATGCATCTAATGGACCTGCCTCAGTAACTCGGACATGTCCGTGTACACTCTGATAATTCAATGTTCTACGGTGGAAATGACTGTCGATTTGGAGTGGAACTGAAATCTGATGTCGCGGACCAAACGAAATTGCCAGTCACTCAGTGATTTTTCGTGGTTGGTAACAGTCGAGTATACTGTTCAATCGTATTCTATGACTCTGAAAATACTCTTCCATTCGATCAAATTAGGGATAATAATAATCATTGAAAAGTAGTATATAAAATTGATTCATGGATTATTCGAATATCGAGGATTGCAAGCAAACAAATTAATGAATGTGTTAACGACAGTTGCACAAGGGATCCAATGAGAGATGGTCGGTTGCGCGCACGTGTATCCTCATTCGCAGGAAGCAGAGGAGGCTTCAGTCCCATTCAGGCTTTTACTTCGAAGCGATCGCGCCGGTGTCAGTGCACAGACAACTATATGTGGCACAGTCAGAGCCCGCGGCTACGGTGATTCCTCTTAAGCATTAAGTTAACGTCACGTTGTTTCTCGGCCAACACGTGCGTACGCACCCGCGAATAGCGGTCCAGCGGTGGCGGCGACGTGCCAGCCACAACGTTTAGGCATCACTGAATTGCGCCCCCTTTTTCCCCCGCCCGAAATGTCCCACCACGAATCTCTTAACGGTCCGTGGAATTCCTAATGATCGATGACTTCGATGGCGAAAACCGCCGGTGGCGACAACCACTCCCGTAAATTTGGCGACGCCACCTGCCTCATGCAAATGTACGTGTCAAGGCACACACCAGTCAAACGGACTCTCGAGAACTCGATTCATTAATTTCTCCTTTCTCAGACACGATGATTTCACTGACTTCAATCCGCCAAACCACTTTTTGCACGCGGTATTTATTTAGAATTATTTTATAAAAGTCCTGCTGAACAATGGTGGCGAATAGATAAAATAGGCGGACAAGTGCGTAAGTAGATTCACCCGGTTTACACTGAATAGCATAACGGTAGCAACACTTCAGCGTCTCGTTGTCACCTTAAAGGAGAAGATGGCGAACGGTGAGTTTTCCGTGAGTTTCTGGAAAACTGACAGTCGATCGAGCTTTCATTGCGACGCGACACGCGAACCTTGTCAAGACTACGTTAGTCAATGGTTAAGAATCGAAGCGCGTAGATTCGAACACTTCTTAAGCATACTGGTTAAAAGTTGGGAAATTGGATTTTGAATAGGAATAGTTTCTACTCACAGCCAGCAAGTTAGGCAACAGGAAGATTAAAAGTATCTTCCGTATACTCCGCCACGTCCTCTCCATCATGCGAGTGTCGTCTCTGCAATGAGAAATCATGCTGGTAATCACTGGGTTCATTCAAACTTCGTTTTAGTTCCGAATGTATCAATCGAATAAAGATGATTTAAAAAAAGCGATATCACAGAATAAAAGCAATTATGAATCACAATAGACTAAGATTAACTAGACAGGACATGTTTCATAGTAGACAGCCGGACGCGCAAGTAGCACAGATACGCAGCCAGATATGTCCAAGGAACTTTAAGCAATATGCAATTAATTCCAATCGAGCATAATTAAATACCACTTATTTCAACCCAACTATCACAAATATGAGAGTGCAACACCTTGTCATTTAATACAGCACATCCTTGATCAACAATACTAATTTAATCCTCCCTAATTATCCAGCGAAAGAATATAAAAAAAACAATAAAAGACGTTCTCCAATGCACTTGTCAGCCCTTTCTCAATATAAAATAAGCCCCCTTGGACGTCCCGTCGAGCATCGAAAACGTGAACAAAAGAAGAAGGAAAAAAAAAGAGCGAGAGAAAGAATAATCACTCGACCACCTGAAAGGTGTGCTGGTACAGACTCCTTACAATTGGCCACCCTTTTTGAGCACCGATCACACAAAACTCTCTCGACAAATTCGCGTCAGACGGTCCTCATCGGGGCCCGGCGTGCTCGTGGCTCGTTCAGCCGTGCGAGAGAAGAAGGGAGAGGAGAAGAAGCAGAGAGAGACAAGGAAGAGGGCTGGCTGTGCGTGTCACGAGTTGACACAGTGCGGAGCCAGAGGTAAGGTGGTTGCGTTGGCCGACGGGGACTAACTGAAGGTGCGAGCCATGCTCGTCTCGGCCACGAGCCACGTCCCAGTGACCTACTGACGATCGCGATCGTCAGTACTGTGCACTCACCGCACCCCCTCCTTCTCTTTCCTGGCTCGTAAGTCCCTTCTGCCCCTTCCGCCCGGCGAATCGGGCCCAAAGAGGCCCATCGTCCTCTCGCCTCCCCACCCCTTACACCCCACTCCCCTTCTCTCCCTCAGTCACTCCTTCCTCTGTCCTTCTCTCGCTCTCGATCCTTCTCCTTCCCGCTCCACTCGGCGAATCCCTTCTGTCTGCTCCTGTTTCTCTCTTACAAGCAACCGTCCCAACGTAGCCCAAGCACAGGTGAAAGACACCGTGAACAGAGGCGCGAGGCCCATTAAACGCGCTCCCTCAACGAGATGGTATCACTCATTTCGGGAGCCTCTTCACTTCGTACTTCCAATGACACACACGATTCTTTGAGATACAAGAGGGGGGACGCGTTCTCCCATTCTATAGGAAAGTGCTCCAGGAAACGCTCGGCTCTACTTGTTTCGATACCAACAGAACCACGAAGCTAGGATGTAATAATATATGGGAAACTTGTATTAGTAATTCCTATCTGATAGTTTATACACCGTGACATGCATTCGTAATCGATGGATTTAGGAAATGTGATTGTAGAAGAGAGTTGGGAGTCATCGCAGATGCGAGTGAGTTCGGAAAAAGTCATTTGTCGATCGAGGACGAAAAGATATTGTAGCGTCAGCTGGTTCCCGTGGAGAAGCGAGCAAGAGAAGACGGACACTTGGAAAAGTCTGGCGGGCGTCGGTCGACGAAACGGATACCGATCGTGACTGGAATAACGCTTGGGAGTACCTAGGACGACAATGCTCTGCTCATCCCGACCTGTTACTGCAAACGGATCATGCTCCTGAGATGTGACGGCAAAGTGGCTTCGATTTCAGCAAATCGCACCAACAAGGAACTAAAACGAGGGCGTGTGCCACTCTCTTGTAAACGCGCACGAGTCTCTTACATGGCGGCTAGGCGGAACTAGCCGATTTTTCCCGGTGTCATCTTGGAATATAGCACCATGAATTTTCCCGGTCTCGTCTATCCTGACTTGTATACTGACAAGACATGCTATCATCTAAATGGATCACGGTAATCACGCGCGTTATTAGTCAGCTAAAGTAGCACTTGCTCTGGATAATTATCTCATTACTATTAGAAGATATTAACGTTAACGAACGATTGGGATGGTGAACGCCAAGTCATTCCACTTGTATGTCAGCCGGTTGTTAAACGTCTCTGGGGTCATTCATTCCAGCATTTTAAGGGCCGAAGCACACTGGTGAACGACGAGAATTTAATTGGGATAATACCGGCTCGACTTTCTAAAGAAGTATTTCCTCTAACGCTTCGGCTTTCAACGTCGGCTGCCCGCTGTATTCTTTGCCCGTGTCGATTTTGCTTTCTCGAATTTGCAATGTAAGCCGGGATTTGCGTAACAGAATGCGTGCGATAAGAACGAGAGACGAAAGCCAAGCGATTGGCATAAGTTAGAGCGTAGCTAGACTGGCCCAGATTTCTCACCCGCATGGCGCTAACTCGTCCATGCGGAAGTAGCTTATGCCAGTCGGCGTACGCACAGGGATAACGACCACCGCAACCAGCAGATAATGCGTGAAAGTGCGAGTGAACGTTTCCCCTGGCGTCATTTTTGCCCGGCAGCAAGACTCGCGCCAATTCTTGGACAAGTTATGTGCCAACATGACGATAGATCGTGACCACGGCTGATATTACAGCGTAATGACGGTGCGATCATATCGTTGCTAGTAAATTGGGTAAAATGTCCGGTGAGGCTATTCTTAGATGTCAGATTAACTCGAGGTATCATAGTTAGGATAATGTATGACAAGAGGATGATCGTGACCTAAAAGTATACTTTAGTCGTATCAGCTACAAGCGGGTCCAAAGATCTCAAGATCCAAAGCTCCAAAGAGAAAACAGGAGAAAGGGAGATAGCTTCATCGTGGAATTATAAATATTATGTCAGAATTAAGTCTAATGAATGCTATATCGATCCATTTCTATTTGAGTTCCAAAGAAACGGATTTTCTACACTACTTTTTTCATCGACTAGCAGCTTTTGATCGATCCTCCTTCCTCCCGCCTTTCATCCCTATCCTGAAAGATACAAAAGTCTCTTGTACTCGCTGAATTCCAAAGATCCGTTTTGTTCTTTTCTGAGAGGAATGCAGACTTTAAGATACGAAAGATAGCTGGAAATGTTGGGCAAAATCGACTGACAACTTTCAACGAGTCATCGTGAATTGTCCCTTCAGTTCTCAAAAGGTCTTCCCTGTTTGCTTTATTCGGAGTTGCCGAGTGCCAACCCTCCCTGAAAAAGTCTTGTCGGCTCGTCGCAATTCAAGTATTTCGAGTCATAATCCCGGACAAAATTATATCGAGTGAAGGAGAGTTTCCGAGTTCCGGGCTTCGCTTTGAATTCGATCGGCCAATTATACTCTTCTACTTGAATTTCTCGGAGCCAAGTACAATCGGAAAGCCACTGTCGCGGAAGAATTTCGTAGTCGACCGGCTTGACTGCACTGCTCGACAGGTAGTTGCTAACGCATAATTACTGGATGAAGAATCAAGAACTATTATAGCAACTTAACATATCGAGACTCGCTTTATAAGTGATTGAAAACGCATTTAAACTTGAATATGCTTTCAACAGTTCAAGAACTTTCTCAATACTTTTAATATACTTGGAATTCATGGTATGTGTAATAGCACAATGAAGAAGCCGGCCTCGCAGGTGGTGGTAAGATGCTAAACGGTGGCCGGATACGGGTCTAAAGGAGGACCAGTAGAAAGGCGGGCTATTAGGTGAAAGCGGCCCCGAAAAATTAATCTCCATCAGCATCGGAAAACACGAACCTAGAACCATCGTGAACACCGTGAGCATCGAGTATTTCGGCACACAGACCCAAATCCGAAGACCACACCCACTTTCGCCTGGCTACCATAATTTTCATACCTCCGGTACACTTTAACGCTTGTATCACCGTTGCACTGTTATTAGAATGAAACTGCAATCAAAACTTAAGACGAACAAGAAATTGGAATAGCTAAATGTAGCCTAGAAAACCGACAATACAGTTGCGGTCTGGTAGGAATGGTAAGAGTGGTAAACTAAATTCATTAAGTCGAAACTGACACCACTGTCGGAAAGGAAATGAAAATCGACCGGAATTTTAGTTCGTCATGGTTCACGCTGTGATAATTAACGCGAGGTTTCTGTCCCACAAGAAAGTTACCAAGTTATACCAGGGAACGATTGAATTATTCTCACTTGTATGAAAGGGAATACTTAAATCATACTGATGGTAATACTAATTCGAAAGTCAGAATCTCACAGGAATATTCCAATGGCAAGAACGTTAGCGGCATAAACTTTTTCACTGAACTGTCGGAGTAAAGTGGGAGGCAATTGTTAGAGGCAAGTAAAAAGCGAGCATGTAAATATGGACTTCAAAGAAAGACAACGTCGCCATACAATGGCTCAATCTTCTATTCTTTCAAGCTACTAGACAAGCAATGTAACAGTTCTTTTTCACCGGCTTTTCTCCAATTATCGTGGAATTCATTGACGCACATTCGTCCGGGCGAAGAAGTGCGGGATGAATGTGAGTAGTTAGACATGCGTGTCGGGAATGCGTCGCCGATATCTCACGTCCCAAATACGAGTCAGAGGAACAGAGAAGAAAACGATACCCAGTGAGGGAATGGAGTCGGCAATAAAACAAGCCAGGCCACCAAGCTGATCTAAAAAGCAGAAGTATTCTCTTCTCGCCATTCTTCTTGAAACTCTTCGAAACAACTATACGGTGACTGACGAACTGTTAGAAAGAGCATTTCCCCATAAAATCTCGATGGCATATCGAAGCCCGCCATGGCTCTCGTATTCGCCGAGTCGACCGAGAGAGTCATCGAGAAGGCCTCTTCAACAATTCCCGGGAATTCCGGTATCACGGACGTCCAATAGCACCGAGTGTGAGTGGCGTTTCGAGATATGCGGAATTTCAGGCTGGCAGTGCGATGAAATTTCATTTACACGACAGGCATAATTCGAAATAATCAACGCGTGGAAATGATAGAGAGAAAGAGGGAGGAAGAGAGAGAGAGAGAGAGAGAATAGAGGGCGTCGCCTTCGGACTCGGAGTGCTCTGAATACGTCAGTGGTGCGAAGGAAACGAGAAGGCATGAGTCCCAGTTTCCTCGTCACGGAAATCAGATATCGGATAACAGGCTGGCTTCCTCCTCAGGGCCTCCGGCTGTTTTTTACCCTGTGCGTTCTGGCTAGCGCCGTCCTCGTCTGCGTCATTATTATTTCTGCGGACCGGTGGTGCAACCCTTTGTCCAGGCCAGCCGTGACAGGTGTGTGGGCACGTGACGTAACGAGGTACCGTTATACGTGCATTGCACGCACCAGGTGAAACCCCATAAGAATGTCAGATGACACGGCGTGGAACATCACCACCACCTTCCTTCACGGTGTATATGTAAGATGTGGATGTGTGTGTACGAAATTCTGCCCCCTTGTGAAAGTGACGCGGAAGAAAACGTGTACCAGCTGGAAAGGGGAGGAGAGATGATGCTTCATCGATGCGTATCTCTGCCTCCTCGATCAGCCTTGACTTCAAAGAACCTCGGACTCCCCATTTTTCTTTTGCCAAATCGCTCACTTTTGCGGAACGACACACTGAGGAACGCCAGTCAAAGGCATCGACGTATTTCTTTTTTTTAGATTGGTAGAACGTGATAGTTGAATGTTACGAATTTATATTGGAGTTTTAGATTTGTAACTATGGCAACGAATTTTTACGAGGGTTTCGAATTTCGATTGAAGGAGGATACGCGTACATCAACTTCGTCCTCGTTAGAACACCTTTTTTCCTTGTGCAGCTTCCTGCAACGGCGGAGCAGAAAGCGAGAAATTAAGGTGGATGTCGCGCCGTGGAAAATTGGTCTCACATGGCCGCCGCGGGCGCCTGCTCCCCCGAAACTTTCACGAATATTCGTCACACTCCGTTGAGAAGACGTGACCGATGCCAATCGGGACGCCAAAGAGCTTTCAAAAGAGTTATGTTACCGATCCCATAAAATTATCGTCAAGAATTTGAATGCCGAATGATCGTCGTTACATTATAACAGTCGCTTTCTACAAAATTCTTATATCCTTTCTACTCCAAAAAAAAAGTCAAACGAGTAAATGTCATATCTGGGACCATAAAGAACAGTGTAGAATAAATTAATGAAAACATCGCGATATAAAAATTCAGTAGAATAAAAATTCTTTTCAAAAACTTAATTGAAACTCGTATAGCCTTTTATGGTATAACATCACGGTGGACCTGCATAATTCACTAAAATGACATGTTTCTTTTCATTGCGATGGAAATTTAGGTACACGGGACTATTTGCCGAGCGTCCCAGATCCATGTATAATATGTGCAAATCTGGTAAGGATTCACGAGATTCAAAATGAATGCGTACACCCTTCGCCAGGACACGTCTGTGTCTCTCTGGTTTGGTCCGGTGAGCGCATCTTCCTGCGGGGCTGCGTGCGCGCGGCCTTATTCCCGGCATAGAGCCGGACGGCGGAGGAAGAGGAAGGACGCCTCAAAGAGAGACGTGAGAACGCTGACACACTGACTCGCTACCCCACATACCCTTTTGCCTGATCTCGGCGTCGATTCAAAAGAGCGTCGGGTGGGGAGAGCGGCGCGGAGAGTGGAGCGCCAAGCTCCTTACACTCTCCTCGTCGCGCTCTTCCCATGAAGAGCGTCCTTTTCATACGAGAAAACGGAACAATCGCTTGCCGCCACTCTCAATGGACGCGTGCTTGTCTTCACTCGAATGAATTTGCCGCAAGCAAGTCAAGATCCGCTCAGCGTCAACACTCGGCGACCTTATACACCCCATTAATCAGTAGAAATGTGAAATATAAACGATAATGAATATACAAATTACGATCCTACATATTTCATCCCTGCAATTTCGACGGAGGAATCTCTTTTAAAAGAAGAACTTGAACACGTGGATAATATTAACCCTTAGCGCGCGCTTGAGTTAATTCGAGTATGCTTATTAAAAGCTTAATAAGTAATATGTAATTTGTACTGTAACGAAGTACAAATGACGAAGTTAAATATTTCAGGTGCAATATTTACGAGAACTGTATTTTTTGAGAATGGAGTTTGTACCACTAGAATACGAGGCGAGCCATCGCTTGACACTGATCACTACATTGCCACCAACCTTTTTTTCGCGCGGTCCAGCAGGTAGCTCGATATAATCCTATTGACACACACACTTGGCACTTGTGATTCGATGTTGTTGGATGGTCGTTTCGTCGATGAGTCTTCCTGTCAATTGTGTTGAAGTCCCACGCGATTCTCGGTGCCGCGTTTAGAATTGAGGAATCCCGACACCGGCGAGGAAGTCAATTAATAACGAGGCTAAAACCGGTAAAGGGGAAGAGCGACAGGTTTGGCGAGTGCGTTCGTTGTGAGCCGGTCACAAACGAAACGCAGCCTATATACTCTCCCCTCTCGGGAGTCGTCTGCTTTCACCAAAAAGCCTCGGCCGCACGGCACACCGCACATACACAGAGCGGCCTTCACCTGTTGGAAAAATCGAAATTCCAGCGGGGATCGGCGCTCGACGCCGGCCGATCTTAACCGGGGTGGTGGATCGACAATTTCAACATGACTTTTCGTGGAAGGTGGACCACGTGGGAGTGCGCTCTTGGATCCTGGTAGGTGGCTCTTCGGCACTCGCTTTCGCATAGTGGCTACCCATTGGGCGCACGTGAGTCTTCCTCACAGCTTGCTCGAGCTCGACTTTCTTTTTACTTAATCATCGGAGCCAGAGCGCTCTTGGCCACAATAAGACGCAAACGGAGCGTGAGGTTGAATCATTCCCAAGTACGAGTACGTACCTACCTATACTACTTGGATACGCTGCAATCCACCAGCCACAACCATTTCTCTCGTGATTGCGGATTCCGGAAGCCCATCCTGAACCGGATGCAAGCGAAAGTCCCCGATTGACGTCAAGAAGACTACTTACTACTCCTTACTGTAGAAATACTTTCGGCCAGTCTGATCTGAGTCACGTCCGCCTTCTATTTGGAATCATCAATAATGTTTATAATACAGGAAGCTAGGAATTTAATAAATTGTAGTCCCAAGAATAACATTACTTATTGAAAATCATCAATTGATGAGCGAGCTGGCAAAGTGTCGGTTACGGTAATCACTATCCTTCCGAGTAGTCCTTCGCATCTTGTTCGCCGCAGCTTCTCTTGGGATGCCGGAAGTGGAGCACGGTCGAGATACCAGCGAAAGTTTTCGTCGAGCCGCGTTCAGGGTCATTGTAAGTTCCCCGCCGGTATCTCCTCCGACACGAGTGCTCTCCGACCATTCCTCAAATCGGTTACCCAGCAATGGATATATCATTTTCTGAGCCCAGTTTCTCAGATAACAATTGAGGATGACTATGAACCGCCTAACAACCGCTCAACTATCTACCTTGAGGAAATATAATTTTACAATTTACTACATTTCATCGAAATCGTCGAACCATCCCATCAAATCACATGTACACAATTTACTCGACCAGTAAAAAGTTTTTGTAGGTCAACCCTTTGTGAAATAATGCGTGTTTTGTATAAAATGTAGTATAATTGAGAAGGGTGGGTCTATGTGATCTTCGGAATATATGATGAGGAATTATTACGCTAATTGATATAATAAATCATCGAAGTTACAAGTACAGTTTGCAGAAACTTCAGGAGGATAGTAATAAGAGTCTATGACTTTATGATACAAGATTGTAGGATGTCAAGAGTCGTTGAAGCGGAAAATATTAATTAACACTAGCATGAAGAAGGAACATGTATCATGAAAAAGCGTGGGCGGTTTGTTCGAGTAGTTCATACATTGCAATGGTAAAATCGACCATCGTTCGCTGCGACATCAGCGCTAAATCGATCTTTTTATATTCTAATGCATCCTGGGTGCGCGCATCGCCGTCCCAATTTCGAGGTCCGCATTACTGGCCTCGATTGCCAGCGATAAGAAAGCGAAGAATTAGCGGTGTGACAGATGTATGTCGAAAGCCACTTTGAATAGCATTTCCTTGGAAAATCGTTGGGATTAATTAATATGCCAGCAGCGTTACGCAAATACTTTCCTCCAATTTGTCATGACATGGTCGTTTGCCGCGCGAGGAAGTTCGTCATTAGCGTCCTCGGTAGAAACAATGCCAGGGTTGACCCTGTTTTGCTAGCTGGATAAAAAGCGGCAGGCAATTAGTTAAACCGTCGGCAGATATTCTTGGATCGCCCAGTACTATCCGGATTGCAATTAATGCGCATTCCGTGCGTTCAATCGCCTCTAATTCCGCAGAGCTTTTCACCAACATTCTTCTCGACGCTGTGGAACAACGAGTTCCAACAACCTCCGCCTTGACGTGCAACGAGACGGTTCCGATTCCGGAAGAAAGCCAGCCGCCCACCCCGCGCTTACTTCCCGTTTGGCGGAACGGTGAAATTGCGCAATTTTTCCACGAGCTTTGACGTCAGCAGCCATTCACGAGAGCGCAGCGCGCCAGTCGTTCACGGCTTTCACGCGGATCTTGCTTTGTTGTCTAGATACCTACTACCTACATAGCTACCCATTACCAACCGGCCAAGTAACCACGGCCGAAGAACCATTCAGCAAAAAGGTCCGCTTTCGCTTATTCCAAAAAATCATCCTGCGACGCCGCACACTGAGTGTCGTTCGAGCGAAAGTGTATCGCTTGAAAGATAGAAACATCGAGAGCTGAATACCAATGTCGAGATAGGAAAATGAATTCCTTACGATGAAGACAAACTAACTTTTTAAGTATCATAGTCAGGATCAAGAGAATATGATTTCACAGTTGTAACTGAACATCAAGTATCAGGGTGACAAGTGATGTCAAGTCTGGTTGGATATTTGATCTCAAAGGGGTAATAATCGAACCTGGATACTAAAGGCATACGTCTCTATTTCCGAAAGTTTGGCTCGGATAATGACGCCGATCTCAGAAAGAGACGGACAAGCTGTTGGAGTGCTTTGCACCGTAATGACCGAAATCTACTTTCGATCGGGTAAGTGGTTGGCGATCGCCACGAAAAGTATAAGGCGGTTCTCCACGTCCGTGGTAAACCCATTGAATTTTTGCGCGGGTTACAAAGATAATTACGAAAAGACAAGCGCAATGAGAGGGTTGGTGCTCAGAAGCGTTGAAGTCACATTTCATTTTTCGAGACTCCACCTTGGACGCATCCTACGTGAAGGAATCCGATCGTGCGTTTGACCGATTTCTCGGCTCACTCGAACCTACCGATTCGTAGGAATTCGACAAGCGTTCACTTGTCAGTCTGATTTCTGTCTTTAACACTCCCACAGCCCTAAGCTTCGGTAGTTTCAAGATTTAGTTCTGGCACACTTTCCACACAACGAACGAAACTCACCAGTCTGACACTCTGCCGATTCACCGCGCCCACGAAATTAACATTACAAGGCGAAGGATGCACCCATCGTACATCGCCGCCAACGCTCGGAATGTCTCTCGTCTCCATAACTCATTCGCGCCACGACTAAACTAAAAGACATAATGAGAATGTTATGCAAAAGCAGATTAACCCAAATGTCACTGAGACTCGTTGCGTATCACATTTGATGGATCTCACGAGAAAAGTAGTACGATGCTGTATTAAGTTCCATATGTACATATCACTGACGTATCCGTGCTGTACCGTTTCAGTGCCGTTTCAATAGAGGCACTTCAGTATCACTGGGATAAATATATCTTTGGAGAAAAAAATCTCAATATCGAGGACGTCAAAAAATACCTGATCAACGACTCTAATAGTATATTGCTGATGTTTGTCAAATAAGTTTATCTTCGCATATAACACTGAACAAGTGGCACAAGACATATAACTTGTATTTTATAAAATTTTAGAACGATAATTGTTACATAAATTATCTATAATACCATTACTTGTTATTCACCACTTTCTACGGAAAAGTACATACAGGAGAAGCAGTGGGAAGCGAGGAAATAGGGGCGATGCTTCTCGCCAGGCGTTAAACCGACCTCCTCGCTCTTCCCCGATTCTGTAGTTCACCTTGAGAGAACTTTCTCTCGACGTGTAAAATCTCAATCCAGGCTGGCGAAGGCGCGCTCGCGCGCTTACCACTCGAGTAACAACAGGCTGACTAGGAAAACAGGCCGAGATACTGAAATGGTGAATTTGCATGAGTAGGCTTGCGTGACAGACGCGCGAGCGATTTCAATAGCGTAAAAGGGGCTGCTTAAACTAGCGGTAACATTAAAGTATGCACGCCTGATTGCTGTGCGTACGTACAATCGATAGTTGGAAGAACAAGTCGGAGGACAATTGATCGTGGGCGTTCGATGCACTTGGACGACGAGTACGCCGATACTTCCACTAATTTTGGGTCACTGCATCCGCGCAACCAGCTTTCTTCTACTTCCTCTTTTTTCTTTCTTTCACCTGACGTGCAAGCGCACTTACTGGCGACCGAGGGTGAAGGCCGCGCGAGACAGTGGCCACATACATATTACATTTCCTCCTGGTACCCGCTGCCTCCTGGTAATTATTGCGAGTGGAGATAAATCTTCGTCCGCCCTGTGCGTGCCTGACGTTTCGAGCCTCTCAAGACGAATTGCTCCTGCCCAGAGAGCAGCCATCGCGATTTCCGACGCTTTTACTGGACCCGCAGCTACCCGATATTGATTGCGCATCGAACTCAGCTACTTTTGTGGTATTCAATGTATCAAGAATCTTTTTTCTTATAGTAATAATAAGAAAACCCTGTAGTACGTATTTTATGAAGTGTAAAAGGACAATTTTAATATATTTTACACAGTTGTATATTAAATTTTCGAGTCGAGTGAAACTACTATAGAACGCCACGTGGGCACTGTCAATTACCTAATTTAATTTGTGAGTCATGTAGGTCGCGGTGAACATCGGTATGCCAAACATAAGGAAGGAGTCAAAATAAAAGTCTTCGGTGGGGAACGGTCCACCGAAATGGAGTGAAAGTTTCACTCGATCAGCAAACGATTGGCGCACCCGGCGTTCTCGAAATCTCATTGGAATTCGTGCGCGTCAAATCACCGCGCCCAACAAAAACACATTCGAAGGACAAGCAAGCTTTCGTTCATTTTCAAGAGAAACTTCCGCAACTCTGATGATGAGAGAGCTGGATCACGCGTAGGGACAAGGTCGATTGCATTTCTCGAGTTCCGATCTCGAGAAAGGATTCTCTGCGAAGGAGACAGCGACAAGGTTGGCATTAACATTGGCAATGAAAACGGTGAGCGAGTCTCATATCCCTACCATCTACGGCAGACACTGAACCCAACCATTCAATCACAACCTCTCCAGACAGCCATAAAACACACAGGCACTCTCACGTGCGTTCACACCGCGCGCGTAGAAAACAGTAATGTATTCGCATAGCTGCAAGTATAATTGGCATCAGGATTAAGTCGTAAAGAGTGACCGGCGCTTCTTCTGGCGCCGGGTGCGTTACAAGTCTGCATCTCTTATGCAAAAGCCAGTTGGAGACAAGGAAAACGAAAGAGGAAGAAGTTGCAGGGTTACTGATTGTCCGATTACTTTTGGGACCTGCTTGATTAAGCTACAGGTAGCTTATCTGAGATCAGAAACATTTGGATGCTGCTTGGTGACAACGAGATGAGAATTTAGTCTAGAGGAATCGCAGCATCACTAGATAGTAGAAGATCTGGCAGGAAGGTGTAGATATAGGATCTTAGTGTGTCAGTGTGCCTATATGCTAATCGCACGAGGGCGACGAGACGGCCGAGCGGTTCAGCCTCCGGATCGGATGGACCAGATGTATCGCAATGCCAGAGGCATCACTCCTCCGGGATTGGCACATCGCCGACTCGCTCGCTCGGATCCAGCTGGTGATTCCGCTTTTTGACACTCGACACACTGACAGCTCTCTGGACGAAATTCGAGTCACGATGGTTCCATCGAGTGCATAAATAATCACGGGCTTGGCAGAACCCAACCATTTCGCTCGCTCGCCTCGGTAATAAAAAGTTAATGAATCTATTAGCTGCGCGCGGATAGGAGCTCCTGGCTTGAATAAAATAGTAATGAGGCCTGTGTTTAAATGGACTCTACACAGTGAGATTGATTTTTTATCGAGATGAACCTAGATTTTTCGCCTTTGTTATCTCATTATCTGTAATTATTTATTCAGTTATGAAACAGATCTCTTTTATTATAGCGATTTAGTTACATCTCGATCTGCATAACTATTAATTACAGCATTCCAATTGCGATTGTTATATATACATGAATTATAAAATATTCCATTTCCTTCCGTCTGGAAATTAGACAATTAATTCTACTAATGTTTAACACTAAAAATACAAGAACGAGAATGTCAGTCATAGAATTAACCTTTTGAGAAATGCCAGGGTTGGAGACAGCGTTGAGTGATATGCAAAACAGAGCGTGGTAAAACAGCAAGGACTCGGTTTTAGAGGGAAGAGTGTCATCGAAGTGATTTGAATGTCCGTAGCAGAGTAGAGTGCCTTCAGGCGAATTGCTTTTTCTCCACACTCTTTCGACCTAAGCGGTACATTAGCCATGTATGCGAGCTCTCAACGCTCTCAATGGATTCGGCACTCGACGCACTCGTGCTTAACGGTACCAACTGCGCGATGTGCGAAGCCGGTAGAAAGTAGTTTGATATTTCGCACGCCTCAGGCTAATCGGACTTAACGCTCGCACGCTCCTCCGATATAATCGAGTAATCGAGAACATAGCTTCGAAGGTCGCTTACTCGACCCTCTAATTATACAATCGCTACTGTGATACCTAATGACTTTGATAAATTCTATTCAGCCTGCGCCATCAATGTAAATATAAAACTTCCTCGATAAAATTCTTTTTATATAAACCAAAAACGTATCAATCAGTCGTAGTATATTATTATTTATTATTAATGCATGTATTTATTGATCTATAGAATATTTGTCTACGCAAGCATTTTTTAATTCCTTGCCTACTTCGTTGTCAGCGTTTACGAAATTTCGCTCCATTTTCACCGGGCCGACATCGTGGTGGATGACGTCGTTGTAGCCGGTCGTTGCTCAACTGGCTTCACTTTCACCGCCCACACAGGTCCGTTCTCTATTTCGAGGGATTGCATGAGTGTCAATTCGACGGACAATGAGTCACTGAACCAAACCCTCTGCCTTTCTCGTCCCATCGGTCCTCGAAATTTAGCAATTGAAGACGCACAGACACGCGCTCCGCTCGGCCACTTACCGATTCACTCTCGTTTTTCACTCTTGTCCGTCCGCCGCTTGCATATCAATGAAGTTAGTTCCGGTACTCCCCTAATACGGCGAGCTCAGATTAATATCGATCGAACGCGTTGAGTCACTCTCACTCTTTCCCCGGCCTTTCTTTTCACGTCATCCACTATTCTCGAACGATTACCTGACGTGCAAGCCTATTGTGTATCAGCCTTCAAATCTCTACTCCCTGGCAACTTGATGAGTCCGATTCCCAAATCTTTCCCTCCCTAAGGAACGATTTTCTATCCTAGGGGAATTCCACTATGATGCACTGAATAACTCAACACTGGAGAACGAACCGCAAATCAAGAATACTGTAATATCAATGATTAATCTTTTTCCTATATTTTCTTCTTTACGAAGGGAAAATGTTATCCAATTGCGTATGAAATATCAGCAGCTTAATATCTAATGAAATTAATTTATTAACAAATAGAAAAATGTAATAAAATATTCTGTATTATTTTCTTTGGCTTAAATACATCTATTGCCACATGAATGTGGACATGCTAGGCAGCATGTATGTTAATCCAATGAAAGTATGTTGCCTGAACGGGGAACTGTCAGAAATAGAATTTCTACGGGCTTAACGAGAAATTTAGTGTTAGACTTAGTGATCGTATTCTCGGCTCTCGACGTAAGGAGATCACGCCTCCGATCTTGAATAGCCGGCTACGCCCGTGAACTCACTTTCACCGAGTGCATCTCTCGCATCCGGAATCGGTAGGCGGTTCTGCCTTGTAAATAGGATAACAGATATAATACCGGAGAGCTTGTTGGATGCCACTGGTCAAGCGAAACAATGCTGCACACCACACACGATACTCAAGGCCTCGATGCGAAAACCGGCTAACTTTCGAATAATCAAGTTTTTTCTACTCTTACTCCGGCACGTTTCCCCAGTCCATTGTCCACTCTCTCGTAGCAGAGAATTCGGGCCAATTGTACATCCCCAAAAGCCACTTGGCAATTTTCAGTATAATTAATTCATTAGTTCGTTAAGCAAGACTTACCTAGAAAGTTGAATGTCGACTGTCAGAACAATGAACTACAATATTCCGACTTGAAATTGGAATATATTAAAAGATTTTTTCTTTACTGTGGATTGCTCTTATTACGATGTCCGGTGGCACAGTTTCGATTTGGGCTTAACCATTCTCCTAATTACTCCCCTTTTCACTGAATATCAATTATGCCACTTTTTATAAAGATATCCGCTTGGAAATAACGGATACGAACGCTCAGTATTGGCAGACTTTTACTTCAGCGTGGATTCACTTAGCGTTTCTAAAGACTCAACGCCGATATTGTATTTCCAATCATTCACGATCATTCGTGAATGCCTTTCATATACGAACATGTACGCTACTCACGATTTTGCACGACAGGTTTACCACTCGTCGATCAATTAAACATGATCGTCACCGCCGAATTTACAGTGCAGTAGAACTGGGATCGTCAGTGGTAAATGATTGCCATTTCCGCTCATGGTTAATCGAACCTGCCATGCCGTGATTTGCACGAGTTATCGATACATTAATGACAGATTTTCTGTCCCAGAGCACTTTACGAGTGGAGAACAGTAATTAACTATAAACGAGTGAAAGCGCTGTGCAAATCGTTCTGCGCTTCTTTTCCCCAAGCGGAAGTCGATGGACAGAAATGAATAGAGACATAGAGAGCAGATCGAAATCGTCTCTGTGTGTATGTTCTGCGAACTCCTCCTAGCGTGCCCGAGCGAATTGAACAGTTGCTTGAACGATTCCTCCGGTAATCGGACGATGTGGGCACGACTTAACACGCGACCTACATGCTTCCGCTCTCGGCGCACGACTTTCGTTCTAGCTGCTGCTGCGCCCCTCACTCGCTCCCAGAGAATCCGACTCCGTCTCCCAACAAAGGAAATACACAATTAGTTAAAAAAAAGCGCGGTAAATCGCAATGACACATGTGTACACTGGAAAGTACCTTGGAAGGAGAGCGTTAGGAAACCAGAGCGCAATCGATTCCACTTGAGAGCGTGGACAAAGCATATATACGCTCCGAAAGGGCCATAAATCTCCACGTGCGAGATTAATCGCCTTTCTAATCTAATATTAAATAATGTCCCAAGAAGAAATTCCAGTTATGCCAGTAACCAATTGTAATATAACATAACATTCATTTCAATTATTCAATTTTAGTCTTCGTTTCGCTCTGATAATTATAAGAAATATCTATAAATATACTAAATTGAAAAATCAAATCGTTTACTTTAGTAGTTGCTCGAAAACTAAATCAAACGCTTCCTGTAATAACAGAGTGTATTATGCATAGAACGTGCGAGAAATTGGATAGGGATGAGAATATATTCATATCCGACTAGACGAACAGTCATGATTCGGGGCAAAATCGACAATGAACGAAGAGCGAGTGCGAATGGTGTGCATAGTAAGCTTAACCCAGCACATGCTGAAGTGCCTCGGAGCTCTGCATTCGGCGATGCTGGCGATCGGTGGAATCGCATCCACTCCACTCCACCGGCGAAGCTGGCTTTCGCAAAGTGCATCCGGAATCGATCGCTCCTGCCACAGCCACGTAAACAGGCTACCCACTCACTCGCGCTGCGATCCACCGGTCATTAGAGCCACACACTTGCCACACTGCTCCTCTCAAGCACAATACTCATACTCTTCGAGCGCTCCCATTCGCTCTCCAGCTTTTCGCGCGAAATTTCCGCACCATTACTGCCTGCCTCATTGACAAGAAGACAATTCGATTGACGCTCCACACATGTACTTGCCCACCGATTGTTACTTCGGATTCACCTTCCATTATACGATGTGTACGACGAATACGATATAGTAATAATTGGTATGAGCAATCAGTCATAATATTGCTACAAATATTGTAATATGGAATATAATCCATTAAATTAATAGGGAATATAGTCTATTTCTGATAGAACCAGGAATGTAGTAGATACTAGTTGTTGAACTAGCAGTGGAAAATGTATTTATACAAACGAAATTATTCATTTAGCAATACTGTGATTTGAATGGAGTTTATACGATAATATTACAGCAATAAAGGTCTTAATAAAGATATATGCTCTCGTAAATAACTGTTTACTTATTAACTTCCCCACTGGCAATTACACGCAGTACCTGCAACAAGTTTATACTCCATAGTGATTATGAGTCGAAGGTTAAATGCAAGCACAATTAGGTAATTGTTTAATCAAGCTATTGTGCTTCGATGAGGTTCTCTCGTCGAATAGGCGGACGGCTATTCATCGATGGTTAATTACGAGCGAGCGTAATAGGACGGAAGAGGCTAGGGTAGCGGTGACTTGCTAAAATCTAATGCACCAGAGGCAGCGTGGAAAACGCTCTGATTCACGGGCTAATCAGAACATGTCGATCGGTGCTCCCTGGCCCCGAACAAAACAGATTCGAGAATGACGAATTTCTCAATGAATCTGGCCGTAAAATTAATTGGCATCGCACACGGGCTTCCGGTTTCCCGTTGCGTTAAACTCGACTCTTTTGCCATCGCTATACCAAATATACTGCTGGCATGCCGACGACTTTTCACCGTGGCGTTATTAATGCCAGCAATATTTCAACTATCAATTGTACCGGACGAGTCAGACGAGAGTTCCACGGAAAAAAAAAATAAATAAAACGTAACCAATCACGAATGGTCTCGCGAAATATCTAATACGAATCGTAAATTTTATTTCATCGAGCCGTTTTGTTTTCATGTATGCAAATAATTTGCGGAATTTCCCGACGCCGCGGCACACTTTACCGGAAGACATTTATGAGTGATTTTTCCTTCAAAATGTAAGGATTACGGCAAACGCATGCCTCGTATACACGCTTTATGGATCGTGGCCTGTACTCGGATGCGGCGGATACTCGGCCAATGGAACGTCCCAAATAATACTTTTAGTCGAATATCCTTAACTGCCAGGATGCTATAAAATGTAGCTAAATTTTCGTAAATAGTGATAAGTATGATGCTGGAAATATGTTTAACACTTCACCATAATAAATAGGACTATTTAGATACTGCTTATCTTACGAATTGATAAACTAATCGAAAGAAAGATATGCATACCGTTGCTTTGTATCCACCTCGAAACGATAAGCCAACATTACTAAAAAATAAATAACACTTTAATTAGATAGCACAAGCAAGTAGCCAATTCGTGTGCTACTAATCACAGCCATTAACAGCCGGAGGAGATGAAAGTGTGATTTTTATGGCTCTCCAGGATTTTCGCACTGCACGCGAGCACTTGTGGTAAACGGACTCTTGCACAGTTGGTCATGAAGCAGAGTATAAGCGATTTTCAGCTGGATCGAGGAAATTTCCAGTTTTTTTACTGGGCCGAATTTGAAATCGTGATTTTCTGAAGCGTTAAAATTCGGAGATTCGCATCGCAGTACGTCGCCCGTTTCAGTGAGCGCGGCAATAAATCGAGAGAAGCAGAGAGCGTAGAGTGAGATGAAGCCGAAGCCGATTTATGAGACTGCTGGAGCCGAGCGTTCGATATTATTCCGAAATTTCCTGCAAACCGGGTCGCTCGTAAATACTGGAAAGTCGGATGCAACGAGAATGCACGACACACGCCCGCCGCCGATTTGACATAATTGAACATTATTAGCAGCTACACGTTACACGCGAGCCGATGTAATCATCCGGATTACCGCAAAGTAATTGTGATGAACGCCCAGCTCTGCAAGTGACAGCATGGAGAATCGGTTGACGGGGCTTCTCGCATTTCCCGGACGTCTGGCTCGTGCAGACCACATTCTACTGTGACTCGCTTACCCTGCCGAGCGAAGTACCTTGGTAAATTCGAGTAGTTCAAAGTTCCAATTGAAAAGCACTCGATAAAAATCAATGGACAAATTACACCTGCCAAACTTTCATACGAACTTAATATAAAATTAAAATACTTCCCCTGTTCAATTTTATATAAGCCTCTTAAAATAATCCTCGAGGCTAATAAATATCCTGTATAAAAATTAAAATCTTCACATAAACTACACATTACGATGATTTAAGTACTCGACAATTGTTTTATAATCACGATCGTCGGTGCTCCCGCGATTAATTGAACGTAGCACGCGGACAACAACGGATTATCCAAGGTAGTAGCAGGTAAATTTACAACTCCCCGCATGATTATCAATTTCGTCGGGCGGCCGTAAAACATATTTCAGTCGGTACTTGAAGCGGCCAGTGTGCGCGCTCGTGCGCTAATGGCCATACATCAAACTCCCTCATTACTACGTGCTTGCATTACGGCTAATTGCTTTGTCTGGGATTATGTGCAGTGGAAAGCCCTTAATAATTGGCTACGGTGGCAGCGGAGCGCAAATGGTTAAAAAGGACGTGTGCCTGTGCGTTTAGGAAGGCTGGTGTGGGAAGCCGGCTGTCTGGCTGGCTGGCTGGCTGGCTGGCTGCTGGCTGGCTGGCTGACTTCAGAATCAGAGAGGCAAGAAGGAGATCCGATCGAGAGAGCCTCACGGCCCTGGCACCACTCGTGAACGCACCAACGACGAGCCTCGAGGAGAAAGTTTCGAAGGCAGGAAGTGAAGTAGGCCACGACTTTGACCGCTCGCAAGGTCCATACTCCCAAGGTACCACGCTACGATACCCACTCCTACCTTCCTCTTTTCAACCTATCCGTGAATATCCACGCACAGACACTCATACTTACTCGCACTCATACTCTTATCGCCTTCTCTTCACGCTCTTCTCTCTACCAGCGAAGGTGCAATGTACAATTTTCTTTCTTCCTTTTTGAAGATCGATCGGGGGAATCATGAGGTTCCAATGAAATTGAATTGTACAGTTAGGAGGGAACCCTCCTGTCACTTACCAAGCAAGGATGTCCTCGTCGATCCTGCTTTAAATAAACACCCTGGCCCCTTCCACTTTAATGGCGTACTGACCACAGAGAAACACGTCGGCTTTTTTCTTCCCTCTGGAAATTGCAGTTTACTGTGAGGATGCAGGTCGTGCTCCCAATTGCCCTGCCTTAAATTCGACATTAGTGGATGGTTTTTATAGAAAGTTGTATCAAGTGGAAAGGCGAGAGGTACTTATTTCGCATACTTGGTCATACAAGAAAAATTAAATTATCCGGTATTTATAGCAACTAAGGATATCCTTGAGAAGTTCTGATAACATGTTGCAGAAAAGTCTTTGCTATTTTGCATATACTTTTTGGAGTGTTGGAATCCCTGTAGCACAATAAGTGGAATAGTGAACTCGGTTCACTTTAGCTCTCGCCGAGGTATGTAGGATTTAGTTCAGCGATCGATATCAATCTCGATATTCCTCGCGAGTCGTACACTCCCTGAAAGTCCTGGCATTTTGAACGTTCGCCTCTCTCATAGCTCTCTTTGCTTCTTCTCGCATACCTTGTTCCATTAACAGGCCAGAAAATCGCCGCCAGTCAAAATACGTCACACGATAAGGAAACATACATATATTAAACTAGTTACAACAGTTAGCAGGCCCATAAATTAATACGAAATGTGCGATTATCGGTGACGTATCGCATTCCAAGGCGTCATAATAGAAAGTTGTGATCTTCCCTTGGCCCTTTTCTTCCGTCACCTTGACACCTTTCGAGAGAAAGCTCTTATTGGAATGACGCAAAGGAATTTTCAGTGACTTCCCATGGAAATTGACTTTCATCCTTGCGGGGAAGAAGGTGGTGCGGGGCGAGCGACAGCCTCCTAAGAAATGAAAAGTCGACCTTGCAATTAATTGAATCCTAGCGTGACTCCATGGCGTCATGGAAAGCGAGGAGAAGCGGCAGCACGTGATAAAAAAGGGCGAGGTAGCCGAGCATTCGAATGTATAATAAAGCCTTCCTCTTACATCACAGTGCCCCCAAGACATTACGAGACGCTAGCCTGGTTTTTCTATTGTGTCCGGAACGAATAGAGTGTACCCTTGGACAAGTGCGCCGTGTCCAGTCGGTGGCTTTTGCGATCATGATGAAATAAGGCCACTTTATTTCCTGGTGGAGTCATCCTGTGAATGACGTTGTAACACTTGGGATATCTCTCTGGGTCAAGGTTGCTTTTCAAGTCTGGAAAACAGGTCGTAAGAATTGAAACCCATCTTCTCGGGATCACTCGCTCCCCCCGAGTTTATATTCTACCGGCGCCTATTAATAATTGTCATTGGTCCTTCGCGCCAATATCTCGGCCAACTGGCGAGCATATACATATGCTCTTGCGTTCCTCGATAACGGCATCTCACAACAAATTACGCAACACTGATGCGCGTAACCTCTCTCTGGTCTCTTGCCAGCGAGCAGAAGGAGAAATGTACAGGGTGGTGTGGATGCATTCGAGCCATGTAAGTTCATACTACGATTTCAGAAGTCCACATCCCAGTAGTTCTGTACTCTTTATTATTTCAATTTATTTCCGCCACAGTATTTATGGAGATATTGGCAATAATGAAATAAATCAATACCGTAAATGATACTATAACTTCTATAAAATAATTATCTAGTAAATCGTACAACTGGATTAGGATTTAAGTTCAAAATCTTATAACAAATGCATTATCAGCTTGCGTCAGATTTATTCGTCTCAAATCTCACAGCTGAATTAATGCCGGGTGATCTGTACATAAAATTATGCGTGCAGAGGTAAATATCGACATACATGACTCCTATGTATTTGCACCACCTTGTACGTTAACCACAGCGCGCTATCTCCGGGGAAAGCTGTTGGTACTAGAATTAACACTATCTCCAGAGAGTAATCCATTGTTGAGAGCTCTGTTTGCCGCTTTGCACCAAAGTGCTTGTATACAAACTATTTTGAGCACCAACGCGATTCCGGTGAAGCATGAACATCAGTCCACGTGCATACAATTCCAAGAGGGATACAAGTTCGCTACCGGAAGCGTCGACTTTCCATGATTCTTATTATCTGTTTGAATGATAATTCCATGCATTTCTAAGGAGTTCCTTGAAAGAAATCGTCCCACGAAGTTCCCTCATTGTAACTGCTTCTACACTCACAATACACACGCGCTACATTCATTAATTCAACAATTAAAATTAAATTCTAATAGTATTTTCTCGCTCAACGAGCCATCAAGACTCTTCGTACAATGACACTTGATGATTAGTCTGAAGAGTCCCAAGTCGGGTAAAGGTAGTTCCGCTACTAAAAAGTAGCTAAGCAAGTAGAAAATTGACGGAGTGGTTTCGATGCAACTCGTAACTGGTTCAGTGGAGTGCAAGCAACTCGATAGAAATATGCCAACACATCTGAGCATACACCAAAGATATCTCTTTATACTACAACAAGTAACACAATAAAAATTATTAACTCGAGAAAGCTGTCATTATTGACAGTCAAAGATATTACTTTCAAACGAACAATAAGCCTAGATACTTTCAGAAAATATCCTCATAAATCAATTGAAATTATTGCTGCTAGGAGATCACGTCGAAGCAGCTTGTTCGAGCGGTGAGCGTCGATACAAGTGATCGTACACGCATTAGTCAATCAAGGTAATAGGAGTATCAGGGTGTAAAGTGTGCTCACGGCCGATCGTCGTCACGCATTATCGGCGAGCAGGCCGTGAAATCGATCCGCCATACTTTCGCCGCGCACACTTGCCAGAAATCATCGGCATTCGTCCGCTTATTCGGTCAAGTCTCGTTATTAACTGTTAATCCAAGGAGGCGCGAGAAGGAAGCAAAGACGCCAGTATTTAAGGGATACGAGGGCGAGAGAGAGAGACAGAGAAGAAGAGTGGATTGGAAAGAGACGGCATGAAATAAAACCAGCAAAGGAGGACTCGTCTCCACCGGCAAATGAAGTTGGACGAAACTCTTCGTGTGTATACACAGTTATCACACATATATAAGTCTGTGTTTTGCCGACGGGCATACTCTCATGTCAGTTTCACCTCTACGTGTGAGTCGTGTGTACATGCACGCACATTAGCGAGAGCATTGCCTCTCTTCGATTACCACTCATGACCATTCCCCCCCCCCCCGAACTCCTCTTCCACTCACTCCAAACCATCGATTCCTGGCGAGTTTTTTCGTTGTAACGCCAGAATGCACGGCGTGCCTTCCCAATAATGTCGCACCGCACGAAATTAAATGACTCCGGAAGACTTGCAGTACGCACGTATCTTAAGCCCGAAATGGCAATGACGGGTTTATATATATACACTTGTTGAACTGGATGGATCTTTAGAATCGACGATCAATTTCTGAAGGTTTCAAATAAAATGTGGAAGATTAAGAATGGAGTGATAAATATTCTCAGGCACTGGTTTTGTTTAAGTGGTTGTAAGTTAAAATAATCTAACAATTCTTTTCTCAATTCTACGCTTATGGTGAAACCTTACAACACCTGGTAGCAACACCTGGTAGTAAGATTACTTCGAGGGAAATATTCCTGATGTTACGGCAGTCTCGACTGTAAAGAAACGACCATAACGCGTCATTATCGAGCGACGAAAGCCGCTCAAAGTGAAATGTAACCGCACAGTAAAACACGTCGGTGGTTATTCAAAGTTTCAAACCGCAGTAAGAATAGTCAGCGGTACATCAGAATGGTAGAAGAAAAGATGGAATTAACACGAGAGAACTTTTTTCCAGTACAACATTTCCAGGAGAATCTTCCAGCTAGGAGACACAGGAAATCTGAGTGGCAAAGGGAAGAGGAGAATTTATTACGGTCGTGTAATTAACGACAGTTATTGATTGGATAATATTGGAGAAGATGAACAGTCCCCGGAGGACACTGGCTCTCGCAAATCAGGTCTCCAAACAGTATCTGTGGATCGAGATATCTCGGTCGATATTAATAATGCGGTTGGCATATAAGCGTTAATATCGGCGATCTAGAAACACGTAAGCTGGCTGCGCGTCATTCGGCAGAATGGGAGATTGTGGTCTGCGACAGCACGTTAATCCATCGGGAAGGACGTGTCCATGGCGTAGCGTGACATCGCCCGGGACAAAACGAGCGTCTTGGAGAGACGTTTATTTGATTACGTCCCCGCAGCACCGCGTCCTCCTTTCCTTTGGTGAGAGATATAGTTGGCAACGCTAGTTAACGCACTTCCACCTGCACCACGCCGATCAGTGTATAGTGAGTGATAATCGTAGAGTAGGTCACCGGAACACTGCCTCTAGCAATCTGCGTTCCTCTCCACCATGGCGTTCACCGGCTCCTCAGTACAAACACACTCACACATACTCCTACACAGACACAGTCGAGGGTGACTGTAACCATGTATTACAGGTGGACGCACACACTCCTGCGATAATGTATACCTGTCTGCCTGCGCGCGAGAGTATGGGTAAACGAACCCGGCAGGCGGCTCACAGTGGGTCGACATCATAAAATACTAGGCGTTTGACAGAAAACATTTCCTTTCCGCTTTATTATTATTATAAACATAACAACTGTTATCGCTTATCGTAACCGCAACGGATGATCATTGCGTAAAATTGTATGCATATTCATTATATTTATAATAATTATGCTTCCATTTATATGTAAAATAATGTTAGAGGAATAAAAAATGGTCTGTGACAAATGCCTAGTGTTTTATCATTTCGACCCTCTGTGCGACGTGTGACAAAAAAACGAGTCCTGGAGAACGCACGAGTGACATTATACTTGTGTAAGATCCATTTCCTATTTTCCAGGTAGCATTAAATGACAGCGCTCGACCTTGACGGAGAGAAAAAGATGTCTTATCAGCGACATGTTCTCAAGATTTCGTTGGCCGGAATTGGAAGGAAGATTGGAGTAAATATGTACCCAAGTGATCTCTACTTTGAAATTGTCAGAGACTTGCGACATTTGTAAGTTTGAAGTTTAATGTGTTACTCCTGGCATTATGAAGAAATACTACTGTTCGATGAAAACTGTTCTTTCCATCTTCACATAAACTATAAAACATCGACACAGTCCCACAAATCTAACGGAAATTCTGAAGACGGAGAAACTGCTAATTCCACAAGCCGTTTGAAACGTGAAATACCTCACTTAATTTCTTGCGCCGATTCGAGTCTAAAATTAATTCAACGCTGTAGTAAGATGGGTTTACTTATACTCACAAAACAGACGATAAAGAATCGTTCATTAAGCTACCGTTTAAACTATGGTGCGAGACAAGAGAGCACAAAAAGCGATTGAAGATGATAATCGACCGGAAGGGTGGAGCTACAGTGAGCGGTAGAGAAGAGCATGGAAAGTCAGTGTCATGATATTGCATTCCACAAAGAATGGAAAGCCCGCATTCTTTCCTGCACGCACACAGCCTGTGCGCCAAACGCGAGACGTATGGCCGGCCGACGTCAGAGCAATTCCCAAGCGGAGCTTTTTGCACCCCGAACGACGCCGAAGCAAGCGCGTGCAGAAACATTGCGAGTACGACGACCGAGCGCACTGGGCTAGATTAAGGCAATGAGGTCACATGCCTTCAGTAGCAGTGGTATGGTTACACGCGGTGACTCCGGTGCACCGTACTCATTGAGATCGATCGAAAAATTCCTTCTACCAACTTTGCCTTGACCCTGCAAACTCGCCCTATTTTCTCAATAATTATCAATTTTATATCTCCTAGACTAAAGCGTTTTAATAAAGAGTTTAGCAATTGGGACATGAAAGGCGCATCATGACTTGCAATAGAGCTAAGAAGACATTCAATACCCACAGGACTCTTACTCGGGTGGTAAAAGAAAGATCCTGGGAGACGGATGCGCATGACAAGATGGTAAGAAGTGTGTCGCCAGAACAGACAAGCAAGGTAAACATACGGAAGCATGAACGTGAGAATGATACAGCGAAGGTCGTAACTGATCATTAATCAAAACATCGATATCGCTCGCTGATAGCTAATATAACGACTACCTCCGAACTGTGAAAAGGAAACACCACATACCGGTTCTATATCAGTGTGGACGACTCCTTTCTCGAAATTAGAAGTATGTTATTAGAATTGCAACCTTATCATTCAATTTATTATATACATTATCTGTATAATGTTTCTCACACACTGTTGCATTTAAGTAGGCTATCAATGGTACGTTCCCTTAACTGTAGTACGCCAACAAGAATGTACAAGCATTCGAAACTTAAAATAATTTGAAATCTCACTATCAGATTCAGACTTTAATTAACCCATTTTCAATGAGGACTCGTCTTTCTATAAAGGAAGACACAAATGCCTCTTTGCTAAAGATCGGTTGAATGCACGCTTTGCACTCTTTCGGAGAAACCGATGCGATTCGGGACAATCCGAGTTTACCTTGACAGGTACGCTCCCTAATTAACCCATTTTAAGGCAGATCGCAGGCAGAGATTACCCGTGGGATGAATATAGAATTGTTTACTTCAGTAAAAAGTGCAGGAGGCGTATCGCGAGCAAGGAAGAAACCATTTAAGCGGCACAATGTAATAGCCGGTCTCGTTAATACTCGTCCGCATCGTCTATTTTTAAGGAGCGCGCACAGTAGCTATGTAAACCGCTTACGAAGTGGAGAATACGGAATTCCGTCGGTGAAGGTGTGTGCTTGCCAGTGCACCACGTGCCACATACCTACGCTTACGTCTAATTCCGTCATTCGCGCGGCACCGCTTTCCCCGCCTTCCATTTCTCATATCATTAATTATTACAGATAGCGCAGGTACTGCTTATCGCACTAACAGCAAAGTTAGTAACAGCAAAGTTCAGCACCTTGTCATTAGCTAGAATGTTCTGTTCATTTGGCCACAGAATGAGAAAAGGAAAAGCAAAGAGTAGTCGAATCTACTACGGTTCTGCGTGTAAGAGCACTTATCGTGCTTCAAAGTCAGGGTCGAAGTAGGCAAATTCGAGGCACCCGTGTACGCAACGTCGTTGCCAAGTATAAATAGCGTAGAGAGAGAGAAACACAGCCTGCTCGCCGGATGTAGGAGTGAGATGGAAATAGAGTGAGAGATTGCCTGGTGGTTCGAGGACACCCAGAAGGGACGAAGCGGGGACTCCGTCGAGAGAGATCGGATCACTTATTGTCAGAGTACGCAGCAGACAGTGCGTCCGTACGGACCCCTTGTGTTTCCCAGTGGTAGATATCGGTTTGTGAAATTCGTGCAAGGAAAAAAACGCAGTGGTGTGAGAGAGAGAGAGAAAGAAAGAAAGCGGAAGTAGCGTAATCAGTGCCAAAGCAACGGGAGTGGCGCCAGCTGCGTGGCAGCGGTTCAAAAACTCGCGCCGCACCGTGCGCCAATCGACGGACGCCGTCGCCGTCGCGGACGTCGTGCACCCGCCAATCGTCCGTGATGCTGCACGCGAGGACCGTCGCCGTAGCCGCAGCATCGACACTACTTTGCGAAACCCCGTCAACCCGCTGGCTCCGACACCTCGGAAATGGCAGCGTTGTGCTCAAGCGTCTCGTCGGTGATCGGGCCCACCACCGTGGCCTCATATCACGCGAGGTCATGCGCCAGAATTACCAGAAGATGCTCGAAAAGTACAAGTGTAAGTATTGAGTACTGGTAGCGGCCATTTTACCCCGAACTTCCCCTCCCGTTTACATCAATCCCACCGTTTGCCCGCACGCGCCACCGACCACTTGGTCCATTCCTTAGATTGCCCGCACATGCGCTGAATGCATACAGGTAGCGCTGCCTGCATTCGAGATATCGAAACGATGCCCGCGAGACCTTGGCGTTTAGACGCGCTCACGCGGAAATTGGAATTGATACATCCCAGCTTGCCACCCCCGGTCAGGAAGTATCGGATTTATGCTCGTTCTTAGATTGCCGGCGTTCTACTATACTCATGGTCTGTAACCACCAGTGCGATAGCATCGGCTTATCCACTCAGGTGTTTCATTGATTTCATTAATGATAACAATGGATAGTTACCACCGCTTTATGACTCCCCGCCTTTATAGAATTTAAATAGATATGCGTAATGAAGAATATATTATGGCTAGCAAAGAGAACTGGTTATTATTTTATTATTACACATGCAGCAAAGAAACTCCCACAAGACGTGAACCCTAAAGGAGTGTTTGCCTGCAACGAACTAGACTTGAAAGAAGTACAAGTCTATGGCTTCGATTATGATTACACGCTGGCGTGTTACAAACCGTCGATGGACTACCTCCTTTACAACCTTGGGCGCGATATGCTCATCGAAAGATACAAGGTACACACCGTGCGAGATTTGGTAGATACACAAATTGCAGAAAGCAAAGTGGGAGATTTCAAAACTTTATAATTGATTTATACTGGTGAATTTGCGAGGAATGCATTAAAGACTTGACGCAAACTGATTTAATTGGTCCCCAGTATCCTGCGGGAATCGCTAGTCTCGAATACAAGAAGGATTTCGCTGTTCGCGGACTCCATTATGACATCGAAAAGGGTTTGCTCCTAAAACTCGACAGCTTCCTGCAAATTCAGTTTGGCGCTGTTTACCGAGGCATACACCCGGTGCCAGACGATGAAGTACTCAGGCTTTACAAGAACAGGATCATCCCAATCGCGTACGTCGAAGCCCCTCATAGGCACTCGCACGTAAGTCGCGCAAAAGGAAAATTTTCATGGACCTACACTGATTGCGATTGATTTATACCAATGATCATTGCATACGATTTATTTTCTGAATTTGGAAGACTTTCCTGCATGTTTTCCCCCGAATTTTTCGAAGGACAATGTGAACTTGATATCCAAATAATTCTATAAACAATATGTGACAAATTACGATACTGTCCCAAAATTGTATGACTGTGTTTAATGTGGCGAATCCAACGTTTACTTGCATGTTTCAACATATGTGTTTGTCCTGTCGGGCCGCATCCACGCGCGCAAACATTACAGAAGGTATGTACAAAGTTTGCACGATTGATAAGCCGCACGTGGGATTCTACCACTATATCTTGGTGAAAGAGAAATCTTCTGATTGAAGGATACTCCGCATCGCACGAAAATGGTTCAGCTGGCTGATCTCTTTTCCGTGCCGGAGATGGCTCTTCTGTGCAATGTCACGGAATACTTTCTGCGAAATCATATCGACTATCACCCGGAAATACTATTTAGGGATGTAAAGGTAGATGAAGCATCTTGATAAATCAGCTCTTGCATGCAGGCAATAATGGGCGTCGTATTAATTGCTATTCTGTAAACAGAATTCAGTGCAGAGTTGCCATCCAATTATGCACGGCATGGTCGTGCAGAATGTGTCGGAGTTCTTGGAGCAGACTAAAGATTTAAAACTTTTCTTCGAACGATTAAAGGCTGCGGACAAGAAGATGTTCCTAGTGACTAATAGTCCGTTCCATTTCGTGTAAGCAGCCCGTTCTGTCTTTCCTTTAGTACTTGAAATAAAGAGAGAATTAATGTTTCAGTGACACGGGTATGAGGTTCCTTGTTGGCGATAGTTGGAAGGATTATTTCGACGTAGTGATAGTACAGGCGAGAAAGCCGAAATTCTTCACAGAGGAAACCAGACCACTCCGGATTTACGACGAAAGGAATAAGACGCAGCTGTGGGATCGCGTCACTAAATTAGAAAAGGGTGTTATATATTTAGAAGTACGGCACAAGTTTTCTTTAAGAACTATGCATTCTTATCGATGATTCAATACACTTTTACATGAGTACTGTGTTAATACAGGGCACCGTGAAGCAATTGCAAGACATGACAGGTTGGCGAGGTCATCAAGTACTATATTTCGGCGATCATCCGTACAGTGATTTGGCCGACGTAACGCTGGAGCATGGTTGGAGAACCGGCGCTATAATCAAGGAATTAACTGTAAATAATCGCAGCATGTTTTCGAATATAATTACATCAATCCGAAACACGTAGAGTAAGAAAATTCTTTCCGCAGCACGAGATCGAAACGCTTAACAATCCGAAGTTTAAGGAGAATGCGAATTGGCTCCAAATGCTGACTGGTTTGATCGAAGAGCACCAAGACTTCGAAGGACCAGAAGTGCCAGATGAATTGGATACCTGGATGAAGGAGCGGGATCAACTGCGCAATGAAATCAAATGCGTGTTTAATAAACAATTCGGTTCCGTGTTTCGAACTTACCACAATCCCACCTACTTTTCGAGGAGGCTCTTTAGGTTCGCCGACATCTACATGAGCTCGATTACAAATCTCATGGAATACTCTACCAGTCATACTTTCTACCCGCGAAGAGGAGTGATGCCACACGAATATACCAGCTACTTTGTATAATTTATGCCTGCCTGTTTAGGCATAAGTGCGCCTCTTACTTTCTCAAGCGCAGGCATACGAGCGGGGAGTAAAATCATTCTATGACTCACGCGTGATAGAGAGAGAATGCAACTGGCTTCTCATCTGTATTTCAACTCTATGGATTTAATGCAATCTTCCGAAATGTCAATATCTTGATAGTCATAGACGCATTTTCATGTTACTTGGGCCATAAGGCCTAATAAATGTAACGTTGTTAAATCATGTTGAAATTAGGGCAGCTCGTAGTACCCGTAGTCAATATGGGTTGAAGCAAGATTCTAAGGCCAGGAATGAATTCGTTGTATATATGTACTGCAGCTTGTGATACGATTTCTTTACACTATAAGTCAAATTTATAACGGAACACCATCTCTTGTAAGCTAGATAGATGGAACGAGCGACTTAGATTTCAAACTGAGAGCTGTGTAATTTTTTATAGAGTATTTCTGTAAACAAAGAGATTATATAGAGGTTTAAATGCTATCGCTTATTGAGAGCAAAATATAGTTGAATATATCATATACAGTTTATTTTTTCCGGAAGAGAGTATATCTAAGATGTGCGTATTATGTGCTACAGTTAATTCAGGTACAAATCTATCGATAAGTGTTAAGGGAAAAATTGATGAACCTCGGCACATAAAGATCGTCGGGCTAGGGTAAGTTGTAATAATGACAAATTTCGTAGATCTCCCTATTATATTACCAAATTTATTACGTTATATTAGCGTCAATCTTGTGCCATAGTAATAAAAACTTGCATACCCACTCACACTTATACAGAGACACGCATACATCCAACTGAACTGTTAGAGTAAACTAATGTCTATGCGAAAAATACATAACGTATTTTTAGGTTTCCTATGTCATTTGTAACCCCCATTTTCATTCTGAGCCGAAGTATCTACAGTATAAATGTTGCGTATGTTCGACGCCAAATGTTTAAAATATTAATAAAGCAACGTCGATATCAATTGCCGTTGGAAAAATTGTATTCAATTCCCTGTACGGCCAACTTCAGCTACTACCGGTTATTTGGGCAATTTGCAAAATGCAACAGTAACTCTTCAAGTTATTGTACTATGATACATTTCTAATCACCGTTAAGTTCCGGATATCATTAAAAATTCATCATGTCTTGGGACGATATTCAATCAAAAATATCGGCCCCGATATTTTGTGCTATAGCGCTGGTTATGTACATCTTAGATAGGCTGGAGAAACCGTAATTGAATATTAGTTTGATACATGCGCAAATACGAGATGCTAATTACGGAGAAATCCACCAGATTTTCTATTCATAATTGAACGTCATAGCCAATGAATGTTGCTTTGAAAATGTTGCGGAAAACAGGAATTAGATATGCAAGGTAAGGAGACGTACTACTTAGCGTTAGTTACAATACGTACAGTATTTACAACCAAAAAATAAATTATTATGTAACAATAGAAAAGGCCACTCCTAGAAAATTAATAACAACTGGAGTATGTACACAGGTCTGTAGCTAAATTGACTACATACTCTGTATTGAACATAAAAACCATGTTTCACTAGTCCATCTTTGCAACAGGATCGCAGTGTGTTCGCTGTATAAATTACTTAACTCCATCGTACAAATGATGTTCATTTATAACTGGACGATGTAAACCTATCAGCAAGTTCTCTCTATGCTGTAACTACGATAGAATTAATAATAAATCCGTGAGTACATATGTACACAATGCTTTCCAAAAGGATGAAGTGATATAAAATGTAGCTCCTGAAAGGTATCGATTTTAATAAATATTAATAAATTCCAAAACGCCATGAACATCATTCAAGTAGTTTTACATTCCACGCATTCCTTGTGTCGCGGAAAATCATGTACGAGTAAGACAAGTGCCTTCGTATGAATTATACAAATATATTTTTAAACAAATATTAGAGATACAGTATTTACATAAGGGTCTCCCACACTCATGCGAACACAACACGCGCACAGCACTGTCCTACATATCGTATGAACACCCAATACAAGCACTGTAAACTGAATTCACTTATAAAACACTTTATCAGTGCAATTGTACTCGATGACAATGTCGTCGAAAATGGCTTTTGGAGTGTCTTGTTAAAACTTCGAAAAACTTCAGGCTAAAGTTAAGAAACTACAGCCCGATGTAACACCGCGTAAAAGTGTCAGCAGACGACACATCGACAATATGGCGTGGGACCGACACGCAGAGAATGATCACCTTATTACGTACTATTAATTGTATTTTCAGTCTGTATCAACTACGGTACCACCTACGGTTTCTCAGTAAGCCCACTAAACACGATATCATCTTGCATTATATACGTGCTAGTTCCACGGACCAAAGATTTGCCAAAAACACTTCGTACGTTCCACGGCATGATAATCGCAGAAACTCAACACAGAATTACAGATCTTCGTATATTTTGAGTAAACATTGGTCGCAAGTGTTCAACTTATTGCTCAGGAAATCTTTGTTTACAGTCTTATCACGTACGTATCAAACATAGAAACTACCCGTGAGGTAGATTAGCGAAATTAAAATCTATCCAAGGTAGCAAGATCATCGCCTATAGTGAGAAACGACACTGCGGCAATGTTTCAACTTTAATTGCGCTAGTAACGTGAAAATTAAAAAAACGGCTAGTTAAAGTGGAATTTAAATTGGAAGGGTGTGCCGTGGAAGTGATGGAACTCTTGGAAGGGATTGAAACCTTGCTGGTGTTTCCCCGATTCGGGATCCAGTGGATCTTCGCCCTGATCGAACTTCGCTCTCTTCTCTTCGTCTGTCAACACTTCCTTGGCAGCGGCGATGTCGATGAATTTCTTCTGCGCTTGCCGTTTCTCTTCGCCCTCCTGGAAATTGTCTGGATGCCACTTTTGAGCAGCCTTTCGGTACGCCTTAATGATATCGCGTTTCGATGCTGTCCGTGGTACTCCGAGGATTTTATAGTAGTCTCGTGATTCCGAAAGCTTTTGTCGTTGATGTGCCTTTTGAAGCCCTTGCTTTGCTCTTTGAAAACTTGGATTTAACTCAAGCGCTTCCTTGAAGTCACGGATTGCTGTTGAAGTAAATATTACAAATTTGGTGTTTAATATTCCCAAGATTGAAAAAACACATACTATAAATTGAGTATATTACCGTCATCGTATAATTCTGCAGCTAAATATGCCTCAGCGCTATCACAGAGTATGGGAGGTTCTCTTCTTACTGCTACTGCTTCTTGACAACTAGTTACTGCCATCATTGGTTCATTAGTTCCAATATAACATTTGCATAGCAGATGCGAGGCAAGGAACCGCACGTTTTGAGTCTCTGGTTCGTTTGTAAGAACCTTTTGAGCATATTCTACACATTTTTCATAATCATTAGACTCTTCTGCATTCTCTGCTTCAGTTAAAATTTTCGCAACTTTTTTTAGCTTCTTATAAAACGGGAAACACTGGGCGTGATCTGGATCGAGTTTCAAACATTCACGAATTTCCCTGAAACAGTTCTCTGTTAAAACTTGAATCAAGACATTTGCATAATAAATAACACAAGTTTAAATCTCCACTTACTTCAAAGCATCTTGCACCTCTCCCTGGCGGTAAAGTAGATGAGATAGTTTGAAGTAACCTTGCGTATTGTCAGCAAGTAATTTTGTTGTCGATCGAATGTCGGATATAGCGCTCTGGTAATCACCTAATCTCTCATGATATTCTGCCCTGAGTTCTCTCAGCTCGGCTGACCAAGGACACACATCGATGACTTTACTTATTTGATGAATTGCCGCAGCATAATTTTCATTACTGGTATAAAGATCTACTAGTTCCAACTCTTCTATTGTAGGTGCTATCCTATATAAGGCATGTAATGCTTCCTCATTGTTTGGTTCAAATGCTAGCTGTAAAAAAAATACCATTATAATTATTGCAAGTCTTAAATATTGTTGGAACGTCACTCAAAAATGCACTGAAGAATAGCCACATATAATTGGCCAAAAGTAAACTAAAACCAAACTTACCACATCCCGAAAATCGGTCTCTGCTGAGTCAAACTGTGCTTGTTTCAGTAGGACATTACCACGCTGTAATCTGGCAGATATGAAATCAGGTTTTAATGCCAGAACTTTATCAAGATCAAGAAGGGCAAGCTTGGCCTTTCCTAATGCTAAATACACTGTTCCTCTTTTGTAATATGTTAAATAATTATTTGGGTCTCCCTCTACAAGAAAAAAATGTTTTAATCTTAATTCGGCAGACTTCGTAACATGACGAGCCGATCATATGTTTCAATAAGAAAAACTTTGAATTGATTGGAATCCTTAAAACTTACCCACAGCTGCATGGTAGTGAGTTAGAGCATCCTGCAGCTGACCCTTCGCTAAGAACTCTCTGCCTAGCTCCAAATGTTTGTCAATTTCCAGCTGGGTAACACTTCCAACCACTATAATATATGCTTATTAAATTGCAGAACAGTTATGCAGAATACTTGTACAACAGGTTAAGGGAATTTACCTTCTAGAGACAAATCCAATAGGACTAGCAATAAACCGCAATGGTACATGACAGTATCAAAACTTAAATACATAGCAAACTGAGGGCTCTTAATAAATAACAAAACTGATTTGCTGGCCCCGTAAGCCACAGTCTAACCACCAGATAACACAAAACTGTTCAGCCACACCGCCATTGCGATCGTGGTTTTACACGATTGGTCCAACTTGGCGAAGCACCGATGTCACTCCCACCATCGACCTACACGTCCTATACTATCGTGTTAAGAGTTTAGATAATTTAATTCCTTTAGAAAGACACGTCTTCTTGATTAGGAAGTCCAAAAGAAATCGCCAACGCTGCCATTATCGAAGATATATCTAGTGACGCCGTCGAGTATACACTTAGTTTTATTAAGAACTCTTGACATAACAGTTGGTGGTCAGAAATATTGTTCGCATACATATATTTACATATGTATTTTTATTAGTCATTTTCTATTTGTAAATGACAAATGAAACTTCCACGGAATATTCGATTCTGGAAAACTCGAGGTAAAATTCATTGGCGTTTATTCGGTATGTACGTGCTGAATGCAATGAAATGTCGATATCATCCGTTTGCAAAAAATGTTCATCTTTGCATCATACGAGCAACACAACGTCGACAAGACATGCTTTCAGTAGAATGACACGTTTCCGGTTATAGGTTCGGATATCGGGAACAGGTGTGAAGGTTCTCTAAATAATTATGCTGCGTATACTCCATTTTTATTCTTTATTATATGATTCATTTTGTAGAATTCTCCTGTCACTTTGCATAATACTATAAATAAACGGCTGAATCACCAAAATGAACGGACATTAAATAATATGTGTGATCCATCGTCCCTTATGAGGTATTTGTAACAATATTGACACTACATCATTCTTCACAGAACACAGGTTTTTTTTGTCTATGCACGCGCTGCTTCGAATGTGCACGTTTCCGCAGGAAAATGCAATCGTAACTTATTGCTAGTGAACGATGAGTGTACATGACAGCGTATATGCATACACCACGTAAACTCTGTTTGTTTCTAATATGAGACACTTTATTTTCCATCTTAATTTTTCATTACGATAGCCGTACGACGTACATTTGTTTTGCGGATTGTTTTGTTTGTTTGTTTTTTTGGTTGTCTCCTACAATTCGTTAATTTGTTTCGATTCACCTAATGTAGCGTGTAAATGTGCATTTACTAATAAGAGACCGACAGAATGGTACGTTCAGCGTTCCATTTTCATCTAATCTTCTATACCTTTATCATTTGCTCGCCACCAGTGAAGCAAGATATACAGTAGTATCATTAGAGTTACAACTGGATAATACGACGAGCGTCATTCGCCGTAGAAAAATGAAGCACAGCCATGTGACTTGTGTGTGTTTGTGTATGTGTACGCGTTGCCGGAAGCGCGACGAGTTTGCTTCCCTGTACCAAGTACCTTTTCGCACATGTCTTGTCTGCGTTCTCCATTCGACGACAAGCGACGCTTCTCGTTTAAATGAGACGTTTCGTCAAAGTTAGAAGACGTTTTCTTTTGCCACCCCAGCGCGTTTTTTTTTGTCTTCCTTGCGAATTTGATCATCTTTGTCTACGCGTGTGCTCATCATTTCTCTCCCGCGCACTTTTTCTCTCTAATTCTTTCTCTTCTTACACGTGCTCTGTTTCCCTTTCGCTCGCACTCTCTTTCTCTTTCTCTCTATATATCTCTCACATGTTACGCGCATACTGATTCACGAGCAAGTCGTGATTCTTTCTCTCTCACTGGATTCTATCGGTATTCCCGATAGACACCTCTTTCACCTCGCGCCAAAAGATATACGTGTGCCGTGCCGGAATATCTCGATTAATCGTTTACTTCAAGGCGAGATCAAAGAGGAGATCGTGCGAGAGTGTTCGCCGAACAGTTCTGCACTTGCGTGAAGTAAAGAATAAAAAATACAAACTATCAGGACGCGCGCGCGCTACATTTAAATATCGGCAGCGAAGTCCCGCGTTCGGATTTTCTGATATCTCAGGATGCGCACGCGCTCGCACGCGCGCTTACATTTCACCTTCTTTAATGTAATGTGTGCTTTGAAGTTGCGCAATTCTTCCCTTCAGTAATGATTGCAGTCACAGTCAAATACCATTTTTCAATACGTGTATCATTTAGCATGTTATACGTTGTCCCTTCATTTGCATTCTAGCATATCATCATTAATTGATCTTGCACCTGTCACCAATGCACTTTGCATATGTTCCATATAAGGTTCTTTTTTTCCCTAAGGCTGCTCGTCCGATTTACTTCAGAGGACCAAACATAACACAAAACGTGCTTGTACAGTACAAACAGTACTGTGAGACTGTCCTTCCGAAAGAGTAACGTAGAAAATAAATACTTAACAGATTAATAAATAGTGTCGTTTATTATACCATTCGCCTATTTTCTCTAACAGTGCTAATACGCTCTAAATCATAATACCGTACTCGAATTTTCATATACGTTTCCCGGCTATGAAACGGTGGACATTTGACTATCTCACGAATGCTCAGCAATTTCATTCACAGGGCGAAAATCTACCGTCACTCTGCGGATTCGTAGGAAATAAAAATGACCGTACAAAAGCAACGCCTCCCGACTGTCCCGTCGACGATGGCGTTGTTCCATATATATAAAAATATTGTTACAACTAAGAAGAAACCGTACGAAAATACTTCTGCGTGTAGTTCACATTTCCCAAATAATCTCTGTCCACCACGTGACTTGTAAAAGAAAATTTTCCAACTGCACAGGACTGAACATAACACGCATTGACGCGTCATACCTTCTCGACTCGCGAAACCGGCGATTGGCCATTAGTACCCTATAATTACTGCGGTGCGAACAGAAATATCTATAAAGATCATGCAGTCAAGGACACACAATTTAAAATCATCGATACGGCGCTCGGCATAAATAATTCAGTGACTAATACAGTGAAAAATAGCAAGGTCCCAATGTCCAATGGCCGACACTACCCTTTCCGTGGGGTGAAAATAACGCGGAGAGCGGTACCGTAAAGTTGTAATGCAAAACTTGCGCGTATAGTACCACTGATGAAACCGACATAATGATTATCCAAAAGTGAAATCATACGGGCAATCTTACTAAAAGTAACAGTAATAGCGGTAGTAGCAGTAAAAGTTATAGTAATAATAATGTAATAGTAGTAGTAGTAATAGTAGAAGTAGTAGTAGTAGTAATACGGCAAGATCTACATTTCCCGGTAGATTAAAGTGAAACTGAATAATTGTGCCGTAGGGTAATGATACGAGATCGGAAAAAGCATAGAACACTTTTCGCCGAGAGTAGGTGTTTTTGCAATGTCCTTGGCAGGGCCCCCGAGTTGACAAACGGACTTGACCATAAATTGTAGTAAAATTTAAAATTACTCGCACCACGATCGGAAGCCAACAATGTTACTCGTAACACTATCTGAAAGTTCTAGTTGAAGTAATTAGTCCCCACTTACGAGGCATTCACACCTTGGTCCACGGTCACACGGCATACGATTCACGCACGCGATTGCACTATAACTCTATTAATATAACAGGTATAAGTATGACATATCTAAAAATCCTGTCAGTTGTCACGCAAATCGAATTTGTACTTTTTCTCACATAGATTAGGTAAGAATCCGACGTTGCACAAAAGATATCGACATTCTATAAAGCCCTACCAACATCATCAACCAGTAATGACGCGTTTCGCCATTATCATCTATTATTAATGCGCGTTAGTTTAAGTAGAAACAATGCCCGAAAAATGTCTTTTCAGGACCACAAGAGCTAGCGTTCAGCCCTCCCCGATCGGACAACAGCCACGTTGTTCTTGATGTATTATTGTAACGACTTCACATTCCATTCTCGGCTCAAAGAACTGAGCTTATACCTTTCCGACATTCAATACCGATTAAATAATACATTTAATATTTGTATTTCGTTAATTGTTCATTCATCAATTCGCATGGAAATTGAATGTCACAAGATCGTTCGATATCACAGTCGTTTTTCAATTATTTTAATGTTATGTATTTACGAATATTACTTAGTATGTATGTATATATATAGTGTATCGTATTGATAAATACAGTTATAAAATATTATGAGTGCGCCTTGTGCCACCTTAGTCAAAGGGCTTTTGCTTTTTGGTAAGTTGAGCCAACAAGACAGTGCATGTACTTTTTTTGCTCTTTAGTTCGCTCCTGTAACTGCAACCGTATTTTAATTCCATTACTCTGTTTCTCTTCGTTTCCGAGCACTCGCATCCCGTACTGTTGTGTAAGACTTTGTGTAACGCACTAAGTCACTCTATAGGATTTACGTCTTTCTTACGTTTAGCAATGCTAAGCAGAGTTCATTAAACGTCAGGTGTACATATATGTAGTACGCTCATACCGATATATTCAGCCGATTTCAAAGACCAAGTATGCATATGACATATACATCCAGTCTCGATCTACGAGGACCTGACTTTTTAATCCACTCATTTCGACACCTGGTCTAGATTCCCAAACATATATTAAGACGTAATTCCTGTTAGTTTTGTAGCATCAAAATGTTTCGATACTAAGAACCCGATGTGACTTAGTCCAGTTAACCATGATATTGCCGGCGCAACGTCGTCTGTGTCTGGGGACGGCAAAACAACAAAGTACCATTCGTCGCTGAAGTATAGTAAATTTAAAACAGGAATCGTCACGAAATCTATGGCGACAGCGGTTTGGCGTATCCTAGGCGCCTAGATGCACATTCATGTTGAAGAAATCATGCCACAGGCTAAAACCGAAGTACACAAGTTGCTGGCCGCTCAGGCAAGAATAATAAAGCACTTGTGCATTAAAGCTCTACGGTTATTGAAAGCTAGACGCCGCGATTCTCGAAGATACGCCCACCACGTTCTTCAAAAATTCAAATAATGAAGCTACAGTGAGCTTCATAGTCTCGACAGGAGTTCTAAAAAATTTCACTAAGTTTCTCCATCTACTATGTGTTGAATCGCTATGGCTTTAAGTAGACGTTAGCGATCAAACGATTTGATTCATTAGTGATTATACTACTTGTGTTCCTCAACACGCACGGCAACGCAACGATGGATGGACTTGTAGACTCGTACTTGACAAATTCCGTTTACCAACCTCACTTGTGTCTAAATGAGATCATTATCCTCCGTGATTTTCTCAAGGGGTACACTTCACTAATGTGAAAATGTCGCAATATTGCACACAGAATTTGTCAATGCTTCGTCACGCGCAATTTAACGTATTTACGAACTCGAAATAGTATAGCCTTTTTTTTCTTCAAGAATTGTAGTGCACAGGCAGTCAGTGAACGTGAATTGTATTATTAATACGTGATACTGTCTATCTTCTTCTGATCTTTTTTTTAACCGCGTGGATATATACGCGCGCCAAAACGTGCGTGTCGTGTTGAATGTGTATGTCGTACGTGTTTCACTTACATATATTTGAATTTACGTGTACAGTAGTAATAATGGTAAAAGTGGAAATAGAGACGGTGATAATGATCTATCTGTCCCACTCTCACCACCAGTCCGGACCATTACTGCTGCCATTGTTAGCGGAATTATTGTACGATGAATTGTTGTAGTTACCTCCTCCTCCATAATTTCCATAACCCCCTGTAACAGAATAAGCACAATTTGTATAAGAATAACATCTTCTACGTTTCGGTTATACTGCGAAAAAATATACGGGCCTCTACATACCTCCGTAACTTCCAGGCCTATTGGAGGAACCATTATTACGGTTAGATCCAGAGCTAGGTTGTTGACGATAATCCCTGGCACCAAAGCCACCGCCACTGAAGCGGCCCTTGGTGGTTCCGCCAGTCGATCGGCGGGCTCCTCCCCCTGAAAACTTCGCTTCCGAGTAGATGCGATCCAACCAGACCGGAAGTTCTTGATTAGCCTCAACTAGCAGTGATACCAAATCACGCACCAAATTGTGATTTTTATTATTGAAGAACGACGTTGCAAGACCTGTTTCGAAAATTAACGATTACAACAAATTAATATCGACATGAAATATAAAATGATACATTCATATTAACACGAAAGCTGCACGCACCAAGATTGCCCATTCTGCCAGTACGACCGATACGGTGAACATACTCTTCGACATCTCCGGGCAGGTCGAAGTTAATAACATGTTTTACGTGAGGAATATCTAATCCACGAGCGGCAACTGCAGTGGCCACTAGAATGGGAGCTTTACCGGCACGGAAGCGACGTAAAGCGTCTTCTCGCTCGCGTTGAGTTCTATCACCGTGAATGCTGGTTACTGGATAACCCACTTGGTGCAAAAATTCTTCTAACATATCCGCACCCTTTTTCGTCTCGACAAATACCAATGTCAAAGATTCGGCTGTTACATACACACAAATCAATTACACATAAACAATAGAATAGATATAAAGATAACTAAAATTATTTAACGCTAGTCTTGCGAACATACAAAGATCAGACAAATTGGTGAGTTGTAGAAGATCCAGTAGGTATGAACGTTTCTCATGCTCTTCAACCCACACTATCTTCTGTGTGATATTTTCCGAGGTTGAACCAACGCGGCCCACAGCTAAGAAAATGTAGTTGCTGAGGAAGTCTCGAGCCAAAATCTGTATCTCTTTCGGGAAGGTAGCAGAGAACATAAGGGTCTGGCGTTCGCCAGTAGGAGGCATTGTATCTTGCTCAACAATGCGTCGAATCTGTGGCTCGAAGCCCATATCCAACATACGATCAGCTTCATCAAGTACCAAGTATCTGAAATGTTTCGATTACGTAAAGACTCAGCTTTAGCAACATTGGATTATTGCTGTTACTACGTTCTTATGAAGAGGAAAACTTACCGGCAGTTATGTAACCCAATTTTCCCACGTCCAAGCATGTCAGCAAGACGACCTGGGGTTGCAACGAGAAGGTGGCAGCCACGATCAAGTTCTCGCATTTGGTCTGCGATATTCGCACCCCCATAGACCACGGCTGGCCGCATGCGGGAGCGGTAAGCGAACTTACGAGCTTCATCGTAAATTTGCGTGGCAAGCTCTCGCGTGGGGGCTAGCACTAGACCTAACGGATACTGCTTACGCCTGCCACCATTGGCTTGCGGTGGTGGTGGACGAGGACCACATTCATAAATCTGATTCAGTATTGGCACTAAGAAGGCTGCTGTTTTACCAGACCCTGTTTGGGCACAGGCCATCACATCACGACGCCCGATGATGATCGGAATCGCGTACTTCTGAACCGGTGTAGGTTTATCGTATCCAGCTAATGTAATGCTGTTCTTTATTATCTCCGTCAGCTTAACATCGTCGAACTGTAACACAAACAGAGGATTAAACATTGTTCTTTAAAGAATCTTCCCATTTTTTTTAGGAATTAGAAACTTACAGATGTGATGTGTGGAGGAATGTTGTCTCCAGTTGCCTCAACTGGGATATCCTCATATTTGCTAAAGTTGATACCAGTATTACCAGTGCCGAATAACTCCACCTCCAAACGTTCATCCCTGGTAGTAGGAATTGTCCAGTCGACTTCACCACCTCTTCCACCTCGTCCACCTCCCTCCCTTCCCTCATCCTTCCATCTGCCGGCACCGCCGCCGCCACCACCACCTCCACCACCTCCGTCCCTATGCTCATTTCTGCCTTCTTGCCAGCGATCATTCCTAGGTTGCGAATCCTGCCAGCGATCATTCCCGGAACTAACCGGGCGTTGTTCTCGTTCGGCGTTAGCATATCTAAAATCTCTTTCATTCTCTGGAGGGCCGTTACGTCGACTGCGTCCACCAAAGCTCCCAAAGTTTCCGAAATCGGATTCGCGATTATTCCGCGGTTCTCTATATCCACCACGTCCGCGATCACGTTCCCTATCCCATTCTCTATCGCGTTCACGATCGCCACCCCTGTCTCTATCAGGAAATGGCCTTGCGTTAGAAGCGGGAAGTTGGTCCCCACTGGGAACAGGGTTACCTAAAATACAAATTTCGTTGACCAAACGTTGTCAAAGATCCCTGTTAAAACAAACTATGAACCAGTGTTTAATTAACAAGTCGAGTCTATAGTTGTAGATTTATGCACTTCACATCCTGCGTCATATGTGATCCTCAACAATGATTTCTGATATAGCATTGCAAAAATGGTATAAATAAATAATAATGTAAAGGTCACTCACCACCTTTATTACGTAGATGCGGTGGTACGTAGCGACCCCCACTTGGTTGGCGGGAGCCCTGCAAGTCCAGACCAGCTAACTGGAAACGAAAAGAGACAAAACAATTAAAGTTGGAACAAAGAATTTCTTCATAAGATGCTAGATCAACGTACACTTGCAACATATCATTGCCACTTTCTTAAAATCATTCATCCATAGCAGTTGATTTCTATTATGAGTATAGGCGGGAAATAATTATATTTATGTAAAACGGCAGCACATGGAATTTCTAATGTTATCTAATTGCTACGAAAGCGATACGAAAGTCCACGCATGTCCTAAGCTCAACTTGGAACTTTATGCGAACTTCGCAGGTGCGACGATGCAATGAAGCTTGCGGGAACTTGAAATTTCTTGGAACTAACGCAAGATTCGACAGGCGATTAAAATATAAGTGATTGAAGTTTATCGTGGTAGCTTCGAAGCATTAAAAAAAATAGCAGGAGAATGCGTCATAGCACGAGGCATGCCGTTCCCGGAATTGTGCGCCGCCATTACAAAACCGTACGTCACAAACTGGTTCAACGATGACCCAAGTTCACTCTTGAGCCTTATGAGCAACGGGGCTAAACATCTTTCGAATTACAGGGAAAACCAGTAAAACAATAGAAAAGGGATGAGATCATTCTAGGAATGGTATATTCGTGCGCTAGACTACCATCAGGCAAGATAGTTCATGCTAAGAAGAAAGAATCTAATATATCGGGTAAACGTTCCTTGTCAGAGTTCTAGAAAAGATTATGCTTTTTCGTTATTACCTGCTGCTCTAGACCTGATCCATTCTGGTTGGGTGCATTACTCATATTACTCCGCCTCGGTGCGTAGTTTTCGTGGCTCTGCCGCAGAAGCTCGTTAGCTGTCCCTCGTTCAGTCAAATCACCGAGCAAAAAACTTCCAACGTCTCTCCGTGCCTTCTATCTTACTGTATTATCTTCAATGTACAAACGAAATCTTGTTGTCGGGTCGAACGGTTGTGGTGGGAATTTCTATTTGTCGCTAACTTGATACAAAGGAAACTCGAAGATTGGATACTGCGAAAGAAAGGCCTCTGGCCGCACTTGACGTCGACGCAACAAAAATGGCCGAGAGCCGAAATCTCACCACCAAGATGGCGGGCGACCTATTTCCGCCGGATATTTGGAACAGTCAAAGGGCACACTCTACTGGATAATTTAGGGCATGATCGATCTGCCATATCATTCCAAGCTAACCCACATGCCCCGACCCTCACTCGACAGCACTCGATTTCTTGCAGAATCTCGAATAAAAAAATACGTACTACTAATTACGTAAAGCGTTACTTTTGTTCTCTACTAGATTGGATATAGGAGTCTCGCAAGGGTTGCACAAGATTAAGACACGCATAGTCGATATAGGTTTTTTATGGTTTTATTGTACAAAGTATGCCAAGACATACTCAGCGTATAATCTAATCGTCCTTCTTTGTATCGGTCTTGCCTCCTCTGATTCTACCAGTACGACGCGCAGCAATAAGACCAATCTTACGACCAGCGCTGGTTCCTCTCTTGACGGTAGACGCTTTACCGATATGTTGATGGTTACCACCACCATGGGGATGCTCAACTGGGTTCATAGCAACACCACGCACCTAATAAAATAATCCACGTTATAAATACAGTCGATGAATTCTTGCTAAAAATATTCATTTAAAAAAGCCATCAGTAAAAAAAATGTCCACAATTATTATTCAGGTTTCAAATGTCTATAAACATCATCAGCATTAAATATCAAAACTTTTATACTGAATAAAAGTAGCAGATTAGATTGTACCTTAGGCCAGCAGTTCCTCTTGGCCTTGTATTTGTGATAAGCACGACCAGCTTTAAGGATGGGCTTGTCGACACGACCACCGCCAGCAACAATACCGACCATAGCCCTGTTGTTGGATGGAATCAATTTCTTGGCGCCCGAAGGCAGCTTTACTCTTGTCTTCTTTGAGTCAGGATTGTGAGCAATAACTGTGGCATAGTTTCCAGAGGCTCTCGCCAATCGACCCCTGTCTCCAGTTTTCTCTTCCAAATTGCAGACAATGGTACCCTCAGGCATGGTACCAACTGGCATGACATTTCCAATTTGAAGATGTGCTGTAACGCAATCACAATTCTTGTGTCAATCTCATAAAAGTAAGGCTAAGATTTTAGATTTGGTGATAACATTGTAAATCATTGTACCTTTTTTGCCACAGTACAAAAACTGTCCTGTGTACATGCCCTCAGGGGCAATAAATAATTCTTTGCGCGTCTTGAACTTGTAAGGGTCACGGAAATGAACAACAGCTAATGGAGCACCACGGCCAGGGTCGTGGAGGATGTCCTGAAAAAACACACTTGTTAGATATGTTTACTTTTGTGGGACTTTCATTGAATAAGCAATGAAATCTTCAGAAAGAGCCTCTAGTGTTACTTCTTCATTTGCTATCAGCAGTAGGAATACTAGAAATCATCATGTAAAATACAATAGATAGTTGTATTTTGCAAGAATATTTTACTATGCCATGAGGCCTGTGGAATCCATCGTTACAGTCCAATATTTACACATACCTTTACAACACCCTTGATGTATCCATGCCTTTCAGAGAAGTCGAGGGAACGAAGTTTTGGGGCTCCCTTTCTCCTTTTGGTGTGGGAACGGAAGACGGATCCCGCACCCTTACGCTGAGCACGAATTACTCGACCCATGGTGCTAAGCCTGAATGTAAAGAAACGTTATTACTTAACTGACAACAAGTTTGTATGCGACAGCAGTGTGTCACGGCGGATCGTTCCTAGAGTCCCGTAACCTCAACCGATGAAATTAGAATATGAGCGATTTCTTTCAACAAATCCCAAAAATATTCGATTCATTTCATCGGCAGATCTTAAATCTAATCGAATATGAACGATCATCGTGTGGATGCATTTTGTTTTCAAGAAAATAAACCGATTCTTTGAAAACAGAATATCCCGATCACGTACCGTTGGAGCCGATATCAAACAGAGAAAGACGCAGCCGGAAGTTGCGCCCTCCTGGAAAGTGCGTGTTGGCTGCACTGTCGGTCCCGCTTAAAATTCAAATTTAAAATCAAGTTCATGATTACAAAGTTCATTTAATTTGAGAGACATTTTATTGTTACATTATTTGATTTTCGACTAGTTTCTCGTAAATTTTGAAACTTTATAAGACTCTAAGCATAATTCTGATAATGGTACTTGTATATTAAAATGACTAAATGTAATACCCCACTTCGCTCCAGTTTCGAGCATATAAAAGGTCCAACTGCTGATTACATTCCACAGTATGAGTAAAATGATCGGACGAATTCAGTTAGTATTAACGCTCCTTCTCTTGACCGTTGCATTTTCGGAAAATGCAAGTTTAAGGAGGCAAAAACGGATAGTGGGTGGTCGAGCCGCTGCTCTACCGGCTGAAGAAGACCCAATTATCTACGTGTCAAAGGATAATCGCAATGCACGCATTCGTGGATCGATGGATTCAAAAAATGAATTGTACGCTTTTCGGGGCATAAGATTTGCCGAGCCTCCAGTGAATCAACATCGTTTTCAAGTAAATTGTTAAATATTATACACTCTTTTTATGTACAAGAAAATATACATTGTTGCAATAATTATCATGGGAACTGCATTTCTCGATGCTGGGCTATCCAATTACATTGAAAGCCGATAAACTATCATGTAGTACATCCTGTAGAATGTTAACGATAGGACACAGTAGCTTATCTTATGGGACGCTGTCTGCATGACGAAAGAAGAACCCCAAGAATATAATTTCAAAATGATTCTTCAAATATTTTAGAGACCAATTCCCGTGCGTTTGGCAGGTGAAATTAATGCTTCGAAATTGGCACCCCCTTGTCCTCAACCAGATCCATCGAACCCAAAGAAAATTGTGGGTTTGGAGGATTGCCTTTTCCTAAATGTTTTCACACCCATCCAACCTGATGATTCGGGAGATGGGCATCCAGTACTTATCTGGATCCATGGTGGTGGATTTAGACGGGGCTCTGCTTCCCAATACGAAATGAAACATCTGATTAGAAAGGGAGTGATTGTCGTTTCTCTCCAATACCGATTAGGATCTCTTGGTAATCCAAATTGCTTCACGCCACTGTGAACAAGCAGAATATTTAAAAGGTCTTTCCATTCGGAGTACCCATTTACTTTTTTATCGCAGGATTTTTGAGTAGCGGCACAAAAGAACTCCCTGGCAATAATGGCATGTTCGATATGTTACTCGCTGCCGATTGGGTCAATCGTTACATAGAATTCTTCGGGGGAAATCCAAAGAACACCGTGATCTTCGGTCACGGAAGTGGTGCGAGTGCAGCAATGATGCTTTCAGTATGCAAATTATCGCGAAGTACAAAGAAACTTATTATTTCGTAATGAGAAATGTGTAAGAAAGGCTATTCAGCTCTCAAATCGTTTATTTTCTTGTAGGTATGTTCAGCGGCATTATTGCTATGTCGGGTTCCTTTTTGTCCAATTTCGCTATGGACAAAGATCCACTGGATACGGCAAAAGAAATAGCGATACGGAATAATTGTCCCGTGAATAATGTATTAGAAATGACTCGGTGTCTTCAGCAATTACCAGTTGCTAATCTGATAGAAGCCGATTCCGAGTTGGAACTATTTCGAATGGGTGTTCAAGGATTCATCTCCAGTTTATCCTCTTTGTTGGGAGCCGGTCCAGTGGTTGAAGGATCAGATGATGCTAGGTGATTCCATAAAAAATAGCCTTTTTAAAAATTCTTAAGAATTTAACGTTTAACTTTATAGCATGGTATTGTAGATCACTCCCGAATTTTATGACCGAAGCACCAGAGGATCTATTGAAGCTTGGAAATTTCCCCTCGATACCATTATTAACTGGTGTAGTGAAGGATGAATTAGCAGGTGCAATTTTCGGCGGATACAGGGAAGAAGTAGAAAGTAAATTGAAAATGATTCCAAACTTTCTGGACGAACATCTAGTGCCGAGTATGCAGAAAACAATCCCAGCCTTTGATAATACGAAGCAATTTGTGTCCGATGCTTTCGGGCAATATTTGAATGTTTTTAAAAATGGAAACAGTCAAAATAAGATTGGGAAAGTCGCAGAAATTATGGGGGATTCTCTTTACAACGTGCCTGCATTTCTTACTCTAAGCCACTGGTCTAAAAAGGCGGAGACCTACTTGTACAGCTTCGATTATTCACCTAAGCGACACGAAGGAAGCGGTTTCCTTCAAGGATCACCCATTGCCAATAGCACAAATAGTCTTGGTGGTCCGAAAATATAATGAATTATAGTATTCAATTTTTCATTATATAGAAAGTGTTTAACTTTAAAATTATACACTAGATTTCGCATACCATGGGGATGATTTGGGGTACGTCTTTGGTCGAAATGCACTCGGTGGTGAAACATTAGATACAAGTAATGAGGAAACGGATTCGGACGAACAACATATCATTGACGTATTTACAACAATGATTACTGATTTTGTTAAGAACCAGGGTCGTCCAAGTATACTTTCGCGACTGGCGAATGACAGTAGTATTATTGAGCGCATACCAAAATTCTCGAGCGACAAAAATTCATTCGTCAGCATTGCATCGAAACCCCGCATAATGGATAATTTTAGGTAATTATTTTGCAAATTCTATACGATTACGATTCTGTATGATAAAAAATGAATGGTGTTGTTGTAGATATTGCGAAATGGGCCTTTGGACAGGCTTGGCTGAGCGACTTAAATCGTCTACCTGCGGCTTATTGTCAAATACTTTAAACGCGGTGGAATCAGGCATTGGGAAGTCTGTGGATGTCATTGGGATGCCAGGGAAAACAATGGGCAATGTTTTTCCAGGTTTTGCATTTAGCGATAGTGCTGCAAGTTCTTTACAACCCAAGACAAAACGTACAAAAGTGTCTAATCCCAGTAGCAACAAACCGATATGGAAGTTGAATGTATTTCCTGGCATGTGACATCGAATACGAAAGATAAAACACGCAAAGTATATGGTATATATTTTATTCAGTAGAAATTCGGTAAAAATAATCATACATTTCCTTTTATTTCATCATGGAACAATTCTAGTATTGTTTCTTCGTCAATGCTATCGTCATTAGGTGAACCTTTAGTAGTTTTCCCAGAATCTGTTGGAACATTCATATGTTCTTCAACTTTATTATGATTTCCATCATTTTCTTTAATTAAATTATCAGTTTCATCGATTCCGTCTTTATTTTGTTCTTCCAGATTCTTTTCCGGTGACAATTCAGTAACGGAGTCCAAAGAATGTATCATTTCACTTGCTTGAGAGGAAGTCATCCCTATCATTGATATGTCAGCTGCTGAACTTTCCTCAGCTGAATCACCATCCATTACCACAGCGTCTCCTTCTTCTTCATTAGCAACACTTTGTTTGTCGGGTGTATTTCGATTACTGTTGACTTCAATTGAGGAACAACTTGCTGTAGTTTTTTCTACATTTGCAACAGAATCCGAACTTCTAAGCCGTTTATTTGACGATGGTGCCATATCCTCTTCTTCACTGTTTTCATTACTTTCTTTCACAGCCTCAAACAATTCAGTGTTCTCTTCATCACGATCTTCAGAAATAAATTCCTTTTCAATTTCCCTGGAACAATGAGAAATCAAATTATTGTAAGAATCAATATTATTCAATTACAAAACCTGAATAACTTACTCGACTTGAGCAATCTGCAAACTAGGTGCAGCTGGATGGATTATTTTTTCTATTTCAGCCAATGCAATTTTGGCTTCATGAATCACATGCGCGTCATTGTCACTGAGAGCTTTTTCAAACAATTCTAGAGAGTACTGTGTCGGTGATGGAATCAACATGTGTGGATTTATTTGCAATGATCGCAACAACCGCAAAAGATGCAATCTACATTCAGCATTAATTTTATAAAATTGCTGTTCAGTTGAACTTAAATAGCAATCGTACAAGAGTGGTATAATAACGTTCTGCACAGTCTGAAATAAACCATTACGAATAAAAATCGTGAAAAGTTATATTGGAATAAATGAACTTACTTTGAAAACTGTTTGTTTTAACCATGCTCCACCACTGAAAAATACATTTTCTAATGCTACAAGTGCTTCTTTACAGACATCAATATCCAGACTTAATTCCTTCTTTTTTTGCAGTCCAGTAGTAGCCAAATGTGCACTCTTTTCATATTGACTATCCCTCAGTCGTTTTAGTGCTCTCTTGGACATGTTCTGTGTTTTTTGAATCTAGAATAACTGATCATTTATATGTCTGAACTAGCAACAATTGGCGAAAACAAAATGTGGCATAATACGCACCGTTAGTAAAACACGATCTTTTTCAGGAATAATATCTTTCAATATTAATGGAAGTAAATTATCCATGATGATTTCTATGCCTGACATCGTGCTTAAATTAATCAACCACGATGTTAAACATTTATACACTGATATTCTGACATTCTTGAATGGTCTACTGCCACTGATGGTAGTCTGATCCTGCATGACATTCTCTGTCCACTGTAATATTTGTTGGAAAAGTTGGAGAACTGTTGATCCGAATGGTATCAGTTGCTCTTTGCACCTATAGAACACATTATATTATAACAATATACTATTAAAGTAAAAACAAAAAATACACACCCATTTATAAGAGCCTCTAGAACATTCAACAATGACACATGCAGTTTTGGGAGCATCAGGTACAACATTTGCTCCTTAAAAGTCTCCTTATTTTTCAAGTTCAGTGGTGTGATTGTTAATCCCCTGCACAAAACTTGTAGGATGTCTTGTACTGCGACTGAATTCTTTTTCTCATATCCACTATTAATAAAACACAAATTTAGTGATGGAATGTGTGACATTATTAATTATCCAACAGTCTACCTACCATAGCATAGCAGACAAATAACAACACAGATTCATAAATCTCTGTCTATACGTAGAATAGAATTCTATTACATTTCCTTCTGACACTGATGGCAGATCTAACTTGTCCCAAACGTCAACTTTCTGCAGTTCCACTAAATTTGTAAATAGTTCATCCATGATATTGTGCAGGCTATTACAAATTAAAGCCTGGTTATACAGCCATCCAGTATACAATGGCTTTGATGCTGGAGGCTTAAACGATCTTGCAGTTGCTTTAGCCAAAAGGGCATAACACTTTGCACTTGCATTGACAAAACCATCATCCGTTGAGCCTACTTGTCCTAATATTATTTTTCTTATTGGTCCCTAAAGCATACACACAGTTATAAAGAGGAAGTAACTACAATATTAATGGCATAAAAACTGTCTCATACTTGGAAACGTTCTGAGACTTCAGGATAATGATACAACAGTACTGCAATCAAGTAATATACTGCCGGGCACAAGCTTTGTGCATCCAAAGCAGTGATTGCATGAATTATCTGCTTCACATTTTGCATAGATACTTGTTTGTGTATCTCAGAGATATCCTTTGCCTGTATTAATAGACTGCCAAGGACTTTACAGGCAACTGTTAGGTCCCCTGTACTGCTGTGTGCATTTTCTACCACCGACGTAGACTTTCCAAGCCATAACATACAGTACTTCAAGAGTACATCTTTCGAGCATTGTGGAAGAATTTTCTCTAACATCGATAAACCGCTGCATCGAGAATGTGCTTGGTTTAATCGAGCATTAACAGCAGAAATTATAGTAGACTGTACATTGTCAACCTGGTACATAACAAATAGGGTATTAGAAAACAATTCAATGTATAATTCGGAGGTCTCCAACAAGAATGTTAACCTTAAAAAGAAACTTCACATTTTACCTCGTGTGTGTCAAACGGTGTATCTCCGTTGAAAGATATCAATTGCCCTAAGAAGTCCTCGTACTCCTTTGACTTCTGGTCAAAGGAATTAATTAATTCTAATACACTTGTCATTTTGTTTTTTAAGCGTGTGCCCACGTGTATGCAAGGCTAAATTTCATAAGGTTAGGCTTTCAGACACTGTCAGGAATCTATGTGCACAGAAACTTATTTCGCCCAAATACTAACTGTTCACAACACTTCACTTTATTTATTTAAACTATTAGGTTTTACATTTATGTTACTATTATAGATTATTCCTTTATTCCAATACTTGTATACGCGGGTGCGTAGAGTTGTTTTAAAATGAAAGAAATCATGAAATAATCAGAATTCATACGAAAAGTCCTGTTTAATACTGGTGGAAATCAGCTTTGATACTACATTCGAGTGATCATTGTAAATATCATAAATCTTAGATTGTAAATATTTATGTATTGTGTAATCAATAATATTTTGTATTGTGATTTGAATGATCATGGTTCCGGGCGCCGCCGATGAGGAGCGCTGATATTACTTCCGGCGCAGTAGTTCTTTCCGGTTGCCGCGACCGTGTTGAGACTGCTTCAGTTCGGTGTTCTAAAGATCAAGAAATTTGTGATTTATTTGTCTTGCCTCAATATTTGGTAGTAATAACTAGTGCGTATGTATGACAGCTTTGTTTCAGAAATCGTAGTGTATTCAGAATGTGTGTAAATCTAACTTAAATCTCGCGAGAATTAGACCGCTCACCCGGCTTTCTGTCCGAAATTATATCCACCTGTGCAACGCAATGCAAAGTAAAACAATGCGTTATCCTCATGTCAAAGTTAAAGTTCCGTAAAATGGGATAACATGACTTCAGTCAACTAGTGTCGGATATTAGGATTACTCAAAGAAAGTAGGAAAGGAGCCGAATATCAGCAAGACAGTGGTGAGTACATTTCATACAATTTTGTGGCATGAAATGCGTTAGCTTGTTCGGTGCGTGAACCAACTGAGAACCTCTAATAGTAAAATATTTCACATTCATGAAGTGGCACGTATTATTTTTCGTACATACGTGCTAATCATGTAACTAGCATTCCTTAGCAATGCATTGAACACATCTTGAAACAATTTCAAAGGTATTCGAGGCTAATAATGCTAGCCGATTTGAAACGTATCTAGGGGAAAAACCAACAAATTGTGCAACGCGGTGTGCAACAACTCACACACCATATCTATGCAGATTTGTGCTGGCTGCGCGTTCGCGCCTACACGCAGTCGGAACGTAGCAAATGCCGTGAATCTTGTATGCAATACGATTGGCCTCAATCGTAAAAGGAATTATTATGTAATTTTGCGGTGCACTCGCCGGTGACGGGTAGATGCTCCTTCGTCTATTGAAGGTGTGCTTTGCAGATTTCCATTGGTACATATTGAAGATCCATCGATCACCACCATCTATCTCCATCATGTACCGTGTGTGAAATGTATAGTTTTGTTTAATTTGCAAGTATCAACTAAAAAATATAATAAATTAAAAATGATCGCAATACGAATATAGTAGAACAAGATAGATTAGTTTTCGAAAAAGTGGTATCATGACTGTGACCAGTGCATGTAAAGTTTATGTCCACGTACTTGTTACTGGTTTTTAAATAGATAAAGTGATCTTAATACTTGAGAATTTAATTGCATTCAAGTACCAACTTCCAGGTACAAATGCTAAAAGATCGCGGCGGTCAATACGATAATTGTGAGATGTAAATATAGAACGTGTTACGATTACAATAATTGCTGCACTCATCAAGCGGTCATTACTGAGTATCTCTTAATTGTCGTGTACCATAATGAACTAGTTACGGCAAGACGACAAGTACGAACTTTAGCTACTCGTTGGAAATGCAACACTAGTATTTGCACGACAAGTAGATATAAGTGGTCTAGTGCCGTATTCTATCTCATTTCACTCCACTGCCTTAATGTGCATTTAAGAGAAACTTGGAACTCATTGATTTTGTGTATATGGTGCGTGAAAACGTCTGTTTGAAAAGTATATCCTGATTAAAGTATTCAAAGAATCACTGCGCTTTCTAACACCCAGGAGAAATTTCGCCTTTCTAAAAAACAAATAATTTGTAATGCAAAGTATTTCTGGGATTCCCGTCGTAACTATAGTATTACCTTCGTGACATCATTCACTCTAGATACCCATAAAAGATTCCAAGAATTATGTAGAATTCTTTTTTTGTCGAAGTTTTCTTCGCTATACGTTAATGAAAGGTGCGGTCATACATTCGATGTGTAGTCAATGAAAATCAATCGAGCGTGTCAATAATTAGCCAGCGAGAAAAAGAAGATTGTAATATTCAAACTCGATTCTCTGAAGAATCTCTTAGGAGATTAGTAAGCCAGAATCCAGGACCTTTTATGCATTTAGTGCACATCGAACTATTTTTAGTAAATTATCGTTGATCGATTAGATTATTAGTTTTGAAGCTAGGGTGCTAATTATAACGATTTTTTACTTCGGTTCTTGCACGCATCGAGACACGCGGCATGCAAGCGACATCCTACCGTAATTACTTGGCACGTGTGAAAAATTCGCCATTAATCACACGAACAAAACAGACAGGCCAATAGTGCACATTGATATACGGGGAATTTTTCACATCGCGCGCTGAAACAGTCTCCATTCATTCAAAGATTACCCCCTCGGGAGTTCTTTGTCAAAAGAACTGGAAAAACGAATGCGCCGCCTGCTCCACGTTCCTCGGGCTACCTCTAATGAGGCGCGCTTTGCAAATTGATCAATCAGCGCAAATTGCAGGTAATTGCACCGTCCTCTTGCATTGCGCGCCCCATTAACGCGAAATACGCAGACGCGATGCAGTGTGAAATTGAAATTGAGACCGAATGGCCAATGTGTGCTTGCCGGAAAAAACTATAACGAATTCTCAATGGTACCTGCGTGAACCCTGGCAAGTTATAGCAAGAAGAGCAACGCGTATATATGCATCCTGATTGTACTGGATCGATGCGGAACCACAATTGTCTAGAATATTGCTATGATAGACGATCATGCGAAATTGTCGGATAGGTTCGGTGTAAATTTAGACGGAGATAAGAGGCGTAGGAAGTGGTCGGAGACTTGGTCCGAATGCACCGACGGCGATCGGGGAAGGGTTGCCCGTTTACTCTAGGAAAGAAAACAAAGATATTTCAATTACATTCACGTGCACATATAGGCCAGAGAGTCGTAGACACGGGTGGAAGCGTGTTGGGCCTTGACGCCTACCGGGCATCCTCCTTCCTGGGCCTGGACACGGAGAGAGGTCTCTTCTCTTACCTGGCCGTCCTCCCCGTCCGGCCCGCACCTCTCGCCGCTCACCAGGCCATGCCATCCCACGTCCTCCCCGGGCTCCCTTCTCCCCTCTCCCTGCTGCTCCCATGACTCCCTTCCAGCCGCTCGTTTCTCCTTGGATCAGTTCCCCTACCTACCGGTGTCCAGTTATGTTGTGTCGTGGCGAACGTTTCTCCGTGCGAGCAACAAATCCACCGACGGTTTTCCGTACCGCAGAATTTCCTCCTTACTTCTCGCTTTCCTAATCCCACCGGAGGAATATCAACCATTTTGAATGAACAAAGTGCCGGTGTGAATTGGGGATAAACAGAGTTTAGTGCGGGCGAGAGAGAGAGAGAGAGAGAGTGCCCCTTGAATTTCCCGTTGGCTGTGTCGGGGGCCCCATTTGCATTCCGGACTCACGCGTGCTTTTCACAGAGAGGGGCAAGCGCCGATGCACGGCGACGGCGGCGGCGTGCGAGTGATCGCTCCCAAACAAACAAGTCTGCCTGGATGTGCATCGTCAATCAGGCTGGCTCAGTTTGGCGCGACGCGACGGTGAAATCACTGCTGGATTACTGCCAAATTGGCCGGGAATGCGGCGGCGTCCAGACCCGCTGGAAAATGGCCTGCAGAGAGGTAGGTTTCGAGGGAAGAACGGCCGGCGGCGGCAGTGCGAGCCGGAGTGTATCGCTAGAATGCACACTGGCTGCTCTGCCATATTGAAAAGGCCCCCTTTCGGTCCCGTCGCCCCTGCCCCCGTTTACAAGGGGGTGGCCCCGGGTAGCCGGTGGCGCAGGGGGCGGCAAGTTTCGGGGGGAGGTTTCGTTTCCTGCCGTTAGTGGCTTCGTCGCTTCCTTTACGGGTCGTGAGAGAGCGGACCCACCTTCTGACAGGTGGAATGCGGGGCCCCAACATAGCCGAGGGGCCCGACAATCGCGATCGCAGCGACGCGTACCGACTCGCCGCACAGGTATGTGCCTTCGACTCGCCGGGGCCTCGCTATTCTCTTACCCGATCCCTTTCCAATGATGTTTATAAGCCTCCTCCATAACAAATTCTATTCTTTACTACGGAATTTGCATAACGCCGATTTTTAATTAGGAATCTTATCACCCATAAAATGTTTACTAATAGCCTGTTGAAAGGCGATTTGAACCTGAATGGTCTTGTTTGACAGTGCAAGCAAATTGACGAAATGCTTAATAGGATTCATTGGTTTTTATACTCCGTGGTCATAGAATAGGAATTTAATAAAGATCTCATCTTATTTTGTCTGAATTAAACCCATCGCAAAATCCAAACTTGGTATGCGATTGTTTGTCATTTTTATCGAAAAATCCTGCTGGATTAATGAGATCTTGTTGTAATTCGTTTCGTGTAAAATAAAGATAAAAAAAGCTATGAGCAAAATATGTTTCTATCTTTTGGATGGACGTGCACATGGGAACCTTGTTTACCCCAGGGTGCAATGATCCAATGACCGAAGTCTCAACTCTCGTAATAACGAGCAGGTGCATCGAGATATGCCGCGAGTCTGAATCATGGATATCCGTCCACTTATCCCAACAGGCAATCTCAGATTTGTCTGTCTGATAAGATTCAGCGATACAAAAATCATTCGCCAATCCAGCCATTTCTGGCTTTACTAGACGTTGGTGTACTCGAGATTTCAGTAAATGTGTGGTAGTTACTTTATGATAAGAGCTCACCTTTTGAGTCCTGGGGAAAGCCATTTCGTTCATCCATTCATCATTTGATATGTATAGCAAGCAAGCATCACTTCAATAAATCTGGGCTGATGATCGACTTACCTCGCGATAGGATCGATTTCTTAGAATAGATCGAATATGCTATCAACTAGCTGTATTTACCGTTACGATATTTTTATTTCTGTAAATGACGTTATAAAGAACTGAATTTCCATTCATGTGAATAGATTGTATCACTTGAATTTATGTAACATTTATATAAAAGAAAGTTATAGTTGGAAAACTGTTTTCGGATGTTCTAAGACGTTCTTCATAGCAAAGGCGTTCGATTGAAATCTTGTAGTTAAAGTATTTTAATTAATGACTCGGGGAACCAATAAGAATCGTAATTAAAGCCTTCTTCGCGCTACTGCCGACTATTGCATGCTTTTTGGGTAAAACAATGAAATCACTTGGCACAGCAGACTAACTTGCACGATCGCATGCAATCATGGTGTGCCTTGAACCGTTGGATTGCGCGTGCCGAACGGGAAATGGAGGCATACACTGTGGCATCGGATCCCCGCGCCTGGTACCTACTTACGCTACCGAAGCCCCGTTAAGACCCGACCCACATACATTAGTAAAATTGTTGAAATAATAACCAAGTAACATTCACCCGCAATCCGATCACCAGCCGAATTTTTCAATGAACTGTTCAATCGGTTGCTAGATAGACCGACGATCGAACCAAGCAAGTTCGAGAAGCAACTAGATCCTATCTATCAAACGGTTTAGTTGGAAGTTAGATCCATCATTCGCGGACTCGAATTAACCTAGTGTGAATCACTCCTTTGGTGGGATTTATAGACTATCAATGATACACGAATACCCAAATAAATTGTTATTATTCATAGTTCTCCTGACAAGTTAAACGATTCCTTCATCAACTTACTTACGAAACAGAGGAGCCATGGTTTTAAAATAAATTCCCGGAGTTCGCCTTCACAACTCCAATGTATCAGGCTAAAATGACTAATGTAAGTTAACTCAAACAAGATGTAGAGATATGCAAAAATTGTAAAAAGCGTCGTCCTCCAGCGGGTCTGTTATTGTCGAACTTGGATGAGTTCAACGCCACGCACTGGCCCTCGTTATTTCAGTAAAAGGTGGTACTGCGTGGACAGCAGGCATTTTTTATGCGACAATAAACAAAAATCCGGAAAAAGGCATTCGCGACCAAGGCGCAACAACAGATTCTTTTTCGGTCGACGAAGCCATCACTTGTTATATAATAGTAAACACGCGCAGCTTTCTTCGAGCGTGTCTCTTTATAACGGTAGCCAGCGCGATTCGCTATAAAACGCAGATGATTGACGACGTGTGCACACAGAATATCTCTATTTTTAAGACTGTCGTCGCCTGCAATGACAAGAACAGTCAATTTCGATTGGGTATCGTGGAAAAAATTGTTATTGGAGACACGGTACTAATTCACCTTTTCGTGTGCCTGACAATTGGTAAGTAAAATCCCTCCGTACGTGTAAAAAGAGTCTAGCAATTTTTGCGCGCCAACTTTTCCATACTGTCATCGAAAGTACTCCGACGGTGCAATAATAAATCCCGCGAATGCATTGAACTCTGATATTTTGAAAACATTGATCAACGAGTAAACAATACGCGTTAATAAAGTAACTTTCTAGACAGATCTTTAAATTATGGTTTAGCTTGTCGAAAGAATGCCAATCTGATAATTTATAGTACCGAAGAAGTGATTCAGCATTTTATAATAGTCTAACGTATGCGGAATCTTGTGGGACGTGTTTAGCTTGGATGACTCTGGTATTGTTTACCGGAGTGCGGGTTTCGTTTAGCTGTCAGACGACTAACAGGTGCACCGTTGAGTGCAGGTGTTCTTCCGTGGGAGAGAAGGTTCGATAAGAGAGTAGTCAGGAAATGGTGCGTTGTCGCCAGTGTTAAAATCACGAAAGCAAACGCCTACCACCTTCGTCTCAAAGTGGCAGTGAGCTGTATTGACAGTTTCATTCCAGATCGCCCGAGAAAGATAAACGTCAAATAGCTTAAAATAAGTCTCACGGTCAATCTTCGGCATTCGTGAAATCTCCTCGGGTTACATTGTGTGTGTGTGTATGTGTGTGTAAGACTCGGCTGCCGCACATCCATCATAATTTCGTGTCGCTCTCTATTCCTGTTCCGGAATGCCCGCACATCTCACGGAAATTAGTATATTTGGCTGCGTGAGTATGTGGTTGTGCGTTGTTCGATAACCTTATCTAAATGAACGAATGACCCATAATCCGCACTCATGCGTGCCTCTTCGTTATGTACACGCGATTCATTGCGAATCACAACTATGTTCGCCTGATTTACGCGTGTTTGCCTGGCTCGTCGTCAAATTAAAACATTGATCGTACTGGGGATCGGTGCGTTCAGAGCATCATTATTACCGGCCTTCATCGAGCTGTTAGATAATCTTGCCAGGCAAAAACAGATACAGTGTATACGAGCCCCTGCTTGCACTAGAAAATGTAACGCAAACACGTTAGCAAGCCTCAGTGTAGGAATGAGATTCTCAAACAACATTTGAATAAGTCAGGGTAAAGATAATATATCACACATATAATAATATTATTCCTTCCTATTTATTATTATAAATCTTACATAAAAATCAATGAGTGACTTCAGAGAATATCCATGATTATCTTTGATTGGCAGAGGTTCGGAGTTTCCTATTACATTGGCATTCGTTAAATCGATTCGCAAATTGGCGAAAAATCGTATTGTTCGGTAGATAATGGGATACATAGTTGCATGTGCGCGGAGGCCGATGCCGCACCGGAAGGTTTCGCCTGAAAATATCCACTCGGGGCCGGCGGGAAATTGCTGGGAGTCACGAAGAGCCGTCGTTACCTTGACATCGCTACTCGAAGTCAGTATACCCACCACGCCTAGCCTAGGATGAATATGCATGGTGGTGGTGATCGAGCCTCGTTAAAATCCGCAAACCTGTTAGACCATTTTTCCTTCCCCGCGCGCCGCACGTCGGCCCGTGTGTGCTCGCGCTCGCGCGCGCGCGCGCCCTCTCTCGGCAAACGGCTACCGCGTTTATGAAATACTCCTGGAATCAGCAAGGTTGCAGATAGATAGTTGGTACCTGTGGAATTCCAGCAGGCATTGACGTACACCACTCGCTGCGAGGCGTAGACGTGGCCCCTGACATCCCCGAGACCTTCCAATTTGGCTAATTGTCGGCTGGGGTCAATTTCATTAGACAAGGTTACTCGCCACGCCGAGAATCTCTCCTTCGCTTGGCGTTCACTCCTCTTCTCGAACCTACGCTCGCGTCACAAGCGTCCGACGATTTTGTAATAACTGCTTAATTCACCCTCGGATCTTTCACTGCGAATGCCTGCGCTCAAATAAGAGGGCTTTACTCGTAATTAGTTCCGGAGAAGTGTAATCTGTAGAATGCGGATGTTTATATAAATAGGGCGGACGACGTATATGGAAAGATTGCATAACGTCTGACAGAACTGGATGAATTAGGAATGTACATCTACCATTGATTTTGTATTAACTATGAGAATTGAAACTTGTGTAAAACGATGTAATAATATGTGATATAGATTTGTGACGTGGTTTGATATTTCGATGTACGATATTATATTGGAGTTAGATATTTGCATAAGGGTCAATAATCTCTGCGTTATGTCGGAGAAAGTGGCCTTATTCTGGGGCCTGATTCCAATCGACCTTAAAGGTAGTCGATTTCGAGAATGCCTATAAAAAGTAGAGTTTAATAGCGTCTTAGTGCAGGAAAGAACGACCGGAAGCAATTACTTGCGCCGTAAAGCAGTTAGCTAAGTCTCTGAGTCCACGAACTAATGGCTCGTTTATCGTAAAGCACATATTTAGAAACTCGACACGACAAATCCAAGGAGCGCCGAGTATAATCGCTATGCAATCAGAGCTACGGCAATTATTGTCGCACTGTGTACTCGACATCTCAGCACAGTTGGGTGGCTGGGTATTAACAAATCTTTCCTGTTTATCCGAGTCGATATGACGTGTGCACGTGCCAAACTGTTTTAATTGGGATAGTCGTTAATTATCCGGCAGAATTCAATTCGCCGCACTCATTACGGCCATTCCAAACTAATTGCAATGAGTCTTCTACGCATAAGAAACACATAAATTATACTACTTTCAATTAAATAACTGTTCCCCTAAGACGATTATTAAAACGATTTTGCAAGATTAAAGATTTGATACAAGATTTTACAAGTGTATTAAGAATGAAATCCAACACAAATGTAAATCTTGCCAATCATAGAAGTTCTGATGCCTTGCAAGACTGTATATTATCTCACCAATTAATCCAAATTGCCACTCTAGCGAACGTTAATTTCTCAAAGAATGATCATGCAGATCACAACAGCTTCCGATGCATCATTCGTAAACAGGCATTCGAACCAGTGTAACTTTCCGATTTATGGACTTACCGCTTGATGTTTACCCAGGATTTTTAGCAATTTTGGAAAAACACCTGCCCGAATACTTTGATCCTCACCTGTGCTGCGAAGCGCCGGGAATCTAAGTCGTCTTGCCGGTTATACGCATCTTCGTGATACAAGATCGAATAATTATACCGACCGGCTGTTATCCCCCCCAAAAAACAGGCGTGTTTTGCAAAGGCGCACAGATCTGTTTGTCCTGCGCTGGCACTCGGATTTCCAGCAAATTTAAAAAAGCGAATTTGTTCCTTTTTTACACGATCGATATTAGCAACAAGTAGGTATCACAAGCGAGTGTGTTTTGCAAACGGAGAGAAAACCGTCGCGCGTTTCCATTTTAACATGCGCTTCGGCTCTCCTTTCTCACATATGCCGTACACATCCTCGTAATATTCCATGCGCGCCACACGCGTTTCGCGATTTCGTGCTTTTGCAATCCCACTGTGCATCCAGACACACACACACACATGTATGGAAATAGTGGTGCGTGGAGAATGTGGGAGCTTAGTGAGAACGATCATCACCTTGTTGTAATCAAGGGATGAATGCTACTAATGTCACAACTACCATCGTATGGCAATGGCGTCGCTCTCGGTGAAAGCATGTGGAAGAAGACGAACTTACGAAATGGCCTGGATCCATCCTGGCGGAAGATGCGAGGAAGCATTTGAAACTTCGCATGCTTAATTAAATGGAACGCTCTTCCTGCAACGCACCGACAGTAATAAGTAACCACAAAATCGAATGTACACAGCGATCGAAGCGGGGAGCAGGAACGAAGCGGAGAAATGCTGTACGCTTTCACTGAAGTTACACTGTAACCATCGGCGAAAGTTGTCTGTTATTCTTTATTTCGCCAGACGAAATTCTGCCGGGCGCGTTCTGTCTCTTACGTAACCATTGAGCTTTCTTTCGTGGAATTTCGATGATCAATTTGCATACACCTTACAGTGATAATGGACTGTTTGGTGCTCGAACTAATGTACGAGTGCCAAGGGAGGAATCCAGTTTTAGCAGTTATAGTTGCTTCTGCTTCGAAAGCGAAACAGTCCGAGCGAACGTGTGACTGTAAAGTGAAAGCATATCTGACACAGCTTATCTCGCATGATTGTTCGTGCCGTGCTCCTATCTAGAGGTACAAGTTCAGTCGATCATTGCCATATGACTGGTTAAATCGGCAGAGAACCGCGACTCGGAATGAAAGCCGACGTCAACGATAACAAAACAACTCACCTGTCTTCTCGGACTCTTTTCCCAAACCTTCCTTCTCTCGGTATCGAAACATCTTAACAACGTTCTCCTCTCTCATTTTCCCTCCATGAATCCTGTCAGCCAATCTCTATCACAGTCTCCTGTTCGAAAACCAGTTCAGGAAAGTCCGGACTCGGCCCAAGCAGGCAAGCGAGCCCGTTAAAGGTAGTACATTATAGATTCAGGTCGAACATTTGAGAACTTGGAAGTCGAAAATCTGGCTTCTACATAAAATAGTGACAATCTTTATTTACCAGTTGACGACAGTTGGCCAGTTTTACGGTGCCAAGAGTGATTTGAATGTAATTTAGCACGGTGCACGGTATATGCATATCTACGTGGAAGGTGGTGGCCGCGGGTGTCGAACCGTATTCCCTACCAGGAGAGCAAGTAGATAGGCGCCGTCCGTGCTCGGCCGACTTCGCTGTCTCCGAGGCAAGCAAGCGCGCCGGCAGCCGCTTGCTAGTCAGTTGGTGCACGACCGCAGTGCGCGCAACACGTTAACGTAGGGGCAGTTTCGTCTTCGCTTCGGGAAAATTCTGCCAAGCTTAATGTCGATACATCGAATGTGCCTTCCATCACGTTTCGCACGTTAACCGTTGCTTTGCACAAAAGTTTCTTGCGTCGCTAATCCGTGTCATCGACGTCATCCGATGATATTCTGTGAAGATTCCTCTCGATTTGCCGGTGCCACTGCTCGAACCATCACACGGAAGAAGCGGTATACGAATCGGAGACAGCGTGAAGTAATAACAGGTATGACGACAAGCTAGATTCAAAGTAACATTTGCGCCGCGGAATACTCCGTGACCGACGCGTTTAGATCCTTTGGAGCAACTTTTTACTGGCGTCAAGTTTTTTTTAAAGCGAAGCCTCCCGCGCATAGCGTCAGAATTCGCATTCAAGTGGGTGCTACGATGTCATGCGACGTCGCGAATTTCAAGAAGGGAATGTCGATTGAATGACACTCGACGAGAGTAAGGTTCGACGTATAACTTTAACTAGCCGGCTATTAATACGTCGCCCGGCTAACTTGCGCCCCCAATTAATAAAAGGCGCGCTACGCACGAGAACTTAATAAAACGTCACACCGCATATTTTATGTGCGGTCGCCGGCTACAGAAAACTCGTTCTTTCGTATTAAGAGATATGTCGCAAGAATAAGCCGGTTTTTTCCGCCAATTTTTCTCCCAATTCCACAAACTCAATCTACACTATTCGATATTAAGCATCGTAGTCGTCGAGAGCTACATCAGAGCGTAGTGACAATGTCGATCGATGATGATCGGGGTACGATTCTATAGTACACGCACCTAGTGGACACCTGGCGTTTCGATTCAAAGAAAAACTATATTCAGACCTGCTGTGTCGAGGAAAATCATTATCATGGTGGGAGTGTCATTTCTATGAAATTGGCGTGCATCGTAGGAAGGTTTATTGATTAAACGCGGCGCTCGGTGCATGATGTAACGCTTTATTGTCCCTTTCCTGTGGCATCGTCGGCACCAAACTCATACGATACTACAAACTGTCACTTATTTTCCGTCAGGCTGTAACTAATTTCCCTCTCCCGTCTTTCATCCGTATTGTAGTCTCGCTCTCGATTAAGGGTGCCCCGGGGATATCTCGCTCCGGGACGACTCACGAGACAAATATCCACGTTCGCAGGTGGGGTCCTTGATTACTCCTTGCAGTAAGAAGTGGTCGGCACCGCGCACGAAACACATCAAACATCGGGCGACGTGTCCCGCAAGGTTGGAGCATCGTGTCCGTTCTACCACATTACTGTTCTTCCTTGCCTCCCGTAGCAAGAGTCTGCCACGCTTTTCCTCTCACCCACTCGTATTCCCACACAAGCTCTTGTCCGCACACGTATCAGTGCGGTGGCGGCAGCGGCGAGTATAGCACTCGTCGCTGGGATCAGTGAAGATCAGTCGGGGATCAGTGGTCTCGAGATATAATTGATAACACTGGTCTGACTGACGAGGTCGAGGGATTTTCACGGATAATCACGAAGGACATTAACAAGGTGGACGCGCACCGACCACGCTCTGCACTTCAAGTTCGAGGTAGAGCGGCCGGTGAGTCATGCTCTCTGTCATTTCGATTCATCGCTCTCGAGATATTGCTCCCCGTAAGGAAACCTCCGCGAGTTCAGCTCGCCGCTCGCTTTACGAGTGCACGCACGGATTACATTTGCCGAAGGACGCAATGGTGTCTGCGGTGGTCTTTTGCGATCGTACGTTCAGAACACGAAGGGTTCCTCTAACGTTGCTTCCTCAGAGTCATGGTAAAAGTGGTATGGTTATGGTGTTCCGTTATACCCGCCGGCTCTGGGTATAAACATATTTCACCGTGACCGGTTCGGCCACCTGCCAGCGGCGATCCCAAAGCGCTCTGATAGATTGCCTAATTGCTGCTGGATGAAAGATTACTATTCGCCCTTAGCTGGCGCCGTCTTAAGCCGGAAAGGAGAAAATCGTCAATAGAATCAACAAAGCCTAGAAAAACCAGCATTAGCCAATTGCGGGATTAAAATCATGCTATTTGCTAATCGTGTAGGAAAAATCGCGCGAGAATAACTTCACGCATTCTTTGGCTACCCGTCGCGGATGAATCTTGTGTTGCGTCAGCGGAAGTAACAAACACTGGACTTACAACTCGTGTTGTAATTAGCTTGTCGCAATGTGAAGGTAGCGGATTAAAATACGCGTAGGAATGTTAATCAATTAATCAGACTTAATAATTAACCATTTCTACATTTCTAATACTTTATATCGATTTTTAATTCATTCTACTATAAGTATAGATTTGTTTTTAATGCACACGTAAGAATAGATCAAGTTGACACTCGGAGTGCGAAGTGGCAATGGTTGAAACACAATTCTTCCTCGAGGGAGCACACGTTCTTTCCTTTCCTCTTTCCTCTCGCCGTACCGCCGGAAATTTATCCGTTTTCCGTAGCAATCCGTGGAATCCGAGGCCTGGAGAGCGCGAGGCAGGCATTCCTGAGCCAGAGGACGGATGCACGACCTCCACGCGCATTTACTCTTTCCCTCTCGCACTCGACAGTTCTGCCTATCCGTTTCACAACCACGTGACGTCGACTTACACTCGCAAAACGCTCGACCGTCCATTCCTAAGAATGTCTGGAATGCCGGAGAAAATCACGGCTCGCTTTTCCGTGACCCAGTTTGCATTTGCAGAAGGGCAAAGGTAGAAGGGGAGGCAAAAGTACCTCACCAATGCTATGAGGGAGAGAATGGTGGTCTCTCACTGGGATCTTCCGGTCATGCGAGCTCTCCTGCAACGAGCAGGTTGCTGCTGCATCGGACCTCTCTTCTTTCCCTCTCTTTCTCCCTCTACCGTATATCGACGAACACCGTTACGTCGTCGAGACGAAACAAAATGTAGAGGAAACCGCGAAAAAGTTGAACCTACCGGGTGATTCACCTGCCTTTGAATCAGTACCCAAGGTATCGGTTACTGGCATCGATTTTTCAAGAATCTCTCAACCAACTGGAATTATAGTTCTCTTTATATCCAAGTGCATAAGGAAATTCTACTATTTGAAAATCAACTATGTGTATACAAATGTATACAATATATTACGTGTATTACACACAGAATATAATAGTGTTGACAGATATTCGTGTAAAATTAAAATGACTAGATAATAAGAATTATCGTATACATATATAGCAGTGGTTATCCGACAGTGGCAGTTGAAAGGCAAATGAATCAGCGTGTACGTAAGTGTAAGAGCAACAGTGCGTCGCCGCCTCTCGGCGGATAGGCGTGCGCCGTTGCATCGCTCGAAAAGTCAAGTTTACGGTAGGCTGACAACGAGATAAGGAGTTTGCACAACAGTTATGCCCGCTATTTCTCGCGGCCGCCTTCTCCAGCTGCAAAAGGGAGTGAAAAATGTAGCGGCTGGTAGCGGTGGCGCGCCGCCATACGCATCGAAGGAAATGCTCACGGCGTCTTGAATATCAATCGGCGCGCGCGCTCGCGAGCTTCGTGCCAGGCACCTACGTATTAACTGCGCTTGTATGTGTGCGCGCGTGCGCGCCGATCGTACACGCACGAACATTTCGTGACAGATCGCTGGGTGTGTACGGGTAATCGTACTGCACCGGCTAGAACCGCCTCTTATTGCTGGCTTTGTTTGTGCCTTTGCATTAGCAGCGCGTTCAAGCTGCTTCATATAGCGCATAAAAGTAGGCAGCGCGCACGCCAATACGCTCTAAATAATCCGGTGAAACCTCGTTGCGGTAATCGCCAATGGCAGACTGTTGTTGCTTGTTGCTTGTTACTTGTTACTTGCTAGAGGAAAGTTTTCTTAAGTTGGATAGCATGTGTCTGTGTTTTGATGATTTTTCGAATTTCTTTGTTGCGCGAGCGGAACAAGTGGCTGGGAATCTCGAGTGGCTCTAGGGAGTCATTAAACTAGCAATTCTCCGTTATCGAGGAGCGAGTATTACTCTGCTCGTTTCTGGTCTCAACGGAGCGGTAACTTCTTCTCTACCTCCGCGTCCGAACTTTCTGAAACGCTTGAAAGACGCGGCATTCAGAGAAACTTGAGTCGCCGCTGCGCTCGATCGTCCCTGTTACCAAAGAGACTTTACCAGCTTGATGCTGTGGATAGTCTTTTTCGATTTCTATCGACTAATCCTATAAATTATCTGACAGATGGAAAGGCAGTGATGTCCGTTATCGAGAAGTTGTGAATCCTGGAACCTAATAATTAGAGATCGTACAAGCCAATTTAGCATTGCTTTTACATTCGCTAGGAGAACTCGATCGCTTTCACCGCTATCGAGACTTCCCACGCCAGAATTTTCCATTATCCTCTCGATTTCTTGATAATTGCATACTGCTGCGCGCAAGGTCGAAGAGAGAGGGAGAAGGAGGGAGTTAGAAAAGGGGAAAGATGAAACTAGGAGTATACGAGATGCAGCAGGAATCACGCGTGCCTGCGCATTCACAAAGATGATTCGCCTCGCTCCGCGCAACTCCTTGGAATACCAATTTTCTATGATTCATTCCTCCAAAGTTACCGGTAATGGAGCGTAATCGTCATGATAGACGGTGCCTCGAGAATCATTCAGATCGTATTATGCGTTGTAAAAATTCGCCGAGTCGTAAAATATGTCGTGAAAGGATAACACGATATTACTTGGAATTTATTGCGCGAATGTGACATCGCATATCTTACCAATACAATGACTAAACAACGCAAGACCTATCTGCGATCAATCATCAACTGTTCGTGATACTTTAAGGATCAAATTTAATCGAATTCCCTACAGCTTTATGTATTAATTTTATAATTTATCAGATTTAAATTCGCAGCATTGAGATAGGAATTCCTTTATTAACATACAATGATGATTTGCGCCTGGCAGTACTTTCAAACGAGTAGATCTACATGTTCAGTTGGTAGAGTGTTAACGTTATGTTGCCCGTTATGTTGCAACGCAGTGCAAGATGGTGGGTGTAAGTATATCCGATGAATATTTCACGGCGACAAACGGTTCGATAGTATCTTTTTCTCCTGGTGGAACGAGGAAACACATGGCAGGAGTGGGCCCGTTATTAATAACCCTCTCCCAATACGTTGTTCGCCCAACCAGCGTTTCGAACTTCCAAGTTGGAAGCCCTGGATTACCGATGGAATAACGGATGTCACACAATACCAAACATGAGCAAGACCGAACCCATGAAACTGTCATAGCCTTAGTAACGAAATGATTGACGTAGAAATCGAGCCCTGAAATAAGAACACCAACACTTTTCTTCTTAGTCGTGCTTGCTTGCATTTTAATTATTATGACGTTGAATGAAGTCGACTATACTTTGGTATATTTGATTTAATAGGTCACGAGGATGCAGAATGATTTTAATAGTCGACACGTGCCTTATCTATCAAATCGGAGACTATTAAGTAAAACAACTTTGCTTCATTATCCCAACTACCAAGTGTAATTACGCGATAATCATTTCATCGCACTAAGCTTGCAATTCCGCAGTTCACTTCGAGGATGAGTAGAGAACGGAATTTGACACTTCAGTCTTAGTGAAAGACATGATTATTTTCTTCTTTTACTTCGATGATACGATTGTCTTCATTACTCTCGAGATTGTTAATAATGGGAGATAATAGTTCTGTATATTAGCAGTGTATATGTGTATGCAATGCAAGTACAACCACAACTGACACATGCGTACCTGTATGCATATATGTAAGCACGTACATCACTTCCTTGGTAGTCTAATCAGTGTTTCCTGCTAATGTTTTCAATAGCCGATTCCTCGGTGGCTCTCGCATACGCCGGTTACCCATAAATAAGATGGTACAAGCCCGATGAAGCTGGGTCCTGTTATTTATGCGTGAAAAAGCTTGAGAGAGCAGCATTATCAATCAAAGTTAATTAGTCGCCGAGCAATCGAATTAATCCTTATAATGGAAAACATGTCGATACTGAAGAGGCACACTAAGAAAAGTGTAACGGCGAAGGTACGACGCTTGGCACGAACGAGTAATCGTCGTTTCCGTCGATAAAAGGTGATAAGCCTTGCACGCAATGTTAAACGAGTCCGGTGACCTTGCGAAATATATCGTTCTCAGTGTTCCTTTTTTTCTATGATATCGATAGCACGTGACACGATAGGGTCCTCTTGATACCTGATGGCTGCTGAGAGTCTATCGGATTAAGGTAGTTAATATGGCTATAGTGTCAGCTTGTGCGAGCGTTCGATCCTTGCAATTACCAGTACCAATCACATCGGCTTTCATGCCTAACGAGCGACGATTCATTGATCGATGTTCGTGGAAACGTGTTAGTGGATGAATAGCAAAAAATCTTCACACGTTCTCTGATCCACCCCAGATACACTCTTTAATTAATTATATCCTTAGTATCGAGCATCGAGTTCAATGTTTCCTTTTTCCTAAATGGAAAAGAGAAAACACTACTATACCAGTTCGTACGGTTAAATTATTGATATGGATGAAATTAATCGATGACCAATTTTACTAGACTTAAAATAATGAGAAACCAATCAGAAACATAGGTAATGAAAATGCCAGGAAAGTTTATTGAAGCCCAAGCCTATCTACAAATCGTCAAGGTATCGCGGCCACTGGGATAACGCACGGTTAATCTCTCTCCAGCTTCAAAGGGTTAATTCATAGGTACACTATTCACGAGCGCGACCACGTCGTTTGTCACACGAATACCTCTGATCCATCCAATTTGCCAGGTGCGCTCATGTTTATTCATCGGCGACGAGCGCCGCTGCCCCAGGATTAGCAGCGCCAGCTAATAAGGAAGAAAAGCCGCGCGAGGTCAGGCGAAAGTTTTCTCCATCCAAGCTATTTTTCGGTAAAACATCCAGTCACAACTACCAACACTTTACGCAGTGCTGTATTATACCGTGTGATTCACTACCATTAAATCCCTACCGTTTTAATGACCATCCCTTCGGTCGCCAGTGCTTATCGAGAAACTGGACAAGTTCCTATACATACACACATATATACACCCTTTAAAATTGGTACATCACACTCGTACCAATCGTACATGTCGGATAAAAGGTGGGGTTTGACAGGGCTTGTTGAGAGGCAAGTGAATCGGTTTATACACGCGTGAAGAAAGGGCTCGGACTCTTCAGTACCAACACCAACAACGTATTCTCCCAGCGGGTTTCGTGCCGAAAGATAAGTCGCGCTTACAAGCGCGGAAGTAAACTCCGGGGGAGACAAACTGTGCGAGGTATCTATCGCGTGTATCGTAGGTCTTCCGCGCGTCGCCTTTTTCCTTTGGCGTCCTCTTCTTTCCCTATTCCTCGTTGCCCTTTTTTTCTCCTTTCAAGCGGAAGGTCGTGTATCACGGGATCATGATTCAGGGATGACTAACAGCCCCGACTGGCCTGCTGGCGGCCGATCGTTACGGGCAAAGATGCTGGAGTTGCGTATCGCGCCGATACTATGGTTCGCCGGGTCGTTAGACTAGCCGATTAAATGTTAGTTCGTCCCGCCTTCGATGATAAACATGACGAAAAGTTGTGTGTCGAGTTCAAGCGATAATATCCTTTTATACAATAAAAAATATTTAGCTTTTCGTAATGGGGGATTTGTTATTGAGGTAATAATGAATCATATGATTATTGAAAGTATTTTTATTCTCTACTTTGTTCTTTCGTATTGTAAGTCTGAAGATTGAAGTGGAATGTGGGGTATTTTGAATTCTGAATTGATCGTGAAATTATAGTCATCAGGGTTCCCACGATCCTAAATCTTCATTGATTTTCGAATGAGCAAGCGTTCGCAGTTCTTTTGAATTTTCTGTTAACCCATTCTTCTTGCGCCATAAAATGCGCGTTTCCCTCGGGAGAATCAGCGATAAAATCCACGCCTCGCTGCGGATACCGTGTTCTCGCGGCGTTGCTGTCGGTATTTCGTAATGGACCAAGTAAAATTCCCAAATGGATCGGGGTCGTTTGCGCGAGCGAAAGAACTCGGGCATCATGAAAAATGCTCGTCGAGCCTTCCGGCATGCGGCGATCCCGGCATCCTTACCAAGTAGTGGTACTCGGAATTCCTAATTAGGACGGAGTTCTTTCGCCGTAATGAGGATCCGGAGTGTAGCAGCTTACGATATATTAACCGAAACCTAGTTAGACGATTAGTATCGCCCGAATGGTCTTCATACCCTCATCCTAGGATACATGTTCTTGTCATCCAAGCACTGACTTCCTTATGGTGTTCGCTTCATTCGTGTTTACCAAATCAGCGTCCCGTCCACTCACGGGCGCACCCAAAAAATGTGTGGTGAGGTCCGAAAATACGACTGTTTACACGTGAAAGCAACACAGTTTGATCTATTCGACGAAAACACACGAGTAACAGTAAACTGGAAAGCATGTCATGAGTAAATTCAAAAGTAAATAGTCAATAAATCCATAGTAGTAAGTTCCTTGCGCTTAACATTCTGTGAGTGGCTCATTTAAGTTAGATGTTCCAGTGATTCGAGATCCTCGTGTTTTACGAATTGTCCTGCCGAATTTATTAGGCACTCGGAATTACATTGCGTTTTTCGGCTTAACGCATCTCAACGAATAAACAAGAAGTCAGTAAAAAAAAGATACTACAATGAATAGCTCGTGCTAGAATTTACATGGCTCCATAGCATAGCTCATAACTCATTGGATGACTCGGCTACCCTGAGTACCAATTGTTTCAGGCGTCCTCAATACGTGACTTTTATATCTCGACAGATGAATAAGCACTATTCCTATTCCTGCCAGACTCTGCGATCGCAGATCATGTCTCCTTTGCCTACGGCTTATCTCGCACCTTTTCACTAGGAGGGAACGCGGCAAGATTTTACGATCGGCCCGCGATTTGCATGAGGAATCATCGAGAGAAGCGAGAGAAAGAGAAACTTGGCATAGCTAACTGGCCGAAGCGAGAGAGCAAGTGTGACCTTAGCGGTCAAGTGGAAGCGGACGTTTGTGCACGGACGACCGAGCGCCGCAAATAAGTACACTGGGAAAGGCTTGCGAAAACGGAAATAAAAGTGCCGGCGAAAATAGACGAGTGGTCTATGATGAATCGGCAGAGTGCTCCTACGATGATATTAACGTTTTATGGTAGGAAGTCAAGATGTACTTGACGCATTCAGCTATTCATTCTTGGCCTTTAACAGTTCTTCGTTCTTAAATATAAATATTATTCATGCCGGCTCATTCTATCATATAAATGAAAAACCATGCTCGTACTAATTGAATGAATTAAATAATAACCAACTTATCTTCGATATTCTATTTTCATACTATTTTATCTTATAACGTCATTTCTTTTCAAAGAACATTTTATCAAATTAGTTTGATAAAATTCTTGGTCACAGAAAACTATCAGTGCCAGTAAAACTCGCTGGTTCCAGTAATGTGAATCAGTAGTAGTAGTACAAGCCAAACTGTTGGAAACAAAGAGGGCCAGCATTATTATGTTGATGGACGCATTATAGTGTGGTCGGAAAGCATGCGAACAATCGCGTTAATGGCCAGATCGGTGGAATGGGTCGACGGTGGGAAAAATGGCATCGGGCCTAAAAGCATCGAAGGCATCGACGGTGACGGAATTCCCAGGTGGCTTCCGGACGACTTTCTAGAGAGGCGCAGTGCACGACGATATTACGGCGGAAAATCGATCGTACCCGTGAGATCTTTCACGATTCCGCTTGACGGCGTGCCTAGTATGCCAGCGATATCGGGGACCCATTGTTTCCTGCACTAACGATTCCTTTCAAGCCGGACAAAAACCTCTCTCGCGCAATCGAGAGCCTCCGATCCTTTATTTGCGCCTGCCGCTTTCTACATAGAGCCACGTCCTCTTCCTCGGACGTCTCCTTCAAGCCTTTCGCTAATTCTTCAGCATTTCGATTCTCCAGAACACGCAGATTTTGTACATTCGAAACCTTGGTCTCGATGGACATTCCGATGCAAAATATGTATCGGGGTAACACCATTACGCCAGACATAAAGTTCAAGTATATTCTGCATGTCCCTCAACGTGTTGTTTTAGTAAACACGGTTTTAATGAAGGACACTAAAATTAATAAAGTGTTCATCCTATTCTTTTAGAGGTCGAACGATTCGTAAAGGAATCTAATAGGGTGAAGTTCACAAAACAGTGACTCATCCCTAATACATGTTTTTCGTTTTAAAAATTCAATAGTGGGAGAACAAAATTTAGTATTGGATAAAGCAAAAAATGGAATCGACGGGATACTTTCGGTTGAAAATTATGCGGCACTAAGTAGCCGATCACTGAAACCAGTGTTTCTTGCAACATTTTCGAACGGCGCGCATAAGGATATGCGACCATGAGCGAAAGGTTGCCGGACGCGTCAAGCCTCTTCCTATTTCGTAAGGCCCGACTTTCGTCGTTGGTTCGCAGCTCTCTAGAATTCCGAGTACGCGCCGGAGACACGCTGCCAGCGGCACTAACAAACGCATCTTCCTGTCAGGTGCGAAAAAGTTGTCGCGCGTGCATTGACGCCAGTGGCTTTCCTGCTGGCGCACCTGGTCGCGCTAACACCGGAAAAGAATTAAGAGAGTTTAGTCACGGGACCTGTCTGCAACATACATATTTTCTAATGTGGTCGACGTACGAACGCTCGCGCCAGCCTTCCACTCTCTGAAATGCATTTCCTCCGGGCTGTGAAAATGTACGCTCTCGCTTGCTCGCCTCGCTAGATATATTATCAGTGAAAGTCGTGTTAACGCTAACATTAAAAACTAGTCTACCACTACGAAGCTTCGTATTTCCTTGCTTAAGCTTTTCATGGAGTTAGTGCAACACGCACTAATACTTCGCTATCTTGAATAGCCTTGCTAGTATACACTAGATACGATAGACATAAAAAAACAGTTATGTGAAACTCTGGAAAATAGTTTAATCGACGAAGTGAATTTAAAATATTTTACTACTTGACAAAGATACTTCCTGTACTTCATTAAATAATATTAGCAGTCCTCCATGACCAAGTATAGTAGAGAGGAAGAAAAAAGGGGCGCAGCATTTCCTTTACAGTCATATTTCATTATTTCATTTTCCCATGGTGAATTCCCATGAATCTATGTAATACATCGGGCATGTCTAAGCACTCTACACGGAGATTTTATTAGAATAGAATTTATTGGGTAGATGCCCATAGATATCCGAGACACGGTGCCGCAAAGAGGCAGAGTTTTCTATGGCGAGCTAGAGTCGGCGCGAAATCGCGCGATCTTTCTCTCTCGTTGGATGATCGTATCTCTTTGAGCTGGCGAATTAACATCAATAAAAGCTGATGCGTGCGAGCAAGCTACAGGGTTGGCAGCGTGCTCGCATGCACTCGGCTACAACGAAGACTGTCTCCCACGGATTGGCACACAATTGGACGGCAATAAACCGGCTAAACGTTTTACTCGGCTGACACACTTGACATTTCCTATCTCGCTCTCCGTTCTTCTCTTCCACCCACCTGTGTCCTCCGTGGACACTGGCTGTCCAAGAGGTTCAAGGCCAGTATCTCGAAGCCCGAAGGACAGAGGACGAATTTCTTTGACCGTCGTGCTCGATTAGAAAAGGAAGGAGATCTCTGGATTCAAGAGAGCTATTTATTACCCGTTGGAACCAGCGGTGCTCCGACTGGCGCTCAAAGCCACCGGCTTCGTTCTTCCCCTTCAGGATTTATTGAATTTATTCTACCTACCTTCGTCTCGCGACAGCTAATATCGATACGGTGGGACGATGACTTTTATTAATTATTAACCCGACGTTCCACGGGGAGGAAAAGACGAACAAGATGGAGCTCCGATACAGCTTTTCTCAGGTTCCTTTCCGGTTTGAGCTTTGACTTGTGACTGGTTGATTGAAATACGAGTTATAGTCCTCGTCGAAAGTTAAGAGGCCTTGCGATCACTCGTGAAGATTGGATTTTATTTTACATGTATTCCTTTATGTGTGGGATGAACTGTAATAATACGAATATAGAAAGGGATTCATAACATACGTGACAGTATTTAGTCACCGACTATTCATTCGATATGCTTCCTTATTCTTTGCATATACCGTGTCTTTACAAAGTTAGATATTTTACACAAGAACTGTCGTGTTTCTTGTCTATTACTGGTAAGTTGACACTCAACGTTCGTGACCTCACTCAAAGATCTCTTTTTCTTAAACTCGTGAGACAAACGTGTTCCATTTGTCCTCCAACAATCGGCTAACTTTACAAAGGATTATTAATAAAACTAGACTTGCATATAATGCATATGCATTACACAGTAATTGTCAAGCTCCTTTCAGTGGTCGATTATCTTCTTTTTTTTGTTGTGGTTAACTTGGCTATTGTCGTTATGTAAATGCCGGACATTGATGTAAGTGGGTGAAGGCGACGAACGATAAAGTCTACTGCGATAGTTTTTCCCAAAGTACTCAGTTTCCCTTGGTAAGGGGACAATGATCTTGCACCTTGATCGCTTTATAAACCGCACCGCGCGCGCGAGACACACTGCGACGTGTCCCGATCGTAACTGGAGCAGACGGTGTAGAAAGTGGTCTTGATTTTTTGCCGCGCATCGGGCCAAGCGAGCTCTTTACGAGCGGCTTGTTCTGGAGAATTTTTTGAATCGGGGACATCCGATCGCCCTGATCGATCTCACGAGAGTTGCACAAGTGAAGCACGATCGGTACTGCGGAGGACGTTGCTCTACGCATGTAGGTGCGCCCCTAGTTGATAAAGGTCCTCGACGGTGCCATTCGCAAGGCCGCTACACTTGGCATCAATTTTTATAACAAAAATCATAAAGCATCGATTTAATTTCCAAATGAACTATTATTAATAAAACAATTAACACATATTTCAAAAGAATATCAATGATTCATAATTACAGATGACGTAAAACCACAAGTAGGCTGATAGTACAATTCCATTCACGTTTCTAATCAACTCTCTTACCATCTAATTACCAGTGTGCCAACCAGGGACTAACCCACAGCTCCCAGGCGTTGAAAGTGAATAGGCGCAGAAACACGGGTATCCCTGGAAGAAGAGTGCGCCTGCGGGAGGTAGAAATCCCGCGCGCAGGCAGAATCGCATCTGGCCATTAAGCACGCTTCCTTAATTAGTCATCGCGTAGCTCGCGCGCGCGCGCGCAGGGGCGCCTGGTGCATGCCATTAATTGAGCGATATCTGTCGTGAGATCCTCGTCGCTATTGTCCGCTACCTAGCACCCGTGACTCTCCTATACAAAGACATGCTCGCACACTTACGCATATTATCCATGTAAGCATGTGTGCACATAGATAAATGCTTAGGAGAATGTCCTCGTCCTGAAGCGATCGTAGGTTTGTCGCTTGAAGATGAAGGCGGACACACCGGCGCGGACTCCGGCGTGGAATGTAATGACACAAATTTAAATGACTGCGGTTGGCTCGTAGGCGGCTCCGTAAGAGATTGCAATTAGGATCCAGCGAGAGATGCGCGATAGCGCGTGAGTACGATGCCTGCGTCGTGAGAAAGTCCCGGCACAAACCGCCTGGCGCGGTTTCCTTACTTCCTTCCTTGAGAAGATTCGCCAGCTCCTTCGCGGAATCTCCTTGGCTCTCCACTCGAGCGGCCCTTACCCTCTTCGAGAGAGAGGGAGAGAGAGAGAGAAAGAGATCTCCGAGTCCCCTTTCGCAGCACTTAATTGATTACGGCCAAGGGTTAAGCTTTATTTTCCAGTTAATCTCCTGCGTGCAGCAGATCCGCCTGGTTGGATGCATTTTCATCTCGATTCGAGATATCGTCAACTTCTCCTTCACTCGATTGCTAAGTACTTCGCTTTAATCATACTTTTCTCAGCTCTGAGAGTTTAATAGAATAATGTATTGGCAATATATACTAGTACCTGGTGCTAGAAATTGAAAGTGGCAATTGTGCCGGTGCACGCTGCGATGTAACAGGCAACACCTGCTGCCACCGGTAATTATTACACGCTATAACGAACCGCAATTCTTCTTGCACTATCTGATTCCCCAAGCAACTAATTATCTCTGCGCGTACTCCGTTTGGGTTAACTTGAAACAGCACAGCTGCCTGCTTTTCTTAATAAAACTCGGTGAACCAGGTGAAAGAACGGATTTATTGGACACGGACAATTAACGGCGGGATCGAAGTCCTGCCGAGAGGTAGAACCGCTCGACCAATGGAACGGAGAGTACTTGAAATACGAGCCAAGCAAGAAGTTGGCCTGAGATTTCGGCGAATGTAGGATACGAGGAAGAGCAGAATCCATGCACCGATGAGAAGCGGAGCTGGCTCGACCCGAATGCTCTCGAACGCCTTTTTCATCTTGACAACGTGTGCATGCCTTTATGTCTGCTCTACATGAAAGTACAACTCGACGAAACTTTCGCCAAGTCAATGTCCTCTTCGCCCAGTGGACACCGGGACGACTCTCATTATCCTGGTATCCACTTGCCTTTTTATTACGTCTTCGACAATGCGCCCAATGAATTCGCCCGCTTTCTTCCCCCGCTTTCGCCTTTATTTCCTTATTCGCCTCTCTCCGCATAATACCGTGGCTCTCGGCACTGCCACTTCGCTCTCAAGATAATAATCTTGTTGACTGGGATATCCCCGCTAGACACAAAAGAACTACGAGACCAATATCCCAGACATTCTTCACTTTTTCTCTCTCTCTCCGAGCGACGCGGTTATCCGGCCGAATAGAAGGTATAAATCGATTAGAGATTCGTCTACATCCGTGAATCTCATCTCTTTAATGTTGCTCATACAGGATTCGTGCAATGGCTTTTGACGTGCTTGAAACACCTAAGTACCGCAATTCAATTTTATTGCCAATCTTGGTAAGATTTTATTGCTCGTGGTATTCTGTTTTTTACTGTTACCATGCCAATGCTTTTTCATTCGATACCACATTACATAAAAAAGTACGCAAGAGCAAAGAAGATTTGAGTCTGTCGATAAATTAATAGTTTGCGACTGTCATATTCGTACTTTTATCATCATCGACGATAATAATTTAAATTAATACTTAAATTATAGTACTTTTACTGCAGTAAATTATATAATTGCAATACAGTACTTGGATACTTAAGTTTTGTATTCTTCCTCACAAAGGGATGGAACACGTCATGTACTGTCTCACCAAAGGGAAAGACCATGTATATTGTTCCTCCACGATTGTTCTTAAACTAGAGCAGAAAGACAAAGAAATTTCCCAGTAGCGAACTCCCACACTGATGGGAATATACCTGCACTTTTCCTCAGTCGGCACGCACCAGTGACAAAGACTTTCCTCGACTTTGATCGTTCTGCCCACGCTCTCACGATTGTCATCCGCCAGTAGCAGAACGAAGCAAAGGCGACGCGTTTGTGGCAGAGAACGACCGTAACGCAAAAGCATCAACCCGTTGGTCTCCTCTTCTGCCGAGAAAGTGGCTGTTGGAAGAAAGAAGGCAGATCCAATACAAGCAAACCGAGAAAGACAATGTCGACGGCAGACAAGAAAATCCTCGGTGATTACAACGTTACTAAAACGACTTTTCGACGAAAAAAACAAATGGAGCATAGCTAACATTCTCAATTTTACCAGAAAATTGCTAGTAAATGCTTTGTCACGGATGTAACAAAAAGAGTGCATTGAGATATTTATTGACGCACGTTCGCTTGGAAATCCAAAGCACTTGGGAAACAGGGAAGGTAGACAATTCTAAGCGATGCTGGAAGGGTGAACAATGATAAGTGGAAAGCAGCTGGCACTGGCTGAATCACGAAACACGTGGAGAGCCATAGAGGCACGTTCACCCAATACCGATCGCAATCTCATTAACGGCCAGTAAATATTGCGGAGCTAGGCGCAACACAAGATACCCAGTGGTCGGCGATTTGTTTCATCGAATGCCTTCTCAAGAGAAAGTATACAGAGCGGCTGCATCGAGATCCTCGCTCGCTTAATGCTTAGATGTAGCTCATCAATTCCGGTTAATCCTTTCACTGCCGTTAACGAGATCTGTCGGTTCGCCGTAAAGAGTTTCCCCGTGAATCCGGTCAAGATCTCCGCCCGCTTCAACTCGAAGGTGCAAACGCTTTCTAGTAATCGACGTGAACACATTTCTTTGAACGTTTGCTAGAAAAGTCCGTGGGAAAGGAATGAATGTAAAAGCAAGGAGCCTGCAACGATTAATGGAACAATCGACGCATTACTGGAATTGCAACTTCCACGTGCACGCAGTGCGTATTAGGTGAATGGCTGTGCAAACACCACCTGGAAAGAAAGTGTCTCTAGTTTCTACGTGTAGATAGAATTGCATTCCCATGCAGAGGAGAGCGGAGCTAGCTCCGAAATACCACTGATTCGAATGGCACGAAGGGGTACCGGTGAGTTGTGTGTGTGTGTGAGTTTTTTTTTTTTTTTTTTTCATTCGGGACAAGTTGCCTGAGATCGCTGATGCTGTTAGTCATTGCCGAAGCCGGTGGTCATTAGATAATGTATTCAGAAGTGTGCAGTGTTCCATGGAGTAACGTCAGCGCACCGTGTATAAACCGAACGTATAAAATATTTGACATTATGTTTGATTAATGTGCAGTGTGCACTTTAAGAAATTCTGGTTTCGCGTCATCACGCATTCGACTCCAAATTGCGCAGAGATTCGAAAGAGCATCTTGACAGACAAGGCTCCGACCTGATTCACCAACGTCAGTAAGAAGTAATATGAGATGCGAGAGGAATATATCGAGTTGTCGATCATGCGCCAGGAATTAGAATAGGAATCTTTATAAGAGATTCCTCGCATGTTGCGCTTATTCTTCGAGGGCAGCATTATTCTCTGGCTTTCTCATCTTCGTTGTAAGAATTTTTATATTTTCACCTTAAATAACTGATCCGCGGTCAAGGATGCGCACGTTCCTTCCAATGCTAATGGATTACCGTACTTTTAACCGCCTCTGCTGCGTGTGAACGGTATAAGTATACGTTTTTTCTCGCTCGACTATAATCACCGTTTAATGCTTCGCCATTCCACAGACAAAGTATTATAATACCGACAATACTTGATCCCTTCGTCCCCTTTAATTTAGAACAAACCACCTCAATTACGTTACAATTGGTACGTCGAAGGAGTAAAATTTCCCGAAATGCCTCAGGTTTGAGAATAAGAAAATTAAATCAATTTATATGCGTTAAAAGGAATGTGGAATCTTTTGGGGACAAGTAAATAGAGGGCATTCGTTCTGTACATATGTACGGGAACCTGCGATTCAGCTTGCGACTGGCAGAAAAATTCAGGTGACCTCGAACGTGGCGAGAATTCATGATCTTGACATTACGGGAACAACGACCGACAAATCTTAAGAGTACTACGACGCGAGAGAAGTTGACCCCGTAAAACTAGTGTCACCTTTCTACGAGTACACATTGACCGGGAGAAACTGAATCACTGCCATTCACATTATTATTTACCAGTGAAATCCTGTGGGTTTAATTGCACCTTTTTTCCGCTGGACCATCCAGCTGCTTAAAAATCTTACGGTGATCGTTAAAAAGATCTCAGCTCCTTTACGATACTATTACTTTACGCGCGCTACAAAATGTGCTGGATAATGGCACACCTCGGTAATGACTGAGTGTTTTTATGCTCGCCAAAAGCTTGCTCTGGTTAATTTAGATATCGGATTTCACTTTTCGATAAGATGTTATTCGCGAAGATAGGGCGATGATGAACCAGTATTTTTAATGTGAATACCTCGACGAACCATCAATCGAGAGAAAATTTTCCTGGCAAATCTCTGAGATCTAGTTTCTTAATGCTTAATATATATTTAATGGAAAGCGATCTTCGTGAGTTAGTCATCAACGAACAAGAGCCTTGAACTTGTCACTTAAAAATTGAAGTACCAATTTCTCGATTAACTCATGTACTCAGTAGTGTCACCGCTTCCTTTTCACTTACAACCCACGCGTCCGTTTTTCTCTATCCACTGGCAAATAAACGTCAGCAGTACAGCTTCCAGTATGATGGCAGCTTCCCAAGATAAACGTTTAACTACCATCAACCGTTCATACATTTCCACATAGTCCTCTCACCGCGGCGCGTCGCATTAGTCTCGAAAATTACCGCAGAAGAAGTCGCGCGAGCAATTACCACGCTCGCCGAAGACTTTGCTAATGTCGTGAAGAGTGGCGCGAAAAAAGAAGTTGGAGGGGACAAGCGGGTGAGAGTGTGTCCAAGAAAGAGAGACAGAGCGAGGGAAAAGACATTCTAGCGACATTCTGATCGCCGGAGATCTTAACTGAAGTGACTAATGCTAAGTGCGCTACTAGCCACTGGCGTTCACTGAAATTCCCCGGGTACACATTACGAAAATAACACGGCAAACGTCTCTGGTCTTCTCTTTAGTCAGAGGAATCTCGAGTTACCGTGAAAGCGAACGGCTGTTTTCCAAGTGCAAAAGCTTTACTACTGGAAGTTCGATCCTTTGGACACATCCCATCGAACTTAGATCCACGCTTTCCATACCGAGCGTACTCCATACAGATCTGCGGGCCTTTCATTCAGTACGATCCTAATTAATTAGTTCCGTATTTTGCAAGTAAGAGGGCTGTCTCATTAATGCCAAGTACCCCCGCCGATATTCATGTATGCAGTACGCACGCTCGTCTCCTACCTCTAACCACGTGTGTAAACCTATGGTGCACCATACGTCCCGCTCTACCTCTTCTTCCCTCTGAAATGCAAAGTACGCCTTGCCACGCTGACGCTACTCTTACGAGATCCTGATTAATGTAGTTATACCGGCGCCGGGATTAAATAGTCGCCACGGATTAACCAGCTTTACCAACACCACACTGCTAGTAACAGTCTGGGCGAATGCGGGTAATGAGTGCCGATGGTGTCGAGCTACAACGCGCGCCAACCATTCGAAGACAGCTGTTATCGATAACTTTTTATTAGAAGCATCATCATGAAAAATAGAGGAAGCAAATGTATTCGTTCAGCAAAGTAAAGACTTAAACTATGTGCCATTTGCACCTGATGAGAAGTTGGGTGACCGTCTAGAAGATGTACAATATTTGAAATAACACTGTGTATCAGATGCATATCTTACGTATAATGATAGGGAAGCCTGTAGGAAATGAGACTCATAATCATAATCAATTATGCGGTTATATTAGAGGCACTGAGTACTGCCACTGAGAACAGTTATGAACAGCATCGTGAAAGTGTGAGAGAAATAAATCTTATTGCAATAGAGTTGTGAAACTATGTGAAAGCTTCAGAAAGTAGATATTAATAAAAATAGTATTTTAATATTTTGGAAATATGAAAGAAGTATCAATGACAGATCTATACAAGATACTTTCAGAAAAGGATTGGTATTCCAGTAGCCATGAAAAGGCAAACCTTGGTAGTACGACAGATTATTAATATTCCCAGATCACCCTGAAGGCATTAGTGCCGGGTGAATATTGCGTCAGCGGATCACAGTCATAGTGGTAGTATAAATAGAGCTGAAAGTCTTGGAAAGGTTTAGAGGAGGGTAAAACTTGGTTTCCCCAGAGGACTAATCGGGCCTGGTGTCGCGCTGGAATTTCAAGGAGGCTTGGCAAGGAGGTTGCACTTGAAATTCTATGACTAGCCAGCAAAAAGCTGGAGGATCTTGCAGCACCTTGATCTCAGAGTCGAGCGATTATGAGCAGACTGGACTGCTGCTGGCAGTAATGGTCGAGCTATCGGTGTGAACGGGAATCAACCCCTCATTCTTCTATCTCTCGCTCATTAATTTCACATGACGCTTGCATCTTACCTCGAGCACGCTCGCGCGCAACCAACCTGCCAGCATTATCGTCAGCCGCTTCGCGTAATTACTCTTTGTGCGGTCCTGGCAGCCTCGGCTGTAAGAACTGATGCTGGATTGCACCGGGTAGATGTATGCGTGTGCGCGGACTTACGCAATCGCGCGAAATGCTAATGCACTTGCGGTGGTCCTACACGTTTTCTATTTTCACTCGTCCGTAGCGTTAGAATACACCTGTCGTCAATCGACAAGCGACATCGGTTTTACTCACACGATCGTATAACGTTACATTCCACTGGCTCTCTTGCACCACGTTACGAGCATGCTCGCGCATATCTGGTAATGCGCGTGATCAACCAACGTCATTCTTAATTCAATATTAACATACTGAATCCGATCGTATCTTCCCTATTCACGCGATCATCGTGTATTAACGCACCAATGTGTTTTAATGGTCCTAATACTCTGGGTATTGAGTTACAGCGTGTTTGTAATTAATTAATCCTTAGCGTGACGATCAGTTTATAGTCGAATTCGAAATTTTATAAAGTATCATATTAGAGAGCAGAACTAATAAATCCTGTGTTTGGAATGTAAACAGGTTTTTGAAATTTTGTACTATTCAAGAGATGAAAGTGTGTCGAATCGAAATTGTAAAGTATTGTCGTTTAGTAATCATAGCTTCTCGTTAAGTACCAAAGTGTGACAGTCAACACATTGAAAGCATGTATATCTCAATTACGTTCGAACAGAGAGTTTATTTCGAGATTGTGCGGTATTTACAAGCGTACGTACACGCAGACGTCAACGAAGCGAGGCGGCTCGAAGAGTCAGAAGAAGCAGCGATAAAATCTTCTGAGATAGAACGAATCCTAAATCGCACTGTTTATGCATTGGCACGCCTCGTTCTTACGAGCAAATTGTATCCCTCGACAAATCCTGTCGGCAGGAAGGGCCTTGATCGCCCGCTCGCACCGAAGAACTGGCCAAACGAACTTCCTCCTTTTTCCTCATTACAATGCACGATTATCCATGCGGCAGCAATTAGCTATGCTAATAGCCGCCGGTCAATCGATATTGTTATGCGAGCCAGAGTTACATAATGACAATTAGCGAGTGTGTTGACCAATTTTCACCTCGTTTCATACTCGACTGAGACAGTCGGCATTAGCAATACAAATTCTAACGCACCGTGCAATTCATGTTGATGTTCGTACGAGGAAGGAATGTACGTATAGTGTTAGATGTCAAGACACCGGATTTTGTCTCCGATTACGGCACTCACATTCTCACTGTGGAAGAAACGTGTGCCTTTGACTTGTTTACCGTAAGAAACGTGAATACTTAATTGACATATGCATTAACAGGGAACGTGTGGTGTCGTCTGCGCTTTTTCGATGCCAAGGTGACATAAAACAACATTCACATTCGGAACTTTCCATTTGCCAATTCTTTTTCAATTGAATATTTATACAGTGCTATTATAACTATGATTAATATTATATAAAATATCTGTATAACAAGTTATTAAGATTAGGGATTATTTCGATTCTAGGAAGTCAAGCGGAATCTGACTGATTGAAAATGAAGTATTGCGGCTTCAGTTATTTTATTATCTTTATCTTTTACAAGATTAGAAATAAGTGAGTGCACTTGGTAGACCCATTTCCCACACGGGAACCCTCGAGTCCACTCTTACCGAAAGCGGTACTGCGCCTTAGCCGGGTGTTGAGCAACGCATCGAGCTCGAGGGACCGCAAGACTTCCGCTGGAAACCGTAATTTCCTGCAAGATAAGTTAAGCGAACGAGAGCATAGACGGTGCGGTGCGGTTTACATTAGTGTGAGTTGTAAGTCGCAGGGTGTGAGCCTTGTACTGGAAATCCAGCAAAGCGTACACCAAAGCTTGTCTTCACCGATTCTTCTAGCTACCTTTCTTCCCACAACTTGCATTTCTATCAGTCAGGATTAAGATCAATCTCGACTTGCTGTTTTCTACGAATTTCTTCACCAATTTCGAGAAGAATGCTTAGCAAAGCATTGCGTGAATCATTAAGATATATGCGACGTAAACTGTTTTTTTACTTCCTCGTTGTAATTATTACTATTATTTTTTCATTCCTATAGAATCACTGATTCCATATGTTCGATTATTACAATAGGCTTAAATTACCAATACTATGACTGAGTTTGCATTTCCTTCTTATGTCAACTGACTTAAAACAACTTGGGCGCAAATGAGACTGGATCTCTTCTGGAGGCTGCGTTACATCCCCATGCCGAGGAATTACGTAACTTCCGCATACCAAAGGAGTTCCTTTGAACAAGAGATACTCGGCTTGCGGTGAATGCAATAATTATCTCTTATTGTTAGTCCACTATTTTAAGGGTCTTTTGTTACGCTAAACGCCTGCCAACCCTGTCAAGCTCGTCGCCGCACGGACTCGCTTCTTTAATTAGACGAACACGCGCCTGCATTGTTTGCCAGTGCGTGCGTGCGCGCGCACGAGCACCAGGCTCATTGTTAATCGGAAATAATAAGTGCACTTGGAGGGTGGCCTGGCGTGAGTGCGGGACATTCAGGAAGCGACATTGTCCCTTTGTCCTGTGATTGCACAGGCGCTCGTGTTATTGACAGTGAGCGATTTAAGCGAAATCACCTTGCGATCCATTTGTTAGGTGATATGGGACAGTCAGAGACAGACATTCATTACGCAAGCATTGCTGGTTAAATGGAAAAATGGAACGAAGGAAATTCTTGTTTTGCCTTTCTGAAGGAAAGCCAGCTTTTTCGATGGGTCATTTGAGTTCTTATACTTTAAGATAAAACACATTGTATATTTTTGCATTGCAGAATAGAATGCGTAAAAAGTGTTCACAGCGAATAGAGTACATTAGTACGCGTTGAATGAATTAATGAGGTGAAATACATTTATCCATGTACCGGCGTGGAATTAGCGCTTAGAGTCATTGAATTCAAGATTAATATAGCATTAAGAATTTACCGCTCTTTGCTGCGGAGGGAAAAATCACGCGATACGTACTACTTTTAATTAACCGACTTCGAGAAGAAAATGTTCTCAGTTCGTGGTGTACATATTAGTTTCGTTATTGTAATCATTGCGCTATGGAATTTCTGTGAAATTTAGTAATATTTTAATAGAGAATCGCACGTTCAATATCTAATTAACGAAACTTATGATGGGCTATTAAGATTACCTATAAACCTTAGAAGAAGTTCTCAAATCACCCGACATAATTGGCAGGAAGTTGATCGACGATACGATCGCGCGCCCGTAAAACAGGCAATCTGACAAATTACTGATCACTAAGTACCTGAACGGGCTGAATTAGCGTAGAATTTATTCGTCGGCAAAAAGGCAATTTTGCCTCTCAATTGCCTCCCTAATCGAGTCACCTTCATTTCGCTGCTGCTGCTGCTGCTGCTGCTGCTGCTGCTGCTCCTCTGACTGCAGCAAGCCGCGCGGCGTCGTACTGGCACAAGGTCAGAATAAATTTGACGTTTGCCGAGTGCTGCCAGCACAAGGAGTTTAATGCGTGCCGAGTGATTTTCAATTGCGCATCGTATGTTCACGTGAATTCTCTTACCGAGTAGGAAAAACTGGTACCAGCAACAGTTAACGTAACGAATTTGATTCATGCATTTATCGATTTCTCATATCATAGATACCTTCAATATGAATCCTGACTCATCAATTTTTCTACTTCGTTTCCTGTTAATACGACGACATTAGAAATCTATTTTGTACATTCATCCACTTTACATATATCATTGGCAGATCTAACAGGAATTCTAACTCGATGTATTCTGTTTTGTTCCAGGAGTCTAAAAAGCGACGTATACGCGGCAAGAAGAGACGGGGGGAGATCCCGGAAGACCTTTGCTGAGGAGGAGGGAGAGGAGAGAGGTCATTCATACGTGAGAAGCAAAGCGTAAGGTGAGAGCCTCGAGGCGTGGAGATCCACGGATCGAAGTGATCGGACAAACACGGGGGGCTCGGCATTGGAGGAGATTTATAGGGAGTCTGAAAACCTTCGGCGATCATCGCCATTGAGGCTGACCTCGATAGAGCTCATCCACCCGACCAGACAGTTTCGCAGGATCGTTCAGCTCTCGTAGAGGACGTGCGTCGTCGTCTCTCGGTGAACTCCTCTTCACGATTGTCAGAAGCTGCGCGATGTAGTGCGCGCGCGTCCCGTCCTGGCGATTACTCTTCCAATTATTCCCGAGAACATTCGGGAACGTTCTCTGTTGTGCGTCCTCGGGAAAACTGTGTTGCTCTCCGATAACGAGTGTAAGAGGACCACGTGGACGTGGAGGTTCATGAGAGGATGAAGACGATGGGCGACGTCGTAGCTGACCCGGTGGACGAGCAGAGCGGCAACGCGGGCCAAGCAACCAGTGGCAAGGAATTCGGCCAAAGGACATTAAGGTCCTTGAAGAGAGGTCTTGGAAGATTGTGGAGGCGGCATAGGGGTAATGCCTCCATCACCGAATACGACCCCTGTTACAAGGTCGCCTACCTTGGGAATGTCCTCACTGGATGGGCCAAGGGTGAGTTGATAGTTAGAATTCTCTTGTTCTTTCTGGTCCCTTTATTACCTTCCCCCCTACTTTAGTCACCAAATCTCTAATAAAACTCACATATAGGGTGACCCGAAAGTGTATTAGTATAGAGATATCTTGATAGCAATGGAGTTGTGCTGTTCTCTTGATTTGAGTGTGAAAGTTTCTTTGTTTCCAAGATAATCGGTAATATAGATGTCCGATAAAAGCCGGCATTCTTAGAAATAATAGTGAAAGGTATCGTAAACATCGTTACTACGATACTAGCAAAAAGAAAGTCAAGTTGATTGCATCTGTGCATATTTATTAAACTCTAGTCTATGGTAAGCTGTAGGAGCGTTAGGAAATAATTAACAGAAGGGGGCGCAGTAACAGCCAGGATCGTTTTCCAATAGATGCTATCGAATGGCAATCATGAATTGGGAAGCGGCACTAGCGGTTTCGCGCGGTGCAATCGCTGGTTAATTAATTCGTAACCGAGGGTTGCTACCGGGTTCAATGATTGAATGAAAGCAAGGCAAAGCGGGTAATTAAGGCCGCTGACAGACAGCAATTAGAGGTACGTTAATCGAAGGAAGGCGCGTGTAGCCTGGACGCACACACGCGCTTCTACCAGCAATCGTAAAGACAGAGAAGTGTGCATCAATGGTGAAGCGGAAGTGCGCAATGCTTCTTGCGAGCTGCGATGCAGCAGCAGCAGCAGCAGCAGGCGAGGCAAGGTTAACACTACCGAGCGTAATGATCCCATGTTCCATCCATCTCCATTCACCGCGATCATCCTATGATACGTAAACTCGATGATGTTCTCTCCTTGACAGAGTATCTACTCTTTTAACCTCGGATCTCCCACCTTTCCCACTCACCAATAGCTGTAACCGTTGCCAAAAGAATGATTCCAAGGGAACCAAGTTCTATCGGGGAAGGAAACGAATTTGCAAGTCAAATCAAGGCGTTTCGGCTAAAGTTGCGGTACGGCGGACTCGTGCCTACCGAACGTAGACAAACGCGCCTAGAAAGAGAGTCGGGTTCGATGGAACAAGATCGGGTACGTGTGTACCGGCGTGGAGTGGCGCGAGGCGGGCGGCCAGGGAAAAAAGAGTGCGGGGCCAAACTTGGCGTGACATTTGCTGGGAGCTCGAGCGGTTCTGCACGTACGGGTTTCGCTGGAAAGAAAGACGCATTATGCGGTGCAACGACCGGACATAGGCGTTTACGGGGTGCACGGACGGAGCCCCCTACTTTCTCTGCATACCTCTACCTCGCACTGGGTCGGTGTGCCTTAATCATCGTGAACGCGCCATTATTGCCCGCACACCAAGCGTACTAACTACTTATTTCGAGACTTTTCAAGCCTTGATTAATTAATTCCTTCGCCTATCTCGGCCGGAATCTCTATCCTTGTCTATCTATCTTTCTTAGTTCCACGTGCGTCCTCTTAGTCCTCTTACACCGCGCAGCGAAAGGTCTTCGCCCCACAAAGTTTACGTATACTCTTTCGCAACCCAAATCGCAAAGGGGCACCGTACCTTCCCCCAGAATTGGCTAACACCTGTACGCGCGCGCGCGCGCGCGCCACTGTTTCCCATGAACTCTTGGGGAAAAGTAATTTAAGTAATTGACGGCGATGTCGAGCGATCGGTACTTTCACCAGCGCGATCGCGGGGATAGCTGGGAATACATGGTATAACTGCTCATAACAAGATTGTAACGAACCCTTGGCTACTCTTAATTGGATAGAGGGCTGGCGTTTGTCTCGTGAAGCCCTAAGTCACTTACCTAATGGTGCAGTAGGAAGCATGCTGCCGCATGCACTGTCTGCAAATGGTCTTAACACTGCAAACGCCTTTTCCAAGGCGGATAGTTACATGAAAATTCACCAGGTTCTTGCTGAATTCCAACAAATAATTATGGTCTTTATCAATAGATTTATTGAGTAACATAAAATAAAATGTAATTATTAGAATGATTGCATGATATGTTAAGCTTTGATTCATATTTCCATATGGGGATTTAAAGAAATCCGTGTAAAAAATATTGAGTACGAATGACAGAACTGTTCAGTCATTCAATTCCATGTAAAATGTTCTGTCGTCTCGGAAACACGCGCATGGTAGCAAACAGCTTCTTCCTGAATATGTATTCCGCCATGGAACGAAGGCCAAACATTGGTGGCGAATGGCTACACACGAGACTACGTGACTCGACTAGGTTTCTGGATTCGCATTCGACTGGAAGTAAACGATACCGGAGACCGGAGACCTCGAGGGCGAGGTGAACACTCGCCAAATCGTTCAATTCAAACAACAGTAGTGAAATACCAAGGAATCATTTCGTGATCACGTACAGGATATTTTAAATATATATTCCGATATTACGACATTTTGTTGGTGATATAATTTTTCATAGAAGATATAAGATAAAAATATTAGAGTCGAATACCAAAGACGGTTTTATTCCCAAGATATTCACCGTTAGATTCGTTAATAGCTGATCGAAAATATAAAATTTGGTTGCATAGAATTAACGTAAAAACGTGGTGGATGAGACTGCGTCGCAAAAGAGTCGATCAGCCTTAAAAAGCACACCGGACGCTGGAACATCTCCGGGACGTTTTCGGGTGACCCTGTAGACAGAGAGGGGTCCTTCTCCATCGAAATGTTCGCACAAAAGTTTCCAGTTTTACAGCGAACCCGTTCCGGTTGACCTTCGTTCGTGGCCCCGCTCGCTTCCCGGGAATACGAATAGATTCTGCCGGATTCCAGCGCGCCTCCACTTCGCCGGCGAGGGATGCCGAGATAAACTCCCCCGGGGCGAAGTGCACGCTCCTTACTGCTAATTAAGATAAGGTCTCCGCACAACACAATGCCCTATGCCGCGGGATTGCGTGGAAGGCGTTGCTATTGTTGCACCTTTGTCCCTAAAACTGGTGACGCTATGGGAAAAGAAGGAAAAACGGTACTCTAATTCTGAGTTCAATAGTTATCTGATTTAAGGATGACTTTTAAATGGCTGGTTCAATTTATTCTATGACTAAAGTTGTGGGGGAATACTAGTTTAGCTGGTACGGTTTGAAATCTTAGAGTTCGTGCTGAACCCTGTGCCAATGGAAATTCCTTTTTAAGGAAGGATTTAACCGGGATTTCCTCCTAACATTCTTCCATGCGCTCGAACCGTGCTTTACCCCTTTGCGGCGGCAACTACTTTCCTTCTTTCGTGTCGACCGGCTCCACTTAATTTCATGAAATGCCCAGCCGACTGCGCCTTTTCTTTTCTCCTGTCGGCGACATTGCGACATGTTTTTCCAGTCGGCGTTATGTCACGTCACGTGAATACTGAAATCCATGCGTACGTGCTTGCTCGTGCACTCCCATCGAAATGAATTGCGTCTGCCTGCATGTCTTCTGTATTAATCGATATTTGGACTAACAGTACAATCGTCGATAGTTATAGTTTATTGATGCATATTAGTAGGAAAATGTACAGCGGGAGTTTTAACGATCTTTTCGCCAATTCGACTGGCTCTCTGGTAATTTTCCCTTTGCCAATAAGAGCTGTTTCTCACGAGGAATAATAAAGCTGCAAATTTATTGAGCCTTCGATACTTTTATTACGTCGATTATTGCGTTCCAAGCGAGAAGTGTTGGCATTCGTTGATGAGCCTATGCGATCTCAGCCGCACGATAAGCCTGGCGAATAATGTTCCTGGAGATGGCTCGATTATTATCCTCATCCTGGCCCCACCATGTATTATTCATATTTCGTCCGAATGCCAATCGGCTCCGTGGAAACCCTCACCAGTCAACTTCTGCTCCATGTACTTTTCCTGGGTAGTTCATTGATTTTCGTCCGACGAAAACTCGTCTCGGCTTTGGGTTTCTCCAGGACAATTTTTACGGGGAAAGTTCCTGTTCATACTGGAACAATCGAATGAAAGCATCTAACAGTTAAATAATACTCTCACAATATCATTACTCAGTGTATTAATTTTTATTTCAACTCTGAACAGATTCTAAAGGTGGACAAAATTAATGGCTGTGTCAGGCACGCACTATAATAACTTCATGATCACTCATGTATCGTTTATCAGGTGAATTGAATTGACACCTAGCAACAACTATTTATTACCCTTGTCATACAGTATCTATATTACTATATCATCTACTTTCGAAAGGGATCAATTATCCTATCATTGATTAATATTGTAAATTGATTAATACCTAAATTTCCTCTCCAACTTTCCCGCCTGCTAAATTATTTATATTATTATTCAAGAATCTTATTCAATTATCGCTGATACCTATAATCCTTCATCCCTTTAATTACCAGCGTGCGAGTTTTATATTGGCCATCCATCAGTCCTCTCTTACTAAGATCGAATAAACGAGTATATAAACCTGTCGATCGAGGATTCGCGGGAGTCGAGATTGTATCTCAACTTGCGGGCTAATCTCTCTCCCGGTGAGGATTTTTACTGCGAGGCTGCGGATAATGGTTTGTCGATCTCTATCTTGTATCGATAGCTCCCGATATGTTTATATCGTAAGAGGCAGGCATCAACCGTACAAGCACCCCAATCAGTTACAAGCGTTCACTTACACTAATATCCGCTAAAGAATATTCATTACAAAACTTGAGTAATTAAGACGAACATCTTAACCCTTGACAAATGATTAATCAGACATATTCTGTTTAAACGCGCAGCAACTTATACAATAACAAAAACAGCGCGCAACACATACTACTTTTTGCGTAAAATAGTCAGTCAACAATGTGTTAAATTAGGAAAATCCTTGTTGGATTTTTTGCACCATTAATGCTTGTTTTTGCATTGGATGGTAGCGAAGAGGTGGGGCTAAGTTGCCGGGCGAAAATTATAAGAGTTCAAAGTGTCGTCGAGTGGCTAGCAGTGCAATTTGTCATACCGGTGGCGCAGAATTGCCTGATGCAACGTGAAAGCCGCAATTACGATTAGTACTTGGGGATTAGCGCTCACCTCTCGGCGAAATGCCGTTTCCCAACGAGATGCGGTGTCCCAACTGTTTTCTGCCTGTTAGGGATTCCTAAGATCGATCGGCCTGTCAGGTCTAATTAAGCCGTTGCCAGTTTTCATTTGTCAATCTATGCTAAAACCACTTGACTGTACGCGCGTGCACACACTTGAGCTTAACATGCAGGTATGCTCGAGTGTTATCGTAACTAGCTGGTACTTTTGCAACTCCGACGTGATGTTAGTCCATTGAAATGGCCTTTCTTAGATCCTTAGAATGATTTAAGTTGGCACTATCTTATGTCACTACAATAGTATAATACTAATTTATAAATATCCTAATACTGAGTATTTTTGTATTATAAATATTTAGATTATTTGTGATATTCTACTGTTTATTATAACGCGGATATATAAAAAAGATAATCTTGCACTGCTTGGAATTCTACTTGAATGCAGAAAAGGTATATTCATGCATAATATTTAAAATCATGGACACGGTCGATTAAGTCTTGAGCTTCAAGTTCATTGCGCGAGCGCGTTATGAAATACAACGAGAGAGAATTGCAAGGCATATGTGCAGGAAGAAGAAGCGATGGCATCTTTTCGCAGGTGTTATCGGTTATCGTGAAACGCAACAAGGATAATCACGACATTAATTTTCCATTAGCATTGCAAAAAGCAAGCAGGAGAAGACGATATATGTATAAGGTGGGATTGACAAGTACGCGTACACCGAGTCGCCAGTTTATGTTTCTTTGACGCCTTTTACTGTTTTTACTGATTACATTCGAGTCATTGGGACGCGTGCGACGTCGTATCAACACACGCGCGTCTCAGTTCCTCAATTGATATTGATTTCGCCTTATCTCTTTGCAACCGCACCCAACGATTGGAAAAATTTCTTTTTATAACTCGTCTGAAACGGATATTGTAATGCTAATATTTTTGTGCTCTTTCAACCTAAACTCGATGGAATATACCAAACTAAAATCTTACTCTTAACAGAAATCTGCAGAAAGTAGAAACTAACATCTTTTTTGTAGAAATTCAACGCCTGCCGCGCGTTGACTCTCGTCAGGAATGAAACCAAAAATAAACTCGCATTCTCTCTAGACTTTACATCACCTCCAGTGGATATCGTTTACTTGAACGAGACAAATTTACAATCCGCAAGCTTGAATAGCCTTTGCCAGAGTTAAATAAGTATCTACGAGAAGTAAACTTCTACATCCGTCTATCGTGTAGCACATACACACATATCGCACACTTCTCGAGAAACCAACCCAGCTTGGATCAATAATTCCTTCCAGCAACTTTCAAGTATATCACATGCAATCCGAACTTCTCATTCCAACATTTCTTTTACTCCGCAATTTACTAAATAGACCTTGAAACTTTGCACGCCACTTTTAAACCGACGGATTCGACCATTTGCAATTTTTCCGCTGGCAAAAAGTACGTTCGCTGGATAATACGGGGCGAAAAAAATAGGAGGTTGGGGATGAGAAAAAGGCTGGCAGTAGTGTGTTTCGGGTGAACAATCCTGGCTGGAGCGGTAACGAAGGGTGCGCGGGGTGGTAGACAATCTGCTGGCATTGGAATGCGAGCAGCTAGAGCACGGAAGTATGGCTTTTCAATTTCCTGGCGCGACAATAGCCGGAGACAGGAGAATGCGACTGCTGCCGGTGCATCCAAGCTGCATGCACTAGAGCTCGCTCGCATTTTCTCGAAAACGGCAACGAGCCAAGCTCTCCTCGCAACAATGGCTGAGCTAACGGAAGAAAAATTTCCAGCGGCCAGCGGGCATTGCCTTTAATTGGATAGCACCGAACATGCTGTTACGGGCTAGCAGTTCTCCAAGCAGCTAGCAGCGCCAGTAGCTTGTCCTAAAAGCGGAGTTACCATCCTCTTGGCGATCACCGGACGCTTCCTCTTCCGCGTCGTTCCAGATCGTCCGCTTTTCCGCTTGCGGCTTCGAGCGTTCGCCTTTGCACGTAGACGCCGCGCCGCGCCGTCGTCGTTGCATACACCGCATACCGCAGCGTGCGATCGCCACGATCACTGTCAACGATGATGCGCTTTCTCCTGGCACGCTCCGTGACTGTCACGATTCTAGCCGCTTGTCATTCCTCTGATGCTTGTAGAATCAACCCAGTAAATCGCACTCTGCTTCCGCAATGATAAATAATCGATGGACGCAATATTTCAGTCACAAGTTTGATGATGCAAGAATTGCCAGTGATTAATAATGGAATCGATTTATGCTTGATTGATTTTATGTGTCTTAGGAAGTAAACTCTTTTAGATTGATACTTGATAATAAATGCCTGGAAAAAAAGTCATTGGAAGTTTTTAGAGAGGAACAGAAGCGTATTATGAGCGTTATCAGCAGTTTATTTTTGGACAAGGTATTCCCCCGATTTACGAAGACTTACAATTAGTCGTCAAATCACACTCGAGTCACGCCGTACAGTTTTTCCTTGTTCCACGTGAAATCAGCTAAAAATAATCACTCGAGTGGATTACGTAGATACCTCGGGTGAGCAGCAGCTATCTCCCACCGAGAATCAACCGTGAGTGCTGACAATTTCGAGAGACACTCGCGCATTTTCTCCAAAGAAGCGAGATTCTATCGCGTAATCATCTACGATAAGGTGAACCGGCACGATAGCCCAACAAATGAATTCCGTCATTGTATTATTTTCTTCTCTAACGTGGAAAAATTCTTCTTAGGCGCTTTGTTGATGTTGATTATTTAGTATTAATGTACTTAAAAGGTCGAACGCAAACTTTCATATAAAGTACCACTTTTAGTATATCTTTATAAAGAATTATTTCTGAAGTACGTGCCTCCCAAAAGTACTTTACAATAAACCCACGCATGATCAAAATTCCTGTGCGTTTAGTCACGGAACACAAATTACAACAGACATATAGACCAGTGGATTATCGATTGCAAATCGGATAATTGCTCCAATAGCAAGGTTGCAATGCTTGGGGCAATGCATCTTGCTAGGAAGATAAGGATCACCCTTGATCAGGCACACACAATGTAATCCAGCTACAACTCGATTTATATTCGCCACTGACGAAAAATTGCTGACTCTGACCGTAGTGCAAACCATGCCGCTACGCTCGCGGCATTATAAGTTTTACACTTTAATTAAGATTTAATTTAGCCGACCAAGAGAATTATCGGCTGCTATGCCAAGCGGCTGTTGCTATCATTAAATTGCAACAGTGTTGCCTGACAGAAACCACCGCTCTTATTCTCTTTCTCTTGTGTGTACCTTTTCTGCATTGCGTTCACAACGAAGATCTACTCTCCTCGTTACTTTAAACCTCCTTGGTCAGTCTTTAATTAACTTATTGCTCCGCTCACGATCAAGCCCGCCATCATTGCTCGCTTTCCAGAATAGCCAGCACGTCGTGCGTGCAACTTGTTGCTATGAAGATAAAGGGATGGGAGTACCAAGGTAATTTTCAAGCTACTTCGTGCTACGATTTTAGAGTCAGATATCTTAACTACACGGGAGAATCTATTGAGTTTTACCAGTCATATTAATTAAGTCATTAATCGTAGGTATAATCCTTATGTTATCTATTTACAACGTGACGGTTCCGATATAATGAACAGTCTTGATTAATAGTTTATTCTGTGTAACAGCAGCTGCAAAGTAGCAACGATTAGGTTCGTTTGAAGATAAGCAAAATCTGCAGGGTAATTTGCATTTCTACAAGGAAATTACCTTATTTAGCTAATCAGCTAAATACAAACAACGATCTAAGATTGAAATCAGTGAATACACGAATTTAGCAAGTCCAAAACTTTAATGTATGATGAAATCAATCTAGGCCAACAGCCCTCGAAGCCCAAGCTACTGGGGGAACGAGGATGTCATATTACCATAGCTTTCCGGCTGTCCAGTTTCGAGAGGGTCAGGTATCCTCTCGTCTGCCAGCGGGTTACGTTGCGCTCGTTGTGCACCAGGAAAATTTCCGCTTGAAAACAAGACTGGCTCCCACCTGACAGACCGGCCCAACACACAGATACATAGACAAAGGAGCAGTAACCACGGGCAATTGTGAGAATCGCGTGAGAAAAAATGTCGCAGGGAAAACCACATAGAAAAAGGTGGTAGAAAAAAAAAGTCTGGCAAGAAATATAGTTTCTTAGCGATAACCCCTTGTTGTTTGGTTGTGGGAGCTTGGAACTCACACAGATGCACAGGTCCGGTGATTTTGAGATTTATGCCAACCATTGTACCGTTGCGCCATTCGCTTTAATTGCACAAATACACTTTATTGTTCGTGCATCCGCCTGTTTCTCTTCACATTGGCTTCTCATTAACCCGCTCTCTCTCTCCTACGCATTTTAACGTTCCCGCCGTTTAATCGTGCGACTGTTTGCCGCCGCTCTTGCTGTCTCTCTCTCTCTCTCTCTCTCTCTCTCTCTCGATTCTGATCGCTCTCGGATAACTGACGGAATTTTATTGGCGGGCCGACCGGTTCGTCCGAAAATAGTAGACTGCCACCGGATATAGCACTATCAGGTTGTCATCGAATTCGTCATGGAAACTTTGTTGACTCGACCCACCGATTTTTCCCACTTGAAACCACCTGACCTATTTTCATCGCTGGGAGATTCATTGTTAGGCAAATTGCACCGCTTCAGCAAACCTGAACCCATTGCCAAGAAGGTTTACAGCATTATACAGAAAGTATGCACCCACGACGATTGACCGATTGCCTGGAATGCATAATCAAGCGGTTTTATTGATCCCATGCTTCCATTCTGTTGACCCTTTAATAACTGCTATCAACTTCGGCCTCACTAATATGGAATTTGGAGCAGTTATGTTCTGAAATGTAAATCCTTTATTATTCTGTCATTACCATAAAATGCACGAGTGAAGTTCCCGCAATTCCGAGGCGTATCCCTCACATAACTGTAAAATATAGGTCCATATGTACAGTTCGTGAATGCACGGTTGCACAAGCGTCCCATTCCTCACGAGAATGATGTATTATACAACTTTGCGTGTTCTCATAAAAACTCGGAAATGGATAATATTCCATGCAAAGTTATATCAGGATTGTGGAAACTTTGAAAATTGTCATCTTCAGGATTTGATTGTAAAACTTTGATAACAAGTTTTGTTTTTATTAGTCCGAACATTCCTGTCGTTGCTCGTATTTCATGAGAGATAGGAACTTTCGAGGGTAGATTTTCCTCGAAGTAAAAAGGTCATTCGGGTGATCGCGTGTCTCCCGGCACTTGGTTCTTTGGCGAGGAAGCAGTTTGCAGGAACGTTCAAGGGAGAGCGTGCACCTGCTGCTGCTCGATGCAACGTCGGGTGCCGTCTTCGTGACTCGACGCTCCCTGTTTCTCGGTCTACCTTTTCCTCTGTCCTCCCTTGTTACTCTCTGTCGTTGTCGCCCTCGGCACACCGCCGCTTTCTTTCCGAACTCTAACTAACTGTACCGGCATTTCCTGTATCTCTAAATTGGTAAGGCGATCGCCAACGGCAGATCGAACCGCATTGAAGGTCAGCTGGAGCCTTTTGCGCCTCTTGCACCTCGCATTCCACTTGCGTGTCAATTCAAGTAGTATCTCGAAAGAACACCGTTCGTCTGGCGCCGAGTCACTGTCTTCGATTGTCACTTATTAAATGTTGCATTCGTCGATCTCAATTATCGTTAAAAGCCCATTAAAAGAGAATAAAACAGCATAGTGCTCTCTGTTTTATTGCATTACCATTATCTTTTTGCGTAATATCGTCAATGATTGACTCTTCTTTTTATTACTTTATCAAGTTTTGTTAACTCACTATTTCATTAACCTGTCCAATAAATAAAAACAATCTACACTTCTATGTTAATTACATATGTATAAAACTCCTTCTCGTGTACTAATTGTCCACAGTTTGTTACATCGAGTAATATTAATTCCACAACTATGTTAGATGTGACGAATTGAAACCTCGAGGAAAATACCACTGTAACAGAGTAACCTGTCATGCGAATGAGAACGAAAATGCGTATCCTGTTCATTGAATTATTTATTGAATTGTAGTACAAGTTCCCTTGGTCCGAGCATAATATACTTGTCAGGAAGAGGTTGGCTCGCGCGCGCATACATGACTCGATGGCGTTCAAACGTGCGCAGGTACTAGAGCATAGTAAGCTCCCGTTGTGTCGCGCATCGTGCTCCATAAATTTGAGGCCGAATGCAGATCACCAAGCGATTTAAGCCGGCGGCATTCGAGGGGGGCCACTTTGTTTACGAGAGAGCAACTACTGAGCGGGTGTGACCATTGCATACTCCAAGCGTACAACTGTGTCGCGCGCGTAATTGCACGCGGAAACGCGCCAGGTGAAACCGGTGCGCGCACGAGTGCACCGGTTTTCCCGGGCATTACTGTTATACCCGACGATTGCCGCACCAGTAAATGATAATGATATCACAGCAGCGTGAGGCGATTCCATTGTCCTCCGCTAGAAATAACTGGATCAACATCTTTGTGAAAACTAGCTTTATGGAAACTGAGAATCGAGAGAGTCGAAGAAAACTGTACTTGATTTAGAAAGATTAAATATTTTTCTCTCAAAGCTCCTGGAAAAGTACGTATAATAGAAGAAACAAACAAATCAGAATCAATCAGAAGAAACGGGCATGTGGAGCAATAAGCAAAGTCAAGGAGCTAGAGTTTATTGATATCTGTACACACGATGATTGTTTACAGTTATAGACTTACCCGGAAAGAACCTTGAAAATGTTCATAAGAAAAGATAACTTATTTCCAAATACTAATTTTAAAATATTTACAATAAATTTAAGTTAATTTAATTCATATAAACTTATTACTGATAGTCTTCAACAGCAGTGTGATAGACAGATATCTTTCGAAACCCTGATATACTGGCCAGAGGATTATATTACAAATGAAGCCGATGGAGTTCGACAGATTAATTGAATGATTCATGTTACAGGTGAGGGTTGCGTGGAGAAGCCGGTGTCGATTCTATGGCGTAATTACGTGAGCAGCAGCCGGCCAGACGTGACGATGAGATTGACGGTGACGAACGGAGGATTAACTGCGACGACGAAGGATCATGGTCTCACGGAATACTGGGCGCACAGGGTGACCTATTGCACGGCACCCGCCTCGCATCCTCGACTCTTCGTCTGGGTCTATCGACACGAGGGTCGCAGACTAAGGCCGGAGCTCAGGTGCCACGCTGCACTCTGTAGCAAAGAGTCCACTGCCAGAAGGCTGGCCTCGACCTTGAATGCCAGGCTCCAGCAGGCACTCCTGGAATTCCGACGGGACAAGGTTTCCAGGCAAAATGCTAGGTGAGCTCTCCGATTCTCTCACCCGACTCACCTAAACTTTTAACTCGACTCCCTCGCAATATCATTGCAACATCTATGAGAGGAACTGTCTCAAAATCAATTTTCATTCCTGTTTCGAAATTGTAAAGTTTTTGCTTGTCTTTCTTAATTTTTTAAATGTCCTATTAGTTCAGCCAGACAGGCAGTCATCATTTTGTTGATGAACACAAGAAAATCAATACTGCGCGTCAAAAGAGCCAACTGACATGGACCCTGTTTTGCTTCCTATTAACGCACTGATCGAATGAATATCGTGAAGCACTGGGCAAACACAGAGAGCTATATTTAAACATTGGGAAAAAATCGCGTTAGGTATATAATGACATGTGTTGTCCAAGACTGCTTGTTGTTTTGCATGGTATAATTCAGATTTTCAATGCCTGTTGCGCTTTCTGACCCGACTGGTTGTGGTTAATTGAAGAAGAACGTAGTTGCATTTAAAGATGCAGTGCTAAGAATAATCAATTTTTTAGTATCAATATAGAATTAATTTTCTGACCCAGGAAACTCATCTTGTATAATTTTTATTTCTATTGGTATGAGAAGTTTGCATAAAGAGCGCGGTACTTACTCTTATCATATTGAAGTTAATTGATTATTTATGGGCAACCTTCTTGGAACCGACAAATTGGGGTTGCCAGTGCCTTTCCCGTAATTCAGTTAAGGCGAAATCGCCTGCCATTTCTGTGTGGTCTGGAGCTCTTGAGCGCGGCTTTGGGGCCGCGACCCCATCGCGAAGGCACAATTTGGGTCACGTTCGTAGATCATGATGTACGCGATCGAGTCACGATTCAGGTCGGAATGATCGCCAGCGCGGCGACGCATGCTTCAGCCGGTGTTTCTAAGGAAGTCAGCGGAGGTCAGTAGGCTTTTTCTTGAATAAATTGCGAGCGCGATGCTCAGCGTACGAAGGTCACCAGCACAGTTCATAAATTGCGGCTCTCTTGTAGTGTACGTGAACTCGTACGTACATACTCGCTGTAAAGTCCCCTTTCTCTCAGTGGCCGCTCACCAAAAGCGAGTAAAAGTTTCTCCGTTTCAACGGGGTCGCTGAGCCACGAGAGAAAAAGGATGATCCGTGCGGGGTCGATGCGCAATTAACTCTTAGCAATTATGGTACACGTGTCAGCGTGATCACGAGGGCGCCTGAGCGGCGGCAATTTTTGCAAACCGGTGCAATTATCTTCCTCGTAATCATGATTATCGATGTAATTATTCGAAGAATCGAGAACAGTCATCGAATACCGATTTTGTTCCACAGATTGTCGCTAGCGAATGCACTGTACGACAACCCATCCTTACCACGGAGAAGATTGTTGCTAAGCACTGGTGGTCAGAATTATCGACCACCGCTTGAGAGATCAAAGAGTGCACCAAAGCTGTCGGCGATCGAAGAGGACACCGCGGCCGAGGAAATGGAGCAGCAGAGGATCCTGGATGAATTGAGGTCCTTGGAGAGTGTAGCCCACGGTTGGCAGGACCAGGACAGCTGGAGACTGGCCCGCCTTCTCGATGCTCTGAATCGCGAGTCCTCCGATGAGAATGGGAGCATCTCCAGTGGATGCGAAACTGCGAGTACCGCCACGAGCGAAGAGAGAGCTCCTGGCTCCGAAGACAACCACGCAACAGGTAAACAAATTACGAATCATCGTCAGATTGACTTTGGTATACGAGGTTTTAATTATAGAGGAACATACTTTTTATATTTATCAAAGGACTATATTGCTTTACCTCAGAGTGGTTCTTACATAAGTCAAACGAAACTATACGAGATGTTAATAACGTAATGCAATAATGTGTGTTTCAGGCGAAGTGGAACAGAGAGCGAACAGGAGAGTGGTATTTTCCGACGACGTTCTTGAACGAAGTCCAGGGCCGCGGAGGAATTCGGAGGGCTCGCCGAACTTCATGACATGCGCTGGCAGTCCCCGCTTTCGCTGTCGAAACGGCACTAATAATAGAAAGAGATTCGCTTCCCAGCGCAGCGAGGAAGAAGAGTCAATGGAAGAGGAAGAAGAGGAAATCGAAGACACCGCCTCACGCGTTTTCTACTTTGAAGACGTGGAAGATTTCGATGACGTAGTAGATTACAGGCCGAGAGGCGAAATACTACGTAGGATCGAAGACCCTCAGGAGAGGGAGAGGCGAATGATGGAGAAGTATCCTGGCAGACCGAGCCACGATCTGGTGCAGAACGACGAGACTTCTTTCCTGACTTTAGACTCCCTCGACGAGGAAGCCGACAGCGATGAGAGCGGCTATGTCGAGGCACCACCAAAGGCCCTTTTAGGTCAAGATGACCGGAAGGACGAGGATGAGACGGACAGTCGGGAGCAAGCGGATAGCCCAAGCGCGTTAAGGGGATCCAATAGCACTGCGCAAGACAGTCAGAATTCCAAGCCCGAAGAGTCCAAAGAAACGACGAAGGACGAGAGGAGCCAGGCGGAGACAGAGTCCAAAGATTTATCGCTAGTATCAGTCGAGGATAATCAGAGGATCAAAGAGAGGGAGAGGGATCGCGCAGAGTTTATTAAATGCCCGATTTCTGAGACCATCAAGAAACTGGCGAATGCCTCGCTTCGAAGTTCGAAATCCTTCGAGATGACTACAAATAATTGCTTGAAAGCACTAAACAATTTAAAGAGCTCCAAATCCTTCGACGGGGTGAAGGTCGACGAGATCGACAGCGAGTCACCCAGCCTCCATCAAAGGAAACAGCTGCTTGCGCAACATGGCGTTATTGTTTGAAGCTTCCCTTTCTATATCGATCGAGAGAAAGATGAAGGAGTAAGCGAAATCAACGAGTATGCATCGCATATACTAGATTCCTCTACCGTCGGTGTACTGCGAAATCTCAAACTCATGGAAATGGACTGAAGCAGCTACGAAACATAGTGTACGTGAGTGTAAATGGATTGCTGGCAGCATTCGCGAAAGACTTGCCCTTTGTTATAAATGAAAACATTTAATAAATCATTGTAATCCTTGCTATGTATCGGCAGCACACTATGACTCCCCGAAACTATTAAGACGACCTTTAGATTAGTGAAGTATATAGATACTATTTGGCCGATTTAATGGAGTTGGATAGACCTCTTATTGAATATTACGCGCGCACGAAATTGGGAGGATCGTCCTTATTCGGACCATAATTATCGATATATGTCCCGCTGCGCACAAGAACCGGGATAATAAGATTACCTTTCTCATAAGTGTATTAACAATAAATCTAAATAAATTTAATGTCCCTGTGCAATTGCCTCTTGATACACAGCACGTTCTTGCGACGGAATTGGCGAGAGTGTACTTATGCAATATCGATGATACTAAGCCGGAATGGAATCGTGTCTGTATGTACAATGGGTTAAAATTTCTCAATAAAAAGAACTGTCCAGGATTATACAGACGAATCTGAGGTATCATGAGTTTCATTCAGCTTACCACATACGAATGGGATTAAAGAACAAGATAAGCTAGTAAAAGTACCAGAGTATCAGTTATTGATTATTAGTAATAAAAACCCTTATCACGATCACCTGATTTCAATGCGGATGCTTCAATATACATCCTGCTTGAACTATCTCTTTCTCTATGTACAAAAGTGATCAATATGAGTAAAAAATTTGTGGAGACAGGATGACGAAAAGATCTTCCGGGAGAATTCAGGGCAATCAATAAAATAGACGTGCTACAATTGCTTGGTAGTTTCATACGTTTATGCAATGACCGGTCATCGGCAGATAAGCAACTAGAAAATTTCTCATCAGTATTCAGCGGCTTGTTTATTAACACTGTAAAAAATTCTACGCGTATATCAGCGAGCAATTGAACTGCATTCTCGAAGACAGCACTCATGTCTTAATTTCAACAGCACTCTTTTATGCAGTCACAGCCGGTTTGCTAATGTGGTAGGTTTTTCATCTTACTATCTGCGCAATTATCTAAAATGATGCGGAAAACTCTCGACTAATTCGAAGAAATAATTTGGAATCTTTCCAGCCGGTATGGATAAATGGTATTAATGATACGTGCAGTTAATTGAACCACTTAAATCTCGGAGTTACTTCGGTGAATTTGCATCAGTAGACTTCGTCCTTAGTCAGGGATCCTGCTGATGGTGTGCCGAGTTCGCATAAGATGGAGCTGGATGTACGCCTGACTCACAGGATTCTACTCTAGCATACCGAAGGAGGGAACACCCACGTTTTTTACTGTAATAGTAACTTATCCACGACTATTTGAAAATAAGAGTAACACGTATAAAAACTTATTATTGTTTATGTGCATTGCGCAATCTATTTTTTCAACCTGAGATGTTAGATTTGAATCTCAAGTCGTCTCTTATAATTCATATGCATTTCAACAAAAAGTGAATGTTGCTATTTCACCATGTACATACAAAATTACATGTTTGCTATTTTAACATATGAAAATACTACATTCCAATTAAAAATCATGAATCTTTCAAGTAGATAAATCGCTCAAAATAATAGAGCACTGTACCGTACAGAAATATATCTATATAGTATATCTACTTGCAAAACATACATACTCGAACAATTCTGTCGACTTTTTGTATGTAACCACACCCGGAGCCTGGAGGGAATCGTTTCAACAATTCTGACCAAGATCACCATACAGAAGCAACGCCCCGAGCAGTCGCATCTCGGCATAGTGATCAAGTTGACGTATGACATATGAATTCGCAGCTGCCCGAGAATTTCGAAAGTCGCCACTGTTTTACGCGTGGATCTCGGCATCGCGGCGATCGCATGCGAATGAAAAAGGCGAGGCGGCGCGCAAAGTCAAAACGAAGGCAGCCTCGTTGCACTGCTCGCACGAATGGCACATACATGTGTACAGTCATATATATATATATGTATATATGTACATAGACAGCTTAGAAATTCGCGCGTGCTTAGCTAGCATTCGCATGTGTCTGGGCTTTTACAGGGGGCGGACGATTTCGTTTCTCGCATTCCCATGTAAATAGCGAGTCAGTGCTAGCCGCCAGCATGCGAGAGGTACTCGCATGGTGTGCGCGCGGGCGCGACACGTGTGGATAATCGCGTGTGCAAGGCGACCGCTAAATGGGCCTTGGATCAAGTCAAGATCAAGGTACATGCGGAGCCTGCTGCTCCGGAGCGAGCTCCTCCACGGATATGATAATATCTCTTTGCGACAGTGTGCACCTCACATCAACAGCGCACATTGACTCAGCACGCCTTCGTGTGACCTACTAACTCGTCCGGGCGCACACACACGCGCCACTACAGATGCCCAGTGAGCGTACACATCCTCCAAGTGCTACATAAGTGCACGGGCAACAGGACTCAGGACCATCGTGTCTCTCTCGATGGACTTTATTATTTTACTTGCCTCTCGCACTTTGCTAAAGTGCCACTTAAAAAGGGTGGCAATTCAGACACGAATAAATTAATTATTAAATTGATCTCTTTGGGGGTCTTAAATGGAAACCTCATTCTTGACTCCCGTTTCATTCCATCTCACCCTGTAGCGCGGTAACAAATGACTTTCCTAAGGAACATCGATTTCCCATACCACCCACCCGAATGTCAGTCAGAAATACTGATCTCTCAAGTGTTATGAATGATTCTCGTCGAGATCCCTGACAGTCACGCTCCAGGATCAGGACATGGAGTTGTATCTGTACCCCTTTCCGCTTAACTCGACACATGGCTCTCCACGTATATGCAACTATCATACAACACCTATCCAAGTATACACTACATACAAATACAGGTACATGAAGGTACAGTGTGGTACAAAAGTAGTACAGCAACAATATGATTAACAAAACCTGTCACATTACAATACATTTTTTCTTGTATCAACTGCCAATATTGAATTCGACAATAGGAAATTGCAAATTAATAAATACTTCTAATGTTCCTTTATAATAACTACCAAATATCTATTAATATAAATAAATTATAATTCCACAATCTACACATACAAACAGCGCATAGCAAGGGTAGATGCCGCGCGTCGAAGGGATTGAAGGGTGGGAGGCAGGGCCCGATAGAAGCAAGGATATAACCGGGAAGGGGCCTGCACCCATACGCGCTCACCTCTCGTGAGTAGTGTTAACGGCCTTGCTTTATGTGGGTCATGAAACAAGGTCCCACCAGCAGGCCGCGCGCGCGCGCGCCAGGAGCACGGAAGAACGAGAGAGAAGACAGACAAGCTGACTCTCCGAGACTCGCTTTGCTACCACCGAACGATCGGGGATCGTACTCTCGTTGGTGAGCGCTCTCGCGCACGCATACTATTCAAACCTACTTGTGAATATACACACTCACCAGATACCAGATCGCGCTTGCGTTAGTGTGTGTGTGTGTGTGTGTGTGTGCGAGCGTCATCGCCGGGGAAGGTAGTCCGAGAGCGGGCTGTGTAGTGTGCAGTGTGCTTTCTACCGAGAGAGTACGTACAGGGTGATTCACTTGCCTTTAAATCGACACTGTTAGATATACATTTTAATTATGCACGAAGTGTCTTCTAACTCTTCTGAACATTCTGTATATTATGTATTATTATCTGTTATTACCTTAAACGGATGATATTTTGTGTGTATGTTAATAATGATTTAATTTAAAGAATAATAGGTTGTGATATTTTCGGGGAAAATATTTTAATAATGTATTTCCTCGATATTTTATTTCATTTATAATTTTGAAATTCAATGGAGAAGTATATCTGTAATAAGTAACAAGGTATAACAGTATTGATTCAATGGGAATTGCATCAGCCTGTACACCAAAGGAGCACCAAAGCATTGCAGCCTCCGTTCTTGGTCCCTGGTGCATCTAAACGAACTGATCGATCCTATCGAATGCATCGGTGTCGCCCGTAAGGTGGGCGCTCTGGGTGCCCACCTTACCCGTGAGAGATTTACCAAGCTACCTGCAGGATGACTACGCGCTTACGAGCGAAAGAGCGATAGGATTGTTGGTGCGAGCGTGAGAGAGCTGCTACTTAAGCGCCGGCCAACAGGATATCGGCCATGAAATCGACCGATAGGTAAGATAACGAATGGAGCAACGAAACTCGATTTGGCCAGAATGGTTCGACTCCAAGATTAGGTCCCACTTGTGAGGCCTATCTATTGTTTCTGGCTGATGAAATATCGAATACAAGCAGATGAAGATATGCAGACTTGGCGATAATAATTAATAAGGCAATTGTATTATTAAATAAAGATAATACATATGTTTATATGAAAAGAGACTACGTGTTTATCTAAAAACTACCGGTTAGAGAACTTTCGTAAAATTCGACGTGTCTGGATTGGTTAATACTTTTCGTAAGTGCAACGCCAGACATAGAAAAAAAACATCGATACCAGTAGTGACAAGACTGTAGTTCACTGTCGAGCGAAGGTGTAATCTGTTAAAAGAATTAAAGGTCGTTTAAATTCAGTCGGCTGCTATCGACGATTACACTGCTCCACTACTCACACTCGAGTACGGCGTCGGCGGTCTCATCACAGAAGGTGGTCCCTGCACGTTTCGGTCTAATCGATGCCGATTTTCGATGACACCAAGGTTTTCACCGTACGTATACACGCAGTGCGGCGGCGACGGCGGCGGCGGCGTCGGCGACGGCTGATGCCAAGAGAAATCGAACTTGATCGTTAACCGAACCGCGACGTGAGCTCGGCCCATTAGCCGCGTTCGAGACTGTTTTGCAGTTGTGCGCAAGATGGGACCCATAAAAGTCGCTAGAGGAACTCGTTGGATAGATGTTGTTATGGGGAAAATAACGATTCCATTGAATAGATGCTGTTATATCGAAAATAATGATTCTATTTTCCACGAGCTTCTAATATATGGCGATGTTAAACTTCCCAGTAGTTCAAGACTTCTGAATTATAGCAACTAGAGTTTATTACTTCTAAGTAGAATAAGTGGAAAAATAATGGAGAATCGACATGGAAACATTTAAAGTAATAATATAAAGTATATGAATACTTCTGGAGAGTATAATTGGGAAATACGCTGTGCAAAATTGCCAAAGAGAGTCATTGACAGTGAAATCTGTAGAAATACGATAACAGTATCTGCGACAGACACAATAAATTCAGTATCCCATCTGTTGCGTGAGATTTCAAGTATCATGCAAGTATCGCGTGATATCTTCCGTATAAGTGCGATACCTCATGAGCATTTAATCAAATCTTGCCACTAGTACTTGGATTGAAAGAGTTCCGATAATAGCCACTTCACTTAGAACCTCCATTCATCGTATCATTATCAATAAAAATAAAAATATCGCATTGATTTTGATAACAGTACTATTATCGGCATCGCTGAGAATTACTGTATTATCCTGAATTAAACCAACTCTCAAATTAAATCCAACTAGTTAGATAACCCTCGAACTCAAAAAACGGCTCTTATCTTCCTACAAGAGAATATCAAAACTTCTAAACTAATCCCGATTAGTCCTATCGTAGACTTCACAAGCATCAAATCACTCACCGTTACATTTTTTAATTTATCCCTCACCGTTATCCCACCTTCAAATCAAAGAATCAAATTACCACTTGGATGACCAAGGAACCTACTATCATTGTTGGCATCCTATAGTTACTACTTTGCTCTAACTAAATCCCTTTATAAACACTCGAGCAAATTACAGGAACGTGTTTGAGACACGCTGAATGATAAATCACGAATTACAGAGCCGTTGAAAAATACGCTAATTGCGTGCGTGGCCCTGTACGGTACCGTTAGAGTCTCGCATAGAAACGAAATCACGAAAGTGAGTGTGTCTCTCTCAGTCTCGTAGAAATAGCTAGTCGAGGGACAGGTGTCCCTTAAGGAAGGAGAAGCATACTGGTGACAGTCGGCAGTCGATCGTTGTCATTCCGGGTGTCTATCGATCGCTGATACCAATCGTATGCGCGCGCGTTTATGTTAGTGGGAGGGTGGCATACAATGGTAATTAGGCAGACTTATTTAAATGGAGCATCAGATAAGGACAAGAACGGCTAGAGATATAGCCTCTCCACGTGCGACGAATTCTTAACTGTATCTTGCCGCCCCCCGCCTACTTCCCCTTCGAGCGGAGCAAGCCATGGCTCCGAGCGAGTGTGTATCTCCGAGGAATCATTGCCGGGCACAAAGAACCTTAAAGGCCGATTCTCCAGAGTCATTCACGGCCGGCCTTCCAAGAGACTCAAGGGTACCATGGGACGCGACACACACGCTCGAGATAATGCTTAATGACCGTGCGCACATGCGTGTCCTCGAGGCGCGCCCGTGAAATTTCGAGGGCCCACTTCTCCTCCTCTGACACCTCTTCAGGGACGTTAACGAGCTGCTTGATGATTAGAAATTAATGCTTGCTAAAGAGGACGCTGTCCAGAATCCTTTCTTCACCTCCTTCTTCTTTCTCTTCGTCATTCTTCTTCCACCTTCGTTGGAAGCAACGAATCTCTGCTTCGCTGGGACCAAATGCTGGCTGCTGCTGCTGCTGCTGCTGCTGCTGCTCGTTGTCGCAAATCTTTTGACACGATCTCCGAGCGAAGTTGCGTTGAAAGGACCGAAGAACGATACACGCGTGTACTGGGCGATGGGAACTTTACCACGGGAATGGAGAATCCCATTAGTGGGCTGAGAGACGGCCTCGCTGCTTGTCCCTCTGCGTATAGGTAGACTGTACTGTAGGCATCTATCTCATTGCCTAGCGAAAAGACGCTTACCCACCGTCAGTCGGCCCATTCAGTAGCTCAAAACGTAATTGTGTGAACCGTACTACTCGCATGATCCGAAACGCCTTTAATTATTCGTTCATTTGCGAAATTTTGCCGTTCGCACCCTCCGTGATGCGAGCTACTCGACCTACAATAGTGATTCTAGTTGCTATGGAAGTTTTAGTAATAGAGGAACCTTGTGGAGGTGTCTGCGAATTTTATTTTATAAAGATAATACAACGATCGAATAGGATTTAAATTTAAAACTTTTTATTTAGATTTTAAAATGATAGTAAATATTATTTCAGTGAATGATTCGTCCAATTAAATGTGTCGGGTGGTCCATGATCAATGCGATTCGGCGAGCACGTCTACATAAATTTTCGCGACACATGTACTTTCCTTAAACGCTCGAAAGCGTGTCGAAGCTGGAAACGACGGATTCGAGTGTAATTTCGATTTCTCAGCGAGAATTCGAAATATCCTGCGCGCTCATCGTCATGCGTCGCTCGCGGCGTGCAGATTCGCGTGACTCCAAAAGTTGGAGAGCGTTTCTGCGAGGAGAGGCACGAGAAAGAGCAAGCACGCAGAGCTCTCGACACCTTCGAGCCACAGAGGACAAGCAGAGGAAGAAGAACAAGGAAGCGCTCGAATTCGAACGCGCGAGAGCAGAAGTGTGTCAAATTTCGACTTGGCCCAGATCCTGCATAATCTCCAAGAGGCGCAGCAGCGCAGGACTTGAAAAACTTACGCCCACTTCGCTACTGATTATGCTGAACAGCACTTCTGACTCTTTGATGAAACCACTCTTCCATCGAATCAAGAACTAAAGCCGCATTCATAAATCTACAAATACGACTGTAACTGCTTGCAAATGAGAACATATCATCTGTTTTGGTCATTCAAAAATACAAAAAATGGTTTTATCCAGTTTTACAGTTTTATTTTCGTATGCGATTTACATTCTTCAAAAATTAAAATTAACAAACAGAATCTGTACAAATTCTTTGGAACATAGCCTGTCGCTTGGTTTCACATTGAAACGCGCGCGAAAAACCATTTCGACACAGAGTGCGATGCGCCCGAGAGCACAGTGGAGCAATGCAACGTGTCTCGTCGCGACTTGCGATTGTTATGTTAATTATCCCACGCGACTTTGCTGTCTATCGAAATGCATAGGCCGGTGTCCTAGAACCCTGGGAGAGTACAACGCGCCACTGCTAGGAAGTAGCGCGTCGGCGGAGCACGAATCAGATAGTAATTGATATCGAATAATGGCATTGATTCGCAAGCAAGCAACGATAGCTATCTAATCTATGTAAATCATGTTAGCAAACGTTAGACAATGATTCAGTGGAACCATCGTTCTTTCCCTCTCTTTCTACCACTATTTCCCTAGCATCATACATACTTCGAAGGTAGAGTGCTCCGGTTCCGGGCGAATTCACGAATATCTTAGAAGTCCGGACGCCCATGGAATAGGTAATAAGTCCAAACGATAAGGATCTGATTCGGTGAGCGAGCGTGCGAGCGAGTGCGTGCGTGCCTGCGAAATCATTGGATTTCTAGCGTCCGTCATTTCCCCGGTGCTGTGGTAGGACAAGGGGGAAGGCGACGAAGGGTAGGAGAAGTTTAGATCGGGTCGTCTATTACGAATTTCTCGTGGTAGCAGAGTCGGGCATATACGGCTGAGCAGTATATACGACTCGATCGTCGTCGTACTCGTAGGATAGACCCACTCTTCAGGATCCTGAAGCGAGGCGGGTTGCTAAGTGTGCCGTGTAAGTGGAACATCGCTGCCTGGTACCAACGACGAAGTATACCAACGTAGTATAACATCGCGTCCTCCTCCGCCTCCTCCTCCTCCTCCTACTTCTCCGTCGCTCCTCTTTGCCCTTCTACACGCCAGGAACACCTCCTCCTCCTCCTCCTCCTCCTCCTCCTCCTCCACTCGAGAACAGCAAGAGAACATCAGGCACTCTCCTCCCCCTTGCCTTCCACGCTCGCTCACTCGCGCGCACGGTGAAAGACTTTCTTCGAGAGCGCTCGCCAGTGAGCGGCCCGCACGCTACCGTCTGCCAGACTTTGAACCCGATTGTACAGCTCCCAAGTCCCGCCACTACTGCCGCCGCCGGCCACGGGGATGTCGTCCATTGTCTACCTTCGTCGAAGTCAACGGCGAACCCGATCCTTCGAACATATCCGGTAGCGCTACTGCATGCCTTCCTGTCCCTCGGACAAGCCTCCCCTTTCGCAGAAGGAAAAATGCCCTCTTCCGTATACGCTCCACGGTGATCGTCCCTTCTTGCAAATGGTCCTCGCAAAAGTACTCGCCAATGTCATTGTCTGTTGCGAAGGATGTCGCAGAACGGAAATATATGAGAAGATTGTAGAAAATTGTTATAGAATTTTGAGTTGTAAGAGATGATTTTGTTATAGATTAAATAAAGAAGTAAATGAAAATGATGATATATGAGAAATAGGTACTTAATACGAAAGGTATCGGTCCGATACCATCTCTTCGGGTAATGCCGAGTGTCGAATTTCCTGGAGCGCCAGGGATCCTCTAATGTTATGGAAGAGTAGGGAGCGTTCTCCTAGAAGAAGTTCTTGAGCGTTGGAAGCAGCGAGCCTATCACGGGTAGGAAGCCCTGCTTGGCCCAACGGGCCCCAAAAATTTAGGTCACTGGCCTGACTGGCTACGTGGGCCGCGATGAGACCCGCGCGCACCACGGTCGCTTTCCTCCAAGATGATTTAGCCTCTAACTGTTGTCGGCTCACAAACCTTTCATGCTTCATCCGACTTTTTTGCCTTTGTTCCATGATGAAGATCCTTGCCTTCATAGCTCTCTTTCATTGTGTCGAGATTCTAGTCATTTTCATCCTTCCACAGTCACCCTTGCTCATCCCTGTCATTTTCATGATTGCTGAAACCCTTTACATTGTTTTTTTCAAGTATTCTGTAAGTAGTAATTATATTATTGAATCATTCTAATATTTACTACAAATGAATTATGTAAAAATATAGTCATTCAAATTTATTTACCTGAATGAAAATAACCAGTTATTAGTACATTAATTGGATTATGTGTAACGTTAATAACAATTGGATTTCCTTGGATTGTTTATTGTAGATTACCTGAGGTGAGTGGGTGCAACTTGGAATGAGTTGTGGACGATGTATCGCAGGGTCATTAGCGTGACCAAAATAAGAAGATCCGTATGTCTTACTCTGGGGGGCTTGCTCCCGCTGTTCTATCAGTCAGTCTGTATCTTCTGGGTTCGCCCAGTCGGCGCAGAGAAGTCCTCACGAGGAGCAGCGTAACCTTTCAGACCGTAACCCCGTTATATTATTACACTTAACAATGGCTCGAACTCTTTATCCTAACCGATGCACCGTTGAATACAACCTGCCCCGGAAGCACTTCTTCCAGATCTCCTTGGACGGTGTCCTTTATTCATGTCCTTTCGGCACTATGCGACCTTGTCAGCTGGAACTGACGCTCGACGCTCGTCGTCAGACTATACAATAACTCACCTACTTGTCTGTTGTCTAATAACTCTATTCTGTCATGACATGTTTTCTCTAATTAATCTTGCTCCTCTTCGAAGAAGTCGGTGGCAAGTAAAATCCGGCACACTTCGACGATCGAACATGCGATGCTATGCACTTGACATTTCTGTGAATGGATTTCAATTTACTTTAATTTCCATCGAATTCTTTTTCATCCATAGAATTCTATAGAAATCGAAACTGTAAACTGGCAGCGAATTCAAGATAAATTCAAGATTCTCGAATTCGAGAATTAAAATCATGGTTTTCGAAATTCGTTAAAAATATATGACTTCGTTCAACAGACGTTTTATACAATTTATGTACTTTTGGAAACTCTACTCTCTTCTTACTCCCACTTGTAAAAGAAACAGTGCAATTTCGAGGCAGTTTACTTGGAATATTCAGAAAGACTGAAGAAACAAAAGTCGAAATGTGTTGTGGTGTTACGAAAGTCATGGGAGTGCAGCACGGACGCAGAATCCGGACGCAGGCCTTGCGGAGCGAGTGCCATACTTAAGGTGCAATAAAAATAAGAGAACCAGCGCGGCCACGTGAGAGGAGATCCGGATGCGCGGAACACGGCACACGGGGAGCGCCGAGATCTCCTCTCCTGGTAGCCGCTGGACCAGTTATATCTGGCGGGCATAAATATTTCGTGAATACGTTCCATCGCCGGTTACTACGGGGGCCGCGATCTTTGCCGACGAAAACCTGGCCACTTTCACCGCGCCGCCGGCCACTGAGACGCCGGCTGCTAATGGCACTTCCCCGAAAAACGTGCAAACCAAGCTATCGAACGCGATCTTCGATACCCGACACAATCCCACGTCTTTAATATCTTCCGCAAGAAGAAGAAGAAGAAGAAGAAGAAGAAAGAAAAAGAAGGAATACCCTTAAAGGAGTCCCATACTATCACTCGTCGGAATTAGAGCTGACAGAGAGAAGAGTCAGAATGAATGCCGAGCAGGTGTAGAGCGAGAGATGGGAAGGAGAGCGGAAGAACGCGAGTGGTGCCATGTTAAATACAGAGTAGACGCACGGGAAGTGACAAGAAAAGGGTGTGTGTTCACAAGAGAATAATATACCCAAAAAAAGAATGATTTTTGTCTCGGGGAGAATCAGAGGGTACAGTAAGCAGTCGCAGGCGACTGAATGAACCAGCTCCCAGTTACGGTAACAATCATTTAATCGAACATCAATTGTTTTATAAATAAATCCACATTTTCTGACTTTATACAAATTACAATTCCGCAGCCACCGCGGGAGCACTGCAACATAGGACGACTTCCACTTTTCACATAAATCTTGCGACGAGAATTCGAGGATCGAGTGGCGAAGGGTACAAAATAAATTAGGCGTAGTAACACTGCTCCTGGCTCCGGTGTGATCCAGGAGCGGTTGAGTATTTTCTCTAGAGTCACGATCGCTTCAGGATCATTTGTGTGTGTATACGTGTGTGTGTGCGTGCGTGCGTGTTTACAGTGTGTAAGTGTGTAAGTGCCCTGGGCCAGTCGATCCATCGAAAGCTCGCAGCCCGTCCTCGACGACCATCAAAACTAGGGTGCCTCGAATCGGTCACGTCGAAAGGATGGACAATTTTTTCTTAGTAAAAACCCGTAAAGAAGCCTCGGGAGGCACAGCGATTGGCGGACGCGCGCGCTCGCCATCGCCGTGATCCTCGGACGGCCGAGATAATCGCATAATCCTTAAGTAATCCTAATAAGATGTCGTCGTACATGTTACATACGGTGCGCCATTAGAAGCTAACAAAGAGGCAGGAATAGATAGAAGAGCAGTAGTTATGAGCGTGAGACAAGGACAAGAAGAGTAGTGTTTAAATAAAATAGCAATGGGAGACACAACTATCTTACAATCTCGAAACGAGGAGCGCCTGGACAATAAGAAAGAAGGAGTGAGATGAAAATAAATAACGAAGTATGTGTGCGCGTGCGTTTCTTTCGATGTAGACATCGAAAGAGAAAGATGGAGGGAAAAGAGAAAGAAGAAAAGGACTGCGGACGATAGGCAATGAGTGAAGGAATATAATATAAAAGCATTATAAATAACAGAAAACAAAAGCGGGTAGAGCCTTAATCTAGATGAACGCATTTGGAAGAACTTAGGTACATCCGTAGCGAGGCCATACACGCTCTTCAGGCCGCGCCTAGCGTAGTAGTTTTCGTCACTTCCTTCAACGTCCGCGTGCAATACGCCTAGCTATTTATAATATTTATATATATATATATAAATTCTCTCTGTTTCACGTTACAATCTATAGGTCGCGAGCTGTCGTCGCCTTTCTCGCAAACAGGACGAAATAGATTGGGGATAAAGGAGATCAGGGATTGGGCTCGGGGTAAGGAAATATATAATATGTATAATACGCACGTACCCGCGTACGTGTGCTCCGCAAAAAATCGAACATAGGTATGTACACACCGTGGGCGCGACTAAACAATGAGTTAGACTCATTGTTAAAATCGCCGTCGTTTAACACAGCACGAGAGATCATCTCACTACAACATCCGATCGCTGGCGCACGTCGTCTACGGAGCCCAAGCGACTCGTGATCGGGTCGAATCGCGGGCTCCGATGAAAGAAGGTTTCATACCCCTGAGAGACGTGCGCGAGAGCCCCGATGCACGCTGGGACATTGGGTGGCCGAGCAACGCACTTTTAGCCGGCTCTCTCTCTTTCTCTTTCTCTCTCGGTGTCGAGACTATCGAGACGCCACCTAGGGTGGCGCCAAGATCGGTCGGAAGGTCTCGGTAATAGTTGACGCTTCGTGTGGCTCTCCCGTAGGCGCACGGGATTCGCTAAAGGCTCAGCTCGCTTGGGACTTGGTTCTCTAACGTGATATCCATGTGGTATCAACGCTCTCGAGAGAACACCCTGACTTGGTTACCTGGGGAAGATGAACACACCTGCTGCTCATCTCCTCGATCGGTGTTCCTTCGTGGCTGATTTAGCGCGTCGTAGGTACTTACGGTAATCTAGGTACATCCAGAAATGATAGCCAGCTGTTCCCGGCACGCCGGGGCGAGCGCGCTCTCCGCCTAGTCCCGGCCGATTCTCTTGTGAATCTGCTGGTGCTTGATGAGGTGCGCCTTCTGCCGGAAGGCTTTGCCGCAAACCTCGCACCTGAACGGTTTCTCGCCGGTGTGCGTTCTCAGGTGGACCTTGATGTTACTCTTATTGAGGAAGCCCCGGTTACAAATGGAACACCTATGCACCGGCTTCTCTTTGCCACCAATCAAGCCGGATTCGGTCCCGTAGGGCAGTGCCGTCGCCCCGGTTGCTGGACTTTTCTTCGAGGGATTCTGTGAACCCGGTGCCGGCCTGGACCGTTTCCTAGAGTGCGCTGGTGCAGCGAATGACGAGTGCAACAGGTGATCCGGACTGCAGGAGGTTGATACTCTGCCAGGCGGACTGACTGGTGGATAAGGGCTCGTCGAGGATGGAGTCTCACCGCAAGATGCGTTCTGGAGACCTGCATTGCCTGCTTGTAACCTCGCTTGGAGCAAAGGTGCGTAACCGTGCGTCAAGAGGCTCTGAAGGGTGGAACCATGTTGTTGGGCTTGGGTGGAGGGCGTTGCTGTCGCGTAAATCTGCGAGTACGGGCTTGGTGATGTGGTCTCCTGTGCCTTTGGTGAACACGCCGTGTCGATCCACTCGGCGATGTCGATCCAGTCACGCGAGGCGTCCGGGTCGTGCTCGGAGCCTGGCCCATTTCCGCCCCCAGGAACTGTCGTGTCCGCTATCGCCGATCCAATAATCTCAGCGATGTCCTCGATGTCGTAATCCACCTGCTGCGTCGATTGTGGTAATTGCTGTTGCTGTGGATGATGGTGTTGCTGTTGATGATGCTGCTGTTGTTGCTGCTGCTGTTGTTGGTGTTGCTGCTTCTGGTTCGCTTGGGGACAAGGTGTACTCGAGGAGACCACCGGCGACTCGTAATACTCCTGATTGGAAGACGATGTTGGCGATGAGGAGGGCAACGATGGCCTCTGTGCGGAGGAGGCTATCGTGTGATAGTGATGTCCGGGTATCCCGTTGATACTCAGGTGGCCAGTGTACCCGGTAAAGGGTGGTAAAGGTTTCAACTCCGCCAAAGATTGGGCGGAGGCGACGCCAACCGACGAGCCAAGAAGAAGTGTGTCCCATGCGTCCTGCAGGCCAGCTGCCGTTTGTTTGACGTCTGGTGGCTCAAGGAAATCTGGTCCAGTGGCGCCCCATGGTGATAATAAAAGACTATCCACCCCAACAACTTCCGCTGGTGATCCTCCCACGACAATGCCCGTTCCTTGGCTACTGTGAGGTGGTTCCACCCCCGAAGAGGTGAGATGCGGGGGTGCCGCAGGTGGGCCCGATTGCGTCTCGTACTTCATCTCGATTCCAATGTCTGAGCTTGGTGATGCTACTCCCGAACACGGTGGCACCACGGTGTCCTTGCCCAAGGCACGATTCGAGATCTTGTTCGAGCAGGCTGATTGCTGTTTGGTTAAACTCCTTGTCGGAGCACCAGGTATGATATTGTACGGCGACGTAGCGACGAGTTCTTCGTCGTCAGTGGCGTCCAAGACGTTTTGAGCTGGCTGGCTCAGAGGATATTCTACTTTGATATTGCGGGCCAAAGCCTGCTGCTCCTCCTGGTGTTCTTGTTCGAGTTTGATACACGACCTCGGCAGTGCGTGTTCCTCGCTCTCGCCCTTGCAACCAGAGATTCTCGAGGTTGAAAGAAGCGAGCTCAAGAGGGAGGCGCTGAAGCTCGATGACGAGGATGACGACGCTGAGAATTGCGCGCTTGTCGCTCGCCGATCCTCCGCGCGTATTCTTGGATACTCCTCCTCCTCCGTTTTGATCCTCACGTTTAAGGACGAGAGTATGTCGTTCAAGGAACCTGGCGATGCTGTGCCAGTGACGTTTCGCGCTATCCTCGACGTGGTGCTTTCCGAAGCGGAAGATGATGACGTTGTCAAGAGGGCTGAGAGGACAAGGTTACCAGTCCCTCGTACCGACTCCGACGAGGTTGGGGCGATGTAGCTGTTACTGGACGAGCCTACAGCATCGGCACCTCGCGCTACCGTCTCCGAAGAGGACGAAGTCGAGGCAATGCTGTAGCTCGCGCAGACACTCCTGCTCCCACTCGACTGGTTCTCCTGGTGTTGCCGGTGATGATGATGATGCTGCTGTTGCTGCTGTTGGTGGTGTTGTTGTTGTTGTTGTTGTTGTTGTTGTTGTTGTTGTTGCTGCTGATGGTGGTGGTGCTGCTGCTGGTGATGGTGGTGATGATGATGATGGGATGACTGCTGCTGGCTCTGGTTGTTGTTCGAGGTACGAGTAGGCGGACCGCAGAATTGGAAGCCGCCAGTAACGTTGTTTGGTGGCCCCTCGTCGATCCTTGGGGGCCCAGGAGTCGAGGGGAAGAGGGGACCAGGATTCCACCAGGGATCCACTCTACTGCCGGGGGTGCTGCAACCGCCAACGGCGCCGCGGGGACCTGTAATCCAAGAGACCACGAATTTGGAGGAGGACCGATGATGGATCGACCTAGTTCTCTCATCTAACTATCACCATTCTCTCGCAAAACTCCGCTAACCATACGATCTACATTAAGTCATAAAGAAAGAGAGGAAGAATACTGGGTCGAATAACTGGCGGAGACAGCGGGGATAGAGCGGTCCGCATCGCATCATTAGCGTCATCAATTAGTAACGATGAAGAAAGCTCTCTCACGACGAGAACGCCGTCCGTCCCCGAAGGCGGATCCGTTTCCACGCGTAAAAAAGGGAGAAGAAAGATCAGATAGATCCTAGGAGCAAGCGAAGCATGTCGCTCGGACCTGTAGCGTACTAGTGGATGATACCAGTGATGGTTGTACGGTAGGTAGGTAGGTAGGTTGTCAGGCTGGTGGGTTGATGGGTGTACGTACAAGTGTGTACACAGGACACGCGATGTGTGCGCACACATATCTCATATGGGCGAGTATCAGTTTTATGTATGTACAAACGTGTACGCGGATATATTCTGTATATGTATGGCCGTGCATACACCATGCCCCGGTACACGCGTATCGTTAGGTAGGCAGACAGATACCACTTCTCTCTCATTCTCTCTCTCTCTCTCTCTCTCTCTCTCGCAAGAGAAAGAGAGAAGGAAGACTTGCTCCCGCTAACTAGGTTAGTGGCACGCTAGCCAGCCGGGTATCCGCAACCAACCAAATTGCCGCCTTTAAAAATGTATTTTTGTGCCGCCGACCAGAGGACCAGCACAAAAACCTGACTACTTCAACCGGAAACCGAATGCGGTGAACTTGGAGGGGCAACGGGGTTTTCAGAAATGACCAAAATTGGAGAAGACGGGATACTAGTATGCAAGAAGATTTTAGAAACGGTCGAGAACTATCATTTATCGTGCTTCTGGTTTTGGTTGAAGTACGTGTCAAATGTACTGTGTTAATTAGACGAGAATATCGGTAGCTAGAGTTCTACTCAAGGCGGATCAGCTATTACCACGCTTTCTAACAAGGGATGTCGTCTGGCGAGAATAGCTACTATCGAATCTCGAGACGGTCTTCGCGTAAAAGATATTCATTTACATGCTATTGCTGGAGAGCCCGTGATCCCCACATCCTGCTGCAGGAGCGCCAATCCGAGAGAAAGAGAGAGAGAGAGAGAAGGAGGCTGTCTCAGTCTTCAGGCGGCCAGTTTTCTCCCTTTGCCATCGTGTTCCGATTGACACATCCGCGTGGCCGCTCGAACACGTCATGGGAGTCATGCAAATGGCCAGTTTGCATTTATGGTCCAGCTGTCCGACGGAGTGGGCCTTTTCGCCTGCTTTTGCTACCCTTTTCACCCGAGCGAACGGGGCTCAAGAGCAAAGCCGGAGGCCGTCCTTGTTCTCGGCTAGAGGCCGTCCTTGTCGGCTGGCAATGGATGGTGGACGAGTTGGAGGTCCCTCAGTCAGGGCCCCCACTCACCACTCCAGGCCCCGGGGACCAACGTGGGAGGGCAGGGGGTCCCGTCGAGCCGTGACGTGTTCACCGGGTACCGTTATCCAGTGGCGTGGACCCACTACCGAGAGCAATTCAGTGCCCACGAGACTCCGTGGAACCGGCTTGCTTTTGGTCCCACTTTTTCGGGGCCTACGACAATGTCTCGGTGAGCCACTTATCAATGGGATCACCGGGTATCCGCGCGCGACCAATTCGGCCGTATCGATTTGCACGGAGGCGTCGTGGTTCATGGGCTGCCTCACACGGCCGACTACCCCTCCCATCCTGGCCACTATGGGCCCATCTCGAGTCCCAGATTCTCTCTGTATTTATCGATATTCTCCCACAAACAATTCCGCGACGAAAGCCCGATAGAGCTAACTTCCTATTAGAACAGTAATCTGGCCCCGAGAGATTCCAATGTGGGTCCTACGCGGGGCCCGTTCTGGGCCTTGACGATTTTTGGGAGCGACCCGTTAGGTCTCGTAATAGATCTCGCGTGCCGTGTACCGCGACCTACTCTTCGCCTTCTAACATCCCGTTTAAAGGTTCCGAATACTCACATCAATGCCCCCATCATTTTGGGCCCGCACTTGCTCAGTAAACTAGCTGACTCTACCGAGACATAGTGCAAGTTCAAATGTTAATTAGATACTAGGTGGTACAGTCAGAAGGAAGCACGTGCTTTTCGGGACGATCAAAAACCCGCATACTTAGACACTTGTACCTGCGACTATACGCCGAAACCATAGCGCGAGTGCACGCGCGCGCGCGCGCGCGCTCTCAGTGGCTGGCTCGCTCGCAGAGTCCAGTGGGGGAGCAAAGTAGGCCGGAGCACCGTTATAGCTCGCTGCACGGCCGAAGCCTACGCAAATCGGCTAGATTTTGCCCAGATGGCTTTCCTTTTCGTTGTGAAAAATGGCGCGTGCGAGCCACGCTATCCGGGCTGACCCACATTCGCCGTTGGCGCACAGGCAAGCCTTAGAAGTTTTCTCCCATTCACGGCGATCGCGCGAGCGCGCTCCTCGTGTGCACGCTTGCCTGCTTGCCTGAGAGGCTTCCTCCTCCTCCTCCTCCTCCTCGTTACCGAGAGGAATCCTCCATCGGCCCACTGTGAGAACGAGATTCTCACCGGCATACCGGAGACCCTAGTGGTGGCTCGAACGTTTAACTCCTTCTAGGGCGAAGTGCAGAGTTGCTCTCAATCCCGGCTAAGATCGATTCGACGGAGATCGATGGCACCTCTCAAAGGACCCCGGAGGACTTGGCATGACATGCGGGCGCACTTGTTCCCGACTATACACGCGCGACTAAACTATATCGAAGAGCCTCTGCTATAGTGGGGAATCGAACTAGGTCGAAGCACCGTTACCAGCTCGACGCTCGCTGGAGAGGAGGCAACAGGCCTACGCAAAACCAGTCGGATTTTGCTAGGCGCGCGAACCATGGCTTTCCTTTTCGTTGCGAAAAATGGCGCGTGCGAATCGCGGTTCCCCACGACGACCCACTTACACCGCAGCCGCACTCATACACCAAAGACTAGAATCTCTATCAAGATAGATCCTCGATTCTGGACCGCTTCACTCGTAATACGTAATGAAACAAGACCACTTGAAATTCTCCATGATATCTTGGAATTTCATTGTACCTGTTCCAATAATGATTCCAACGATGAATTTCTTAGAACTCTAACTATACTCTCACTGTAGAAAGGAGTGAAGATAAAGCCAGTAGTAGACTTTACAGGAAGTCGAAGGAAGAATATTGCAGGAAGTTGAAATTCAATGATGTACGTGAAACTTACGATAAGATCGTCTAGAAAATCTTCCAACTAGTGTCTAAAGTGATAGAAGGTGGAGTATGTGTTGATATAAACGCATATAATGAATCTCACATAACTCGAGATATGCAAAGATTCCTAGGCTGGCGGAAGTAGATCGATGCCATTACTCGAATTCCATAGTCGAAGAATGCAGTGGGGGGACATTAACGAGGTACTAGGATCGATCCTCGTTAATTTGCGCATTAATACAAGCTCGCAGGAGGACAACTTCAAATGGGGGTACTATCTCCTATCTATTATAGCGGTATGCCCGAACCCGCCCGTACTTAGCGCCTTCGTTAGCGCCCGACAGAGGTTTAGCACCACCATGTGGGCACGGAACACATCGACGATCACGCATGGAATGCGCGTGTAACAGGAATTCCTATTCGACCGATTACTTTTTCCCCCAAAGTGGAGCTTTACCAGCGTAAACTATGGAATTGCCGCCATGCGAAAGCATATGGAGATCAGAGATATCAATGCCGGGACAAGTGCGCCGCCTCAGGCAATAGCCCCGGCTTTCTTCGAGAAATGCTTCATGTTTGAGTCATGACTCCCGTAATCCCTCGTTAATATTCCGTTAAACGGAGTAGTCGTCGAACGAGACTCACTGGATAAGCGCCGGTGATAGCAACATCGAACTTCGCATCGTTATGGGATAATTAGAGGGTATGACATCCTCGAATTCTAATAATAATGTCTGCCTCTAATTACAACAGCACTTTCGGTATGTTTACCCAAAAACTGTAATTGAATAGTACATTTTGAAATGGCAAAAGTCATAATCGATGTTTAGTACATCGATGCCAGGTAGCGATATAATTGGAGTCTTTAAGGCTGAGCACACAATGTGCTCCGGTATTCGTACCAGCAGCCCGATCAAAATGCGTCGTAGCTCATAGGTGAGCACACGCAAGTACGTATACGTGGAGAAGCTGGCAGCGCTCTGCGAGCGGAGAAAGTGCGGCGACCATTAAGGTAAAGGTTAAAGAAGACGAGGGCAGGGTAGCCGTGCGCTACAGGAGAGAACTGGGAGGAGGTGGAAGTAGCGAGGGGCAAAGCCTCGGGCTACAAATGACCAACACACAGAAAGAGAGTTGTATCCGAAATATCATGAAATTATAAAGATAGCGGAAGACTTTCGCCGAGTGGCCAATATCCCGTTCGAGTCCAAGGACGATTTTTAGCATATGTCCTTTCCTGGGATCATTGGACCACTTTGGAGAAGCTGGGGAACGGCATAGCACGGTACATAGGATCGTTGGACGAGAGAGCTCGTTGCCAATGTCAAGGCGAGGTTCTTTCAATCGAACAAAGGGTATACGTGTGCTCGAAAGAGATGAGAGGCGAGCTTGAAAGAGCGTGGACGGAGCATGGTGTGTCTATAGGCGCTTGCGGAACTGACGAGTCGGAAGCCCCCCTTCTCTCGCTTGGAATACCGGTTAATGTGGTACACTGACCTACTCTCCAGCCACCTCTGCCGACACCACTTGGGAATACCCCACCAGCCTGTTATTCTGCCGTCTTTCTCTTTCCCCTGCCAGCTCCTTCTTACCGGTCTCTCCTTCCTCTCTTCTTCCTCGTCTCTCCGGCGTTCCCTTTCGGCGCCGCCGTCCTTCTCTCGCAAAAGCATCCTTTAGCCGCGGTTTCTATTCGCACTGCTCTCGCCTCCACGGTGAAAGACCGCCTCGCACATCTACCCCTTTTTCTCCACACCATCCCCTTTCTCTCGATCCCCTTCTCCGACCATTCCTTCTTCTTCTCTGAGTCCCGCAATTCCTCTCTTATCAGAGAGAAAGACGACAGATGGCTGACCGGCCGAGAGAGTGCGTGTGCCTGCATTGCCAAAATTGGCAAGGTAACGGGTGTCCGCTCTTATCAGAGCCGATCCTCAGAAGAGGCTAATTTGGAGATAGCACATGCTGGTACCAAGCGGAGCAACCCGCTCTACCTCACAGCAGCCCGCCATTGTGCATGCGAAAGACTCTTTGAAAGTCGAGTATGTGGCACATGCTTCGTGAGATAACACTGCCGGTACAATGGAGAAAGTAGAAGTTCGATAACATTTTTCTGGCCGACCAATCTCGCCGGTCTTAGTATACTAGCTTACTGCTGTCCTGGAGGAAGTTGCTGAATCATGTGCCACATCTTCGTTGATGGAGGGAAATGATCTTTTAGTGTCGGAAGGAGATGTGTTTTCGGGAAGAGCAAGGGTGCTCGAGAAATCGGCATGCTGACACTGACACTGGCTTTAATACTGGGCTGGTGGCAGAGCCAATCGGTATCGAGGAGAGCAACGAACCGCCTTGCCAGATGTCTACAACCTCCAACTCGCGCCAACACGTCGCGGCCCCCACTCGTTGAGAGAGCATTCAGGCCTAAGGAAGTCGCTCCGGAGAAATTTCACCGCAAAGTCAGCAGCAGCCTCCGTCCTCGCCGTCTCTACAACGATACCAGGAGACTGGTGCGTGTGCGGATATGTCGACGCGGGCCCGATCGCCCGCTTGTCCGTACCCGAATACCTAATGGCCGCACTCGGCTTTTAAATGTCAAAGAACCACGAGGAAGACGTATCGGCACACCAGATCGACGACTTTCCTACTTTCCGCAATGAACGCACCTCTGATTTCGGGAGCAAAGAAACCACAGAGTCCTATTTCAAGGATCTGCTTTATGAAAGATTGATTTATTGAAAAATTAAGTCGTTCGAAAATAATTAATAGAATTAATATAAGAACGAAATTTAATATCGTTCCGAGAGATGATTCATCTTAGTATCCGTGATTCAATTTCGTTGGCATGTTCACCATGCATTAAGTACTTAATCTTACTCGTTGCTCTATCGCTGAAAGCCTTGACCCTTTTCGCAAACGAAACGAGACAAATGATATTATTCTCCGCTGATTTTGCATCATGAAACCATCTTAAGTTTGACGGGCAGTTATATTGAGCGGTGGTTCAAGTTTCGGCTTCTTCGCTCCGGTTCGAAATAGTAGAAAAAGTGGAGTTTGCCTCTGCAGGTTTTTCGACGGTCCGGGGATTTTAGGGCAACTGTACTTTAGGCCGAACTTTATGGCGAGTCACGGCTACTCAGTCATTAATGTACCGAGTATGTACGATCCGAAATACCGAAATGCTTTCGTGCAGCCGAGGATCCTCCTTTATGACACGGTTACCAGTACCCGTTACTAACTGTTAGGTTTTAGTGCCAGGTCCCACTGACACGTTGCGAGAACTGCTCCTCGAGACGCGCCGAAACATAACAATACTGTCTGATTAACTCGTCTTTAACGACTCTACTTCCTCCTTAATTATTCCTGACTCCACACTCTCTCGAATATTTCAGAGTAATATCCCAAATACCTTTTAAGGAACTTCCAATAATTTGTTAAATCCTATGCAATAAATATTGAAGATTCCATGTTAAAGATTAGATTAGATGATACGGATATTATTTATCATGCAATCAACCGGTTCTCCAGTTGGATTCTCTTACTGGGTCGCACTGGATAGAGAGCACTCTCTAAAGAATACCTTCCCATCGTGGCAGACATATCTAGCCCATTCAAACAAGTAGACCTGACCTTCCGTCCGCTATCATTTCCCCATCCGCGCTAAAGGCCAAGAGCACCTATCACCGATGAAATATCACAGTAGTATTCGAATCCATTTCCTAAATCTGGATGTTCTAACGCCATGGAACTATACACGGTGAGAGAAGTACGGCTCGAGTTGCTCAGCAAAAAAGTCGAGTGGAATTCGCTACTGCGATCTTGAACATACGAGGAGGCACGGGTTCTATCGTTAGAAAGCGTGGTAATCCGCCTGACGCATGTGCCACAAGAAATTCTAAACAGGATGTTATTCGTTGGAAATGTTACAACGCTGAATCTCAGATTTCCAATGCTCGTACACGGTTTTACATTGGTCGAATTTATTTTTGACAGCCATCTTTTTCACCAGTAATTACAGAACACTTGAGTTACTAAGTCTTGTTTCATGGAGGATCGTGGAATTTCTCCAGTTCTAGTTGGGCAGGAAACTTGAGTTGATCGATGGTAGTTTTATCTCGTGGAGTTTTGCAGTACGAAAGAAGAGTTGACAAGATATTGAGGGCTTGATAGACTTCGAAACTTACATATGAGCAGCGTGGTATCCAGAGTGGAATTGTTGATGTCCTCAGGACCTCCTCTTATAAATCTATCCACAGAACGAGGCACTGTATTCTCGTTGTAGGGCTTCTTCCCGATTGGAACGTAATTATCAAGTGCACTTTTACAGAGACTTGTCACCTCTCACGACGCAGACACCAGGGAAAGGGTGCGCAGGTCGAATGGAAATTTTCATACGAAAACTTAATGTTTTCGTTATAGGCCACTCCGGGTGGGTTTAGCACAGGGTATCACTGTGTAAGTCCGTCAGTCTGTCGGTCCACGCACTGATCAATTAATCAAGCAGGATCTATTAAGGAGGACGATCGACGAGAAGAGCCTCGTTGGATCCTCGAGAAAACCGGAAGTGTCGTCAGGACACCACGAAACTTTCTCTGCGGTCGTCCTTTCTTCGTCTCCTTCGCTGATACCTCTTCTGCCTGGACTACTATCCTACCCTGCTTCTGCTTAGATCAGGAAGAGAGATTCCCGTGGGACAGGGTCCTTGACCTTGTCCAGTCTCTCCACCCTTGGCACCTTGCGCTCTGCCAACTGATCATCAGCCTCTTGTCGTTCCTCATCGGCTAACCACCCCTTTGTGCTCGATGACTATTTTCCTGTTTCTTCCAACAGGATTCTTCGATCCAAAATTCCCAATATATCGATGCTAAAATCCCCGTGACACTTGTCAGGATATCAGATGATCAGGCTGATGAGAATCATTCACGACACTATCACAAGGGTGGTGGTGTACGCGAGTGTGGACATCAGGGGATGTCCTGTCGTGTGTCTTCGGGTCGCCTTCCTGTCTGGCGGACTCTCTTACTAGTGTGTCTCGTGTGCACGCGGCGGCGGCGGCGGCACCAAGTGTCAGGATTGCGGCGTGCTGATCGTGCGGTCTCTGCTGTGTACGTAGGTGTGTACGTAGTAGGGAGAGGCCCTTTCAGTCTCCTCGAAGCACGAGAGCAGGAGAGAGGCCTCGCTCGCCTGGCGCCGGACGAGATGCGACTAATTCCTAAAAGTAGGCGAGGAAGAAACGAACTGGATGGCCTGTAGGCCCTTACTGTGCGAGGGGCCTTACGCGGTGCCAACCGGCAGGGACCCCTACTTTCCAGAGGCCTCCTTGCGCGCTGTCCAATCGGACCCCCACTCGACTTACCTTTGCCATCTCCCGCCCCTCAGCGCCGGGCCCCCTCTCTCCCCCCACCCCATGACCGCTCCATGCCCGCCAGCCCGCCCGCTCGCCCGCTCGCTCTTTGCTCTTCGGGGCCCGCTCGCCGCCATCCCTCCACCGCTCAGCCCGAGCTAGGTGTTCGCCACCCGTCCTGCATCCTCCACCGCCGATCACCACGCACCGATCGCCTCCCGTATTGTCTCCTTTGCCTCTACTCTACTCTACTCTACTCTACTCTCTTTCTTCCTCTTCTTATCGTCTTTCTCTACTTTTCACCACCTCCAATACAAACACCGACGCGACAAACGCTCGTATTCCAATCGGTAGTCATAGGCTTATTGGCCATGAGTGATAACGGCTCAACCATCTAACTGTGGACTAACGGGACAGCAATGGGGGGTGGTGGTGGAACCCTAGCACGTGTCGGGCCCTGAAATTTTTCTTATCCATTAGATGGTTTGTAGAATTGTTATAGAGAGTTATCCGAGATTGAAAGTAACGAGGCAGGAATGTCTATATAATGCACGTGGAATCAGGAAGTAAGATATCGATACGATTATTGTGTCATGTTAGTCTATTGTCAGGGTAATGAACTATCTAGGCGCGTAAAACGGAGTCTCTTCCTACGTTTCCTATAGAATTGCCGGCACTCCTACATACGTTTGTCTGACAGTCGAATGATATCATGATTATAGTAATGCGTATTCCCACTTCATTATATACAGTGTCTCTTCGTTATTCAGGTGAGCTGTATTGTTTCATGGCTTTAGTATGTGTTTAGTTATACAGAATAGAAGGATTGCGCTTTATGGTAATTAGTAGGAGGCCTTAAACGTTGATTCGAGCGGATCGACACTTTCGACGGAAGTGTTTCGTGTTCCCGATGCTCAGCGGCGTCTGTGCTCCGCTGCTTCAATTTCGACACTCATCAAGCGAAAGATCGATAACGTCTCGGATTTGTGTTAATCCATGGAAGCGCAAAAATAATATGTGAGCACTAGGCTGCGTCGAGTAGTGCAATTCGAGACCGCGCCCGACTTTTCGATTTTAATTGGCGTTAGGATCTTACCTATTTCGAAACGACTTACCTTCACCGAGTATAAACCGAGCGGACAGATATGAAAAATAAACTGTCGAATGAATGACTCGATTTAAATAGAAATCTCCTTTATATTTATTCGTTTGTAATGGACCATGCGTGTGCGACTATAGTGCGCATCCAAGGAGTGTTCCCGCTAGATTAACGCAGTTTCTATGCAACCCAGTTATTAAATCATTCATTTCTCCATTCTTGTATGCAGATAGGTCGCAGCACGCGAGTGCTGAAGGCAATATGCGAGGGTAATAAAGAAGGCTTCGCTCGCATGCGATCCTCATCGCACGAACTGACTCCGCCAATCCACGTACGCTTGGAGCGCGGCTGCTCTTTTCTGGCGATCGGTGCTGTACGAGTAAAGGGATGTTCGTACGCTTTCAGCACATACCTCGTCATGGTCACTTATCACAGCTGCTGAGCGCGCCGAGGTGCGCACTCATGTTGGGTCTGGGCGAAACAACAAGTTGCATTTAGCTAATGCAAGCGCCGCTCGACTAATAACGACACTCCTCTCGCCGACCGAACGAGCGCCAGCCAGTTTATGACAGTTGCATGACAGATCGCCACTTTCTACGACGCAGGTATTACTAGCGAAATAGTTCGCACTGCGAGAAAGAGAGAGCGAGAATACCGTTTAACAAAATGCGAAAGCGAAATGGTGCGAGTGTTCACCGGTTACAGGAATGGGGTCCGTCTGTTATACAGATGCTGTGATAGAATTGGAATTTGACCAAGATCAGATCTGGCATGTAATCATAAGAATTGATTATAGTACTGAATTATTTAGCAATCGTTGATCAAATACTTTGGAGATGATATTAAACAGTATGGAACATAAGATGTGCATCGACCAAATTATACTAGTATTGCATTAAACTTAGTATTTTTTTATTGCACTCCTGTTACTTTGCGACTGTCGGAGAACTTAATTCAGACGGTACATAGTGCAATAAACAGGGCAGATGCTAATGGTCGAATGGCTCCGAATATCTTCACCACAGTTTCCGGTAATACCTTCTTTCCCGTAAACGGCTTTACAGTGTGACGAAGTCCGCTCGCCGAGGTAGTAAAGGCCGAGTTTGGTTCAGTGTGTCTTCCTGGTTAGCGTGAAAAAAAGTCAGCAACCCTTGATGCGGCCAAGCCTTTTACAGTTACCCTACAATCCGTGACAGAGTTGCGTTCGCCGTGAAATGGTGAAAAACGGGACTTTTAGGAACCTTTAAAAAAAGGGGTTACCGCTACCTCGCGGAAATACAGTAAGGCGACCCATCTACGAAGTCCTTGACGAAAGGATTGCCCTAGCCATGTCCGATTTTTTGCCTAAAAGTTGCGTTTCAACCCTTACGGAGACCAGCAACCCTTCCAATCCTTCTTTCTCGCAACATCTTCCTTACAGTCCGAAGGCAACCAATCCCATAAAGCACCAGGTAAACCCTGGTAATACGAATTCATCCGTGTATTCAACCAACCAAAGTCCCTGCTTACTCTAATTCTAATCCTTGAAAGAATCATATGCATGGAAGGTAAGATATACTATTTGCAAATATTGGTAATCGATATCGTTCAAATAGTATATTTATCTACTTAAAATATTCATCACTCCAACACAGAATCTAATTTCTGTCTCTGGTCGTTCAAGTGTGAACTTGTTCCAGTTGCAACGCTCAACACTAGTTCACTCAAAGAGGATCACAGCGTGGAGTGGATGGTAACAATTGCTAATTGTACTTTCGATTAATTAGACAGTGATTCAAGTCGTGCGGCGTCGACGAGGGGGGCACCTTTTTTCCTTGGCGCAACAAGGCGGCAGAGGATGGTTCTCGGGGCCCCAGTTTCCACCGATTCGAGCGAAGGGGGGCCCCACTTTTGCGCCGAGTCGGTTACACTTTCGTTGCTGCGACTAGTGGTACCACTCGGCCGCGTTCTTCTTCCACGAGGATCGCGAGCTACGTCGACCCAATTGTTCCCCGGTATGACTCCGATGGTATACGGTACCACCGAAAAATCCCACAAACTAGATCTTGATAGATCGAACAAAAAGACCGACCTACTATCACGGACTATCCAAATCTGTATTGTTCTTATTCCTTTACTTCTTCATTTGCATACTAGCAAATTGAAAACTGATTTTATAGATTTAGAATTGACACGATTTATTTAAATTTATACTAATTTATGTATATCTAGGGAAACGTTTCTTCCTTGAAACTAAAGACTTGATTTATACAGTACTTGGATAGCTTCGTGGAAAATTGTTGCTTCTGATAATTAACAACGTCAGCAGAAATCATCAGCAATAAGGGAACCTTATTCAAGGTCCTTGTGAACGATCGGTACTGAACTAGCCGGGCGAAAAGGGGGGCAGAAGTAAGTAAGGATCACTCGAGATTCCTTGTAAAGTCAGGAAAACGGCAGCCCCGAGGAGCGTTTATTGGTGGCAATAAAGTTTTGCAATCGGCAAATCCTAACGGTCCCGGCCGAAGTGCGGCCGAGTCCTTCGAAGGATCGCAGGCTAGCGCGGCCTCCTTGCAAAAGGGCAGTCGTAAATCTCGTCCTCCGGGGGTGCCCCGAGGTGGTGTTGTCAAAATATTTAGGCACCCTCGGGCACGTCCCGCAACTTCGCCCGCTGCTTCCCGCCCCTTTTGCCAGGATACATCCAACAGGATAAATATCCTCACAGTATGTTACATGTATAATATAAATACTCACGAGATTAATTTTATCTTACTCAAAAATCAATGTTACATTTTGTTCACTATAACTAAATCAAGTTTACAAACGCCTCATTAAAATTTTACAATGAATTCATGTCAGTATAAAATATAAATATACAATTTTTATTTAATTTATATCTAAAAAAGACATTATTTTTACAGTAGGACGTATTCCATTGAATTTTTAATGAATCAGAAAAATAGAATATCTATTCATTAGTCAAATATATATTTGTTCGAGTCTCCTACATATTTGGAAACAAGTTATCGACCAGGCTTTTGTTTCTGCAACGTTAGAGGGGAGACAAAGTTCTACTAAGGGCCGGGACAAGTAGGTAAGTGTCGACACGTGGATGGAATCTCCCAGGCACCGTTGTAAGCGTGGCCGGCGGCCGCCGTAGCAACACGTGTGTCGCAAAGGCCATGCCGATATTTATTGCGAATCTCTGGTAATTTACAATGGTCGCACGCGTCCAAGGCACTCGGCACGCGTGACGACCTCCTCAAAATATTTGGCCATCTACATTCTCATCCTTAGAAGACCCTGCAACATTATGGACTTGCCTTTAAACGGAGAACCCCGACACATGTTACCGATTTCTCGCGCAATCCTCGCCCACTCCACCTTCGTATTTCTACCTGGCACGCATTATATAACTGTCACAGCTTACTTCGCCCGTAAATGGGAAATAATGCACGTTCACTCCAAGCGTAAATCACCGGGGCGAGGAAGCATCGCTCGGTAGAAGTTTCGGAGCGTGCCAGTCTAATTACTCACACGTGGCTTGGAACTTTGTTACGTCCAGCAATCGGACACATCCACAACTAGATAGTACTGTTTTCATGGCAGAATGCGATATCAGCATATATATCAATAGATCTTGAGAGTTGATGCAGTGGAATGTTATTATTATCGTAAAGAAAGATCTAACAGGGAAATAAAGACGTTAATCAACATTAGACTAGTTAGTGATGATAGTTGATAATTCTAGATGGATAATTCTATTGTTAATAGTTAGAAATTAAAATCTATGGGTTCCGAGTATTGTTGATTAATAGTTTAATTAATGACATATATTACATGAGCCTTACGGCAAGTTTGTAGTTGGGAAAAAACGATTTAACAGATCAGTGCCACTCTATCGAGCCACGCAAACTGCAGCACTCAAGCGAAGGTTGCTTCAAACTGTGTCGTCGCGCTCGCCTTGCAATAAAGCGCTAGCAAGGAAACGATTAAACAAATTGAGGCGACGGCGATTGACGAGCGATTAAAAAACAATTCGCAGCTGACTCGAGGTGCGAACCGTAAAGCTGGCTAAGGCCAAACTCATCGGTGTATACACCTGAAACACGTTTCCTTCATGTACATTGCGCTTGGTATATTACTTATCGAATCCTTTCCCAATTGTGCAACAATTAACCAGAATCGAGGTGAACCAGGAAATAGTGGGAGAGCCAACAAGAACTCTTAATGACTTTAGTTCGTTACGCCCGCCTTCCTTGTGCTGCGTAGTGGCGTTGCATTAAAAGTGCATTGCAATCGATTTTAGCCGCAGAAAACAATAAGTGAAGTAATGCAAATATTTAAAATAATACAATGTTCATAAGAAGAGTAAAATATACAATAGCATATGTATTAAATTATTCAAGAAATTATTTCCATCTTTTACTAGTTAATATATTTATTAACACTGATGATATAATATATTATAAGCTAATATAATTTCATAGTTCAATCAAGAAATGTCATTGCAACAAATAAAAAGGGAGTCGTAAATTATACTATGTCGATCCTCCAAAAATTAGAGCGTAACGTTACAGATTTATCTTCAGCTCGCCATGGACCACCCGGAAGTATGTTGGGTGCCGAGCGAAAAGCTACCGCTACCTGCGAAAAGCAGCGAGAACACTTCCTCATTGTCGGTGCAACGAACTCGAAAGGCATCCTCTTCCGGGTGCATCTCGAAAAGTCACGGAAAGAAAGGGCCCATGCATAATCGGGCGTCGTCGAAGCGACGCTGGTTGCCAGCAAGTAGTACAAGTCCAAATATTGCGAGACTTCCAATTTCCTACGGTCACCATAACGTCGCACCCTTATATCCGAGCACCGAAAATATTTTGCCACGCGGAATTCGCCACGGCAACCCGAAGAAAGACGATCCTTTCTTACTATCTGCTGGAACTCCAAATTTGGGAAACACTGTTGGAAACCAAGAAAAATTGCTCTACCAATTGAACGTTATATTCAAAATCTTCACTTTCAACAACCAAACTGTTAGTCGACAAACTGATCTGTAAAAGTAAATATTTGAAGAATATGAATAAATTGAATTAGGCAAATTTAATCGTTTTTATATGGATAACAAGATATTTCAAACTATTTATATATTAAATATACAAATATTCGTGTACATAACAACTATTTGCCAAAGTTTCTATCCTCACCGCGACACTCCAACAAGGCTAATGCAATTACGGTACGTGACACTGAAATACATCTTCCGAGATGCGACCCAGGTAGAAAGAGTGTCGCGCCGTCTTTCCTACGAAGACTGGGCTGTAAATAATTCGACAGGTCCTTTCGATGACTTCTCATTCTCGGGTAATATTCGTTGCCCGGTGTAAGCTTGCAATGTTCGGTTTGAGGCGAGGTTCGAACCAAAGCACCGTCCGCAAACGTGGCTTGAAATTTACGGTGGTTTTACGAAAAGAACAGGCTGTGGCCCTCGATATTGCCACCGGGCGGCATTTCCCTCTTTCAGAATAATCTCAAGACTTGGCAATACGGACCCAATGACCTTGTCCAAGAGATAATATTCCATCCTTTACAAATAACAAGAAAAATCATAGAAGATATGCGTTCATGCGTAATGCAATAATAAATAAACATTTAGAACAAAACATTCTCTTAAATTTCTATTAAAATATTTCTGTTTTATGTACAATTTTCTTGTAAACTTTTGCTCAATTTAATAAAGCAGCTTTCAAAACACGCGGCGTGTTCTTCGACATCCACACGCGTTTCTTGCGTTCGCGGGAAGCCGAGCAATTAAACAATTTCCCAGTAGCTCGTGTAACCTCGTTTCGCTGGGATCAGAGAGCTAGGAAGCGGCCGGAATCAACGAGATCGTATCTCGTCGGGGCCGCAAGAGACAACGGCCAGGAGACGTGGGCCGCGTTGTAAAAGTTCGCCATAGTAAATCGACCGAAAACGGTCTGTGGGCCTGGATGTGGCCACCGAGTATCCTTTCATCGTTGCTTTACAACCGCCAGGAAGCTGCTTGCACTTAGCCAATTCGATTTTGACGAGTGTCCCCATGAAAGACGAAACCCCGCCCGTCTGGGGGGTCGTCGATGTCGTAAATTTCGCAAATCGGCATATTCCTTCGTCCCTTGCTCTTGGAAAACTTTATTACCCATCTAGACACGAACCCGCCTCTGCTTTGCCAGACACCGTATTACACAACTCATTGTAACTCCATCGATTGGACCAATCGAATCTCCAACTGAATCAACGGAAGCAAAAGGAAGCACCTCTCTAAACCACCACATTACATTGACAGTATCACCGCAAGACATTGAAGTACCATTAAAAATCAAGCTTTGACTAACTTCGAAATCAGTCAAATAACTGAAACCGCGCATTACTTCACAGAATATGCTAATCAATACAAAATCCAAGAATAAACTCTTAAAAATGACTGAAATTAACAGAAAATGGCAATCCGCGAAACAGTATAAGAGGCGTAAGTAGTAAAGCTCGACGCTTGGCCCGGCGCGACTGGCAGTCAGACTGGCCCTGGAGATTTACCGAGCACGACACTATCAAAAGTGCATATCGTCCGGGCGGCGGCGAGAGCCGGCCTCCGTTTACCAGAAGTCTGCTAATTGGAAAAAGGTGGCGTGTGCGTCTGTGTGTGCTGCTTGCGATCGGCCTTGCCAAGGACTCGCCTGGCCGCTCTCCGATTAAGCGACTGGCAACTCGCACACATACATTTACCTCTTCGCTGCGAACATTCGCCTACGTACACACACATGATGCGCACATTGCAGGTGAATGTATGTACGCGTGCAACCGTGTATGTCGACGAGATGGCAACGGGAGAGGAAAGAGGGGAGAACCGAGTGAAACTCCTTCGAGTACGAACACAGATGTATCGGCGATCCTACCACATTCGTCGGCAACTAGAGATAGGCGTAAAGTGTGACGCACACGTGAAGAGAGAGAGATCGCCGTAAACCGTACGGGAGCGTACGTGCTGCTTTACAGGTGTGCCTTCCACCGAACACAGACACATGCGGAACAAGTCCTTGTATACATATATCTCGAGTTACGGTGACCAACACACACGTATGTACCAAGCAAGCCACGCGGATGTTACACGCACTTACGAGGAAGTTTACTCGCGTTGCCGTTACACGCTCGTGGATACTGCGCCGCCGCCAAGCGAGCGACGCTACCAGTTACATAAATATGCGCGCAGCGTCCTGCCAGCCTTTTTTTAACAATTCGTTTCGTAATTGTTTATCGCCGCACACGCAGCACGCGCATCGGCACGTATACAGTCTGACGGGTATTGTTCAGGATTCTCGATTAATCTAATTTGGCGATCGATGTGATCCGGATCGCCCGCAAGATCTCGATGCTAATCCAACTGACGATGCACTTTCACTTGGACAATACTTTTCCTTCGTCCTGGAAGACGGATTCGCTGTTATTTGTTCTTCTATTCGATTGTCTTTGTTGGGATAAATTCTGAAAAATTCGGTGATAGAATTTATTCGTGCTATTATTATCAATTGTATGAAAAGAAGAGAAAGAGAAAGGGCAAATGAACGAATACGCAAGTGGAATTCGGAAAGAACAATTTTAGGCTGCTACTTCACATGGTGGTTCCTGGTGTACGTTGAGGAAGTCACACGGGCCGACGGGGACCGGAGGCCCCAAAAAAATGAGGACATTCCGAGAAGCGTGGGGGCCCTCTGTATTCCGTGGCTGGTTCCGGATTTGGATATACCGGAGCTCACCTCGAGAACGGAGAGGGAGAAATTTGAGCTGTAAAATGCCACCACTCAACGCGGAGAGTGGTGGCAGCCCAATTTTCGAGACTGTAACTAAGTAAAGGTTTATCGTCAGTCGCCCTACACCGGCCCCAAACAACACCTGACCCAATTCAACTCGAAAAAACCAACTGAATGACTAAGAAGTCCATTCTCGTACAAACAACCTATCAAAAACCCTCATAAAAACTCCCTTAGAAAATTCCTATCGTAAAGACTTAGTATCAACTACAGCTACTAGAAAAATTCCTTAGAATTCCTAAGATGTGATCTTTGCTATTCATGAATCTTATGATTGACTATGCTTGCGTCGCAGTAGACAAATTGATAGGCACGTGTGACATACCACTTTCCACATTAATATTCACTCGGATGACTATCCTTGGCAGGCGGGCGCTCTAATGCGATGATCAATCAACCTTCCTAGGGAACAGTCTTACCGAGTCATTCCACTAGGACGACTAGGGCTTCCCTGTGATCGGCGCCTCTGTCCGGGCGATTGAAAGCACAGTAGCAGTTCAGGACTTTTTGTTCAACAGCGTCGATCCTGAGCCAATTGGAGCAAGGAGAACTCGAGATCACTACTGGAAGTGAAAAGACAAAGGGGAGCCAAGCAAGCTGGTCTCGCACGCTTAGAGAGATTGTTCCCTCCAGTTTGTTTGCGGCCTAAGAAACCAAGAGTGGGTCGCGTTCAACGATAACGAATGTTTCTAGCCATGAATTTCCTCTTCCGTCCCGTTGCTTCCTGTGCCTACCTCGCTGTTTTTATATTGGACCGGTGAATTTTTGTGACCATCGTTGAAGAGAAAAAAAAAGTCTTGCCAAGTGGAAGAGGCTGCTGGCTCAGCTTCTCGCATTGCTGGCCAGTTTTGTCCTGTTTACCAAGTGGGCCAATCGAGATGGAGAGTAAAACGCGGCACTGGCCCCTTTGATGCGAATTACAACCGGCCACGTATCGCACCATCGTACCACCGGTGTTGCGCGAATATGTGAACATGTCGGCCGCTGATACCACAGCTGCCGGTTCATGAATCTCACTGTCAATTCTGCGTAATTAGCTCTGTAACCCTTGCCAGGTCAGAATAGAATGATATATGATACTTTGGAATAAAACTTGCTCAGTTCTACTATTTTCTTTAAATTAATAATAAACGTATCTAGTTTCATCTTGATTGCTTTGACAGTTTTTTTAATTTGATTCCTGGAAAGAACATCCTCTTTCCGATCATCTGAATGGGAACACGCAGGTAGTCACGCGGAACAAAAAGACGAGTGTATAAATTAATCATGTCTTTTACGATAGAATGAATAATTAGAAAAGTTATTGAATAAATGAAAAAATCGGAATGATGAATAATTAGAAAGTTGTTTTAGCGCAACTTTGATCCTTTGGTAATTTGGCTGGAATAAATGTCTATCCTAACCCATTAATTCGGAAATTCTCAACGATATAGTGGAGACATCAATGCTAGGGAGTTCTACTGTGAAGTTACGGAAGTCTAGCAATCAACAGATCTTGAGAGTGTCAATTTAGAAGTTTATGCTCAGTACTTTGTCAAGGACTACTAACAATGTTTGTAGAAGAGGAAGTTAACGCTGTCTCTTAAGTATGGAAATCCATATTTAAGACGACATCTTCTTAAGTATGGAAATCCCCGACCCATAAATTGCAGAACGCGATAAGTACGATCGAATCATTCAGGGTGGGACATATTGTGCTACATCCGATGTCACGGTTAATCTACTAATGAACCGCGCTCACATTATGAATGTTGAGCGAAGACCTGCAATTAGGAGTAGCTTCAATCGAGTGTACCTACTTTCGAGGCCCATGTTGTCGTCCCTGCCATGTATGTATACGAGAGCGCGCGACTGTGATACAGAAAAATGCTTGGTAACACGACTCTCGATCAAGAAGTAAATCTTCCAAGGACGACGTGCACACGAGCGTATTTCAGGCGGAAACGAAATGTGTACTGTGGCCATTAAAGTGTACAGGGCGACCCAGCAATGTGTCTTGACACTATAATATACTTTGTCCAACGTACACATAATACGATTGAAACACGCAAACACACAGTCTCCAAAAAATAGGAAGTCTTTAATTCCTGATATATGTTTTTCTAATCTACGCCAGTAAGAACATATGAAACCTTGTATATCTTTTATTGTACATATTCACAGGTACTAGAACTTACAAAATGATAAATTTACATTTAGATTTTCTTTGATCATCAACGCAATAAAAACTACACAGTTAGATTAGGTTCTTTTGGCAATTTCCATAACTTTACATAGGAAGAATGATAGCTTAAATAGTTCATGGGACACCAAAGTCCGCCAGGCATTTTTGGGTAAGCCTGTATAGCTGGCGAGGACAGAACGCGGCGTGTATAGCAGCATAGTATAACATAGGTAAGTGTGTTTGTGGGTCAGTGGCACGAGAGCTGTCCGCCGCCGCCGCCACCACCACAATAAGCCGGCACTACAGAGGAGAGAGACTGGGCAAAATCGTTCCTACATTATACAGATCGTGAAGTGCCATTGTTCTTGAACTTGCACGCTCACGCACCGGCGACCTACGCGCCACACGCGCACCTACCTACCGCCTCGCCATGTTATCTCTCCTGTACATGTACACCATGTACAGGGTGATTCACTTGCCTTTCAATTGGTATTATAAATTCTACTCTTTATTAGATAGTTATATATATATTATTTTATACAGATTATATGGATAATCTATTATTTATAATACATAAGATAAAAGGAAGAGTTGGGAAACATTTGTATGTATCTATAATTATAATTATACCAGATAACTGATTTAAAGAGAAGTGAATTATCATGTACGTGAGAGTGTTACTAAATTATAATGTATTATATATGTTATAAATGTGGAATCTGGTCTATCAATGGTTATTTAGAAATTCCTGCAAGAATACTGCAAGTAATATGCAATAATGAATATCACTGAATACTGTTATTTTATCAAATTATATGCGAGTGAAAAGATTAGCAGATTCCATGGCAAACGCATCACCCTGTACATGTACACCTTGTATACAGCGCGAACTGAGAAGAGGCAGCATGCGATTCACGATAAGGAGAAATTGGGGTTAGAGAATCGCGAGTGGTGTTTGATTTTTTCACTCCGCTTGATCGACGAGCGCATTGTCTTTGTAATGTTGCTGCGTCGCACGATGTTTCTACTATCGCGTGGTACCAAATCGATTGGATATAGATAGCGAAGAAGTTGGACCACTTTGCTCTTCCTCTTTCTTGAAATCTTCGTATTATTAATTCAGATTTGTTTAGAGAAATCGAACAAGCATCCTGGATTCTGTTTCTGAAAGATTTCAAGACAGTGGTTTTTTAATCAGTCATATGTTCAATATAGAATTTATCCAAAAGAAAATATTGAATAACATTAATAGCCAGTGTCACGATCGATCTAATACTAATGATTATGTTTGCTTCCGTCACTCAATCGGAACAGCGGCACGAACTCTGCGCGAGGTGAACGGCAATTGCAAAGAATGCTTCCCAGCGATGTCTTTGACGCGGGATTTGCTTGGATAAGTCCAAGTACAATAGAGGCCGTGCGATTGCCTCACATTAATTCCTGATTAGTCGAAGCGGCGTTCCTCGCGGCCGATGCCCAATTAGAATTGCCATTCTTTGCCACAATGAATAAGAAATGACTCGCGAATCAAAAAGCAGGGTTTGCGCTGTGTTTGATTTCGATATCGAGTTCTTTTGGAGGAGCAACCAGTCGGTCGATGCGTGGGCAGCGACGCGGTGTGTTGCTGCAATGAATCCGTGCAGTGAACGCAGCAAAAAGGAAGGTGGTCGCTCGAGAAGGCATGAACGAATGCTTGTGACCAATCAGCCAGGTCGCCGAGTCGATGCCCAATTCCTCGCTACTGTAGGTAACTAGGTATCCTCGAGGTTCCCGCGCACCTTTTTCTCCTGATGGAACATAGATTTTTGCCACTCATTTTACATAACATCCAGCCGCTGTAGCTACCCGTTGCGACATGTTGCAACGAATGCCTCTAAAGTACGGAAATGCTTAACGCAAATCATTCAAATATCACGTGCAAGTTTTAACTTGTTTGGAATTCAAGATCTTTAAATATATTTTTATTATGATACAACGATTCTCTAATCATTTTATTTATTAATTTTATTTAGTAACTTGAAGGCTTATCAGTGTCATATGTAGTTCTAGCCGCATTACGATTACTGTACATAGTACAGGTATGTACTTACACATAAATGTGTGGGCAGTGACAAAAGTCGATGCAAACCTCGACTACTCCTACTGCCTCTTTACTCGATCTCGCAAGTAATGCGTGTTCGCAAGTGAAAGCAAGCGCCGCGCTATCGTTGCGCAGATGGCATCGATTCGACAATCCGATTAAAATGATTAAAAAGTGGTACAATCTCCGCCATAGTGAAGAAGAGGTTCGACCATTTCTGCCCGTATTTCCGCATTCACTTATCGCAGCACTACTTTCAAGTTCGAATCCAGGAAGGAAAAACTCCACTTGGAATCAATAGTCCGTGCACGCGCCGTTGTCAAAAACGAAGTCTGAAACTATCTGTAACTTCTAACTGTTGTACGCTCTCATAGGAATTCATTTCAAATAATTTCTAATCGAAAATACCGGTTGAAGTATTTAATTAATATAATTCATAATAAGAATTATACAAAATTAAATGAACAACCAATATTTAACATCTCGTGAAATATTCTAAATTTCACTAATATTAAATTTCAAGACAAAATATTCATACGTGTGGAAACTAAGACTGTAAAAGTTTAAGCAAACAGCATCGAGAGCAGTACAGGCAAATGCCTGGACGAGGAGGAACGCAGAAAAAGCCAAAACGCATTACGAAAATGCGGTATTCGGAAAGCAAGCGCTATTTCGTTACGCGGGTGTACATATGGAACGACGTTTCATAAGAATCGGACTATTATTCACTGGTAGAATCGTGGCACGCCGAGGCGGTGAGTTCGTTGCACCGCAGCCTCGTCGTCATTGCAACATTTTATAATTACGCCGTGGCCGCCGTTGCCGGCCACGTTACGTTCCGCGAGCCTCCGGCAAAAATGGACGATATCATTGGAGGACATTCGACACAGCAAGCTAAACACCGCTGGACAATTGGCTAACACTGCTCGATCTACGCAAATACGATCGTTTTTCTCGGTATGGATCTCAAGATTATGTCAGACTATCGAAGGTAATACATTTCTACACAGCACATTTTACAGTAACTTTAAATTGACAAAGTATTTAACACTACCAGAATTATAAAGTCAAACAATATTTTTTTTAATAAATGAGAAATAATATCAATTGAAAGAGACTTTGAAGATCCTTGATCAGACCCAGTAATATATTGTATAGACAAGGACTCATCAAGGACGCGTTCAGTGTGTTCCACATATTTTCGAAAATCAGCTCTCGTGCTACTTTATCAGCCGCAAAACTCGTCTGTCCGGCATTATAGCACGATTCCCTGCGGCCACGTAGTCTCGGACGAGCTGTCGTCAGGAAGAAACGTTTCCCATCGATTAGGGGTCTTCCCTATCGCAGACTTTATCGATGTTTGGAGGTCGTGAGTACGGAGGCAGTAATTCTTCGGTGGAGAGCCTGCAATAAAAGACCTTTCACCTCTTCCACTGATCGCACGGGTGAATCGGTTAGCAAGGATTTATCGAGGAACGTCTGCAACTCAGTCAAACAGCGTTGCCCTCAAATCGATGGATTTTTTCGCAGCCATATACCAATTGGTGCATAAACCGTGTAATTCATTTTTTGCCCAAAAGGAATCTGGTGTGGTGGCGGGCGGTCCCGTATTCTCTTAACCAGGTTGCACAGGACGAACAGTAAATTCAAATTGGCCCGCGTATCGACAAACAACGAGAAGGGATCGAGTCTTAATTAGTGAGTAAGTTTTGAACGGGCGTGTCGATCCATTTGTCTGGCGAAGTGTTAAAAGGAGGTGATTAGAGAGGAAGGGCTAAGCGAAGTAGTCACGAAAAAAAAGGAACCGACGGAACTTAGAGAGGACGGAGAGAGGAGGAAGGGGCCGAGGTTTTCGTACAAGTTGCGCCATGGATATACAGTTAAGCGTTAGCCTAACGGTCGTGCTTAGAATTTCGGGCATTTAGAGCCGCCGAATAAGCACGCACGCAGAGCAGGTACGCGGGCCACGATGATGGGACCTACACCTTGACATTCGACCGTCGAAAAGAGAGAAAATCGTGTCGAAGTCACTCACCACTCGTGACTTCCTCGACCTAAATCCATGAACCCTGCGCACTTGCCAGCTACCAACTCCAAATAAAGAGACACTCGTGTCTAATGCCTTCGATGACCCCTTTTTACCCTTTAACTTCATTAAAGCCAGCGGGGAAGAGACGCAAAACCACGTGGCTTTTGCGGTACAACGTATATTTACGGGCTCTGCCAGCCTGTTTATCTGGGACTCACTTTTACTCGGTCAGCAAGCTCGCCGTCTGAAAACGAGCACACTACGGACACGTAAGGATTCTGTGCGGTGGGCCAGGAAGAAGGATTTCTTCTGTTTTACTCCTTTCTTTTACTCACTTTTTCCCTAACTTTTTTTTTTTTGGTGCCATCGAAGCGTGTCTCTTTGATTTAAGAAAAAGTATTTTAGATTTGAACACCGACAGTCAAACCAAATTTGTTGATTGTTCCGGTAGAATATTCGAATAGAAAGAATTAATTGTAAATTAAGATTTGGTTTGGTCAGATTCTTTATACACCTAATAGTCGTGTTATTAGGGTCCAGAAGAGGGTGTGTGAGTGATCTCAATTTAGGTGTCAACTCGATTTATCTCTCGGAAGACCGAATTTTGTCTGATATACCGTTCGTTGAGGTGCGGAGGCAGTAACGATGTCACGATTCCGCACGATCTCGTTCCTTTTTTTCTCGTGCCGGGTTCGTTCGTTCGTTTTGTATTGGTCAAGGAAAAAGAGTGCGTGGCCAGTGGTGTGTGCCGAAGCATAACACGCCCCGCCGGTGCCACTAGCACTTCGTCACGCTCGCGTATTTTTCCGAAACTTTGCTCCTCGCCAAGTCAGCTTTGTATGAGCGCGCGCGTTCATGTTAAGGGGCGCGCGGAGCGTGAAAAAATTGCAGGCGTCGTATCCGCGTTAATTAATTAAGAAGGGCGTCTGCAAACGAAGTTATTCTACGGGACCTGTGGCTACGAACCGATTCAATCCACAAGAAAGTACAATCTAAAACAAGGAAAGCGGACAACTGTATCGATGTCGCCTTAACTCTTTGCCGTTAACAATGTTACAAGGAAGAAAATGCTTTTGCACGCTCTCTTACGGACAGAAATCGTAGAGCATAGGTTTCGTGTTCTCCCACCTGAGTAAAACACTCGTGGGAATAATAAATGTTTCGGCAGTGCTATGAGAACCAACCGGATCAGCGTGCACTTTCAGACTTTTTCCAGGAGGATTTCCAGACGGCGACGCGGCACCGTAGCAGTGCGCAACCCGGGGGCACCCGGGTGAAACTTGTCTCGCCACTTTAGAGAACAAAACCACCCGAGCTGGACGCGGAAGCGATATTTTGAAGAATTGCGGTATACGGGAAGCTGAAAGACCGTTCTATCGGGGGAGCTTTTGACTTCCTGGTTCACCAAGGGCTGACCTACCCCCCATGGTTCAAGCGGTCCCTCACAATTCGGCTTCTCACCACAAAACTGCGTAAATTGCCTGCGAAACCCCCAAACCCTGGCAGCTAAACAATATTGTCCATCGCTGCCAGGTAGTTTGGACTCGAGGACTACGCGCACCCGAATTTCGTAACCGAATCTAATTCTGTATTGACACCCACGTCTTCACGGAACTTCTTCGGCTAACACACCCTGACGCCTTTACCCTTGATTGCTTTTATAAATTTCGACCTGCCGCAGAAGACCGAGGAATAGAAGAGGTAGACTATGGCCAAGCTGTTCCTTGAAAGATCTTCACGTTCATTGGAACCAAATTATTTAGTGAAATACTGCCGTTAACCATTGCACATTCAATCCTGGAATAAACAATTAGGAAAAGTAAAGTCAACTCACAACTTACGTTGACGTTGAAACTAGACCGTGTCTGAAATAGGCCGCTCTAGAATTCCACCATTGAAACCCAATGTCTCCGTTACAAAGGATGTACATTTTACTTTTACATGCGTCTTCCTGGCAGCGTGTAACGCATACTCAGCTGAGGACTCTCGAGCGTAGGTACCCCGGAATGAATCAGGCCAGTGTGCCACCGTGGTTCGTGGGGTGCGAGATATCGAGGGAAGAGAAGAGTACGGTACGTACGGCACCACATCTATCGTGAGCCCGTGTCGGAGTAGTAGATTCTTTATGACCCCCACCTGTTCGCTTTACGAGAATCACGTTAATCTTCGTCACAGTCCGTAGACCGGCCTAACCGGCCCAACTCCACGATTCGCCTAGGCGAAGAAGCGAATCCTCTTCACTTTTACCGTGGAACACATTTGCTAGTGCAAATGCCTTTAACAGTTTCCTATAGCTGATATAAAACTTGGAATGAAAAGACTAATTTTTCGTCGATTGATATTTTAATAGTTGCAAACTTTGATTTTGTTTCGTGTCATTTTAAAAAGTAGATAACATGTTTTTGTTCAATCGAAGAACACAGTTGAGTAAAGTATTATCAAAAGAATTACTGATTAACATAGTCAATCAAGTGGAATATAAATGGTAGATCAGCAAGTGCATTATTTGATAGCGTGGATGATACGCTGATGCGAATCGCCAATACTGCACTCGTCATCCTGATTCTACACCTTAGTTCGTTGTTTTGCTTTCTCTTTCGGGAGTGGCATGCTCTAGTTCATCCAGCCAAGTAGCCGTCAACCTGAGGATGTGCTATCTCCCCCGCACCTTACTCCCTCACTTCGATGCAGCGCAAGTTATACAGGACGGTCTACATATATTGAGAACACGCAAGAAATCAAGCGATCATGGAAATAAGTCAACTCTTGGGTGATGATTGATGATAAATATTGTATTTTGTGCTACCACATTTTCTTGCGTAGACGTACATACACATACAAGTAGAAAATTATGTGGAAATATTCTTTCCTTACACAATATGTAACACGACGCGTAAAAAGGTACGCTATATAATTCTTAAAAGAAAATATCGCAACATTAATAGATTTCCAAAAATAACGTCGGTATAATCTGATCCGTTAAAGGTATTTGATCTATTAATCAAATGTCATGTGGATGAATCATCGAATTGATCGAGACAGCATATTTGATTCTTGAAATGTAAGAGATTGCCTAGACTCCAGAACAAATTGTCATAAATTGATAATTGTACAATGAAATTAGCTGATTAATCGAGCTATAGCTTACGGCCTTCTTATAAGTAGCATAAAAACGGAATAATTCGTTACAGTACCAGGTACGTTGCATGGTCCTAAAACACACGAGTGCTCAACTCGAGATTACAAGTTAGAAGACAAGCTCGTTGTTACAATGCGCAAAATATTGGAATAACTCAGTCTTAGGCAGTAGGGTTTCGATGCTCGGATTTAAAAGCAGCACGCTCAAGAGTAGTATTTCTTAATTTCCGACAACAGCGTCCCCTCGGACGCTTCGTTGATCTCGACGAACCGCTTATTCGCTCTACTAAAGTAATAAATATCGCCGGTGTATATGTCAAACCACAACGCGTGGATGTGCAAATCGTGTCGTTCCAACCGCTTCTTCAAAAAACCATACGATGCAACATTTTGCAGTTGCTGCAATGTGTTAATCTGAAATCAAAGGACGAAAAAATTACTATTTTTACAATTGTGTTAGGTCGCACTACTGTGGCACCTTAAATTATTTATACTGACTTGAGACAGCTTGTCCTCTATGGCGAACTTGTCTTCGGGATCGATGTAAGCTACGAACTTCCGGAGCGGCGTTTCTGCTTGGAAGAGTATCGGCTCATGGAATCCTGTCATCTCAAGCTGTTGAAATTTCGCCAGACTGCTACTGGCGTGTGCGCACAGCCAAGCTCTCAACGGCGATATTCTCCTGTTCATCTGCAATATTTGCATCATTAAATACTGCACCCAATGATAATCGTTTATACAAAATCCATACTTGCGAAGCGAATTCTTCGTCGCGCAATGCATAAAGCAGATTCATGGCCTTGCAGTCGCTATGTCCACAAACTATTACATGCCTAATGTCATTCACGACACATCCTAATTCTAGGGCGGCAGGCTCGCACATCGTCAATTCGTCTACGAAATGCTGCGAATGTGGAACCACGTTACCCGCATTTCGGACTGTAATGAAAAATCTCATAACTGCATCGTATTGTGTACGAACAAAGTAGTGCGTAAACGCGTTAACTAATGTCGGCTATTCTCGAATGAGAAAAACCGGAGGCTTCACGATCGAGTGAATAGTGCAATAGTGAAGTCCCGTACCGACAAACATGTCCCCAACGTTTGTTTCCGTAAATCTAGTTGGGATCATCCGGGAGTCCATGCAGGTAAAGAATACTGCCTTTGGCTGTGATAAGAGTAACGACACAAGTCAATTACGGTGGAATGAACAGTATTATTTGTATTAATATAATCATGGCTGGATGATATCCAAATTTTATAATAACGTGTTATTCTAATCCAACCAAATATAAATATAAAAGAAAACAACAGAATAGTCAGAAATCTCAGAATTCATTGGGATGTACAATATGGACGGGTTTGTGTAATTAAACAGACGTGTATAATACATGCATATTCGCACATTTATTATACATATACACGAGCATAAAAAGAATTATGATCCCTGACATTTATTGTGTTTTCCATTTGTATCGCCTTTATTGGCTATTGTGTAATGCAGTAAAAATGATAGGTGACGCACACCAGCCGGTGCGATTCCGAGATTATTTCTACATATATATATCTATACAAATGTTTTCTTTTGCCTATTGGCTGTTCCCCAGTTCAAGGACGTAGTTCAAGGACACTTTTGCAAATGTGTACAACTTTATACTTGAAGGAATTAATAAATCTTTCATTGACAGCTCGATTGCTTAAAGCGAGTACCACTTTGTCACAACCGCAAGCTACAAAACTAGTGTGACAGTGCTTTTGGAAAGTTTGAGTAGTTAGACAGCAGTTACTTCTCACATTGTGAAGGACACGAGCAAAGTGCAAATGCTAGCGAACTATCAGTGAAAATGTGCCTTGAAAATTACAACAACGTACCTCGGGATGATCGCGAACTTTTTGGAATTGCTTCACCATTCCTTCTCTGTGACACCCTCTATATTTCATTATTCCCCTAATTATTCGATCCATCACGACGCTCGCACGAAACTTAGCGTTCAACCACTTGTCTTAATCACTGAGTCTTTAACCTAGCGTGATGACAACATGACGGTAATCCGCCATTGTCACTATAAAAGCGGGAAATTTGAGATCTACTTTTGATATGTCCAAGTAGTTTAGTGAAATACCTCGTTAATACATGTTTGAACTTTTCACTGTAAAGTATTCGGTTGCAAGCAGATTTTCAAGCGAAAGGAAGCACAGTATAATCAAAGATATCTTGTAAACTTGAAATTTATTATAGTTCCATAACAGTTATGCAGTAGCACTGCGCAACTGAAGATTCGGTCGGAGATATAAGTAGTGTACACAGCGCAATGCGACCACTCATATAAATCGAAAAACTGATACAGTGCTGGTCGATATTATGCTTGATAATGTTATAACCGAGTATAATCAATATAAGCCCATTATTATATTAAGTAAATATAGTGTAGGAAAATATATATCTTTAACCAGGCCAGAAAGACTGCTATACAGGAAATGAGACAAACAGTCGTTAACATGGAACCAGGAAAAGGATTACTGCTTAACCCAGGAAACCATGTGTGCAATCTAAGAGCCAAGGAAGAGAGCGTTCACCATGAATGTTGACATCGAAATGTTCTTTCTAGAGCTACTCAGACTTCGGCAGAAGAAAATTCTGGTTATCACACGTTTATTACATTTCGATGTCCTTACTAATTATTGCTCAAATAGCTGTAAGCTTCAATGATGATAACTAGAACGACCCCGTCGAGATCTTTGCATGGCTTGGTCTTGGATCATAGTATCGAAAGCTGCGTATAAAAAAAGTCTATACACACATCAATAAATAAACAAAACTTGTTTCGTGTTTATTGCGCTTTCCTTCTTGTAACTTCATCCTGAAGCCTGACTCTTAGATTCAACAGTGATTAATAGTGTGGACCCGGGTGACGACGCGCCTGGGTCGAGCTGATTTCTATCTACTCAATGCAGAGGTTTGACTTGCACGTTCCAGCTTTTCAAAATGCTTTCGCGCATTTCGAATATTAATTAAGGTCGCAGCGGATGCTGGAAGAGCAAGACATATTTTAAATAAGCGATTTTAATAATTAAAAATACAACTACTAACGATCATTAACGGATACTTACGAATTGCAGGATCAGACATAATGACCATTACATACGTATTTGCAGTGAATACATCAATAAAGGCAGCAAAATTCGTATTTCTAACTTCCATACTTTGGAATTGTGCAGCCAATTTGCTGAAAAGATTTGTGTAACAAGATGAACACTTCATCAAACTGACTGTTTTTTATCTTCATCAAAACTTACCTGCAACTTAACTTAAATTGCTTTATTATATTCGACACTTTCTCAAATCGATGAACATCCCTATGGTGCTGCCTCTGACAATAGCTAATGACCAAAAATGTTGCTCTTTCAAATAGCAGCACCTCGTCAGCATCAATAATATTTGTAAATTGTTTTAAGCTTTGTTCTAACTCCTTGACATTTGGAATCAGCATATAAACGATAGATGACCATGCTCTGAAAGGGATGTTGCAAGAAATAATTGATATTTTTGTAAGATATTTAGACAACCTGAATGCGAATGAAATACCTATATAAAGTTTCATCCCATATGCTAGTTCTAAAGCAGGTGCACTCCAATGGTAAACTAAGCCTTTTGAGATCTTCTTCTCTCTCCCTAAATATCAAATCCCTCTGATCTTCTTGCACTAAATCCATTTTATGTACTAAACAGAAGATTTTTGCTTCTGGACTATTTTGGAGTATTGCCTCTAGGCAGCTTTGGTAATAATGCATATCCTTGTCCAATTCTCTTGACTCCACATCAAAGACATATATAAGTACTTCTACATTCCTGAAAATATTGTCCCTCTGGGAGGCGAAGTAGTTCTCCATAAATGCTTCTTGGCCACCACAGTCCCAAAGATTTAGAACCAGGTTACCAAGGAATCTGACATGGCTGTGCTCTACATCAACTAAAATGTGCAATATTAAATAAATGGTGTGTTGATCATTCACTATTTATAGATCATTATAGTTTAATCGCAACTAACTTGTCGCCCCTAAACGCCTAGTATCTCTGGCAATGTAATTGGCAAATATAATACTCCGCATACTAGTCTTTCCAGACCCGCTCTTGCCCATCAACAACACCTAAAAAATCAAGATACAATATTGATATTTCAATTTCCTTTTCCTACAAATCCAAAAATGTTATATACCTTCTTCTTCATGTTGGAGCTAGTGTAATTATAACAGGAAAATATTCACAGATCTCTTGGTATGATATACTAAAGATAACGACTGCTTGAACAACGAATCCGCCCTACAACAAGTAATCACTTAACTCCATTGGTTGGACAGATTCCACACTGATACAGTCATACTACAGCGTGCCTCTCCTCACGTCAAACTTACGGTCAGACGTGTAAATTCATTGGCATCTCATTTCCGCACATTTCAAAACATTGTCAGGACGAAATTCACGAGCGATGCAAATCCCGAATAAACTCTTTTAACTGATAGTTAACTAAGGAACAATCCAATAAGTAAACACAAAGAGCATCTGCAGTTCGGTGATCCTAACCACTAACAACTTTAGCGCAGAGAATCGTGATTCAGAGTAACGTGACTGAAAGTTGTCTACCTAAATTCTATAATTCTCGTTTGGATTACTCCGCGTGCACGCGCAAACAAAGTTTCATGCACTTGATAAAGAAAGGAAACGGAACACTAGTTGAATAGACGTTACATAGGAAAGAGGAAAGTGGTGTGGTTACTCTGGATTGCCCTGAATGAGTCAATCGCGGACTTTGTACATTCTCGCTTTGTAAAATTCTTGATTATTGTCGGTCAACAATGCAGAGTCGAAGAGACGTGCCGAATAAAAGAGATCACAAACATGTCGCCCTACGTTGTTAATAATGATGCATCTATGCTGTTCTTGGCCTATGATTGATTCAGAGCGATGTCACTATGGCTCTGTGTGAATTGTTCCGAAAGTCCACCTGACAATATGCACCCACACAGATAGTTCTACTGGTTTTACTCCCTACTCATAAGCATCTGTGAGTAGTGTTACCGAGGCTGCCACTGTATCGAGGGTATTACACTACACAACTACACCAGTACACAGCATATATATATGAACACAAATCTATCAACTGTTCTAAAAAGTGTGTGTCTAATCGCTCCTGTTTCATTTTACTCTCGCTAGCTCTTAGAATAATAAAAGTTGCATTCAAACAATGCCCTATTCATTCGAGTAGGTTCATCTTTTGTTTAATGCTAGAGCCCGCAATTCATTCAAATCTCCTCGAATAAGGCGATCTTTTTGCTGCTGTTAATACACCGAATATCGATATGCTACAGCTATATAATAGTTTCACTCGTAACTTGTAATCTCGGTATCTGTACTCCATCGGCAATCGCTGCCGATGTTGTAGCTGCCATAGATGTTATCAAGTACATTGTGCTTGTAAAGTGAAAAGAAGTATAATTGCGGATGCAGGCGGCGAGCAAGTAGAGGGATCGAATCTAAAGAAATAGAGATAGCTCCGCAATAGGAGCGAGAAAGAGGGCGCAAGTGAAAGGGAGGGAGAGCAAGAGAGATTGAGAGATAGAGAAAAAGAGTGACGGCGAGTTGGTGGAGGCGCTTGTGCAGTACCCAAGAACGGTGGCGGCAGTGGGTGAATCAGAGTTCTTATCAATCACGAAAAGCCTTAGCGAAGACTGGGCCGTGAGAGACGACTCATCAAGATCAGGTGTCGATTAATAAGGACGAAATGCGGCACCATTGATAGGAGCTGCTGCGCCGCGTGGTTCCGCCTCCGCAGTGCCCGATGATCGCGGCACATTACGGACGTGTGGATGAAGCGGCGCCATATAGACGTACGAGTACACAGACGCGCGAGCCTAGCCTATGCCTTTCGTGAGAGTGCGACCTGCGACCACGAAAAAGGGAGGAGTAGAACGCCGACGAAAGAACGGAAAGTGAGTGCGAGACGAGCTTGCGTCGAGGACGAAAGAGCGGGAGAGAGAGGGAGAGAAGGAGAGTGAGAAAGGTAGCGTGACACTCGGACACGGGGGATCTAGAGGGAGACTCAAGAAAAGGAGGCAGAAATAGACCCCGAAAGAGCGAGAAGGAGAGCAGGGCAAAAGATCCGTGGATACCGCGGGGTGTCTGCGCCCGTGCGTGAATCACGCTTCTATAGCCGCGCTTGGCTGTCTCCCGTCTTGGAGTACAACCCCGTCACTGCACTTTGGTGCACACGACATTGACCCGCACGAGGACGCCGCCAGTGTCGCCGATAACGCTAAAAAGGGACAGGCCCTAACGCGAGCAACGCTCACTCGCTCCTCGCTGTCATCCACGAGGAGGACTCACGAGTCCTGCGATCACTCCTATGTCGGCGCACCGGAGGCGAAACCCTCTCCGCCAAGAATCCTCCTAATAGTCCGGCGACGTGCACGGAGACACGGTGATTGTCCCCAGGTAGACAGTCGGCGCACTGCTATAGGAAAGTTTCTCGATTGTGCGGCTCAAGTGAATGGATGTCGGGAACCTGTGCTGCCAGGCAACATTTCAGCAGATTCTTTGGCCCGGGCGATCTTCAATGTCTAGCGACGCGATTCTCTAGCCCGATCGAGGCTCATAGGTATTAGCAACAGCTGAGACCACTGCGGTGGTGGACTCTGCACAATCCTGCAAAGTACAAGCACGGGGACGCAACAACGAAAGGTAGACTGGCAACAAAGAGACAGAACCAGGTACAACATGTCAGATGAAGAGGATAAACCTCCCGCACCTCCTGTGAGACTTACCTCTAACAGGTAATTCGAGAGTATCCCGTTTCTATGTCCTCTGTTCATTGATGCAATTGTACAGATTGAGTTACAAATGTATAGTTTTCTCAAGAAGATCAGTTAGTCTAGCATCAAGTATTGTGTTATGTGCAGCCTGTTGTTTTTACTGGATTATTTATTGTAGCAGGCTATGCCCCTTTAGTGTCTGTGTGATCTAAAGAATTGGAAAAAAACTGTTAGTCCAATTTCTTATGTGTACTGTTATGTGGAAAAAGACAAACTTACTGTCAGTGGTGTTCTTACTATTTTCCTTGTCATATGTAGAGCTCTGCATCCTCTAAAAATAGAGGAACAGACACTAATTTAGTAGTTGCTAAAAATAAAATCTCACAGTTCAGACAGAATGACATTCTGATGTGGGAGACCATCTTTTAAAGTCTTCAACATGGTTTCAGTAATCTAGGGAGCTACATAAACAATATGCATAATATATTCATTGCTTATTACAATATTAGTATTTTATGTTATTAAGTAAAAGAAATTATTATTAATATCATAATCAATATTATGAAAAGTTAAGTTTATAAGCTTAACAAGCATAAACTTAATATTTATTAAGATTTATGAAGATCTTAGAAGTTGCTTCTTATGTACATAAGTGTGTGATTTTACTACTAGCTGATTCGTATGCATATTAATAAACATTATCACAAATTTATGTGTCTTATGTTATTTGAATGTAATATGCTTCAGGGGTGAGTCAACACCTAATCTGCCAGTGGATATGCGTCCATTACCAAAAGAACCAGATTCTGATGAAAGGAAAAAGAAAACATTGAAGGGCAAAATGAAAGTAAAGGAGAACAAAGATAAACCTAATATAAGTTATCCTACTAATTTTGAACATACGGTTCATGTTGGGTTTGATGCCGTAACTGGTGAATTCACGGTAAGTCAACAAAAATTTAGCAATTAATACTATGGTTCAAATTGCACTTGCTTTCTGCTTTGCTGTTGTATAATGGTACGGAGTATCCTAATGAGATATGCATGGAAAAATTCTTTTTGTCAATACATTATAGGCCTAACTATAAAAATTGAGAACTTTAGTGTGATATCAAAATTGTTTTATTACATTCTAACAACATGTAACAATATTCTGTTGATATGGTCAATAATGTGTTAACAAAATGGTCCTCTTATGATTGCATCCTTCCGTAAAGAAATTTTGATGGATTTTCCGTACCTCAACAAGGAAATTTTGATCACTTATTCACATGTGTATGGAGATTGTGAAAGAGTAATTTGGTAACTTGTCTGAGGCTTCTTATATCTATTATTTTTTCACATGAAGGACTAACTAGACACATATTTCTTTCAAGCTGCCACTAAAAGTAAGTAACTCTAAATGACCACAGAATTAGTTTTGCCTAAACCTTTTTAGTTGACATACACTTTGTTTAGGATTTTTTTTATGTTGCAATTCATAGAGACAAGGTTTATTATATGTTATAAAGTTAGAACTTCCCAGAAGTCCTACATTAATAGCACACAGCCATAGCAGCTTCAGTAAACTGTTACATGCTTAGTCATTGTTGCATTCAATACCTCAGCTTTCTTGCGTAATAATAGTTTTTAATATGATTCTCCAGAGACATGATACCTTGACTTTATTTACAAATTAGGTAGAACTATTTTTTAGACCATATGATCCCAGTACATCAGTGATTTTACAGTACACAGGGTAGTTTGTCTTGTCACGTGCATATAGGTTTTTCAACAATCGTAAATCGTATCACCATGCCAGCCTTTCTGTAACTTGCCTTGCCAACACATTGCACTTAGATTTGCAATGTAGAAAATGTATATTTTAACCAAGCCACCATTAATTATGATTATTGATCTTAGGGCATGCCAGAGGCTTGGGCAAGATTGCTTATGTCGAGTAACATCAGTAAACAAGAACAAAAGAAAAACCCACAAGCTGTACTTGATGTCTTGAACTGGTATGATAGTAGTAGCAAGGAAACAAAGGGTTCGAAGTATATGACTACCACTAAGATGGTAGGGGTAGTCGGTAAGTGAACATAATATATTATAGTAAACAATTTTATCTTAGAAAATATAATGATCATGGTGTATAATTGCAGCTCCTATTGAAAGAGCAAGCAGTCCACGAAGCATGGGTATTGGTGTTGGAACGGGTGTGGGAAACATCCGTGGCCAGGCAATGTCACAGGCTTCAGGCAGTTCACATTCACAACACTCCCTCAGCAGGTGAGTTGACTTGTCATTCAGACACACTTTAGATATTTTGAAATGTTCTCTGGGAATCTAACTTTACAGAGTAAGTAGCAGTAGCCCAAGTAGTACACCAACTGATGCGTGTGCAACCAGTTCTGAACAGGAAGATGAGCCTCCACCACCACCAATTTCAGCAAGACCAGAGCGAACCAAATCAATTGTAAGTTCCTTACTTTGCAGACCTAATGTAAGAATTTCAAGAAAATGCGAAGTTTGGATATATCTGTTATATTACAGTACACAAAGCCAATAGAAGAAGAACCCCCGCCGGTGATGGTTACGATATTGGGTTCGCCACAACGAAACGGCGCACCACAACAACCACAACCATCACAGTTGGATAGAAATAAAAATCAGGCAACGCCACCGTCTACCACTACCGAGCAAACGAGACCCGCGCAAAGTGATAAAGCTAGGAAGAAGAAAATGTCAGACGATGATATACTAGAGAAACTAAGAACAATTGTAAGTGTAGGAGATCCCAACAGAAAATACACGAAAATGGAAAAGATTGGGCAAGGGTAAGTATGCTTGAAGCATGGATTAGTAATGATCAACAATGTTGTCCTGTGGAAACACATGTAAATAATCGAGTCTCATATTTTCAGTGCGTCGGGAACAGTCTATACAGCGATCGAAACTTCAACGGGCATGGAAGTTGCAATAAAACAAATGAATCTTTCACAACAACCAAAGAAAGAGTTGATAATAAATGAAATTTTAGTAATGCGGGAGAACAAACATCCGAACGTTGTAAATTATTTGGATAGTTACTTAGTAGGGGAAGAATTATGGGTAGTTATGGAATACTTGCCTGGTGGTAGTCTAACGGACGTTGTCACTGAAACTTGTATGGATGAGGGTCAAATAGCCGCGGTGTGCAGAGAAGTTCTACAGGCGCTAGAGTTTCTTCATTGTAATCAAGTTATACATAGGGATATCAAGTCTGATAATATTCTCCTCGGACTCGATGGTGGTGTAAAGCTAACAGATTTTGGATTTTGTGCCCAAATCTCACCGGAACAAAGCAAACGAACAACTATGGTCGGTACCCCATATTGGATGGCACCTGAAGTAGTTACGAGAAAACAGTATGGGCCAAAGGTAAATATAAAAAGTGAAATAGAGATTTAATAAAAATGCGTATTTTTTTATTTACTTCAATATTATCGAATTAGGTGGATATATGGTCTTTGGGGATAATGGCAATCGAAATGATAGAAGGAGAACCTCCATATTTAAATGAGAATCCACTAAGAGCATTGTACTTGATAGCAACGAATGGGAAACCAGAAATAAAAGAAAAGGATAAATTGTCGGGGACGTTCCAAGACTTTCTAGATCAGTGTTTAGAAGTTGAAGTAGAAAAACGATCGGCAGCTTCGGAATTATTAAAGGTAACATTATTATTCAGTGTTCCCATATCAAATTTTCATAGATTACGCTTACCTCAATCGCTAATCTCCTCGTGGAGTTCATTTTCATCCGCGTCATACATGTTTTCCCGATATTTCAGCATCCCTTTTTGAAACAAGCAAGACCGCTAGCTTCTTTAACACCTCTTATAATAGCAGCAAAGGAAGCTGCAAAAGGTCATTAGAAGAGCGGTGACTGAAAGTGAGGTCATGTAATATGATCTCTGGATTAACTTTGCAAGAAAATAATGAATCACCCTCCCAAACGGAAACGGCACAATAATTCAATAATATATATTAAATAATGAATAAACGTATATAAATATATAAATATATATAGGACATAGATAGATAGAACTTATCCGATACCTTAAAAAGTATCGTGATGTGGTTTCAAAGTTTTTAAATTGCTGGATTCTCGCATGTTGCGGGAGAGAAAGCTAAATCAGAAAAACTGTGAACGATCTGACGGCAGAAGTCTTGCGATCCTCTGTGCGTCGTTATTTTATTGGTGGCGAGTAGCTCGTAACTTCTTATTTAAATAGTTTTTGAAGTAAGAATAAATGCAAGTGGCTTAGTGCCCGAGGAGCTCTCGTACTAATATGAAACTATCACCGGGGATGTTCAAGCAACTGTCAGTTATTTTCTAAAAATATAAAACTAGTATTACTGACTCTAAAATTGAAGATCAGAGTTAGCTACAAACACACATTATTTATAGCAAGAACCTTATTAGAAGATACCATAAACAAATGTGAACAAGTACATAGGACCTATTCTAATACATTATTATGGTTTAACAAGAAATCGTGAGAGAAGAAAATTGGTCTTCACGTCAGACTTATATTTTTTGAATGAAGTTACGGAAGCCAGAGCAATATGTTTTCAGTCTTTTGGTCTGTCAGTATAACGTAGATGTATAAGCAATAGCCTAACTTGTTTTAAACGTTCTCAAGAATCGCGTTCTTGTCATCGGATGATAGCATGCTCTGTTTAGTTGTCTTTTAAGTTAATACGCTTAGTGATATCTTCTTAGGCATGATCGCTGAATCGCATTTCACAGATCGAGAATTGTTGCTTCCCATGTACATATACATAAAGTGCAACTAACTTGTATTAAACCTAAACATGCAAACCTAAGATTATACGTTTTGAAGATAGAGAGTGTAAACCCACCTATTAACGAAACTTTTACAAGGGTGTAAGCCAAGATATATTCGGCTATTCTGCGGTCCTGCCTAAAGAAACATGATTTTTTTACTATTTACCAACATCCTCACAGGGATGAACGAGGAGACTTTGTCCCTAATTTGCTATTCAAATATTGCAGTTGCATATTACGTTAGTATGTACATAACGTAGAAAATTAACTTTATTAAAGATATGGTGAAATTAAGAGTCGATTTAGCACATGCGATTCTTATTTGAAGCTATTTTTATTCTAAGCTAAAAGGGTAACTACTTCATTTTGTTTGCATTACCAATGAGACACGTTAAGATATCCACCCCGTTACTAAGATATCGTAGATATAAGAACATCTTTTTATGGATACATTTGATCCAATTGCGTGTGTTCTTTGATACAGTCAAACACAGTTATACTTAACGTGTCTTATAAAGAATGAACGGATGATCGACGAAATTTTAAAACAAGATTCAAATGTAGGAGCATTTTGTGACACTATAAAGTGCCTGTCTTGTCATGTTTAGAGACGTGAAAAAACGCGCTAGATTCCTTGCGATCATGATCACAAGTCGGCAATTGACGATGCATACGTTGCGTTAATGTTTTGTGTAAAGTAAGGGTTACATATGGTTGTACTACATTGACCGTAACAAGTAATGTCTTTCCTAATTGTATTATATTTCGGACACATTGCAGCAATGAAGCGCAAAGCTTAAGTATTTAGTTTAGTAAGTATTTTTTAGACATCTGACTGTTTTACTCTTTTCTTTTTTATTATGTGTAGGATTTTGTCGTAGATTTATGGTAATAAAATCATATGGAACCATTATGCATACGAAAGAATGGGACAGTATATTCAGTACGAAACCAGAAGTTATTAAAACCATATTATTTGGTAAAGAAAAAAAGATATAAGTAATAATGAATTTATCTTATTGATTTTATCTTGTTTTCTTAGTACTGCTATTAATAGCCTGACTACATTTTTTTTATAATAAACAGTGACGTCTAACTGTATTTGACAGACGAAGCGACTCAGTTTGCATTTCGCTTACGGCTAAATTTGGAGTAGCATGCTGAGGGATAAATGTATTTACCTTTAATGAATCAGGGACTACCATGTAACATGTTAATTGAATTCACGTCTCAGTATTCCGTGAGAACGAGCTCTTGCATTATTCCAGTTCAGCATCCACTCCGAATTGATATGGAGTTGTAAGCAATGTTAGGAAGTATAGCATCAAAGTAATTGTGCACGTCTAGTATTAATAAAACTATTACTATGCAATTGAAAGGTGCGATCCAGGGTCAAATTGACGCAATATCCGATGAAAGAACTAAGCGAGGTCCTGCATTTTCACAAATATCTTCGACGATATCGACGTCCATGTTTCGTGAGTGTATTATGATGACAGTTACTACGAATGTTTCACCTATTAGCAGCTACAAATTAAGTTTATTTTGACTTGTGCATCGAGCCGTTTACGATGTAAAAGTTACTTGTTCATATTGGCAGAACAGAAATGGTATACCAAACACAGCTAGGCATATAGATGTTCAATAATGCAAACGTTTTGCGCACAGCAAATTCGTTATTCGAATGCAAAAAGTACAAAATGTACCATAATATGCCTTACTCTATTAAAAAAAATAGTGCTACTCACGAAAGTAAAGTATTCATTATTTTTGACATTGAAAAAGAAATTATGAAGTATAGCGTTTGAAGCAAGATATCACGTAAATATGAACAAGTAACAAATTCCTTTGCATTCGCGCCTCGAAGTACTGTTCCAAGTGCATTTAAGTATTTACTAAGAGACGTATTATTGTCGTTTTAGGATTATAAAATAGGTTCCTACTGAGATCAAATTATGCATATATACACATCGTTTCACCATTTTTATGCGATGTTTTTGAAAATGCCTTGAGATCTCATCGTGAAAGAACCAGGCCTAGTAGCAAAGTTATTTATTTATTGCGTATTGTGATTGCAACATTCAATATATCATTTTTCATTCAAATTTACTATCCATTAATATGCAAAACTATTCTGCGAAAATTTGAGTTTTACGGAAAGCGTACACTAAAACCGACGATGGTAGCTTTTAAAGGCGAACAAAGGCAGTAGGAGGATAATGAATTATTGTAAAAATAACGCCTAGAATTTTGCGTATATATTGTACTGTAATACCTTTTAGTTTGTTTTAAAACGTTACAATATAAGGAAACATTTTATAACAAAAATCGTTGTTCCTTTGGTATGATTTTCCCTGTGTTACACTATTAAATCATAGAGAATAATTTTATAAATAGGATAAATCATGTACGACGCTACGGAAGTAGACGCAGTCCTTTGTTACGCATATAAGGGTTGCATAATGATTACAGTGAAACATTTTACATTTTTCATCGTCAGCGCGTTAAGAAGAATTAGAGCCACTAATTATTTGTATAATACGCTTTTTATATATTGCTATATATGAAAAAATAACAGGCTTTCGTTATAAAATCTTGGTCATATATGTTACATTACTTTATTGTGCCCTATACATTAAACTCGATAAATATAATACCTCATATTTGCGTTGTGTATGTACAAAGCTTCTCCAATATTAAAGACTAATATGACATATCGAGCTCTGATTATAATTTATGCTTTACCAAAACGCACTGCTGCAAATTCGGAGCATTGGAATTCCTAAGTAAGCGGAAAGCTCTTTAGCCAGTTTCGATATTCAAATGCAAAATATTTCGGGAAGCTTTTGCAAAGTAGCATTATATCGAACTCTTATCCGCCATATAAAAGTGCACTTTTTTCGCACCACTATTGCGGTGGTTGGAAACGCAAAACTTTGTGTACAGAAAATAAAGTATTACTCCAGCGTTTTAGGCAGACGATTATAGAAAACTCATCAACTGCTGCTTTATGCTGAGACTCTGGATACAGAATTATCACTCTTGCTTAAATATAGTAATAGAGAAACGTCGGTTGACAATCTTATGACAGCGTCTTCTTTTCGTCCCCGGCTTCATGGAAGTTTATGGAGGCTGAGTTAATGCAGAATCGTTTCCTCGATGGTTTTGGGCCGTCATTGAATACATGTCCCAAATGTGAACCACACTTTGAACAGGTCACTTCGGTCCGCACCATATCTGGGTTTGCGATCAGCAGTAGTAGATTTCCACCAACTGTGCGTCAATTTGTCGACGCAGGTTTCGTGTGTCAATGGTGAAAGTGAAGTGGTAGCGGAGCGGTAGGAAGACAAAGGAAAGAGAATAATAGAGTGTGATTAAACGCAGACCAACACCCTCCTTTTTACACTTTAAATGCTTCCCAATAGTAGCAGCGTAGAAAAAGTGAAATTACATTAGTAAAGAAATGCTTGATTTACGACATACATGTATGCGTTGCTTCGATCTAACCAGTAGAAGGTGGAAAACTATAATATCAGAACTAAAATACAAGATAGAAACAACGGATATTCTTAAAACCAGGTTTCCTTTACAAAAAGAAAAATATCAAAGCTTCTTTGTGTTAGATACCCGTGAAGTTGCTGCTTGCTTGATTCATCCATCGGTGAATCTTCTATTGCCGGTTTTACGTTCGATACACTCTTCCTATTGAATCTCAACGAGTGACTTCAAACTGATAACTATTTAACGATCATCGATATGATATCAGGTTGGGTCTTCGGAAAACGACAGACCTAATTACTTAAAAATATACAAAATGTTGATCTTAGATAAGAGTATTACTACATATAAAAATACTCTGCCTTATGAGTACCATCTATTCCAGATATACATGAAAGATTTATTTTGAAGGACAAAATCAATTATCAGTGACACTAATCCTCTCTGCCATACGTGTTCCTATTACATTCGAGGCCTAATATATATATATATATAATTTGACACTAACCAATTATTGAAATGAATGAAACGCTATTATGTTTAAAACAGCAGCAATATTCGAGTATCATTACATCGAACCAAGATGTTATTGCAAAAACTACTACAAAACACAATAATGAATCAGAATAATGAAGGTAGTAGTTTTAATAAAATTATGATGAAAAAATGATGTATAAAGCAAAATAGCTATATGTTAATAATCCTATCATACGCCGAAATAGTAAAAAGTATTATGTTGCCCTGTATATCTCATTACACAGAAATTATATTGTTCGCAATTTACAGCTACAATTTCAAATTCCTGTAGAATTTGAGGTGAGTCTAACACAATCACACTCTAAGCAGTGGGCATGCAGGATATAGGAGATCAGGATCTTTTGCCTTTCTAATAATAGATAAGATGACTAATGCATAGTATAATCTTAGATTTCACAAATAGAAGACTACGAAAAAAATACAAAAAATGACAATCGTTTAATACTCTTCTTAATACTCAATAGTTCAAAGATAATTTTATAGTTTGAGTTTCATACAAACTGGTTCCATAAAATTTCTTTAACATTCATGTGAATATTAAGATTATTGAAAATATGTGTATAAAAGAATTAATGAGTACTCTGCCAAGAAGAAAATAGAATTTTAGAAGGCTGGATGTAAATCAATGCGATGTTTAAGGAAGGGTGTGTGAAAGAGTCAATGTAAAAAAACTCAATAGAATTATTAATAATGACAAACAGAGATTTCCTTTTCGTTGCTTACATGTTTCATTATATTTTATTATTAAGAGAATTCTCTGTTCACCATTATGATATAGCTCTCAAGATTATGCTAGATAGTCAAAGGGTAGTATCTTGAGACCAATACCTCTAATACGTATGCATAGCATATCAAAATCAAAAGAAAAGAAAAATCTACAGTAGTACGCTAAGAATATCAGTAGAACTAGTAAGATCTTAAGACCAATTAATGATTAATAATTAGGCAGAATTACGTACCATTAGATGTGTCTTTGGTTAATTTCACACGTCCCTGCTCTAGAACTTCATTGAAAGCAGGCCAACCACAGCCACTGTCGTACTTTGTATCAGAAGAGAAAAGTTCTTGATCACAGACTATGCAGGTGTAGGTGCCCTTTTCATAAAAACTGTTGTAGCAACCAGTGTAGGGTCTGAGGAGATCAGAGAAGGTTAGATTAGATGCATCGAGCTAAAAATACAACAGGAAATCAAAGTGTGGGGACCTGTGTTTTATTTTTACGCAACTCGGTCATGACGCAAAGTCAGACACATGCTCTTGAAAGCTATTTTAGAGCAGAGTCGCTCGAGGGTAACAGTTTCCACAACGTGGAAAATACTTTCATGGAATCACGCAATCCGTGTGTGGTACTACGATTTCTTAATTACATTTTTAGACATTGTTACCGAAGAAAATGCCATTTCGGGTACACGAAGATCCTCATTTTTAATGTATTGCGTTTTATCGCTATTACTAAAGGATTAGCCTCTGTTGTGAAACGGCAAATTTGATTAAAGAATCATGTTAAGTCCGATAGGGCTCAGCGGATCACCGACAAATTTACTACGTTTTATTTGCTTTCACATCGTCAATACTATAATATTGTCAGACTCAATGGGAATCAGAGAAGTTCACGTTTTATTAAACAAGCAAGTCATGGTTTCAAGATCACGAACCGGTGTCATAAGAGGAGATTATAACTAAGTAACCAATATATCAATCATTCCTGAAATGCGTACCTCTCAGTGCCCTTTTCCTGGGTGACATGCCACTGCAGTGGCGTCAGGCGTTTCTTTAATTCCTCCTTGTTGACTTCGGACGTCATCGTTCTGGCTGGAACTTCAAACGCAGGGAAGGGAATGCAGAGTCGGAAAGTGACTCGGGGTATTTAAAGCGGAAAAACGGAAACGGAGCTGCTTGCCGCGCTTTCCTCCGGCAGTCCTGCAAGCACGACGCAAAGTGCAGAAGCAGCACTGCCACTGTGTCACTGCCACTGCCGGCTGGCTATTCCCTCAGATCCATGGACGATCAGATTTCCTGACCTTGGTTCAACTAGGTTGAACCAATCAGCTTCGACGAATATGATAACAAGAGTGTGTGCGCCTACGACACGTGGCGACGACGGAGGAAAACGGGGTGGCATGGGGTCACAACCGCATTCGCAAGATGCTCCGAATCGTCCACAAGACTTTCGCATACCATACAATACAGCAATAATGCAACTATTTATGCCTGCATACTTTGTTAAATCTTTACATTTAAGATCGTTCATGCGTAATTTCTTCAACCTTCGTCATATTCTCCTCATAAACCCTTGAACCCTTATATGGAGCGATGAGTACTCTACAGAGAATGCGCGTCTATTAGTCATAGAAATACTCCAAAAAACTGGGTCCTCTGGATTAGGCTGAAGATCTTGGAATCTGCCTTATATATAATTTATTTTGTTTCCGTTTTTACCATATATTTAAATAAAAGTTCACCATTAAAATATGTGGAATAAATATTATCTAATTCATTTTTTGGATTATGTTCACGCGGAGAAGCAAAAAAAGGGACTCTCGAGTCTATTCGTGCTGCTTGAAAACGAATCACATATGCTCAGTGCACTCTTTGTGTGTGGGTCCAACATGCGTTTTATTTTAAAAATGCTATCAATAGAAAGAATTAGGATGAAACTTAATACTGACTAAAGCGGGAACTTCTAGATCTCACTGACTAGACGCGAAATAAATCGACGTAGATGGCAATAGCCGGTATACGGAATCAAAGTTTTTTCGATTAACACAAATATATTTAATACAAAAGAAAAATAAAATTACAACCAATAAACAGTCTATAAATTCTACTTATTTACTATGGACATTTATAAGTAACATATATCAAGATAGAAAAACATCGTAAATACAAACCTATTAGACGAGTCGAGGGGTTAACATTTCTGAATAACACGATGTGTTGCATACGCAGTCTAGCCAAGTTCCTACAAATAATTTCCATTTCCGAATCGTGTTTCTTTTAATTCTTGAGAGTATGAAAGCTGTATTGTAAAGATTCCGTGTATAACCACAACAACTTGGCCTCTATTATATGCTCTCGAGAGGTAACTGTTAATGAAAAATTAGAGTGCGATATATCGCGAATAAAATGCATTTAGAAAACGTTGGTCTGCTCATGTTGGATCATCCATCCTCTGTTATTCCGAACCGACAGAGTAAGAAGGGAATGTGTTACCAGTAAACGATGCAGAATTTTCGAACACACTCTGGCGACGAGGTTTCGTGGCCGACCGCGGCCAATCCCAATCGCCGTGTTTCTGTGTGATGTTCATGTGAGTCTGTGCCCCTTTCGTCGAGCGGTTTCAACGCGGCAAAACTCAGCGTCCGACGTGAAGCAACGCGATTTTGCGGCCCAACTCAATGTAAATATGTTGTGCTAGTGCGGCGAAGTCCAGGAACGATGAGCTTCTCCAGCGATGAAGTCAACTTTTTGGTCTACCGATATCTTCAAGAGTCCGGTACGCGATGCAATGTCAAGTAACCTCTAGCATCCTAAGTCCGGCCTGGTATACACCCGAACTGTTTGTTGTGCCCATCGATCATTTTCGTCTGCATCCTGTATGAATAATGGAAAACAAACAGGCTTATCGGGCGATACTTTTAATATTCAGTTATATAGTTCCTGTGTATACAATCAAGCAGTAATTGTAATTTGTCTGTGATGCTTGAAGAGGTACACAATCTAGAACTCGTCGTTTTGGTTTCAGGGTTTCAGCATTCCGCATATACCTTCGGCATAGAATCCCACATATCACAAAGTAATATAAATGGAGCTTTAGTACCACCAGCAGCCCTTTTATCTATCCTCCAAAAAGGTCTCTTGTACACTGAAGCAGAGATTTCTATAGGGGAAGATGGTACCGAACAGAGAATGGTTGAGTCTTTGTCGCTCATTGATGCTGTCATGCCAGACGTAGTAGCATCTAGGCAAAATCAAATTAATCAACAGAAACAGCAAGTGAAGACAGAAGTGCAAGATACAAATGGAGAGGAAGGTAATGTCTTATTGCGCGTTATATATTAGTAAGATGTGCCTGGTACACCCTGGTTCATAATTATAACGTCACTTTATGGACCTCCTTATCAAACCAGGAAGATTAAAGGACCGCTTTGAATCTTGGACATTTTATACGCACACATGTTTTGCTTTCATGCTGTATTACAAGGCATGGACTAACCTTTTTCATTAGTGGAAAAGTATATTTCATGTGTACCGGTGTACAGTGTTGATAGAAGATATAATTGCCAAATGACTGATAACTTGTCCATAAGTCAGGAGCATACACACCTAATATTTAAGTTTATTGCTTGTAAAAAGTATCAGATTTTTTACAGTATTTGTTTCTTTGCAGTCGTCACATCTAATGAAGGCGTTGGCACAAATGAAAGGGGTGGGGATAGGACAGAAATGGAAGTGGATGAACAACAGCAAGGAACAGGTGGTGGAACTAATGCAAGTGCTGTTGAAATCCCAGCGAGTAAAGCCACAATATTGCGTGGCCATGAATCGGAAGTATTTATATGTGCTTGGAATCCAACCACCGATCTCCTGGCTTCCGGTTCTGGCGATAGTACAGCACGTATTTGGGATATGTCCGATAATGCTCAAGCACCTAATCAACTTGTTTTAAGGCATTGTATACAAAAGGGTGGCACTGAAGTGCCAAGTAACAAAGATGTAACATCCTTGGATTGGAAGGTGTCTATTGTTTTTAATTATTGAAGTTATTACTCATTGAAATGTAAATTAACTGTATTATTTGTTTTGCTCTAGTGCGACGGTACCTTATTAGCGACTGGAAGTTATGACGGTTACGCGCGTATCTGGACGACGGGTGGTCGATTAGCTTCGACACTAGGCCAACATAAAGGTCCTATTTTTGCACTGAAATGGAATAAACGTGGTAATTATATTTTAAGTGCTGGTGTTGATAAAACGACTATTATATGGGACGCCGAAAGTGGACAGTGCACCCAGCAATTTAGTTTCCATTGTGCACCTGCTTTGGATGTTGATTGGCAGACAAACACATCGTTTGCAAGCTGTTCTACAGATCAGTGCATTCATGTGTGCAAACTTAACGTTGATAAACCTATCAAGAGCTTCCAGGGACATACGGTATGTGATATTTGGTAAAAAATTGTTCACCTTTTTTATTTTGTATAAATATAACTCGAATGTATTGGCTTATACAGAACGAGGTAAATGCTATTAAATGGGATCCGCAAGGGACATTATTGGCTAGTTGTTCGGACGACATGAGTCTTAAGATTTGGTCCATGAAACAAGATACATGGGTACACGACCTGCAAGCTCATAGCAAAGAGATATACACGATAAAATGGTCGCCTACTGGGCCTGGGACGCATAATCCGAATATGAACTTAACTTTAGCTAGTGCGTCATTTGATTCAACCGTGAGATTATGGGATGTTGAGAGAGGTGCTTGCATACACACACTTACGAAACATACCGAGCCAGTGTACAGTGTAGCATTTAGTCCCGATGGTAAATTTCTCGCCAGTGGAAGTTTCGATAAATGTGTTCATATTTGGTCCACGCAGGTACTTACAGCAAAATATAAAGGATTAATTGAAAGAAAATGTGTGTATTATATTGTGGGTCATCAATTTCTATCTTGATGTTTCCAGAGTGGTCAATTGGTGCACAGTTACAGAGGTACAGGAGGAATTTTCGAGGTATGTTGGAACAGTCGAGGCGACAAAGTTGGTGCTTCTGCATCGGATGGCAGTGTATTCGTTCTTGACCTTCGTAAACTGTGATCGCAATCATGTGTTAGACTGTACTTTTTTTTATGCGGATTCATCACGTCTTTATTCCTAAGTTATCTTCGGTACATTGCACATTACTGCCACGTCACGTATTCTCTCTTCATATTGGCAACTACATTTGACGGCGGAAACTACCTCTACTTCTGATCGATGATAATTTGAGAGATTTATTTGTACATTAGACTGGAAGACTTAGAAAAGACTACATCTTCAACATGTAATAATAATAAGAATTATGAAAAGACAGCATCATGGTTTTAACGCGTTTTTCTGAGAATCATTTAGAAGTGGATGCAGAAAAAGAATATTGTACATTAATATTTTCAACCGTGACACTCTGTACAGTGAAGCAGTTTGACAGACTTTATATTACAAGAAAGAATGGTAAGCTACTATTCTCATGTACTAGAAGTGCATGGGACACACGTTGTAATTGTAATAATAATAATACTAAGTATTATATAAACACCGGTAATGAAGAAAAAAATAAACTTTTTTAAGGAATATCACTGCACATTTTTTCGTTATATATCTTTATTCTCTATTACATTCTAACATCACTGTATTTAGTCAAACAAGGTAAGCAAAGATACATACAGTCATCACTTAGTTTAAGTGAATTTACGCCAATTAAGTATAATGCAATACCAGTATCGATAAACATTCATCGACGCCGACACGAAACAACCATATATTGCTAATACACATAAATCGAAGTCGAGAATAAATAATAAGGTTGCATGATAATACTATTGAGTGTTCAAATAAATAGTATTCTACGACTAGCTATACGCGATAGACATACTTATGATCTAACAGACATTCCTCTCGAAACTTTTTATTTACATTAGTATGTTTTATCTTCACGAGGTAAGCAGATTTCGATGTATCACCTGTGGATATATTCGGCTATTTATTCTATGGAATGTCTTTCGCAGTACTACACATCGATGGTTCACAAGAGAACTTGAAGGAGAATAAGCTACTGTTAGTAAACAGGGCGAAAATAAATAATTCAAATACACATAGAAATACGAATTAGACAGTAGGAAGATCGTACAGACATATCAGAGTTACTTGAAAACTTGGACTCAACATATATACAGATACATATCGAAAACTCTATTAGTTAACTGACAATTAATTCCGAGGGTTGTTTTCTAGTATAACAGCCAGAAATAAAATAAATATGCGCGGAGGAATATCATTGTCAAGATACGATTATGTCTGTAGCACGCGATAGAGAGAAAAGATCTAAGATTGGGTCGCGTTACCTCTAAATACTGAAAATCATTTCCCTGGTCACATGACTTAGACACACCACTCTTGAATAAATACCACGAATAAATATTGAATACATTTAAACTAAAGGAATACACGTCTGCTCCAAGTCAAACATATCTATTAACTAATTTCACATTTGCAGGAAATGCACGACCATCATTAATACTCCGTGTAAGGGACTCAGGTACGGTAAGTGGAGTTTCTCTATAAAGAATATGGCATGACTTAATCACAACAAATAATACTGTTCAGGTGTATCACTTTGTGACTGGCAACCGAAAGAGGAAGTATGAAACAGAGCAAATTTTCGACATAGCGTAATACCTCAAATCTCATACTGTTTCATCTCAGCCGATGTATGAGCTAACGTGGCCCGAATTATAGGTTTCAAGTTTTGCTGTGCCAGTGCGCCATAATATGTACTTCCAAGCGCGCCGTGTGCAAGTGCATGTAAGACAACATTTAACGACACAGTGTGCCAGATTGAGAATCAGATAGTGCGTCGAAACATATATATATATATATATATATATATATATATACGCAGAACAATTTTGAAACTACTGTGCGCGGCTCGCCGTTCGATTGATCGGGAGCCGCAATTGTTCAATAACAATCTTTCACTAGAAATATAATTTGCATCGGTATTATTGGCCGAGGAAGTAACACTAGTACACTAGGTAGCCCGTTCGCTTGTACCTGAAAAGAAGTAATAGATCACACATAAACTTCGTGCTGTCTTATCGTATATTCTTCGAACTTATTGCCCCAGTTGTTTACTCCTCGGTTCGCTCTCGAAAGACGGGATCGGGCAGCCATCCTTGCTCGATCGAGTATTCCAAGCCGCTTCTTATCCTTCCGCTTATATCTTTAGCAGTGTCGCTGTTGTAGGGTCGCACGGATCTCTTACCGACGGTTTCTAAGAATCGACGATTGGCGTCGATCTGCCGTTGATCTTGCAATGCTTTCTTACGAGCCAATTCCAATAGGACTCTCTGCCTCAGGACATCCAATGAGTTCACGATCGAAAGTGAACCAATCCTCTTGGTTCGTGTCAATCTTGATTCCGGATCGCTATTCACGGTAAACATCTCATTCTGCAACATAAATATCCAACAACTTATCAGAATACGTACATTTTCTAAAGCATCGCGTACACTGGCAAATCTACCGCGAGTATTTTCACTTGCATGTAAGCGAAACACTGACTAGTCGACTTGACGGCCGGCAAAGCGAGCAAAAAAAATATTCATATATGCAATCCACCGTTTGCTGACCTATCCATGTGCCGCGTTCTCTCGGTTTTATTGCTACTTGTCGAGAATAGGAGTTAAAGTGCCTGGACGAGGAAGATGTGGGTGGGATGAAAGTTTAATTGTACACTCATAGACTGAGGATGATTTTAACTTCAGTTCTATTCTAATTAACTTTGAATCTCAGAATACTACATCCATTGTTACTACTTTACTTTATTATTCAAAAGGTATTATTCCTTGTTTGAATGATATATAACGTATAAAGGAAACTGAACAGATAACACACAATGAAACTAGTTTTAGAATTCTCGCATTGACGATATTGTCATTGATGAGAAATAGATACAAAGTTTACATTTCCGTGCGGTTTAGGACAGTGAAACAAATGGTGCACTATTTCACTATGAATGGATGCTAACAAACTTCAATGAATGGACATTGAAATAGATATTGGATAGAATGTCAGACCCGATTCATGTAGAAGTCTCATACTTTCTATTCACACCTGCTGAAGTTACAAATTCGATTATATGCATGATAAATGAAATTACATTTACGTGAAAGCATATGCTGGTGACATTATTCCCTATAAATACATTCAAATATTCTGCCATCGTCAATTACTTCATTAATAATGCAAACGCGATGCTGGTTCTTTTACAAAGAAAATTGTCGAGGGATCGTCGCATTATTCGCAGTCGTGCATATTTAAAATGTTATTTCATGATATTCCCAATTACCCCGGGCAAACGCGATTTCCATAATTGCATTACGATTCTCGTTCGGCGCTCATTATTCTTCTGACAGCTACCGATAATTCAAAGGCTCGCCTCCCACGCATGACTTAATTAATCGCCGTGCTAAAGGGACTAAAAGCTTTGCAGGTGCATCGCAGCTACGGTAAATTGAGTTGTACAGAGAATTCGGCTGGAAAATGCCTTACCTGTAAATCCGGAATCCATTGGTCCAATAGCACGAATACCTTCGGACTGTGTGATTGAGAATTAGAGTTAGCGGCTAGAATTGCCGTGAGGATCGTGATTAATATCAGCTTGTTCTGATGGAAAGACATCTGAAACAAAATGCAATAAATTACATTTCTTTTCAAATACTATATTTCGTTCTATTTGCCTGTAAATTGTAATTTTGCGATTATTAATTTATAGTGTGGATTAATTCTATGAAGTAGTAATTAATTAAATAAATTCTACGTTTGTTAGACGAATTCTTATCCAGTTGTAATTATGCTTGCCATGGATTGGGTTTCAATTACTATCTTATGCGATCGATACCTCGTTTTCTCCGACTACTCAATTCATTTTCTCAGGCGCAGTTCCGAAAGTTAGTAAGTCACACAATCGAGGGAATCTGGCATATTTTCCAATCATCTATAGAACGTTTCAATCTCGTTCATTCTCTTCTCAGAACGTCCTTTGATGCCAGCAGTATATTGAACAAAAGCAGCGTAGCAAATAAAGGGAACTGCTGCTTTCTGTCATTGAAATACTCAGTTCTCATTTTAGATTGTTCTCGTAATTTCGAGCAACATCGAGCGAATGTACGCGTCGGTACGCATAACTTTAATTATCCAACTTGACGTATAACGACACGTAATACAATGTCATATTATCTCAAAGACTTTCCGATGTATACTTCACTGATTGAATCTCGACCCTGGATCGTCAGAGTGTTTCTCTACTGTCTATTATCTGACAAGGCGATCCTCTGATAGCCGGATTTCAATAGGCGAGGAAGTTACTTTGTGCCAGCCCTGTTTGCCGAATCAATATCCGGATCATTCTTGTCTTTGCCATCTGATGGAAGTGTCACGAAAGCATACCCGTAGTGTACCTTACTTTTATCTTATTCTGTATCTGTCGATATAAAACCATATTGATTTAAGTTCAATTTAAAAACACAAAGTCTAATACAAGTTAATCCTTACGGAATAAATATTTAGAATATTAAATATTATTATACTTATTATAATATTATATTCAATTTCATGCAACTAGCTTACAGTCGATGAAATATTTGTACTTTATTAAGTATCTATTTTTTAACGCAAAGTGTTGAATGGGAGGAATATCCATACAAGGAGTAAGAATGGCCGCTTTGCTATTCGATAAATATGGGTCGGTATGTCGGTGGAGGTGCCGACAGTAGTCAGCTTTGGCGTCGTCGTCGGCGTCGTCGTCGTACTCGGGTTCATTAACACCAGGGGCTTAATTTGCCCGTGGTAATTTCGAGCAGCCGTCCCGCTTTCCAATTACCACGATTTGCCTTCCCTCGCGCCGCTGCGTCAAATCTGCCGGTCAATTTCGTCTTTTTTCCAAATGCTGTATCGCACCCCACGGAAACTACCTTTTACACCCGTGTGCTTTGCACAGGTAATGTCTAATTAGGGTCTAACGAATTGATAAGTACAAAGCCAAATCTTTACTCTGTTGAACTCATCCGAATATTGGAATTCTCTTATTTACAATAACCGCAAAGCACTATCAGATTCCACAGACTGTATAAAAATATATTGAAATGAATTAACTCTGTACAGACTACAGTGAAATAATTATCCTTTTATATAATATTATTTCGTCTAAATAATGGAAAAGGAGAATTACGCGTCAAGTATTTCATTTAACTTATTGTTGCATTTATTTGCTCAACTAAAATGCGAAGTAGCGCTTTTCGACACGCGTCTGCGCGCAGTTAGAAAAGGCGTCATCGTCAGAGACTTCACTGTTCTCGTTTTACAGAGGGGAACTTTAAACTCGTCCGTGAGTTAAGAACTTAATTACGCGGTGACGGCAGCAGCAGTAGAAGAAAGGGCGAGGAATACCGGGATATTCTCCGATGCAACAGGCGTGAAATTATTCGCACTGCCGAGGTTCCGTCTCTGTGTATGGCACTACTTTTTGATTTCATGGATCACAAACACAGCACAGATGCAAGAATTACCTTTACCATTTTCACCCTCCTAAAATCCACCTTCGATATGGACTCTTCCATTAACAACGTCTCAGTAGTATAAGCAGAAATAAGTCAGACACTTAGAAACCTGCACCTGTTTCACAGTGCACAATGGTACATGGTGTTCGACTACACTTTAATTGGAGTTTTGTGTACATAAAACTTCTGGTAAAACCTGCTAGAGAGTATCGAGAAACCGTTCGATCTTCCTTCGACTTCCTATACAAACTTGGTCGATCTTTGCTCATCAAGTTCATTAACTCTTCGAGTACACATTGAGTAAAATCACACACTTTTTGAATTACGTAAACTCTCCGATTTTTGTTCGGTCTATCCATTTTTTTAAATTATCTAGAAAGAGAATGATGTGATTTTTCAAATTTTAGGTTGAAATTGATATGCAAAGAATGTATTTTCAGGCCCTAATTCGAGGCAATTCAACGGACTACCACTCTGCGATATCCTTAATCGCTGTGACGCGACACGTGCGCCTACGTATTCCAATACACGTAGGGTGGCTTATGCCGCTCGCTACTTTCCCTCAATCCAACGACCCCCACGTATGCAAATACCCGCCAGATAACGTTAACACCACACCCCCCTCTTTACGAGCGCACTTCCGTACGGTGATAAGCTCGAACCAGCGACGCAAGAAAAATCCAAATTCTTCTTTCGCTAGTTTACTACGCATTTCCCTCGCTCATTGCGCTCCTTCGAATGATTTAATAAAAATGTGTGAAACCCCCCATTGTTTCTACCGACCGAATTGCTAAGTAATCTGTCTGAAATTCATTTGCAATTTCACTGAAAAATGCGTCTCTAGAACAAGAATATACGAACCAATAGAATTGTTCACTTTACACTCATGTTGAAATATATGAAGCCATCCGTGTAGCTGTGTAGAACAGTGGATGCAAATTATTCAAATAGAAACTACAACTTTGAAGCACAAAGTACGAAGTAGTACCATCTATTTCTCGAGAAGATGTGCCCGGAAGGAAAGGCAAAATTCACTTCGTATGCAGATTGTCCTTGCGCTCATTGTTAAATCCCGTAAATAAGTTGTAATAGTAGGATAGAGTGCATGATTAATGGAAAATGACCTCAAATTCTCATGTTTACTTATTATAGACTTGGTGGCTTTTGCTAATTTTAGATTGACATTGTAGCAAGTGCACACATGAGTCTATCTGAATAGTGAAACGAGAAACCGCAACACAATGCAATACGCATACAACGGTATTCGGGGCTGCGAGTATATCTACCGGAAATTTATTACTCTCACGCGGGTAGAATGGGGATTAGTTCGGTGCATTGATTCGCTGCCAGTTCGATTGACCAGAACTAATATTGACATTATACTGTCGCGATAGGCAAGCATGTATTTCTTTAGTCCACAAAATTTGCATTTAACGCGTACTGCAATGATAAAAATTCTGCTTTCAAATTGACGCGCTAGTTGCGACGGCGAAGCTTGAAGGAGCGCCAAATTAAAGTGGAATGAAATGCAAATCCGAGTCTTTTCCTGAATTACGTTGAAACGAAACATCGCTATGTGTGCGGGACAGTGAAATGGCTGCTCGGAATGACATTTCGATTACTTAAACGTATTTTAAAAGATAATTACGGAAATTTACGTAAGAATCTTTTTCTGGCTTTTCAGCACGAATTTCTAGGCGCCAACAGTTTGCAACAGATTCGTTTGTTCCTGTTGTTGATGTTTTAATCTTTGTTAAGTAATTATAAAACTCTTAATTCATTTGAAGTGACAACAACACTGGAGTGATTAAAAATAAACTGGAAAATAAACGAGCACTCGTTTTATCAAGGACATGTAGATTGGTACAAATAGTTTACTGAACGTGCCGATGTTATTAATGATCATGCAAAAAGGATACTCATGAATGTCGAGGATTGAGAGAAGTGAACGTTGAGTGGTACTACTTGCGCGCCAGACGCGCAAGTGGTATAACCCTGTGTTGAGTCAGACGCAGGGCGGAATCTAGTAGTATGACGCGACATGCTCTTGCAGTAAGCCCTTTAATAATAACCTTATATCATCTATTCTATGTATGTTAATGATTAAATTATAAATATTTGACTAAATATTTAATTTAACAATCGGATTACATATTCTTTTGCGAATGTTTATTTTGCAAGGCTCTGAAAGCTTTTGTCTAATGAATTAAACACTTTTTCTCTTCCAGTACTTTAGTGCGCGCAATAAAAGTGCGAGGTTTTTTTAAACTACGTGTAGGGCGTTCCATTGTGCCTTTGTGTGTTCAGTTCATCCACGAATAAAACGTTCGCACCGGAACTGCTGATGCAAAAGTTCTCAGGGAAAATTTGCCATTTTTCATATTCACGCGGTAAGACGCGTGTTCGTGCTGACAAAAGTATCGCGCACGTTAAAGTTTCGCTGAGAGTAATCCTTGCACATTTATCATCAAATGTCAGCCAGAATATTTTTCGGCCTCGCATTCAAGCTGGGCTATGCACGTCACGTACGTTCCACTGCTTCCTTGACCCCGCCGGAATTTTCCATCGTCCCACACGAAATTTTACGAATTGGAGCGCGCTTTAAAGCGGCTAAGCACTATAAATAGGAAGATCATAAACAGAAATGGCTAACGGAACGATACTTTTATGAGGGTCGCGCGAATCCGATTAGACAAAATGACCGCGCGCTAAAATCTGGCTGCAGTTTCACCGTTTAGTAACCATCGACGAACGAACTCTTCTTGAAATTAAGCAATAAATGGTTCAAACACTACTATCATTAAGGAAATAATGGCAACTGGTTTCCAGTTTAATATACACTTTAATTACTACGAAATATTTCGAAAACTCCAACTACCAAAAATTCTATTTTAAACAGTAACATCATTGATATATGACATTCACGATTCATACAAGACCAACAGTACTAATTCGACTGTTTGAACAGTAAATCAAGGCCAGAATAAATTGCGCATTTATCTCCGAATTCATTTCATTCCAGCTTGCCAGAGTCAGTCTCGTCAGGCGTATATGCACAAGCATGCTCGTACATCTCGGCGAGACTCATCGAGTGATCGCTATACATACATCCCTGACTCTGCTTGGCATTTCGAGCTCGGCAAGACCGCCGCTAACGAGAGCTGGTCGGACCAGAGTGAGTAGAAGTGGCACTACGAGCGATATCCTGAGAGTCCTCGAACCAGCAATGGCATTCAATGATATCGGCAAACAGAGGCCAGCGACGTGGAATGATTCGTTTACATCGATTCTTATACGAGTCAGTCGCGCTGATACATGTGCGTCTTGGGAATAAGGACCACAGCTTCCCCTTTTGCTCTTCTCCTTCTGTCAAGATGTCTCTAAAAGCCCAGCCAGGTGAAACAGCTCGAAAGGGCTTCGTTTCGAGAATCATTTCTCGTCAGGAATTCTCCCCTTCCTTTTCTCTTCTCCTACTCTATCTTTCGAAGTATTTCCAGAGAGGACAAACTACCGACGGGGATGAACTGTCGAGGAGTAGTATCAACTCCGGCGATTTAGTCCTCCTCGCTTCTAATATAAAGCTCAATGTCACTCGTCTGACAAGCAGTCTTCTCGCAACCGCCAGAGGAGTGAGAAATTTCGACAATGAACTTACTCACTACTCGACTCCTTCGTAGCTGATTACTCTCACTCACTCGTATCCCGACGAATTCGCTCCCTTTATACACCGGAGTGCTCCCATTTTCGGTGGTTGAATTTCAGCTTATTTCAACGCTACCGCTGTAACCACGTTTTAATGATTCGCTCGGGCTAAATTAAATGCTGGGAATGATAGGGAAATATCTCGTTTGTGCTCTTTGTGGTTGGAATATTCGTGCTGGTGATTGAATGTTAACTTGGGGGAATATTGTAATGTGGAGAAGTTGGATGTACTTTGTTTTAAGGGTAAAAGGATTTTATTTTAGTGGAAGGTGGAATAATATGTGTTGGATTTGTATGTATGGTAAGATGGGTAAATCCAAGCCTGTTTATGCAATAATAGAAGCAACCCCTTGGACTTTCTACGTTGAAATTTAGAGACATGCTACCATGAAAAGTTCAATATTTGCTGGAACTTTGCCCGCCGAACTCGCAGGTTTCCCTTCAACTTAAACACTTTCGTGAAATTTCTGTCGGGCTTCCTCCGTTAGACTGAGTTTATGAAGTTCCATTTTATAAGCCGACCGACTCGCTGCTTCATTGAATAACGAGTTGTGAAATCGTCAGATGGAACTGTTCGAATGTGGCTCCGACGGATAGTCGATTTTTCTCTTTCATTTTCGTTACTGATATTACCATTCTATTATTTCGAAAAGTAGTGTTTTCAGTATCTATCACTTTCTATAAACGTACCTTAAGTTTCAATTTATTCGACTTTGTTCCAATATCAGTGAAAATGGCTGGAGAAAATAGTACGAAAATTCTTTCAATCTCGCGTACTGAGAATTTAATATTTCAAAGTCTCAGCTTTCCGGCGAAATGCCGGCGGGAGTTGTGTTTACGCGAGAAACATCAACATGAAAACTATAAAACTACGCGAGTATACTAGGAACACTGAAATATCGAAGCAGCCGTCATCATAGGGTTGCAATTTCACTTTTCATAAACCGGAAAATCTATTAACGTCGTTTAGAGAACATCTATAAATTCTTTCATTCATTGCAAGCGCGAGGTTTCTCTCATTCATCTGGGAAAAAGGTAAATCTATCGAGAGAGGAAAAAAGGTTGGAAAGTCTCGGTTAGTAATGCGGCGGCTGCGAAAAACGGCGCCGAGTTTTTATACGAGTGTTCGAGCTTTAAGCTGTCAACAGGCCGTAGGCACTTGTTGAATCGACGGCTCTGCGCCGCTCTAAATAATAACTCGATCCGCATGCTGGCTGCCCGGTACCAAAATTACCTGAATTCCTGTGACATTCGCCACCATTCATGCGATCCTTTTACCACTTGTATTTCACCCCTTCGTGTTACGGGAGCAAGTGCATGTCATGAATATAAAGCCACTTGAAAATCATCGCTCCAATCGATGCGACTTAAGCACACTTGTTGAACGATCTCTCGTCCCTCCCCATAATGCTCGCATTGCGAATTTCACTCTCGTGTCAAATCTATGCATGTATCTATGCAACTGTGAAATTGTATGCGTGCTCAAATTGACCTATTGTGCACATTCCGACTGTTAATTAGGTAAAATATATCTGGACGGGTTCTGAATTTGAAAATATCTTCTATTAAAATTTTCAATTAAGATTTATAGAGAAATAATAATACTTCTATGAGCGATTTAAATTTGTTTCAATAGTGTTTGTTTATAATCTCGATGGTAACACCCTTGTTTGTGGTTATTATTTCAGAAACGGTGTAACAGTATAGTTTATAGGCGTCGCCAGGTATGGCACGTGACTGAATTTAATTTAGCGGAAGAGCCAGCGGGTCAATGAGACATTAAGCAGGTGTGCACCATCATTTTCCACATCTTCACCATTCTTCATCGTGTTTCCCCATTACGAAACATTTAAATGTACAAGCGTTACTTCGATTTAATGTGAAATTCGTAATATCAAGAGCTGTTTAATTAAATTGAGAGATACAGAAACTTTCAAGCTATAAATAGTTTACACGTACTGTAGTTGACAGTACTGACTGACCGTACTGACATAAATAGTTGAGTGACTTTGATACTACGACGGCTATGAATAGCTTTGTCGGAAGACGTCGGAATGCGGCGCTATTCCAAGAATCTTTCGATTTAAAGTTGACAGGTTTCAGTTCCTAGCTGCTGGCAATTGTCTCGATCTTTCAGCTTCGCTTAACAGACTATAACTTACTCTGACAGTGCAACTGAGAAGCTTGAAATTATATGGCAACGTGAAGAATATAATCCATATGTATCACCATAATCCAACTACTTTCTTAGAGATATTTTACGTAAATTGAACTTAATCAATAATATCTTAGTTATTAACCTTTTTTACGATCGCAAGTTTCAATTTTGAAATTTATTTTCACCATCGGAACAAATGCTAGACTCCAAAACCAAACCTGGAATCCTTGATTCCTTGAAATAATTTCGCCCTGAAAGACGCGAATGGCGAAAGGCGTAAAGCAAACGTCGACGCAATTTACTCATTGCATTTCACGAGCAAGGTAAAGGGGAACAGAAAAATGGAGCAGGAAACAACAGCGCTACCGTGGGAGTAGATTTAATATTTTAGTGTTGCGGTTTGCGCTGCCTGCTCTGGACTTTTGCGATCCTCGAAGCAGTTAAAGGGAAATGAATTTCGCCAGGGCAAATGGAAATGTTATCGTAGGGCTTGTAGGAAACCCAAGCGTTCCCTTCCTGGAATTTCTTTGAAATTGATGTACTGCCGCAAACACGATGAAAAATCGTATCTAGAAATCGAGCAATTTCGGACGATTGATCGAAAAACATTTCACTTTAACGATAAATCGTATACATTCTTTCCGAAAATTTGCTTGAAAACATTGTAGAGCAAGCAATATAAGGTATTAATAAAATTGATAGATAACGATAAATTAAAAGGATTGAACTTTAGTAAAGTATTAACGACGAGGAACTATTAACGAACAAACTTGGTATGTCAAGCAGTGCCGCACTCCAGTAATGTCAAATACAATGCAAATAGACTGACACCATCCTATTTAATTGCATTCAAATGAGCGCCGTTTAATTATAAAATTGTACAGGGGCCGATTTTAAATTAGTTGTGGGTGGAAATTTGTCGGACAGAATGGGTCCATTGTAGTGACTAAGCACATCCCACCGATTCTTTTGATTTCCAGACCATGCTACTCGCCTGGATGTGAAAAGGACATCGACGCAATGTCAACGGCAGGCTATAATTTTCGAGAGAAAAGAGCGCAGATTGCTTTCGCCAAGATTCTCTCATCCAGCAGTGTCCTTCCAGGCATTAAGCATACTCGGTTGACTTGTCTCTAATGTAAATGATTAGAGCTTATGAAAATTCATTTATCGCCGAGGATATTCAGTGGTGGAATTTTTAAGCCACCGTTCCAGATTACACGCTTCACGAAAACTTCTCGTGGTACTTTGCGATCTAGATAAGTCCGGATTAATAAGTTTCTCTGGAGCGAGTGCTTGAAAAAAGCGCTCTCGGATCAACCCTTGTCTGATTAAGAGTTAAGAAGGGTGGCCTTTCGAATTTATTAACAAGAGAATCTAATTAAAGAGATACTAAGATACTACTCAGCTCAAACTTTGTAATCTCAAATCATAGATTAATCCAGTCTACGTTCTTTCAACATACTAATTCAAAAAAAAAAACGACGATCAACGAGGACAACATGATTTTCTATGCAAACGACATTTCCCACTTGAAAAAGAAAGTGAACACCTGTTTATTTTCCTACGTCCAAAACTGAACTCCAATGCAAGGTACGTCGCGATGCCAACATGGAAAAGCGTCGGACCGGTAGTAACTCGGACGATTTCTCCACTTCCCTGGCTGCAACACGCGTGTTCCTCAGGGAGCAGCACGTGCAGCAGGGAAGAAATTCTTTTTCGAGTGAAAATCGTTGCCACACCACCCGCATGACTCTGCATCACGTACGGTACGTATGCGCCAACGTACACCCACTCTCATAACTACCGTCTACGTGAACCACAACCTGTAGTGGAAATTTTTTTCTATCCCGTATGAGGAAATCAATGTCTACATTGTCGGCTTACAACCTTATCCGTGCAAATACTAGTCAAGGTGCACCATGCACTTCACTATGCGTGCCAAACGCTTAAAGTTATACGGTTGCAATGCGATCCAACATATTTCGAATAAAGTGAAGAGAGAGAGAGAGGAACATTCATGGTATTCGCTCTCTTCATGGAACTCGCATTCTTAAGAATAAAATTCCGAGAATGCCAGCGGCTGGTATTCCTTTGGGGCAAGAAATTCGTAAGTTGGAAAGCCACCCCTCTTTGCCGCCACAATCCTTTTTGCGGCGAGAAGCTTATGTATTTACCACTCTACCTTAGCATTAAGGTGCCAGGTGTTCCTCCTGAAAGTGTTTTAACTGTCACGGGTCACGCAATCTGAGACAGTTCTGTCGATTGTATCGGATAAATGGTTCCCGAGAATTTAATTGACAATACAGGACTTTAAATTCGTTGTAAATTGATCTTAAATAGAAGACCTGTTATTCGAATATGAGATTGTGTGTGCTTTTCTTCGCCTGTATCGATCGTAATCGGATAAAATTCGGGCAAAATGGGATCACTCGTGTATTTACTAATCAAACATACGTTCCACGGAGCACGAGTTATTATTACCGATGAAGATAAATTGGACTTCCGCAATATGCGTATTTTGAGCGCCGGAACTCTCTGCCGAGCGATATAAATCTGAAATCAACATAAATCGGTGTGTTTTCACGAAGCGGCTTGTGTGAGAATCCAGAGCGCCACTGATTCGTAAATGACGAAGCTTTATCGTAAGAGAGGAAGATACGCTTGGTACAATATGTGCGCGGCATATAACGTCATTTACTAAAGGATGCTGCTGAACCATCTCTGGCACGTGTACACGCCCACCTGGAATGTGCAGGTGTGTGTCGCCACAATTCTTTTGCATTATCCTGCTACGACCGATAAACCTTTATCTTCCTTGCGCGCACCACCGAACTCCTACTTTTCATTTAGTTACGCGCAAGAAAGCAATTTAGACTGCATACTTGACAATAGCTTTACAAGCATACCTAAGAGCGAGTATACACGAATAAATAAAGAGAAAATACAAATCTATACCTATTTTCGGAAAACCCGGATATTACATTTCCAATTCTCCATTCCAAACTAAAACTCTATTACGAGATATCCAATAACAAACGTAGTACTTTCTCATGGAATTTAAATAGACAATAACTTCCTATCATAGTATTCCAGAATAATATTCCAAATACAGAATCATTACTTTCTGATGTAATACTCATCAAATTTTTACGACATTGTGTCAACAAAATCATACGAGATAGTCATAATAAATATGATTACAGTTAAAAAAAGTGTCTAGACGAATATATTTATTATGTATCAAAAATATCTAAATGGAGATAGTGCAAATGGATCTGCCACTCAACCTTGCGCACTATTACCAACTGTGTTCTTACCCTGGAGCATTCCCATATATCCCATGACACTCTACCTCCAACGATCGTTATCAAGAGCAACCCTCAAAAGGCGAAACAGGAAGACGTATAAAATATTCCACCGTTCCGTGCCATCCATAAGGAACAGTGAAAAACCTGTGATACTCGGATGTACGTGTTCGCTGTGGCACGTGTGCGAGGAGATAAGAGATGCTCCGGGGGATGCCAATGTAATGGGGAATGAAACTTTCTATGGGAGAACGTTTAACCCATCGCCTATTACGGATTCCCATGCTTCTAATATGCCTATTACACTGCTCACCATAATCGATAAGGACTGGCACGGATGGTTATCTAATTGGGAAGTATGAATTATTATTGAGCCATTTCATGCTCCAAACAGCATTTGCCAAAACAAGGAGAAATAGATAGATATACTTGGATGATATATTTTGTGGAGCATATCGAATATTTCTTATTCTACTGTTTATAAATAAAAGGTAAATAGAAGGAAATTAATATATTATTAGAGTGTAAACCGTTGTGTATAATTAATTTAAATTAGCGATTCTTTAGATTAAGATAAGGACATGGTTTACATTGTGAGGATTACTGGCATATTCGTATTGCATTGTCCTCTGATCGACGAAATGGAACTGGCCTAGAAAAGTGACAAGGCAAAAGCAGGCAGACGATAGATCGGGCACGCTCGCGTGTCCAAGTGTGTAGGTTCAAAATCAAGCTGTCTCTCGGGGTCTTTAACTTCTTATCGTCCTCGAACGTTCAGCTTTCGCTTATCATCGTAATGTGCAATCCAATCATCAGGTCTCTCTTTCTCTTTTTCGCACTATCTGCCAACTTGGTTTCTGCAACCCGACGTAGTTACAACAGTCGAACGAAATTACAACAGCCGTCTGAAGAAATGCATATGCGACAAACTGACGATAATGATTTCAACTCTTTGGCGCCACTCGCGATGATAAGTCGGCTTATTGCTTAGCAAAGCACCGGCAATTGCTTCTAATTTTATACACTTTTATCGCTTATCTTCTCACTTCTTCTCTTCGCAAGCGACGAATCCGTGCGAAATAAGTCGCCAGGATTCCTGGGTGATTCGATTATTCCCCAGAGTATAACGCAATTTAATTACTAGCACGCACAAACATTGCACGAAAGCTCATTGTTAGCTTACGCGGGCGCGCGCGGATAATCTGGCCTGTTAATTGGGGTAAATTGGTACCGGCGACCGTTGCTCGCATTGTTGTGAATGTATAGAATGATTTATTTGTTGGCAAATTACTGCCAGGTGTATGTTATTGTGTAGGATAATTATAAATTATGTAGTAATTTTAATTATATACGAATAGTATTTGATAAAACACAATAATATTTGTGATAAAAAGTGGAGCGCAAATTCAAAAGCAAATAAATTGTTTTGTACACGCGGTAGGCCGCACCCTTTCAACCTGAATTATAAACCACTCTCTGATTCCACGCTTTATTCGAGTATATAATTAATGAAACTCTGATTTAACACACGGCTGGTCAGAATAATTCAATGGTACGCGCATATCATTTTGATCAAAGCACCATGTCAACGGCTCTGTCATACACAGCCTTGCTAATTCCTGTGAAATTATTATAAACATACCCGTGGGAAACCTTGATCCAGATTCTAATTGACTGAATTGTGCAATTTCATAGTTCCAATTTGTAAATTAGAATTTTTTCAGTATATCGCTAAATGGACTTGTTTGCTATTCTCGTTCACTCGGCTGTCTGAAGGTGGATCAGAAAGGACAGTATTATCGTCAAAGTAGGAACATCGTACTTGACAGCACTTTGACGCATTTTTTCCTCTTTTTTTCGAGGCGACATCCGATGTTGGTAAAAAACACGTCAGAACCCGGCAATCGCCTGAAGCGCGCGCGCGCGCGCGGCTGAGAGATTGACGCGCACAGAAAACGTGCTTGAAATGGCGATGTGTGCGATGAATAAAAGCAACGCACACGCCACTATAATCTTCACATTTATGAGCTACTATGTTGTCCCAGCCCAGTGTTCTTTTTACCGAACCAATTGGAGTCAATACAAATTTCATGGTAGTTCGCCAATTGATGCTCAAAGTTGGACGAAGATCAATTAAATATCGCAAGATAAATATTTTTTATATTATATTAACAAATTATTTTATATTTTAATATAGCTTTTTGAAATTAACTATGTTTTACAATTCCATCTGATCTGTACGTGAAGTTTGATATTGATACATATATCGATACAAATCTTCAAATAAGTGGGACCCTCAAAAAGACTAGTAAATCGGACGTCGAAAATTTCAACTGCGTGTTTAGCAGATTGTACATAATTTTGTTAAACCGAGCTGTAAAAGGTGAGCATTGTCAACGACTGCACAATTCTGAATGCTCTCTCAGCCCTATGGGAGACGAACACCGGCCGCGTGCGAGCAAATAGAAAATCGATGGCACAACGCTCGAAACTTGTCAGGTCCGAACCTCTCTCAATTGCAGGCCGATCAGTCTGCGAGCCGAAAGAAATTAGATTAACGACAGCCACCCGTAGCGACGAGAATTCCGGCTCTCTTTCCCCCCCGAAAAGTGCCGAGTTAGAAGGTCTCTGCAGGAATTAGAAGAGGGCTTGAAGAGAACTTGAAACGAAACTTGTCAGGCGCGAAACAACCGATAGCAATTCATAGAAAATTGAGATGATACTTTTAACGATAGTTTCATCGAAAATATCAGCATCCAAGGGATTCCCGGAAATGTAAAAATTGGCGATGTCATCGGTGCTAAGAATCTTAAGGAATGTTTGAATTTCTTATTCACGTAGGCGGCCAGTTCATTCGAAAATAAATGCCCCGACATATTAAGAGGCGCCTTCATTCCACTCGCTCGATATGGCGACACTATAAATACAAGTGTGGCCAGTTCCTCGAAAATTCGAACTCGAATTACTCATTTTCTATTATCGTGTCATTTCATCATCAGCCATTGTTTTTCGGGGAAGCCATATGCGCTGGGCGCCTGGAATCGCCGGAGAATTGGGAAACTGCTCGAGGGTGGCAGGAGAGGCTTGGTAGAGGGACGTGATTAATTAAAGAACTTTCAAAACTACCCAAGCAATTAAACAGCCAAGCTTATGTTTAGCGAGGATTTCGGAAATTATAATCGACAATTCGATTCGCCAAGTTTTCCATTTTAGAGAATAAGAAAAACCTGTGAAAATCCGATCACTCTACTCATTTTTCTCGTGAACGCCAAGGACTTTCCTCTGAATTTCCTCTGCCATAGGAAGAAATTCTAGACGGCAAGTTTGGCGAAGAATGGCAAGAACGAGCGATTGAAAGTCCAAGCGTTTGTAAAGGGCTGAGGGATACGTGATAATCCAGTATACTGTGATGGCTGAATTTTCGCACCCCTTGTGACCAATATTAGAAGGAAGAGTCGAATTCCTACGCACTCCATCACCTCCCGGATTACTCCTTTGATCTCTTAATGCAATTCCGATCTCCTGATTCAGTCAATATCAAGATATAACTCTTCACGAACTCTATTATCCATTATACTGTCATTCCTTTTACTATAATACAATATTACCAACAAATTTTCATTAAACAATTACTAAAACTTCGAATTCCAATTGTAAGTGACTTTGCAATTGCTGCATGCATCAATGCAGGTATTCAAAGAAATTCCCGACTGTTACTTTCTCAGTTCCTTTGATGCTAGAACATTGTCGGCATTCCAGGGTAGCGTTTGAAGGCGCAAAAAGGGGAATCGCTGCTGGCAAATAATCGATGTACATAATATATGTATGTCAAGCGGCGATGCCGCACGAAATGAGATTTACAGCAAGGGACATATATACATGTATAGAGTATCGTTGGCTGATATGGAAAGAACCAATAAGCCCTCGATACCCGGAGGACTTGAGCAGGCTGCAAGTATCGCGGCGGCCCATTGGCTTCAAATCCAATTGGGAAAAGGACGAAGAAATCGGAGCGCGTCGAGCGTCGGCCGCGTGCAATCTTTCCGTTTGCCGCGTTGCTGCGAATCATATCAAGCGACTCTGATACATCTATTAGCCTGGAATCCCAGCGACAATCGATTTTCTCCAGGAATATGGGAATTCCGCTTCGGGCCGACCGCAATAACTTCCAACGTTGCATTTCGGTAGTTTCGTACACGCATCGGTCACCGTTGATATTGGATGTTTGAGAGTGCAGGAACCGTGCGCGCGCTACTCGTGTTACGTTGTACAAACAACCACACATACCAACACAAATTAATATCGCGCTATCGTGTCACAGCTGAGAGAGGATCGTCATTAATTCGTGCGAACGATTAGCAGGTGGACGTTGCAAAGAATGCCGCGCGAAAGGCTCTAATCGTCTTTCGGGAGTGAAGTGTTTCGAATTGTCGAAATCTGTGTGTTCCTGGTACGATTCATTCTGGTACCGCTGCCAGCCGATTTGCAATGACGAATAATAATTGCTATGTCGATATCAACCCTGAGAGAATAAATTTCTATAATATTTCTTTCTGCTTTTGGAGAGTTCCAACGAAATGTGTGGGTCAGTGTCTCTATTGGGGTGTAACGGTAAAATGACAACTGTCAATCCTTTCAATCTACCGCTTTTTGCAAGCAAGATCGCTCGCATTACTTACTCTGCACTTCTATAATTATGAATTAAACTACGTGGAATCGCTTCAATATATCAATTTTAATTAAAAAATCGCATATCAATGCGAAAAATCAAAAGGTCGATCCAGCAGGAAAGTAGAATATTTATGAAACACATTTAAACTTTACTCAATCAACACAATATAATCACTACTTCAGTAAACTTCTATCTAGTCTACAAAAATCCCCAAATCCTGCCGGAAGTCCCTTTAGTTTTAAGCTTAACAAGACACAAGGAACACTTACTTCTGTTAAAACGGCGTGAAGAAAAGTAGCCGTTGTCCTGGATGTTTGGTGGAGTTAGGAACGAAAGCGAATGGAAGAGCTTTCTATGGAAGCGGAGTTCCGTGACAGGCGCACAGGTCAGCCAAGCGAAGTTGATGCCAATTTTGTTGTTGTAAGTAACTTCTGCCGTTTAGAAGCAAATGACAACGTCCAGCTTCCTTCGGTGTAGAAGTATGCTGTGTGCCCGGGAGGACTTCTTGATGCGAAGTTCCGGTTGGACTGAGTGCGGGGCACAAGGAAAAGCTTGGACTCCGAGGTGGAGCTTCTCGGTGTCTGGTTGGCGAACCGTCGAGGTCGAGGCTCCGAGGAGAAGAGAGCTTTAACAGGTGGCAGAGAGGCGGGAGTTCCTCTCTGTGCAGAGTACTAACGACGTGTGACGTCGACGGCTCGGTGCGAGAGGGCTTTTATAGGCGGCTGTGCCGACTCGGCTCGACTCCACTCGACACGGCTTCATATATACCAACACTTAGCCCTTCTACGGGCCGATTTCGACTTTTAATTACCGCCCATACCATCGAGGCCCGCCTGCTCGTCCGCGACTCGCTCCCTCCAAAATAAATTACAATTCTCACAGTATATTTCACTGCTGTTCCATGGAATTTCGAGAAAAAGAATTTCGTGCCCTGTCATGCCCTACACGCACGTGCAGAATACCCTGTTGATCGCACGTACACCGATCTACCACAGATTGTTATTTTCTTTTATGTAGCGCTGTAGAGCCATTCGCTTTATAGCTCGAGCCTTCCTACTCGTTAAGCCTTCGCTAGCCAAGCTGTAAAAACTCCTTGATTATCGCCATCTTTTAGTTAACGGTAATTAATATAGTTTTTCCCTACGATATTACACTCCCACAGCTTTGTTGTATCTTTCTTTTTATATCGTCGGTAATACCTGTAATGCTTTACAGTTTAGAGAGAAGCGCGCACCCCGATAGATTTCGGGGGGTTTCCTTTACACGATGCGTCTGCGGTGCTTCATCGATGCCTGTTCCATTCGTATTGCTCGTACAACTTTATTGATTAGTTGAAAACAAACTTTAATTTCGTGTGTTTGCTATTCGATACTTTCATTGATTTCAATTGGTCTGCTTTGCTCCAATCGTACGAGCTTTTCAATCCATGGCCTCTTATAACATACTCACATTTGTTTTTGTAACTTTTGCCATCCTAGATAGTGAAATCATGGCATAGATTGTCAGTAGAAAAGATTGCTAATTGTTAATGTAATCGTCACAGTGCATGAGCTTTTGTAATTAACTACAAATTTGAGCTTCGCATGATTTTGTAAAAATAAAGTTATAGATGGTTGACAACTAAAAGAGTTTCTCATAAATTGTGGCAGGTTTTGAAAGAGCAAATGTACAGAGTAGACTGTCGACGAACTCGATGCTTTTTTATGAGCCTGATTCAGTGTCGAGCAACCTTCCTCAATAAGTTCTGCTTTGATTTCTCTCGATCGAACTTTCAATACGTCGCCCGGCTGAGTCCAAAGGCCTTTATCGTGGGTATATATTCGCCTTTGAAGCGATCCCTTAGAAATAGAGGCGAACCGGATTCCTTGTTTGCTGATGATCGAGGAAGCGATTTATTTCGCTAGAAAATAAAAGGAGAGAGATAGAAGATGGAAACATCGTTCTTGAAGTGAAATTTTGTGCTGAGGCCATAAAAAAGGGAAGAATATCCGAGAATTGACTGTTATAATCTTATACTATATGAAAAACCAACGCATATTTTATTACATCATTCTCCCTATAAATAAAGAGAATATCCAGGCTTATCCATCAATATCATTATGAAATTCTTGGTGTTTGAGGGAAAGGTGCATGGTCCATTATGCCAAATTTGATATGGCGATGCGCGCAATAAACCTGTTATTCCGTCGTGCGCTTCTAATGAAGTAGGCAATTTCCGGCCAGCAGTAGAAATCGAATCGCATCCTGCATGACGTGCGCCACACTCTACACACGTATCTGCATTTCGTCTGCTGCATTCGCATGAGCGAGCGTGCAACCGATGCCGTTCATTATGAAGCACAGCATCTGGCCCGGCATGATTGTTTCGTTAATGAAGTTAATAGAGAACCCTGTCTGTTTATTCATAAGTCTCGAGGTCGAATAATATTTTTCAGGGTGCTAACTAATTACTCATCCTGCGAAATAGGAATTGTTGGAACTGTAAAGTACGTTTCGTGGATGTCAAGGCGGAAAGCAGGAGAAATGCCGAGAACTATTTAAATGCTTTCTCTAACACTTGACATGCTATTTCGCATCCGATTAAGCTGCACTTAACTAATACACTTAGAAACCTTGCGATTCAATTGTTCCAGTAAATCGACGTCTTTCTCGTTGTAACGAAATATTACAATCTAGTATGAAGTTCAGTATTTGAAGGAGTTTCCTGAGAGGTATGAACTTTACTATTATAATATGAAATCAAACAGTCGAATGCGTTGGACGTATGTTTACACCGCAATGCACCAGACAGATAATACGAGACTCGTTAGTCATTAATACTCGTTCACTCATCGAATATCAATGACTGCTTGGTGATTAAACGCGCGGCAGTTCGTGGAGTCACGCCACTTGAATTATTTTCATTTGCCCGAGAAAATTGAACTTGATTTGTATAAAATTTAAGGATTTGATAAATTAATACATTTAGAAAGTGAGAAAAAATATTTGAAAATTCGATCTCGCATGAGAAAATTGTGAGATGCAAGGTGCTACACAGCCGACGTACATGTACATTGTACCGTGCAACGTAACAAAGACAAATGCAAGGTGGCCGAGTATTCCAACTTTGATAAATGCACGTTATCGCATGTCAGCTGTCAGCTAACACAATGCAGGAGACATTTTACTTCCGCACTGCCACCATAAGCCGGACAGTGTGCAATGTACTGCATCGATTCTCATTTTTCAACCAAGAAATATGTGAACGTAAGCGGTAGTCCTTCTGAATGTCACATGCGCTTGTAACACTGAATATCACCGATGAAATGGTACCCCAAATTTCTTAGAGTGGTTGCAATCGAGAGTAATTAACGGCTATGTAAGGAAAGCTCGAAAGCTGACGAACTAATCAGAGAAAAGTCTAACGCATCCGGTTGCTGTTGCTCCTGTGAAATCGTCGTTAATCCAATGCGAAGACGATAAAGTACACTTAATTCCGTAGATGTGTCGTTTGAGGGTTGACGCTCGCCATGAAATGCCCTTCTCGAGTAATGAAAGCACTTTATCTAAGATCGACTTTCCCTTTGCATCGGCACTTCTCATTAGATGATTAACAACCAGACTCCAACTGACTATCTGACCGGCCTGTCAACTAATTCCACACAGTAGAATAACTGTTCGACTAGACTGGCGGGAAAGCCTGTTGCCGCGCTGACACACTCCACACATTGCCTGGTGAGAGCTATAAAAGTAATGGCAAAATAATTATAATGACAGAAATAAACAGTTCTGGCTTGAAAATAACGATGTCCATATGCTGCGTTAGAAAATGTAATTTATAACATAATAAATGATTAAGAATGTAAGATTTTATTCGAGTATAAAGCAAGTGATATTTGTCACACGTGAAGCAATCGAAAGAATTAATAAAAATTCCAATGAAGCAAAGTGATAATATTGGTATTTTATTATTGCCAAAAATCGTCATAAGCCGTCGCTGATAAACGATAGGATTGACGTAAAACATTTTTGAAGTTTGTCCTCTTTCTTTCTAGTTATGTGTGTGTAGGAAAGAATGTAAATACATCACGCTTCTCCGATCGATCGTGCAGACTCAACAGATAGGTGAAACACGGGTCGGTCGACTTATCCAGATGAATTGCTCTTTTTCAACCGGCCAATCCTTTTCTCTCTCGACGAGCCAAAGTTACGATTAACCGACACTTGTCCACACGGCGCCAAGCAGAAATCGCAATCTTCTCTCATCATTCTCTTACGTGAGATTCGCCTTTAACTTTCATCCACTTTGAACGGGCCTGCGGCGAGTAATCAGCCAACGGCTTCATGTTATGAACCGATTGGACAATAGACTTGCTTCGATGATGATGCGCCCAGGATGTTGGGCGATACTGGGTGGCTATTGATTTTGTTGTCGACGTACACGAATACCCGCTATTGACACGTACTTATCTTGCAGCAAGTCTGTCCGCCGAAATACGATCACGAGATCTTGCGTTGAGAACAGATGACATTGCTATTGGAGAAATGATCCTTCGACAAACATGACCAGTGTTGAGTTTGATCAATTTTATTGGAGAAATTCTATCATTTGGACAGTTAATCTATATTTTCCTTCGATCTATTTTATTTTACTTTTACTGGTAGTTATTTATCGATATATTTTATGGATAAATAATAGAAAAAAAAGTTTATTGCAGGTAATTTCTGAATGTTAACATTTTGTATAGCGAAAGGACTACTGCTAGGATCATAAAACGAGTCAGTCGACTGTTATGTATACGGATTTTCTGGAATGCGAGGAATAAACTTAATCGAATTGGTCGAAACAGAGCCTGAACACGTAGAGTACTTCTAACGGGCGTTACATGACGTCGGTGGATTCGTAGCTACTAGTACATAGAACGCACTATCGTCTCCATCCAGTTGTATATGCGTAAGAGAGCAAGCGTTAAAGCGCGGATGCCGAAACTACTCTCCCAACTTTTATTGACAATCCACCCAGCCGTACCAAGCGCGCTTATTAAATTTGAGCGTGGGGCTAATTAGATGAGGGAGAGAGTGTGGATAATTGTGCAAGAGGCTCAAGCACTTTCCTTCCTCTCTTTTTTTTAACGTCCGAACTAAACTTCTTTCTCCGACTGACGATGCTACTACACGTTTTACGTAAAATAAATCAATCCCGCTTACCAATTATCGTCTGATGACTCTTTTCGTTTATTTTTCAATATTTCCCAATTATTACAACAACCCACTATCAGCTACGATGTAGGCGTGTTTCGATAATTACTTTTCAATCTGAACAGTCCTTTTACGAGTCGCATCACCAACCAGGAAGTGCCGCTGGATGAGTGGCTTCTCTAAATATAGTTACGAGCAACATTCCTCGGCTGAAAATGAAGCAGTGATATAAATCTGTATTTCGTTGAAAGATTACTAAGCAACAACCCTGGCTTTGCGCCTCTCCCTGAATTCGACTGGCGCCTCCAATGGAAACGAATGAAAATTTCGGGGCCGTGCCGAGGCTTCAGCCACTCAGGGCGATCCTCGACAAAAACTGTTAGCCACGTGTAATTCGGCGAGCCCTCAATTGACGGGGGAACGGAGTGTCGAGAGTATCGAGGGCTCGTTCGAGAGTGTTCATGTCATTCGGCAGCTGGGAGTATCGCTGAAAAATCTAGTGACGTACATGTTGGCTAATACAAGCATGCCGATATTGCCGATCGATTCGCTCTATCCCTGTAATCTCGACGAACGAGGACTACTTCGATCCTGTCCAAGTTAATTCTTTCATCGCCCACCCGCGTATCATTTTCAGCTCGGTCCATCCGATCTTTCGACAGCAATCTCTCTCCCACTCAGCCCTTTAATTTTCGGTGAACGTGCGTACGGCGCGTATTTAATCTCCCACGCTGATCCCCCCGGTGCTTGGCACCCTCGACCTCATTGTCAAGTGAAACTATTATCAGACAAAATTGAAAGAATTAGTAAGGAGATTTTATTCATCCACTGTAATTGATAAGGATTGGATGAGCGAAGATGAATCAAATTTAAAGAATACAAAATGTGGATTTGGGATTTATATGTTTACTTTTGTTAAAAGATGTTTACTTTCGTCATATAATAAGGGAAACAAATAAGACCTTGAGGAGATTTTTAGATATGTAAATCGGTCTGACCGATGACTTCCTATACTCCTATATCACTTAATAGAATAACTCTAGAATCTCGTCTTATACCATTATCAAACCCCTATGTCTCAAGGACGACTGGGGCTTCTCAGACATTTACGCCTGTAACCACCCGTACGATAGGTATTAAACTGGATCATGTCACGGTACACTAACCACTATTTCGCCAAGGAGTTCCACAACGATCTACGAAAGCGGAGTTTACGGGATTATTCAAAGGGCGTGGATAGAATAGACATAAGTGGCAGAGGCTCGCAGTCAAAGAATCATGTGTACGCAAACATCGTAGTCAGGGTGCTCGTATGCATTCAGCGAAACGTGTGAATGAGGTCGTAGTCGCCTGGTGAATCTCTCTATTTAATAATAACATTCCGTTTCCACGGAGCGGCTGTTTCCCGAGGCGTGAAAACCGAATGTACACGGGCATGCAAGCACTCGGTCCAGCATTGGCAATGCGTGCTTGCGACATAATATATTCGGCAGGAATCACCGATTGCACGGTCGGCGCCCTGGACTACTTTGCTTAACTGGATGCCAGCGCCTACAACGGGCGCGTTTAAGTGCGTGAAGGGGGCGCAGCCTGCGTACGATCATCATACAGTGTACCACTGTTATTAGCATAGTAATGCTTGATTTCGGTAAGTTCGTAGGAAGTTCTGCCTTTTTTAGAAACCCCTTTTTGCAACCAAGCTCACACGCACACTGCCTACTTCATTTGTAACACCAAGCTTGTGGAGCTGGCGAATCAATTCTTGATAGAATAGGTCTGATTAATAGCGAGTCAGACAAGCCTTTGCAAAAGACTAATTGTAAGTTCGTTAGGAGAAAATCTGCGCGAATTTCATTGGCGCCGCTTTATGAAGTTAAAGTTAGCCGACGGTGATTCACTTTCTTCAGTTTTTCTATTAGAGAGAAAGAGAGTCCGTGAAAGGAATGACGCGTGCAAGTGGAATAAGTGTTCACCGATCAAAGACGCCCCGTGATTATAGGGCAACTGGAAAGAGATTGAGAAGATTCTTCTTGATAACTCATTGACTATATTTGTTATCGTCGACGTTAATTAACGCAAGCTGATCGTTCATAATTGGACTTAACAATCTCTTTAATCAATAGAATTAATGATATAAAATTAAAGAGAATGGCAATCTATTAATTCTTTCTTATTACTGAGTTCTAAATAATAGAGGAATGAAGATATCAATCAAAACCGGACACCCTTCATTAAATTTAACGCAAGTTCCTTAATATAAAAATATCCTGTAAGCCACACGACACAAATGACATTACACGGCTACCAAAACAATTACGCAATGTCGGTATTACCGATAGTACATCACCTACCCACCGCTGCGCGTCATGTTTTATACCATGGCAGATAACAACGAAGCCTACATACCAACGTGTGAAGAAGAAGCGTATTGTTATAACCAATTTTCAACCTAAACTGTCACAGTGACTTTGTCTTGATTATTGTTGTCTGAGAATTATAGGTTGACAAGTATCGAAGCCGGTACTCTGTGAGATTCTGACTTTGAATTGGTAATGCATTCTGCGTCCAAATCATGGCTAATACAGAATCAATCGATCCACAACCGCAGAAATTATCGAATTTAGAGGAAGAACAAAAAGTTATTGATAGAGCTCCGTTTCGTCACTTAAAAATCACTGATCCAAGCATTTTAGACACAGTGGAAGGCAGGGAAATCTGTGGTCGATGTTACAAGTCACGAAAATTCTTCTGCTACACCTGCTGCGTTCCTGTGATTGATGAAAAATACGTTCCAAGAGTGAAGGTATAAAATGCGTTCTCCTATTTTAAAGATGAACCAGTTTTCTTATATCTATCTCTTATTTTTCAGTTACCAATAAAGATCGATATTATTAAGCATGCAAGAGAAATTGATGGAAAGAGCACGGCCATTCATGCAGCAGTTTTGGCACCTGAGGATGTAAGAATCTTCACGTATCCTGATTTCCCTGATTCCTTTGATAAGGAGGTACTATAACGACATGTACTTACCTAAGAAAGCCACCTTGTTTCGCATAAATTCAATTTAAGCAACATCCTTCCTTAGACTGTTTTAATCTTCCCTAGCAAATCTGCCAAGACTATTGATGCTCTGTTTACAAGAGACAGAAGGGAAGGGAACTGTATTAATTCAAAGTCTTTGAAAGATGTATTTCCAATAAAGAGAGCTGTCTTTATAGATAGTACTTGGCATCAGACCAAAGCCATTTACAAGGATCAAAGACTCAGAGGTAAAAAACTATGCTTCAACACTTCTAAAAGACTTGCTAAACACTGACTGCAACATCATCCAGATTTATCCATTCACAAGCATACTTATTACTCTCACAGTAATCCTAACAAATATTTTTAACAAGGTGTAATGAAAGAGTTAAAAGTCCACAAGTTAGACAGTCAATGTGTTAAACCATTGTTTTTGTAAACAGGCTGCAATGATTTCAGCCTTGCCCTGTGTTGTGTTGACATCAAGAATCTCACAGTTTTGGAGGCACCAGAAGAAAAGTCCAAGATGGTACTTGGCTACCATTGAAGCCATACATCAGTTTTTGGTGGAAGCTCATACATGTGCATTCGGTGCGATAGAAGGATATGCTGACAATGATAGGAGTGCATCGAGTGATATTGATCAAAACGAGCAGCTGCTCGAAGCTGATCTTACCAGTGACCTGAACGTATTACCTGAGATTTATCAAAAATACAATGGTCAATATGACAATTTATTGTATTTTTTTAAGTATATGTATGATAAGATACACACAATTTATGATCACGACAAGCTGTGGGCTTATAAGAGACCGTTAATATAAGGCTGTGATAAAAAAATAGAGTGGAAACATTTACACATCATTCTGTCATAAGAAATGCACAATAAAAGTTGTCTGATTTTCTGATAATTTTACAAGGATTATTCATTAAATCAGCAATCCGAAATTCGATAGCGAGTGGGCTTAGCAGCGTCCGGTAAATCAGGGAACTAGACTTTGTTATCTCTCAACAATTAATAAGGGATCAAGTATTCCAAAATATTATCGCTACATGTCAGAAGTAATTAAACGGTAATATTAAAAAAATTCGCAAGTAGTATGTAACTATAAACTTTCAGATTGCCGCAAATCGAAGCAAACTAAAATCATAAATAGAAACTACTATGATATTCAATATTCGTCATGTTTAATTCATTTTCAAAACCATATGTCATGTATAGTAATATAAACAAGACATAAAAAGAAGAATTCAAACAAGGCTCTAAAATAGCATCGGAATTTACAATTTAGTAAGGAAGACGAGTCCGAAGTATTGGACATAGGGCTACAGGCTGGCGATTATGTAATCCAAAATCTTGCCGGCGGCATGCTACTGTTTCGGTCGGTCAACATCGTTGACACGGAAGGAAAGAGGAGGGAAGGCAGAGTTCTGAAAGGGCTCTCGGTGAAAAAGGGAGTAGCGCGAGTAGCAAGGGGAGTGAGCGCGCCGAGCGGAAGGTCCCCAAACACGAGGGAGGCTGCACACTCGTTCGGTAATAACCGCGTGGAGTGACGTCACAACGACCTCGTCCCTCACGGCTCGCTCGCCGCAGTGGCCCCAAGGTGCCGTGCTCGGGCGTCTGCGATGAGTTTAGTTTTGAAAACAAGAGGCTGCCCGCCGCTCGCACCTCGCGCTCGCGTCTGAAGCGCAAGCCTACGACACACTCACACAGAGGCGGACGCACGAGACACGCCGAGGCCGACCGAGACGGAGAGAGAGGAAGAAAGAGCGGAGAGCCCGGTGGTGTGACACGCTAGGCCTCTTGCGGTGGATCGTGAGCCGCGCGCGTGCCGCGATCCCGATTCCTTCGATCCCTTTATTTCGGACGACGACGTACGTACGTGTCTCGCCGCGCCGAGGGAAACGTGACGAAAAAAATGGACGCCCTCCGCGAGCAGGTGATGATCAATCAGTTCGTGCTGGCCGCAGGTTGTGCGAGGGAACAGGCGAAACAGTTGCTGCAGGCGGCGCACTGGCAGTTCGAGGTATGCGACAATTCAATATCCGCCCAGCATTGTCCCTCTTCTTCTTCCCGATCTAAACTTTAATACAATCTTTCCTGCATTTTTCCACTTCCTGTGAACTCCTCTCTCTGCGGCTCGATACTTTCTACGTAAACAAAGCAGTGAAAATGGCCGACCCTGCGGGCGGTACACTCTCTCTACGCTCAGCGAGTCTCGCCACCGCTAACGACATTAGATAACTTCGCACGCCCGCTTTAACTATCGCCAGTGACTTCGCAGGGCACTCGAAAATCAAGTAGTCCGCTTCGGCGATGATGCGATTGTTCGTCGCGTACGCAAGGACGCTCGTTGTATGTCAATGGACGCTCTTACTACCACGGGGAGCCCATTCATAAAAATTGTACCATGTTGCTAAGTGGCTGCCGTGGCTTTTGTTGCGAAGTAGCATCGCCTGCCATGCCAAGGTTCTCTGCGACCCGATGGCATCGTATTCTCCTGCTTTACGTTTTCCTCTAAGGCTTCTGTTTGTTTTCATTCACGCCTACCGGGCCTCATGTACTTACACTTTAGCCCGAAATCCAACCTCTCCGCTACTTCGCTTTCACCGGCTAACGTAATTAACATTACTAGTCTTCGCGTGTATCCCTAGTTTCGTACCACTCGAGTGATGCGCACGAATGACACACGACTCCTGTGAACGAATTTCTCACTCGCCAGCGATTTCTATCGGCGCGCACGTCCGCGCACTATTGAAATTGGCGAATACCACTTTTCCCACGATACACACGCGCCGCTTTTGGCGTAATCGATTTGCGAGCTGTCGCTCGAATCGAACGGTAGGCTAGGATTTATGTAAATTAGATTACACTTGTCCGTCCATGGACTCGAAATACAGGTCGAACAACTACCGAGTACGATCACGTACTCTTCGAATTGAACAGCGTTCCCTTCATATTATTCTACTGATTCTTAATTGCAACAATAAATTAATAAAGTTCCGCTTGCTCGAACAATCATCATCGAAGCATAACGCGTGCTCATCAGGCTCGAACACCTTCCTCTATTTCATTCGTGTATTGTTAAATGTGACCTAATGTCACATACTAAATACGCCGATCAATTGCATCCTGGAATACCTTTCAACTAGTTTCACTTAAGAATAATCATAGCGCTTACTGCCCCCTGTTCCATATTACTTATTCCATTATTACTTCACAAGCTTTGTTCATGCGAAAAGTAATAATGCATGCTTGTATCATTACTATCCAACACGGTGGCAGTGCATTTTAGAATGTGGCAAGAATGCCGAGCACATTCGCAACAAAGTTCCATTCACTCGGCGTTAGGTTAATTGCATTGGGGGGGAAATAATGGTTGCCCGGTAGGCAATCTTTGTTTATTTGTCGGCGGTGGATTACCGCACTATCAGACCGCATAGTTGCCGGCCCTTCTCGTGGCTGCAAGTGCGAGTGTACCACACTCGTACTCGCACATGCATATACTCTACTCATTGTTTGAAAACACAGGCTGCTGTGACGCAGGGAATGCGACTGTTTCTAATATACGCCAACCACTCGGGTTTCTCACACTTTCACGAATTCTAGAGGCAACGCGGTCAAGAACCTTCCTTGGTCTTTCGATAATCATTAGCTCTTTGTTGACTGAATTATTGAATATTGGCTGGCTTCCCTGGATTAGATCTCGGTCATCGTCTAACAACGGTGACTTTGCGCGATCGAAGTAGATGTGACGTGGCCAACTTCCCACTTTTGCATGGAATAAACCCGTACACTGCATTTATATGAGTGCGTTGTTCTCGCAGAATACTTCGTCGTTGGCAGTGCGTCGTCCAATGAATTCGTGATCGGTGTGTGAACCGGTAGATTGAATCTTCGACATGTAGACTGCGCGCTCGCCCGTCTGTTTATCCGGGGATTAGCACTTCGTGGACATTGAAGCGCATCACTCGATTCTTATACTTCATCTCTCTTTTTTTTTACTTTCTTTCTCTCTTTCTCTTCTATCCAGAATAACCGATGCAAAATCAGTCGATGTTACGGCTGGCCGATAATAATTTTATTACATCACACACAACAGTAATCGCGTTAGCCTAATTATGCAATATCAATCTCGACGGGTGTTAAGACATGGATTGCATATCTTTGTAGAGAGTATTCGCGGATTCGAGTCTGCAATCTCTCGTAGCCGATGGTCGAACGGATGTTTATCGATATACTCGTAGTGTGCGTTGTTTACAAAAGTGGTTGTCGTAGTAGCTCTTTCAAAATAGGCGGCCCGCTATGTATATACGCTGGAAAAATCAATATGTTCCATGGGGAGTAGTCTGGCCGCCACAGTTAGTTTTCTTTTCCTCTTTTCTCGCTTTTACATAAAAGAAGCCGGGCCCGTCGTCGGGCGCATGAAGGGAGTTCGCCGCGCAGTGCTGAAGTGTTGCAGCGTCTCCTCGCCAGGATATGCGAAAGGCAGAGGGCACCGAAGTAGTCCCCGCAGTGGGAGAAGAAGGGAACAGAGAAGGAGAGAGAATATACACTCGGTGAATTCGGAGTCTGAAAACTTTCTCCGCTCGGCTAATTCGTTTAACACAACAGATTACGACATGGCTTCTAATGACTACGAGGAAGTCAGGCCCCAACCGGCGCGCATCCAGCCGTGCCTCTTTTCAGACTTCTCCCAGCATCCCAGTCGACTACTGGGAGACTACTTCTCCGTTTCCGTAGTTATGAGACGAGTAGACGCGTTTTAACGGATTAAAGTACGAGTTCCACGAATGCTTGCTTGCTTGCTTGCTTGCTTCGAGAGAGAGAATACTCCAATTATACTCTCTCCCTAACAATAACTCTCCCCACATTCAACACCGGAGATGTGTCTGCTATTCTCTCGATGTAGCAAGCCACCTTTGTCTTTTACTGTTGCTCTCGTGTTCCATCGATCGAGAGTGGCCAGGAGTCACGTCGTTCCCAGCTCTTCTACTCGAGGTTGCCCTTTAAATTCCGTCTGCCGGAGTTAAATAACAGCGGGATGAACGCTTGGCGAAAATAGACGCATCCGGGCTATGGTACACAGAACTTTATCATAGAACTGTCCCCCATCCTCCAAGGCATCCGAGAAAGAAATCTTCCCGTGTGCTAGTAGTTCTTTGGATTACGGGGATATCCAACGACGATGACATCTGGCAGGCTTAATGTTCTGTTTTTGTCGCCGTCAGTGTCTCTCATCGTCGGTCGACTTGCCTCCACCTTTGCCCGCCGTATTCGATCAAGGTCAACGAGCCCCAGCGCGATGAGACCAATTCCAGCAGGCCGCCCCGCACAGTTCCCGTTTGTTTGATGTTTGAATACCTCGGACCCCGCACGATTCTCGCTTATTGAGTTTCCATGCAAGAACCTCTCTCAAGATTTACAGAATGTTGAGAAAATAGATTGGCACAGGAAAGCTTCTGGCCGCGTGAAAACATATTATTGGCACAGGGGGGGAGCGAAATTTCTTTGTATTCTTAGAACCGAGTGAAATCTGCATGTTTTCATCATTCGTTTTCTGTGGAGTACTTGTATTATAGAACCGGCCAATCCAGATTTACCAGAACAGAATCAGAATCTGTTGGTAGACTTGCTTATTCATGAATTTGTTTATATTCTGAATGATTCTGTTCGTTTGGTGTGGGCTGTCCTTTATCGGGAGAGGATCGTCTCGAAGATTTCGCTCGACCAGCCACTCCGGTCGAGTGGTCCAGCAGCCGCCCCATGGAATCTTCTTTCGCCTCGATGGCTTTCGGTGGCACGCAATCAAAGTATTGCACAGACGAGCGAAGTCCTTTCTATCACAGCAAAGAACTGTTTCCTAAAGAGTCAGTAAAAATTCTCGACACCCTTCGATCGCTTACAAAGACTTCCTTATCCGGTTCGTCTTCCTATCAGCAGTTTTGCGTAACCCTGAAATTTTTCTTTCCCTCCTTCGAACATACGATTTCATATTGGTGAGCTGTGCGAGCGTCCAACTTATACACGCGCACCAGTAATGCTCGCTGAGTATACTTAACTCCTCCGCCTGGCGGTGCGCGCGGGCGAAAAAAGACCAGAGAAAGCACTGCTCGAAGCCCGGTTTGCTTGGTATTCTACTTCGTCGGAACGCCGATACTTCGTCGGCGAAGGCGATGCTGATGTACAAGCGTTGCCGGAACCTTTCGACTCGTCAAATAATTGTCACAAATACTTCATTCCAATGTTACTGTTACACATGTTCCAATGAGGAACAACCTACCATTCGATTTCTTTATATGATTAATTCACTTACAAGGTATACAGATTTTTTTACTGGGATCAAATGTCAGAGTGAAAGTGGAGAAGTTTGTCTTCAATTTCTTGAAGTACCTGTACATGCTATCGGCCCACGTCGGGTTGTGTGCCAGGAAATTTAATGAAGACTCATTAAATTTCCTGCCGTGTATGTAAACCTGTCGCATCGAGTAAAATCCAGCCAGCTCCCAATCGGTCTTCTTACACTGTGGCTTTTAATCTGAATGTCATACGACAACTTGTCAAGCTGCTCGGAATCTATTTGAACAGCTGTTCGAGAGAACTACCATCGTTTCATGGAGCTCGCTCTTATGCTAAATTCTATTCAGTATATTTCGATCTCGATCGTACCTAATCCTTCGTATCCTGCTCCACGGAAATACATCACTCGAGATAAACATCGACTGAATAACATCGCACGTTATTACGATCCGATTGTTTATATATACGATCGAGAGCGGTGGGGCGGCGGCGTGTAAAAGGAGAGCTCTCCTAGCAACGAGTGATCGGCGCCCGTTGCTCCAACAATACTTTGTTACCAGCTGATATAATGAACGAAAAGATAAGAATCTTGTTCTGAGAGTGGGACAATCGAACACGGACGTGTTATGGAAAGCTTCCATCGAGTAATCGTAATCGCTTCGATAGATAATCACCCGGTTTCGACACTCGCTATCGCCACTGATTTATTAGCGATATTACACGCTAGATCTCAAACGGCAAATAGCCACTTCTCGAGGACGCACTTGTCAGTACGAGAGTACCTATGTATACGAAATAGCCGTATATTCATTGGTAATTGCCGTTTCTCATTGGGTTATTCAAAGAAATGGGAATGGAATTTCAAATAGGACATAGGAATACGAGTTTACCAGGAAAAGCGAATGCCTCGTTGTTCGAGCATTTCAGTGGAAATTCCCTGGAACTCTGAGAATTATTTGTCAAGCTCCGTGGAACTCGAGCGACCCGGTCACATCGCGTGCAGAGGCCAAGTCGCGTACATTGTGCTCGATTTTTACCCGGCAATTGCCTCAACTCTGCAATCATATCGAAAGGAAACATAGATCGTAATAGCGATCGACGCACTTTGCCCGCGAGATCGAGATACACTCGATTCGCCCGGTGTATCCTGTCATTTAATCAACACGTTGTCACCAAGCGTATACTGCCCGACGGAGATGCAGTTGGTAAAACGAGTATTGGTACAACCAGTCTTTCAGGAATAAATTTTCTCGATGAATATAACTGTCTTTTTATATTTGAATTTCTTACTCGAACCAATGAAATATTAATATATCTTCAAAGAACAATAAATATCCTTGTACAGGTTGAAGATAAAAGAATAGTTTCATTTATAATAAACAATTCTAAAAATAGTTGGATAAATTAAACACACAATGCGAGGTTTATCAAACAATACTTTCATATCACTCATATTTTTTCTCTATAAATAATTATCGTGTCCCATGACAATGCCACCTGTATTGCATTCTCTCGGCCACAACAGGCAAAGCCCGGTAGCAGATCAGTTAATGAAAAGTGCCGGACCTACCAGGCATGTTTTTCCCGAGGGTGATAATACTGGCACATAACTGACACACACGTATCCGCATTAGCCTGTACACACTGTGTCATGTTAAACAGGCGACAAGGAGCTTATGTCGTGCTCAGTGGCATTGCGGGTGCATTGCAGGTCGAGCTGCATTAACGAAGGCGCCATGGCGAATGCCTATGTCGTTATCTGCAGTTTAAATACTTCCCGAATTCAACTCCCTAAGCTCACAGAGTTCTCCCTCGTAGAGCTTCTCGTTCAGTAGTAGCTCCTATGGTTTCCGGGCGATGTACGCTCAGCCTGTCATCGCATCAAATCCACACAATGATCTCGTCGCTATCATTGGTTGAAGAGAATATTAAAAAGTTTCCTTACTAGTCTTGAATCAATGAATGATCTTAATATTTTTTTTAGTTCAAGTAAACAGACTTATTAAAAAATAATAAGATCAATAGTATTTAAAAAGTCTTCTTATACTAACTATTACCATCTAAAAGCCGGCTTTGTTGTAACAGTTATGTCAGAAAAAGCTTTGTGGATGATCCGATTATAATGGAACCTATATTTCTAGCCTGTCGAGGACCTTTTCATAGTCATGTTTTAGTAATTGAACGTGGGCATGCGGTTCTAGGTACTCTGTCTAGAGTTAGGGTCATCGTGTATGGTTAGCGATCCACTGGAATGAAATTGAGCGATGCAATAATAGAGCCTTGTCTGGCGTACAATGCCTGCCGTGTGCCCGTAACTCCGGTAACGGTGCATTATTCACGCGAACAGCCTGCTGAAACATTCACGCACGCACATTACATCGCGCGTATAGTGGCGTGGCGACGGTGTGACAACACGCGCCCTTTCAATAGACCGCATATAGATTTGCGCCGTCCGGTGAGGTAATGCTGAGCTACTTAATAAAGACTTTTACCTTCACCGGTGCACGCCGCCGGATAATTCCACGATGCAAAACCCGATTGAAAGGGGCGGATTTAATAAAGTGCGGCACGTTTAGCGCCGATTGCAACAGGCACTCAGAAATGTCCACGTGCGTGTAACTTACCGCCGCGCTCCTGCCACCCGATAAAAGACCCGGTACACGCCTAGACCAATGATTTTTCTAATCGTAACATCAAGACTCCAACAGCTAATCTTAAGCAGTCAGTGATAACGAAGAGTGTGCGAGACACAACTAAATAAATATTATCGCTTGAACACGCACTAACATTACGTATAAGTATAGTGAACATAGAGTATAACATGAAAGTGGTAGTATAGTAGAACTAGGCAGGGTTTAACATCTAACATTTAATAGCTCGTATCTAATCGTGGTCATTTTCTCATTGCAGACGGCCCTCAGTATTTTCTTCCAAGAGGCTGCGATACCCTCCTGCGCTCAAGGACCCGGCACGCACTTCGGACAAGTAAGTGGAAATGGCTCTTCATCGCTACAAGAAACTCTCGTCCTGCTTGCAAATCAAATCTCCTGGAAGTCAACTCTACCTCAACTGCATTCGTCGCATTAACTTTTTATATATTCCTCTCGGTGCCTAAACGCCTCTCCGAAACGATATCCGCACTGTTAATCAAGAGACGACGCTTCCGTCTTCCACACTTGCATCTTGGCACTCGTGTCACGCGCAATGACTCATGCGGCGTCGTGTGGAGAACTTTATTCATTAAAGTCCTGGCTCTCCGAGACGACCAGATAACACGTACGCTTTTGTGTGGTAGTAATGTTCGGGGGTCGCCGAGTACGATTTCGTTGAAAGGTTTTCATCGTAGATTAAATGTCACAGGGTTTATGGTAAAATTGTCTTACTTCCGTTATTATGCAATTCCAAATTTGGCGAAGTAAATTGTAAATGGAAGAAGCGACAGTAAGGAGTGGCTCTAAGCCAAGACTGTGTTGTTAGAAAGCATTGTCACCTTGTGTAGCGTGATCATTGAGTTACGTTTTCGCCCTTGTTTACACCGGTTGCCATTCAAGCTGACGAATGCGGCGCATCGCTTTCCGGTTACCGAAAAGAGCACGGCTGACGCAATCTGATAGAACGAACCTGCATTGATCCACTCGTGGAGGATCTGGGTTTTGCGTATGATACGTGGGCTGCTATTGATCGGTCGACCAATCGTAAATCGGAAGAGTTTGGAACAGTGGGTAATTACGAGGCTAAATCGATAGACTAGTGAGAACAATTTGTTACGTCGCACGAGGTTGATAACGTCGTTGGAAAACTTGATTGGGTAAGGTCGGCAGGCCGGTTTTAGGACGGCAGGAAAAATCAATCGCGAACAACCGGTCTCGAAAACAACCCTCGGCGTTGCCCGAGTGGGCAGGCTAGGGTAGGGGAAAATCAATTGACCTTCACGGGGTTTCATCCCTTCTGCCGCTATTTATATTCGTTTCGTGTGCCCGGTCTATAAAATCTCTGCCGCACTTTTTGACGGCCACCCAATCAATTGGCAGTAACGCATTGATTCGTCGTTTCCACGCTATCCATACCTATGTATCCGAACTTCTGCCACAATTTTCCATGTCGTTCGAAGTGTTCGTCCAATAAATTATTGAGCGATTAATTGCGCGTCATATTTTCCAGTTTCGGAGTTCTAGTTAGTGAAAATTGGTTTTATGAAAAATATCACTTGAAATTGTCGATTTACGTGATTTTCCTAGTCGCACTGGTACGATTAAAAACGGCTACGCGTGCGTCGGAATAGAATCGCTTACGCACTCGGATATCTTGGTTATCACTGTTAAGTAAATGTTAACTCGTCTAACATACACAACATCCATCGAGCTGTTGCGACCACACTGCGAGCCAAGTGTACACCCGGCAATAGCTAGATTACTAAACACATAGAGGAACATTCGTCGTTAGAACTTCTACGCTTCTAGCACGCAGTAACTTGGAACTCCAAGGCTCAGAAAATAATTAGCATGTCAGAACAACAGTGGGAGAAATAATTACCGAAATGGAGATGGACAGGGTTCCATCAACTTGAACTCGAGCGATAGCACATTCCGTCAATGAGCTATTTTTAGACGATTTGGCGTCGATCTCTGCGCGTCGTGTACTACGAAGAAAGGGAAACGCGAATGGACTATTTAGATTAAGGTCAAGGTGGTACTTAACTCTAATGTACATCAATCCCGTCTAATTTCTCGCGTTAAGCGCGGTATAGCGCGCGAAGGGGAGTTTTGCATACTCGCTCACGTCCAATTAAGCAAATAGCATCGATGCCACCAGTCTGAGAGAATGACATTAAATTTCGTTGGTGAAGACTGCTATTGTCAAAACATCCGCTGGCCGAATCATCAGTGGGAATCCAAGTATGAACTCGTAAGAAAATACTCTGGTAGGTTAGATTCAGTGGAATGATCGAATGTAGGCTGGCATCAACATATTCTACTGTTTACTGATTCAACATCGCATGTTGTTTGTCGATGTATTTAATATTTAAATACTTTCCATAAATAATGCATTTCAACAATAAGATATTAATGATCCAACTGGTAAAACCAAAAAGATAAGACATTAAGCCTGTGGTTTGGAAAGAATCATATTTAAAGATAACAGTCGGAGTAGTCGAAAGTGGTTGGGACTGGCAGAGGGTTAATAAAAACCCTTAAAGCCTAAGTTATCTTTCACGAGACCACAAATAGTAGAGATCGTTCTGTTGATGTTCTTCGTGGGCCAAAATCATGTGAGCTCAATGTACACAATTAGAGCTTGGATATATATTTACGACTGTTTTTCTCTGAATCTCTTTGCGAGCCAACCAGAGCCAACTCAGCTTGCTACTCTGTGATACACAATGTGTCTTGGACGATATTTAACGTGCTCGAGCAATGTTGATTGCCGAATGTAACTGGCACCGTTCCTGAGTTCCTGAGTTCTTGAGTGCATAGTTCGAGTTAATAAAATGGGAACAATAATATATAATCGTTCTTTTCACACCTGGTAGTTCGTGTCGAGCGCATGCTGGTTTTCGTCATTGCCACGTCATCTTGCATGATTGTTCCGCTAAATTCACGAAGGCTTCTGCTTCCTTCAAAAAGCAGCTCCTTTATTAAACAATACTTGTGCCAAAGGCTGCTGGCAACACACACACATACCACAGCTGACTAGGCTATTGATACCTTGAGTTCTTACCGTGTCCTCCAGGCGGTAGGACACTCTCGCCGATAATTGGATCGTCCACTTTTTTTCACGCGCTCGTTTTCTTATTGTTTTAATAACGCTCCCTTATTTGTACAAGGACACTTAATTATACCGGTGGATATCGGTTTATTGGTCGCCCCCTTTGACGCAGCTCGCGCGGCAAATGCGTCGCACCGTTCGAATTGATTAAACCGATAGTTGACCGAGTCCAGAACATTGCCGATGTTTATCACGAAATCCAATTATTCTCAAGTGTATACTTTTTCACTATTTATTTATAGACCTGCAGAGATTTGCTTGGCAAGTCATTGTTTATAGATTGAGTTTAGAATGTTATTGAAGATGCACGAAGTTCAGGATTCAGTGTTGAATATGCGGTTGTGCGTCAGAAGATCTTTGTTGATTAAATAATGATTTTTCTAGTTCACACTGTAACTATAGTGGTATTAGCGTAGATGTGTTAATAACTTTGCGCTGACGTCCATGGCAGTGGCAGCATCGAATTGATAGTGAAACATTTCTCCATGACAACGTATTCTTTCCACCAAAGTTCATCGATGTTCTGTACGCTGAGTTGAGTAATGAAGAAGGCGGTTAACGAGCGGCCTTAATAGCCAGTTAATATCAGGCATGTCGCTTGACGTAATGTTGATAACAGTGCGCGTAACACAAAATTCTTGTGCAATGAAAGCAGCGTGTACAATGTCAGGAATAATCTTTGCAAACAAGAGGAAGCCGTAGAGCTTTGTCGAGGAAGAACGAGGTTTCTGACGGATTATACAATTGGATCTCGGTGCATTGCCAGCCAGCGTTAAATAGTTTAAGACCGATCCGCAGATTTTTCTAATCCATTAAATTCCAACTATACTCGATGATGTAAGGTAAAACTTGAATAGAAATTTATAATCGTTCAAAATTCATTTGTTATCACGCGAACCTATTTTACCAAAGAAACTATTCCTATTGTCGGTTAATGTTAGCATGGAAATTCTTGGCATTGCGCAAGCCAGAAATACACTTGGAACACTGCTTTCGTCGTTAGGGTTAATGACCCGGTTTACAGCGGCTAACGAGCCTCAAGAGTTCCTCACTCTTCGTTCGGTATTGTTGACGGTGTCATTATGCCGTTGTACTTGACTATAGCAACTAGCACTGAATTATTTAATTGGGAAGGCAACAGTACCGTAGTCTGCCTTGTCATATCGAACCATGTTTATGCTCTAATTATCTTCTACTAAAGACGAAGTAAATTCTCTTGGCAAGGTGGAAAGAAAACGAAATTAGTGTCTCCTGAAAAAATACAGTTTTATTATCCAGAACCCTCATAAGTGTATATTCAGAGAAACGAGGTGGAGTCGTAAAACGACTGAGTAAAAAGAAGCCGAGTGCATTCTAAGTCACCCTTATTATCATCGTAGATAGTAGCGGCAGTAAGAAAACTACGACCGAGATTGGAAAATGTGTCTGCCGAAGCAACGCACCAGTCGCACAGCCTTACTACCAACTGCAAGTGTCGCAATCTTACGAAATACTTGTACACATGCGACACAACGCCAGTCAATTGGGTGATAAAAGTGTACTCGAGCGAACATCCCAATCGTAAACAAGTCGGAAAAACGTACATACTATGCACATCTTACATAAAAGATGTCACTCATCCATGAATGCGTCACTTCGAACTAGTGAGGGGGAAAAAAAAGAAGAAAAGTTCGCTTTGTAATAATGAACTGGATAAAATCGACCCATTTATACATGTCGAGTACGAATGAAGGCAATTAGAGGTGATGAGCAATCATCGCTGCGGTAGCGAGACCGTAAATGGAGCATCAATTCCAGCACGCTTTTCCGTACTGTTCGTCGGTCGATTAATTACCGTGATGGGAGATTGAATATGTAACAAATTGTTGCAATTAATAACATCGTGCACCACTGGGAACAATAATAATATCAGGAGAAAGAAACAGGAAGGTTTTCCTAGCACTGATGGATTTGAGACACTTTGAGAGCAACGCCACGTAAATACGTGCGCGCTCGCCCACGCGGAACTGTTATGATTCGTTATATAAAGATGGACTATAATAAAGTCAGTCTAATTTTACACCTGCGCTCGCGCGATCTACCTTTTGCTGGCTGCTTATTTCCTATTTCTCTTCGTTTATTAAAACTCGTATGTACACGGTGATTCGCTTGGCTTTAATTCAAAATTGTCGAGTCAGTTTAATTATACACAAATGTTTCCAAACACTTCTCTACATCTTATAAATTATATATAACATTGCCTTGTATATACAATGCAGTTAATATGATGTAAGTATATGTCGAATAAAAAGTTGAGGTCGGCATTGCTAATTCAAAGGCAATTCACCTTATACACGTGGGCTGTTCCCTTTAGCAGACTAAGTAACTGCTGACTTTCTTTCCCGTGATAAATAACGCTCTTTGATAACCGGTTGCACAGTTCGGTTATACTGTGTGGAATGAGTGCGAAGAAAGCAGTATATGTGTACTTATTTATACGTGTCCAATGGGATAGCTTACTGCCAGTCGATCGACCTGCAAAAGTTGATCGTGCAGGCGAGTGGCTTACCCACGACTGTTGCGTACGTGCGAGCCAGAAATGGACTGCGAGGAATCAATAGCAGTCTAATCGGCTCGTCTCCACGTGTAAAAGTACCACGGCCGAGATCGGCTTCTTGCTTGGATTTCTTGAATATCTCATAAAAATGACATCTCATTTTTACCACGGTTTCATAACTCAGCTTGCGACGGCTTACGTTGCTGCAAATCAAGTTTGCCAAGTGAGACAGAAAAATCGAAACGCGCGCGACCAAAACAAATTGAACTTAACAGATACAAGCACGCACGATTCAGTCGATACGCAATCCTTATCGGACGTGCTTTATCCCAGGCCGTTCCAGACGTTGAGTTATTGTGATTATTACTAGCCGATAGCGATAAGCGGCATTAATTAACTAAGCCTGCAAAAATTGCATAATCCAACGGGCAATGAAGTGTACGATAAATTATCAGCGGCTTGTTTGTATTGCCGCACCTAATCGACTCTGCCGACAGCCGTAAACTCGCCGGCATTGTTGCTGTAGTATGCGACTGTTAATTTTTAATGATTCCATACCATTTGTTATGCATTCTGCTTCTTTAACGATGTTTTCAACGATATCCGTAATAATGAAATTACTCTCAAACTGTAATAAAATTACTAGTTACTTTATAAGCGCAACACTCTTCGTTCTTATTTAACTTCTGCAGGTTTGCATCATTTGCGATGTGACTTTTCGATGAGGGAACGTCAAGGCCCCTTTTATTATTCATCGATCGTGGAATGGTAACATTACGTAATGCCATCGGTGGCTGGCACTGACACAAGATAAAAATTCGGACTTCCAGGCCAGTTTAAAGTTCCGTTCACCGCAAACTGAGAAACGTCATCATTAATGATGATGTTCAACAGTTTGGCCGCGGGCTTTTCAGGATTTTTGTGGCAGCTCTATCAGTTTGGGAAGAGAGTGTTACGGAAGATCTTGAGAATTATCGCGGAGATTACGTAACAAGCCGGCGATAAGGGAGGGGAAAAATCTCGCGGTGAATGTTGTTTCCATGACTTTCTTGAAGCGGCGCGCCCACACTGCCAACGCTGTTGATTAAATTAAGATACTCTTGTTCTGTCAACGATAACTTGAAATTCAAATGTTAGCCGTAATAGTTCTTGTAAATTGTCTTTCTTGAATTTTCCTCCACGTTAAATTTATCGATTCTCCGTAAGGCACCGCTAACGGAAAGGCATCTTTCAGTGACACAAACGTGAGTCATGCGGGAAAGCAATATTCATAGCGTGCCACTTGGAGTATCGATCGTGCTTATTTAAACGAGGCTGGAAGATCCGAGAGGAAGTGTGCGCCCTTCACATCTTGCAAACTCCACTTCCGACAACTGCGAAACTTCCCTGCTGCAGGGGAGTTTCGTCATTATTTTACAATCCCTTACAGTCTGATAGTTTCTTGGTAACCTGATACTTTCAACCAATGTGAATATGTTAATTCAACTTAGTACTTCAGAAATAGTAATTGTGGTTTTATATTTATCGTTACAGTGACTTTTTATCGTCTAAAGTATAAAATGATAATGCCGGGGTTTGGGTTGATTAAGAAAATTATTTGCTGTATATCCGGTTTTGTCCGTTTGGCATTCCGAATGCATGCTAATGATCTAATTTAAACAATAACAGGTTCTTGCGCCGTTACTCAGGAATTTTGCTATACTTCACTGATATCATTTGTGCAAGAGATGTTATTATCTCGGACATATCTGGACAGTTTAGAGTGGAACACTCAATCTATACTAATCTTATGCTTATATTTCGTTGTATATTTTTTATGATTGGTCACTCTGTAATTGACGTAGTCGAATAATGATACTCCTGAAACCTTCAACAGTGAAAGTTTCATGAAAATCGATTCGATAGTTTCAGAGAGCAATTTTACCATATAAAACAATTTTACATTTTTCTATATTAGTACTGATTATAGATAATCAATTCTAGCAATTTAGTAGGAAGCTTTATGAGAATGAATAAACGTGTGTCAAGGTGTCATTGAAGTATCAGTCGGACAAGGCGCGCTCGGTTCGTAGACCCGGATCGCATGTACATGTAACAGCGCGGCACAGTTTCGCCACTCGGTTTTGATAGGCATCGTGGATCGAAGTCGGACTTTCCATTAGGGAGGCCGCGTGTTTTCACGAAGAGTGGCTGTCAGCCCACTGGACTTCGACTTTGGCTAGAGAAGCGAACGCCAAGGTGGCAGGAGAGTCAGCGAGAACCACTGCGAACACGAACACAGACGGTCTCGCTAGGTTACTATTCTCGGTCGGCGGCATTCCGATAAGCCGTGTGCCAAATCTCGGCTCGACTCTGGACGAAACGCTGACGTCCGACAGGAAAGCCCCAAAGACTTTCTCGGCCTCTTCCACTGGTTAGCTCGACTCATTTTCATCCTGTCACGTTTCTGCTGATGATGATTGGAAGGATTCTGTGGAATACTTCCGCTCAATAGACTTCTTCTTCTTCTCTTCGCTTTCGCCGATCTGAACCACTGCTGATTAATGTTTTCCTGTCGCCTGCCATTCGTTGTCGCGTCGATGATTTCTACGCTTATTTTTATCCATGATTCTTTCCTTCACGAAATTACGTAATCCTATTGGTAACGTGTGGGATGATGTGTCCTGTGTGTATGTTTTGTCGTCTTCTTGGATTCCGAGTATACGTTGTGATGGATCGGCATCTCTATCGTACGGGTGTTTGATAGAGCATGAATGGAGCTTGGTTTATCGGGAAAGTAAAAGTAGAGGAGAGCGAGAGAAGCTCGGTGATAACGCGCTACTGGCGGCTATCGAGGTTCCCGAGCATCGCTCGATTACCACTGCTGTCTCTCCCTCCTGCAATCTCCTCCTATAGGAGCACATGTGTGTACGTCATATTGTTTGTGTACTGCGGTTGTCCACCTGGTACACTCTGACGTCATCCTCAGGATCGGGGGGGTTCACTGACCCCGGCAAACGCCAACGATCCAGCTCTCGCTCTCTCTCAGAGAGTAGAGCTCTCCTGATGCTCTCTTTTCAACTACCACCTACCCATAGATTCGTGTCACATCGCTCTTCAGCTTACGTAAAAGGGTCGTTCGATATTTTTAGCCATCAAGAGAGACCCAATCCCCTGTTTCGCCTTTTCAAAATACCGGCCAGAAACACAAACATCGCTCCAGTGACAAGGCATCACTGTCGAGCTGTCACTCTTGCGACAATCGGCGCAACTTGGGAATTAAGCCGAGCTAATTTCAGTACACGAGATAAGCATGCAGAGCATACAATTTTTTGATAAAGTCACTTTTCGCTCTTAAAGATCCTCTTATATTCGTTTCTCTTTCAACTTTCGTTCATAAATCGTATGATTACTTTTATGTATCGTTGGTTAAAAAAAGATGCTAATAGAACTGAAAAATAGATGTTACACATTTATTTTAAGTTCAGTTCAACGTATAAGTACGTGGATACGAATTGTAATGTGTTAATTTTAGAAATCACGCAAAAGAAGCGTGTTTTCGAGGGTAGAAACTGGTAGCAAATACGAATAAGCTCGTTTTTCGTACCACTTTCGTGCAGTGTTTGCGAAAGAGGCGGCACCGGAGGAGTCGCTAATTGCAAGCGCAACGGGGCGACGTTCGATGGCAGGAAGTCATCTGCCTCTTGGCGTCGTTGCACTTGTGCGCGCTCCTCGCGACCTAGATAAAATCATTCGACTTGCACTTCGCGACGTAAACAAACAAAATATAGTACTATAGTAGCAATAGTATCAGCCTGTCTTGCCGGAAGGTCATAAAAATTGGTATTTCTTTTCCAGATTACGCCGTGCAACACACCAGCCACGCCGCCCAACTTCCCCGACGCGCTCCTCGCATTCTCGAAAATGTCCGCAGGGGACAAAACCCCCTCAGGTGAGTTTCTCCAATGATGATTTGCCAATATCTGCGCGCCAACGTGCCAATACAAAAAGCTAGAATTGTATTGCTATACTCATTGTTATGCAAACATCATTAGCTAGCTATACCTAGTCAGTTGCTTGCTGGTGGACTCTGCTTCGTGGCGGTGTATCATCGTTTAATCATTGCTTTTAATAGACTCGCATGTTAGCCCGAAGCCCTGTCGGGCTAATGTTCACGAAAAAGTAGGTCACGTCGGTAACACCTGAGATGGAACACTCGAGAGATTCGAATTTCAAAGGATTCATGCTCGTTAGATAAAGAAGTGATTAATGAAAGCGATTCTCTTTTAACTAGAAGTCAGCAACTGCATTTACGAAGGTGATAGCACGCGTTGTATTGTTTCTTGTTCGCGTGACTGTAATGTTAGCTCATACGCATTTTACTATCGACGCTTATCTTCTCGGGCTTGTCGAGCATTCAAGCAATGAACTACTTATCTCTTTTTCCATAACATATGTGCTAGACATCAGAGTAGTACGGCATTAGTTTCATTGAATGTGGATGCTGTATTTGTTTACGTGAGAGGAAGGTGTACGTGACGGGTGCACGTGAGCTTGACGGTGTCTGGGCTGTACTTGCGCTCATTCATAAATGCATCCTACTGACACAGTCATAACAACCTATTCATGACTGCTTTAATGCTCGGTATGTGACGGGAGCCATTAATATGCAACATATGATCATCGCATTGGCTATAAAGTATTACACGAGCGCCTGTCGCCGCAAAATGACAAAGAATGAATACACAGGATATGTTGGTAATGTGAAGTGTTTTCGTCTGATTGTAGGAATGTCCCCGAGTCAGAACGGGTTGCATCAGAATACGATGGTGATGCCGACGACGCAGCATCACGGGGGACGGTGTAGCGTGTCCGGGAATGCGCAGCAAGCGACGCAAACCCAAAAACAATTCGGCCTAGGCGAGCCGCAAAGATAAAAGAGACTGACGTCCCGGCGGACCAGGTAGGACCGCGCGATCACAGGGTCCGCCCGCTAAGAAAGGCGTTTTAAAGAGCGAGGGAAGGCATGGCTGGAAGATCGGCTGCTCGACGGAAGATTTACGCGACTGCGGAATGAGCAAGAATCATCGAAGCTCATGCAACCGTGCCCGTATTATCCCTCTTAAAGGACAACACAGCTTGAACCACAGCCGACGGGCACGCGCGCGCGCCGACAGTGGGAAAGGATTGACGAAGCTTTTTATAGAGCACGTAGGAAGGAGTAATCTCGAGATCTGTCCTGTCGGTTCACGGTACTCTAGGATCTCGGGTATAAAGTATATACACCGCATATATGTATACGTGTATATACAATCGATATGTATGATTGCACTATATAGGCAACTATGTAAGTACGTACGTACCGTGGGATGTTATCGGACTCTCGATTCCTTCTTCTGAAACTACTCCTAACTCTTGCTTTACTGCTGTGTATACACAGGCACACCCACACACATACACACACATACATATACAAGTTTTTCTCTACTTGCCCCGTCGACGTAAATATCCAATGTCGATCGCAATTCAGCCGGAAGCCTGGAACTTTCTTCTCCCTCCGCAGATGTCGGAAAGCGCGCGGTTCGCAAAGAACATAGACATGGAAGGATAAAGACAGACAGGGATTAGTGGTGAGTGCGACAGACAGAAAAAGAGAGAGTGTGTGAGAGAGAGAGAAAGAGAGAGAGAGGGGAGGGGTCGGTACTATTGTGTCTGTTTTTCCTTTTGATTTCCTTGACACGCACTGGGACGGTAGTTCCTATGATTATGAAAGACAGCGAAACCCCTTAGCAATTATTAAAGTATCAAAGAAACTGGTGTGCGTCCAAAGTGCCGCTTGGTGTAAACGAATAGCGAGAAGCCTCCTCCACCGTCCCGGGTATCTTCCTCGTTGTTTCTCGATCTACAGACTCGCGGCTAAGTAGGAATATAAACGTCGTTTGCGGTCCGTGGGCCGCGGGAGTCAATGAGAAATCGAATACCACTTCCAAGCCATAGTACAAAAAATCGCCGGCACTGGATAGCGCTTAGCGAAGAATATTAGTGTGTTATTTTGCTATTGTTAAACGAGAGACGATCGCGAGGCACAATTTGGCTCTGGTTAAGAAGGAACTGTCTAGATTGGCATGTCCGTCAGGCTCATTTTTTCGTTGCCTAGCTTCAACGGCCATCGGACATCGTTATGCGACCATGGGTAAATAATTGGACGTTATCGGTAGTCTTCGGCAGTGAAGGTGAGGAGGAACGTAGTGCGCAAACGGGGACAAATTTGACTGTGCTCAATGCCCGAGCGAGTGACGTAGAAAACAGCATGAGGCTAATTGTAGTAAAAGGCAAACCATCGTGAATTATTATGTAAAAAATTGTAAAAAGAAATTTATTGATTATGTAATGTTCATTAGGTATTTATGTAAAGTTATTCGTGAAACCCGTGAATTGTCGATATTCACGCATTAGGAGGAGTGATGGGGACTTGCTCAGATAGTATCCAGTGTAGGTAATTTTTTTCTACGAGAACATTGAAAAGCAGTGGAGCCATGTTGTAGCTGAGCTGTTTCATCATGAATTGAATTCGCAAATACGAATACAGAGATTTCGTACTGCCTGTTTTACGCATGAATTATTTAATCCTAGATTTCATATTATTCGCAGGAGCTCTTGTATGGCAGCTTACATAATTGATCCGATCAGTATGTATATGTATGCATATATACATAATAAAGTCGATGATTTTCATTCGCTCATTTTCATGGTACGAATAAGCCGTAGTACATAAACTGAACTTTTTCTTCATTTTCACCGAGACTCTTTTCCGCAGTAACATATTTAAGCTTTCACGATGACTCTATTCGAATTTAGTTTAAGAGAGTAACAGAATCGCTGTTAAGCATTAGCGCATAGGAAAATATGTTACGGCACGGTTCATATGTTTTGTACTTTCAATTTGAAAATAAGTAGTCTCGAAGGACACGGCAAACGATAATTGAACAGTCAGTTTTCAAGGATGGAATAGTTCAAGTATTCGTGTTTCGCTGCAGCTTCATCACTGTGCGTTCATTTATGTAAATATAAATAGATATTAGTCATATAATGATTCAAGTATGACATGTTTTTTCTATAAGGTACACGCTTTAATATCTTCCTTGTGTTTGTAACGTCTAGACTATTACGAAAAATATTATTATGTTAAAGTTCTTATTACTATTATTGTTTATTTGACTATTAAACATAAATAATGTTCATGTACATAATTTTGAAAAATGATCTAAATAAAACCTTAATAATGGTGCTTTCCTAGATACGCGTTTTCACGTAATATACATATATTACTCGTGCCCTTTGTACTCTGGAACTTAATTGATACGTGTAAAGTGTGATACAAAATCGTAATATGCATGACAATACTTGTATTTATCTACGTTTTCACGCAAAATATGTCTTTGCAAGTGTGGATCACATAATCAGAGTGTAAGAATCACATAATTGAAGATACAAAAGATATTCTTATACAGCAGAATTTGTATTAAGCTACATTATTGGTAACTTTTCATATCACGTGTTCGTTATAAACGATCGTAATGGACTAGCAATTAAATAAGATACTCCAATCTTCGACTGACAATGCAACAAGCCCTGTTACACGTGTGTCAGATGCATACAAAATATATGTACAATTGGTATACAATAATTATGAAAATCTTATGAACTATAGCTCCTGCATATCACGATTATGATGCCTCTACACCCCGGCCAAGGCCAGACCACCTGTCCGGCACAGGTAAGAAATAGCGGTGCATTGCAGCTATAAATCGAGCGCGATATTCTTCCGGGGATATTATGGTCGGTAGTTTTCCTTGGCCACCAAGTATACCAGTCTTTTTCACCATAGTCTCCAGCTTCTTGTCCCAAGTAAACGTACGTATATAATCTGCAGGTATTGTATGCTTGTCAAATCCATCTTTATGTACGGTATTCGTGAACTCACCTATTATACCCAGCACGAGCTCGCCTGAATTCGGTTCCAAACCCACTAGCAATGAATAATCCATTACCGAATTGTCTGCCAGGAACTTTGTGTCTTGCTCGATAGCTCTATTCAAGACTTCTTTAGAATACGTACGGATGTACAAGGGCGAATCACAACTCACTATAAGTGAATTATAGATATTATGTCAATTTTGTGATATGAATGTAAAATAAGGAGCCGTCTTCTACTATATTCTCTCTTACTGTTCAATAAGTTCTCGTCGAGTAAAACCAGCTCCCCTTCGTGACACATGTCGTCTGGATTAACCAATCGATTTCTAACTGAGCCTTTCAGGTCGAACTTATCGGTAATTGTCCGATTATAGAACAAATTCTCCATCACTAATACGCTGGTACGCAGGGCTGCATTGGTTGTATTATTTTTAAAAGACACTCTATACACCCCAACGATCTTCCCCAGTAACGTCGGCTGCTTGGTTTGTTGGCATTTTTCCATATATGCAAAATAATTCGGTGCAAATTCCAAAAATATTTGCATTTCCAGTCTTGACATTTCTTTTATAATAAATCTATCATCTGTGATGGAAATAGTATTGTTAACGATTACAATCGCACAAAAAAGTAAACACAACTTATATGTTTTGTACCTCGGCTTTTGCAAAAGGCGCTTCCACTTTTTCCACCTCTCGCAACCCATTGCACGCTTCTACTTAAGCTCCTAGTGTATCCGTCTTCGCCACAGGGCAAAACATTTTCTCTAAACGCAGCGAATTGGGCTGCAAAGTATATCCTACAGTAGAAATTGGAGGTAGCATCATTAAATTGAACTTCAATGTAATTCTGTTGCTTCGTTGCTTTTTTATCCTCATCGATTTCTGGTGGTGGTACTGGATTCTGGGGAGCCGAATCCATACTTGAAACATTCTTATCCGACTCTATAGGACTCGCAGGGTTCGGACTGTTGCCTCGGAAAAACGATAGAACAGACGGTCGCTTAAACTCTCCAGATTGCATAATTTCTGGCAGGTTCTCCTTGTTCTCAGGGAACTTTCGTTTATTCAAAGGACTAGGATTTGATTCAGGACCCTTTGTCATACGCATTAGTTCATGCAACTGATGCTTGTAATCGTGTGAGTCCAATGCGTATGCAATTATTGAAGAAGGCTCTGCCTCGTATACCACAACAGGTACCAAAGATCTAAAGGGCGAAATATAACTTTACATTCAATACAGGGTACAGTCCCACAATCATTTCTTGTACTTACCCAGTGGGCAATAAGTGATGTTCTAAAGCACCTAATGGATTTGGAATTGATTGAACGGGCGGAACAGATGGTAATAGCTGCGAAAGAATTGTCTTTTTCTTTTTCTTCTTATCTGGAATATCTTCTGAAGCAAGTGGCAAAACGTCTGAAAGTGACCGCTGATGCATTTTCGGCGACCCTTGGGAAACAACATTATCATCTGGATTGTTAGCTTCAAGAATTTCATTGTCGGAATTATCAATTGACTCTACTGGGTATAAATCGCCTTGAACTGCAGCAATTGCGTCTACAGCATTGTAATCAGCTGACATGGGGCTTAAGTCTTCTATCTGAGACTCGGAAGCAGTATCTTCAGTAATGTAACCATCTGTGTCAATTATACTATTACTTCCAGCAGTTAGCGATCGCTCTGTAAATCGTCGCGGTCTCTCGTCTTTTTTCTTTGCTGATATCTCTAGTAGTCTTGTGTTCCAGGTAAATACTGCCTCTGAGATCAATCGTTTTAATGTAACAATGCCATCTTCGATTTTAAACATGAGTGCCCTCACGCCATTCTCGGATGCCTTGCCTTGGAGTTTCTTATTTTCTAATGTTGGAGAAGTAAGCTTCAGTTGAATTTCCTCAATTTTATTCTTAAAGCATTGTTGATCTTTGGCCAACTGCTGTTTGGCAGCATTTAGACTTTCCATATCAGTTTGTAAAGTAGACAGTTTCTCTCGTATAGTTGAGAAAACCTCATCTCCCTTTAATGCTAAACTCTTCATCTCTTCTATCACATCAACATAATGGTTCGGATCATAGGTAATATTTATCAATGGCGGTGGTAATGAAATCTCCCACTGTGATACCTTAGTATATTTAAACACGGCCAGCATGTTTTTCTTTGTGAAGTATTGGTAATGGTCATGGTGAAGAGAATGCTGGCAGGAGTCTATGCCCCGTTTCGTATAGGCGCTCCCATGGAATCGCAATTCAAGGTACTTAGCAAAGGAAAGAGACCAGGTGTCATCTGACATCGGTACTACGGGTGATACAGTCTTGCATTTCATGCATTTGCTCCACATAAGGATTTGATTCGAACTTTCCTGGGCAAAACGGTCGTTACTCATTTCACTTAAACTGATATATATGCATCCACCATCGTGCGCGAACCTTCGGACGTGTTGAGCGATTTGCGCACGACATGCTTGGGCCGGGCATTTGCATTGCGATGTTAAGCAATAACGTTCCAAAAATCGTCCAAGAGCGATATCGTTGCGTCCATAGAGGTCCATATTAACAACCCAAGGATTCACACAGAAGGCTGGCGCATCATTTCCCGTATGTGAAAAGCTGCAGAATAGTACGGATAGACGTTGATGACTAGCTGGATCTAAGCAATCTGGCCATATAGGTGTCGGTTCAGGCATTTCAGATTGCATAGAGATTTGCTGCTTTTCAGATAAGACATTATTGGTTGGATATAACCGACTTCCACATGCTCGAAAATTAGCTAGGAGCGCCTGTACTTCACGACTGTCAACTTCAGTCGTCAGTTTGGCTTGAACAAAAGGATGCTGGGGCTTTAACTTTAATCTCATAAGTGGATTTTCTTGTATACACTGTTCTGCTGATGCGCTACTACTCCTTGTTTCTTTGACTTTGTCGATGAACTGTGTCGAGTAATAAATCTCCCGTGGGAAAAAGCTTCGTAATACACAGTGCCGTCCAGTTTCTGTTTCCAAATATGGTATTGCGAACTTTAAGTACGGAGATACGCTTAGCACAGTGCCTTCCAGAGACTTCTTAAATTTATTTAATAATGGCAAATCTGCCACGCTTAAATGCTGGCCATTTGGACTAACTTGCATGAAAACGTCCTCATCATCTTCATTCAAATACTGATGCAGAGGGTCACTACGATCGCAAATAGATTGTCCATAAATACGTTTCTCTTCCACTGGGATTTTATCCTTGACTTTTAGCTTATCAGGTTCTTCATGAACCTTTTGGTTGGAATATCTTTCACTCGTTCCACTCAAAAACAGCTCCATTGTACTATTATGGTCGTCTCTGCTGTCAGTACCAATTCCCGAAGTATTATTTATACTGGTATCGGTCCCATTGCTGGTCTCTTTCTTTTCAATTGTATTGTCTTTCTTCGAACCATTTATAGAATTTTTAGATTTTGGTTTGAATAGCTTTAATGTGTCATAGGGATCAGAATCTTCTGATAACATGGAGGACACTTGTTTTAAAGAATCTTGATTCGCTATATCATCATGGGAATATTGTTCTGAAGTTTTATCTTTTAACGGAGTACTTCTATTAGCTGGTAATTCTATTTCTATACTTTGACGTTCACTTCCAGACGTATTTCCAGAATCATCATAAATCCTTGATACCTTTAATACTTCTGTACTATCTGAATACTCGCTGTCCACAGTATTTACAGAATTAGCACCAACACTGTTTCTTGCATTTCTTGGTTTGCCGTTTTCTTCATTATGTAGCGAATACTTTTGGACAGATTCATCAAGGAATGAATTATCTTTCGGGGAAGGTGGGCTTGCGAATTCATCCATAAGAAATGATTTTTCCAATCGCCAGGAATAAGCAGCGAAGATCATAAAGAACGTAACATTTTTCACTTTCTTTAGCTCAACCTGCGATCCCCCACGTAATAAAATAGTTGATCCTAAATGTGGATTGGCGCAACCTTCAAAGTACATTAGTGTCTTAATGCCGTCTGAAAAACAGATTTAAGTTGATTAATATATTTTCAAATCTACACAAATCATCTGTTATATTTTGTCAATGACAGGTATTTACTTCTCTCATTTTGGAAATTTTTTAAGTAGAACTTTTTACACGTTCCAAGCATATCTCTTGCACTGATATGTGCGTCAATAGTATTTACAATACTTGCACCAGTGCAACGTGCCACTCTTTCAAGAACACTAAGTTTTACATTTAAAACAAGTGTTACTCCGCATTCTCTCAGTCTGTCTTGCGCTAGTCTGGATACTGATCGATGCACGAGTACTACATCAGGACCAAGAGCTGTAATTCTTGCCACGGTGTGGCCAAAGTATTCATTCTCCTAGGAATCAAAATATTTAGTGATACCAATAATGAAAATATATTACATTTAAGTATTAGATCTTCATAGTGCGAACCTGCATCATTATAGGTTCCAAACTCAATAGCTTTCCTTCAACACGCTGATACATCAGACCGCATTGCAATAGTAAAATTTTCGGATGATCAATCGCTCCACTCATTCCTCTGTGGGCAACATTCTTACTGCATACTACCCCAGAGACGATATCAGAATCCTCCCTAAGTCCACCTGGACATTTTTTAATCTGCACATATTGTCGTATATCTAAATCATCGGCATCGTGATTTAAATCAGGTCTAACATGATCTATAATTTGATGTGTCAAGGAAAGTATCACATCCGACCATGTTTGTGACAATCCTTCTTTGTTCAGCAATTGTTTTATTAACGAATCCTCGTGCTGTTTATAAGCAGACCTAAAGTAATATGTAATGTTTCTTATATAGAAAACATAATATTATGTGGTACAAACACAAAGAATATTACGTACGTCAAACAGTCATATGCATTGACCTCTCCAAATGCAGCTTTCAGATTGGTTGCTTTATGCCAACCTGTTTTTTCTTTAAATTCTTGAACTTGGAGGGTATCAGTTAGAAGATCATCGCACATTTTAAAATTGCATTCGTGCGATTTCACGGGGGCTTCTTTCGATTCACTTGTACCGTCGCTGCTGTCAATCGAAATTGTTGTTAAGTCTTCAGAAGTAGGACGTTTCAATGTGACTGTTGATGCCTCCAAATTCAAATCTAAATAGAAACTTGAACCAGAAGAAGCCAAACGACCAGATGGCTGTTGGCTAGATGTTGAGGGCTTTGTTTCACTTTCCGAGTCTGCAATAGATCAAAATCTGTAATGCAATTTATCATTGGCATTGCAAAATGGAATTTGATCTTACCAGTGGTAGAGTCATGCTGTGGTATGGTTTTCACCCATGCTGGTTCTTGAGCATCACACGTGGCCTGATTTTCAGTTAGCAGATCCATGCTCTGCATTCGCGATAATTTCACTGGTTTAAATATTGTTGCACTGTCACTGAACACAATATCACTAATAACAGGTTCAATAAAACCAGCTTCTAATAAAGCTTGACCTATTGCTGCCGCTTGTATACTAAAAGAAATAAAACATTTGTAATAGCTTATTGGAAAAAGATATCTATATTTCTCTAATACATACCGAGTAGCTGCTTTATTTTGTGCAATCATCCAGTTCACCAATTCACTTGCTAAAAAGCAGTTTTGATAACTTTTTAGTCTGATCCTATGTGTCTGAAGGAGAATTGCTTGGCTTGATCTAAATAACTCTTCGTAAACCATTCGAAGCGAGGCTGAGTTTTGTAAAGCAAGAGAGCGTTCATGTGATGTTAAATAAGTATTTCCTAGTCTGCAAATGAAAACCAGATTCAAGGAAACATACACCATATGCTAGCTATCTGAAAGGAAATACGCACCTTCCAATAGCATATTTTTCTTCCATGTATCCTACACTGGGTTTACGACAAATAGAACTATCATCTTCTACTGATTCATTTGGATTCTTTTGTACCATAGGTGGTACATCACTGCCATACTTCACCTGCAGATCTTCTTGGAGTGCTTTAAGATCTGCAGATAAATCGCTTCTCATGTCTGATGATTGCAAGTATGACAATACAACCTTACAACAATATGTACAAACTCTCAGGTCCCCTGCAGTAAATATTCCTCTATTAACATCTATTAGGATTGATAATTACCATCTCGGAAGTATGATAAAATTCATACCTGTGCATCCCATAATTTTACCAGGAATCTGATCGGAACAACACTTTGAACAAAATATCTGACCACAAACACGACAGTGATGTTTCCTACAGAAAAGGGTAAATCTCTTACCACATTCGTAGCATTGCTTGCTTACACTGTCCGGCATCCAAAAGCTTCGGAGCTGAGAATCCTTGTAGGACCTCAGATTCTGTATGAAAATGGCACAATAATCACTTTGCGTTACAAAATTTCTATGCAGGCAAACCGAGCAATAGCTTACATTACTCTTTAACGCAACAACATTGCTGATCCGTTTTAGGACATTCGGTAAACTTCTACCCTCCCGAGTGTCCACTGGGAAATTCATTATACTGGAATTAACGTCTTCGGGCGTTTTCCCGCTGCTTTCCGTCTGCCGCCACGATTCAGAGTCAGAAGTGCTTTGCTCCTCATTATTAGGTGACACTGTCGCATCATCAACATTTTCCGAATCTAAAATAGCATAAATCAGGGAAAGAAGCCGATTATACCCGCAATTACAATAAATTGCAATGACTCTTTGCTTCTACGCAGAATTCATAAATAAAAATATTTTTGTATCGTTCGAAACAGTTGACGAGGATGAAAAATGATGATCTTACTTCTTGCGAGGCTGAAGAATTTGGAAAATAAGGACGCTACGACAGGTTGACTCTCCTCAGGACTTAGTGGAGCGAACTCTGTCAGTTTAGACGGTGAATTCATATTCTTATTCATGACTGCTGGGTGCTACCTTGACGCGTGCATTTTTAGGATAAACTTCCTGCAAGACGCCGTACTGGCACCTGTCGCTGGACGTGTGTGTACACCGATAACAGATTTTGACAGATATTATGTCAGATGTAGTAGTTAAATGGTCAGATGATCCCGTCACCTTGGGAATGATTCTCATGAGAGTCGGTAGGGGGCAGCTGCGCGGTGACCAATGGATCCAAACAGACCCTTCCGGTTTCCGGTGAATAAAGTGTTGGGGTTCCAGATATAATACTATTAGAGATTATACGTTCATTCTGTGTAGAAATGTGTGTTCCATGTAATAACTTGGTATAACAATTTTAATTTTATAGCTATGAATTCGATTTATGTCTTTGTATTAAGACCACGAAAATGTAATGGAACATTTCTGCTGTGCTTTTGATTGATGAAATAGCTTAACCCCTTTAAAATCACATGTAAATTTACATGTGATACATTAATGTATCTGATAAAAGCAAGGACCGTAGTGTTAATATATGCGTTGGTAGCATTCACTCAGGGACCGTGTTGAAAGTAAATACAAAGGCTGTTTAAAGCTTGAAAGATTTCATTTATTTATCACGAAGAATTTCTGTAGTACAGTACAGTTTATTCACTGAAATGTTGTAGTCACACGGAATAACGCAGTATAATAGTAATTGGCAGTGGTTTTCCCCCTAATGCATCGGCGCCTGCTCGAGTGCATCACCTTCGCAGCTGCGCAGGTGAATTGTCCGCGCCTCCTTATTAACAACTTGCCGAAAAAGCCAGTCACATCACCAGCAGGATCTGGCGCGGACCACCCTTACATTGTGTTGACCACCTGGCAAGGGTGTCAACCGTGCTAAATCATCTTTTCTTTCGTCGATCGGTTGAAACACATCATCCGTCTTCGCAGTAGAAGCCACTCATCCTGCGGGGCGATGCAATGGGCGAGGGTAGGAACGAGCGATCGAGCAAAAGGTATTCTTACCTCTTTCGAACACAGCCGCGGCGGGAAGCATTCTTACACGTGACACAGGGTTACTGTGCGTGCTTATGTATTGCGCTGCTCTCTGTATTTTAAAAGGCCTCCTCTTGCCGCACGTCTGTGACGATACTTTCTTAGTTGGAGTTGTGTACTTATGCATCAAATCAGTATTAGTTTCGACATTACATTTGCATCTCATAGAGCATGCAAAGAGTTCATGACTTGCAAATGAGAGGGTATGACAGAGGAAAAACAGAAGTTCTGTGAGATTAGAAAGCGGTGAGTGGTCGCGTGGTATTTTTGGAACTCGTAAAGTCGCTCGACGAAAGCAATTATTCTGGGGTGTAAAGATTGCGGAGGTGCTTATAGCTTAGTACAAAACTGGACTCAAGTGATGACGACGAAAGATATTTGTAACTTCTTCCTTAAATTGAAAGTCTCGATCATCAGGTATAATTTGAACGAGGCAATGATCGATCGATCGCAAATTGGTATCCAGGTTTAATTTCCCGTCTTTTACTAAAAGCGTTCCGGTGAATCCAGCTACTCATCGCCTAAATGAGCCTTAAGTGCTCGTGTAGGCGCGGGATCCAATCAAATAAAACATTCAACTCCTGCCGATACCTTTATGTGAACGTAACATGGGTATAATAGCTTGGTCCACTTAAATAGCACGAATCGTAATTTTGGGTTCGTAATTCAACGTAATATGAGATTTAAATTCTACAACAATTATATGTACAAACAATTCTAGTTTATTTAAACTACTAATTTAACGATAGCCATGGTATCAAAAGAAAAAGAGTAGCAAGGGCAACTGGGTTCGAATGACGTAGGTCAGGCGATAAAAGTATCGAACGGAAAGCGTCTCTTTTCGAGACAAGCAAGGCGTAGACCATAATTGCTTGAAAGGCAACGGGGTGGCGGCTTTCGGGGCACGTGGCCTGCTTTGTTAGTTCTTTAAAGGTGCTTTGCGTGCAAGCACCGGCGGCGAAATGCGTCTAGATTGAATCACGCATCAACAGCAAAATTACTGACCCAACCGGGTGGCGTGCCCGTGGGTGCGTAAGTTCACGCGCCAGGGACATTTATTTGCCAGCCTATGTAAATCTATCGTAGATACGATGAACGAAAATTGGGGTCACCATGTCGCGGAACGGTACGATAATTCGGTACACGAAACCATCACGGGTAGGGGTAATGTTGGTTACTTGCGACTCTTTCGTGTACATGATGTACTATAAGTAGACCAGATCGGAGGCATAAATTTACTGTGAAAAGCAGATTGCGCCAAATCGTAATTCTTCGTACTTTCTTAACTTTAACCATCTTTCTTGTGATTTATAATTATGATTTCAAACACAGCGATATAGGAAAGGGTATAAGCAAAACAGAAGTGACGGAATTTTCGATAATTAGATGTAGCTTGATAATAAATTCGTGGCTTTGGATATTCTTATGTTTATTTGCAAAATATCAGTAGCAAAGAGCAAAAGATTGGCAGCGGTGGGATTCGAACCCACGCCTCCGAAGAGACTGGTGCCTTAAACCAGCGCCTTAGACCGCTCGGCCACGCTACCTCTTGGAAGCTCTTTCCTGCCACCGGAAAATCACGGACGGAATCACAACTTTCTCCGCTTTTCCCTCAATTAATATCACAATTTAATTGAGTATCCTTCTACACAATCTTTACAAAGATCGATTACATCTGCGACTCATCAAATAGCTGTAATTACCTCGCTTGATACGCCTGACTAATCTCAATTACGGGGGAAGGGAACTTTCAGACAATCAGGATAAAAGGTGTCCAAGGCTTATCTAGCAGCGTTATAGGGAAGTTTGGAATAGATCCAAATCAGTTTCGTCGGTGAAAGGCATGGCCCGATATGTCGTTAGTGTGGGGTAAGCGTGTAACTGATAGCTGATCAGCTAGAATGGCTAGCCGATCGAAATTAATTATCTGAATTGCGGGTCAGCAGTGATCAGGGGATATCGGCCTGGCTCTCCCCCTCGATTAAGTAAGCGGCGGTTCTTATCGATCAGTAAATACCAGATGTTTAAACCGCATTGCTGAATTAGGCACGGATTAGAAATTACCGAATAGAACGAGACGAAGAAATATCACTGGCCAACAAGCTCCTCATACTTTTCTACATCATATCCTTGAGCCATTTTGGAAACCTCATTCATCAGTAAATCTGTGGAGAAGGATTTGCATGCTCGAGGCACGCGAAGCGCTGTATTAGCATGTTGAAAGAGGTCCAGATGTCACAGCGAGCAATCGTTGTCTACCCAATAAACTAGCAATATACTACCCAATCGTTTCCGTGCATGCCAGTCATTAGGCAGGAATGAAATTCCTTTTCCAGACTCCTCTCCTCTTCATAGATCGATGCGTCGCGCCTGGGAGTTTCCGCGTGTAACGGCATGTACGTTGCTCCGTACCACCCTCTTCCTGTTCCTCGCCCCCGGGTTCCTTCCCTATCCCACGCTTCACTCCGGCGCTCCTTTCTCCACCGCTCGTGCCGTCATCCCCCAGACGCCTTCAGTTTCGACGGCGAAGAATTCCAGTCCGTTCCGGGCATCCACCCGGTGCGGTGCACCACCTCTTGAGAAGCCTTCGTTGCTCGGTCCATCCTCGACCGTCCACCTTCGAAGAATCATATATCTCTCAGTGAATTTTTTCTATTCTAAATTTTGCGGGAATATACATTATTTCAAAGGTATTCATAGTACTTGAATGATTTTTTAATTTACTTCGGGATGCGTGTTTAGTATATTTTTTTCGGATTAACAAGAAGTACTTGGGTTTATAATCTTATGATAAATCACGCCCTAGCATATTTGTGAATTCTCATTGCGCGATGCATATCTGTGCATGTTTAATGTGCCACGTCTCGCAAGCTCTCATTATCCGCTCAAACCGGCTGACCCTATTTCATGAATGAAATTTCTGAGCAAACACACACGTTCCTTTAAAGTAAGTGGGTTTGGGGTCACCAATTGCTTAAAGGCTGATAAGATCAGCTAGCTAAAACGAGCCTACGCTGCTTCTGTTCTAATACATAGTCCGATAACATTCCGCACTAATTCGTTGACTCAACTGATATATTCCATTTTCGAAATAGATGTAATCACGATGTCAAATTTAAATCTCCTGATTCGAAAATAGATGCACAATCTTTCACATAATAAGAAGTAATGTTATTCGTGTGATTAGGCAAAGATCCAGTTACAGTATCGACAAATCAGCCTCGGACAGTGAGCTAGCAGATAGCAAACGGAAAGGGAGGAAAAACAAAGCTAAAAAAAGATGGCCATTCTCCGAGGGATTGACGGTCGACCAATTGGCACGATATCGAAGGAGACGTGTCGAAGGTCAGCCAAAAGACAGCCTTGGGATCCTCTTCGACAGGGAAGAAAGCGATCTCACATCCGAGTATCGGCGAGCTTTTCGAGCCAGTAGCGATGATCTTCCAAAAGTTGGCACTTTCACAGCCTTGCCAAATCAAGTAAGTTACAAAAAATCTATTTCTACCTAAATTAAATTAACTTTACCAAGATACGAAATAGAGACTGAATTCTAAACGAGACCAGGAAACTATTTCTCAATTCATAGCTCAATCCATTTCCGTAGAAAAGTGTTGAGCCACCAGGAAGTAAACGGCTTGCGGATTTCCTGGATGTAGATGTAGAGGGATCCTTGGAAGACATACAGCCTTCGGAGGGACAGGACTTTAGAGAATACGATAGCATTGATCTTCGTGTTAGGAATACAGGACCTGCCAGTTCTCTAACTTTGGTCGATCCCGAAGAAAGGATGGAGACCGAAACGGAGAGTTCGAGATTTGTTGCCCACGTGAATCCACCGCCGAGGCCATCGCTCGTTAGAAGGTATTGTAATTGCTTCGACTTAACTTTCAATAACTATTGATCGTTAAGCGAGGGTCAAAGGAGTATCCGTACGCGCCGTGGTCATCAATCTGTCATTTTTTCGTTAAACACACGTCTTCGCAGAGACACTCGCGTCCACGCGTGCACACGCGATCGTAAATAGCAAATTGAAATCAGTTTTGTTGCCGCGGTGCCATGATACATCTCCGTGTGTGTGTGTATATATACGTTTTAATGGGGGTATCGTTCATTTTGGACTTGACAACAGAGGCACCAGCCTAAAGCGCGACGGTGACTTCTATACGGACACTGAAACGTACTCCGCGTACATAGCTTACGAGGGTCAGCACAGACCCGAGTTGGCTCGCAGGCCGACTTCCTTGCGAATGGAGGGTGAATTGGAGACCACCACAGAAAAGTGCGAGAAATTCATTCAGTGGCTCAATGTCAGCCGACCCGAGCTAATGCGTGTTCCTACTCACCTGAAACTCGAGGGTGAGCTTGAAACCCTCACGGAAAATCATGACAAATACGTTCCTTTCGTGGGTGCACGCAGGCCGGAATTGTTGAGGCGCAGTACGAACTTGAAGCTTGAAGGCGAGGCGAGCTTCGTGCCGGAATACGCCGACGTCTTTAAAAAGCACAATGTCACCGGTGAGTCGATGCTTTTCTTTTTATTGTACCAATCGGGAAATAAGTACTGTGCATTTATACATGTCACTACCCATCCTTTATAGAGCGCTCCCTCCCCGTGAAACCGGAATCTCATCTAAAGACTGGAAAGAACCTTTTCGACGCCACAGAAAGTAATGATAACTTTGTTGACCTTCGTGCCAAGGAGATGCAATTAATGGCCAAATTGAATAAGGATATTGAAGAGGAGGAGCAGCGTAATAGGCGAGAGAAAGAGCTTCAAGAGAAGAAGGAGGACGAGATGAAGGTGCTTGTCTCGAAGCTCGAAGATTTAAAAGGACCGCCGTTGGAAATCCCAGAATACAAGGATGCTTACAAGGTAGTTTTCAATATTTCATGTAAGATCGATTGATACCCTTGCTTTACGGACTCTTGTTATCTATACTTATAATCCAGGATTTTCCGAGAGAACGTCCAAGAATTGTGAAACCGGAGGATGAAATTGGTCGGGCGGACGGCTCGAAAGTATTGTCATCGCCCACACATACCAAGTTCTCTATGAAAATAGATCAGGATCCTGAATATAAATCGAGGTACTTGGAATATTCAAAGGATCGACCTGTTTTCCGAAAACCACCCTTGAGTTTAAGGCCAACGGTGGTATCCTCGCGTCGCAGCAGCGCGTCCTTCGCAAAGCCAGCTTATCAGGAGCAGACGAGCGAAGTGAAGTCACAGTACATTCCCTATGGTCATGTGCCAAGGGTGGAAACTTTTAAAATGCCGTCAAATTTACGCTTGGAGGGGAATCTTGATCTTGAACCCGAATACAAGACAGCTTACTGCTCAAAACGGGACTACCAAGCTTGCAATGAGCCCCGAATGCATCGCAGACGCGAACGCAGTTTGAGTGCTTCCAGAAGAAAAGAGAATTACTGGCTAAGCAATAATAACGCGGAACAATTCGGCACAGTGAACGCCGCGCAAGACCAAAATGCTTTTCAAGTGTTGACTACGAGAATTCATGAAGAGAACGTAGTTGGAAAACCACCAACTGGCAGTAGAAGGTCTGCATGGAAAAACGTAGTAATAATATATTAATTGAACATTCGACAACTAAGAAACAATGGTACATAATTATCTTTCTTGCACTAGGAGTTCGAGAGCCTCGCAAATTCAAATGCCGATGCCGTTAGATGTGGTGGAACGCGACACGGTGAAAAATCGATCGCCCAGCCCTACGTATCGGCTTCACGTTTGTAACGTTGACGACGAACCCCGAGGCTTTGGACGACGCGCTCACTCTCCTTCACTTCAGTCTTCCGGAAGGATACGCAAGCCTTCACCTGATCGTGCCATCCAGGATAATCATGTTCGTTCATATTCCCCCAGTTTCGGTAGAGACGTAAACAAACCTCACGTTGATGGCCAATCCTTCGTTGTTCTGGATAATCCAGTTCGCGATGCGAATAAAAATGAGACCCGTCGTAGGCGAGTTGATCGAAACTATAAAGTCGATAATACACTGCCAGCATCTCGGGGGCGACCGAGAACCCCCACAAATTGGATGCCCCCATGGTACGACAGTACAAACACATTATAAAGTACATAATCTGTAGATACTCCGATTTCTCAGTGCTTATCGCGAGCGTAGTGTGTGTAGAGTTCGGAGTACATTGACCTCGAATCCTCCTATACCCTTCCTTTGTACTTTTGGAATCCTACCAACATAATGGATAACCTGGACATACTGCCTAGTGGGTTATAGTACAGTGGACTGTCGAGAGTGCAACGTTAGAACGAATGATCCCTTTTCTTCCAAATTAGTGTAAACGAATGTATGATGACCATCCACAAATCGATATTATAGAACCGATTGTATTCGTGACACCTAGTAGGAAGTACAATATATAGTGATACATTAATATTGTGTAAGATTTATAACGCACAATAAAAACCCATCGCAATTTAATGGTTATGAAAAATATCCTATGTATTTATTCTCTGTCCGAACCTTGAATGTTTAAGTTAAGTTAGAAAACTCACCCACTGCTTATCGGAATGTTATCTGCTGTTGCTATGGAGGTAGAAATCTTCATTTTCAGTCTTCGTGATAAATTATTTATTACAGATATAATAAAATCTTTAAGTCCTCGAGAATCTTCTAATGTGCGCAGTTTTATGTTCTCATCTTATTAAAGGTTAGAGTCACAAAAGGTACACTTCTCATAACAATGCTTCACACTCACATTTACACGGTTGTTCAAAAAACGTCGTAACTGTCGTGTGCTAATTTGTATACATTCTGGATGAACATTTTTCGACTGACCTTGTTGAGAGGACTGTGCGGCAAAGTGGTTTCAAAAACACGTTCCCAATGTTGTTAATTATTAACCATTGCAACTTTTTTAGCACTCCGATTTGCAGCGGCAACGCAACATTACACCGGATAGTTTACTTTGCGGATACATGCACTTGAAGTTATAAGCTTTTCATACGTTACTTGATATATATATAGCACATCCTGTTGGTCGGCTAAGTTCATGTCGAGTTCGACAAGTCAAGAATACGATCGGTGTTGGCGATTACATTTAGCAATAAAAGTAATTCAAACATATAGATAAAACTTGGCAGAAGTTGAGCTACCAAGGAATACGGAATAGTGCAAGAATGTCGGACCCAGAATTAGAAGCCATCAGACAACAGAGACTCGCTCAATTGCAGTCTCAATATAAGGTAGAACCAGATGCGGTTATATTACAACCCACTAATCATTTCCTTATAAGTTGACTATAGTACCCTGACATATTGATTACGAGTCAAATATTAATCTTATTTAGCCAAGCTTTGCAACATATTGCATAATAAACACTGTTGAAATAATTTATTTAAAACCTGGCATTGCACTACAGCCCATTAACTTTACATCTAAATAAAAGTAAGCAAAAGAGAAAAACCATATTTATTTGGCGAATGAATATATTGTAAATGTTCATTTATCATACAGGGTGGAAATGCTGATAATAAACAAGCTATGGAAGAAAAAAGGCAGCAGATGGAAGATATGAGACATTCTATTCTTAGCCAAGTGTTGGATCAGTCAGCTAGAGCAAGATGTATGATATCAGACAGTTTTTTCTTTCAAACAAGTTATCCTTGATTTAATCATGTTTTATTATTAATAGTAAATACCTTATCTCTGGGGAAACCAGAGAAAGGCCGGATGGTTGAAGAGATGCTAGTTAGCATGGCTCAGCGTGGTCAACTACCTAGAAAACTTGGAGAAAAAGAGCTTATCAGCATACTTGAAAGTGTTAACCAACAAACACAGAGGAAAACTACTGTGAAAGTTAGTAAAACCATTCAATACCAAATATATTAATTAAAATGAAATGTTCAGAACATCATTTAATGAAATTACAGTTTGATAGGCGGAGAGCGGCACTCGATTCTGATGATGATGACATATAACATTCTTGGCAGTGCGTACATGAGAATTGTCAATGAGCAATGGTTTGCTCTTTGTTTCACTAACACGAGTAATCTGAGTTATAATTCATACTATACGCTTAATTAGTTGTAATTTTATTTTTTACACTATATTAAAATAAAATGTCTAAATCAATTCTTTATGATTAAATTGTCACCAAGATTTTCGGTAATATTTCTCGTACTGCGCGTATGTAATACTGCTTTCTTTATTCAATACAAGTAAATACATTCAAAGTATGTACAACAGAAATTTCATATCTCACTTCTAGAAAACATTCACTTCCCGAATCAAGCATGCAGAGTTTCTTTATAATAATTTAGTGTCAGTTATAATTGTGTAAAATTTTTTTCCTTCTTTTGACAACATGTATAAGTTCAAACATACTTTTCTCAGTGTTAAATGCATTGTCACAAAATGTATATGCACACACACATTCTTTGTATAAGTTCTTTCTCGGAATAATTTACAATTTTTGCCTATTTAAAGCTATGGTACAAGACAAATTCATTTCACGAGATTGAAAAATTCTCGCTTAATTTTACGTTTGGTATTGTCTTGCGTACATTCCATTCGGACAGAGTTCGTCATTGATGTTATGCAATGATGTATTGTAGATTAAAGTATCCCGAATCGTTCATTCATACTATCTTCGAAAAGTCAGTATCAGCATTTGAATGGAAGGAGTGTTTTTAAGACTGGCGTTTCGATATTTATCTAATTGGAATGAGAAATTCCAGGACATTAAACAAGCACTTATATACATAATTTCATATAATTATTTAGTATAGACTAAATTATTAGTCTTTCTTCATGTGATTAGCGCCACCATGTTCTGTAAAATTTTTGAAGATTATAATGTACATTTTCTATATCTTATTTACATCCAACTAACTCTAAAAAAAATTGCATTTTTGATCTTTACCTTCTTCTTCATCGTCTGCATCCAAAATGTCTGGGCAACAAATTCCATAACATATTAGTGACAAGAATCCAGCTGGTAGACCAAACAGAACCATGGTTAGAATGGGGTTTCCTTTCCACATCGCGTAAAGGGTTGTCTTTAATTCAAACCATGATCTGTAAACCCGCACTAACCAACTGTTTCCACCGTAACGCTGAAAATATAATAAGCAATGTGACAAGACATTATTAATAAATATAACGTAAATAAGCGTTTGTTTATGTACCGGAGCACTTTCATTACGAATTTGCTCTAGGAACAATTCTATCACATGAGGAGTCAGCTTCTCAGATTCATCCTCGGGAATATGATGATGGTTTGTTGTTGTATTAATGACAATTAAACTTGGTAAAGGTAGAACCATCATTGCTATACTATTGACTAGATCAGGTGATGCTATCCACCCAAACTGAAAATGACTGCAAAGAAAATCATTGTTATAAGTCCACCCAAGATAAAAGTTTTATAATAATTAATGAGAATTGCATCAATATACTCGTGATATTTCTCCCTTTTGCTCTTAATTACAGATTCAACCATATCCTTAAATTGTAACATATCTGGCGTCACTTCTTCTAGCTGATTCTCCTCCACTACTGCTAGGACTAGATTTTTGTTTGTCATGAAAAGTTGATTGATGTTACCCCTTGTTACTTTTGGAAATGTAGGAAATCGTTCAGCATTGACCCATTTGTACAGAGTGTCATTTAATTTATGCATATCGTCTATTTCATGACCTAAAAAACCACAACTAATGTTACAACAGTACATTACAAGAAGTCAATACCAATTCATATCGCAGTAAGTTTTCTTACCAGTGAAATTGTAATGTGAGCTTTCTTTATAGACAAATAATGAGGGTGTAGTTTTGACTGGTGCATGCTCACGAACAACATTTGGATGGGATTGATAGAAAAATGCGTGTGGTTGGAACACATCTGCAGTCTTGTGGTAAAGTTCCTAATACAAACACTCATGAAGATTTTCAATTCACCACCACTAATAAAACTAAAACAATTCAATTTACCCATAATGGTCCAGATCTTTCTCCAACATATAAGAAGTATAAATCTCGTTCTTCCTTTATCATGTCAAAACTTTGCATTTTAGTTACTTCTTGCACTGGAGGGCCACTTAGTCTCAATGCAAATTTTACTATTTCCTCTCTAGTTCTATCACCATGATAAACAACTTCCTTATCACCTTTTAAACTGAAGTAAAAAATTAGTACAGCAAACAACTATAAATATAATTATTTTTGTTGTAATTTTATCCAGTGATTTCTTACAATAAAATAGTTGGAAATCCTTTTACTCTAAATGCTTGGCCCACATTCGTGAAACGTGTACAATCAACCTTTCCAACACGAATTGATGTTGCATACAAATGCTGTGCCACATGAGCCCAAATTGGTTCTAATCTTTTACAGTGAGCGCACCATGGTGCATACATCTGCAAAACAGTTGAGTATATGTTAACTAAGCCTCACATATGCAGTAAGGTACATATTCCAGGTTGTAATAAAATGTTTACCATTACTAGCCATTGCCCATCCTTATGAATATCCAAGAACCTAAAAAAGTTATTACATCCATGTCTTTAATACAATATGCAACTTTATGAACAAGTATTATTGTAATTTTCTTTTACCTATCACTTAGCTCAAGGACTCTTGACGCTGCAGTCTTTAGGACAACAGCTGAAAAAGCTAAATTGTATCTCAATGACAAAGGGTGCACTTAAATCAACATTTCGTTAACAACAAAGAAGCGTGCGTATGCATAGCAAATTACATTGCAATTCCCAAATCATGCAAAAAACATGTCATTGTTGAATCCGAGATGTACGTTCTTCATTTCATAAACAATGCATATTTCTCTCAGAACAAAACATACACTATCAAAGAAATCGTAAATCGGAACAGATGATGATTGTCGGTATAAAATTAAAGAACGTTTCCCAATTTTAGTGTAACATTTACGTGTAGAAGAATCCTACACCAAAATTAAATTAGAGGAGTGTACCAGAATCCGCGAATTATCGATCGGTACGATGTAAGGTTATAGGCGAGGGTTTTTTGGAAGTTGTTTTTGTCCGAAAGCATTTTCATCGAAACAGAGAGTATTAGTTCATCTTTATTGTAAAAGTACATGGGAGACTCACCATAACAAATTGCGATGAACGCAACTTTGAACATCGAGACCATCGTAGCCGCTGGTCAGTTGCAACTTCAGAGAAGCCTACTTTCAGAGCCCTAATTTCCAGGAGCTTTCGAGCAGAGGCTCCAATTCCACATAATTAGAAAGATGAAACACAGCCCGATTTAAAATCGTCACACACCCCAGCCTGCCCAGCTTACTAGGCACATTTTTTCGTCTCCACAACGTGGCAGGATTTACATGCACCCGCCACCTTTCAATCACCTAGCAATCTGACGGGGTGGCTTTTACGTCGCTGCTGATTTGCCCCTTCTACAAAATCACAAACTGAAACCTTGATTTTCCACGCGTTGGGGATGCTCTTGTACCTCCGGCTTCTGTCGGTTGGTGTCAGTTTCGTTGTCGAATAAAATCGCTTTCTGTCAACGCGGTAAATATGTTCTGGGAAAGCGTTCGGTTAAAGGAAAACGCCCCAAAGAGTAATTACACTTTCCAGGATCCAGTGTGGAATGAGAAGGAACAGTTATCTTATAATTGCAACTTGAATCTCCTTGCTGGACCAATATCTTGTTCCCATCTTTCAAATTATTGAATTTTCTAAAATAAATTCAATCCATAATTTTAGAGGGTTCCGTTCGGATATGAAAATCCAATGAATTCATTAAAACTTAAGTTATTATCAAGAATTTCGATGAATATTATAGTTATTCTAGTTTGAACGTTAACCTAAAGTAGTACATATGTATTAATAATTACTTGTAGGCTCTTATTTATAATTATGTAAATGATACTCACATATATATCGCTATTAGTGAGAGCAATCGTCCCAAATTATTTTAATTTCAAAATATCCTAACACGGACAATACATTATAATCAGTCAGAAACACTGCCCAATAGCATTATCAAAAATATATAAAAAGAGTAAGCGAGATTAAAAAGAATGGTGATAAAAAGAATGTACAAATGCAAAAAGATTACAAAAGGTAATAAAATAATTGTGATTGTGAGAGACGCTATTCGAACTAATATTCCGCACATTCTGTTACGAATATGTCTCCACTCAAAACCTCTAGTGTACACCTACTTTTGTACAAAATGAACGTAGGTATAGCAATCACTTTTTCCGATACTGTAACTTCAATTACCCGTCAGAATTTTCATTTGCATGGCAAGTGGAAAATATCGAGTGCCGTGTAATTGCATTATGGTTCCAATAACAAGATCGAATAGAAACAATTATAAAGAACTGAAATTCATTACATGTGTATGTTATGATTCAATTAATTCCGAAGTATACGTACTATGAGATATTACAGAATATTGTTGCTGTCTCTTGGAATACTGTCAAGTTATGCGGGACATCTCGACGTTAAGGAGATTCCCACGATGAATGGAGGAAGATTGATTAACATTTATACGCGGTGTAGAAATAATGTTTCATAACAATACTGATAGGGTGTTCTATTGAGTGGCACGGGTTGGTGGATATTGCGCCTGCGCCGTAATTTTCGCGCACTAACGGAGTAAGGCGCGCGGCAAGTCGCTCTATGCGGATCAGTGCCGTTTTAACGCCGGTTCGGGTTAGTCTTATTTGTGTCAGTCGTTCATTCCATTGTGTCACGCTCCTGAAGATTATTGTCTGCTGCCTTACTTCCTGGTAAGTCCTAGATTCTTATCTTATAATTAGTTCAATCACCAGTGTAATAATTACCAACTGTATGACTTACCATTCAGCATTATGAATGAAACACAGCATCCTTGAAATTTCGTATTATGTTTAAGCACACATTCTTACCTTGTAATTAGTCCTACTTTCAGCGGAGTAATGCTGAAGTATATGACTGGCCCTTATCATTTTTAATTAAGCGTAGGACCATTATGATTTTGTAGATCAGCATTATACTGAAATTAGTATTGACGATAAGAATGAATAGGATTAATTCAAAATTGTTAATACGTGGGTTTTGTTATTGGATGGTTGGAAAAGAATGCCTTGTCGGGTAGACAATACGCACTTTGCGAGAGTAGTGTGCGCCAATCTTCCAATATCAGAGTTATCTCTTCCATTCTTCGTAAATGGAAGCCGAAGCTTCCCTTTAGCTTCAGCCAAAGGGTCCCCTCCCAATCGACTTACTTTATTGTCATCACTAATTGACAAAGTTCGTGTGCTAAGTGCTAACCTTCTGTGATCACTCGTACCTTCACGAAAGCAGCAGTTGCGATTACGATCGCAAACACAATTTAATAGTACTTCGTGACATTACTCGAATGTGTCTCAGACGAAGTACTCAGTCATCAGTGAAAGACAAACCTTTCAAGTTAGCATTAAAAGTATGAACAGTAAAATGAACATAATCTATGTATTTCTTCCTCAATAATTCAAAATTAGTTTAAGGTTAAAAACGATCACTATAATCTTTAATTTCACACTGTTATATTAAACTAAACACATTCAACCGAGGGTTAACCTAATACTATAAGCTTTATACTTACGGCGAAAGCTTTTAGTTGAAGAGCGGCAAAACTCCGACGGGCAGCTTTTTTGAAATTAGAAATTAGCAATCACGAGGGAAACTTAAAGCTGTTTTGTCATGAAAGTAGATTTCTCTTAAAAAAGCCTTCGCCATTAATTCATTCATAACTTTGCCCTCCGAAGGAACAAGTGTTCCATTTCTACGTTGCAAAGTCTCGGCAATACGCACTAGACTCCCAAAACAGCGTTTTAACAGGAACATTCGTAGTGCGTGGCAATCAGACTGGAATTGCCAATTCGGTGTGTAGTCGTTAATTCAAATTGAATTAGTTTTGATGCAATAATAGTGGGGCGTTGTACTTTACGAGCATACGTGATTTATTAGGGTCTAACTGGCAGGGTAGAACTGCTCTCACTTGCCAAGGGTGTTCTCGGGGGGTGTTATCGACGCAAGAGATAAATTGTATGTACACCCCTATAAAGCGAGATTTTATTCTCTCTTTCTCCCACTCTATTGCTCTCGGGAAATATTAGAGATTAAAACCACAAATGAACCACAAAGGAGCCATTGAAACCTAGCAAAAATTTCCAACACTTTTTGGATATACTTGTAAAAGTAGAATTATACACATAGTGTATAAAGAGCGTGAGAAGTGTGTGTTGATAGAAATTCAAAGTAAAATCAAGGTATCGTAACGTAACGGGTGATATTAGAATAGAACAATCGTTGCCGTAAGGGTAAGTCACGATTGACGAAGAAGGGGGTCCAGAAATGGAAGATCACTAGTCGCAGGGTGGCAGTATGCATTGTTCTATCGAAGCGGAATCACAAACTAGTTCCGAGAGCAATTGAATGTCGTCTCTGGTAGAATGGAGTGCTTGGAATCGGCCATAAAATGAAGCAAATGTGCCGAAGCTAGATCGATCTTGCTTGACTCGAACTTGATTCTCCGAGGTTCGAAGCTGATAATAGGAAGGGAAGAGGATCGTCTGCGACGGGCGGTATATTTAAACGGATTAGAGCGAAGCTCGAAGCATCCACTTTCTTGACCCCCAGCTTCCCGCCGGCTGGACCAGACAGAGAACCAGTGAAATCAGGAAGCAGTGAGAGAGAGAGCGAGAGAGAGTGAGGGGTTGACTGGAGGAGTAACCGAGTTTTAAGGCTGATTTCAGCCCCCATTTATTGCGTCTTACCATCGCGCCCTTATTCACTTATACTAGCGCGCTTTTTCTAAGTGAATTCTTCCCCGGTCGCCCAGCAAGCCTCATCTTCCGAGTTATCACTTGTCAGTGGCCTTCGGCGACAGAGAAATTTGATTATAGCTGCACTCCACGCGCTCACTTCGCAATGACGCACGCTGACGATTCGTCCGCAGCCTGCTGCACAAAGGTCACCGCAAAGATACAATTTCAATGCTATGAGACCCTTGAAAATCCTGGATTCCCGGCTTTCCCGAGAACTACGCAATGGACCACTTGATCCAGTTGTACTTTCTTGACTCTCTTCGTTGGCTAGGTTTCTGACTCACCTGATACTCACCTGTCAGTGTGAGTTTACTTCGCTGATATCCGCGAGGGTTTTATCCGATTCACGAGTATGATACATGTTTGTGAATCGGAAGATTGGCTTTTGCAGCCGGGAGAAGATTGCTACTCTGTGATGCAGGGAAGATGCATGTGGCAGTAGATTGAATCGACGGTCCAGAAAATGCAGATACTTATTTGGAAATCTGTTCGATTGCCATGCCACTTGACATATGCATTTATTTATGTCATTCTTAGAGTATTAAATTTATAGTTTTACTACTTTTTTCTTGGATTTTTCCTACTTTAATTACGATGTTAGCTTAAATTTCCCAGCAGACGGCGGACGTCAGTATTACTTGAAATAGCCGGTGGACAATGGGTTACTATCGTACTAGTCCGGTCCATTTTATTTACCAAGAAACTTTTTGAAGTCAAGAGGTATTCGTTGAAAAGGCAATGAAAAAAACCAGCAGCGTACGAAAGTTTCGGCGGAATTTTGCAGGATTTTCTGTTCTCATTGATTTCAGTATTCGACGCACTGAGTGGTTTTTGGCGAATTTTCATTACTCCGTCGAATTGAAACTCAAGCTTTGAAGTTGCTCCCTCGAATAGTACTGGTACTTGAATAAATCTTCCATTTGCTTTCCTCGTTCAATATTTGCTTTCTTTCCATTTTTGTGCGATGTCCTCCCACTGGTATTCCAATCATTTTTGATTACTATTTTTTGCCTCTTGCCTTTATTTCACTCGAGGGAGAAACAACGCACAGGTAGCGATATGTATTTATTTGCGAGTATTGCTTGAAAACTTGAAACCTTTTTCGAACCAGTGGTGCCGAAAGCTATCAAAACAAATATTGTCAAACTTTAGAATTAATGTACAGTGATAAATCTTGAAAGAGAATTAACATTCTGAGAACTTTACTGCAGTTTAGTTGGATTATAATATGGAAAGTTGTTATTCTATATTATAAATCTACTTTTAACTAGCATCAGCGGCAATCGAATGTACTCGCTGAGCTTTCGAAATCTCAAATTTGCTTTACATCCAACTGCAATCCGATTTGCGACGGATATGGAGTGGCTGTCTCGATTGGAGCTATATTTCCTAATACAGATAGCTGTACCGTGACTACTCTGGTCGCGTGCACAGAGCAGTTGAGGAAGAAACAGAAACAGGTCGAGCTTGACCTGTGCTTGAAGCTACATTTCCGTGGTTTGACTTTTCGGCTAATGTGAAACAAGACCCTTGAGGGCCAGTTTGCCCTTTATGGTATATGCCATTATGCTTGGGATGGCTAATGGCATGCTCATACATGCACGCCGATTCGATATACATGTCAAGCTATTCCTCTGTCGAGCTATGTCGAAGATATAAACGATTTCTAGCAATACCCTTTGAAGTTCCAGTCTTCCATTCAAACTGGTAAAGAAAGTACTCGTAAACGTAGCTTTTCTAGAATAAATTAAGAAGAAAACTGTCTTCTTTAAAAAAGATTATTTAAAACAAAATTGCTATAAGAAACTTTATTCGAAAAACTTTAACTTATCCATTTGTAATAGTACTTTTTATCGTATGGAATCCACCTTTCCAGTGCCGACGGAGAGAATGATCTCGCCCTTGGAGTAGATTATGATTATTGACAGAATATTTGATACATTGAAATACAGTGAGAGCCTTGGATCATGGATGTATAAAAACAGAGATCAAGTCACACTCGAGAACGATACCAAAAGATGTAAAGATACCTTCGAGAAAGATGACTTTCCCTCAAGCACGGTGAAAAAGGTTGATATTTATCTTGGGTGTGAAAAGAAATGATTTAAGTAGCCGGCATTACAGCCGGCCATAAATCCAAGTGACATAATTGAAGGGTGACCGCCACGAAGGGTGAAAGTTGATGAAAGAAGAAAGAGAGCCACTCGACTTTTTACGAATCCTTCAGCCGTGTATCGTGGAGAAGTCCCTATCGGCCGCGAATGATCGCCTTAAAAACTAGGCCATGGAAGTAAAAAAGTAAGAGGAGAGCAGAGCAATTCAAAAGACAGGAAGGAAAAATCACTCGTCGAGGTGAACCACGCTCTCTGCCACCCATCATACTTTTTCGAGCCGGTGAAGAAAGTGTCAGTGGCTTAATGAGCCACTGGCCGAATGATACATCTCAGGAATTACGTATCTCAAGGGTGTTTGAGCCCATTTCCGAGGTATATACATTTTACCGGAACGAGAGCCCGAAGAGACAGAGAGAGACGAGTACTTCGTGACAAGCCTGCAAATTACTCGGCGAGATTACAATGCTCGGGATAAGCACTTCCACGGCGGCATGCAATTAAAACAATTTCCACGGCAGAGCGGAAGCGACCAAGGAACTCGTACATTTCCTCTTGGCATGCGAACTCTCTCCCCCTCTCTCTCTCTCTCTCTCTCTCTCTCTCTCTCTCTCTCTCTCTCTTTCTTATACCCATTTCCTTCGAAATAGTATGTCAGGCGATGATCTCGCTATTGCAGAGTAGATTTCGGCCAGGGTTCAAGAAACTTTGCGATCTATTCTTGGAAACGCGCCCTTACTCGACTCTCCTCATTTCTGACTTCCCATCCGATGAACAAACAGAGCCATCAAGCTCTGACTAACAAGGAAAAAGTACAGCCAGGATGATCAAGTCCCTGGCCTACAATTTTGTCTCGGCTGGCCGAGTTCAGGCATTCCGGAAACTTTTGAACTTGCACGAGAGAATTCCCCACATGCACTCTGGATTCCTCTCTAGAAACTAGTATGGGTGTGTACTTCAACAGTATTCGTATCTGTCGTTAGCCACATATACAAGTTCCTTACGAAGGATCGAAATTTTCCTGGGAGATCATTATTCTCGAGACAGCATCTTCAGCAGTCTTTGAACTTGCGAGCTTCTCTCTTTAGGGTGACGAAGCCTGACGGGAAATGCAGAGAGATCTGGTTCATATTTTACTTAAAAGACAGAAGAACGACGACGATATAAATCGATAGAAAGTTTTTCGTCCTTAGTTTAGTAAGCTTGTTGAAAAGCTGTATTAATTGAAGCTCTCCCTCTCTCTCTCTCTCTCTCTCTCTCTCTCTCTCTCTCCCCCCCCTTAACTTTTCATAAAACTTATATAAAATATTCTAAAGCTTCATCCTGGTGTCGGTATGGCGAAGCCGAAGCAGTGAAGTCAGGAAACAGTTTATCAAAATCAAACAGTTTAAACTAAACGCAATAATGTACTCTCGGAGCGTAGTCTGGCATCCTCGCGGAACTTTAATTGCTGCTTTTAGAGAGAATTCCGCACCTTGCAGTGTATGCGTATGTGTGTGCAGGGTATATCGTAAGCGACCGGAAACTGGTTGGTAACGGAGTGAGCGCCTCGATCCCTCTCCGTCCGTATACTACTCGTGTCAGTTGGTCCTTTGAGGATCAGTTGTCAGTGGTGCGCGCACTGCTTTTGCAATCGCGTTTTGTGATCTAGCATGCTGACGTGCGAGCCACCACTGCATTCCTAATGTCTGTATTCTGAGCAATGGGAAAACTCTAAATCCTCCTTCCGTTTGTTTCTCTCTTTTGTCTGGCTTTATATTCCACCATAAATACAGTGTGAAAGCTTTACGAGTGCGCAAAAAACCGACAGCGATGGAAAGTTAAATTTTTCACGAAATTGCTCGCACACTTGTATAAATGACTAAAAATATCGTGTAAAACTAAAAATATGTTTTACGATTTTTAAAGTATTTTAAAACTATATTATTCCATGGAAGAGAACAATAGAAAAAGAGTTGTGTCAACCGCGAAGTTTTCTTAGGGAATAATGCCTTGCGAAAGGTGTAGGAGCGTGGGCTGCATAAACTTGTTGCTCTTGCACCACTGGTTCCTTAAGCCACGCAAGAAGAAAGAAAGTTGGAACTTCAATATTGCAACGGTGACACTCTCGCTTAAGGGGTTGCGATAAATTTCCTAGAATCCGTGCGGTCATTTATTTGAATTGCTACCGGTTTTCATGTGGTGGGTGCGGAAAGGATGTCGATGAGAGAAGTCATTGCGGGCAGCTGCCTGATCAAGGTGGATGGCGACCGGGAAAAGTAAGGATGGCAAAGAGGGTAGAAGGGTTGGATGGGGAAGAACTTGATTTTCGTCGGGGTTGGTGCTTACGAGGGAGCGTGCAATATCTCGGCTAGCTGCAGATCCTCGACCTAAGAAAGGAGTGACGCAAGGAAAACGCTCGAGAGCTTTTCCACCCTGGCTACCACCACCCTTAAGGCACCGACCGCGATAAACCTTCGGGGATTAAACCAGGTTGCCCGCAGACTGATCGAAAAAAGAGGACGCTTGTTCTGCCAGACACGAACAGCCGCCCCACGGATTTCGGCCGTGCTTGTGCTCCTGATTTCAACGTTACACTGATTGAAGCACGCCATCAGGGTTAATTGAAACATAACGAGCTTCGCTGCGGTCTTATTAATATCCGTTATACATCAAGGGGAATTCGAAATCCCACAGGTATTGTTTGATTGATATTATTGGGCCTTCCACACGATTATTCACGTACATATATTCGTTGATAGAACTACGAGTGTCAAATGAATTCGGGTAATGTGGCAGCGAATGTGTTAAAATGGAATTTCAAGCGATGCCGTGGTAATTTAAAGGAACCCAAACCTCGCACATTTGAATGAAACATTTACCGAGTGCTTCGAAATCTTAATGACATTGCCGGGAGAGTTGACGGCGCGCGTCGCTTGAAGTCAGTGCGTTAAAGGTGTGAGAGCTGAAATTGGATTCTGACAAAGTGAAACACCGCTCACAACGGGCGGCAACTTTTCCGCCCTGAAGTACGACCTTCGATCACACTCGGAGGAACTTTCTTCGTTCGCAAATAACACGTGTCGCGCGTGTGCGTATGTGTGTGGGTTGTTCTAGTATTACTTTCACATCAGTCGTCTTGATTCGTCGGAAGTGAGTGGTTGATGATTAAGTTGCGATTGGTTGTCAGTTATTGAAGTTGATTGACGACATAAGTTCGATCTTTCGGGGATCGATAATAGTCGAAAGTTTGATCTCATAATAAGAGATAAGGATATTTCGGGGTATCTTTGATGCAAGTGGATGTGTCAAGTGCTACAAAAGCCACCGGAGTTAAAGTTCTTCATTCTTTCGCTAGCGTTGTGTCGCGCAGAAATAAACTGCCATCCTGCCAATATTGTATATACGGAAAGCTCTTCGGCACGCTCGAGTTGTTAAGTGGCGCAACCACCGCATTATTATCATATCACTTATTATAGCGGGAAGACAGGAATGGAGCAGTGGTTTCTGTCTTGCAGGGGCCTTTGAGAGCTAGCACGAACATCGACTCAAGAAGATAGGCGGCTTCGTCTTCTTTAAAGCTTTCTGCGCGATCCTCGTTGGAAAAAGACGGCCGCCCACCTTTTGCAAATTAACGTGCCACTGGGAACTCGTTAATTACTTGCTTCGCTTGCAAGAGTTTGACAAGATTTCGATGAACCTGGTAGGAGAGATGGTCAAAATTCTTACAGTAATTAAAAATAGAGATTTTTAATTACCTACTGTTAGGTGTAATTCATTTGATGATATAATTTTATTTCGGTTACATTTCTGTATGATATATTTTCTGTGTGAGACCTTTTAATTTTTTCCGTGTACGCAGCGTTGTCAAGCAGTATGTTGAACATATTTGACATGTAAATTCTCGCGGTTGTTATGTATATTTATGGAATTTTTAAATTTAGCATTTGAGTAGCTTATTAGAGTTTTCAAACAAACATTCAAATTATATGGTGGTTTCCAACCAACGCGGTCATAGAAGTGGTTGATTGCGTCATTATTGACAAATCGTACCCTTAAAGAAAGACACTAATCATGAAAAGCGTTGGCTGGAAAACAGGAGGAATTTTCTTGACCTTAGCGCGAATGAATAGCATCGTTAAGACACTAAAAGGGACGCCATTGTGCATTAAGCTGCGGGGTGGCAGTGAAATTAGAAATTTACCTTCATTCCCGGTGAATCGCAGTATAAAGATAAATTATTGTATATTTGTGAAAATTCGTTCGGGACGAGGAGGCGAGAATGCAGGAAATTGAATGACAGGAAGATTTAATACGTAATTCCGCAGGATTTCTGATAACATTCCACCATGCGGCAGTGAAAGCGTACCGCTCAATTTAGAGGTGCGCTTTTCTCCCTAACAATGGCTTGGTAGTTGGTACCTTGAAATATTGTTAATTTCGCTGCACAAAAGAGTTCGCTTTCGCACACGGCCTACTGTTGAACTTTTTGCGAAATATAGATATATATATATGGCAGCCCACCTTTCTTTTCGTTGGCCTAGAAAGAGTATAATAATTCTATATAATTTTTTTCTCACCTTTCTCAACGACAATGCGGGATGAATATAATACTTTTAACATAGAACAGTACAAATATGCGCTATTTAAAAGAGGCCTTTTTAATTTCTTTGTGACGAGCGGACGCGTATTTTTGTGGCAAACGCGATGCTTGTGAAGTAATTCCTGTTTAACTAGATTGGGCAGCACTCTTTGCAGCCTAGTACATGAATGTCAGAGTCATACCGCTTGCGTGCATATAAAAAGCTCTTTTACCCTCTGCCCTCAGCATTCTCTAAATGTTACTTTGCTAGAAGAATAACGGATGTACAAAAAGATAGAAACCTCCTCCCTTTGCTCTCTGAGAAATCTCTTCTGCAGTTGCTTAATTATCACATGTCTGGTAGTTTATGCTTCGTACAAATGTGTACAATCTGTTTAGAAATGTGTTAAATGTTTTGAAGGGATTGCGTAGCAGAAACTTTCACAATGTCAAATATCCTGTCGCGTGGACAGTAACAATGTAAATCCGTGTTGTGGGCGAATTACAATAGGTGCGACTCGTGGCGGTGACAGTTTTCGTATGCACGTCGTGACAGTATTCAAAAACCAGCTTCATCAAACTGGAATAATGACCTGTCGCCTGGAACGTCGGCCAACGCGCACACGCTTAGAAACAATGGCTCGTATACCACTTTTCCAAGTACTACCAGTCTCGAGCGGTGCTCTCGACGCTGTTTTGTGTGAAGTTCATGCGAATCTGGTCCATTGAAATTCTGTATTACTGCTCCATTATCCGAGCCGTTACTGAGATCTTAAATCCCCGCATAATTGCGCTTGAACACCTGGTGAACACGGAATTTCTCGCAAACGTATCAATCTATTTCGACGACCAGTCATTAGTTAATAGCATTTTTCCAGTCAGTTTTAATCCACTTAATGCAACAGATTTTTAGTAAAAGTAGTACGACAGATGGTAACAGATTTTGCAGCTTTTTTATTTCTTTAACTTTCAATCTGAATTTTATCTAGTTTATCACAGATCACATCACAGATTTATTCGTGATAAGCAGTGCATCTTTAAAGTCATCTCTTGTTACTGACTCAATCTAGCTTTACTTTTACCATAAAGATAGATTAATATTTACACAAGTGCTACAGCCGGTGGCGGAGAAAGATCTTGTTTAAGGATATGTACAATGATCTTTCTTTGCTCCAGGCAAAACTAGGATCGTGCGTATCGCAATCATCAATCATGAGAGTTTTGTGCTTTTTGTCTTACTTTTATCTCACTCGGTTTCTTACTGGCGTTGGCCCTGAAATTTACACGAATAATTTTCTACATCCATGGAAATTGCGTATGCTACGCTTTGCCCTGCCTAAACATCACGGAAACTTTATTTTACGCCTGGCGGCGCTTGAAATACAACCTTAAAAGCTAAACTACGGCTTGTTCTTTCTGCGACTATGTAAACATTTCCCAGGTTTCTCACTAAATGAAATTTCTACGTAATAAGACAACCGTTTTTGGAAATTACCATGCGTACACTCGCTTTTTTGGAATCTGGTAATCGATTTTCGTTATCCGATTGGAAATCCGAGGGAATCCGATTAAAAAATTCAGGTTTGCCTTCAGATTTGCGTGATGTATGACTTTGTATATAACACCGAAGACTAATTCTCTGAAGATATACAACTGCTTGGAAATTCTTTTAAACTTTTCCTTCTAGGACTGACTTGTTATTATAAATTTAATCCGTTTGATATTCATAACAAGAGTTTGTTGTATAATGATACAAATGTGACAGATTCAAGGAAATATCTCCCAGTTTAAACTCCAAGCCACTTACTTTTAGTATTCTGAAACGATGTCTCGGTTATAGAAATCTAGCACGTTTCGATTTTCTTACAGAAACTTGGGGTTCCGTGGCACCGCGCTTCTCTTGAAATGGAAAACGTCAGAAACAGAGGGAGGATCGCATTGAAAATGAATACAACTTGCATACGTTGAATAATACAATCGAGTTCTATTTTCTGAGAACAAGCTTCGGTACTTCTCAAGGAAAGAATGTTGATCTTTCTAACTTTGAATTTGAAATACATATGAAAGAACAAAATATTCATTACATCGCCAAAGTAAATTCTACTTAATTCTGAGACCCACTGAAACTCCATGGAACATTTCTAAATAGCATAGTAGATTGATTTTTATAAAAACATTGAAATCTATCTAACCGATTTGCTTAGTGAAGCATTATGATTCGAAGGAATTGTAGGTCGTTCTTATTAGCGGTGGTTTCCTTTCGAAGAATCTTCAGGAATACTTTCGTGGGTAGGTCGTTTCCGCCTTTTCCTGGCCGCTTCCCTCGCGCCGAGGTAGTCGGATATGAAAATGGTCGTTTGAGAAAGACACTATCCCACTGATGCTGGGAGCGGTATGGCCCTCCTTGAAAAAGCGCTCTGCTTTACACCCGGTTTCCCCCTGTCACTCGGCTTCCAGCAATTTAGCCACAAGAGAATCACAAGGCTTGGCGATCCTGTCCTCTTTCGACGAGAGAATCCTACAAGGTTTCAAGCGAGGGTTCCACCCAGGCCCGGAAATCGCCTGACATGCTTCCCGGGCTTATCTGTGGCGCCCCTTAAAAGGGTTGTAATCTCAACCCTCTCGAGTTTTCACACGCGAATGCGTTTAGTGAATATTCCAAATGGTTTGGAATTCAATGTTCTTTGTAGCGTGTGCAAATGCGTACATACGCAAAGAGAACTAGAACTCTCCTCTTCCTCTTTGGTATATTTACCACCGTTATTTCCCCTCTAATTAGTAATATAACACGACGGCGCCAGCTAGATCGACGGCTAATGAGGAACAATTTGCAACGAGTAAATGGAAACGAGAGAATCGAGGGGAAGGTGAGAAGAACCGGGGAGAGCGGATCTTAATTCGCCTTGAGGAGCAATCGATTCGTTTGAGAAATTAACCCTTCTCTCATCCTAGCTCGAACCCCCCTGGCGAGCATATTTTCCTTAATTAAAGATGCAAATTAAAACGCATCGCTCTTTCCACCAGCGCAGCCATTCTCCGTGTAAATGAAGGGAAAATATTACGAAAGATGGTGACAGTAGAAGCTCATCGTTTATTTATAAAATTCTAGCTAATGGGAATTGATACTGTTCTAAATGTATTCTACAATTCATGTTCCATATAATCAGAGTGATTAGTCATATTTTGTTTTAACAGTACAGGAAGGAAATATCTTTGGTATGCGAGTACGAAGTGTCGAGAAATAATACAGGTTCTCACCCGCATGTAAAGCCATTATTTATTACAGCCCCTTCCATCAGGATTAGCGGTAACACGAATAGCAAACGACGTCGCTAAAATAGCAAGAGCGGATACATTTTTATGCGAGGTGCGATAAGTTTCCGAGAATAAGCCGGGAAATCCGATCACAGGCAGCGCTCGGTGAATTCGCGTGCATGTGCCGGTGAAAAACGCACCCTTCGTGCGCTATATGCACCAAGGAGACGACGAGAGCATGCAACTTTTGCATTCGTTATTCACCAGCGGCCAAGTCGTTTATTAGTCGTGCATCTGAATCCTATTGACCCTCTTTGCCCTCATCCAACTAATCTATTCAAATCACTGTATTTATAGTCAAATATCGATGTGCTCGCACTGACTTTTCCATAGCCTTAGAAAGGAAGGACAGCTTTTCCAGATGTGCATTTGCAAATTGCACTGTAAATTTGTTATTATACTTGAATTTATGTATCAGCTGTGGCCAGAGAGCGTTGGGCGTGCTCCACACGCGCCTCGTTCTCCAACGTGAACGTAAATAGCGTGTGCGAGTGGAATGCGGACAGAGAAAGCCGCAAGCTAACAAGGAGTCTGCTAGGATCCCAGAAGGTCCTATATGAATATTGCATCGCTTACACGTGGCAATGCGCATATAAATAAACGAGCTGCTCTGCTCCACTGATATTCCCTGGCAATTCTCCGCTACGTATCGTCCTGCATGTCCTCGCCACACTCGTTCTGCTATCTTCCAACTGTTTTGATCCTCTCCATGCTGCAGCCTGCCTTGGCAAATAAGAGATTCGACGATCCTTGCCTTCGGCATAAACATAAACATTTGAAATTATCTGGCAATATTTGCCATTTCAAAATTACACCGATCGTATGGAAATTGGCAACGGTCACTAAGATTGATCTAGCGTAATTTACTGCCGTTTATGTGAACGGGTTTCTATGTAGAAGAATAGTCGAAAATAGTTTGCAAGTATATGTAGTTTTTGGTATGCATATAGTTGGCTCAAATTTTAAATGAACATATTTAAAAGACCTTAAATGCATTCAACCTGATGTTGGCTATTTGCACTAATAGTTTCAAAGTAAAAGGTCTCTCAAGTCAGTTTCTTCTTATTTGAAAACAGACATCGGTTAGATAAATACTGGTTTTCCGATTGCCGGAGGACTATTTCAAATATGTATGTATGTACATGCTAAATGTCAGTGTGATCAGTGCGCTGCTCGGATTCGCTAAATGGCAAACGTGAGTGCAATATATACAATAATCATTTGTTCGTGTGACCACCAATTACACAGATGCCTGCCCTTCGTAAATTCATCGCTGTTCCGTCATTCCATGTAATCGGGCGACTATTTGCACCGGCTGTTATAGTCACACGTGCTCCGAATGCACTCTGGATTGTCAATGGTTCGTTTTTCCTTTGATCGTTCGCCAAACAGCAGAATTGAACGGTCCTTCCAAAGCCTTTCTCTTCCCTGTGCTTTTAGTGAACTACGACTGAAATAGAGGAACACTCAAGCCAATCCAACACGAATTCGATAAAAAGAAATAACTAAGAAGATTAATATGATAATAAATTACCATCAATAATAATATTCTTAACTCTTTTGATATTATGAAATATTAAAATTCTTTAATTTGTCAGCAATTAAAATTGTAATCCTGTATTAAACGATTCCTTCAGTCTTGGAAAGAATTCATTTTATATAAACTTCGTGCAGTCTAAATTGCCTACACAATTCTCTTAACTGGTGACATTCTGACCCAGAGATTTATAAGTGAAATCCAGCCAAGCTCGATAAAACATGGCACACAGTAAGTCAGGAGTGGCATTTCCGACAGAGAAGCGAACACCGGTGGACATTGCTGGTTTGACGTAACGAAGGGCTCGCATATCGGGGCCACCAATGTGGCGCGCTCACTGTCGGTGAAGAGCCAATGCTTGTGGTTCTCGAGCGCACCGATACAGCCAACATTTTCCCTACACTAACGACCAGGTTCTCGTAGACACCTTGACCTGCAGGTCGGTGAAATAGATTGCTTTTAGTGGATTGCCACCCGTTAAATTATGATCCTGCAATGTCGCTCTCTCTTTCTTATCTCGATATTCCCGTTTCTCATTTGTCTTTCTCATTTTCACCTTTTATTACTCGTCTATTTTCTCTACCTCTTTTTCACGCTCTCTTTATCAGAGAGAGTAGCCGGTAATCTATCCCATTGCAACGCTAACATGTAACATTTATCCTCTTGCACCAAACCTTTTAAACTGCCAACCAATACGAGTAAAGCTATTCCATTAATTTGTTGTACAATTTACTTTACTTCAGCCAGTTTTCAATTAAATCGGGAAAAGCGTTACAGAGTTCGAAAACTAAACGGTATTGAGATTTAACGTTGATTAATTTGGCGATTGAAAACATCTGGAATAACAGTTCCAATAAAAACATTTAATGGATTCTATTCCTTGCTAGTGAAAGGAATAGTAGGGCTTGCATTCACTGTGTGTGCGTGAAACAGTTTCAACGTTGATTGGCATAAAAAAGGGAATATATGTGGGCTGAAAGCGAAGCGTAGAAAGAACGTGTTTAAATTCCACCTGGTACTAATAAAACTTTTCCGATCCCAGGAAGCTGTTAACACGAAATTAAATAGAACGTAGCTTTTGACAAACTCAATTTCAACACAAATATATGTTCCAATTCAAATGAAATTATTGGAATTTTCAATATAATCAACTTTCTGTCTAATGTAGAAATTATACGTGTTAAGTGAATGTAATTATTTCATTATTAATCGGAGAAACAATGCAAACCATTAGTTCCATTTAATCTAGGGTATTTAGTATGAGGTGTCTCTCTTACCCGAGGCCACCCAGTAAAATTTAATTCAGCGCGATTTACATTCCCTCATGCATGATGTATGAAGGTGACCGAATTGGAATATCCACCTTGTTTCCTGCAAATTGAGTGTTGAATGGTTTCTTGTAACATAATCGTGTAACACGAACATTTCCATCTCATAGATTATAATGACTCCGAGTCAAAGTCAATCGTCGCTCTCTTTACGAGTTAGAGCTAATCAACACAATTATACATACATATATATCTATTCACTAGTCGCACGTGTGTGTCGTAGCTCGATGAAACTCACCGGGCAGAAGTAGCTTCCACTCCCTTTTGCAGCAGACACACGCTTATTCGTGCGGGTAATTTTCGCACACGGCTTTGTCGGCATTCTCATCAAAGAGCGCGTCTTCTTGGTTGCAGCATTGAAGTACCTGGCAAAGTAGCAAAGTTTAATCTCGGCGTTCCAGAAGAGCGCAGTACTTCTAGTTCCTTTAATAAATATATCCTTTTTTCTCGTACACGTCAGATATAAGCGATCACTGACGCAGTCGCCTCGCAGGAAAGTCATGGTATTCGATTTTCTGGTAAGCGTTTTGTGGCGCTTGATACCAATAATTATAACTTCACGCAAGATTGATTGACTTTCGAGGAGCTGTGCAGTGCTATTACCACAGCAGCTCGACATAAAGTTCGAGAGTGATAAATTGTTTTCACCAACGAACTTTCACACCCGATAAAAATGGATGTCTGGATGTTCCAGGATACATTGTCGAAAACCTTTGCTAATTATTATTAATGAATATATTAATTAACAGAAAATAGTGGTAGTATTATGGTATTCGAGAAATATTGTCACCCATTGGTATTATTTCCACGGTAATATCGGAAATGGAGAATTCAAGGAAAGACGAAAGCTCTGCTGCTTTGAATTGGTTCTTCTTTCAATTTCCGCTGACTGTTACGGGAATAGAATGGTATTAAATGGAATAAGAAATTTCATTCCATGGTTAGCATAATGTATTCACCTTTTGAAGGGTGTTATCTCGAATTAAGAGTCAGAATATCAAAATATTATATTATCGCGTCACGTGCGAATGTTTAATAATTGTAGCATGGAAAGGTCCACCCTCTGAAAAAGTCGAAACCCCGGATATTGTGCTTCCAGGAGCAACGTGACTGCTTTACAAAGGCGTGGTTGTTGGATTCTTATTATTTGGAAACTCCGTTTAGAACTGTGATCGAGTTACAAGCGGAGAGTGCTTAAAATAAAAGTGGTGGGACCATGGAGACACCATGGAAAATTCAATCAGGCACTCATACATACTTAAAAGGATCTCTAAAACATCAAACAAAGCCAGTGGGAGTGGCGAGTTGACCATTCGAAGACCGGAAGAGATTTTTGTTTGAACAAGTGTGCGAGCTTATAAAGTTCCAACTGGATAAAAATAAACTCGCTCTTGCATACTAGATACTTGCCATTCGTTTCGAGCCAAGCGAAATTGGGGTAATTGGCGGTGGATTTTCGATTTAATTTCAGTCTCAAAAAGACGACAAACACTCGAAGAAAGTCCAACTTATCAGGAAACTTCCTGTCACTTCTTGTGAGTGTTTAATTTGTACTATAAAAATCTGAGTCTACCAATTAAAAGTATGTTAAAATATGCTCGACACGAAAATGCTCGGTCGAAAAAAGTTTCTCAAGCTAACACGTCGCAAAGTGGTAGTCAACTAATCAGTAGGTCCTGAAAAAATATTTTTAATTAATTTGAAAGCCCTGACACGTGATGTTTTTTCACGGACAAACCCGCACTAGGAATTCGGCACCCAAATGAATTACTGTACATTCTTCATTGTAATGCGCCCATAGCACAGATTAATAAGCTCGTTATAAAAATATTCAATCAAAGGTCGTTTCCGACCTCGTTAAAGTTGGTATCGTTTTTCTCTCGCTTCTCGAAATGAAAGGAATCATTGGTGCGAAGTTCGACAGCTGTAAATTACTTAAAAAGTGAATAATTGGAATATTGGTAAAAAACTTGTTTGCTCTGACATACGTTTTCCAAAGCAAAAAGAGACATATTTGCAAATCATTCGTTACTAAAACTAGACATACTGTCACGAAGATTCGTTTGCATCAAAATCTGTTTTAATTAAGTGTAAAACTTAACTGCTAGATTAATGTCTGAAGTTACGATCAAAGTGTGTGATAGGATTAAGTGAAATATCCGTTTCACATGGATGCGCAAAACTTTCCACTATGATAATAAAGCAGTATGTTCGCCATTCTCTGCTCGGCTTTCATCCTCAAGTCGCCTCTGTCGCATTTACCTCTAAGTACACTATCAGCCGCCACTTATTCACCATCTGCCCCCAACCTAATTAAATTTACCTCGTAAGTCCTCGTAATTTGTGCTCGGCATTGGTGAGTACATGCTGAGAGAGACGAAGAGGGATATGCCAGCATTGAGGAGTTCCGAGAAATTAATCCCTGTCGGCTTTCAGGCCGACTATCCAGCATGCGAAGGACCCGAAGGATTTCCATTGTGAGCACCGCCGAAATGATCTCAATAAATTCCTTCACAGAATCCTTGCGAGGTTTAAACTACCATGGATACTCACACGCTCTCATTCGTAATCCCTTTTCCATAGTACATACAGGGTGTAACAGATAGAATGGAACCAGCTTTTTACTGTGTCGTGTGTCGTGTGAACTTACACGGAGTGAATCACGACAGACGGTTTCTTCCACGTTTTGCAATCTTCCCGATCTTTTCAGGGGCTGCAATTTCGTAGAGAATGTTTTCTTGCATCAAGGAAGAAGTGATATAAATTCCAGAGCCCTAGCTCAAAATTCATTTTTTCGCAAATTTTTCCATATGTACCCCTTCACAAATTTTCGATTTTTCGAAGGTTCCCGGACTTTGATGAACGCTTCATAAATCAATTGTTAATGCATCAAAACGAAAAGAAAACATGAAACCAGTGGCAGAAATGCCAGAATTGTATTGAAAACACATAGAAAACTGATCTTGAATAATCAACTTCGCTTGATTTAGACGGGTTTTTCCCATGTTTTCAAGTCTTCCCGACATTTTCCGGGGCTGTAATTTGGTAGAGAATATTTTCTTGCATCAAGGAAGAAGTGATATAAATTCCAGAGCCCTAGCTTAAAATTCATTTTTTCGCAAATTTTTTGGTGACATTACACGGTTACCAAAACAATTACGCAATGTCAGTATTACCGATAAATCAATGATAAAAAGCTGGTCCCATTCTATCTGTTACACCCTGTACATACACATACATAGACAATGATTAATAAATTCATCCATTGAAGATGAATGAAATTAATTGTTCAGTGTACCCAAAATTCTTAATGATCTTTTTCGACAATGCGTGAGTTATTTAACGATCAAACTAACGGAGTTTCGCTCCCCTCAGTCTGCGTAAGATAACGCTCGTAATTCAGGCGTTCACCAAACATTTCTCAGGAGATATCAAAGCACATTACCGTGACTAATGATGACCAGTATCTCAGCCGGCACGCCTGAGGTATTAATATTCACGCAATTTCTCAGTCGAATAATCGAAACGATTGGCTGGGTGCGCCGAGGCGGGAAAGCTAAGGCGCCGAGGGAGGGTGCGTAAATTTCGGGGGAGAAAACAAGAGCTAGCCGCTCGCATAATTTATGCAGCTGGCTTGAAGAAGGCATAGAAGGAGAAATAATGCAGCGTAGAAAATTAGTTCTCGACCTTGTTACAAAGGGACCGCAACCCAAAAGTTTATGGCATACTGGCTGCTTTATAACTGTTTTATGAGTTTCGAAGCTTCAAGAATTGGATGACAGTGCTGCCGGTGGTAGTAGCGTTTACACGGAAGCTTGCGAAATCCACAGGAAGACTGTTGGACTTTCGAGTCAGCAAAGCTTCCACTGTCGACGGGAATCAACGCTAAGTACGTGAGCAGATTCCCTTTTTCCTATGGCTCGACAGATCTATCCCTTTAGGAGAGACACTGTGGAAGAACCGTTTCTGTAGTCGCCCTTATAACTTGTACAATTCTCCGAACCAAATTGCACAAGTTCATTCCGTCATACATTTTACCAATTCTCTTTTATCTCGTGCATTGAACTGTCAACGGGAATTACTTTTGAAGTAGATGTTTCTACAATATTTTTATTAAACATTCTAATACACAATTTTAAAAAATACTTAACGATAATACTACAGGATTTTATATTTTATTATTTTATTTATTTTATAGTTATATTAAAATTGACATGCAGATTGGTTAATAAGAAATGAAGCTTCGTCAGCAAGAATGGAGAACTTTATGTGGATTGAAAACGGTGTCAGCACGAAGGCTCGCGTCTCGTAATTTTCGCAGCTCTGGGACTATATAAAAAGTAAAGTCTGCTGTCAGCACGTGGAGGGTGAAGCCAGTATGCGAGAGGAATCTTAATTAAGCTTCACGAAATTAGCAGATGGTACCTTGCCACGGAGTACCCCGCTGGTTACAGTGGCGCACTACGTACACACTGTTTAAGCGGAAGCCCTTGGGAGCAGGGACTAATCTGAACTGGCCGAATCTGCATAAACGTCGGTGAATCCAGCTTCCAAGGTGCACCAGTCCTATTGCCCGAGGAAAAACCTTGTTTTATCAGTCGGTAATTACTGCGAAGCACTGCGCACAGTGAAGCAAAAATTGGGATAAATAAACATTGACAAAGCGTAGTCTGTCTGTGAATTGAAGCCGCTGAGTCTGATAAAAAGTATCATGAAATAACGAATCTAAGTTTGCAGAACGTTAATGTACCATAACCCATTCTTAATGAAGTAGGTTTATTATTCAAGAAAGTATCCTGATAGACATTCCAAATAATGTGTAATATCATTCATTAGTCTCAATATCGTAATTATAAATGTAAAAATATTGTGGAAAGAATGATTTTCATTTCTGCGATTTAATTAAATTGATTCTTCTTCAATTTGTTCTCTTTAAAAAATTATTTATCTAGTATTCCACCAGTTTTCAGTATCGTGAAAAGTGGAAGGTAAATATCATGTTCAAGAGTATATGTGTTTGATGTTAACTGTAGCCCCATGAAAGTGTCCGCCAACATACGAGTGAATTGTGTCAAGTGTCGGCATTAATCAAGTGACGGGTAATATTGTCGATTCATTAATGCATCAAGTGCAATTGCGTGTTACGGAATTCCCGTATTGGGGAAACTGGTGGAAACCATCGGGCACACATATACGCGCGAGCGAAGCATTAGGTGGGAAGCGCAATTAGCATTCATAAGGACGGTGGGCAGGAGTGATACACAATATTGTTGACAGGCCATTACGTGCGCGGCTATAATTGCATCTGGCAAGAGGGTCCAACTGTATTCGTCAAATTATTCTCCGTCACGTAATTTCACTGGCGACGTATTCGAATCAGAGAACTTTCGTTCCCGTCATATACACCATATTCATTAATTTATTCGCTTTTCACGAGCAAACATCATCTGAGAATTTGAAGAATGAATTTATTGTTAATACCAAAAGTAACTTTAACAAGAGAATGCAAAATCATATAAACATAGAATTCTTCTTACATATTTTAATTACAATCATTATTCAGCGATAGGATTTTAGAGGACGAATATCCTTATTAATGAGCTGTGTAAAACAACGCATCACTGATACTGACTGAAAGCGTGCACGACCACCCAGTTACCTCTTAACGCTCTATAAAGCAGAACGAAAGCAAAAGAGAAAGAGAGTGAGTGAGTGAGAGATAGTCGGGCGTAATGATGTTTATAAAAAGAGCATTGCAGCCAAGCGTTAAATTCGCCGGGCAGATTTCGTGCGGCATCGCTGGCCGGATCAAGCTGCTCGAGCGGAATGCCCGCAAACATACACATACACACACACACTAGCTTTTCCGATAGGCTTCGAAGCGGCTCGTGCCAAAGCTTATGGGGATCTTTCGTTCGGACACTGCTTCTCACGAAGAGAGAGAGGGTTAAAAAAGGGAGGAGAAAGCGTCGAGCAAGGATCCACACTGACAAACTGGAGTCACGCTCGGTAAAGCTAGCTTGTCGTAGAAATAGATCGGCTAGTAGCACGTGTCGTGCCTTTGATCGTTTCACGCAAGACCTGTTCGTACAGAGAGAGCCACAGTTCTCTTCGGGCTATGGGTATACAACAACCAATACCAACCTAGCCCGGCGAAAGTCCATAGCGATCGACATGCAACTCGTACGAAACATCCAGCTACATGTGTGAAAGCCCGTAGATCAAGCGGGGCTGTGATAGGCCTGTGAAATCTCTTCACCCATGTTTTCCGGAGCCTTCTATATAAATATATATATATACGTATCTATATGCACATATGTACACGAGCACCGAAAAGTTTCGAGAGCCGTTGCCAGTGTCGAGCGGATTTTCAAAGAGTTAATGAAGTGTGGAACGCCACTGGGGGAAAGGATGACGCTGGATATAGTACGCCGTTGCTTAAATTAAGTTTCTCTCTGTCGAGCAGCACCCTTTTTATCCTACATGTATCGTTTGGAGTTAGTAGAACCCTTCTTCGTATTCTAGAAAATCTTTGACATTCCTGAAAAACGAGAGGCTTTAACCATCCAGTTTATACTCTCTTATGGTAAGCTTGCGATCCTTTTGCCAGAATGATTCTCCTAAACGCTTAATATTGTCCTCTGTAATCTTTGACGAAGTGTAAGTTACCTTTTCCTAGCTTGAGCAAGACGCTAATCCTCTAGGGTCGGGAATACTGTGGCAAGGAAGTTTCAGCAAGTTTCACATGAACTGCGAGCAAGTAGGCTCGATTAGCGAGGGAATTTTCGGCGTGCTTCGCTGAAGTGTATCGTTCATCGTGTAGGTACTTGTATGTTGAAAGCTCTGTGACAAGCAACCTCTTCATTTGTTTAAGGTAGTTGTAAATAGAAATGTACTTATCTATGAAAAGTAACTGCGATGAGAGAAACGAATAAATATGTATAAAATGCTTTCATTAGTTAAAACTATAATTATTAAAAGATAGAAGATTATAAAAGAGTGTCTTTCTTTGACTACTCATGAATTATGATGTTTGACTGCATTTATCGTTAGAAGTTTTTAATTCAGCCAAGTAATTTCCAACCGCGTTACTGAATTATCATTTCAGATAACTCTGGCTCGCTTCATGATTTCGCACGCGCAACTTAATCGTGGTATACTCCGTTCAATGACACATTTCAAATGCCCCCTCAGGAAGCCGGCTCTACTCCCTGTCCTTAAAGCTCCCATTATACCCGGCAGTCACGTATTTACGTGTTAGGATTAGGAAGTAATTTTCCTATGGTGTTCATGCATGCGCCCTTAATTGCTTGATTACATGGGCGCCTAGTACAAAAGTAACACAATCAATTTCTTGGGATTGCTAGCTGGTCTGATGGAATTCGGAATGGGGCGCGGTTTTGTTGAGAAAGTTTATCATGTCCTGTATTGTGAACTTTGACCGAAATACTCATTTGGAACAGAATAACTATGAAGTTGAGAATTAGTTATGTTTAATTACTAAAAATAAGATGAAATTAAAACCTGGTTATATATGTATCTCTCAGAATTTGGATAAGAGAAATTCTGCTGCACTACTATGTTAATGATACATCAGAGCGTTAATATGAATGTTATCAAATATCTGATACACCAAAGCATTGTTAGTATTTAACTTTCAAGGATTCAAACAGTGTTATTTAGCTTCGATGTTCAATACAGCGTAAAATTTGTACACTGCAATTAAATATGCTCGCGGTGGGTCAATACTGTGCGGCGGCAGTGCATCGAGCCGTACCCGATGTGAAACATCATTATTGTCCTTGCGATACAGCAATATTTCGTATAATATGTTGTTAACATATAATATTCCTAAAATATCGGAGGTGATATAAACCCATTAAATAAATATTGCTGGGTCAATCCATTTTCTCACTATAAATTTCATTAAACTGTAGAGTGGAAGACTTAGTTTAAAGCGATCGAACATACCTGATAGCGTTAATACGCTGGATGCCGACGAACATCTATCTAACTCTGATATCATTAGGGTGAAAAATGACATTTTAAAATGACAGGATGAAGGAAGCACGTGCCAGGAGGGGCGAACTGGAGGAGCATCGTAAGCGATCCTTTTAAATTTGTTTCGGCCGTGATCGATCTCACTGTGTACAACTTTTTCTTCAATCTTTTGGAATATATTTCACGCGGGTTTCAAGTCTGACAGTCACAAGTATTTCTTGCTCCTTAAAACTCATACAGTGCAAAACATATATTCTGCAAATTTGCAACTGAATTTTGTCACAGTTCTTTTATCTAAATCTTTGCTACTGGAAGAATTATTCAAGACATCCATCAATAGTGTTAACAGAAAATCTTACACTTAAATATTGACAGAAGCGGAAAGCACAGTGAGAAATCCAATGACTAGCAGCGCGCGATTCACGAGATAAGTAAACAGTAGAGAAAGGAAACAAAAGGGCGTTGAATAGGGCGTCGCTCAGGGGTCAAAGGGAATGTAATTCGCAGATCGGGAGCAGGGTTATTCTCTGCACTTGTACACAAGAGGGCTGGTTACACCCTTACGTCTTCTCCCAGAGGAAAAATCACCGAGTGAGAGGGTGGACGAGCCAGTGGGTGGTTGGCCGCTCGTCGTCAAAGCTGACAGGGGTGAAATTTACGAGGACCAGTATATTTTCAGGCGCACTAGCAAGGCACTGCTCCCTCAAAGGGTGCGTGAATCAGGCCGAAAATATGTACGCCAGGAACAGCGACAATGAGAGAGTGACTGCCGGCAAGAACAAAGAGGGCCAAGAGGAGGAAGTGGCAGGGAAGAAGAGGAACGAGTGGGAGAGTTGGGTGCCAAGAGGGCAGAGACTTAAACACCGAGAAGCAGGTTGAACCGCCCACTGCACTAGTAGTCTCGGTCACTCTTGGTAAGGCGAAACTCTTCATAGAGTTTCTCTCTTTCCGCTTCGACCTCTCACTTGCAAGTTCTCGTCTTTCCTAGCGACACGAAAAATCGCTGAAAGTCACGCTCCCCAATGGCGATGTATCGTTACGCCAAGCTCTTCCTTCTTTTCCACATTCGCACAGACACACACACGCACGCTACTTTTTCTCGACGATTGTCTCGTCGACTGGGTGGTTTCCCGTGGGTTCAGAGGCATCCTTCTTCCCCTGGATCGATTGACAGCAACGAGATATGTCGCCGGATCCTGTGGGAGAGCAATGGTTACACGAGGCGGACTTGCGTCTCTCCATAACCGCTCTTGCTTCGACCAATGTCCTTTTGTCTTTGCAAGTACAATAGTATTTTATGGTAGGTTCGTACTTATGTACTCAGATATGGCTGCTAGCGAGAGGAAGTGGAGTAAATGAATAAGCGAGGGCGCAATTGACCCGCTGCTAGCCTCGGCATTCATACGTTGCCGCAGAGATGGATGGATCGTTCCACCTTATTGATTGAATCACTTAACGGCTGAGATATTGCCTCTGTCATGACTGCCGTTCCTCGAACCCGAGCAGCTAAGAAATTGATTCGGCGAGTGCTATCGCCTGATAACTACTTCATTGATTTACCCCTCTCTCATTTTTTCTATACCTTCACAAATGAAGCACAATCCATTCTATAGTAGGCTTTTGTTACGAACTCATGATGAAACTCGATGTTCTTTATTCTGCATGATTCTAGACTTTTATGTAACAAAAAGAGCTGTATTACAATAATATAAAATATATCTGATATAAATAACTATGGAATTTCTAAGTAATGAGTTTGAAATAAAAATGTGGGTTTTTACTGTGAATAAAGTTCGACGAGGTTCTTTTTAAAGTTACGAGCTTCGTGACACCTGCGGCACTAAGTATCCAAGTTCATGTATATTTGCGGAGCGACGAATGACAGTTTGGTGACAGGGGTTTGTAAGGAAGTTCGGCTTATGGCTTATGGCCACGACAGTGCCTGGTGCGCAAAGATTGCCTGATAGGGGAGTTAAGAACAGCTGGTCTATTTTTAGTTAGGAAATTCCAAGTTGGTGGCTCCCTGGTAATCCTTATAACTCATTCCTCATTCCATAATGGATGCACCAGCACCCGGAGGCCGCTCTTTGTTCCCTCAAATCGCAATACCCGCATTGCATTGCAACGAATCGTTGCAATTCTACCCGTTGCAATGTCCCGGACGTCGCTTTGAGTTCCGAGTGGCTAAATAAAGGCCACGTTGTATTTATAGCAAGACTTGCTTCTGTAAGTAGCGTGTCACTCTCTGTCTTCTCTACTTTGCCCGAAATTGGTATCTTGATTAATAGGAAAGCGTATTCCATGCTTTAACGAATTCTCCCAACGGGCAACGATTTGCATGTTACACAGTACTTTTGCACTCAAGAATAATCATGCAAACGTACTACGTTTAGTTATTTACTTGGAAGTGAAACAAATTGTATAACAATATTTCTTATTTTCATGTTTCATTTTTGTCAAATATGCATTTTGGAAATCAAGGAAACAGTACTGATTTCAAAGAAAGTCTAAGAACCATGTAGTTGGTATGATGATAAGTAAATAAATTCAAAACAGTTTATGCTCACTCGTATGTAATGTGACACGAGTAAATTCCATTGGGGTAAAGTCGAGTGAACGCGATGATGGACGAGAATGCATTTGAATACCAAGGCACAGCATGGAGCAAGCTGCCACCGACGGGAGAATAATTCGAGCTTGGCACGAAAATGACGAACTTGCCGGGTGGGAACGGGTGTCTTGTCACAACCTTATTTCAATCTCGAAATAATCACTTCAGTCAGATGCAACGAAAGACTATATTACTATAATAAAGTCACTTGGTTAGCTTGGCAAGAAATTTTCAAAATTTGTCTTAAACGAAAACTTACGAAACTACAGCGAAAATTCACTACATGAAACATGAAACTTAAAGGACACGCAGAATACGTTACTCAAATTTTCCTGTAATAGAGTTTTGAAGTAAATCAACTTATTAGTTATTCGACACTGAAGCAACTGTATACTCCTGAGGATCGAAGAGTGAGGGGTTTCTCGAGGCTTCTCCTTCCCCAGTGCGGAAGAACGAAAACTTTGTTTGCCTTGTAGAACGTCGGCGTGAGGCCTAATATCTGAGAGGTGTATCTATCGGAGCTAAGCACACGAGCTCTTCTAGTACCGATTCAGAGATAGGAGCATGAAAACCGGGTCAGGAGTCCTCGAGGAGCTCGTCTTCAAGGCGCGGCTGAGGTCTCTCGACCCTTAAGACCCTCGCCGACCTCCCCACGCTTACCCTGCAACGCAAAAGAAATACGTCGCCCCTTAGCTCAACCGAATCTTGATTACAATCGCATTTGTTTCGGGAATCAGTGCAGATAAAATCATTGCTGAATATACATTACAAAAAGTGTCAGAATTTCCACGTTGGCTACTTTATTAGTAACTTGTTCATTTTGTTCTGTATTGTTAATCCTCGCGATTAATTCTTAATGTAATTATCTGAAGGACTTGAGACTGAATAGCTTCCAATTTAGTGGATTTCATAAAAAGAGCTTTTATATAAATAAAAGTGGTATTAATTGAATATTGGTCCAGGACGACGGGAGTCAATATTTGAACAGGCAGCGAAATATTTGACAGACATAGTATAAATACAAGGTCCGGTTACTAGGGGCAACATGTCGCAGAAATAGCCATCGTCCCATTATTTATTGCATCGTAAAAAAGGACATTCGTTCGACAGACTACGACGAGAACGTGCTGGATGGGTGGGCATAAAGATTTTATTTTTTGGTGTAAATTTCCCCTACCGTTGGATAACGCGGATCCTGATCCGCCCATAACAAGGGTAGAATTCGCGAAAAGTGGAGGGTGGAATCAGATCTTCTCGACTTGCTGCGTCACCGACGATCCTCACTAGACAGTTGCAAAAATCCTTTCAAACCGGTCCTATATCGAGGACATTCAATTTTTCGTCTTAATAGCATCATTAACAATGTATCACGAAATCCATAAAAATGCGATGCATTAGTTTCAATGAGAATCTCTAGATTTTAATTTAACCCCACAGTTGGAAAACTCAGTGATTGTTCGTTCCGATTTTTCACGTGTATTAGTAATATATGCGTTATTACTGTGGTCGTATTTCAATCAGACTCGTTACAGCACACTCTCGATTCGAGAAATCATTTCGACCAGGCCAATAGCAATGTTACAATGAGGGAGCAGCAGTCGATCTCGAAAATGAAAGTCCCGCTTGAGCGAAAATTCATGCACCCTTCCCTCGTTCGCTTGGGTTATGTATCTCCTCAACAATCCATGGCCATTCTAGTAGAACGATGCCCACCGCCTATACATTCTGCTGAACCCGACATTTTTTCACTGACATATCATAATTTCACCAAAAAGTGTACGCACACGTATCGGATTCTTTAGAAATTCGTTTTCTAAAAAATTCCACACAATTCGTTTTTAACAGAAGCAAGATTTATCTAATGAAAAATATTAGATAAGAATCATTTTATACATGAACCGTGAACACATGGTAATTTTATTGTTGCATATTTTATGTTACTCTGATTTTCACAAATGACATAGGAATACGTGAATATTAATACGTCCGATTGCGATCCGAATCGTGTTCAATAGAGACATCCTTTTTCCAATACTATCTTCTGGTCATTGTCTACAAAGTTCACTGGTAATTCTATCTCAAAGTTCATTTTGAGCCAGTGATCCGCAACATAGATAGGCGAATAATATCAGTATTGTATCGGGCAAACGTAGTTTCCTTATGATATGAACCTAATGTACATTTGATTCGAGCTGTCCAAAACTGGATTCACAGAATCGAACAGACGGTGTTATCTGACATTACGATGCGCTTGAAATAATAATGGTAATAGTGGTAGCTTATCGGAAATGATTCCACCAGACAGATATTCACCCGAGATCGAACTGATCTAAATGACTTCATCCAGTTCCATCGCATTGGCTGCCGAATGGACTTTAATAATTATTGAATTGGAGATTTGATATCCAATTTTTTCAAAGCTCTAAATATATGTTTTATTCTTTGGCAGTATCTTCCTTCTCATAATTCTCTAATTCACACTCATAAAAGTACTTGAAAAGAAGTTATTTATGTTTTTGCGTCTATGTTTTACGAAAGACTAGTTTCCAAAACACATTTCAGAGGATTCTATAGGTTACGGATCACATTAACCATTTGGTATCCTCTGTCAGACTGTCTCTGAGTTGATGAAAGGGAAACAAAACTGCCAAACGTGATCGATCGCCAAGACTACCGAAATGCCACTGCGAAAAGTAAGCCTAGACGAACGGTAGACTCGAATGAATCATTTCGTCACGTCGTTCTTTCACCTTTAAAAAACAACAATATTTAGTGATCTATTATTTTTAAGAACTAACATACACTCTGATTCTAAATGAAGCCAAATATCATTAATGAGTTAAAACGAATAATCTTAAACTAAAAGAAATCATATTGCTTCGATCGGGAATATGTGTGCAAGGTTTTCAAGCGAAAAGGCGCTTGCTGTATGATTGGACGTGGAGTGGTGGTTGGTATATTGGAAAAGCAGAACTATTCATGGATTAATACATGACATACCGAAAAGATAGTTCGCAGCGGGTGTAACGGGAGGATAAGAATATATAGATATACGCAAATAAGCATATATGCACGATACAGTACGAGATTGTTGATATGCTGATCTGGCAGATGTTTTATTGGAAGGAACAAAGTAATTTTATTCGACTTTAACGAACTATCTGAATAGTTCACACAATAATGATTATCCAACAATATAAATATATATATATATATGTTGTAAATACCTTCTACAGAAGAGTAACTTTATTAGATTTGTCCGTGCGGAAGATCGAAATGAGAAACTGATAAATATATACGCGATTTTCTACAAAGATATTTTCTCCCACTTTTAATTAAATAGCAAGGCAACGCTTCTCTCAATAGCGAATCGGAGAGTGCAACAAAATGGAGCGAGTGTATCCTCCTGTACTGTCTTCCGTTCCATTAATTTAATTGGTTTAATTAGTTCAGTCGATCTAATCGATGCCGCTGTATCGCAGGATTAAAGTAACACACTGCATTCCATTACTTAAACCTTATTGAGTGTGTTTTCACAGGAATCCTAAATTCTCGAAGATAAATGCAAATGTAATTTTATATATATTATCGTAAAGGGAGTTGCCTTCTAAAAATTCAAGAGATTGCATTTTATCGAATAGAGTACATTGTTTCGGTTATACCGGCCGAAGGAATGCATCCTCAATGGAATATGAGAGTTCCCCTTAAAGCAACTCTTCTGGACTGATCTATATAAATGAAATTCTTTAACAACAAAGGAAATTTCTGAAATTCATTACATTCACCATTAGTTATAGTGGACTTCGGTTGCCCGAACCCTCCCACAGTAACGAGCGGGCGCACTCGTTAAAATAATCTTGATGGCGGGGGTGGAACTCAACGTTGTAGCTTAGTTCGCAAAAGGAAAGAGAGACAAGAGGAAAGGGCGAACGCTCGAATTTCTCCAGATTCGTATTACTAGAAGCGAGGACGAATAATTGAAGCATACTGGCGAATAAGTCGTAACAGAACACCATTTTCCAAGAATAGTCACTTTCAACAAGTGGTTCGAACCATTAGACGAGCTGCAGATCGTTGGAAACGATCGATACAAATGCATCCACCTCAAACTGCAGCCGAGAATCTCTCATTAAGTCGAATTCCCTATGTAGCGCAAACTCCATCCACTCTCTCGCATGGATAGTTGACATTCGTCTTAACGCCAGTGGCATTTCGGTCTGACTACTAAGGATACTCTCCCCTTGGCTCCTTTAGCGAATCCTGCCAGGATGAAATCGATAGACACGCCTTCACAGATCAACCAAGTCCTCGTCGTCTCCAGAGTATTCTCGATAGAACCTTACCAATCAATACAGAAATCTGAATAGAGGCGGAAAGAAGCACCGCTTATGATGGCAAGTTTTTCTACTTGCGTAACAGTACGAATCTGTGTGCTTTGTATATGTATATTCCGCTGAAATGGCGCATGGCGTAAATAGCCATATTTTATGCGATACTCTTTCCTCCTTTTTGCACTGCAGAAACGATCTATATGTATGTTGTTTCACAAATATTTGTGACACATGAATTTCGTTTCTATACATTTATATGGAAAAACGTAAATATTAATCGTTTAATGTTTAATGAAAATTACGACGGGGTGCGAAATTAATGGTGAAATATTGTGATAGTGATAAGAAGCAGTGATTACTTTTCTTAATATTTGTGATATACAAAGTTTTGATCTGTTCCATAAATTTATATGGCAAAGTATTAACTGTGCAATGTTCTCTGCTTGTTGTAATAAAACACAGAATAGACTGTAAAACATTGTGACAACTATCAGAGCCAGCAACTTTATGAGATGAGTAAAGCTTTTGCGGAGTAGCTAGTTGTCTGATGACTGCACAATAATGTAGGATAGTAGAGCGTAAAGAAGTACGCTTTCCTTGATGAAAAAGACCAAGCATTAACCCGAATGAGAAAAATAGTTGCACAGGTATGAAAGTTCGAATCCCAAGACTGGCGAAGTATTCGCGGACTTCGTCCGATACGAGGCCATCCAAGATCATACTTTGAATTCGCACCGCGCAATTTCCCGAATTATAAATCGAATCCTGGAATTCGCTCGACTTCTTCAGCCAAGTGTTTTCCCAGCAAATGCTCGAGGTGACGAAAACACTTATTAAGATTACGAGAAATAATTCTAAATAATTCAGAACCTTGCTTTTTAACATGTCGCGCAAAATCACTGTTATATTCATGGAAAGTTGTAGAAATTATCCAACGAAATTATTGTCACACATCATTCAGGGAAAGCCTGCCAAGGGAGCAACTCACGCAAAGTTCAACGTAACTTATTTGTGCCTCGTACTCGATTTCACTCCATTCTACTTCCATCTTCACCCCATTTATGTACTTCATTCGGCGCGCACGTACTCTATTGGAAGCAGCAACATCGGGCATGAAGTCTTGCCTACCAGATGCGAGAATAGCAAAAGTAGAATGCGACTCATGAAAACAACATGATCAACGACAACTTTCATTCTACAACTATTGTTCTACATTTCCCCAGAAAACAACATATTAAACCTTTAAAATATAATAAGTAATTGATACAATATTAATAATATCAGTGTGACAGATAGAATTCTTAGTAATATTCCAAACTAAACATGCAACACTTTTACTTTCTTATGAAAAAGAACTCTGGGAATACTAACTTCAACAAAATGATCTTTTATGCTTCCATTTACCTCTCTCGTATTATATTACCAGTCCCTCTCAGAGTAAAGCGTCCATAAAGAAGACCTGGATTGAATATAGAAGGCGAAGTAGCAACAGGGCTTCCGCGCCCTTATCCCAGAGTATCAAGGTTACTTTCCGCATATGGCGTTTATGGGACAAATGCCCATAAAAGTAGAGCGTAAAGCATGTACCGAAAATCGCATGGTGATATTAAGTAGCGAGCCGAAAATGTCATGCGTTTTCTCTTACGCTAGTAAGGAAGTTACAAAGGTACTCCGCGGCGTCGTAATACCGTTTACGAACAGATGTACTGTCAGAGACTTTTATTCTTCAGGCACAAAAGGATCTTTCACAAAAGGCTGACAGCCGAGAAAAAGGGTGGCTTGTTTTTTGACGCAAAAGACAAGAACATTAAAGTACAACAGTACAGCGTAGCAAGTGAGCAAATCCACTTAAGCCGATGCGTATATCGTCGACGATCGAGTGTCAGTTGTACAAAGAGAAAATTCAATGTCGATCTATGTGTTTTCAATTGGCACGCATAATCCTGCGAGATTGGGTCACGTTCCATATATTCGGATTGATTGCCAAGGTATTCTCATGATCGACACTGTCCTTTAGATACTGAGTCCTATTAATTCTTTCAATCCTAGTTTTATAAACCTCCTAGAATTATCTTTATGATAACAAAGGGAAAGCCAGTGATGATTTAAACTTATAGACTATTATATTTAAAGTTAAATTCTCAAAATTTTAAACTCTCCACTACAAATTTTACTATAAATTACACCGAGCTACTCTTTCCAAAAAAGTAATCCAATTTAACAAAACACTAGTGCTTTGGAAACCACGGAAGTTGTGCTCGCAAACATAGGAAATGCTCTTAGGCAAACATATTAAAGCAAACTAGGAAATCATTTCGTTGGGAAAGCTTTTGGTCTCGGGAGTTCCACACAATGATCCTCGTGGAGCGGTTGAAGTTTGCAAACCACAGGACTTCCTTCGCGCAGGATGAAGGGCGAAGACTGCCTCTCACACCGATTTATAAGGTGCATACCCGAAGCCATGCCGCTTACGACACAAGCCGCAGCTGCCAGCCGCAGAATTTCCAAGTCCGCCGCTTGTCTAAGCAACGAAATTGATTCGATGTTATAACGCCCTACTCAAACAGAAGTACACCCAAGACAGGAATAAGCATTAGTATTAGAGCAATGTTAGTGAATTATAATTATATCTACATTCTGGTTTCTATAACAAATTGTAATACAATACTTTTCTCAAAAGCCGTTTCATCCACTTCCTGTGAAAGCTTTTTTCGAGCTTCGTAAAAATAGAGCGGAGTCATCGATATTTAATTTTACATTCACGAATAAGGTGACAAAGAATAATTAACAAAAAGACAGATAGTGCTATGTTTTTTGCAGTGAATGTTTCATTAAAATATATAAGGGGAATGCTTTATATACGTTTTATCAAGTTTTATTTTCACATTAGCAGTGAAACGTTTTTATCAGTGTTACACCGGTAATAGAATCCCCACACACGCGCGTGACAGTGGAATGTTCTAATTAGAAGCGAGACGACGGAAATTGAACCGTACTTCGGAAGAAGTCTCGCTGCGGGACGTCCTCGTGGTTGAGAGTTCCACAAATACTTGCTGATATATCCTTAATTCGATTTGGCCTATTGGTCGTTCGACCAATAGCGTGGTTGAGAAGAACTGTTTATTGAGTGGCGAAAGTAGGAATTTATTAGACGTTAGAAGCGCAGGAAGTTCGCCACACGATACGAGTAGCTGCCAAGCGTGAATCGACGTGGTTTCATCGATGAGAACTATTTTTATCACAGCTAAAAGCAAAGCTTTATTTATTACCTTGGTAAGCCTGAAATATTTGTTTTTTACTAGCGCTTTTTTTTATCATATCAATATTTCTATACTTATTGAAACATACGTATGTTGATACCTTTCGAATATTATTGCCATACAAGTCTAAGCCATTGGATATTTTAAATAAAAATTAAACTTGTTTCTCAACATGGACACCGTATACATACTTATCTTATTATATACTAAATATTATCTATTTCTAGCTGATCGACCGATAACACCACTATCATTTCTCCTCTTCATAGTATCGAAGTCTATTGCAAAGGGATTTCCCGTAGCCAGTGGGCAGCGCCGCATCGAACGTTGATCTCGATCACTGCGTGGCAGTCGGCTTTATGCTCGATCGTACCACTGCACAACAATTCTACCAAATGCCCCTTCGTTTCCCTGGGCGCGTTCTATCTCAAGCCGGAGGCCCATCGAATATTCGCCACGCGTTTCTCACCATCGTCACGTTCGCCACTTTTTGCTTCGCTGGGCGTTCTGGATCCTCGCGCAAAAATAAGCGAGCTGAGGCAAATTCGCACACACGCGCGAGCTTGCAAATCCCCGAATTGCTCATCGCTCGCTCGCTGGAAAGCTGGAATTGGCGGCTTCCAACTAAAATTGCTTGGCTGTCTTTGGCGCTAGGTGGAGAAAATCGAGCGTGAAATCCATCTCGTTAACTTTAGCCTTAATCGACTGAATTTCAACTGATCGCATAGAAATCCAACTGAATGGACACGTAGCATATAAAAGTCATATAACGATTATGGATGAATCTTTCAACTGCACAGATTCACGAAGGGATGAATGTAAGCTCAACGTGACATGCCTAACTCATCAATAAAACTGGGTTTTATTTTTTTTAGGTTTTTTTGCGCAGTACTATGATAAATCTCTGTTTAAACCCCCATGGCAGTAGCTATCGCAAGCGTGATAACGCGTATCCTTGATACCGCCACTCATCTTTGTGAATCCCCATGACACACTACGAATATGGTACACACTCAGATTACGCCTGCAATAACGGCGCTTTTTATCTTATCTAATTAGCGCTGGTGTCAGGTTGAAGAGGCGCATACATGAAGCAAAGGAAAGGTGCTGACCGCGTGACATGGGTCGGATCATTAATTGATATTCCACTGACCCGCTCGAAATCCCACTAATTTGATTTGAAACTCGATAAGTTAGTTAAAGTTCAAACGACCTAGTTACTCTCTGATGGCATCCCAATAACTTGAAAATTAAAAATCCACGTAGCAGAATTCATTTTACATCGCAAATTTAATTATATTATGATGTTAATCAATTCCAGACGTGTTTACTGAGAATTAATTGATTCGCTGGGTTCACATTTATTAATTTAATGATATCGTTTTTTAAATTGTTCTATATTTACAAAATTTTTAGAACAGTATTTATATTACGTTCTATGTTCCTATCAAAGATGGAATTAGAAGGAAGTTTCTTTGAATCTTGAGTAACTATCGTCAGTAAAACTCTGTTAACTGCAAATCACGCTCAAATTTTTCTCAATCGATTCCACCCTTACAGTGAAGCGAGAGCACCATGTTTACTGGTGAAATGCTCGCGACACGTGTTCACACGCACGAGTAAATACATCCACTGTCGTCGATTGGTGAGTCTCGTGAAGAAACGGACAGATTTTTCTGCGCCAATGACCAGTTTTACAGTCAACCAACTTTTGCGCTTGTTTGAATGCTTCGCTCGGCGCGTGCACTTCACAGGATTCGTCCACTTTACAGTGAAACCTTAGATTTTGAACATATTTTCAAACAGTAAAAGCAACTTCACATTTATGAGTGAAAGCACAGCGAAGTAGCAAACACGTAGACGAGGAAATCTTGTAGAGTTTCTTTTCCTTTTGATTAAAAGTTTATGTCCCAGAAATTTAATTCACTGTACATTCTTCATGAGATGAACGTAGAATGTGACAGGAACAATTTTCAGAGAAATCCTTCAGATTTTTCGACGAGATTAGATGTGTTGTTGTGCGAGTATAAGACAGAGCAGATGAAATCTTCACTCGAGATAGTATTTGTCAAATGTTGATTATATCTTGTGATATAACTGTTATATCGATCTACTGATGCCATTTTTCCGTGTACAAAATGCCAGCAGCAATATTCAGTTGTATCCGCGACTATATTCGATGCAATCTCGTCTCTTGCAGCAAACAGAAAGACAAGGGGCGCTCGCCTTTCCAATGAAATTCCCCGAGTACTTGGAGGATGCTCTTACACTGAAGAGGCACAGAGTACTACTCTTTAATCTTTGTCTTTGTCTAATTCAGATAAAAATAACATATTATATTTATATCCAAATTTCAATAATTCAGAGTGCATGTAATACTTAAAATTCAAAGAACGAAAATAAAATAAACAAAATTGGCCATCACGTAGTCCTCATTATGATTTCGCAAAGTATAAAACATTCAGAATTCCCAGCAGTGGTAATCGGGATTACAGCTGGCGGTTCCAGGATTTTCGTCGCAAGCGCGGAGGATTATATTGCGCCAAACGAAAGTTTTGCTGGACAGATATTAATTAGAAGGATTCCGTGCAGTGCGTGAGGCTGAACGAGATGGGAATCAGCGGTTTTCGACGTGCGACATTTAATTGGATCGACTAGCTGACGAGCTGAAGGTCGGACTAATTGCCTTCTCACTTGCTCGTCCACGTTCCCGTTACAGCGTTTGGTGCATCGCGGACACCTACGTAGGATGAGGGTGTGTGGGGGTGGTACGTGCCAACGGATGCAGGTCGAAATCCGTGGCGAGTGGAGAGAGCCGGCCTATAGGCCGAAATAGTCTCTGCGCCACCAACGGACTCGGCACTAATTAGTTTCACCGGCGATTGTCGACCGGAATAATACCCGATCCAAGCCTGTTAGCCAACGTCGCCGTGCGCACACGCTTTTCTCACTCGTACTATACCGGAAACCAAAGCTTCGATCTCTCCTCTCTTCCTCTGACAAATGTGCAAACCTTCTAAAGGTTCCTGTCTACACGCATCACTACACCAAAACAGACCCGAGCAAAGCGAAATTCACTCGACACTGATTCACACCCTATGAATGTTCGGTTACTGCTTTAGTCTCCGAACGTATCGTGGCCAAAGGAATCCCACTTGTATGCCTTTATCACGATGTTTCTGCCCTTTATGGGTAATTAAAATTTCCTATTTCCTAAACGCTCTGGTTATTGTATACGATATAATTTAGTTATTTTTGTATCATCGCAAGTGTTCACTAAGTTTAATTGTACACAGGCGTTTCTAACTTGAAACTCGTATTGTTAGTTAAGTGCAGATTATTATAAATTAACTACCCTGCTCTAAACTTTCAAGGTATTTCCAGGGTCATGATATTTTTAGTATAAACTATAAATAATCGGATAAAAGAGGGGTTCGACTATGTTGACAAGTGCATCACCCTGTATGTACGTAAATTCTATTAAATTGTCCTTGTAACAACTTTCAAGATCTTCTCGAGAAACTTGAATGACTAATATAATATTTGCTAAATGTTCTGAACATTGTTTTACGTACACAAAGTACATGAGTTTGGCGCTATGAGGAAGTTTGCAGGTGTACTATTCGTTACAGAAATCCACCTCTGTCAACTGTAACATCGTGTCCATTAGATAAACAGCTCATATTTGAGCCGGTGTGCAAATAGCATGGTGTATGCAATGTGTCATCGCATGCAATGCAAGGTGAAAACGGGCGTCTCGTATTCCCTTCCACCCGTCTGCCGGATTTATCCTGCCGAGTAATATTGTAGAATCCGCAAAATACGCGGAACGAAATGGGAAACGTATTTGAAGGAAGCACGTACCGTTCGAATGACCTTCTCGACAGTTTGCCGGCTGTTCCACCGATCCCGGTTTCCGGAAGTCTCAGCAGAAAGTGTGCCAAAGTAAATATGAATTTTGCGATCTTCGATTTGTCTTGCCTCGTCGACGGAATCCCCGAAAAATGTTCTGTCAAGCTTCGCTTTCCGATTGTCTTACTATTTTTCTTACATTTTCTGGTCTATTGCAGAACATCGCTGCAGAATATTCTGTGACGCTTCGATTTTCCATTCACTGTTAGTCCAACTAGAATAGAACAGTTTACGGTATACAGTCGATTGGAAAATGTATTTATACAGACATTCATTTTAACAGTAACGTTATATTGTTATTTTTATTAAACAACGTCCGTAAATCAACAACATATCAGATAAATAAATTGAAGGTATATTATTCCAGTAAATATTAATAAAAATACAATTCATTCTAGTTATTTGCGATCTGTGAAATAACTTATTCATTCCGTCGGGATACATCAAAGTTTCACTTTGCTACCTTGTTCTCAAACTCGTCAAACAATCTGAGGTATCGGATTCCCAACGAAAATAACTATCAAACTACCAGATGCTTATTAATATCCCACATGCCTGGAATACCATACACCCTCGAATAAGTAAGGTGTAAAAATACAATGCTCGAATGATTCTTGTTTAAAAGTTACGTAAACCTCAATGTCTTGATACATTTATCCAATACCATTATTAGCAGTTCGTAGAAACTCTCGCGGAAATCTCATTCCTTTCTCGATGCCTCAACAAAACTTGAGCAATCTGTTCGAAGGAGCTACACAGCTCATCTAGCTGGCAATGTAGCAACCGCAGTGTGATTCTCGGGCGTCGGCGAACTTTCGAAACGTGTCACGTGCAAGACTGCGAAAACCATTAGTCCCCGGAGGGGAAGGCAGTCCGTGATCGAGGCAGTGCGGCAAAAGGGAAAAAGCACCTTTTACAATGAAATTGCCGTGAGAGCGTCCGCTCGACGAACGTCCTGCCAAGGGAGAGAGAGAGAGAGAGAGAGAGAGAGAGGGAGAAAGAGTGTATGCCAAGGGACGATAAGCCAGGAGGTACTTCGCCATGAAATATTCATGAAGTCAGTGAAACCCAGGTGAAACTTCCCCCACCTTTCTATACCTCTGACCCTCCCTTTTACGACTTGGTACATGTGTGAATGTTTTATATACGCCGGCATGTCTGCCACGGATTAATTGTTCCCAGCGTGGGCAACCTTCTCCTGAAACGTATCTATATGTACAAATGAATCGAGCACTCTAAACTACGTTTGAACACTTGACTGACCGAACGAGAATACATGTATGCTTGTTTCACTCGTCTGGTAATGTGTAAATATTTATTAAGTGTTAATCCGCCGACGCTGTTTCTGACAGTTCGTATGGAAATCGAGATAATTGCAATTCTCTGTAGATCCAGGCTGCCAGCTGTGCGCAAATAATTCATTGTCAATTAAACACGAACACCTGTCAGTCGGCGAAAGAGTTCGCATCGAGAGAATCTAACTACTAGCTGGGTGAAATGCGAGTTTACACTTGGAGCTCCGATTCGTATCAGTGGTTTTATTCGAGAATCGAGGCAGTTGCTGTAAATGGGAAATATTTAACGATTATTATATCAACAGAAATATGAACAAAGAGATGGAAAAGTCGAAGTACATTTATGATTGGTTCTAGAATATCCTGTGATACACAGAATTCGATGAGACAAATGCTGTATTCTGTATTAATGTGCGGTTTGTTATAAACCTGATGTTATAAACCACATTGCCAGTACAATATTGAAAATGACTCGAGCCACTGCCATCAGAACCTTTGATTCGATTTAGCGGCCGAACGTTAATTGGGTCGCCAATAACGGGATAAATTAATCTTCGCATAATTGCTGCACATTCGTCACTCGCGATGGATTGAATCTCGTTATTTTTCTCTTTCCTGCAGTACCGCAGCTCGGCAAATAACTAATATTGGGGCGAATAGAGTGGAACAATAGAAGAGAAAACTTTTAAATTCTCCCTCTGCGAGAAGAAATAGTAGAGTTTAAGAAGATTCTCCGACTGGCGTACTAAGGCAATTCATGGAAAGAAAGTAGGAACAATAATTGGTATTTTAAACGAGTGAAATAAATCAGAAAAATAATAGTATAAACAGAATGCATATATTTGCATTGGTTTATTACACGTGGAGTCTGCTAGGTGAGATTGGACGTTTTCGTACGATATGTTTTAAATATAATCTCCTCTTTATGTGCATCACATGCTTGTTTCATACATACGAGAAATTGATCATGCATAATAGTGCTGGCTTGTGACAAACTCCCATTCCCAGGCTAAACGCATATCCTATTTGCATAATAATATTTGCTTTCGCGATCATAGAGCGATGATGGGCATATCGAGAAATTTAAGTAAAAAGACGATAAAAATACTCGTTTCCATAACAATTTTATATTTGTTTGTCAAACCCCCAAACGTATTGCAAATATTCACGAATGAAGGATTAATGGAACCAGAAGAGTGTTTACTACATCCTAAAAACGTTACTCTGAAATTATTTTCATTTTTTAACCCTCAATGTGATAACTTTAGGTAGACTGTAATTTCGATCTCAAATAATTCAGGTCAGAGGACGAAAAAAAAAATCGTAGAACGTTGCAAAATTCAAATTATTAGATACGATGAGTTTCAGTGGTGCGTTGACACGTAACTTACACGGGAAACGTGTCAGTCGGTGATGCACATGCACTCCATGCGCGCTCACATTTTATGATAAACAGTATAAGCACTCGGAAATATATCCTGGTAGCGTCTGCTTGGCCTGGTTTCACCGAGCTTAACGATACGAACCAAAGGAACGCAGTGGCACATGCTCGGTCCCTTCACATCTACGCACACGCATACACGGTAGATAAAGTGGGCCGCACGATGCAGTTGCTTCAAGAAAATTTACAGCAGACTGAATAAGTCAGTCTCCCGAATTAATGCGACCAATCCTTCACGGCCGGGAAAGCCAGCCGTTCACTTCATAATTCATCAACGCCCGTGCGTATTTAGAAGCCCTTTGTTAGTGGCATTAGCCCTTGCGTGGCTGAACCCGCTTTGCCACCTCAGTCGTCTGCAACATTGTCGCCAGTGTGTTATTAATAATCGGGTATTAACGAGCACCGAATAATTCGCCAATTAGAGATGCGCCCATGGACACTAATAAAAGGACGGGTCGAAATGAAAGGTATGGCCGAACCAACCCCGTGTAATTAATGCGACCTGTAATATAAATTGTCCCAACATTTTCGTTACGATTGTAAAATAATTTAAACACTGAAGCCCTTTTTGGACGACAGGAATTCGAAAGGTTTCGTGGAAATTACAATTTAATTAAACTATATTTGTTTGGGCTAATTTCATTCGATTTTCATATTGGTTTTCCAACGGACAGAACGTGCGTTGATAAAAGATGTCGAAAGAAAAGATAGAATATGTGCTAGTTACTGTCAAATTTTTAAATAAATATTCTATACTTACGTTTAATGTATTATTTAGCCTTTTTCTTAAGAATTTATTAGAACTACTCACTTTTCTTCACATGCCGATGAATTGGCATCAACTAACCCGATCGATACGTCGACACAGCACGTCGCTCGGCCGAGTAATATTCTTCGCAGATAAAGGCGCATTAACCAATATTTATCGCGCGTGAACGATAACAAGATGGCTCGCAACGGAGCAGGTTTATGAGGGGTGAAATGAAGGTATCGGCTGTAAACGGTGAGAGATTTCAATTAGACGCAACCGAGGATGGTCCTTTAATTGCGGGATGAATATAAAATAATTGCTCGGAACCGCTTAAATGAGCGAACGTGTAGTGCGCTGCTTTGAAAAAGGGAAAAAACTATTACGTAGCCCAAACTCTACCAACTGGGATTCAGAACGAGCGCTTGCCTCGTCTGTAAAAAAAAACGACGGACTCTAACATACACGAGACACGTTTGTGTTCTCCATTCCGTTACGCTGCAGAACGTGCAACGGTATAAAGAGGCATTTTCATTAGTCACGTAAATTAATGAACTCAACCGAATTCATATAATGTTCATACGTGTTTTATATGAACGCGTACAGAAATGATTGCACTTAAAATTACACGTTTAATTTTCTTGCGTGTCATATGTATATTCAAGTGATGTTGTCAACCCACGTAACTAATGTGAACCTAGCTTAAAGGCCATAGAGCAGGAAATACAGAGCCTCTTGAAGATTCAATATCGATACGGGAATTATAGGGCGAAGAGAGCGCCATAATTGCCCTGTGAAGCTATGTGGAGTGCCCGGGGAGACTTTTCCTGATACAAGCAATCCGATGTAATGATATGCTCTGAATGACAGAAGCCCTGTTTTCTACTATCCCGCTGACTCATTATTACCTTTCTATGAAATATTCTCCTTGGAATTCCGTAAACAAAGAACCATACTCCCTCGGGCGACGAAAATAAGACGATCAAACGGAAAAAGGAAACAATCCAACTTGTTTGCTGGCAAAGAAATTGTGATTACGTTGCTTCCATTCAAGAGCTTCGGAAGTTTCTTCCCGGCCTGTTATTAATAACGGGCGGGCATCATTATGCTGAGTTGGCGACACGGACGCCCTGAAAAATATCTCCTGGCTGGACAGACTAAGGAGAAACTCGGATAAAGCCGCATTACTGTTACAATTATAAGCTTCCTGATACCTGCGGAACTGTGGAACCGCCTGAATTTTTCTGAAACTTTGCGTATATCCGACACGAAAGCACGTTGAACAATGCTATTGATTTTCTGCTGGATCTGATTTAAATTCCAATTTTTTAGGAGGCGGCAGCCCGTGTTGAAAACAAATGCATTTATAGGAAAAAGTTCGATTCATTGTGTCTGCTAGCCTCCTCATTGTCAAACTTCATTTAAATATGTTATATGCATATTCGAACAATAAACCACCCACAAGTAACAGTACGGTTAAATTTTAATGAGAAAATACGTAACTTGACACCACGATGATGAAGAATGTAATTCATGTTCAGTTTCATCTAAATTAAACTGTACATACAATAATAGAATTCAAATGTACATTTTCCCTGAATTAAATCTAGAACATCGCATGGAATACTCGAACTGAAAGAAACTTGACAAATTCAAAATTCACACCCACTGTGCGTTTAACGATAACAAAATATTTAATACTTTTATCAGAGTTATCACATTTAAATCCAGAATAGTATAATAAAAGATTAATACTTCCATAAAATTGATAAAACTGAATAATTTCATAAGACAACTTTCTTTCTGTCAAACGCTCAAAGTTAATCATCACTGGTTATCACAGTTCAATCAGGAAATCAGTACATACATCGTTCGATAACACGAATGAACTACTTCGTGAACACCACAGTTTGTTCCGTTGGTCACGTTATTTCCACTGACAACAGAAGCATCAACTCCACCGACGGAACAATGGCGTGCAGTTACAGTGCGGCGATGTATCATCTGGTTGAGCCCTCGGCGAGTGCATAAGCCATGCACCTGGCTGCGATTTCACTGGTGCACAATTATCGCAAGGAAACACGTACCGGCTTGAAATCGATAGGTCGCGCAGCCCGGATACATCGCACAGATATCGATCGCGAAGTTTCGTCGGTGACGCGATGATTGCGTTATCGGCGTTTGTCCGTCTAGCATCGGTAATTCGAGCGGATACTACTTGCCTCGTAACTTAGGCGTACTCGAGAACTCCCCAGGTCAGCGAAGTTTCCCTCATTAAGGATGCCGGACAATTTAAAATCCTGCGGCCCAACACGCCCCATCCAACCACCACTGAACGGTTACCAACAAAACTATACTTTAATTGAAATTTCATCTCTTTCTTTGTGGCGATCTTAAAAAAATAATGACACACAAAAGATATTCGGAATTATGAGGTAGAATCTCTGTCAATGCTGTTCACGGAAATAATTTTTACTTCCTTTTTTTAATAACTACATTTTGTTTTATATTTGTTTGTTACGCAACAATGATGCGACAGGTAAATTTAGTCGTTAACAGTTGTGTAATAGTAGAAAACATTTGATTCGTGTTTTACAGGAAATAAGTTTGCAAGATATATTACGTAATTGAATTTAAACAGTGGAAAAATAATTAGTTTAATTCACCTGACAATAGGACAAATATTTACAGAATAATAAGTCGATGTTAAATACTATCCATCCATTCGCGTTGTCTAAATGTCATTTCTCGAAGGCTTGTAACGTGGTGTCTCAAGCGCAGTAGATAGATACGGCACGGAGCTGACGGGAGAGTGAATCATTGACTTGTACTACTGTATTACGCTCTCACTCAGCCCGTATTGCCAAGCGCTTGTTCCCGACACTTGGCTGAGAACTGAAACACGATAATAGCTAACTTCGCCGCAAATTCAAGCCTTCTCTGCCTGCTTTAGAAATACTCCGTTGAGATTGAAACAGTATTTTTTACTCCTTTTTTATAACATTATTCTCTTAACACTGTTCTAATGACAAGCATGGCTTAGGTTGCGCGCAAGAACAACTTACACATATGTGAAGGGTTAATTAAACGAGAGCGGATGAAACGTGGTGACGATCGATCGCGGCCCTCTACCAGGCTTTCATCCAGCATCCATTGTTTACTTTCGAACGTTACAACGCACCGCGACCTAATCCAATCGTAGGTTAAAGAAGAAAACACGAAACCCCAGGACCCGCAAAATCAAACTCGAGTATGTCATTTTTCAAATATATCATAATATAAAACGCAGAGTTCTGCTGAATCTAAAACGAAATTTATGAATATTGGTATAAATATCAAAGCTTAATTTAAAGTAAACAATAATTAAAGGCGAGATAATTAGTGTGATCGATATATAGAATTTTCGTTAATCTTATGGTAAATCGTGCAGTAATTATGAAACTGTAGCAGGACGAAAGCCATAACTACCGATGAAGTTAATGACAGCCGACTACCGTTTAATGAATATTGATGAGCTCGGATTACGAATGCACGCGGTGCTGCACGCATATAAACGGTAGTAACTGACGCGGCAGTGTATCGGATACATTGCGAGATGTTCATCCACCGTCGCTCATGATAATCGACCTTTCATTACCTGCATAATCGTCATCGATTGACAGCAAAGTACCGCTTCTGTGAAGCCTACAGTAAGAATCGAGTAGGTGTCGAATGAAAAGGTCAAAATGTCCTCGACTTTCAGTCAAGAAAGACTGATGGCAAATTTTCTGATAATAACACTTTTCAAGATTATACTTTTTACAAGACTCAAAGTATACTGTCTCAAGCTTATGATAAAAGAGAATTGTTTGAACCAGTCGTCGAGCAGTAACAATCTCACTTCACTGGAGAGAACCTGCTATTTTCCTCACTCTTAATTGTAGATTCTTCCCCGTATATCTTATTTCAAGTTTCCCCGTTCACGCTGGAGTTTCACCAAGCAATTTGATTAATATGGAAACTTTCGAGTGACCCATATTGATCGATATCCCGCACTAAGTCTGTAATCCCTTAACAAGGCAAGTAAGTACGGCACTCCAAAGTACGGCAATACCTACTGCCTTACTCGAAGTGGAGCAATGCAAATTTTTCATTCTATTGGTCGCGACCAGGCAATTCTTCATCAGAAATCTCCTTTGATAGAACTTGTAAAAAGATTCCACTTCCATTTTTATTCAAACACTCCACTTTCATATTTGTACTACATCGCTGTCAAATTAAGTAAACATTTTTCACTATCTTGACACCTTTGGCAGTGACAACGTGGTCGGATTAAAATTAGAACTTGCAAATTATATAGAAGTCTCGAGCATCACAACAAGAACTTTCGCTTGATTCTCAGGCATGGGAGGAAAAGTATAACGCCTGAACTAGAAGAAAGAAGCGGCGGAATAAAAAGCAAAACGAAGGGAAAAAACAGACAAAGCAGTTGCTAAAACTAGGAGGGAAAGTCGAGAAGAAGCAGCAGCGATTGTTCTACAAGAGGACGAAAATTAACGTTTCTGCGACAGTTTGAAGGAAGGTAGAGAAAAAAACAAATGCCTCCAATCAGTCGAGCATAGATTTTAAAGTCACCGAGTTTCCCTTGATAGCGTGCGACCGGTATTTTTGAAAGGTCATTTCGCCAATATTGGATTACGTGACTAACGTCTGCTTATCAAACAAGGCACCCGTTAAACGAAGCAATTTTCCGGACGGCCATCATGGAAATTAGTTGCAAGGGGTGAAAAGGGCCGCCGTAGGTGGTCTCGACTTTCAGCCGCAAGAAATCCTGAGATTGTCGAAGTTGAAAGCAGCAAGAACACGTCAGAGTTGAAGAGGAGAAACGGTGGAAAGTCAAAGAAAAGGCGAGGAGAATAAATCGAGAGGGTAAGACTCAAGATAATGTCCTTTTCACTATCGTAACGCTCCGGGACAAGCAATTGGGATAAATCATAGTAAGCGCGAAACCATGCGAACAACAAATCTTTTTACCAACCGATTCCGAACATTCAGGGTGGCACTGTTTACGCAGCCGGTGATTCAATAAAGATATATGGTCGCCGTACTCTCCTTTAAGCCCTTTCACCCTACTATGACCTTTCTACCACGCTGAAAAGTTACGGGTTATTGTGTCGAGTCGCGTAACCCCACAGTCGTCGCCGGAGAGATAAATTTAAGATGACATCGCTGTATAACAATTTCACGCGCCCTTTAACGGGCGTTACTGCATTACAAAGTTATCAGACATTCGTTCATCGACTTTTTATAAAATACTCGATTTTCATTCGATCGCAATACCTTTTAAATTAACTGTCACAATATTTGTAAATTATTTAATACATGTTTTCCAACATGTTTCTATCGAACGTTCATATATTCAATAAATATCTGCTTCTGTCTTATTCATATATTAGGTGATAGTTAATGCCTTCCTGAAGTTGATCCTGGAAACACGACGGCCAATAATTTATTAAGATGGCCGATCACGAAAGGATTAGATTGGTCGTGCTGGGTGGAGCAGGCGTCGGCAAGAGTGCAATAATACGCCGATTGCTGGGACAAGGATTCAACGAAAGATACAGGCCAACCGTCGAAGATCTTTACTCGAGAGAATGCGTCTTAGGAACTTTAACTTTGAAGGTCGACCTTCTGGATACTGCTGGTGAGAGAGATTGAACCTTTGGTCTTTTCCATTTCGAAGATTACAGACGTGAATTCACGCACGACTACTTTTTTTTTCGTTTTCATTCCAGGTGATCTACAATTCCCAGCGATGAGAAGGCTCAGCATAGCGACTGCGCACGCGTTTCTTCTGGTTTATGCGAGTACTTCGTCGCCAAGTTTCGAGTGCGTGAAACGCTGCTTCGAAGAAGTGAGAGAACAACGTCCAGATTTCCAGGTATGTCATGCGAAATACAATTCATAACTTTCCATTTAAATTCCGTTTAAATATTTTACTCGCCTTTCAGAGTAGAGTTTTACAGCTTTTAGATATTTCACTCACCTAACTAAAATTGGATTAAAATTAACGCAGAACTAGCAATAATTACAAAAAATTACAATTAAACACGATTAAATAAACCGACATACAAAAAATGCATTGTCTTTCACCGACGATTGAAGTTGTCGACTTCGAGATGAAGTGCGACTATTCAAAGGCAAGCCCGCTCAAGTACGCGGCTTGCCGCTCCTTGTAAATTTTGCATGAGTGACAAATAAACTGGGTCGCAGGAGATCAAAACACCAGCGAAACTTTTTTGTTCACTGCGACGAAACGCCTTAAAAGTCTGTATTATGCGGTCCTCATTAACTTTTCCGTGTGCCACCGAACGCTCGTTAGGAAGTACCAATAGTCGTTGCGGGGAACAAGTTGGACTTGGCACCGACCCGAAGAGAAGTACCGCTGGAGGACGTGAGCGAATGGCTATTCTGTGAATTGCCAAAGTTGCGTGCCAAGGTGATGGAATGCTCGGCGAAGGACGACTACAATATCAAGGAAATCTTCAGATGCTTTGTTACTCTGTCCCGAATTGTGCCGAAGAATCCTGCCGGCGAATCCGACGAATCAGGGCTAAGAAGAAGGTGCTCGGCGTATGGATCGCGCAGGTAATTAATAATTCATAATTAATAATGCAATCCTAATAGAAAAGTGTAATTAAAGTAGGATCTTTGAGGATCTCAACCAACTATTTTTATTTTACATTTCTTTTATTATACTCCTTTCGGGTTCTTTGAATTTTATAGAAGTGCGATTACGGAAAGATTGCACATAGGAATCTTGTGCAATGTTTCTGGGTGGGTCTGCATAGCCGGCAGTCATTATTTCGAGTGTGTTAAAAGGTTTTCAGTACACAACAGTACAAACGAACTGTATGATTTTCATCTGCAATGCTGTCGTATTGTTCGCGAACACAGTAATTATGCGAAATCTATTTACGACGTCTTCCACTGCGACGCTATTGTATTCCCAGAAAACTACCAGGAAATATCCGTGTCGAGATTGAGCGTTTATGTGACTCTCAGTTGCCTATTTGCAACGGCTACGTGAGTTACTCTCGTCATATCCTTCACAAATGAAGTTCAGATTTATGCACACCATACCACGAAACATTTCCTCGAAACATTCGTATGAAACACACATATATGCACATTTGAATCAAAGTCTAGTTCCCTCTACTGTAAGTAAATTAATTAGAAAAGAATATGTCGTGATTTTGTTCTGGAAAGATCGGGCAGTCCTGGTGGGAGGACCGGAAGTGCTGGGCCAGGAAGTAATTCCCAGCAGGTGGTTGCGGCACAAGGTTCCACTGTCGTCACCGTTGCCGAGGAAGTGAAGAGCAAACCGCGAAGCCGTAGTCTGATTAGGCGAGCTTCGAGAAAGACGAAACAGCAAATTAGGGACGCCCATGCGGATGACTGCAACATCTCCTAAAACTTCCCCTGCAAATCCGGTAAATTGAGAGAGAGGGAGAGAGAGAGAGAGAGAGAGAGAGAGAGAGAGAGAGAGAGAGAGAGGGGGGGGGGGAGGGGGGGGAGCGTCGGAGAGAGCCGGAGAGAATGGGAGAGCTTTGGCGAACGATAGGAAAGCGATGAAAGGCACTGCACTTGGTTGAGAGGACGAACTCACAGGAAGGCGTCTTCAGCCACTGGTTCGGGTAAACGGGTTCTGAATGTGACACGGTACTCAACTTGAATAGTGGTAGTTTATAGTTAATCATATCCCATTGTGGTTTACGAGGATGCTGCTGATGCATTGATACAACTGCGAGCGATACGACCGTTACTTTCGTATGTCGATATACAGCGAGGTAATAGAAGAAGAGTACCCAGCGTGAAATGAGATGATCCATATCTCAAGTAACTACAGAACATTATATAATAATTAAAGGACAAACGGACAATGACGATACGGACTATTTTTTGAAGGTATTTGCAGACAGAATCGACGGTCAGAAGCCACTTAAATGTGTGATAAAATGATATTCGTGAAAATCGAATTAGAACGTGACATAATCATACACTCCTAAATCATCTTCAAAAATTTTCGTTCTTTCGAATCGAGTATTCAATTGTCCAATTCTTCAAATCAATTTTCAATCATGTGAAATTCTCAGTGCAGCGCAAAGCAATTTATCGGGCAGTTCGATGACGAAACTGGATTATCTGGATTACACGATTGAGCTTAGAAACTTCTCAGCACGAGTCTTTAAGGCAATTCTGAAGAAATTGGGAAACCAATATCATACAGGATTAGGAACTCGAGGATAACTGACCTATTTACTGCCGCGAGATCCATACATGTCATTACGTTATTACGTTAAGCAATCAGTTCTTGAAATGGGCTGACGCGCGTAGGGTGATGGGAGCCCTCAACGGCTAGGTATTGTCAAAGAATAAGGGAACAGCCATCAATAATACAAATGCTCCTGCGAACAATCGCGGAGCTTTATTATAAAAAAAAAGCATAATCTATAAGACCATATTTTCACACCCAACATATCCCATTCCTAAAACAGACTAAAGAATATTTTTATGACGTAGTTAGGGCTGAACGACCTCAAAGGGTACACTTCATTTACGAGGGACGATTGTTTCACGAACGAGAAAAGTCGATGGAAATCGTCATGAGAAATGTCCTCTATACAAACTTCAAATTATTATGGCATGACGTGCAGTATAACAGTAATATAAATAAGTGTAACTGCAGATCTACGTTAAGATAAAAGTATCAGACCGTGTGTCGCTGTCGTAATAACAAGATGTACTATCAGGTGAGAAATTGGCATCATAACAGTAAATCGTAATTTTTGAGTCCAACGCGCTGTTTCAAGCCGGAACCCGGCATTTTTGATGTGTAAAGTAAAGTACCGCTTAAGTTACAAATAATGGATGTATCCCTGACCAGATGTGCGAGCGGGAAACTTTGGGAATCAAAGTTTCTAGCAAGTGCGGTATGCCAGATGGAGGCATTGGCAATAGATGTATTCCAGAATACTATTTTAGATACGTTCGACTAGTTGAGAATATAGAACGAACATGTGTGTGTAGTTAAAAGCCGGCGAAGTGAACCCGATTCCCTTCTAGATTTATGGAACTACTACATTTGGAGTCGAAATTCTATAATATATATAACCAGTATCAAAATAAATACATTATAATGAATAAGAGAAACTCAAAATAAAATAACATGTCAGTAATATAGGAGTACTAAAGCTAGTAATCATAAACTTAGAAGGGAAGTCGGTTTCTACTTAGACTGAGATGTCGATGCACAAAAGGGATTGAATGGACTGCAATGATCTCAAGTAGCACGATGCACAGGCGAGTCTGATAGTCTAAGCATGTGTGTATTATATTAAATATGTCTAGTTGTAAGTGGGACTGCAGTATTCGATATGAAGGGCACGTGAATGGATAAGCGTTAAAGTGTAATGGTTTATTTAAATACATATATAAATATATATATATATATATATATATATATTAATAACCGTCCCAGTCAAGGACTTGTTTTATGCAAGCAAAAGGATATATATGAATGTTGGGAATGCATTGATGATAGTAAGAGGCGCGCATCAGACCAAACCTGTGAAATGTTAACGAGATTAGTTCATCGTCATGAAACACGAATACGCTTACTCCAATATCTCGTTAATGTTCCACCGAACCGTACACGCAAAATAATTTTATAATTCAAAGTCTCAAAGTCGTGACGCACACGAACGTGTGCGCATTTAATTGACTATGTTCCATTCACTTTCCACAGCTGTAACACGATCTTTTCTATTGATTTACCGAAAAATGAGTAGAATAATTAATGTCCCAGTAACCCACTTCAAACATACAGGGGTCACGCATGTTAAACTATACAAACTCGATGTTACCCACTTTCTAATAATTTGAAAGACAGCGCTAGATGATGTTTCAGAAACTTTTCGGTTAGAGCTTTCAAGACAACTACGCGAAAACGTACGAAACGAGCTTTGAAAGATGTTTTCTTACGAATGTCTACTGACAATGGACCAAAAATTCGCACTTGCTGCAGAGCTCTTTTGTCTCGCAGGCATCTAATTGGTTTCTCTTTCGATTTTTTAGACCCCCAATGCAATGGGTTCATATTAGTCGACTGTTTATTATCATAGAGTAATAGTGCGCCGTTTTTCTTTCTGTTCTCGCCCGCAGTAAATAGAGGAGACAAGTATACTAACATATGAAAAGCCGTCATAGAGTTTATGCTATAGTATTTACGGCAGAATATATTCTCTAGAAAAATCGTATGTACTGTGATAAGTATCCAGTCGCGTATCTATACACGAAAGGGGAACATATCGTCACCTATCTGTCTATTCTACTGTATAGGCCTCACAACTATATCTCTTGCATGAAATCAATATAGCTAAATCCACTCCGTACTTATAGTATTGCGTGTTTCATGTTCTTCGACATATTTACGAGAACTATGGGAGCGTTAGATAACTATTCCAGTTTACCCTTAGTATTTTTCATTCCTTTCTAAACTTTAATGAGAGATGCTTTTGAAAATCTACCAAACGATGAAGTCCCAACACGCTGTATAATACGGCGTATTCGATATTTCCATCATAGTAACATTAGATGAGAACTTATGGGTAATAAGGTGTAAATCAAAAAAGAAAGTCTCGTTTGCGTAGTTCCCTGTAACTCTCCCTTATCGGATCCCAAATGCTCAGAGGCACGGACTTTCCCAGGTCGAATTAATATGAATCTGATAACTCAGCTTATCAATATACATCTATGTGTGTCTACGTGTAGCTCTTTTCTCAGAAGCGGGACACTATTTCCGACAGATATGACTGGAAAACTCTACATTCCAATATAGTGGCCACTGAACGAGCTTTAACATGTACGTACAAATGTCAAGCTCAGGCCGCCCGTTTTACTATACGGCGTAACCGAATTATAATATTCCATGTCATTTTGTTTTCCATGTCTCTTAAGCTAGAATAATTTCTGTTTCTACAGTCACTCTGTCCTTTGTAGAGGACACAAAAACTTATTTCAATTGTATAACATTTCTTTGACTACAGAGAATCAAAGATAAATATAGTCACTCCTGTTTAAAAGATCCTGACTGATTTAGCAAACTTGTCGTGATATTTGTAAGCTAATTAGAGAGTAGTCGGGTCACACCCATATCCTTTTCGAATGCTTCGAGTATAATACTCACGAAGTAGAGTGTATGATAGTATCTTTTGCTCTCATTGTCCTGACCACCGGTTTATTAGGAACTTGGTGGAGTTAGCTGTGCTATATTAAGGATTAACAAATTTATTCATAGTGTATCGCATAGAGATGCGTATGCTCATACGTTTCACGACAGAACACACTGTATGATATTGTTTAATTATTTATCAAACGAAAGACGTAAAGTGATTCGAGAACGTCAACAAATCCATTTCAAATGGATTGTGACGTTTATATATATATATATATGTGTGTATGTACAAGATATAAAAATTGTACTAACTGTAACTGTACTCTTTTAACGTGCTTCTTATGTAAGGCGTACCATTGTATATGTTAAGAAACTAATATAAGAGTGAAAAGAAAGGAAGGAAAATAAATCATGGAACATCCCAAAAAATCAACACCAACAGTTACATCCTTCTTAATTTATTTCTTTCAATGTTATCACATAGTTGAGGGAAACATCATTCTGAAACGCCCACGCGGCACAGAGTTTTCGTATTTCGGATATCAGGTAATGTACCATAGTTAATCCAAAAAACTATATGTACAATCATAATACCGGTTAATACTATAAATATATCTTTCTATCACAATACAGGATTGCACAATTATACATAATGTATACAATTCACTATGTAGATATTGTAGTAACATTCGAATTCGCATCTGAATTAGTGCTATTATCGATTGCTTGGAATAAATGCTTAAAATGTTGCACATACGGTTGGCAATGCTCGCCCCGTGCAAAGCCTGTCGTATTATGTAATCGCAAGTTACGCTGTTCAAAAAATTTGAAAACTGAATGGAACAATGTAGGATCATTTGATGTTTTGGCTGCTTCCAAGAATTTCCTGGCCGACACTTGATCCACCATCCCAACAGACCTTACATACCTAGCGTACAGATTCTCTGTTCAGTAAATCACGAATCAAAGTTGTATTATGGAATTGAATTTAGAATAATTTTAGTTACCGAAGGGCTGGCAAAATATGGCCTTTCGATAAGAGAACCTCGATAATCTCTTCGTGAGCATTCCCTAGCCGCTTGAGCATGTCCAATGCAAGTTGATGCGCAGCTGGATACAGATTTTCCAGCGATAGCAACAAGCATGCTAGTGGTTTGGAGTCGGCGACAACGTGGTACTGCAGTAGTTGATGCAATTGGTAATATGCTTTACGTTGCACCAGCGTTGTAATGACTAGTTCGTGTAGGTAATGCTGTACTGGCATTCCATGTTCGGCCAAAGATCTAGCCATGATTTTTGTGTTAACAATGTATAACAAAATCCCAAAAGTGTATTCATACTTATAATTTTACCTAATATACTCGAGAAGTACCCATATTATCATTTTCGGTTCGATTGTGTTTTCCGGAAATTTCGACAGTATGTAGCTATACATATCACTCTGATCGAGTAACAGTTTATACTTATAATTGTCATTAGGCACGCTGTTGTTCTTAGTATTGCTTTGTAGGGGCGTTCCCATCTAGACAAATGGAACAACCAATCAGCAAAACAAGCATTCCAATGATAGTCTCTAACAAGTTACCTGTGTTTGCATTTCACTTTCGAGGTAATTTCTGTACACAGAATTTAATCTGTCAAATATAGAAGGCATGACCATTAAACTAACAGGCAATTGAGCCATAAAAGTTTGCAAAACTTGTATCAAAATATTTTTAGCATTTGACCGTTGCATAAGAAACTCTACCAAGAGTACTTTATCTGTGACAAGCTGTATCAAAGCATCTAATTTCAATTCAATATACCTGAAATGCAAAAGAAAGTGTATTAAAACTGTCATACATTAATTTATCAATTTGATAAATATAAAACATACCATAAACAGCCTAGTTTTACGTCAATGACAATATTTGGTTGAAAAACAACCCAATTAGGAGAATCTGTATTAAAGTGCAATTATGTAAGGAATATGAAATAAAAAAATATCATTTTTCATCTCTCAATGTGAAAGGATACACAATTGGCACGATTGAAAGACTTGGTCTGATAAAGTTGCTCCCTGTACTTTTAAGTTGTATGGTTTTATAGGCTTTGCTGGTGCCACACTAGTATGATGTATCACAGTGCCATCACTCACACCAGGTAACATAATATCAAAAATCATAGATGTCTAAAGAAAAATTACAAGAAGTTTTTATCTCTATAATAAAAATCTATCACTGATAAATTAGACATACTTTTGAAGCCTGATGATGAACAATAATGAGATTGTCAACAACATTAATAGCGAATCTGCCACTAACATCAAGTTTGAGAACATGACTTCTTTTTATAGTCATCATCCTGTGAAAAAGGAAATATTATAACTGTTATAATTAAATGTGAAATAGGTATTAACAATCTTACTTATGTACAGTATAAACATATACAAATGCTGTCCCCATTGAACGATTAGCACCAGGCTGATGTCTTAATAATATTATACACGGTGTACCATACAAAACAGCTAATGCAACATCTCTTTCAGACACGGCAAGTTTTCCTGGCTTTGTTGTACCAGGTTCCACTATAAAGAAAACATGATATATGAAATCTACAACACATTCTTGTAATTAAGCAATAATTCTTAATAAATGTACTTTCAAACTTTGGTAGTTTATGCAAATTCCCAGGTGTCACGTACAATGCTTGCATTTGATTGCCTATTGTACCAGATGACAGAAGTACCAAGTAACTTTGAGGACAGAATACAAACCAATTAACACCTAAGCTTAAACACTTTAGTGCTCTTACTGTTCTCTTCTCAGGATTCACCTGAAATTTATAACTGTTTTGTTATAGAATGCTCATGGAAAAATAAAATACTATATTCACCTGTGCTATATAAGATTAGAATCTTACTTGAAATAATTCTACCCCATGATCTGTGACAAGTAATATTTCATTTCCATGTGTCCAAACGAAACCAAAAATAGTTGTATTCTTTCCTTTACAAGACTGGGAATACTCTACACTATCCAATCCAGAAATAGTGGAGTAATTAACAAATTCGACAGAGGTATTCGTGCGTTGTATCGCAAGAATGTTCATATCAGGAGAAAACTTAATAGATATCACTGGCCCTTTATCTTCCATTCGGAAGCTTATGTTTTGATCGGGTCCTTTGACCAAAACCCCGGTAACACCACCCGATCGGACGGCGAAAACCTATTAAGAAGTATTGTTAAGAAATGTCCACGATACACTATATCGGTGGATTATCGTAGAAATGAAAAATCGGGTATAAACCTGTTGTTTCGAATCATCGAAGAAGACATTTGTTAAGCAGCTCACTGACTCAAATCTAATAGGATCCGCACATAACTCCAAGTAATGATTGTCATTAACCTCTTGCTCTTGATTTTCCATCTTTGTGTTGTTGCGCACGTTAGCTGTCAAATGAAACTAAACACAGCTGATAGCAGCTATATCTCGGTGTCACTGCACTCTGATATAGGTTCTTAATTTAGAACATGCTGCTAACTTTCTACAGAATTTAGTAGCGAATAATGATAACAGTTCATATTGTTTTATACTTGCTAGAGGATTTCCTCAAATTTTATTTGCTTTGGACAATTTAATACAATATATGTGCCAATTTACAGGGCTTATTACACATTGGAAACATTGGAGGCTCGATGCCCATCTGTGTTGATCTGTGGATCTGTGCCGACGCGTTATAGAGAGCGCTAAATCTTTCCGAAAACTTTAGGCGCGAAGCATTTTTTCGCAAAAGGGGATTTCGTTATGTGACAGGACCGATAGACTGTACGCATATCACCATAATCAAACTTTAGACGCTTTAGAACTGCGAGCATATTAACTTATTTAACGCAGTAGCAGATGCGCACTTAAAATTACATATGTACTCTGCCGATATAATATCTTTGATTTAAAATAGGTTCCCCGTGTTGTTTTCATTGCACGTTCCCAGATTGCCATCCGTTGAATTTTAAATTTCCTGAAACAGGCCACTCTGCAGTTCATGCATGCGCCATGATGGCGCTTCTCCGTAATATACGAATTTAGTGAATTTTGTCACAGCGACACAGAGTATAGATTGTTTGTATTTAAGCAGACACGGAAGTGACAGTTAGACAGAGTCGCCCAAGTGGTTACGAAACGATTGTTTCCACAAGTTAATAAAGATTAAAATCCTGTTAATCCTAACTTCATCGCCATAGAACCCGGTTAAGTTTGTGGGCGCGCGCGTTGCCTACATTCCTACCTCGCGAGCGCCACCAACCACGCGATAACCTAGACGCGCATGCCCAACTTTCAGTTTCTGCCCGGTGGCCATTTTGCATTTGTGACATCTATTTTGTCGGATGCTGTACATTGCTGTACATATGAGACGATCAGAAAAGATGGTGACCGATTGATAAAGAAGTTTTATGATAACGTAAACTGTGAGTGTCCCAGGAATTTTTTCATGGCTCAGGCACTAATAGTTCTGGAAATAAGTTATGTACTGGTGTAAATTATGCTGTGAACGGTTCAGAATAGCAACTTCGGTTCGTACCGCTCTCTATCAAGTTGTTGTTCAATACCTTGGATTTCTACATATCGATCATTTCAGAAGATAAATGACAGTGATAAAAATTTTTATTCATTTTCACAATATTTCAGGTTAACCCATTTTTCCCTACCTATTATCGAACGCTATCTTTATCATACCTATTGTGTATCATCCGTTCTCAAAGGCCATTTGTGCTTTCATAATATAAACTTAGTTCCCTTTGTAATCCTTCGACAGCAGTAGTTAAAGAAGCTCGTCTTAAGTATTTTAGTTTAAATTACCATTTCTCTGGTTATATTATTGTTTCGATATTTAATTTACCATCGTAGGAAAACCATGCAGCTATTGAATCTGATGGACTCAGATTCATGATCTCTATGGGGCAGCCAAGGCTTAATTTGTTTGAAATATTTCTTACCTTGTTATAAACAAGTTCTCCATTGGAGAAATCATTAGTAATACTATAGTAACATTACAGCGAATTCCCCTTTTGTATGAGTATTACATCTTCTAGGTCAAAGTGGTATATAAGCAATATTAGAGCAATACTAGAAAATATGAACTCTTCAAAATTATCCCATTGAACTGTAGTCATTTACAATGTCCCACTGTGAAGAACAAGTGTCACCCGGTTTTCACCAACTTAGTGTTACAAGTGAGTTTCATATTGTTAACTAATATCAAAACCTTCTACTTTGATATATTCTGACACATTAATGCAAAGTATTCTGAAGATGGCTATTACATTTTATTGTTTTATAACAAAAGAGAAATTTTATTAAGTATATGTGTTAACACAACCTCCCAATATCTATTTCTTTCAGTTGAAGGAGCTATATTGAGGAGTTCAAGTTTCTTGAAACCTAATCCATACATAGAATTTGCAGTGGATGATAAAAGTCCACGAAAGACCGAAGTGTCAAAATCCACAAATCAACCAAAATGGAACGAACAGTTCACAATACTTGTGACACCATATTCGCAGCTGCATTTTCGTTTGCTGGACCATTGCAGATTTTTTAAAGATGCATTAATAGGAGAAAAGAGAATAAATCTTTCTCAAGTACTATGCCATTACAATGGAAAACTAGAAAATATGGAAGTAACATTTGATTTAATGTGTGAAAGTAAGCATGACTCACAGTTATGTAAAGTGGGAGAATTGATCACAGTATTTGATGGATTGAGAATTGATATGCCAAACATAGCAGCACTCAACATAAGCGAGCCATCATGTCAGACACACTGTGCATCTTCAGATGGTAAGATTCAAATACAAATGGAAATTGTATTATTTAAATAATGTTCACTTGAACTCAATTATTTGCTTACATACGAATATTATGATTATAATACATTTCTGTCATTTTTGCAGGTGCTACAAATAGCGATGTTAGTAATCGTAGCATTTTAAATGGTGGAGTGAGAGCTCGTGTGAGACTCCATAGTTCAGAAAGTTTTGGGGCTCCTTCTTTACACTTATCAAACACTTATCACAATTCCAGTTACACTACTGGAAATAGCCAGACCAGTATTAATAACAATAGCGAACAACTTGTTCCAATGACACCAAGTACACCAGACAGTGCTTCCAATAAACCTGGAGGCAGTTCTGCTTCTTCCAACTCATTAGCAAACGGACATGCAATTTCACCAGCTGATAAATCAATTGTACCTTTATGTGGACGTCATGTAATGTCTTCAGCTGAAGGCCGGAAATCATCACGAGGAGAGCAATCATCGGCAATAGTCGCCGATGGACGCGCTATTGCAAGAACTGAACAAGCGAAAACATCTGCTACCGATGCTCGTAATATTAGCAGAACAGAACAGGCATTGCCAGAAGCAAGAGGGATGTCTAGATTAGACCACTCAAATAACGGCGCACGTTCCATTACGAAGATAGATCGATCTACAATGTCAGTTTCTGGTGGACGAAATGTATCTCGAATGGAACCGTCATCAAGTATTAATATCCAAGATGCATGTGGATCCTCAGCAGAACATCAAGCAGCCAATAATGTTTTAATAGATGGCCGCAATGGCTCTCAGCAAGAATGTGGTGCTTCTCATTCAGATCAGTCATCTGCAATGACTTTATCAGAGCTACGTTGGCAGATGGGACCAGATGGTCGTGTAGTAGCGCAACAAGAATCTACTACTTCCCGTACAGATCCTTCTTCGGCCGGTAATTTCGGAGATATCGAACGGATGGCCCTGGCTTTTCCTCCTACAGATGGTCGTCGATTATCCCGTTCAGAACAGCCTGCACCATTTACTCCAAGCGACAATCGGAGGATTTCTCGACCAGATCAATCTGTTCCTTCTACTACAACAACAAGATCTAGTCGAATGACACAACAAGTAACACCAGTACCAGCACAAAATGCTGCTACACCCGCTGCTGGACAGACAAGTGCTCAATCCAATATTTCAATAATGATTGCTGAAGTTGAAAATGCAAATCATACAGAGGAACCTTTGCCACCTGGATGGGAAATGAGATATGATGTTCATGGAAGAAGGTAATGGACTATGGTTTTGTATCATTGTTGTGAATGCATATGGATGCATCTAGCTTGTACCTAGCAATAGATGTCTTTAAATGCAACACATGTTTAGGTCTCTATGTTCAAAGTTGAAATCTTACATTTGTAGATATTACGTTGATCATAATACATGGAGTACATCTTGGGAAAGGCCACAACCACTACCGCCAGGATGGGAAGTGCGTAGAGATCCGAGAGGCAGAATTTATTACGTTGATCATAATACCAGAAGTACGACGTGGCAACGACCAAATACTGAAAGATTACAGCATTTCCAACATTGGCAAGGAGAAAGACAATATGTCGTGTCGCAGGGCAATCAGCGATTCCTATATCCTCAAGTGAGTAATTTATAATTAAACGATTCTTTTTATTAACATCATAGTTTCAGTTTTATGAAAACTTGAAATTTACTTAAACTAGGCTCATGGTGGCCAAGCCGTCGTGCCAGGCCCTTCGACGTCAGCGGCTGATGATGATGATGCCTTGGGACCACTGCCTGCTGGTTGGGAGAAGCGTAAACAACCAGAAGGACGAGTTTACTATGTAAATCATAAGAACCGTACTACTCAATGGGAAGATCCTAGAACCCAGGGACAAGAAACAGGAATTGATGAACCGCCATTGCCAGCTGGCTGGGAAATGCGTTTGACAGAAGATGGAGTGCAATACTTCGTGGATCACAATACCCGAACGACTACATTCCAAGATCCGCGACCAGGTGCTCCTAAGGGGTATGTGTATCAAAGATGTTCAGACTGCACAAGACTTTTATAGCTTATAATCTATTACTAATATTTTCAAACCCTTTCTTTTATAGTCCAAAAGGTGTATACCGTGTACCGAGAGCGTACGAAAGATCGTTCCGATGGAAATTATCACAATTTCGCTTTTTATGTCAAACTAATGCATTACCAAATCATATAAAAATTAGTGTTACTCGGCAAACTTTATTTGAAGATTCCTATCATCAAATTATGAACGCAGAAGCCTTCGCGCTTAGACGAAGGGTGCATATAATATTTAAGGGAGAAGAAGGCTTAGATTACGGTGGAGTTTCTAGGTAAATTTTATTTGTATCAACTGGTTATCTACCATCAATGTATTAGTAATACTAAACCATAATACTTTCAAATTGTAGGGAATGGTTCTTCTTACTTAGTCATGAGGTCCTAAATCCCATGTACTGCCTCTTTGAATATGCAAACAAAAGCAATTATAGCTTACAGATCAATCCAGCTTCCTATGTTAATCCTGATCATCTTCAGTATTTCAAGTTTATAGGAAGATTCATAGCAATGGTTAGTTTTGATATAAGGATATTGAATATAACTAATGATTTCCTTTTATATTTTCTTACACTGTGTGTCATTACGCTTAGGCTCTTTACCATGGCCGATTTATCTACAGTGGTTTCACCATGCCTTTTTATAAGCGAATGTTAAATAAGAAATTGGTAATGAAAGATATAGAATCTATAGATCCTGAATTCTACAAATCTCTTGTGTGGATCAAGGAGAACAACATTGATGAATGTGGTTTAGAATTATACTATAGCGTGGACTTTGAAATACTTGGGCAAGTAATTCATCATGAGTTAAAGGAAGGTGGAGATAAAATTAGGGTTGTCGAAGACAATAAGGAAGAATATATCAGGTATGTTTGTACCCATTTAAGCTAGATAAATTTAAACTAGATAAGAAAGACGTCTTTAAGCGATGTGCCTTCTACTTTAGACTGATGACTGAATGGAGAATGACGAGAGGTATAGAGGACCAAACAAAAGCTTTCCTGGAAGGCTTTAATTCAGTGGTACCACTTGAGTGGTTAAAATACTTTGATGAACGTGAACTTGAATTGATGCTCTGTGGCATGCAAAAGATTGATGTGGAGGACTGGCAACGTAATACGATTTATAGACATTATACGAGGAATAGTAAACAAATATTATGGTTTTGGCAGGTTTGTTACAAAAAACTTAAAATGGACTCTCTCTCCATTACTATATATGTGTAATCTTTGCGTTTCTACTTATCAGTTTGTTACGCGAACGGATAGCGAAAAAAGAGCTCGACTATTACAATTCGTTACGGGAACATGCCGTGTACCTGTTGGAGGTTTTGCTGAGCTAATGGGTAAATTTCTTCTCAGTCTTATTGAATTAAATTACGTCAGGAATTATAGTATATAAAAACAAGAATAAGATAAGAAACATCATTAGCTGTATTAATTTTTCCGCTTGGCTTTTAGGGAGTATTGGAACTCAAAGATTTTGTATAGAAAAAGTTGGCAAGGATACGTGGCTACCAAGATCGCACACGTGTTTTAACAGATTGGATTTGCCACCATATAAAAGCTACGACCAATTAGTAGAAAAACTCAACTACGCTATCGAAGAAACCGAGGGATTTGGTCAGGAGTAAATGTAGCGGTGATGTGTAACATTTACTTAGGTATCGTAACGTCCGTGTATGTAATGAGATATACGAACTAGGATAGCAACGCAAGCTTACAGTAAATTGGTTCATGTTAAATATAAAGCGTATTTGGGGTAATTCCCATTAATAGTGTAGCATGCATAAAGACGAAATACCCGATACTCTGTGTACTGGACACAGATCAACTGGAACGTTAATGTTCCCAACGAAATTCTGGTAATAATTTTAACCTGAATTATATGTTAATGTCTATTGATGCTTTAAGTTATAAAATTACAAGACACAAGAAAAATAATTATTTAGAATTCATAGTGCAGATGGACGAAGCGCCTATATAGAATTTGTACGTACTTAGTCAAATTTATAAGATGTCATAGATTGTGATAACAGAAGCAAAGATGCCAAAATAATTATGCATTGGATTTTCATGAAAGGTTTCTATTTTTAGTGATTTTTGTATGTAATTGTTCTATCAAATCTACTTGATATCATTTGGTTATCTTTATTAATTTCGGTTTGTCGAACGATGGTATCAAACAGCAGCACTAAATTGTACATATGATTTTATATATAATATTTGGGACACAAAAAACTGCACGGTTTTGTTTCGTGCTTCTATACTTATGTTATTAAAGTAATCGGTTGTGATTATGCCCACAGCAACATATAAATGTTTTCTACAGTGTATATTGCTGCCTAAAAATAAGTCAAGGGTATCAGCACTTCTTCAACGATACATATTGTACATATATTTACGTAAAAGTTCTGTATATCACCTGATGAACAGATAGCAATTTTATGTGTCATCCAAAGTACATAATAATGAAAAAGTGGTTACCCTCTTTTTTCTACATCAAACTAATCAATACGTATTCTCCGCAAACTTCTTCATGAATACTATCATAATGAGTTGTAGATAGTACATGGAACATGAATGTTTTTTATGAAGAGGCGCAACCAATGCATTGTCATTACACATGCTCGCCATTACAGATTTTATTTCGGGACAGGTTTTTAATACGTCTGTGATAGCAAACATGTTCAAATCGCGGAATATGGACATAAAATTGATTATTTGTTTGTTACCAAAAGTCTGTATATATTTATATATATGAAAATATATACACGGAAGCGTGCATGCAATATGAAATTGTATATGGGTGTGCACAAATACTATTAAACTAAAGAGGATGATGTCGCATCAATAATTGTTTATCGTGTGAAAATACTGAGGATGTAAAAGACTTATACCATGATTCGGATAAATTAAACAACACACGCTATTATAAACTATTTATTGTTGCATTCATATATTCAACTACGAGGTTGATAATAAATGATATGAATCTAATTCGCATGAGAAAGGAATTCACAATCTGTGCAACTGATGAGACTCGAAAAACACCGTCGATATCAGCACGTTGGAACAAACTTGATGGCATTTCTATTACATCAGTTTGATAGTAAGCCTCCAGGTATGCCCTTTATTTTGCTGGAAAACTCGTTAATTAAACATCCTTATTTATTGTTTCATAGATTTATTCCTACTACTGTAAAATAATAAAAAATTTGGGAAAATGAAAAGTGCACAAATAAGTATCATCTAGCTTGAAGGTGGATACGTGAACATATGCATATATCCTGTGCCGATATTTTTTATTCCGATTGATTGAAAATGATTGTTATCGTACTCTGTCCGCTAACTAATTATCTGAATGTGCTAGGCATTTTCATTAGTGTACATTGCATATATCCCATTACTGTTTGAAACTTGAAACACTCAATTGTTATCAGCGAAATGTGAAAGTTCAATCGCAATCAGTAACGCAAGTTTATATATAACAAACACGCTGCCATTCAAATCATAATGATTTGGTTGCAGAAGCACAAAAGTATTCTGGTGTATTGAGTATAAATTTTATTAAACATTCGTGTATATAATATGTACAAAGTATGTAACATTAAATAAAGAATTTACCGTTGAAAAGGATTACATAAGGTACTCAATATATGACTCCTCTGATACATTTACACTCGTAAATACCTATGCATGTGGTTCTGACAGTAACTTAATATACTTTATACCTTAATTCATTTATTATATTTTTATATTGTACATAAATATTCTCCCTAAATAGACTATTTCTTATTATAAGGATGTATCCAATCATTCATACTAACATCTGCTGCTTATTAAAATTCTGGATCTGGTCCAAATAATTGTTTCCAGGGGAACATATTCAATATAGAGTTGTGTCTGATTGAATCATTTTCCAATGGTGCCCATTTTTCCGAAAAAAGTTTTAAGTCACCTACGGTCAATATATATTTTGTAGTTATATGTACATGTAAATCAAAATTTAGTTAATATTGTGTAAATGGTTTAAAATAAATAACAATTAACAGCACTCTTATAATGAGTTACTAACTTTCGTCCATATTAACTAAGTCTTCTGTTTTTGTTTCAACACCATCTTTGTCCCGTTTTGTTGTAACTGTATATTTTTTATCCCCAATTTGACGTGAAATAATTGTTTCTTCACTTCCATCGCTATCTTTAATTACTTGCGTGTGCTCGACCGTACCATCCGGTCTGTGAAAGATTTGTTTTTGTACAGTTTTGCCAAATCTGTGTACACGATTTGGTGGATCATTGTTTTTCCAAACATTTGAAAAATCACTAGGTGTGATCCTGCAAGTATAAAAGAAATTTATGAGTAAATACTGACCAGAAAGTACCATGTATTTTTTTGGACAATACAAAAAGGACATAATTGTATTCTTACTTTCCATCTAAGTCTTGATCAATTTTCACATCACTATGTTCAAAACCACTATCACCATCTTTTAAAAATGAGTCCCTCAAACTTCGTTGCGGAGGTGGGCTATCTGAAATGTTAACAATAAATAATAATATACTGCCATAAAGAAATCTTAAACTCCTAATAATATATATGAATTTTTAAATAGCTACAATCGTTTAAATCGCTTACCATGTACTGGAAAGAAATTGCTATTATTACCAAATCCCTGGAAGAATTCCTTCATCATGCTCTCTATCTGGGATTCAAAGTATCTTGTGATTTTTATAGGATCAGTAAATATTGAGAAATGCATTACGTCTCCCGGTTGTCCCGGTTGTCCCGGTTGTCCTGGTTGTCTATGTACAATCAGACCAAATTAAACATTTGAATCTATTCCAAAAGTAAGGAAATCAAATCCATCACAAAATACCTGAAGTCGTCAACGTCGTCATCATCAACAATAATTTCCCAAATTGGATTCCTAAATCTCTCCGCGTGTCTATCGGAACTTCTAAATGAATGTCATAAATGACATTAAAAACTATCACAGGTACTAAGCAACACTACACGCTGTACTATCATCGCGCAATTTGTTGAAGAATCGCGAAATCAACTGAGAAATGTAGTTTACCTTTCATCTTCAGATGCGGGCGGCGATCGCCCACCAAAAAAATTGCGAAAATGTTGAAGAAATGGCATTTCGCTGCAGAGGTATGCACACCAATTTACGTGCGCGTGAAATAACGTCAAAACAAATGAAATTACATCACGCCCTCGCCACTTCGTAAATACTAACAACTTGAAGCAGTAGCTTATTAGTCTAATACAGTCCAATATGGTCCAATACCGCGCATGGGCACTGAAAAAGGCGGGATGCTCTGCGCTTGTAAACATTTCGCTCACAATCGCAACAAAGCGGCGTGCAGTTATTCATTGAATTTCTTTGTTACATTCTTCAAGTAGGTTTACAAAACTTTCGTCAAACATTTACTGCTCCTGAATTAAGGTGTATTCTTCTGGAAAGATGGGTGACACAAGTTGTAAGTAAATTTGTGAATTAAAGCGCATTTGTATAACCCATTTACAAGTTCGTTGATATGTAGAGTGAGAATACTTAAAATACGCTACTGGATTACAATGTTTCAGCACCCAGTTCTGATAGAGTCCGACGCCAGAGAACGGATAAAACAGGTAGATTCTCAGCATTGCAAAAGTTGAAGGAACTCAAGGGCAGCAAACACAAATACGCAGTCGATGATGTAGATAATGTGTACGAAGAGGTTGACGAGAAGGAATATAGTAAAGCTGTGTTAGAACGACAGCAAGATGACTGGATCATTGACGATGGTAGTAGAGATGTATTAAGATTAAACTTTATAGTACCAAGTTAAAAATAATATTTTTATTCTAAGGTGGAAGTGGATATGTGGAAGATGGCAGAGAAATTTTTGATGATGACTTGGACGAAGAGAGTATCCAGCGTGCGAGGAAACAAAGCACTGCTGGACCAAGGAAAAAGAAGAAGGAGGATGGTAAAAAGAAAGGAAGCATTCACAGTATGTTAATGCATATGCCTGCTAAGCGAAAGGTTGATGTTCTTGATGATGATAATATCTTGGGAGATTTAATGTCTGAATTGAAGAAAGATGATAAAGTTAAGAAGCCGGAACATAGAACTATAAGAAATAAGTTTTGTGTTTCACCAAAAAGGAATTGCACGTTTGTAACTTTGTTCCATAAAAACAAAAAAATTCTTCACAAATTTATAATTACTGTATAATGTGTTTTATCCATAGGTCCAAGTTGGAGGAATCTCAGACCATTGAGACAAGTACAGGTGTTAGGAAGGATGAGAAAGATAATACTGCTGAATTAATATTTGATAAAGTCAAAAGGGATATAAAAATTCCTGTTCTATTTAAGGCTGCTGGTTCTAGTAGCAAACAATCTGAAAGCCAAAAAATTGAAGATAATGAAAGTTGTGAAGAATCTACAAAAGAAGAATCAATTGGAAATGAAACATCAGCACTAGAAAACAGTGTTAGTCAAGTAATTGAAACTGATAGTGAAGACCTTAATCATTATCTTGATGATTTGACTGATGTAGACTTTGAAAGTATGAGTACAGAAAGTAAAGAAAATACTGCAGCTCTTGCACAGTCTGAAAATAAAGAAGTGAAACCAGTGAGTAATAAAACTTTCTATGAGGAAGCAGAAGAAGATGTGTTTGAGTCTGAGGCTTTCAATAAATTGTGGGATAAATATGTAATAGAGGATCCAGCTGTAGAAACTGCTTCAGATTCTATAGAATTACCTCTACCACTTTCAAAAAATTCGAATGGTGAGGATATATTCCGATTTTATTGGTGGGATGCTTATGAAGATCCTTACAAACAACCAGGAGTTGTATTTATGTTTGGAAAAGTATTTGTCCCATCTTCAAAGACATACTGCTCCTGCTGTTTAACAGTAAAGAACATACCACGTAGAGTATTTCTTTTGCCCAGAGTTTATTTGAAACCATCGAAATCTGATGAAGAGCCAGTTTTAAACATAATGCAAAATGTTTATAATGAGTTTAATCAATATGCTAACAAGTCGGGAATAAAAGAATTCCGCTGCAGTACAGTTACAAAGAATTATGCATTTGAACAAGAGGGTACACCCAAAGAATCAGAGTATTTGCAGGTTCGCTACTCTGCAAATTGCCCGGCAATGTCTGCAGATTATAATGGGCCAGCAATAGAACGTGTATTTGGAACAACGATAAATGCTTTAGAGTTGCTGCTTATAGAAAGAAATATAAAAGGTCCTTGTTGGCTTGATATAAAAGCTCCCTTGCCTACTGGGATGCAGACAAGTTGGTGTCAAATAAAAGTAAATTGTGTGAAAATAGAAAATATATCTGTGTCTGAAGAATCACAGAATTTGCCACTTCCTCCAATAGTAATAGGAACAATGAACATACGCACTTGTATCAATCCTAAAAATCTTCAAAGCGAGATTGTTATGGTTGCTCTTCTTTTTCATCATAAGTTTCAAGTTGATAAAGAACCACCGAAACCACCGTTTCAACAACATTTTTGTTTAATCACGAATCCTCGTGACACACCATGGCCTAGGCAATCTAAGGACACACTATCCAAAATTAGATATACCAAGGTAGTAAGATGTGATACTGAAAAGGATTTACTGGAAGAGCTTCTTAATATAATCGTAAAGGCAGATCCAGATCTGTTAATAGGGTACGATTGTGGGTATCAGTTTGATGTCTTAGCACAGAGAATGTTCAGTTTAAAAGCTTCAAATTGGAGCAGATTGGGAAGGTTGAAAAGATCCACACCTCCCATCATTAGAGGAAAGATAATGTTAGGTCAGGTATTTGTTGGAAGACCAATTTGTGATATCCAAGTTTCAGCAAAAGAACTAAATTTAAAAGTTCGGTCGTATGATTTACAATCGCTATGCATCGCAGTTCTTAAGAAAAAAGAAAATGAATACAAAGAAGTGAAACCTGAAGAGTGTTCAGCATTTTATAATACCATTGACAAAATTGAGACTTTAATGCAACTCACATTATCTGAAGCATTATTTATTCTAACTATTGTGTTTGATCTTAATGTGATACCTCTTGCACTGCAAATTACATGCATAGCTGGAAATGTCATATCAAGGACATTATCTGCTGGTCGTGCTGAAAGAAATGAGTACCTATTATTACATGCTTTTCATATGAAGAATTATATTACCCCTGACAAGCGCATCAGTAAAAGAGGAAAAGATAGAGAAGCAAGTGGTAAACTATTCTTGTATTTATTTATAATATAATAGGACAGACTGTTAATTTTAATTCTATTTACAGAAAATCCTAAAAGAAAGAAAGCTGCTTATGCAGGTGGACTGGTACTTGAACCAAAGAAAGGATTCTATGATAAATTAATTCTACTGATGGATTTTAATTCATTATATCCCAGTATTATTCAGGAATATAATTTGTGTTTTACTACTGTACCAGGTGCTGCATATGCAGAAAGTGAGGTAAATATCCTTAATAATTTGGAGAATATTTCAATCTATTCTTTACCCTAATAGTTTTAAATACTTTATGTAGGATTTGTCCATTCCTGAACTGGATTTAGATCCGGGAGTTGTTCCCACAGAAATTCGTAAGTTGGTTGAAAGTAGGGTAGAAGTGAAAAAACTCATGAAAACCCCAAATCTTGCACCAGAATTGAAAATGCAGTACAATATTAGACAACTGGCTTTAAAGCTTACAGCAAACTCTATGTATGGTTGTTTGGGTGCATCACATTGCAGATTTTACGCAAAAGGACTGGCAGCACTCATAACAGGTAAGAAACTAATTATTAATGTTTACAGTTAAGAGTAATTGCATATCTTTTAAGAATATTCTGTATTTTAGCAAAGGGCAGAGAAATCTTGCAAAGCACAAAGAGTTTGGTGGAAAAATTAAACTACGATGTAATTTATGGAGATACTGATTCAATCATGATTAATACAAACGTCTTGGATTATGAAGAAGTATTCTCAGTTGGGAAAAAAGTAAGTTCGTTGTGTCTCTTTAAAAATTGGGGACCGAAATGCGCGGTAATACAACCATATTTGCAGATTAAGCAAGAAGTCAACAAGTTGTATAAAAGGGTAGAATTAGATATTGATGGTGTATTTCGCTATTTATTACTCCTACAAAAGAAAAAGTATGCCGCTGTTACGATGTCAAAATTACCAAATGGTCAAATGGAATTAGCGCAAGAGCACAAAGGATTAGACATTGTGAGAAGAGATTGGTGTCAATTAGCTTGTGATGTCGGAAAGTAAGATGATTTCTACGTTGAAATCAAATCATCTTTTCTGTTCAAAGTATGTCATTATTCATATTTAATTTTAGAAAAATTTTGGATCAACTACTTTGTGACCAGGCAGAGGATAATCGTCTCGGAGAAATTTTTAATATCTTAAAGTTGGTGGCAAACAATGTCCGTGAAAACACAGTACCTTTGTCATCGCTTGTCATCACAAAACAACTTTCCAAGAACCCTGATGAATATCCAGATAAAAAACAAGCGCATGTACAAGTAGCTTTGCGCCTGAATAAAAAAGGTGGTCGTATGTGGAAAGCAGGCGATACCATACCATTTATTATCTGTGAGGTACTTGTAAATGTTTGGAGAATTTTATTGAATATCTATCATATGTATCAATATAATATTGGAAACTCTGTTTCATACATGTAGGATGGGACTGACAAGTCAGCTACAGAAAGAGCATATCACGTCGACGAATTTAAGAAGTCTGATCTTTTAAAAATCGATGTTAACTATTATTTGGTGAGCCAAGTATTTCCGATTGTACTTCGACTCTGTGAACCGATAGAAGGAATTGATGATGTTTTACTAGCGGAAACTATGGGTAATTTGAAAATTAAGATCGTTAAAAAATGTTTAGTTAAGATATCATGCTATGAAAATGTTTGTGATATAGGTTTAGAAAATATTTACAAGTCTAAAAGAGCTATACACGAAGCGGATGAGATGTCTGTACCGTTGCTGTTAAATGAAGACAGGTATAAGTATTGCAGACCGCTGAAATTTGACTGCGCCAGCAAGACTTGTGGCCATGAAAATATAATTAAGGAAATTATAGTTGAAAGTGTAAGTTTCATAAACATACTTCACCAGTTAAATTGAGATTAACTAGTATGAATCAAATATTCTTCTTTAGCCACCCGGCAGACAGTTTTCGCTTGCGGCTTGCCAAAATCCGGACTGTCAAATTGCACCATGGACATACTATAAGACTATTTGTAATGCATTATCAGTTGCTATAACAGATGCAATAACTGAATATTATGACGGTACACTTGAATGTGAAAATCCATTATGCTCGAATACTGTGAGAGGTTTACCGGTGGATTTTCGCGGAAAGTACCCTGCTTGCAATGAATGTAATGATTCATATATGCACAAAGTTGTAAGTTCTTTTATTTAACAATAACAACAATGTAGCAACGCGGATCATAAACTAATCTCTGTTGAATATTGTAGTATTCCGAAACTATGCTGTACAATCAACTGTGCTTTTACGTTCATCTATTTGATATTCATGACTCCAATTATAAGTGTAAGTAAATGCTCTCAATATCTCTTACTCAGTTTTCTATATATCCTCATTTATTGTATTTTCAGCTCTCTTAATACAGTCACCGAATGGGATTATAACTGCATATGATAACTTAAAAGAATTAGCTGAGAAATATTTAAGGCGAAATGCATATTCAATCGTAGATTTAGATGCGATATTCAGTCAAATAGCAACTCAACCAATGACACTCGATATTGTGGATGAAGGTTTAGAACTTTCAGATGGATCAGATGATGAACTTGTTGTAAGTTTGACATTAATAACTAAATGTCTTTCAATCTCTTTGCAATCACTGTTTGCAAATATATCTCTATGTTTTTAGTTCACTGCAGATGAAAATGCTGAAGCCAGTTTAATCATCGAACAATAATTTTATCACCGATGTGTGTAAAATTCCAAGTGCCTTCTTGTTTAATTTATTGTTATGTGTTTACACTTTGTACTAGATTCAACAAAAAGTCAATTTTGCATTTTATTGTATATCTTATGCAGGATATGCAGGTAAGCCAAACATCTCAGGTTTAAATTCATCAAGACTGTTCAATAGTAATGTCGGCTTTTCGATGTAATGTTTCGGTAGCATTGGGTCTGGTATCATTACTACCTGCATACCAGCATTAAATGCTGCTTTTACGCCATTCGGGGCATCTTCAAAAACAAGGCACTGAAAACAAAATTTCACTTGTTAATATTGACTACTAGGAGAATTTATAAGACTTATACATTGTACAGTTTCAAAACACACCATTCCTGGATCTGGATTGTCAGGAAAGCGTTTAGCCGCGATTAAAAATATATCAGGATCAGGCTTTCCATGAAGTACTTCTGGGTCAGATCCCCCAAGTACTTTATGATGAAACAGGCTAAAGAGCTCTGACCACCTTGTCGTTTTTAGCTCAAAGTTTTCTTTATTAGAACTTGTCGCTAATGCAAATGGAATGTTATGTTTTTTTAAATGTCTCAGCAGTCTTTCAGCACCTGTTGTGATACAGTAAAAGTATGTAATAAATCATATGTAACAGTAGCAATAATTGAAACTGGACATTGTAGTACTACCTGGCATAAGATTAGCAGTGGGGAACAATTCCAAGTATATCTGAACAATGTTTTTCTCAAATTCAACCGGTGTGAGTGGTAAGTCTAACATTTGTACAATAGCCTCAGCAACTGCACTGGTTTTGAATCCCATAATTTGAGCCTTGTGCTCCCATGTATATTTCTTTCCATAACTCTCAATTATGCGACTGAATGCTTGTGTATATAATATTTCTGTATCTATAGGGATTTTGATATAATAAGAATATGAGATAAATAAAATGATATATAATTCTTTTTATTTATCAAGATAAAGTATTATTTATTACAGAAAGTCTATTGAAATAAGTGTGGGACTAATAGCTCAGAAATTTTAGAATTATGAAGGAATGGGATTCATGTATAGGCATACACAATGCATGTGTATACATACATGTAATACAGCTTTCCAGTGATCAGATGTGAATGCACACAAACACAACTCAGGAAGAGTGTTTTTAACCCTTTCATTCACAGTGAAATTCGCCCATATAGATACAGGGGACATCTTAATGTATATCCCTTGTACTTCACAATAACTCACATTGAGACTTTAGTCATTACTATATGAGCATAGTTGACACGAAGTTACTATAAGCATATCACATAATAATGATTCATATAAAATATCTGCGTACACTACATTTTTGCCGGTGTGCATCAAATGCAGCAAAACTTATAAAAGAAATTAAGTTTAACGCTGCGTGAATGAAATCTATGTTTAATTTAATGGAGTCTTAGACAGCACACATGGTTCCATACACATATCGTATCACGATTCTTTAATACGACCGCTTACCCAATAGAAGTCCATCCATATCAAATATACAATGTGTAACTTTCTTACAGTTCCCGTCCGACATTGTTGCAAACAATTAACGTACTTTATGTAATTATACGATGAACTTATATTAGCGAAACCCACAGTATTCTGCGTTCGCACATTCAACAACAAGCACTTGGCGCTGTTGATGATAGATATTATCGAGATTGCATTAAATTATGGCGACAGTTATGCAATGATCAATAAATTAAGTAATATGGTTTTCTTATGAATTGTATAACAATTTAAATATAAAAATTCCATAAGTACTATATATAATTGATGACGTATTTGCTTAAATATATTTTTTATTTCAAGTAATATATATGTTGAATACATATAGCAACGATTAAATGCATATAGATGAGGTATTTTATTCAGATGAATTAGAGTATGTAGTATTCTTTCTGTTTATCTACATATATTACGCAATTGTAAGTATTATTTACTTTATGATCCAAAATATTACACTTGGCGAGGCCGTATTTGTTCACACACGAATCCGCCCCGCTTTTGCCTAGTGTGTGTATGCCGTGTACACTGGTGCAAGGTGTATACACATGCATAGTTCCCCCTCTTCCTCACAGAGCGTCGCTATATTGAATATAGTAGGATGTTACATATTTCTTGTCAGTTTGATTTACATTTTATTTAACAGCATACTTATATTGAACATTAGCAAAAAAGATTAATCACCACAAACTTCTCGTTGGGTAAAAACATCTTTATGTTTTGATGAACCCAACTCCTTTATACCTGTGTGTGGGTGTATGTATGATTCGTTGATTACGGTGAACCAATCACGAGGATCCACGAAAAGTTGTATCTGCCTGTGGCTGTGAGGCCCACGCAACAGAGGATAGAGCGGTTGAACAGGATTGAATTTCGGGAAGTGATAGTGTCAATTCTGTAGTGAATACTTCTTACAAGTAATAGAAAAGCTTTCATAGATCGTGAGAAAAATGAGAACCTTTCTGGGTAAGTAATTTAAATCCAACATTAATGTATTTTCCCACTACTGCTCTCGTTGCCACGGAACCGGCAAACCGGCGACATTCTTCTCATTTCATGGTGCCGTGGCTCATCGATATTTCTCCTACTATGCAAAATTCTATTATCGAGTGACAACTGACTTCAATTTTCGAATCATTTTTCTCTTTAGGGGTGTTACTGCTTGTTGCTGGAGCACACTGTTTTTATTCGTCCAATTCGGATGTCATCGATTTGAAACCAAATAATTTTGACAGTTTAGTAACAAATAGTGATCATGTCTGGATCGTGGAGTTTTATGCACCATGGTGTGGACACTGTCAAAGCTTAAAGCCAGAATATAAAAAAGCTGCTACTGCTTTAAAGGTAAAGATTAATCTTTGTTGCCATGTTATAGTCTTTAAAAGACATATGTCAATATTCCAATGTGCATATATTATATCTGATATATTCTCTTAATAGGGAATTGCAAAAGTTGGTGCTGTTAATGCTGACGAACACCAGTCCTTGGGTTCTAAGTATGGTATTCAGGGCTTCCCAACCATTAAAATCTTTGGGGGTGATAATAAACCAGAAGATTATAATGGACCTAGAACTGCAGCAGGGATTGTTGATGCAGCTCTTAATGCGGCTGGTCAAAGAGCAAGAAAGAATCTAGGTGGGAAAAAGTCTGGTGGAGATTCTAAAGTAAGCATTCATTTATTATTTCTTTCTTTTTATGTATACTAGTGTATAACATAAGAATATTATTATTATTCGATTTTAGTCCAAAGATTCAAAAGATGTGATCGAATTGACTGATGAGAATTTTGACAAATTAGTAACAAATTCGGATGATATGTGGCTTGTGGAATTTTATGCTCCTTGGTGTGGTCACTGTAAAAACCTTGCTCCTGTTTGGGCAACAGCTGCAACAGAACTTAAAGGAAAAGTCAAGTTAGGAGCAGTTGATGCTACTGTAAACAAAGTGAAAGTAAGATGAATATCTTTCATTACTGTTCAATTTTTTGTTTTTCTACATAGGAAATTGTTTAACAAATGTACCTTTTCAGGCCAGTCAATATGAAATCAAAGGCTATCCCACCATCAAATATTTCCCACCTGGCAAAAAATCTTATGACGATGTACAAGAGTATGATGGTGGTCGGTCCAGTTCTGACATTGTTAACTGGAGCATTGACAAGTTAGCAGAAAGTGTACCAGCACCTGATGTAATCCAAGTTATAAATGGAGCAAGTTTAAGGGCTGGATGCGAGGATAAGCCTCTTTGTATTGTCTCTGTCTTACCGCACATTTTAGATTGTCAGTCTGAATGTAGAAATGATTACCTGAAAATCTTGAAAACACTTGGCGAGAAATACAAGCAAAAGATGTGGGGGTATGTATAAACTTTAGTGTGCTATATTTTATGCCAAATGAATAAAACATGCACGATTTATACTAATTATATTTATTGATTATGTAGATGGATTTGGTGTGAAGCTAATGCTCAACCATACATCGAAGAGGCTTTGGAAATCGGCGGTTTTGGATACCCAGCTTTAGCTGCCGTCAATGTGAAAAAAATGAAGTACTCATTACTCAAGGGCAGCTTTTCTTATGATGGTATAAACGAGTTTTTGAGGGATTTAAGCTATGGACGCGGGGGGACTGCACCATTAAAAGCTACAGAATTACCAACTATTTTGGAATCGTCACCATGGGATGGCTATGATGCTGACCTTCCTCAAGAAGAAGAAATTGATCTTAGTGATGTAGTTCTCGATGATAAAGATGAACTTTAAGCATCCAAAGTTAAATGTATTCGGGTGGTATGTATCTGTGGAACTTTGTAACTTCAACATAGTTTTCAGTTCGTCATCACTTTTAACTTGTACAAGCTATCTGGTACAATATCAGAATTTTCCAAGTGATGGACATCCTAATTGTATACTTAAGAGCCAACTCTCAGGTATCACCATTCAGCTACCAAACATTTAAATGTTATCTTCTCATGCTGCCAATTTCATGTAGGGAATTTTGTGGGAAACATGCGTGAATGTTATCACGAAATTATTCATGTAGAGTTTTTCTAAAAAGCTATCAATTATGCATGAGGTGATATGACTTGATGATTGTAATAAACTTGTCGTGTAATTGTCCCTTGACCGTGTTTAGGCTAAAGCTTTTTATAAATGTGTTTTAAGTTTAAAATAAGAATCCGTAAGAATATCTCTGCATTCCAGAATCTAATATTATTTTGCTTTGACCGGGACCAAAAAATTACAGGAACCGATTTTTGGAGCAACATATACAGAGGGAACTGCTGCTGATTGTATTAGCGTTATATCATTTATTTCGATTTTCAATACCAGAGCGTCTTTCACGAATATCTGATACAGGACCGAATGTTTATTACAGTAATTTTACTTTATTGATTGTACATATTAAATAAATCTTGCACTGTTATACTTACATACTTAAAATAGGGTAATATTAATTTGCAAACGCTATTTGAGGAAAGCCTTTTATCTAATTATTAATAATAAGCGCAACATCAAGTTTGAATATACTTTAGAATATCAATCATTTGCCTTGCATTTAACGTAGTAATATATTTTAATTTTAATTAACTCAATCTGATAAACTAATATCGATTCACTTCTCGAAGACAAAACTAAAACTTTCTTCTTTCAAAACACTTTTAGATCGCAAAAATTCATGGACATTTTATTGGTGCTAGAATAATACAGATTGTATTTTCCAATTACTCATCAGTTGATTTTATACTGATTGTATTTTTTACGTATATAAATATATAATGAAAATTGATTGGCAAGTGTCTTGTTGTTATTACATATTCCTATCTGCGTATAAAAATTAGATTTTACATACGAAAACCACAAAAGGTTTCGAAACCGACTCCGATAGATCGCATGGATCACGGTGCGAAAATGTGTTTGTGTCTACCTTCATCGTATTTTCTTCTCCTATATTCACTCGTGTTTATGTTGAATACTATAACCCTTGATGCTTGGTACTACTGTTGTTTGTACTCGCCTGTACTATATATTCTATAAAATGAAAGATTCTTCACTGTCAGTATATGAGCAACAGTTTTTAAGGAAAGCAGTGTTATTAATTCTGTAAATAAACAGATTAAATAAAAGAGAAGCTAATACAATGACTACTTGTCAGTATTGTGAAAACGGTTAAAACAGTTGTCACTTCAATGTTCCAAATGTGAATTGCTTCATAAAAGTGAATAAAAATGGGTACCCGAGTACTAACTGATATTCATAACGATATAAAGCAATTAATAACGGCAGTAACATTTTACGAGGTAACATATATGGTATGTAATAAAAATATTATCATACCAAAAGTGCATTCTTATTATTACAGGAGAATGAGGAAGGTTTCAAAGTATGTGAGAAATTTTGTCTGTCTAACATAAAACATCACAGATATTTGTCAGTAAATAGCAATTCAACCAAAGCTGCTATTAAAGGTGTTATAACAAAGCTTTCGATTCATGGAAGATATGAAGTTGCAAAGAAGCTTGAAGAACTTGTTGATACATTTTTATTGGGTTTTGACTTTGAACAACACCCACAATACGACTTGCAGTGGTATTTATTAACACTGCTATTAGAATTGTCGAGAGAAACACATAAGTCAGATCTGGAGTGTTTAAAATTAACACGTGGAGAATGTACGTTTAATACCACAACTGGAGTAAAGAATGATGTTACAGAAGAGATTGACTGGGCAGAATACTTGCAGGAAGGAAATGAAGATTTCTTTAGTAATTACAAAAGTGATACGGAAAGTGTAAGTGTTTTTATGTTCAATATGCACTACATAACAAATACTTTATATATGGTATTTCTTATACATTTAGGAATGGTCTGATGATAGTGATAAAGAAATTACACACGCAGGGGTGACTCCTGATTTATCAAAATATAGTCCTGATACAGACAAAAGATTATGTTTAACAACTCCACCATTTCAGTTAAATAAATTATCACAAGCTTTAGGAGGAGAATCTCAATCAAGGAACTGGTTATTAACAAATGTGCAAAATACTTGGTGGAATGAATTAAACTGGAGGAAGTATCCAGTTGAAAGTCAATTCTGTGATGCTCATCTTTGTGATCTTTGGTATGAACAAATCATTATTCATTAGGAATAATTAAAAAGGATACCCTAAGACTTTATAATATTCAATAGGCACAGAGCCAAAGGGGGTGACTTGTCTTCACTTGGTACACTTAGTGAATATGAGGTCTCTCGAGAAATCATGTGGATGTTTCATGTTCAGACACAGATGGTAGTCTTTCAGAAGAACACCAGTACAAACTTTTCCATTCATCCCAACATATCCATACCTAGTTTGACACCTGTATGTATGTAATAACACACTCTTGACTATCACTATTTTAGAGTACTCTAATTATTGCACCTAGTAAATTGTAGGTTGCGTTCAAAAGCATTCTTATGCCGTTTTGCGAACTTTTTTTGATGATACATGAATTAGAAAAATTTGGAAATGAACTTTATCCATTGCGAACAACAGTTAAAAAACCGCCTCTGACGTATGAGGCTTACAATGCTGCCCTGAAACATCATTTAAATAAGCTAAAGTATGATATGGTTATTATTGAGAAGAATATTATGAAACAAGGTACTTATATTCATATTTTCATATTATTCAGAAAATGATGCAATACTAAGTATATTTATTATATTTCAGATAACATTCACACATTACTTTATTTATCATCTCAATTGAAGAAACACATAAATATTATAAAAATATTGCATGAAATACATGAAAAAGCAATATCTGATTGGAAAATTTGCCCTAATTGGATATGTGCAGCAAAATTATTATCGACTATATATTCCGAAATGCAAAAGTCCCACAGTCGTGAGAGGGCAAACGTTTGTGCAAACCTGTATCTATCAACGCTTACTGTTTATTTGAATATTATTGATACTTGGTTAAGTGAAGGACGATTAGAAGACTGGAGAAATGAATTTGTGATTGTCAGGTATAACAGAAGAATTTTCACTCCTTACATCAAAGAAGAATTTTAACGTAATAAGATTTTTAATAGGGTTTCAGATCAACAAATGATTAAAAATAGTGAACAGTATGACGCATTTGCAATACGATGTTTAGACGATATCCAAGAAAAAGATCCTGTACTGCAATTTTTAATACGAAAAGTTCAGCATATGGGTCAAAGTATTGAGTTACTTGTATCTTTAGATCGAATTTCCGATATATGGAAAGCCAAACTCACTGAGAAAGGTATGGTGGAATGGAAAGTAGGCGTTGTACAAAATTTTTAGAGCAATATAACAAAAGATATTGTTATAGGAATAAAAAACTCGTTGGTTAATGAACTTTTTGAAAAGTTGGAAGTTGAGATTTCAAAGTATTCCATTTCACAAGAAAATAGTATTGTTCAGAAATCTTGTTGTGATGTCGATGGAACAATTCAAGACTGTTACGACGTCGACATAGAGGAAAATATTATAGAACAGTTATCTGAAAATGCAAATCCATTTTTACTCAAAGCTTTGGAGGAACACATCCCTCATAATTTACTACAAAGAGATGCCACAGATGCCTGTTTGGCCGATCCTAGTAAGGTCAAAATGATCACATGTGATATATTTGAGAAGTAAGTCAACATTTAGTTTGTGTAATACTTTATCTGTATTCTAAGAGGTACTAATCAATTTAGCGCATTTTTCAGATTAGACAACATACAATACATACTTCCACTTAGAAAAATATTGAAAGCTTGTTTATCAGAAATCTTAATGTTACGATACCATAGCGCTAGTAAATTGGTGAAAGATATAATGATAAAAGAATACAAATTGGAAGTGCATTTAATACTTATGAGATCTGTTTTCATGATGGAAACAGGGCACATAATGAACAAATTCTATCAAATACTGTTCCATGAGGTAAAGTCTCTTAGAAATTCACTTTTTTCATTTATATTGCTAATATCATTTAATGACATTCCAGATTGAATCAAATCAAATGTGGTGCAACTCATATTTTCTATCATGCATCCTCGAAGAAGTCCTTTCTCACTACTGGCCTGATTTTAGTTCGCGGTGGTCTGTTACTGTACAAGATACTTTGACAAATCAAGTCCTATTAGCTGTAGATAATATTACGTTGCATTATGCTGCCGGTTGGCCTGTTAATATTATGTTAAATGAAAAAACTTTTAAACGTTATAATGAAATTTTTAAGTTTCAATTGAAGCTTAAGTGGGCGCTGTGGACTCTCAATAATTTAAGATTTAGCGGTATTATACCCCAGTTACTTACATATCTTATGAATATTTGTACAACGGTAAGAAATTATAATTACTTACAGATTTAGAAGGCTCCAAGTCAGAATGTAAGAAAAGTGAGCTAGAGTACTTCCAAATAAGGCGGTTAGAAAATTTGAGATTTTGGTTGCTTCACGCAATCGGATCCATACACGCATATCTATCGGGTCAAGTGTTACAAAGTCTAGGTCTTGTACTGGAAAAAGCGTTGAAACAGGCTGAAAGTTTAGAGAAAATTATATCAGGTACTAATTGAACATTATTTTAGTACTTGAACGTAAATTATCAACACATCATTTGCAATTTACAATCGTAGTTCACAACGAGTACTTACGAAAAGTGCATGAACACTGTTTATTAACAGATGAATTTGAGGATCTGATGACAACTATAAATAATGTACGTAAGAATACATCATAAATAATATTTTAGAGAAAATGGTGTAATGAAAATCTTTTGTATTGCAGTTAATTAACATGTGCAGTGACGTTCGAAAGTGGTGGACTAATAAAAAAATCATTCTTGCCATCGACGAGCTGGATGCACTCCAAAATAATTATATCAAATATCATACTTATCTTGCTTTAGCCTTACACAATGCTGTACAAAACAAGGATGCAAATTATTGTAAGTCTCATACTCATGTCATAGCATTATACAACATGTTTCAATCACAAATTGCTAGTTTTCATAACGGCGATTAGAAGTACATATACGTGTATTCCGAAATTCATCAATTCATTAAATAACTGACAAACATGTACACTAGCATGTTGGATAACAATTTTTCTTATGATTATTAATTTCATATCAATAATTAATTTTCCTTCCATTGCTTTGTTCACAGTTACTGGCTTAAGTGCAGCTTTTAACTGCCGTATGCCGTGTGTCTAACACTGACCAGTTTTAGATCAAACATTCTAAATACACAATAACACTTGGTTTGGTGAAATAAAAATCGTGTGTATCTGAATGCCCTGCTAAAACTGTTAAAAGAATGTAATAGTCAATGAAATAACTAGCACTAGTTCTGTGCAGTGACTAATCCTTTATAATAATTTTTTTAATGCTCTATTACTTTCATATACATAACACTCAATTTAAATAATGATCAGTCTCACAAAACTAATAATATTTACTAATACGTCCTTGAAAATGAATTGATGTATATTTTATTCAAAACATTGTTATTCCTCGCTTAATAAAATGGTCGAGAGTCATTCTCATGGCAATTTCCGATGTACAATAATACAATAAATTATATCTTAATAGATATAACATTTTTTGGAAAGTTTTTATCCCATATCTTAAATCCGAATTCCCATCCCTTTTTCATGAATCATTTTCTAGATAAGTTAGTACTTCAACGTTCACAAGATATGCGAGATTATACAGCTGAAGAAGATAATCATTGCATACACTACTTAAACAATTTTGGCAGTAGTTTGTTAATGGAAGTTGCATACCAATATTTACCTCCCTCTGGCCTACCCATTTCGGTTCCTCATTCAGTATATATACAGGATTGGTGTACCAGCAAGTAAGAGTATACATACTCGTAGATTTTTGTAATTTGACATTTCTTACATACAGATATACATAAGGCTTCAACCGGCCATATAAATAATATTAATATTAGCTTTCAGTGTTAATTTTACATAGCACTTCTAAGCTCGAACGAGAACAATCTTCTTGATCCATAAATATTAGTCCATAGTTTTTTGTATGCCAATTATAAAAAGCAGATTATATACATTTACCATATTTTTACAGTTTTGATTTTGAAAATTTACCCACTGAAGTCACATTCCACGGATATGAACAAATCTTTTCTTACTTACGATGGTATTATCATGAAGAAACGTTTCTTCTATTTAACACGTCGTCACATTCCTTACTTCAAGAAATTAGAAGTTTTTTAGATTCTCATATACGAGAATTGAATTTTTAACAAAAGGGTGAATATCACATTCAGATTTTTCGCACAATACGTTTTTACCAGTGTACATAACTGACAAGAATGTTGAGTGCTCTTGTTGTTTTCTAATATAAATTGCCGTGTTGATATAATGATTCTACTGTCAATACATAAGTTCAAAGACCATATATTTTGTTCTCGCTTGGTTCAAAAATTTGTGAATGCTAGGCAATCAAACATTCTGTTTTGTTAGATAATTTGGTACATACTATAAGTTATATTTATATTCCTACGAATGTAATTGGAATAAAGTTATTACATCAGGAATTGTAATAAAATAGTGATTTTTTCTTATGTTCCCTAAACATTTATGAAAATGAAACATTATTAATAGGACTAAATGATATGCCTTAATCTTAGTATGAGATAATAGAATTGAGTCCACTTTGCATAGCACTTTCAACTGGCGTTTGCAGTGTCTGTATAACGGTTAACTTTGTGCAATAACAACCGTACCATTTTGACCACTGGCACCATTTTGCGATACAGAAGGCGCATTAGCAGATTCATTCATACTTATGGGAGAGTTTGAATGATTATTAATGTTTGTAGCAGCAAGTGCCTTATTGCGTAATTCAAATACTTGTTGTATGGCTTTACGAAAACACAGGAAATTATAATCAATCACACCTGCAACAAAAATTTTCATTACTCAGTGCTACTGCTATAAGTGAAAAATCTGGTTTGCATCAAAAAGTAAAATCCTTGCCTTGTTTATCAAAGTTGTCTTCACGTAAAATACACACTAAAGCCAGAAATTTATTAACTTCTCGTAAATATAGAATTGTTCCATTATTCAATTTAATTAAACTAGAACTCTGACTATCGAATGCTGCTGCTTCTGAATCTTCTCTTAAGCTGCGAACAAAGATTTTGAACTGATCAGATACACAAAATTAATGGTATCCCTGGAGAATTATAGAAATACACATACCCATATATGCAAGAGACATCAATAACAACGTCAATCATATCACAACATAATTCATAACTCTGCATATCTACAGGTGAACTATCAGTGGCTATGTAGATTTTTGATACCACATCAAACAAAAATGCTTTCTCAATAGCTGAGTTCTGTAAATTTATGTAATAATTGAAACATACAGTAATGCTACTTAAATTATCCTTTCATGATACTTACTGATATAAGTATGTTCAACAAATTTTCTAAGGTAGGTAATTGTGGTATTAGTTTTTGGACAACTTTGCTAAAAGCTTCAAATATACTGTGATCATATATAGAAGTCAAATGAAAACTCAAATGTATTTGATCACAACCTGGAAATATAAAACTATATTTAAAACGTGTTTTAACAAATATAAGCACAACTTAAAACAAGCAGTTCAAGTTAGTCACCGGAATCAGTCAAATCATCATTTGCCCTAGTGTGTATATCCCTTTGTGTTTCCATTTTGCAGTCATCAGACAAACCATCAACTTTGTGTATAAACACTTCAAATTTGATAGCTTGATTTACTTTATATGCTTTAGTGACAGTTAAATGTAATTTATTAAGGGCTTCCATATAATCATCTTGAGCATCGATGACAAAAACCAAGGCACCACAACCGCCAAATATCATGTCACTGTCAAAAGTGGGATCAAAGAAATCGATTTGCCCAGGGAAATCCCAAATTTGAAACTGCACAAAACTAGAGTTACTTATGTCATCCTTGATGATTTTGTTGGTACTTTCCAAGAATAGTGTTTCATTTGGTGACATTTTATGAAAAACCACTTTTTGTATTGAGGACTTCCCACTCCTAAACATACAAAGGCATTTATATTAAACTAATCTATACTCTAACAGAATTTAAAATAAAGTGCTAATTAAGTACCTTCTTAGACCCATTAACAATATTCTTGGTTTTTGCTCGCCTGCCAAAGGATCCATTGATCCTTCTGTGTCTCCATCAAATGGTGCATATCCAAATTCTTTTGGAAATGAACCTACATCATACCCACTTTGATATTGATCATCGTCATCCTGCAACAATAACACTACTGGCTCAATTTGTACGGATATGTTATTGTCACAAAAACACAACATTCAGTTTTATTCCATTCCAGACATCACACAATTGGTCACTCAATACAACACTGTGAATCATTATCAGTCTAAGGATTTGACTCATCTCTACACTCACCATGTTCAAGTAAATTGCAATAATTTGATTAGCGGATAAACGTTTGATTTACAATGAATCCACGGTATTTCACAATATTTTAATCTAAACTACTTTTTAAATTGTGATTGCGCCTGCTACAAGTGTGGACAGTATATCTTTGTTTATAATTGCGTGAACGCGTACCAACTTATATAGAGCGATATAGAGCAGCTATTCGATATGATATCAGAGTGACCGATGATTCGAGTCGAGCTTTGACAGAACAAAACAGGCTATCTGCCATTTAAATCTCTTGAATGACCCATTAGTTTAGTATATATATAAATCACATGGATCACGTATCGAAACTGTATACACCTATATGTGCATTGTTATACATACACATTGAAAAACAATGAATGTATGTGGGTGCAGTTCGGTGCAATGCATGCATAGAGTGCGTTAGTGTGTATCAGTGTGAATCAGTGGGTATCAGAGTGTATCAGAGTGTAGGTCGATATGCGCCTAACTTAAAGTATCAAGAGTACCAATAAAACAACGCCGAACATTTCTTCCCGGGCGATTCACCAGGGTTCAGCATTTACTTAATGGGTGAATCAGTACAAACTTCAGAGGTCTTGTGTGTTTCTGTTTGCGCGAAAAACGTGTGACGAGAAATGAAGCAAACGTGATTTCTGCAGTAATTTTCGTACAATAAAGCCACACCGTGTTGATAAGAAATATGAAACTGAGCGTCATCGGTGTATAAACGGATTCGGCAATTTGCAGAGGAGAATATGGCAGATATCTCGAGTTCCACTGTGTTTACAAACGATGCATCTTCTACTGGTGCTTCCGATCTTTTACAACAAGCATTTCAGCAAGTTGTAGACGAAGATGATCATGAGAATGAATTTGTTGCATTTTTGCAAGGGGACGACAATGATCCCCAAACCATTCACTTGACTGCAGAACAAGCAGCTGCATTGGGGTTAACCTTTGAGGTGAATACAAATGAAGGGGTTATGTATCAGCAAGACCAAGATAATGCCACGCCGAATTTACAAGAAAGTATATCTGTAAAAGAAAGCAATAATATACAGGACCAAAGTTCTATAGCGGCTCAAGAATCTATTACCATAGATCAGTTAAGTCTGCATCGTGATGTACAAAAGAGTGTTTCCAATGAAATAATCAAGACAGAATGTATTGACTTTCAAGATTGGCACATGCAGAAAGTTTCTCATGATGATCATCTGCAGGATCAAGTAATAGAAAATGACATCTCCTTAGATGAAATAAATTTGCACGGCCATAGTAATACCACAGGGCAAGGCATGATAGAACACCATAATATATTGCAAAGTTCTAATACGCAACAAATATTCTTAGAACAACCAAAAGTGCAGACTATAAAAGCTGATATTATTAAGAACTTGCAGGATAGTGGTATACAATACACGGTTGATGAGAGTATGACACAGACTAATCAACTTAATACAATATCTACTTCACAGGCTCAGATTTTACAAAAATTGCCTGTAATATTGCCATCGTCCCAATTCATTATTAAACCTGCACAAACTATACTGAAGCCAACTAAGAATATCAGACTACTTCAAAATCCCAACAAAGTGGCAAATGCTACTGTAACTCCTCTTAACAGTATGCATTCAATAAACACAAGCACCAATGGAAATTCTATGCTGCTGTCAAAGGCAACCATATTTAATAGTTTATCTCCACAAATAATAAAAGCAACACCTATCACGGCACAGCTGTTAAGTACTAGTGGCATATCAGCACAATTATTAAACACATCGCAAATATTAACAGGAGCGTGTGAAGTATCAAGTCAGTCAGTTACTTCATCTCAAATTGCAAATAGCATGGCCACTGTAGCATCAGGACAATTAGCACAAAATTTTGTAACTTCCCAAATTCGTTTGTCTCCTTTTGTGAAGACATCACAGACATCCCTTCAAAGAACAGGCATCCAGCAGTATTTAACTCCAGTATTGAAAAGTGCAACAATGCTTCCAAAGGTCACTCCTAGTTTAAACAGTTCAAATACTACGACAGCTATTCCTACCCAGTTCCTTAAGTCAGTACAAATCTCCCCTCAGTTACTCAAAACAACAGCTAATTCCATGGGCAAAAAAGTAGTAACAACATGTGCTCCATCGAGAGCTACACTTAATTCTAATACACCTGTGGTACTACGAGCAGCATCGATTGTCAAAGCACAAGACATAAAAATAGGTGTCAATAATCCTACATCTATTCTAAAACAAACTCAGATTTCATCAACACCAATATCCATATTAAAGCCTCAAACAAAAGCTAGTATCAATAGTTCTGTCAAGCAAGGTACTGTAACTAGTGCCCAAAATACATCAAGCATTATAAACAGTACTCAAGGAGTCTTGCAGAAAGCTACTATTGCAATGCAAGCAAATGTTCTTGAATCTGACAAATCTGTCCAAAATGAACCAACTAAACAAAAATTGAATTTCGTTATGAATAGTACAACTTTTAAAGCCAATAAGAAATTGAAAAATATTACGGCTAAACCCCCAACGGTAGCAACAGAATCTACAGATTCGTCTAAACCATTAGGTTCTAGTGAAAATCCAATACAAATAGTTCAACAGGGTCAAACATTTCACAGGTGTGCTCTACTATACTTATTAGCCAATTATATTTTAACTTCATTTGTAGTTTCCATTTATTAAGTTGCATCTGTATATATATGATTGTGTGTTATAGTATGCAACGTTTGACAGCAACACAATTGAAACAAATAGCACAAGTCCTTCAGCAAAGAAGTCAAGAAGCAGCTATGTCAAATGAAAGAGTAGTGTACAGGTATGTTTCTGATAAAAAGATAAAACAGTGCAATACTAAAATTTTAATTTTAATTTATGTAGAGTTGTGTTTCCTGAAGAATTGGACTTGCGAATTAGAAGCCCAGGAACTTTATTGAAAAACCGTGGTGGAAAAAGAGGTCGGCCTAAGAAGAATGCTATTAGACCACCATTACTACCATCAAAACCCCCACCTATTCCTGATGAGGAACAAGAAGAATCGAAAGTATGATTCAAATGCCATTGTCACTTTCTGTTTTGCGACGTTTTTCGGAATTATTAATTATTCCTTGTTCACCTTGTAGGATGAAAGAAAGAAAGTGGTGGCAAGAACTCGGTCAGGCAGACTATCCCGCCCGCCGAGGCACATGGTGCGGGATTATAAGCATCTTCATCATCTGGACTTTTTGCAACCAGATTTAGATGATTCAGATGGTGGATACAGTGACTATAATACTAATAATGACAAACTAGAAGACGAAGAATCGCCAAAAGAATTATTAACCGGATTGGAAGTACCAAAAAGGAAGATATCTGATCACTTTCGATGTCCGACTTGCAATAAAATATACCTGGGGCACACACGAATGGCAAGGCATTTTGAAATGCATCCGGATCACGGTAGCCCTGAACAGTTACCTCCCCCAACACCAGAACCTGAATTAAAGCAGACTAATGGACAAGATCCTTTAAAACGAAAAGGAAAGAAGCGCGGGCCATGGGCTTATGTTACTCCAGAAGCCAAATCAGAAAGGCGTCAAGTAAAATTGAAAGAGGCTATATCTGTGTGTGAAGATCCAGAAATAATAAAAATAGCTGCAAAACCAGTACTTAATGCACAATCACTTTTTGATTTGTTAGTCTTAAAATCTGAAAATAATGTTAGGACCTTTCTAAGTGAATTAAAGCAGTTAATGGATAAAGTACGGGAGAAAGCTGGAATCATATTGACAGTGGCTGAACATAGAGATGAAACAAGCTCAGATTTGATTAATATTAACGAGGAATCCCTTTGTGATGCCTTGGGTGTTAATCCCGGATTATATAAAATTAATAACGATGCGCTGAGTACCATTGATCTACCAACTACTAGTACATTCAATGCTGGAGAACCGCCTCTTAAGTTACAGAAAACGGACGCTGTTGAAGAAGGGAAGGAAAATATTGAAGAGCGTATGTCTAGTGGATTTTCGGAAAGTTCCGATTTGAGTGTATCTGACTTCTTGAGTGACAGACGAAATGAAGGCACAAATCCAACCTGTCCAGAGGTTTTGTCAGCTCTAACATTAATGCGAAGGAATCCAAGTCCAGTGAATACCACTGAGAATGCTAAGACAAATAATGTTTCGAAATTGCTTATTTCAAACCCTGAAATTCAGAATCAAATATCTGAGAATCCTGGCTTTCAAAAAGTGAATATAACTTCCCCAAAAGTAACAAGTTTCCATAAATCTGAATCACATCAAGACAATTTTACAAAGATGGGGAATAATTTAACTTCGTCGAGTTTCTGCAAGAGCGAAACAGTATACGAAGAATCCAAACTACAACAGATGGAGCAGGAATTTATAAAACTAGAGCCAATGGAGCAGGGTTTTGTTAAATTGGAGAATGGTGCTGTAGGTTCTTATCAAAAAGAACATACCGACCATTTTGGTAAATTGCAAAATGGCTTGGATAATATGGAGGGTGGATCTCAAAACTTCGCTAAAGGATTTCAAAAATTAGTTTCTAAAATAATTCCAATAAGCACGTCCGAATTAAATTGTACAAAAACACAGTCATCTTCATTAGACACAGGCTCATGTAAAATAATGCCAACAACGTCCATTTGCAAAATATCGGATAGTATACCCATTCTTCAAGATACAGTACCTATAATGTCTAATAATTGTGATAGTAGTATATTTGGCAGTACTGAAAATTTGGATATATCAAAAATTGCGCAATATGATCATATTGCACACTTGGATATTTTGAATACGAGTGGTGTAATAGACAAGAACCTGTTAATTGATGAAAAGTTAGTTGAACAACTACACTTAGTAGACCAGTCAAATTTGGTGGATGAGTTAGTGTCAGAACGTTTGAAGAATATGATGCCGGACAATATTTTGGAAAATAACCTCATACCAAACAATGCCAATTTGGATACAGAACTTGACTTTGATGCATTAAGTGAGGAATTTAATAGAAATACTAGGAGTTGATTCTTGGATGCCTGTGTGGGAGATGTTCCTAAATGGAAAAGTGTCAAATGTACAGTGTACAGTAAAATTGAGCACATTTTGCGATTATTTGAGGTTGTATATGTTATATATACTACTCACACAATAATGTAGATATCTTTTATAATAATCCTGACAGTGTCATCAGTAATATGCTAACTTCAATGTTTCGTTTTGCGATGTGTAATAGCATATCTGTGTAATGTCCTAAGTATTTGTATGAGCGTGTAAATAAGACTGTGTCGTTATCTCCTTTAACGAAAAAACCCGTTCATTGAAAAAGAACAGATATGAAATTCTGTTAATGTTGTACAGCAATGATCTGATATCTAGTACAAAACTAGATGTATGTGAACACCTCTCTTAGAGATTGGATCGAGATCACGTGCTAATTTCAGAACTCAATGTTGCTATTAATATAGTCATATATTATCCCTTTATAACAGTTATATTACACGATTATGCGTATACTTATTCATTGATCAATTTTGATTTAAGATTAGATCATTTTCATGAAAAGATGTACGTGACCTAACTTGCATTAAGTGCAAGGATAATGGTTTTGATTAATGGTTCAAACTTTTGCAGAATCGAACCTTATTGCTGACTTAAGTCCTTGTTTAATAAGCAACGCCGATAAAAGGAACACAAATTTCGGCCTACTTTTTAGAAACAGAAATGTATTTTTGTTTCAGTCATCCTTTCGACTGAGAGACGATCTAGAATAGTAATATTTTTTTTTAAATATGCAGCTAATATAAAAGACGATCAGATTGCGAAAACTGGATATACCAAAAAAAGAAAGAAATCCACCCCCAATGCTATTGCATTTATGTACAGCAGAAGCAGTTACTTTTGTATTTATCTGTAAATATGTATTATAAATGCTTATAGTGATATTGATATACTATGAATTTAGAAACACTAGCAACCATTAGATAATAACAATAATTCACTGTATGAAACAAATTATTTACTGTCATTCAATTCCTTGCATTTAAGGAATTATTTTATGAGTAATATAAGAATATAGGTTTTCCAGCACATTTATATTTGCCACAGTTTGCATTCTGTCTGATCTCAGGTATTCCGCAATTATAAGCAGAACTCTGAATAATTGAACAATGACTCCATTTATTTTTCAATGTCATTTTTGGTAACATTATACAAATAGTATTTAAATAAACAGAAGTGAATGAAAAGAATATTGATGTTTGTTTTATTTTACAAAGTGTATATCTAAAATTATCTGTGTCCAGTCTCAAACAAAAGTGACTCCAGAAGTTCATCAAGATTATTAGGCAACAGTGGCTGGTGTACCCATGTTGCAAGACACAACATTTTCCAAGATTCTGTGTGATTATGGGCTATATTTTCCAGGACTTTACGCTTTATCTCACTTTCCTTATAATATGCATTATATATAGTTTCAGCAATATATCCTAAAGATAGTATAAATTATTAACATCAGAAATCAATTATATGTTTTCATTGTACTACAATGCCTACCAAATTTTGTTGATGGCCACATCATAAACAACTTGTCATTTTTATTAAGCGTGGCTGTGATTTTTAATTGATGCGCGATTTGCCCTAAGTTCTGCACAACAGAGTCCTATGTGGAAGCAAGATTAACTTGTAAAAATACAGGTGTTAATATAAACAACAGAAGCGTGGTAAAACAGATTATTTTTTTTACCAATTTATCACAAATATATTCTAGGTTGTCACACAACTCTTGAAGCACTCCTGAATAAGACTCATCATGCTTTTCACTAGTTATATTTTTTAAAATAGTTAATCCCTGTAAATGATATGAATTCCATTGTTGTATACATGCATGAATATCAGCTGCGAGATCTTTGACATGACGGGCAGGCCCTGTTAAATTTTTTCCCTGATTTGTCTTTGGAGTCACAGGTTCTGAAGTGAATAGAATTTTGGTAAAAAAGAGTAGGATCATAATCAATACGTGTTAGTAGAGAAGCTTCAAGCTCTTACTACTTATTGGCGAAAATTGCGAATTGTTCGCTGCCGCTGAGCCAGATTCATTCATTTTAACAAAATTCACTGGATCTTTTTCGTTTATCAACAAGCATGGTGTTGATTTTTATACAAATACAATTTCTTCGTAAAGATGGCGTGCGTGGACTGCAGCAGACTACAGTTAACGATGGCGCTGTAAATTGTGTCGCGGCGCCCGGAAAACTTTTCAAAGAACCTGTTGTCCGACAAACAATTCCCGGATCTAGTGTATCGTGGACACACTGCTTCAGTAATCAACATTGGTTAACATCAGTTCATTACGGTTGTTACAGATTTGATTGCAAAATAAGTAAAACATAAGGTAACAATTTTAGTATACAGAGAACAAAAATAGCAAAATGCAACAACCACTTGTAGGAGTTCCGTATTCAAAAGTGCTGTGATCGAAACTTTTCACTTTTATGTCATAAATAGAGTTATCACTTGAATAAAACTAGGTTATCTTATTGTATCTTATGTATAATATAAGTTATCACATTGAACGTGAGTGAACATATAAACTATTCCAACTGCATAAGACAAAGTATACTTGTAATCTTTTCTTATTATAGAACGGTATATGATAAATTTAAGAAGTTGGCAAAGTGCAGTGTCCTTTAACTCATATCTTATCCTATTAAAGTCAATGGAACGTCTTGCCCTTGAGTTCAAGCGCACCAAGGCGGCTCTGACCCGAGTTCAACATCGGGAGTGTGCGAGGGGTCAAAATGAGAGAGTTCAGTTAACTCTTGGTGAGCCGCGATGCATCGCTCCTGGTGGTTTTGTTCGGAGAACGGTTGGGGAACAAGGTCACGCAGGTAACATGGCAGTCGGCGAGCGGGCTCCAACCGTGACTGGATAACAAGGGCTGGCCGGTGCTCGGGGAAAGCAGCTCAGGGATCATCGCGCGCGCAATAAGCTTGGCCGTTTTCTTTAAAATCATTTCCCTCGTGATCTCGCGTCGAGGAAGACATATCATTCTGTCAGAGAAGTTTCTGTAACATTCGCATACTCGTAGCTTTCCTTCAGTGCGACTGGGAACATACATATATACGAAAGGAAGGACTCGTCGCCGCCGCTGTCGTCGCTGGTGCTATGAACTCCGGGCGCCCGACATTCCACCGGAGGACCGCCAGCAATTCGGAGCAGCCAGCAGCAGGCATCCACCGATTGTTCACACGCGGGTTCAACTGGTGCAAACATCCCCGGGAGTGACGCAACTGCGCGGCATGATAATAGACGCAGGCGTTACCTCTTGGTATCGGCGATCTCACGAGCAGGCCACCGAAATTCGTCAGCTCAGTACCAGCGCGAGCACGCGAACGCAGCCTGTGCCTGATAAAGGACCGCGCGTCTACCAGGTGGGATATTGCCGGCGGCAACGATGAAAATGGAGGTGAGCCCTTGACAATTGCCCCAACGAAAGTTCACTCGGCCAACGTAGATCTTGCTATGAGACTTTTCTACCGATTCTTCTCGGCAATGACTAACACGGAAAATTGCAGCATCGACTTAAATACACACTCGACAGACCTTCGATACTTGACTGGTTTATATGTACGGATATGTACAATAGTACAGTTGACAGTATTAAATAGTCTCCTAGAAGTGCTTGTAATACTTTTATTTGTATACATATAGTGCAAGTAAGTGTGCCTCGTCGCCGGTGAACGCTGATAGTGAGAACGACACCGTCAGTATCTTAGAATGTGTACCGAAGATCTACGCAACAGTACAGTCAAGTTCCACGCATGATAATCACGAAATTACCTCTCGCACTTACGTGCCTTGGACTTTGCGGGTGATACCGGACAAAATTCTGATTAGTATCGAACCGGAAATGCTATACAATGCACTGTTCTTGGATTATTATCAACGTTGAGTCACTCGCAAAAAAACGCGAGATAATATTTGTATATCTAGTTTTTTGGGTAAACAATCGATATGTCAGATAAAAATCATTAATAATAAGTCTGAGCGAGCATGAATCGGGTTATACGTGCCGGATATGTGGGTCATTATCAACTTTACCAGTCTCGTCCTTAAAGTGGGTTCGTCTGAATACGGCAAGTGGTCTCACGACAGGTATAATAAATTAAGAACAGCTGCTGTATCCTCGAGTATACCAGTCTCTCCTAGTGATGACACCGCACCGAGTCATTGAGAACCGAGAATTATTAATGAGGCAAATTGAGCGCGTGCATACGAATAGTAATGATCTTTCCATTGGCCGATTTGTCTTAATACAAAGTGCGTCACATACCTCTTGCATTTTCGTTGGCACCATTATTGAAAGGTATAACACATTAATTAGGTCAAATTTAATCCTTACTTTCTACGTCAATCTACCTCTCTCCTTAATTATCAGTATTTGAAATATCCGGGATACACGGCGATTCACTCATGTTAAGGATCAAACGGGTTCTTTGAATGTCTTCCGGTTAATCATCGGATAAACCTGCGATAATCATCGATGAAAGTATAAGTCGGCTGGTGCTGGGATTTCAGAGAAAATTTGCTGAAATATTCGAAAGAGGGAGAAAAAGGAAGAGAGGGAGAGAAATGAGAAATAGGAAGATCGGTGGCCCATTTTTTTAGAAAGGGTACTGGCACGAGTTACAGTTAAGCTACCGCAGCAGTTGCTGCTGCTGTTCAGTTTTCTGTGAACAGCATTCCAGTCTATGGGTCGGCTACAGCTGTTCACCTGGAAACCCTTCAAGAACTTGTTTCAGTAATATTCGGTTCCTACGCGGAAGTTTGGACGAAACACTTCAGTGCACTTACTTCCTCTCGCGCGACACGAAATTTAGCCTTCTACCGGTTTCCCAATTGTTTGATGATCTAACGAGCCTTCATAACGTTAGTGTACAATATTCGATAAGATAGCATGCGTCCTGTCAATTACACTTTAGTCGAAACAGCTGTCTAGTAGAATTTCGAATCAGACGTCGGTGATTTTCGAAACCGGTCGGACAGTGTAATCGTCTAGAGAGCTGACGCTCGCAATTTGTAAGCCTTCCAATCGGTCACACATCTGGCTCCGAGAAATTGCCTGGTGAAGTGTTAAGTCTTCGAACTGGAAAGGTATAACAGTATCGTTCTTAAGATCCTGGCGATCGGTCATCATCTGCCTCTTCGATTGACAATAGAAACGACCTTGACTTTCATCACTCGCCAGTCTGTACTTCTGCACTCCCGGCATTGTTTCACTCGGGGCTTGATTGGAAATATTGTCTCGTTCAAGATTTATTGAGAAGGTAGTGGTATTCTATCTATATCTTTTACACGTCAGCCGCTGGTGCTATTGCGGAACGAAGAATCATATTCGTGTTCGAGATATAAACTGATAACATCGAAGATTACGGTGGGTGATCTGTTGGAAACATAGTGCCCCAGTGATACAGTTGGCGTTACATTAAACGGCTAGCAGGTCTCATTTTACCAGCAGCACTGTAAAGGCTCGAGCTTTACTGCATCCTCATTTCCCATTCAGGTAGAGTCACAATGGAATAGATAAATTGTTGTGTTACGCTTGTGTAATTAAGGAGTTTACTGTGTACCCGCGTTATGGGCCACCATCCAACTCATTAAGGCCTACTTATGCATTAAGCAGGCGCGCACTCTCTCCCGAGTGGTTCTACTGACCTGTGTATGCCTTCAATGGATCTTAAGCTGTGTAAACGAAACTAGTCAAGCTGGATTAAATAATCGTTCTAACTCGAGTCAGGTGTCTAAAGAAAAGTGTCCTAATGGATATCAACGAATGAAGTAAGAGGATATAGCGGGGAAGATCGTGCGAACGCAGTATGTGTTCAGCTAGTTTTCTGGAATCCGTTTCCCGTTAGCGGGATGCTCGGCGCAAGGCAGCCTGGAATTTGATTCGTCTCGCGGTTTATATTTTTTTTCTTACACCGAGTCCCATGAGGGGTCAGGGACCTCCTACAACCGGAAACTTTGCGAGTCTCTCCGAGGAGGAGCGGGTGCATTGCAGAACACAAGAGTGTTACGTATTTTCGCACGAAGCATGTTGAAATTGGAATTAAGCGTTACCGTCTACAACCCGCTGCCACTGTCATTAAGATGTAACCGTCAGTCCCATGCATCATGATGCCGATTACGCGGCAAGTGCATTGTCTTGCACGGTCATTAAGTTACCCATTCAACTGAGACTCGACCGTAAAATGTAGAATCCACAAGAAATGGACACCTTTCTCCCGCTTTTGTAATCGAAGCGCGTAAATGTATTTGTCGGGAATAATACTAGGCACATGTCGATCGTTCTATTACTTCCATCGACTTCCGCAACCCCTTTCACTAGAAGTTCTCATCGGCGCCAAACTTCTGTTCCCCCTTGGCTTAGAAAGGCTTGTTTTACCTGCACAGGCGGAACATAGACTGGAGCAGCTGAAGAGGGCGACCGACCGGATACAAAAGGAAATTGAAGAAGTTACGGAAAGGGAACACGAGTTGCGAAACGTGGGTAGCATCAAGACTACCTCTCACGAGACAGTGGATTCCAAGGTACGCCCGAAACTATGTAAGATCAAATGACAATCTCTTCTTACTCTTATCCGCTCGTCCAAGGTTTTCAACCAATAAGGCGAGAAAGAGCAAGGAGGGAGAACAAAGTTCGAAGAGTCCTCGTAAGGACAAATTACACATGATGGTGTGTTCTGTTTGCCCATGGCCAACAAGGATGAGTAAACACGGCATGGCATTGTGATGCAGCCGATACGTCGCCTTAATGGTGCGGTGTATGTGACGGGAAACTTTAAGCAGATCTTACCAGATCGGACCTTTGGAATTTCGGTCAACTGATGCAACCGGTTACGATAGCGTAACATTCTCGCTAGGAAAGATATGCGGTGAAAATCTTATGTTAGAAAATCCGTAATGATCTATCGTTTAAACACGCGTAAAATACGTGTAATTAATTGGAACGGAACAAACGAATTTCACGCCATACTTCTGTAATAGGGGTAATAAACTTTCGTTCATTTGCTCCACGGCACGCTTTCCCAGGTACAAAAATATAGGACGAACAATGCATATGATAGAATATTAGGGAACTTCTGTAACTAATACTGGTTAGTAAGTCATCGATTTGTGCTTCGATACATAGGGAGATTTTTTAAAATTCCGGGAGACAAGGTATCTCACGAGTCATTGCATTACATCTTCCGTCTGGTATGTGCACTTGGAATGAAATATCTTATCTTTCGGTGCACCGAGGTAAATACGCTATTATTTTTCATGGAACACTGCTTTACTGTAAATCCGGTTAATGCGGTTATTGCTACTATTTATAAGATACGCAATGAGAAGAACGCGATACAGTCATTTTTCTTTCATTATCCTAATAACATCATTAACTAGAAAAAGTTATATACTACTCGAACTCTCCTTCACCAGCTGTCTAAAGTGTGCAGCGAAGGGAAAAGTTCTAAAGTGGGGGGATTTCATTTCGGGTTTGTTCAACAGGTGCGACGGATGCCACAGGCTTTAGCTTCGGGCAAGCTAAAGAGGACAACCTCAACACCCCAAATTCTGGAAGCAGTTAGTTTAACACCGACTACACCTTCGTTGACACCGAAGATGACGAACGGTGTAATATCTAATAGAACCACGCCGACACCGCTGCGCTTCGCGACCGCGCCTAGCCAGAAAGGGCTGATGCACAGGTTTCTGGCTACCCGCGGCAAAATTTACAAGCCGAAAACTCCGACCAGTAATATTTTAACGCCGCCTCCGACACCAACCATCACTTTAAACCCGCTCAGTATCAAAGCTTTCAACAAGAGCTTGGAAATTCAGCTGGAACCGGATGACGAACCCAAGAAACCGCCGGCGAGAAAAGGATACGTTCCGGTCGAGGAGAAAATTCAAAAGGAGCTGAATGATATGAGAGAACGGGAAAATGAGCTGAGGTATTATATAACAAACTTCTCACGATTTAATACTCGTCTTTGGTAATGAAACTGTGACTCACATTGCCACGTATTTTTTGCAGATTAATGCGCTCGCAGATGTTAGCAAAGTCTCAACCAAATCTCTTAGATATTGGAAATGATAATGACTCCGACATTTACGACGGCTCAAGCTCCCTGCGAAGTGGTACATCGTCGAATACTTTAAACGAGGATGAAGTTGAGCGGGAAAACAAAGGGATAAAGCACAAGGTATGTTGCGCGGTGGTATTTCAATAAGGATGCGTGCTCGCAGTATTGATCACCCCATTTTTACATTACTTTATCTAATCTACCAGATTGTCCCCGCTTATCATTTCTCAAAAACTATAGTGCGTAATAATCAGCGTGTCGCTATAGATTGTTCGACGCCTGAGTTAAACAATAATTCTTCGATTGAAAATATAACAACCTGACCATTTTCTTGATAGCCAAATCCGCGACGTCGAAGCACACTCATCGCACAGTGGGAGAACTTAATTGCCGCCAAACGAGAATCCAACGAGAACCAGAACGAGAACGATTTGAACTTTTGAAAAGCCTTTTTTTTTCGATAAAAAATGGCAGCTACTTTTATCCTCGCTTCAATGCTGAGTATTTACATACGTACTTCGAAGCAACTTCTGTCACATAGTATGCCGCGCGCTGTGTGCTCTTTATTTTTTGAAGAATATTGTATGTAATTTATATTATTTAAAGGAATATCTGTCAGTCTTTTAACAGCACCAGCTGCAGTATTAAAAGACTGAGTCACGGGATAAGCGCAAAAAAGATTTTGATCGGATAAGTATTAAATTTGGTAAGTGCGAGGAAAAGAATTGGTACACAGTACTGATCTATAAATTAAGTAAAACGATCAAAATAAATGCGATTATGTATATGTGATAGCCTAAGTCTTGTAGTTACTATAAGAATACAAAATATGTGCAATTTTCCTAGGCTTATATTGAATCAAAGATCTTGTAAAGTACTACACTTTATTTAAGTAGAATACGCCTATTTCGTCGATGCTTAAATATATGAAATACTATATTTCGGTTCCCTTATTATTTTCATCTAAAAGAGTATCCGCGCCGTATATACTATATTCGATACGAAAGTATATTTATGGAATGTGTAAATATTTTTGATGGAATATATTAGGGAATTTACACTTGTCCAGCTGTGACGATTATAGGATATTTGTACTGTGCATTTTTATATATGTTATTTTCGAAATAATGTCGGAATAAACCAAATTTGCATAAATTTATGGGGTAAATTCGTTTCATCCTCTTCCCAAAGTCTCTGGTAATTATAATGTAAGAAGAGTGTAAGTTGTGTATATAAAACACACGCTCAAGTACCACCTGATCCACCATATGTCTAACCACATTTAATACACACTGATGCACACTACAAACTACGCATGAGTGAATTATGCATGTGTGGCATCGTAGCATGACACAGTCGGGTTTGGCATATTCGATCTGTTGCGCCAGTGCGCCGTGGTACCGCACGTAAATATAAAACGCCGGCCGTTTCCCACGTGTTGTTCGAATGACATAAAATCATGGACGATTTATCGAAGAAAGTACCAACAGATCAGGAGATTGAGATTCTTCTTTTAAAGAATTACTATCAGCATGAAGGTACTGTGTTCTTAATTTTCTTCCTTTGCTCTTGTTTTCATGCTACGCTAGGTTAGATGTCTGAGCACTTGTTGTATATTGTTAAAACGAGCAATATGCTTATTTCAGAATTGGAACTGTCCGAACTCGTGAAGAAAATATTAGAGGGCAGATATGAAGAAGTGTTAAATGATACACTTTTGTCGCTGCTTCAAAACCCGCTCAGCGATATCGATGATCTACAAAAAGTAATATACGAAAACATAGAATCAGATTCGTCGACACAAACGTCGTGGTTCTATATAAGCATATCTTCTTTGCTATGCTTTGTTCAATGTAATTGGACAGGACCGCAAATTGAAAATGATATTGGCTGCTTAAAATCGAAAAGAGAAGATGCTCTTAAACACTTGTCTTTGCATGATGAGTGTAATGTCAGTATTAAAAAACCTGAGCTCCTTTACTTGAGTAAAATTATTTTTTCCAATAAGCATTTACAAGATGCCTTTGAAAGCTGTACATGGTGGTTATTTAGATCACTTCTACTCCACCAATATGTAATGAATGAAAGCTCTGGAGTGATATTTGATGAAATTGAACATCTCCTTACTAAAATAAAAAGTTGTAATATATTGTCAGATGACCACTGCAGAACTATCTTTGAAATTGAAGCAGCACAGTTTTATTTCTATTACAAAAGAATACAGAATTCAGAAACATATGTTGATAGTGCTGCATCCATTGCTCAACTCACATTGAGTTTGGAAGGTGCTATGGGAAAGAGAACAAAATATCAAAATGAGGAGAAACCTCAATTATATTTAAATGTGACAAAGAATAAGGATAATTTTCCATTTAAAAGTTGTGAGAATTTACCAAAATCATTGGAGCTTAATGATGAGTTAAGATTAGAAAAAATTAGTTTCTCAGAAGAGAAGCAACCTGTTCAACTAGGTGCTGTAGAAGAAGCAATTATATTAGCAAAATAGTAAGAATCTTTCTAAAATGGTAATAACAATCACATTCACTTATTAGAATCATAATTTAACATTTTTACAGTGTACAAGTGCAACTCTCTCAACCCAAGGATAAACTTATAGATGAGGAAATGAAACCATACTTAATTGTAAGTATCTTACACCTACATTATTATTTCGAATGATTATAATATGCTAACATTGATTAACATTGATCTTGTTCAGACAGTGATAGATAGCACAAATAATTGGTCTTTAAAAGTTGCATCACTCTATCATCGTTGTTTGTTAGAATCATCTGACAAAAGAACAGTCGAGCGTTCTATGATGCAAATAGAATATTTAATACATGAGTTGCAAAGTAAAAAAGTTCCGATATGTCAAAGAATGGACTTATTCTTTACAAGTGGTTTAAAACCTGTCTGGATGCTAGAACAGATGTGGGCTAATTTGATGGTCAGCCTGGGATTAGTAAAAGGTGCTTTAGATGTATTCTTAAAGCTCGAACTGTGGGAGGATGCCATTGCTTGTTACAATATACTCAACTTGAAGCACAAGGTTTATTCTTTAAGGATACTATCACTTTCATAATGCAGCCAAACAACACAAAACTCTATTGCTTGCTGAATATTTTAGGCTGCTGAAATTATTCATCAAGAAATAGCTAAGAAGCCAACAGTACTTTTATGGTGTTTACTGGGTGATGCTGAACAAGATCCTAGTCATTATGAAACAGCATGGAAATTGTCAGATGAAAAAAGCAGTCGAGCTCAACGGCATTGGGGATTCTTTTATTATACAAAGGGCAATGTACGGGCTTATTTATAATTTTCCGTTATGTTAATGATTTTAAGTAACTTTATCTTTACAGTATAAAGAAGCTATACCTCATTTAAAATTATCAGTTGAGCTGAACAATATTCAAGAAACTGTATGGATAAGACTTGGGTTTGCTGCATTGCAAGCAGAGGATTGGAAATTGGCCGCTTCAGCATACAGACGATATTGTGCTTTGGAGCAATCGGTTCGTGCTAACACGTACTAAAGTCTAGCTATAATCTCGAGTAAAATACACGTCCACTATTTTTCTTTCCAGACCTTCGAAGCTTGGAACAATTTAGCACAAGCATATGTAAAACTTGGTGATAAGCCAAGAGCGTTTAAATCGTTGCAAGATGCTATTAAGTGTAATTTCGACCGTTGGCAAGTTTGGGATAATCTGATGGTCGTGAGCGTTGATTTGGGCTACTTTTCCGAGGTAAAGCAGTAACAGAAAACTGCACGACTTAAAAATCTAATACAAATTCTTTCTCACTGTGACATTATTAATGTTTTATATTATGCAGGTCATGCGATGCTATCACCGTATTCTCGATTTAAAAAATAATCACTTGGATGTCGAAATTCTTGAAATACTTTCAAAGGCCATCATAAACAACATAAATGATGCTGAGGGCAATCCTGCTAGGCAGTTATTACAGAAGGCATTGGAACTATTTGGAAGAATTAGTGCTTGTATACCGAATAATCCAGATGTATGGCGAATGTATGGACAATTAACAGCTCTCAAAAAAACAGACATAGATGATCAAAAAGCAGCACAATATTTACAACAAGCCCACCGTGCAGCTGTTTCTAATCCTTTGTGGTTTCAACATGAAGAAACAACAGAAAAAGTTCTTCATTTATGTATCGTGCTAGCTGAGGCGTACATGCATTGTGCTTCCGAAAGCGAAATTAATAAAAAGCGCTCGTTATTAGGTAGCGCCAAATTGTCTCTTCAAGGAGTCATCAAAAAAGTGAAAGATCGAGATTGGAAAAGCGAAAATATATTAAAGGCAGTAGAAAAAATGGAAAATCATTTAACAACTATAATAACTGAAATTGAGAAAATAAAACTAACTAATTAAACAATGTTGAGTGCATTTCATTATTCCCATCCCTCAAATATATATAGTTATTTTAATGAATCCCCGGTAGAATTATCGTAAATGGATGCAAAACAAATATTTGAGACCATGCGGCAAGTTAGAAATAAACTGATAACGTAACGCAGATACATAGCAATACATAGTACCGGCCTCTTCAATTGATAAGTACTACACATCACAAGCAAAGAACCGGTTTATCGTTGTCTCTGTCTTGGAATTATAATTCATTCGTGTTACGAAATTTCGTTACGAAGCACATTTTCCTAGTTCACCCAAATTCCATATTTCTATATACAAAGGTATTTAATAAATTTGTAATAAATACTCAATAAAGATATATAATGACAGAATAGGTTGGGGTTGCGAATTAAATTGCGTATTAACATTATACAAAGCCTTCGCTAAATAATCTGATGGGTAACGTTTGTTCGGCGAAATGTAATATAATTATAACGCACACATACAGTCAGAATATTCTCATTCTAGATGTCATTCGTTGGGAAAGTTGTATTAATAACTGGTGCCAGTTCTGGAATAGGAGCAGCAACTGCTGTACATTTTGCGGAGTTAGGCGCATCATTATCAATAGCCGGTCGTAATTTGGAAAACTTAAATTCTGTTGCTGAACAATGTAAAACAACTAAGCCGCTTGTGCTCACTGGCGAGCTAACTAATGAAGCTGATGTAAAAAAGATAATTGAGGCAACTATCAAGCACTATGGCAAATTGGATGTTTTGGTCAACAATGCAGGAACATTGGAAAGTGGAAGCATAGAGAACACTTCCCTTGAGCAATATGATAGAGTCTTTAACGTGAATGTCCGATCCCTGTATCATTTAACAATGCTGGCTGTGCCACATCTGATAAAATCAAAGGGTAATATCGTGAATGTATCCAGTGTGACTGGCATAAGGGCATTTCCGGGTGTACTGGCATACTGCATGAGCAAGTCTGCAGTTGATCAGTTTACCAGATGCATGGCACTGGAACTCGCTGAGAAACATGTTTGTAATTTCATACTAATATGTATTAACTATGATGCAAATAGCTAAAAACGTGTAATTTCAGGTGCGAGTTAACGCAGTAAATCCTGGTGTAATCCAAACTAATCTCCATAAGAGGAGTGGTATGAGCAAGGAACAACTGGATGCCTTCTTTGAGCATAGTAAACAGACTCACGCTTTGGGAAGGTCTGGTAATCCAATCGAAGTTGCTAAAGCAATTAGTTTCCTTGCAAGTGAAAATGCTAGCTTTATTACTGGAGAGACTCTACCAGTGGATGGTGGTAGACATGCTATGTGTCCCCGTTAAATATTATTGCACAGTAACAGGAGTTTGAATAAGATCGTATTTTTGTACCCCAAAATATGAATCTACCAATTCATAACTGATTTCTATTGATGTATACCTATTGATACAAATAATAAACGTTTCGACAAAGACTTGTATGATATTGACAAAGAATTCCACACGAATTTCTATATAAGTTTTATTACACTCGAAAAAGCAATTCTGTTTAATGACGCCAACAGAAATATGAAAAAATTCATCGTTTTCAACGATGTGCCGATTTGTACAGAGATAGTACACATCGTTGGGGAATCTATTAGGCCAAATTAGTTATCGTGCATGTATATAGCACGGTTTTTTTTAAGTACAGCACATTAACGTAATTTATCAAAAGTCCGAGTATCAATGCCACGTCACATATCGGCACTTATCAAATAATTATCGGAGTTACTTCAAGTATAAGTGAAAAGCGCTCAGCTTGCTTAATTCATTAGTCTTGTGTCACCTCAACAATACATAATGTGTAGCAGAACATTACCATGTTTTCTGTCGGGGTTGGTTGTTAAAGGGTTCGGCAGAGGTTCCAAGGCATTGGGAATTCCTACAGGTACCGATCAAGAAAATAAGTTTTTGATTTCTTTTTAGAAAAAAAGCAAACTACTCAATAAGAGCTTTCAACCTCAAAATTCTATTTTGATATAGCACGTTCAAATTCGAGCCATTTTCAAAAAATTATCGCTTACAAGGTACTCCGTTACAATCACATGACGCAGTTCTTTATGTAACTTTTCTGTTACATAAACAAATAAAATATTTAATGATAGTCCCTACTAAATTTCGATTAGACCGATTAAGTTTGCCCAAGGGTTTTCGATTTGCGATATTATGCCACACGAAGAATTAAAATTTCCCAAAATATAATTTTATTTTCAAATAATTGTTTATGCGTTTTAAAGCTAATTTACAAGAAGAAGTCGTGGAAAATTTACCGAGCGACTTGGCTGTTGGGGTTTATTATGGATGGGCTTCGGTAAATGGAGAGGTTCATAAGATGGTCGCAAGTGTCGGATGGAATCCTTTTTACAAGAATGAAAAGAAATCACTCGTAAGAATATCGATTGTAGATTTAAACTAGTCACTGATAAATAATTTTTAAATGCAATTTGTATTATAGGAAGTACATTTGCTTCATAAATTCGATTCCGATTTGTATGGGAAGCAGCTTAAAGTTATTTTAGCGGGGTATATTCGTCCTGAGAAAGATTTTCCTTCCGTAGGTAAGTAAGACGACAATACTTCTAAGATCACTGTCGTGCACCAAATGACGAGGAATCAACTAAAGTTACATTTGAATATTTTAGATGATTTAATTAAAGCAATTAATGATGATATCGCGGTTGCGATTGAAGAATTGCAGAAACCTGACAAAAATGTTTATAAAGACGATGCATTTTTCTCAACGTAAAATGTGTAAAAAAGTTGATACAATTAGCGCTGGACGTTGAATGCAACACTTATCGATTTTAAGCAAGAGACAGTATTTGAGCATTGATGAACAGAAATAAGTATTGAATTGAATATTTTTTTAAAGCTCTACAGTATGTATTTTTACTATGTCCACGGTTCAAATGTATATTTGCACTGTTAGGAACAGAGTAAGAAGATGGGATAATTAATTCTGTAACTATATTACTTGACTATTTGACTTTATAAAAAATGTATTTAGATAACATATGAAAATAATATTGAAAATAAAATATATCAATATTTTAACTACCTTCTTTTGGGGGTGGTGGAGGGGGCGGAGGTGGCAATGATACCCACGTAGTATTTGCCTGGTCAAACTGAGAGGAGGATGGCCAATTCGCATTTGGCGGTCTAAATCTTAAGTTTGGATAAGGTACATTTGCAGGATCAACTTGTGGGAAGGTTGTAGGATATCTTGGGCAGACATTATATGGTCTAGGACCTGAAAATATTGGTGGACCACCAGGCCCTTGATAATTATGCTGTTGGCCAGAAAAACCTGGATCAGTGTGACATGTGCCATAATTAGGATATTGCATTGCATAATTTCCATTAGTGTATGCTCCAAAGACATAATTGTTTGGAGGCCATTGGTTGTGCCCTTGTACCCATTGTCGTTTTGGAGGTTGTCGTACTCTATCTTTATTTTGCCTATTATGTTGTGGCCGTTGTGGGTTTCTATTCCATGGGTTGTTAGTTTTCCATCCCATTGAAGATGCTGTAGGAAATACTAGTGTTTTTCAATCATGTTGAAGGAGAGATGAATTTAAGTATAATAAACTAATCCTATTTTTACCAGAATTATTTGAACTACGCTTTCGTTTGCTTGGAACATCTGCTTCACTCGCTTTATTTTGTTGTTGCTTTCGTTGCTGCTCATAATACAATCGTTCTTCTTCATCGTCTGAAAACTGTGGTGGTTCGTCATCACCGAGAGCATCTATACCTTTAGCCCTGGAAATTAATTTATTTTAAACATAATAATCAAATTACTGGGCTATATGGTACCAAATAGAATTAATCTTACTTCATTAATTCATGTAAGAAGACTAAGGATGTATATTCTGAACTAGGGCAAAAATACACTGTCATACCCACTTTAATGTCAGACTCTTTTATATGTTCTGTGGTATTGAAACGCACACAATAATGTGGCTCATTTACTTGACCAAAAACATCAAATATTTTTCCTAATGCTCTCTTTCCTCTTTCTACAAACAACACTGTGTCAAGGTTTAATGTTGGTTTTCCAGCTTTTGGCTCAACAACCACTATTTGTTCAACCATCCATGCAACCTTAAATATATAAAAAAAAGTTGCAAATACATCTTGAATTATACCTCATCAATCAATGTGTTCTCAATTAATTACATACCTGACCCAGTGGTTCGCATAAAACTTCAGGTACACTAATTTTCAGATCTTCAATTGGTGGCAAATCGTCCCACTCATTTTTGAGCTCCTTTACATATTTACCTTTGGTTTTGGCTTTTTCGTTCCTGACAATAAGTGGAATACATTAAGACTGGTTTTAATAAAAAATTGTTAGGTATTGCATGCAAAGTACTGAATGATTTATTTACTTAGTTGTGCTACCGTCACTATTGTCATCAGATAGGCTTGCTATGGAACAGTCACTAGAGCTACTAGAATCATCTTCACTATCGCTGGATGAAGATTCCTTCTTTATTCTATAGGAGTGCATTTCCACTTCAATCTCCCTTGTGTCATTGTCAAGTGGCTCAGTACATAATTCACTAGAGCTTTCTCCTGAATCTGAATTTAAGTCATCATATTCCAATGCAATTATTCCAAGTGAAGATACTGATTTTTCTTCTTTCCCAGTATCACACAGTGGAAATACTGTGGATTCTCCTTGGGAATCCACATTATCATTTGGTGGTTTTTCGGTTTCAATACACGTGTTGGTTTCGTTGTTATCATTTAGAGTTTCTTCCTCCCTTGCTTTTTCGTCGGCCGAATTTTCCTGTATTGCGGATACACTTGGCTCAAATATGATGTCGGCTTCATCAGACAATACCGAGTTTTCACAAGTTTTTCCTAAGTCTTCCGCAACGTCGGTAATATTTACAGTAACCTTCTCTGCCTCCATTATCGAATTGTTAGAATTCTTTGATATATTACGTTGACATAATATATCATTCACTTGTACGAGTTGTATTTTTACTCATCAGTATTAAATACTACAAGGGACGAGGTTTTATGGATTAGAAATATACTGTTTTAATAAGAATAGCACTAGTGTTTTGATATTGACTGACATCCACGTGCCCACGTGCATGCTATCTAACCGCGGCAATGCACTGCAACGATACCGGTCCAGACCCGTACATTTTATTCGCCTTTAACTGCTAAAAGTGTGATACATGATGAAATAAGCATATGTAATACTAAAGTGCATCATATTTTATTCCTTTGTTACAACATTTACAATAGTTTGCATAATCTTTTTTCCGTTTTGGTTATTCAATAAATTTAACAACGGGTCTTCCATTTTTTGTTCCAACAATTTTTCAAGCTCGATCCGCATCTTTTGCAACAGTTGACCGACCTAAAATAACAAGTTAATGTTACAATGAGAACTTTTTTTTAAGATTAGTCTATTACTCATTACTCTTTCTTACCCTATGTGATTCGACACTAAATAAAATCCAGCCATCGTCCAAAGATACAATGAACATCTCACCATGTAACTCGATATTTAGTTCGTAACCCGAGAACAAAACTAACGGCAACATTGGTACCATTGACGCTTCCTTGACGAACACTTTACTGGTTTTTATTTTTTCTTGGTAAACTAAGAATGGACTAGAAAAATGTCCAATATGGAAATTCACGGATGATGGATGGATGCTGACAAAACCATCGCATTTCGTCTGGAATCTTAATTCTTCTGGCTTTGGTTCTATAGGTACCGCACCAGCTGATTGTATCCGAAACGATTTTTCGGGCGTGAAGACTTTGACGATATTAGGATATAATGCGGCGCAAAGTAAACCCTGTAGAAGTTTGACATTATCGTTGTTAATATTGAGTTCGTATCCACTAATCTCCAACGTTTTATCAACTGATGGCTGTCGCCTTGGCAGATTCACTGGCACAAATCCGATTGAGACCAATAATTCTAAAAATTGATACTTTATATCAGCAAGCGTGTATAATGTTTTCACAGACAAATAGTTTTCGTTGGCGAATATTTCTCCTGCGTAACTACTTCGTTTGGATGCTTCCAACCATTTCTGGAAAATTCAAGTTTGAAAATAACGTGTTAAGGTATACATACGGCGTATGCTTATGCATATAAATACCTTATATGCTTTAAGAATAGTGAGCTGGTCTGAATTCGAAGTTGCAAATTCCTTCTTGGGATCTACCTCGTGTCTTTTCTCAAAAGGTATCGAAAATGGGTTTTTATGAGAAAGGCATGCTGCAATTGTAAGAGCGGAATCAAGGCAGCAAAATATTGCGCCAAGTAATATTAATTTGCCTATGTGCACATTTACAGGGAGTGCAGCAAGGTGATGTCCTAACGGTGTTAACATATACTCCGAATTAAAAGCACCAACATCTTGTAAGCGCTTTATTGCATCAGAAATATTACTCTCCGTTGGTGGCTCTAGCATTTTATCTGCACAAAATATAATACAGTATAATATATTCATGTGGATATTATATTCATCAGAAAAAAGGAAAGTACCAAAAGTTTTGTACAAGTCCACTCTTCTTCGTTTATGTATAAGTTGAATACGTAAGAGTAATGGCTCCAATGGAATTCGCAATATTTCAGGTACAGGGTGTGCTGCGAAATTGTACTTAAACTTGTATGATGTGTATAAGTGGAAGCAAACTCCAGGCATAACACGTCCTGCACGACCCTTTCGTTGCAATGCATTCGCTCGTGAAACCCAACACGTTTCTAAACTCTCCATATTTTGATTCGAATTGAATCTAACTTCCTTCATTTTCCCAGAATCAATGACAAATACACAATCATCTATTGTGATTGATGTTTCTGCCAGGTTTGTACTGAGAACAATTTTTCTAATACCCTCGTCAGTTTTCTTAAATACCAAGTTTTGTTCTTCACTGGACAAAGATGAGTGTAACGGTACAAGAATACATTTGCCGGCTTTTGGCGAAATATTCTTATTATCACTTAAACGGTTCTTTAATGTTATAATCTCTGCAAATCCTGGTAAGAATACCTGCAGAAATAAAATTATATTTATTGATCAAAACGCATTATAGTAAAATGAAATAACATTGACGTAATAAATCCATAATTACTAAAATAGTGCCTGTTTTTGGATAATCATGTTCTCCAAAAATAATCCATTCTATGAGGCTCTCTATCAATTCAAAGTTTAGTTTTTCGTAGTCCATGATATATAAATTTTTATAAGTTTGCTTGGTGTGATCACCATATCGGCTAACGAGTTGCGTCAGAGTTAGATTTTCATCTTGAATAGTTTCTTTGGGCGGTGCGGCACACTGTCCTGCCAGTTCGGCTGTTTCTAAATCGATTTGTAGTGGCTCCCAACCGCCCTTGATTTTTCGAGTAAATTTCGAATTTTCTTCGAGTACATAGTTAGTTTTATCAAAAATATCTTCCAAAAAAATTTGTTCAACAGGAAAAGTCTTGCCTGGAATATGCAAAACAGGAGCTTCTGCAAAATATGAGGAGAAGGCCTCTGCTTTTAGTGTTGCACTCATAAGAATCACTTTCAAGTCTTGCCTTCTTGATAACAATTCTTTTAGTAACATCAACAGGAAGTCACTAAACGAAAAACAGTAATGATTTTTAAATGACAATACATTAATCTTTTTGTGCATATATTACCTTTCAGAACTTCTTTCGTGTACTTCATCTATGATAACATGTGACACATCAGTTAGTTCAGGATTCATTGTCAATCTTTGTAACAATATTCCTGTGGTGCAGAATGTAAGTCTCGTTTTGTTAGATATTTTGGTTTCTAGTCGAATTTGGTATCCTACTGTATTCCCTATATGCTCGTCTCTTTCTGCTGCTACTCTCTCTGCAACACCTATTGCACTTATACGACGGGGTTGCGTACATATAATATTCACGTGTTCTTTGGCGTCTGTCCTATTAATTATCCAGTCATCTAGTACAAACTGTGGAATCTGTAATAAAGATACAAATACTACTGCATACATACACATGTAAATACGATCGAACCAGTATCTACGACTCAAAAATTGTTTATTTGTACCTGTGTACTCTTACCGCATCCAGTTTCACCGGATATAATGGATACACGATTTTCATGTATGATTTCTAGAATCTGGCCCATTTTCGACCATGCTGGTAATTTTCTTCGTTGTTCCTTCATTTTCTTATACCTTGGGTTATCTTGCTTCCTCCGAAAGTTTTGTTCAATGAGATCATTTTCCTTATGTATTTCTTCAATTGAGATATGGTTTCTATTTTTTCGATTTGTTGAGCCAACTTGGTTATGAGTAGCTAAATTCTCTATTTCTTCTACTAATTTTGGAAATAGAGGGTCATTTGGGTCTAAAAACTGTTCTCTATTCTCTTCTAGATAGGCTTTCATTTCATATTCATTTTCTAGAAGAGAAACTATCGAGAATATTGATGGTGTTCCTTCTTCACTCAGCAATAGGGCTTCATTATATAAACGGCGAGCAATTCTTAAGCACTGGATACTTGGATAAAGCCCATTATTCTTATAAAAATAAAAGTATGGTGCTTCATATGGATATTTACAGCCTGAGAAAATATGTTCTTATAAAGTGCATTTTCCATAAATGTTTAGCTCTCCTGATCAAATTTTCCTACCATCTGGAAACCTTATTTCTAATGTGAAATATGGATCTTCTCTTTCAGGCACCTTCAGTACTTCCGGTTGTTGGTGTAAGAATCTACATTTATCTCCAAATCGACACTTTTTATGAATAAATAAACGGCAAACTTCCTTTCCTTTCTGCTTCTCTTCTCGAATCTTTACTCTTTGTATTTCCTTTTCTACTTCATCATTTCGTACCAGATAGTCTAGCTGTAACTGGACTGTCCAAATCTGATCCTTTATTTTTTCATAGAACATATCACCATATATTGAAGACAGCGCTTCTTTTTCTTCACGCCGTCGTTCTATGAGTTCCTTTGTTTTCACATCATTTGGCAACACCGTTTGAGAAGTGTCTTCAATATTATAATACTTTGAGAATAATAGTTCTAGAGCTCTGCCCATATCACCATTTGTGTGCAGCAACGCTTCTGTACAATGTGATTGATGGAAGCTGAAAATTCAGCTAAATAAACACCTTATTTTCAATAAATTGTTGTGCACAAATATTATACAATTTTGTACTTATAACTTTCTAGTTTGGATTTTGCAAACTCTCTTGTAATCTGTGCTTGTGTTTTAGGAGTATTACTTCTAGAAGAGTAATCTATTATTCCTTTGATCACTAAATTACCCCTTTCCATCCAGTACTGCTTTCCTAAATTCGATGTTTTGTTTTCAAAGTCGGAGGTATCCCAAAGCCGGAATGTCTATAAATTCAAGGACATTAATGATATGTCAAATTCTTTATATATTTCTCACTTACAGGTCCATAAATAAATTTAAGTGTGTCATATAATTGTTTTTCAGACTCAACAGTCATTCTTAGTGTTTGCATTTCAACTTTAAGTTTGTTCACTGGAACGGTCACGATAGGTTTAGGCCACTTGTCTTTATTATTTTTATTAACCTTAACATTTTTTCTGGAAAATAAAGAGAAACTTGGAGATTGCATATTTTATGCACACATATGTGTTGTCCTTACCCGCTTGAATTAGGTCCATTTTTACTATCTAATGTTATATCTTCCATTAATTGAACAGAGTAGTGGTCTATTGTGGAATTAAATTATACGTTGCTATTTGTTGATATTACTATTGTACAGAGGTAAAACAACAAATGTCAATGTCTATATAATACAGGGTTAGATAAGAAAATATGAACTCTATGTTATTTGAAGTCAGCGAAAAAACATATGATAGGTTGGCTAGTCTGTTGATCTTACGGATGGAGGTGGATGGTGGTGGAGAATGGTGGAATTCTATATATATATGCTCGATCGCCGATCAGCTGTGAGCGGTGAGCGCTACAAGGTTTCGGCTGTCGGTGTGCAATTCATATTAATACATCTATTTTGCGTATGTATTTACTGTGTATTTCGGCAAGTTTAATCCATTTATAATTACTACATAAATAAATCATAGCAAACGGATTTCATTGTATATTTACAAGTAGCGTGTCAGTGTAAAGTAATTAATATCTAGGTAGGATTCTAAACGTGAAAATGGAATGCATGTAAACAGCAAGTAGAATGAAGTTTTTTAACGTCCTTAACAATTGCATTTTGCCAGTATTTATATTATGTCCTTTTTTGTCGATTCTTAAACTATCTCATTTACGTGAAGAATGCAACCTAACCATCAGACGGCTTCTGTTTTAGCTTCATTTAAAATGTCCAGCACTACTTTGATATTACGAAGAGGTATTTCAACATCATGTGTCTGTCCCGCAATCAAAAACTTTCGAAAATTTCTGCTATATAACAAGAGGGGCAGCCGCGCGTTCAAACAAGCACGATCCAAAGATCCTCATTATGATATTCCCATTGACTGTAAGTAAATTCTGACGCATCATTGCAGTTTGTATATACAGTTTTAAAACAAATTCTGACACAACTGAATGCATTGTTCCATTTTAGCAAGAGGGGTTCGTCCTAATGGTTATATGGATGGGACAAAATGGGTTACTGTGCCAGAAATGGTACCAGAACTCATAGTACCCTCATTAAAAGATTTTCCCTTAAAACCCTATGTAACATACCGAGCAACAAAACCCATGCAAATTCCTGAATTTACTGCACGTGAATTATTTGAGGCTATATATGTACCCAAAATACAACAAGATTTTGTTGAAAAACAATTGGGACCAAATGGTGAGCCGTTGAACCCAAGTGATGAAGAATTGCTGACAGCAGAGGAAGCTAGATTGCGTGCAGATCAAACTGGTTGCGACCTTTTTACAGAAATACCTGTAAAGCAGACTAATTAATTGAATTTGCAAATATATGTTCTATAGTGTAACTCTGATTTATTATTAAAGAATTTTTATCTAACATGTTTGTATAAATAGTATTTTTCAATGAAAATTGGAGTATGTTGCAATCTGTATATGTTTATTCAATATGACCTCAATGCACAATGTATACATTTGTTAACATGTCCATGTTTTATAAATAACTACTTACTATCATAAGTGACTATTCAAAACGAAATTATATGTTATTTTATAATGATACAGTAGTTGATTTTGCAGTATTTTTAAACACTATTTCACGACTATTTGTCTGTCTTTGAATTTCTTAGATTTTCACTATGTTTTTTTATTACATTAGTCACTATTTGATAGCAAATAATTATGGCTCAAAACATTTGTGGGTGTAGGTAAAATTGGTATTACGAAATAACTATTATGCATAATGTCGATAACACTTGGGATTTCTCTACTTGTTTGCGAGAGAATTTATTGTAGTCGCATCAACAATACATGTTTATGAGTAATCTGAAATTCAGATCGTCTTTAAGCCTGGCATCCCACACAGCAGTCAAATGATAAGAATACCAAATTGATTTTCAATTCCTGAGTCTTTTTTTTTGTATTTTGAATGTCTTACTGAGAACGATATATCCCAGTATGATTATGCTAACTTAAGTGCTATTTTAATTTCACTTATCAAAAGATTTTGAGCGAAATTTGATTGTTCTGTTAGGTAAAAAATGGCGGAAATCTGAATAGCAAAGTCGTTGTCAGTTGTGCGCGGCCGGTATTGCATCCTACTGACTAGACTACTAAAATCTCATTACATATTTATTTCCAAAAGTGCTGTATTCATATCAAAACATATAAATTTTTTTCAGTTGCGCTGACTTTTGTGTTTTTGTAAGAATCGCGCTTGATCAAGAAGCTTGGAGTGTACTGCTCCAGGAGTAGCACACAACTCGCTTAAACACAGTTTTATTTACCAATAATGATGATATGTACCATGTAAACATCGTAACACATGTGCTACACATTAATTTTTCCTATTACGACGCAAAACATTGTGTGGCACAAGTGAATTTGACATTTGAAGAAACATTTTTGTGGAAAATTATAATGATGGTTTTATTGAAACGCCCTTGCGGAATGCAGCACTTCTTTATTTTTAAACAGACGCTACTATTTATTACTATTATTATTGTTTTTATTATTTTCTAATTACTATGACCACACCTTACGGAGTGGAATGGTAAAACACACTTATTTTTGTACAACATTGTTGGGATATTCATCGATAAAAATGAATAACAAAAAACTTCAACATGTCTCTCCCTCTTATCTTCGCTCCTCGACTAATTACATAGAAAAGCGTAGGTGGCATAGTTCTTGCAGTCAGACATGCAAAAGTCAATTCTGCCTCAGTCGTGGTTTTTTAAATAGTACAGTACTTCATTTATTCCTTTTACGCTATAATGTACCCACACTATACCTTTGTCTTCAATTTGAGCACTCACTGGCAGTACAGTATATTCTGCAAAATTTTATATTGCATTGCATATTTATAACAGTATGGAATTTTTACAAGCAAAAGTACTTGTGAAGGCGAAGAATGACCTGAATTGAGTTTACTCAAACTTAGTAATTTACAAGCTTTTCAACATGTACACTCCAACAAAATTAATGTGAACATGAAATGATGTTCAAGCATTTTGTGTTTCGTTTCATTCTATTTCCATTCAAGAATTTTGCTAAAATGTATTAGCTAACAGTGATCCTGCTTTCGAAAATGAAAATTCGCGTTGCCAAAGCAAGACATATGCCACTTGCTCGTAAATATAAATTTGGTTGGTGTTTCTTCTCGTTAATTATCAGTCTATGCTGTAATTGGATATTTGACTGTCAAAGTCAGTCATATCATAAGGCAGGTGTACATGCTACAATACAACAAAGATTTCTACATTTTCGGTGTGAAAATATATAAAACGAACTCTGAGGTGCGAAGAATTCAGTCGAAATGCACTCGAATTGGTATTGGAAGGTTCACATTGTTGAACTATAGATTCTCGAGATATACAGTAGAAAATCAAAGTCATCCCCTTGGCGTTCAGTAGCATGTACCACCTATCTAATCAAAGATTTTGTGTATGAAAGCTAGAATGTTATTATACACAGAGAAAACGATGCCACAAAGAAATTTATACAAACTTCTTGGTGATTAGAAAATGGATATGGAAAAATACGCAATTATATAAATAAAAATGATATGGAAAGACTAGGAAGGCAATACTGTTTATTGTACTTGTACCTAGATCTAGCTTTTCAGACTCAAAATCTCTAATTAATAACTAAGCGTGACGGGGCAGATGTTCATTCCATCGGGTCTCCGACGTTTTCGAAGATAGTTGAATGAGGGTTGCTCCCAGTGGGCCATAAAAAGCCACCTACACTTCCAGGTGGTAAATAAGATGCTCCTCCACTAAGACCGACCTGACATATTCGTTTCTTTTTTAATTATTTGAATTTATTATCACATACCCCAAAATTTAAAAGCAAGCAATAACAATATAACAAAAAGCATTTCAAAAGCTTGAGGGATTATAAAACTTTACTTTCGTTTCTGTTGTGTTGTTTAACGCGATTCAAAATAGTTGCTTTGTGCAATATGCATGCATTGGCTGACGCAAATTAGAACAAAAATTACAATGGTTTCTCCAATGCAATTTTAATGAGAAGAGGATGGAATGTAATTATTTTATTTATGTACAAATACCTGTTGGGTCCACAGTAATGTTCTCTCTGCCAACTGACAATCCGCCGCTAAACGGGATGGTAAGCTCTTCCATCGTTCTTCATCCCGCTTTCTGTCTCTATCAAAATTGCGATCAACGTGTCCCTGAGATAGAGGTGGCAATATCTGAGTTCTCTGAGCCAATTTATAACTGTCCTGTCGTGGTACATGGTCAGCGCGTCTACCGGTAGTACTAGCTGACACTGTAATGGGTGTTGGACTACCACCTCCTCTGTGTCTATGGTAGAGATTACGTTTTTGTTGCAACATGCGTTGCTGCACTAATAATTGCAGCTGCGTGCCTGAATCCCCGCGTATTTTAAATTGTGTCTGATTTTCGGGTGGAGTAGAGGGCGGCCTTAAATGCACTAGATCTAAATGACCCCTTGCTTTACCCGAATCTAAACAATAGTGATAAAGAAAATTAGATTAAATTATGAACTCCTATACATTTGCTTGAATTAGTGTGTTACCATCAAATTATAAACTACCTTGTATGCTTCGTTGCTTCGTTGGCCTATCTCCACCACCTTGCTGGCAAAAAAGCAGTCTGGGTCCACCATCTGATGCTCTACGGCCTTGGGAAACTCTTGATATTCTACCAGATATAGGTGATGGACTTAAAGGCGGCGGGGGTGTACAAGAAGGCAAACTACTTGTAAATGAATTTGCCCCCGTATAATCTGGTGGACAACCAGAATCAAAACTAGATTCGAAAAGTTCTGATGAAGAACTACCGCTACCGCCAGCAATAAATAATGTTGCTCGACTAGGAGGATCAATAGGATCCATAAGTGGTGTATCAAAATGATGTTGGTAGTCACTTAATCTTCGATTAACTATTTGACTGTCAATTCGTTGACTGATATCATGGTCTAGGCCTAGTCTATGTTCCTCAAGTTTAATTTGTGCTTCTCTCAATTCATCGCCGCTTGGACCTTCTTCTAGGTCACCTTCGGCACTACAACAACCTTCATCGGTTGATGAGCTAGTAGAACTGAATCTTTTCCCACTTCTAGTGGAGTCTTCACGTGTTCTAAAAATGGAAAATGAGATCTTTTTGAACATGCGTTCTGGACAAATATCTTTGCAACACCACGTATGAACATGGCAAGGCACAGTATGGCATCAATTATTTCAGTTATTTCAACTATTTTCAATAATAATACATTAACGTTGTCACTGGTTCAGTCTATCATTTCTATAAACTATAGCTTTCTATAAAATAATGAAATAAATAGGAAAAGAAAATATTGTAAACCAACTTAGTAACTGGGATTGTGAGAGTTCTATGTTGTACTCTCGGAAGAAACTTATTTTGCGATATCATTAAAAAACTGCCGAAAATGCTATTAAGTAGGAAAACCCAATAAATAAAGCAAATCAGAAGGAAAGCAAGAAAATTAAATGAGGTGTTACCAAAAATAAAGTGACAGGAACACGCTTCCAATCCAACCTGTCCCGATAATATCTCCAATATCTGCGTCACCTTCAATAAAGATCAACGTCCCACTAAGCTATCGCTGGAAATAAAAATTGTATGATTAAGCCATGACTCTTGGACAATTTTGACGGGCAGGATTGGAAGACGAATGGAATGTCCGCTTTTTGTCACTACAATTTTTTAATAAAAACATAACTACTCCTCGATAATAAGTAGACTGTTATCGATAAACGGACGTTCGTAACATTACCTTGATTTAAATTTGTCTTCTTTTCGCGCAACAGCAGGCCAGCAAGAATTGTTTGTTGTACCACTGGCGTGATGTTGCTTTAATCTTTCGAGTAATAGGAAGTATATAGCCACATGGTGATCATAGCTGCTATTCCTTAATGACTGTAATACAAAAAAATATATGTTAGTCATTTACATATTTTTTAACATAATAAGTCTATTTTTTGTCTCACCTCTCTTGTCTTTGTAGTATCTATCCCTAAACTGTGCATTAACCTTAGTATTTGCTTATTTGGTTCTTGAATGGATGATGATGGTGATCTTGCAATGGCTGCACAGACTGTGTCTGCTGCTCCTGCCATCCAGCGATGTTTCTTTATTTGTGGAATAGTATATCGCTTGGTTGGTTCAAGAACCAACATTTTGCGTATTAAGCTTTCACAGTCTTTAAATAAAATATTATTCAATATTTATTGATTCAAGCAAAACCATTGCATCTGCTGTTTATACCAAGATTGCATACCTGTGCTCATGAAGTATGGTATTCGAAATCTGCCACTTAGCACTCGATCTCTTAATGACTGAAGGGTAAAACCATCGAATGGCAGTGTCCCACATACTAATACGTATAACACTACTCCTAAGCTCTAAAATAATAAGTAGTATTATTCTACCTTTGTCCATGTGACAAATTCAAAAGGAATATGTAAATTGCTTACCCACACATCAATTTCAGGGCCAGCATAATGTTTTCCTTTAAAAACTTCTGGTGCAGCATAAGGGGGGCTGCCACACCATGTACTTAATCTTTCTCCTGGAGAGAATCTATTGCTAAAGCCGAAGTCAGCAATTTTCACATTCATCTGAGCATCTAATAACAAGTTCTCTGCTTTAAGATCACGATGTGCTACCCCTGTTGCATGGCAATATTCCACTGCTGAGAGAATTTGAGCAAATGTTGCACGAGCTCTTGGTTCTCCCATCCTTCCATATCTTGCAATATAATCAAATATTTCACCCTTGCTGGCATATTCACAGACCTGGTAAAATATAAAAATATGATTTAGAAATTAAATCCGAATGAGCCATTGCTAAACAAGATTCTGGTCAATATGATTACCATGTATATCATGTTGTCTGTCTCCATAACTTGGTATAACTTGACAATATGAGGATGCTCTAATTGCTTCATAATTTCTACTTCTCTATAAACTTTTTCCAGGTTAGTGGAATCTAACTGTGTTTTGTCGATTATTTTGATAGCTACCTAATAAACAAATAGAAGGATGTAATGTCTATGGAACCAATTCAAATGCTTGACTACATATGAGACAGATTTCCATATTCTAAAAATCATACCTCTGTTTTTGTGATACGATGTCTAGCTAATTTCACTACAGCAAAGTTTCCTTTGCCAATTGTCCCCTCGATATCATAGAATCCAACACGAATCTGCACCTTTCCTTGGCCAATGCTAGAATTCATTTTCTTACAATTTGTCTATCACTCTTTTACTTGGAATGGATTGATCTTGCCTTTATAGGAATATCTGGAATAATTCAAGGTATAGCCATATAAGATAAATGTCAAAGTCAAATTCAATACACACAACAAAAGTCAGTTTTTGTTATATGAATGATAATATTGAATCTTCATAGTCTGTTTAGTAGTTAAGAAGTTCAGGATATCACATAAGAGTAAAGGAGTCTACATGGTTGAGATACACGATACAGTAGTCACATTGTCGTACGCTCGTGAAAGAAATTTTTTGAAACGATGGCTTGTCGTAGTGAAATGAAGCTTTTTGCAACAAGTACAATAGATATTCCTAACTGACGTCATGGATCGACAACGACCTCTTGTCTATCGACGGACTAGGATCGATCGCCGTCGATAGCCCTGAGTAAGACAATAAAAAAGAGAATCTGGAGAAAAATAGGAGCGACAGAAGAGTCAGGGGTTGGAAGCTCGTTGAACCAAGAACAATGCGCGAGCGGTATAGTTCGGTCTGAACCGTCGAAGGGCAGGTATAGCGGCCGAAAGTCACAATATCAGTGTACTCACTTCAATTCCGCTCAAATTATCGGGTGTACGTTTTAAACCGGCAAATCTGTGGTACGAGCAGACGGTTGAAGTTGGTGTTGCCGACCTCAGTGGGTGCGCAAGGTCGGAAAACCGATGCCATCGGTGAGAAGTCCTTTAAGCTCGCGAGATTTCTGACAGTCCCGACTAAAAGCGACGCTTCTACATGCAGAGTTGTAGGAGCTTCGCCTAGCACAGTGGTTCGATACCGACTGACCGACAGCCATGTTGGTACCCCCCTGCACACCAGTGTCGGCGGCCTCGGCGTCTGTCTCTTTTCATCCTGCCATATCTCTTACTATAGTCCCGGCCATTCTTAGCGAACATTGCTACCACCGCCGCCACCGCCGCCGCCGGTCCCAGCACTACCGCCACCCCCGTCAGAACCGACCCCCGTGTCTCACCTCTCTTTCTCGATAATCACACTCTAGGATTCTATTCTCTTCCTCTCTCTTTCGGCAGCTTGCCCCTCCAGGCGGCCGCCGGCGGAGAGTGTCGTCGGGAGTGCACGCGCGCGCGTTATCTTCGACAATTGACGTCAACGTACTACTTGCCAGCGTGGTCTCATCGTTAATTGTCTACCGATGTAATTGCAAGGCAAATATCCCGAGTGTGTCGGCACGTGGCGTCGCATGGCCAGTGGTCACTTCTACTTCTTCCTGTCAGCACGATGCGAGCTGCTGCGAGCAGCTGACGCCCACTATGCGATACGTGTACTATGGGTAGGGTATACGAGAGTCCGGGCGCTTGCCTTGCCCGTGAACTGACATAATTCGATCGCACCGAGCCAACCCATCCGGTCGCCGCTTTAACAAGCCCTCCTGTAAATTACATAGCGGCCAAGGGGATAGACGATAGACGATAGACGACAATGATTCGTCACGGTCGCGCGATAGCTGTCGCACGTACTCTCATGTCTCCATAGATAAGGCGTGCTTCGTACGCCACCACTATCATCTGTCTATCGTCTTATTGAAGAGTCCCTGTAATTGATTCCGGTAAATACTAGTATCATGCCGATCGCCTTTTTTTGGCGGATTGACGTCAGTCTCTCTTTCTCGGCTTTTCAGTCGTCGCGCTACTCGCGCTTTTAATGGCGCGTCATCGCTTTTTCACTTTTTCTCGCTTGGTCCGATCTCTTTCCGTACTGATGCATATACGCGCGCGGCGATAATTCATCGAGCGTGAGCTGATTACCTCGAGTCTGGAAAGTCGAGGCGTGCGGCCTACTCCGGCCCGGCTCCATTCCATTGCTACCTCTGCCTCTGCCCTGTCTGCCATCCGTTAAACACGCCAAGTTTACCGTGCCAGGCCATGAACACACGTTCTCCAGCCTTGCCGTAGGTCAAGCGATACGAACATTCTTTTTCGGCCGCCTGTAATGAAATCAGCCGGCGGCCGGCAAGGTGGCAGAGATCAATGACGTCTTCCCCGATTTATAATTACCCACAGCTGAAAGATAAACGTTTGTGAAGACAGCAGCCTGCAATTGGAGCTGCGGAACTTCTCTATGGTTCGAGTTCACATCTTGTGATCTAGTATGCAAATTGGGGCTACTGGTGGGGGCTACCAATTACGCACGGAGCCCTTGAAAGCGAAGGACGAGTTGGTCATAATGATCGCCGGTTTCGATCACGATTGGTTCTTCCTTGTCTAGCAGAGGCGTACTTGCTCCCCTTGTGCGCATATCCGGTGACTAATATCTATATGTGTTACGAATGGAATATTCATAAAGGGTCGATGCAATTATCGCATGCCGGCTAAATGTTAAGCCAAAACTTATACTCGTTCACAGCAGGGATAGAATGCAGCTGCATGGTGCAGCATAGCGTTCAACTATTATATACACCTTGTATTTTAATTTCATATCTAACCACGTGGTATCGCGCATACGATTAGTTAAGCACATCGCGTGCACCGAAGCAGCCGTTCCGTCTTGTAATTGCACTTTTCCCTCGATGATACGGTATTTTCGTTGGCATCGTAAGCCAACCGTAGCATCGGAGGAGTGAAAGTTCGAAATATATCACTCTCCTCGCAGAAATATCGCGCGCCTTTCGCCGACGTATTTTCGGCAAGATCCCAAGTACGTCAAGCGGAATGTACGGTGTCGTGTGCGTCATAATTGAAATGACTAAAGCCCGCCGAATTACTGCACCCGTAGAAGTCCTACAAAGCGGGCGCGCGCGCTCGTCTTTTAGCCGGAAGCTCGTCGTAAATCAATCAAATTTTACGTTACATAAACGCGTCTCGTGAGTTTGTCGCGATTTTTACGTCAAGGCCTATCTACAAACCTACATTCACCCCCCGAGTGCTACCTGGCACTGTCTAAAAATGACACGCGCTAAATTGCTAGCCCGATTTCCAAATGACATTATCGGTTACAGTGCAAGTATTATTTATATCACAATAAATAAGTTCATTGTTGGTGATTAAACGGGCGACTGCCAGCAAAGGTCAAATCTACTGTTTACAAATCATTCTCACTTCCCTATAGTCTCGTTCACATTAGTCGAGCTATTTGTCTGCAGGCTTACTTAAAAATATGCTACTTCACACTGTTTGAGTTATCTTCAAAGAAACTCGAGAGGATATTTCGAATCAAATAAATAACAGGCTCGCAGTGACAAAGTGCTTTCAAGTTGCTTCGATTCAAGTAACTTGACTGATGTGAACGAGGCATATCTCCCGTTCCACTTGCTTCGAAGTGGAATATGTATAAGACACCAAGTGTTCTATGTTCTCTCGGAGAGCACTTCTTGTGGTTGCATTCAGCAGCGATATATCTTTCGAATCGCGCATCGATAATTGTAACTTTTTCATAAGATAGAATACGAGTCTGAAAGACCGAGTTTTCTTAACTCAAGTTCTTTTGGTTTCATATTTTCCGGCACCCTAGTCGATTGCTATGCTTGCGTCAGCTTTCGTACTACCATCATCGAATATGTATCACGTATGTACGATGTCTACAGATACAATAAAGTATAATAAGAATAAGACGCAACAGTGGCATGTAGATATGTTTCAATTAGCGTAGAGTGGAAGCATAGCATTGAGTGTGCAGTGTGCAGTTGCTAATGTCGAGTTTCATTCTCTGGATATTGCTTGCCGGCGAAAGGACACCCTGGTATTTCGTGGGTAACCCCGGCTGAGCGTGGTTCCTGAGTGCTTTCGGCACGGTCCTGCTTGACGTCATCGAATGACGTCAATCCCAGGCCCCACCAGATTCCGTGGCCCTCTGCCTTTGAAACGCGCGCTTTATCGTACTGCCGGCGTAAGAAGCAGAGAGGAAGACTGCCGCCTGCCACCGCTACATCACTGACGTCGCGCTCTATCCCATCAGCCCTCGCATTAACCACCCACGACCACCGAATACGCCCGAATGGATCGACGAAAGTTTAGCTGCTACGCGAATATGTTTTCTGACGACCACTCGAATTAAAGCGACCTTTCTACTAACTTCCCAAAGGAACTTGCGATAGCACTGGATTAGATACCGAGTGCCACATGCTGGATTACTTTGCTCTAAAGGTATCTCTAGAGTCCTGTTGACCTAGACTAGCTAAACTATAAGAAATCGTCTAATAAAAATGCCTGGTGTTGCATCAACGCAATCTTTCACCTGCAATTTTTCCTCATCATGTCTTTCCCTTGCTTTCAATTTATTAAGGATGACTAATGAATTAAACTCCTGAGATCTTCTCGATTCTTGGAAAGCTACGATGCAATAGAGCTGCAGTGGACTTAATCCAAGAATTAATCGTCTTCTGTGACAACGATAAATCAGTCGGCTTTGAAAAAGGTTGGAGCAAAGCGGAACTACTTGCTGGTAGGACGCTTGGGGTGTCGAAGTGTCTTTAAATTCGGAAATAGCGCCGTCTATTTCAACTAGATCGGTTAATAGTGGCTGTCATAATATTTGCTCATCGGTGGATTCCAGAATCATAGATTGCCGACGGTGCACACCCCTTAATGCGGTGTGCTGCGCGACGGCATGCAGCGATTTATTTCGGTCTCCGATCTACGTTCGGACTAATGTCACTATTATGTCGCGAGCGTATTTTCAGGCGGATTCCGATGCCGTTGGAGGATTAAAAAAGGTCGAATCGAATCGACATGTCGCTTTCAGGGACGTCGTGGAGGTAGTGCCTGCTGCCTCTGTTTCCAGTATGACGTAATGCGATCTATCCTTAATATCTAAGCACACGATGGCTCGAGCAGCCGTCAGCTTGGCATTGTGCACTTTTTACGCACGCGCCTCCTTCTGCACGATGCATACACACGCTCTCGCCCTCGGCGTCGCCGTCGTCGGTTACATAAGCATCGTATTATACTGCTCGCACTCTTTTTATTCGCCTGCGAGACACCTAATGATGCTTGAATCAGATTGCATTGCTGAGCCGTCGCCGTCGAGCGAGGGCGCAAAGCTCTGTCTGTCATTAGTTTCAACCAGCGATTCTTCAGACCGAGATAAGAGACACCGAAGGATTTTGCAATCTACACGTCTGTTTGTATAGTAATGACGAGATTGATATTAAAGGGAAATACATCTGTCAACGCTTATGGTATATACGGATACTGACTGATTCCTTTCGATTAGGTATCACTCTGCAATCATAATGCAAGCTCATTTTTTCCATTTGTCTTGTCGAGTACACAGACCTCGATCGAAGACAGATGATCGAGCTACTATTGATTCAACAGTCCAGTGTATGTTACTCATACAAATCTCATACAAATGTTACTCAGTCACATTTTCCAAGAATCTTTGACTCGATCACGCCAATTACAGAATCCTCCGGGTACATATAATTATCGCAGTATCAAAGATTGCGATTTTCAATTAACGACAAGTAAAGATTTACACCCTGTGTATTGCTAGACTTCGTCCGATGAAAAGCTCGCTCGCACGAACCCGCGGTGCGTTTGTGTACGTGAGTATCTTGAGAGTCCGGCGATGTTTGTTGCGATATAGGCGGCGCGCAGCATGATACCAGGAAGGTGTTGCAGTAAATGTGTCACGCGGTGCGTGAGACCCCGATGATAGTGCTTTTCCTGGATCGTAGCGTAGCGAGAGCCACGCATGACGCAGAAGGGAATGTGCACGCACAGCAGAGCGAAGCAGGTGAGCGCCACGTTAAGTCTGTTCCGTATTAAAGGTGCGCTCACGCTTAAGGAAAAAAAAATACTTGCATTGAGTCGAACAAGGGAGAATGTTTTCCATTGGAGATGAGGCTCATCAGCTTATGTTCAGCAGACAGGTGAGCAGGTGAGTCGGACAGAGAGGCTGTCGTGAGTAGAGCGTGAGTATCGCGTGAGCACGCTTATAATGTGAGTCGTGCTTCACCGTCCGGCCCCGGAGAAATTGTTTGCATAGCACGCGCATACCAGTGTACGCAACTATCGACGTTACATAAGCCCAAGAGAAAAAAGCTAGCGCGCGAGCGAGCGAGCGAGCGAGCGCGCGCGCCCCTAGGTACACGATAATGAGGGGAGCACGCTGGACGATTATGAGAAAATCCGTGCATGCACGGCAAACTCTTTTTCACCGGCAGCTGCTGGACGGTCGTTGCGGCCAATTGGGCTCTGCGGTCACGAGATGCGCGCGGAGAATGAATTTTAAATCCGGCCGTAATACCCGGGAAGCACGGGCCGCGCCGTTAACTGCCAAGGTATTGACGTCAACAGCCATTCTATTTGCGTAATTTGCGAAAATCGCTGGGAACAATCAGATTATCGTTGATCGGCGAGTACGATATGCACCATCCATCTAACGCCAGCGAGATAGCAGATAAAGGGTTTAATCGTCGGATCGTCCGCCCGACGATTTTCAAGTCGACAAGATTATTATTGCGCCGTGCGATCGCGTCGAGATGTGATATTACGTGTACTACTACGTACGTGCGACGTGCGCGTGCTTGTGCATGTGTACATTAGATGGTACGAATGTGTCACGTGAGACCGTTCGTGAAAGATGCGATCTCGAGAACGTCGAGCATGCACGTACACGGCCCTGTTCGATCCGCGCTCTCTTTAAGGGGATTGTACCAGTAGAACCGAGACGGAAACCTTTCTGTACTGCCACTACACTACTACTACTCAATGCGGAAAGGTTTCCTCGAGCGTGCTCCTATGGCTTATTCAAATCACACCGCCCTAATCGTTCGATCATATTCAACAGCGGCAGCCCGAATTAAACCTATATTTTCAGAGAACGCAACGGGCAAATAAACGAGAAGAATTCTTTTGCCAGCCAGAGACGTTTCTCGCCCCTTCGCCAAAGCCCGTCGTGCTCGAGGAACTTCGTTCCGATGGCGGAAACTTCTTATTTCCTGCCTTTCGACCAGCGCACTCCACGCTCGAAGGCTCGCTGCCTTGATTTCTTATTTTCAATGCGATTTTATCACGGTGCGCACTGGAGCGCTTGTTCAAATAAAGAATAGATAAAACAATTATGAAATTTCCCTCTCATTGTCAAAGTGTCACGCTCTTCCATCTTCAGCAATTTGGTTGACGAGCGATCGATTTGTTGCTTTGACAGTGGACAAGCTAATAAGATTATTAATCGATATCCAATCGATCTTGACAAATCTATCGGTGCCACTGACTGCAGAATTTATTTCCGTTCCGAGAATGCACGAACTTTGTACGGCTAGCCTCTGTTATAAGAAGATTCTATGCGTCTAGACTCTCCTACAGGAACATAGTATGAACAGATTGTACTACATCTCGATTAAAGTCGCACGTAAAGTCACTGACGAGTGATTCGTCGGGCATTTAATAAAATTTTTCCAGGGACAATGTGCTGGTTTGGAAACTACTTTGTTGTAACTTAGGACACAAAGAAAAGTAAATATTCTGCTTTTCGACGAGCGGATGCTATAGTACAATGCACGTATTTATGTATAGCATTCGCCCTCCCGTCTCCGTGCTCGTGCTGGTCTCGCCTTCCGAGAAAAATGCAGTGCGGCTTTGTGTCGGAGGATTCACAACGACAAGCCATTTCTAAAGATGCTCAGACTGCGCCTCCCTTTACTTCACTCGTTCGACATGCTCGTTCCATAAATCTCGGTATAGCTCCTTGAATAGTGAAACTTGCTCAGGATATATTAGCGTTAGTGGAGTAACTATTAGTATGATGTTATTGGTTCTTATGATAAATTGAATCACACTTATCAATGAATGACTAAATATTAACTGGCAGATGACTACTTAGGGAAATGATCAATTGGCTGCCGGGCTTTTCTCGGTTTCATTCGGCAATGCCGATGCACGGTATATAATCACGGTAAGTTTACAATTTATTTGAAATAATCGTTTGAAAGCTCACAGTCGATTGAACAAACGAACACTCCGTGACATCTAGCACTGCAGAAGCTGACGTGCACAGCTTTATCAGATGCTGGCGCCGAGTGGCGATAGTTTCCGTCAAGGCTGTGCGTCGGTATCTTATTTTACTGCAGATACCAAAAGCCAATAAGAGGATTTGCAAGAGCATGACGCAAAGACAAGAATTTTAGAGTTTCTTTGTTCAGTAATATCCTGATTGCTCGAAGAACTCTTGCACATCAGTCGAAAGAAAAGAATTGTAAACATGAGAACGAGGATCCTAATTCTCGAGAATTCTTGGAATTTGTATGACGTGACGTTCCAGAGACGGTTTTTCCCAGGTATGTTATTCTTGGAAATATACTCGCATGTTATGCATTCTAATTACCGAATGAAGGACTTGCTAGAGAATTTTTCCAGAGGGAAAGTAAGTACTACCCACTGTGGATAAAGGGGTTTGGGCCTCGACGGATAGGAGTTCCGGTACTGAGGGTAGTAGCTACTCGGCAAGATCGATATTATCCAGGTTTGCCTTGATAGACGCGCCCTTGCTGGAATGTTATATTTAGATAGACCCTTCCCTGGTCATCCAGTTGCAATGTACAACAGCGAAGTGTGCTCGATTGCCATACTGGAAGCCGATATTAACACGGTTAGCGATGTGCTTCTCATCACACAGAAGCATCTAAAGGAGGCGCGGCTTTGTGTACACTGTGAAATTCGATTCCAGTTCGGATAGATTTTCCGATAGATTTCGTTCTAAACTTAGGAACAACGGATTCATTTCCCCATCACAGCAGAATAATCCCAATAAAGTTCAGCGAACTTGTAGCTCCTTCTTGTTTTTTTTCAATTTCCTACGTTAAGTGTGTGGAACTTGTGCAATATGCGCATCGAATATTCCACGCGCCCCATATATTCTAGAGGCAGATTGCCGAGAAATTGTTCCGTCGGCGCAACACATTTTGGCGCGTCGATGGCGCTCGTTTTAATTATCTAGCACACGCCAGAAACGTATCAATGTTGGCCACTTTGCTCCTGGTAGCTTCATCGTGATGTAGGTAGGCGAATTTAACAGATGCGATGCTGCACGTGAAGCCTCGGCCCCCTATTAGCGAAACATGTTATGCCGTGATGAGAATTCCCGTGTAATTAAGCGTGACATATACATGTTAGATCGGTAATATTCCCGAGTGTGTAAGAGTGGCTGCTCGATTGGCGTATACTGCAATACCTATTCAGTCGATATCCATCGCTTTTCAACTACTATCGATGCCGGCTAGCGCAAATGCATGGTCTTTACTATTCCAATAACGGGCTTTATGGCTTGAATGGAGTTATCATCGAGAAACGATCAGATTTATGCCCCACGTTGCTACCCATTTTACCAGAGTTCGAAGGAAATATCTTGCTTATTATAAAACTCTTCAAATTCTTCTGACTGACACCAATACAGAGTTGGTTAATCTGGGTTTACTTTATTCCAAGCGACAAGACTATGAGTGATTTTTTGGATTGATTCAGTATCATTTGGGGATGGCACTGATATTCAGTTGCTCCATCATTGCCCCTGCTATACGTCGATATTTCTATTATAGTTGTATCCGCTTGTTGGAATGGGGAAGGGCAAAATGATCGAAGAAGATAGGAAAAATGATCCCGACGTGCAATGACGTTGAATTATGTCACGAATGATACTGAATTGACTATCGTTTGCGCAATATATTAAGGATTTGATTTACATAGGATATTGACAACAATAGCTCGATTTTAAATGAAACTGATCGCTTCGAGCATCCGAGTCCTATTTCAAGAGTGAACAACTTCAGTGCAAATTAGCTCTCGTCCAATCCCCGAATAATGAGGGGCTTGGCTACACTCGACAAGTTTTCCTCTCGAAGATCTCCCAACAATGCACGAGCTGAGCGAGCTGGTACTCGAGTTAATAATGGAGCCACGCCGTTCAACATTTAACGCGCGGAAAAGGCAAGCGAATTTTTCGACAATGCTTCCTGAACAGAAAATATAAACTGAGTTTCCTAAATAAAAAGACACAGTTTCAAACATACAAGTATTAATAAGTCCTGTTTCTTTGATGAAATTACTCAGCTTGGATGATCACCGGCTAAATTATAAAGTTAAGTAAAAGAGCAATAGATTTGCAACTTGCAAAAAGTTCCTTGAGCCTTTGATGTGCTTGAGCGGGAAAAGCGAATCCACGAAGTTTATCCGTGGAGTCCGCGTGCTCGGCAAGACGGCTCTTGAAGAAGTAACAAGTTGCCTTCTTGGCAAGTGGAGGGGGTATCGCGATTCTCTTGGGAACAACAGACCTCGTGTGTACATACACCAAGAGTCGCAAACGCAAAGATAGAAAGAGAGAGAAAAGTCGCATGTGCTTCTGTGTATCTATATCATACAATATACATATTCTCAAATAAGAAGATCCTTTTCGCGGACTCAATTCCAATGATTGCATTTCCTTTGGCAAACGTCGTCGCTACTCGAGGGATGAAAGCCCCTCATTATCTTCAGCCAGTACTCTCTAAGTTTCCTCGTTAGTAATGATTTCCATTCGCATTCGCTATTATTGGCCCGGCAGCCATGCCATTAAGCTTCGACGTATCGGAAACGCTGATGCGCGATATTCGATGCCGCTAATTATGAGCGACCTACATTTATTTGCGCCACGCTTCTACCGCGATCAATCGAACGCTCGACGTCGTGTTGCGCTCTCCTGCCGTTCCTGCCGCTCCTGCCGCTCGACGCGCGCCCGGTGAAATTGACATTGGTCATCGTTGGGATTGCACTGCTCTGCCTACGAGCAAGAGAGAGAGAGGGGCTGAAAGAGGGAAAGAGAGAGAGGCAAAGAGGGAAGAGAGAGGGAGAAGGAGAGGTTTGGGAGGAGAGGGATTTCGCGGCTGAACGGGCAAGCGAAAATCGAAGTAGAGCAGGAGGTTGCCGGGGGCTGGCAGCTTGTAATGGCTTGTATACGTACTGAAGGAAAAAGAGAGAGAGAGAGAGACAGTGAGGGGATTGAGAGAAGTGATTGACACTGCTATCTAGCCTACTACTAGATAGAATGATATTGTGTACTTCTGTGGCGTATGCCAGTAGCAGCTGCACTACCAGCAACAGGCGATTTCTGGCTTGCAGAGAGCAGGTTGCGTGGCGGCGCGCGTACACATCCCTCGGTTCTACCTGGAAGCTAGGCATATACGATATGCCTCCGTGATGTATTGATTGGAAGCTGTGGCTACAGGTGGCTTTCCAGCGCCTGCGCCCTGAGGGGATATGAATAAGCTCTCGTTCCCTTATTAAAATCCCCCATAAGCTTACGGGGAGTAATCGTTACCTCGGGGCAGCCTGCTAGTTTTCTCTGTCTCCCTTCAACCACCCTCGAACCCTGCCGCCCGGCTTGCTGCTCCAATTTTCTCGCGCTACCTGTCTACTCGGACGGGGAGGGAAACGGCGGGGGTTGATTTTTCGCCCGCAGGAGAAGCATGGAGTGCTCGAGCTATCTAGATAGCTCGAGCAGCAAACGCAGGGCTACAGAGAACCAGGCAACCAAGAGCTTCTCTCTTTTCTGCTGGGTGAGTCAGCTTCAAGAATGCTGTGTTCGAACGTTCGCGCGTCCCCTCTCGCTTGCGATCGATCTCTTGGCTCGGTTTCTCTCTTCTTAGAGCGACCGTGTTCATTGAGCGACTCTCCTCCTTGTTCAAGCTTTACTTCTCTTCGCTGTCGCTTCTTTCCTTCTGCCGCTTCATCTCTTCCTTTGACACACCATACGCTCTACCTTCTACCATCGTCGGAACTCGACCCCGTTCGCAATTCTTATTGCTCCCTTTTTCTTTTCCCTTCCACTTCTGGCAGCTTTCGGGAGCAGGTGGAGCACGCCAAGTAGCGTAATGGACCGAGCCGAAGGAGCCATGAAACATCTACGAAGCCCGTACTGTGTCCTCGACATCCACCTCATCCTACTGGTAACTTTTTAATTAGATAATTGAAGCAAGTGCTTATCCTTGAATGTGTGGTGACTTCTCCCATTGTTAATTTAGGTCTTTAGGTTGATATTTGATGAGTGGAGTTTGTTGGATTGCGAGAAGTATCTTGGTAAATTTGTCAAGCCTAGTCGCTGCGAATGAAATCGCTTGGAATGATATCGAACAATCATTCGAGTCGATACTCTTTGCTGGTTGAGATCGATCGAATAATTTGTGAACTCCAAAGGGGTTGGGGTTTAAAAGTAGCCCTCTCTTTCCCAGTTTTTGCCTCTACATCGTGGAGGGAAGAGGGAGATTGCTTTTGAATAATGTTTCGCATTATTTGCTCCCATTGTACCTCTTCGGGATGGCATACAAAATACGCAACACCTTCATCGATCCTCTTTCCTGATACGAGAAATAGCTAATTCTTTTGGCTGCAATAGGTTATTGATTTGAAATGAAATAAAATCACTGAATTTATATACTTCAATGTTGCATTCACTCAGTGACTATTTTCACGTACGCTAACTTGCGGAATGGAAAAGTAAGGTCTGCTAAGTGAGCAAAGTGTACTATGCTCTTACGAACACTCTATTCGTATCTCTTCTACTGAGACCCTCTACCTTCTCTACCTTCTTCACCTGTTATTTTTACCATCGTAGAAGCTACTATGTGTGCACGTATTGTCTTATTTGTCTCGAGTGTTACAAGAGTAAGTTTGATTTTGAAAGGGACACCCGTCTTGAGACTCGAGTATCGCTTAATGCATGAAGCAATTCGCAGAAGGAAGAACGTTCCTTGATGCAATCGTCCTTAATCAAATTCTTCCAGGTGCGCCTGCCGGGACACGAAAATACGTTTATTCCCTGGCGAACTGGGAGGATTTAATCGCTGCTAAATCGATCGAACATCTATCCCTTCCAGGGTGCCGATCCTAGTGTTGCCATCCCGGCCGACCAGGCAAGTGAAGAGTACCAGGCCAGCGCAGGGAATTGGAGGGACACCCGGCTGACGCGCCGGGGAAAAGTCGGCCGGGCTGACCTGATGATAACTGCAAGCTTTTCCTGGAAATTGGAATGACGCGCAAGGACTTTTCCGGGAATGCGTAATCCCTGGCATTCGTGGTGGCACTCGTTTTACCCCTGTATTCCGGGTCGGCCTATTGGAAGCTGGCGATTTCCCCCGGTTTCCAGGGGCCTCCGGTTATGTCATCATCGGCGAGCTTCCAGGAAAGCGTGAGCCTGGCCCTCCACCCTCGGTGGGCGCGTGTATACGTAAACGCGGCTAGTAGTATTACCGGGGGATGGAAAGGAACACGGAGGCACGACTGCGCGATACGCGCCGAGTGAGAGAAGCGAACGAGGCTCTTTCGCGGGGGATCCGACGTGCTTTTCCACCCTCGACGACGACAGTCCAGCCGCACCACCGAAACGCGCAGCACAATCGTGAGTAGACCTTCCACATTCTATCTATTCATTCGATACTTCTATCTTATTCACAATTATAATATTTCTTTCTATTCTATCACATATCTTGCTCGCCATCCCTCTTGGCATTCTGCCTTTGGCTACTTCTATTTTTCACACGCTTACTTTGCAACTGTGAATTTATCCCGATTTATATACTTGTACTCAGCGATGCACTAATATGTGCGACAATTTTAAGAATGGTATTACCTTTGTCCGTATCAATTGTTAATATTTTTCTCTTACGTGGAAGACCTCCGGGAAGCATAGACGAAATCCGGCGTGTCGATTCTGAAGCGGCGGAAGGTTCGTCGAGCGCATTGCCGATCGATCCTTTTCTTGCTAGAGGTTCCTTCAGAGCCTGTGGGAGGCTGATTCCCGACTGATAGAGCACGTATTTCAATTGGCTTATGTTAGACGAAAACGAGTATTTAATTGTTGAACGATATCGAGCAAACAATTTCATGCTCATGACTACCGCTAGTCTCGATTGATTCGATATCAATCGATCTATTTGCTCGAATATTCTACTTTAACGATGACTGACAAATTCCCGAGGAAATATATTTCTCTCCTCTGGAACGTCGTTTGCGCAGCTTGAAGTATTCATTAAACGATCTCGCCGCGGAAGCTGCTTAATGCAACGGGAAGCCACTAAATGAAATGAAATACGATAATAATAATGCCTCCCAGTAAATGACTCGGTTTTCCAGCCAGGAAATAAGTATCAGGTAGCAAGATTAGTGTGCAAATTTTCAGACGATCCTAGAAATTCGTTTAACAAAAACAAAATTCCACTAAAATTGCACCTTTCTAGTTTCGAGGAAAAAAACTTGCTCTCCGCGAGGTCTTCCGCTTATTATATTGAGAAAAAACTGGTTACCACTGAGGCATTGACTATGTAAACGCAATAAATCGTATTCCTCGTTGGAATTACACAAATGCACTGTCACTTCCTTCATTAATGTGTATCACAAAGTGTGAGTAAGCACATACTGATAGGATTGTTATATGTATGTACTTGTTAGACGCTATGATTCTGAAGCGCCAGTACTATCGTTTCTCCGTCAAAGGACGGGGTTCGACTGTTTAATTAATCCCAAGCGCTTTGGGGTGGGAAAAGGGTGAAACGTTTCATGATTTATTACGCTATATGCGTCCCTTAAGAGGTACATTCTAGCTTGCCTCAATACGTAACTTTAATTGGTGAAAGTCCTAAAGGAAACGATGAATTATACTAGCAAAATATATGAAAATGGTGGAAGAAAATGCGTTGAGCTTTCAATTTCTCATATTTCCAGTAAAAAAATTCTAACATATGTCCTAGTTCCTTTGATGCGTCGGGTCGCATATCCATGATGGATCAGTCGAAGTATCCGCATGTATTACTAATGGCGATATTTCGAGTATCGGATATTAATACAGAAAAATTTCAACAAAATATCAGTTGAAATACGTAGTCAGAGATACATGAATCTAGCTTTCTTCCACCACTGATCATATGTGTCTTCCAATTCCAGCGAACATCAATAGAAAAAAATCTTTTGCGTATGTATTATTATTATATAGTCCTTTAGAACTGCGAAGGTAGACTAATACCGCAGACGTTCTGGTGCAATCACAATCTCGAATTCAGCTCATGCGAAAGATAGCGACGGCGGCGAGGTATTGTGTCGAAAGGCAGTCACAGTATATCGAAAAATGGTCCATTTATCTGGAGTCTATGCCGCTTTCCAGCCACGGTAGCGCATTTGATTACGGCGTTAATAACGGAACCGTGTTGTTCAGAGCAGCCGTGACGCTGGCGTTTCCCGTCAAACTGAAAAGCTTGTGTGTTTCGTTCATCTTTGTACTGGCGCGCTCGTCCGACGTACGCGAAGTCAAAAGAAGTAAAAGAGCGGGAAAAAAAGAAGTAGTACTCGGCGGGAGCGAGTTGGTACGGCGGCGTTTGTTTCGAGAGGGTAATTCCTTTCAAGGAAGTGGAAGCAGCACCCCGTGAAGTGGCAGGCCTCGTTTCTTCGAGAGCGAGCGCGTCTGGCCGAGCGAGTACCTTTAGTCACTACGCAACCACACATTTACACATATACACGTATATCTCATATACTGAATAGTACTTTCTGCCTAGTAAGAGTAAGAGAGTAAAAGAGAGAGACAGAATGGTGAACTCGATTTGCCATGAGAGAAGTTACAGTCAGTATTCCTGGTTGGAGCACATATCGTACAATATATATGTCATAAAGAGCTAATATGTCATAAACGGCTGCGACTTTTAGACCAGTTCCATTGTTAGCCGTGAGAAGTAGAGTCGCCAACCACTGCCCTTTGATATTCGGGCGACTTGCACTTCCGACCTGTACTGTCACTAGATATGCTCGCTCTTTATGTCAGCCTTATACAGGCCGACACTATCTCTAGCATGCATAATTTCTTGCCGACGGGCAATTCCAATTGCAAATTCTAGTAGGTTCTTACTGATAGTTATAGCGATTCCAAAATCAAGGTACTTCCAATCACTGCAACGAGCGATGCGTTTAAATTAGGGCAAAGTTTTTCAATCAGTCGGTTAATTCAGTAATCTCAACTAGATGATACTACGAGGAAAACGTGCGGGTAGTTTTCCCTATCGATGGATAACTCTAGCGGATTTACCGAGGGGAATGAAGCAAGTAAGCGAGCGTGGAAAGCATCCTGACATGTATAGATACTTCCACATCGAAACCCGTAGTAACTGATGATCCTCTGCCGAATAAAGCCGCTTATCAATTTTTCCTCGTGTTCCGTTCAAGCTCGGGTTTTACCTTTGATCCGAGAGAGTTCCGTGGGCGCGAACGAGCTACACACAGGATGTATCATTGGTAGATTAATGGTTGCCGTACGTTCAACATCAGTCATGAAAATCGGACGAGGATTCCAAGGGAATTCCGTTCCCCCACCGGAAGGAAGGAACTCGATGTAAAGCTGTCGGTTCTGAAACGATATCTCCGTGCGCTCACTAATTTCTCCAAATAGTCCTTGATAAATCGAGGTCACGAACGAAAGGAAGCTAGGCTTTGGAATTATATTTCCTTTTTCACATTGCAATAGCAAGAGAAATCCGTTCGTCCTCAATCCAACGGTAGTATGATTCTCAGTTTACCTGTTAAACATTCAATCATTCATCCGCGTAAATATCTGAGCCAACCGTGTTTCTCTCTGCCAATCGAGCCATGAGATTACAGTAATTCACTGTTGCCCGAGCCGCAGTTATTTTAATTAATGTCTAAAGTACTTAAAGTACGCGAACACCAACACACCGCATACGTTTGTGCAAATTCTACAACCCTCCGTCCGCCGATTGTAGGTTCCAAGTGCTCAAGGTGGCATACACAAATCCCTGCGAGCATAATGCAGAACCCAGCGGTATTATTCAGTTGCTGAATGCGTCGTCGTTAAAACCGACTTAAAAGCTTGTATGTCGTGAAAAAATTGCTTCGAGTCTGTACCTCGATTAAAATATGTTTGCCATGATGTATTAAAGAACAAATTGTATATATTGTATACTGATTTGCTGGTAACCCTTCTTTCCACGAGATTTGCAAAAGTATGGCCTACTTTTTTCGTCGGTATGCAAATTATGCGCACAGAGTTATGTTCGGACAGAGAAGAGTTAGCTTCGATTTCATCATATTACGGTTAGTCAAATTCTCGCTGTATCGGGGAATCACTGTTCCATTCGGATCAACTTACAACCGATGGATCGTGTTAACACTAGGAAGATCGATGTATGTCCGCGTCGCTCTCGTTCTCGGATGTATCTCCATTAATTGGAATTTCGCCTGGGTAGCTGTTGCACGAAGGGAGCAGCTTCGCATCAGTCGAGAGGCTGGAATGAAATTTCCTTCCCTCGCCGTCGGGCGAGTCGATACACTCGTTTTTTTCCTCGCGCCAGTTACTATCTGTTCCTCTCCGGCTGCCGCCTCGTTTCAACAGCCCATTACGAATGATTCGCACTCCTTGACCGAGTGTTAATTTCAGTTGAGAACTTGATATCGTTCTCGGGAAATCGCATTTTCTCAACGTAACTGAGTTAACGATCTCTCCGGTCGAGTCGTTAAATAACGCTGATCAGTGCAAACGAAAGGGGTTGGGAAGAGGCCGGCCTCAAATTGAACGAGTGGTCCCATTCTGAACACTGACTGAGAGCAATCTGGTTGGTCGGCTTCTACATCAACTCGTTATCCTTCTTTCTATTTGCCGACGGAACCTTGGAAATGCTCGGCCGGGAAGCGGACGATGCGATTGGAATATTTCCAGATGCCACTTTGTCAGTTTGTCGGTCGCAACGCGTATGGCAGGTGGCAGGACTTTATTTGCCAGGAAAGGGGTTCGTTTGATCCCAATTAGAGAAATGTCTTCACTCTAGTGTAGAAATGTAATAAAATTGTAAGTAATGTTATAAGAAATGTAATAAAAACGGGTAAAAACGATCATGAGACACCGTTGAAGGAGACTTGTAAAATCGTGTCTGCCAAGAGTTTAACTTTTTCATCAACGACATCGGTCGAATCTTGGTTTACCATTCCTTGCATACCATTCAATATTTTCACTCTTCCGCACTGGCGACGATGAATCGACCCTGTTCCGCTGTCCGCGAAAGAACGCTTTTTTCGAGCACTTTTCGCAGCAGCTGCCGCTGCTGTCAGGTGGTTATGCAAACTTTATTCTCGATAAATTGAAATCGCGTCGCAAACAGGCCTGACACTGATGGAAACATGGAACTTTATGGTCTACAATAACTGTACACTTTGTAACTTCATTTCCCGGCCGTCATTCCTATGAAATCGAGATTTGATGGATCACACCGCAAATGAGGAATACTCATGTGTATGTATATCAGACAGACGTCGAAGTGGTGTTGCATGAACATCTAGGACTCTTTCGAAACATATAAAAGCTGATTGTCCGTTTTGTTGGGGTTTCCGGCACGAGGAGAAAGTAAGCTTGTTACTATAATGAAAATGTACTCAATTGCGGCAGCTCCTTTCACCTTCTTTTTGTGCTTGTGCCAATTACGAGCCAGCTTTCTCGGGGGTCTTTTCTTATATTAGTGTATCCAGCGAACTCCCGTAACTCTTGGGTATTACGAGTACTCCTTCAAACAGTCGTGTTTCGCGCTTCTATCTTTTTTGGAAATTTAACACTTCTATCGTTTTACGAAGTGGCACCGAACACGTTAATTCTTGAGAGCCAGTGTACTTATGTATAATTACATTTAAACTTAACTGGAACTGATACACTTATAAGATTCGACGGTCCGATCACCCAACACGAGCGAATCTTTGGAAAGCTTTAACTTTGTTTCGAGTGACCCCGAAACTATTTTACCGCGACTGTCGCTTCCAGGTTCTAGAACAATTAAACGAAAAGAGCGTTCCTGTGTAGGCGTACGATTGGATTCGCCCGATATGCATATACTAGACTTGCAAGTGTGTGTGCCTTCATTCGCGCTCCATATACCTCGCTACGCTTTCTGTATGCCCATTCCGATTGTATTCAAGATTAGAGCCAGCGACCAGTCTAGTTCAAAGTGTCGCTGGACGTACAATGAACAACCATGCGATCGACCTCCATTATCCCTTAGTAACACCGAAATGTATTTCCGTTTCTACGAGTTACGAGTTATATTTCTCGGATATCCAGAAGACTTTTTTTTCAAAATTAACGCACAATATCAAACGAATATTTAAAGGTAGTCAAAATTTACTGGTGTGATTAGAGAGCCAAACTAAGAGTGCCTTTTGCGGTATATTACGCAATCAGGCAACCTTCGCCAGTATGGCTATGCCAAAGTTTATTTCTCCCAACGTGCACTGGGGTTCTCTCTGAAGGGGAGAAATATACGCGACAACTTCCACGTTGCCTCTGAACATACCCTGCAATCTTTCGAATTTTCTAACACAGTTAATAGAAGCTGGTTAAAGTAACGTTTCGTGGTAATTGCTAACGGCAAGCACGATACCGCGTGCATAACTTCATTAATTTGCGGCAGCGGTTGGTAGGTAAACACTTTAATATTGCGCACAGTATTAAATTAATATGAAGGCTTTTAGTTACTAAAATATTTAAGGTAAAAAGTGATCACATCTGTCAGTTTCACATGATATATAGCTTTACATTGTGGTCAGCATTTCTCCTAGCTGATGATGCACCAGTTTCAATTATTCCCAGGAAATGGGATATTCCGCTTTTTCACACACGAGACTTCTAACAGGGTCGTTTCTCGGACTACTAGTACTTTCAAACAGCTTCGTGTTCGGACATCCACAAAGCGGGTGACATTAGATATGTCTTTGAAGAGCGGACGCTCTCACTTGCAATTACCGCAGAGCATTTCGTGTCAGAGCGTATATTTTACAACGAAACTTTGTCATTAAAAAATCATCTGACTAATGTTAATGAGGGTAGACGAATGTAGGAGGAAAAGGTGGTGGTGGTGGTGATGTTTTTGTCGCGCAAGAACACTGGGCTCATTACAGTAGTTGGACGAAGGGTGTTCTCCCTATGTTTGCCCGGGTGGTCTTATCACCGAGGAACGATACGTTCCACCTGATACCTAATCACCCCCAGTGGATTTACTCCTACTTCGCCCAGCCGTTTTACTTCCCTCTAGCCTGTGTGCTCACGGGTTAAACATCTTTTACTGGCTGGCACCTTTCGCCTGGCATGATCATCTCTACTGCAATCGCGAGATTGAAGCTCAACGATGTTGTCCCTTCGCTCTTATCTTGGATGGGCGCGCGCGATGGTGCGTCGTCGTTCTTGATCACATTAGTACTACCACCATTACCACCTGTTGAGACCGAGTGAACACTTGCTCGCTCGACGTTCTACAATCACGTTAGATAAATGGACTAGATAGTTACGTGTCGAGTGCGAACGCAGGTAGCCGACGATGATCGATCATCCTCGCCTTGAAAGCAATGGAACTAGTTTCAGTGGGGGTAAATCCAGAGAATTCGTACGAATTGTTTGGAATTTATATTTGAGGGATTGGTACGTCGCTCGCAAAGGTTTACCTGTAAATCAGAAACGCGTCCACATCTTCTATGTGGTATTAGTCAAGCACAGGTGCTTGATTGACGACTACATGTTGCTCGCATATACTGTTGGAATAGTCCCTTTGACACTGAAAGGACTGATGGGCGTAAAGCCCGTGGCCAAGCAAACTGGTAACATTTCAAAGTGTTTATTGTTGCCGGCAACATCGGGCGTTAGTTCGAGGCTAACAAATGGAAACTGACGCGCGAAACTCGATAGAACATTCTAGGTATATTGCAATATCAGGGAGCTTGAATTTATACAGAGAGGGAATCAAAGTTTGAAAAATAGGAAGCTGGTAATAGGGAAGTGAGTAGTGGAATAAGTTGGTACTCGTTTATAACTAATTAATATTAGCCAGGAAGGAGTACATTCGTTATTTTGTGCTCACAAAGAATCAGCCATGTAATATAATTTGAAAGGCACTCGAAGAATAATGATAGCCATTTAATTTGATTAGCGCCTGACTTCTTGAATTCCAATGGATCGCATTAATATTTCTCGATAACGATTCCAGCATATGTTCGCGGTAATCGATCATCGAAGAAATAGGAATCTGAAGGGGACTTCGAATCGTGCAGACAAACGCCACTTCGTTCTCCAATATTGTCGGCTCGGAATGAATCAAATGGTATTAGTACCCGGAAAAAACTACTGCGAAGCATTCCATTGCAAGCGAATCGAAAGATTATATAAAAGATTCCTTATATATGCAGCGGAAATATAAATTTCATTCGATCGCAGCGAGCACAGTAATTGCTCGGCTCTTTAATCTCGTTAGCGATACTTTGTCGTAATAAAAGAAAAGAAATCCCTTTGTGTTTCCAATGCAAAGCATAAAATCCCGATGTTAATGTAATATAATAGTACGAACATTCAATATACAGAATTCTGCAAAAAATAATAAGTTCACAACTGGTGCTTAAGCCAATGTAAAGTCAGAAAAGTTTTTAAGTCAGCTGTAAGCGACGGGAGATGGCATCTCATCAGCGAAGTACTTGATAAACTGGCTTTTTCCGGTCGGGCAAAATTTCATAAAACTTTCTGAAATCCGGCCGTTAGTCGGTTGACGTAAGGAGAACACAGATTGCACGTGTGCGTGTTCGGAAGCTGCGGCAAGATTTAGGATTATGGGGCTTTGGTCCGATATCCGAATAAAGATGTCGGTGAGGGGAAGAGAACAATCACAGGGAATTACTTCGGGAGTTATTTTTATCGGGCATTGTAAGAGAGCGGAGAGTAGTCGAATGTTAAAGGGCGGGGGAGGAAGGAAGGACTGATATCGGGGATGATCTGGTTAGAAGACTATTGGCCATTAATCGTGGTCTCTTGGCAACAGATAGGCGTATACGCCACGCGCGGGAGTGGTCCCTTTGCTGCAGAGAGATTGTCGATAATACGGATTGTACAGCCACCCATTAATCTGCATTCGATTTACATATGCTTATTGAGGGCCTTAAATGCACCCTCCTACCTCTCCCTTCTCTCTAAGCCACTGTCACTATTATCACCAGCTCGATATTGACCTCAATGCTTAGTCACTGATTACTATAATTCCGTAACAAGCAAAAAGCCCTATAAACTAGTAACACAGTTCTATGGGTTTGCTGGATGACAGCATTCGTAAGTTGGCAATAGTTAGCTAGTGTGACGTATCCTACGTAGAGGAGTCTCTCTTCACTGGGGTGCTTCCCGAATACCGGGAGTTCCACGTCGGGTCAAGTACCACTGCTGGAGAATGTAATCGCCGGGACGAGAAGTGAAGCCACTTGCCCGCAAAACTCCCTCGACAATCAATGTCGACGAGAGTGCCAGTCGATTACTTCGTCGGCGCTCAAGTACCTTGTCTCCGACCAGTGAATCCGCCGAGGGAGTATCTCGCAGGGAACTTTGGCGGACTTGCATTCCACCCCAGTTTTAGTTTCTAGAATTAAATCATCTGTAGGAATATAAAATATTTCCTACTATCTTTATATTTCAGTAAAAATTGTTTCACTCTGATCTATGTCTTCAATAATAAAAATGTGTACTTCAGTTAAATCTGAACTAAAATGTAACCAATTGTTAGGAACTAGTACGTCATAAGTCTGGTTCAAGCAGAGTCGTATGTAGTTCTTATTTATCTTGTCGGAAGATGAAAGAACGATTCTTGCGAGTGCGTGCACTGTCAGTAGAAAAGAGGGAGGACGAATAATGTTGACGGAAGTAAGGCATTGTTGTGCATTTCCTTCGTTGTAGGGTAGTTGAGAAGGAGTCGCCAGAAATCGTTCTAATAGAAGGCGTCACTCATTGTCTCTCTTTAATTTTTTATTCCATTCTCTGCTGTCCTCCACCTGCGCGTTCTCTTTCTGTTCGGCGGTGTACAGTATTGCAGAAACGCTTGCTCTAATGGAGTTCCTCCGACAATGGGTCTATTGTGAAGGCAGTGCCGGAGTACTGGCAACGTGTCGAGCTTCCCTTGTTATAGTGGCGTACTCCTCCGCCCTACTCATTCGTCTCCATCTCTCTTTAACGTGTGCATGCTTTTTCCTCTAATAAGTGGAACTTTCTGTAACTCGCATTCACCGCTTGGTTGCCGAGAGAGTTGCCCTTCTCCCCTTTTTAACGCCACGATGACGCGTGCCGGTAGTCTGACGATGATACCTGACACGCGGTGCTCTTCTGAATGAACTGGAAATTCTGTCCCATCGAAACTTTATTTCGGGATTCCGCGCGCATTCACGTAGAGAGCCTGTAGACGTAGACACCGAGAAGAGCGTCGGTGATCCATGCGCAAAAGCCGCAGGGATATTTTGAGCCCGGAGAGCATTAGTTACGTTTTATTAAGGCTGACGAAGGCTGCGATGCGCGTCCTTCGCGCTTATTTTTACCACGGCAACCATTAATCTGAGAATAGAGGCCGCCGCGTGAATGATAATAATAATAATGAGAGAGAGAGAGAGAGAGAGAGAGAGAGAGAGAGAGAGAGAGAGAGAGAGAGAGAGAGAGAGTGACTGTCGTAAACATCGGCACTCGACTCCTGCCGGCGGCGGTGGCGGTGGCCGACCGGCTGGGCCCCCCTTTTCTTTGCATTATCGTAATTAAATCGATCAGTCCGCTCTATTTCGAAGCGGACAGGCCCGAGAAGAAGGTAAGAATCCGCGTGTTCACGTAACCCTTGATATTCGTCTCGACTTTCGAATGGGGTTACGAAACCCAGAGCACAAAGGTGATAAGGGCCGGGGACTCGTGGACCTCAGCAAACAGGGCTTAAGCACGCTTTCGATCATTCTGTTACACTGGCAGGGTGACCGCTCTTCAGGTCACGAAAAGAGGGTTCCTTCAGGGTTCTACCCTTCGAGGAAGGCTTCTTCCTTGATCACTCTCCCCTTCGTCAACAAATGTCCCTGGAGTCAGCGCATCGATTTTCAAAAAGTAAGAGGAGAGAACGCTGGCCGATGTCCTCTCATGAAAAATTGCCTCTACGAATTGGACTTTCCCTCTCGCTGGGCAACACATAGTACCAAGCGCTGAGAAGGACTGCTCTCTGCCTTTGACTGTCTCGCATCTAATATAGATGGAGTCCTCAGGGGGATGTTTGCGGAGGATGCTTTAGCTGGGCGGTCCAGACGCGTGGCAGGGAGAGAGCGAGAGAGAGAGAAAAAGAGAGAGAGAGAGAGAGAGAGAGAGAGAGCGGGTCCACGTTGGAAGCCCCTGCGAGACTGTTATCGCCGAGGCGACCTAGTTTCCCCCGAAGGTTGACCCACTTCTCGGCTAGCTTTAACCGTGGGCAATCCGCTTTTGCCTCTACGTGGCCGCGTCTGCGTCTTCGTGACCGCGTTTACGGCAACACGCGTGCCTCTTCCCACCAATCACCCCGCATCCTGACAGCAGATGAACCTTCGAAAAAGTAAAAGCGCTACCCTCCAAAAAGTAAAAGCTATCGAACGAAAAGGTTATTTAATAAAAGCAGACAAAATCTTTATTGCCAGGTATATTATTTTCTGTCAATCTTGTGGCACATGGGAATAATATTTGGCCTGGGTGAAATTTCTGCTTGGATTGAGGCGTGCGTGCTGTAAGTGGGTACTCGATCAGGATGAGTGGCAGAGTACCGAGGGTGAAAAAGCTTAGATGAGATTTAGGAGAGGAATGTCAAGACACACGGTATTCGGAGAGTCGAGGAAAGCATCTACGTAGCCAAATGTACATAGGGAGGAAAGGGCGCACGCGTGCGGTTTTATTGTACACGGTGTGAACTCTCACGGCCAACAGGTAGCTGCGAAGCCTCCCCGGTCCGTATAAATAGACACAGCCAGGATCATCCCTGGACCGACGCGGTTGCTAACTCCGTTCTACCCTTCCTTACCCTCCTTCTATCACTACCACCACAATTCTCTCCCTCCACTGCTACCCTCCACTCTCTTACTCTCTCTGCTACTGGTGGCTCCATTCTCTCGAACCCTCCCTCGCTCTTTCAGCTACCATCGGTTGGAGGAACGTTAACATCACGATACGCAATTCTTGTCATAGTTCGACCAATACGATTTTACTCCGTTTTTTATCAACGATTTTTCGTGCTGATATTGTAGTTACGTTGATATCCGTATTGCGCGTACTACCTGCAGCTTTAATTAAGTTTCGGGCGTGCTGCTTCGTCAGCGAAATATTTCATCTCGCGCACGATGGGGAATCGATATTTAGGGCGAACGTTTGATGTTGATAATGAAGAAGGGCATTTTTCTCCAACCTTTTGAACCCCGAGGCAGCCTCGATGAAATGTGCCCGGTCTCTGGTGTCCCCTTTATGAATTCTGCTTTAACATGTCACTCGCTGACAGAGATTCCAGGATCCTGTCTCCTTAGGAGCGAGGCAGCTTTTGTTAGACAATTTTCCTTTTCATCGGATCCTACACTGTACAGGAATATTGGACAGGAACCTGTGCCCGGGTCTTGTCAGACCCGCGTTGCTAGCTAAGCTTTTCACAAAATTTTTAATGGCCCCTCTGACTTTTGAAAGTGGACAAATGCTTTCGTCGACTGACGCTTTCTATTGATTTTAACTTGTGTGTTATTACGATTTCATGAAATGAGGCTGCTATTATGTTTGCATCTAATGCATATTAATTAGTTGTTGGATCTGCTTATTGGGGGATGAATAGGTTTTCCGGGATACGCGAGGAAATGCTGCTTCACAGTAGGCACACATTTAATTTGTGTTCATTGTCAAAGCGTTGGCTTAGTAGAAACTCTGAATACGCGGTTCACTCGATTATTCCACGTGCCATTTCCTGCGTACCAGCTGGATTCCAATGCTTAATCCGAGGGACGGAATACGGCTGTGGAATGGGGAGTACCGCCTTTGAGGGGAAAAAAATGGCAGGGTTGGCAAAGTCAGTTTGGACTGATGGAAGTTTAATCGAGCCAACTGGGACTGGGAAATAACACGACCAACGCTACCTGTTTCCTTCTGTCAGCATAATAGATTATATATTAAGCTATACTTCAACACGCCCCTTGGTATCTAAATCCATCATAATGTATGACTAAGTATTGTCAAACTGTACGAAATGTTGAAATAAACAGTCCTTTAAAGAGAAAGAATAAAACTCAAGCAATTACAGAAAATATAAGGAATTCTGTCAACACGTCGAGTAGATTTAAATAGAATGAATAGAAGTTAAAGCAAATAAAAAATTAGACGGTTTTATTTGTCTTCTCTTATAAATAAAAAGTTTTTTACACTGAATTTATATATTTGCTCGTGACAGACTAATATATTTATTCAGAGTCGGGGGTTAACTGAACACAGCAAAAGTGAGTGATATTGGTCCTCACTATACCCGCATCTCACTGTGTTCACGTCGACTGGAATGCCCAGCAGTTTTTTTCTGAACCTTTTGACATCAGTTTTCCGCGGACAGTATCAGCAGCCCAATTAATATAGGCCGTCTATATGGGAGAGTGTGTGTGAGAGAGAGAGGAAGGCAATTTTCGAAATGAGCTGGTGCCGATTTTCAATATTTGATGTTGACGCAAATAAACTGTTGTTCTCGACTGAAATGTGAACGTCCCTATTGAAGTCGAGTACCTCGATCGGACCGAATATTCCATTTGGACGTCCAATTTCCACTTTTGTTGTGTTGTATTAACTGAAACAGAATAGCCCGTTCACCGGATATGGTATTCAATAACAGATACAAAGGGACAGCAACAAGTTGCAAATTGCTGCGTTGTTATCCAAACCTCCCTCCCTTTCCCTGCCATCCTCACCCTCTATATGTGCCTCGAATTAAGTACCGATCGTTGCAGCGCAAAAGGAATGCCATTTGCTATGTGGAAAGTTTTGTTCAGAAACTCGTAGGTCGAGTTAATATTGGCTGGAAAACAAGGGGGCTTTGAAAAAAGTACGGTTTTAATAATTCAGGGATTCATTATTGCTGCCCTGTCGAGAATTAGAATTTCCTGCCAAATAGCTCGTATATTGTAGAATATATTCCAATGAAGAGCAGTGGGAAGATTAAAGAGAAAATGTAGTTGTAAAAACACGTGGCTTCTTGGATGGTTTTTACAACCGTGAAGTACGCAGCTGGTCGACTGATATCATTATGAAGTTTATTATGGTGAAATATTCAAGCAAATTCTACGTGAACTCAATCCCTCCGCCTAACTGTCTTTCTCCAACTCTTTCGCTCGCCAAAAGGGCATTTCTACTGCAGTCACTACTCGCTTGATAATTCGTATTTAATTTGTTCATAATGAATTCCTGCCGGAAGAAACTTTATAATACACTACCGTGATGCCTTTAGTATAATAAAGGTCGTAAGCGCTCATTAACACCGGTAAAACAAATGTTTCATAAATCTCATAAGAGATTTTTCTGTCCGTGCTTCGCACTAAACCCTTGGAAGTTTATATTCTGCGCATGCAATTAAATCTTCCCTGGGTGGTAATAATGTACCATCCATTCGGCATTTTCCATGCATATGGGCTACTCTCGGAAAAAATATGTTTTTATCGCAAAAGTAAATCAAATACGTTCCGACATATCACGAACATACAGGATATATTTTTCATTGCCGGCAATATTCAAGCGTAACGGATTCCAGCATATCGGATGATTTTCAAAATTACGCTGAAATCGTTGCTGTTTGTACGACCAGCGTAGCACGCTTGCTAAATTTTGAATACATACACTGAATAAACAGTTCACATTTATTCAAAGAGAGAAATAGACTCACTCATACGCTATTCAGATATTCAGATATATTTGGAGCGAAAAATGTTTCTTTTCCGAATTGTTGACCGAAGTTGTATTTTTACATTAATAATACCATTACGGTGTAGCTGCGTTACAGAATGCAGCAAATAAAGAACCAGGAAAATGAATCTTTTATTCCTGGCAATGATAATCGTTTGCACCGAGGAATCTATTTTAAACTTAAACCGAGCTGCAACGGAGGGAGACGTGAAATTCGTCTGGCACAAAGTAGTTGAGCAGAGTACTCGTATATGCTACCGAAGGTTAAATGCTTTCTCGGTATGACGTCAACGCTCAACAGCATACTGGCGTAAAAGAAATTCACGAGTGCAACGCGTGTGCCGATGTATCTCTGCCGACAGAGCATGGGTGAACCAAATTTTCCAGGAGGTTTGGGAGCGTGCGACGAAGCCACCGCCGTATTTCTCGTCGGTGGGATCAACATATTTTGACGAAGTTAGCCAGTGCAGAACGTTTGCATGAATTAGAGTGGCGTTTGCCGTCGCCTCGGGTTTCGTGCGGCTTGCCAAAATGAATGTCGTAAAACCTTGCCTGGTTTGACGTTAACGGCGCTGCATAGACTGTTACCAGTGAGCAGCGTTCGTACTCACAATCGTTTCTCTCCGTTTTTCTAACCATTTTTTTTCTCATTGGCCCTCGCATACACCGCGAAGCGACGGGAAATTCAATTCTCGCCGAAAGCTGACCGATTCGAATCACCGGCTTGTATTGGTCGCTTCCGGTACCATTTCCGATTTCGACTCCAGTTTTCCAATTGCGCTTTGCAAGAGTTCATATTGCCAGCGTTGCGGACGTTACACGCACAAGAACCATTTCCGGGAACTCGTTATTCGGCAATTCATCATGCGCTTCGTGATGCTAAACTCCGTGGGAAAAGAACGAAGGGTCACGTGATAAAAGATAACGTAGACAGATTGGCAGACAATGCATTCAGTCACGACTGGCTAGACATATTCCGTCGAAGTTTCTCACGCTTGTCTACCTACTTTCCGGTGCGGCGGTATAAGTTTCTGTATTACTCTTTCCGAAAATAGTTCGATGGGGCTTCCTCTGGTTGGGCACTAAATCACAGTTTGTTGTCGCCGGCGTCGAGAGAGTTAGTACGTGAACAAGAATAAATAAGGAAAAGGCACATGGAAAATGGTGGAGAAAACTTTTCTGCGAAGTATACATAGTAGAAGGAGCTCGCAACACTTGGCCTGCTTTGCAGAAGTTTACCTTTCGATCGTATAAATTGAAAACGATCAGTGAACTTTATTCTTATTGTATCTTTTTTTCTTTTGAAAAGCTTATAATCCCTCATAGAAGTATGAACGAACGACGTTTAAACCTTCATTATTGTCGGAGTTCAATATTTTCATGGGTGAAAGCCGAGGGACGATTGAATTTGTCGTCTATTAGCATTTTAATGTCGTCTCCAGCACGACGCTTTTATTAAAGCACATCGACGCGCTCACCGCTACTACGCATATTTTCCGAGTGCGACAATAGAATTGAGAGCTGTTAGACTTAACGAGGAAAAAGCTAATTTGATTGAGTTTATCGCTGTATATGCTAGACGCCACGAACTACCGTCAAAATCAATCTTATGGTAAAGTTGTTGTATCCTGGGCGCTCGCAGGGCTTCGCTTAGTGGCTTTCCGAAATTCGTGTTGGTGTTGCCTTTCAAAGAGCCGAAATACCAACACGACGGAAGTGTAATTCACTTTACCCTGCTCCCTTTGGGAAACCGCACTGTGCCCCGCTTTCTCTTTCAACCAGAGTTTGCGCCACAAATTTTCCTCTCGGAAAATCTAGTCATCGAGCGATGAATACGTGTACAACTTCTGTAACAAACTTTCCCATCTCTTCTGTGATATTCCGCACCAGGAGCATTTTCAAAATTCCCCTAGAGGATTTATTATCTCTAGTTCATTACTTCATTTCATTTCAGGGATAGTGAAAAAGTTTGATCGCACTTTGGAATCTGGTAGCGTGAAATTTCTTTAGGAAATTTGATCGACACGAGAAGACCAGGATGCAAAAGCTGAGGGTAATAGCTTGTCGAGGCAGTTAATGTCGGCGGAGATAGCAAGTTGATTTAGCGTCCGTGACCGAACGATTTTCACCCTCTCTACCATTGCGCTGTCGATGTAGATATGGAAATTGCTCTTTTCTTACAAATAGACACACATCCACATACTATCGCTTGCTTCCAAAATTGATCTACCACAGCAAGATAGCTACAAACTATGTCAAAGGTTATTTACTTATCACCAAGAACGATCTTATAAAATAGATAAAATCTGCTTTCTGTTTCCTACAAGAAAGCACGGAATACACATATATCTGTATTATTACTCTGAGAATCCTTGACTTTCCCAACTCTCTTGATTTCCCCGAATCATACTTTACTACGACCGCCTCCAATCGAAGGGTCGTGGGTGGTCAGAGTTAGCCAGGGTAGTTTAGGATAGTCAAGGGCAGTTAAGGATGATCCAGGTAAGTCACGACGACCCGAATGTGTGCTCGACACTGGAATACTGATATTTGGATGACCAACATAAAAGCGATGAGTTACATACACTTGACTGAGGAAGAATGGGATCGCAATACGGTTACGGTATCAACGTTCTTGATCGGGTAAGAGCTGAACTGCTGGGTCTTTCCTGTCCAAGGGTATTACTGGGGACCGTGTTAAAGTGTCGATAGGTTCAGTCCTAAGGGAAGGACAAGGGCGCAAATGAAAATCGACTGTTACCGTGAAATATATCCTAACACTGGCTATCCTGGCAAAGAGCAACCAGTAATCCTAACGGGTACCGTAAGCGGAATTTATTTCCACATTTGTATTATAACCATTTCGAGTGACACTTATTTAATATTTGTTATTTCTCTTCGCCCCTTAGCAGCCTTAATACACAGACTTTAATATGCTTTCACCGAATGATTAATGAGATGTTTTCTGCTGGTGGTTTCACCGTTGCGTAGGGTGAATGTTTGGCCACCTCAGGCATTTTCTACTTCCGTCTTCGTTTCTGTAACTTTGTTTATACCAGGCGAGTTATTTCGATGTTGAAATGCAACACCAAGAGTATTTTCCGCTCGGCAAGAAGGGTCGCGCTCGTACGTGAGCTTTTTCGTGGGCAGGGCGGAAGCGAGAGGGGGAGAGAGAGAGAGAGAGAGAGAGAGAGAGAGAGAGAGAGAGAGAGAGAGAGAGAGAGAGAGTAAGAGAGAAAGAGGGGATGGCGGGGCAATCGATAGAGCAAACTGTTGATTCCGACCCAGACAGCGCCGGCCGCCGCCGCTGCCTCGCGATTCCGGATTTCGAGGTGCGGGAGGTTACCGCGCCGCGCTGTTTTCCCCAAACTAGTCCGCTGAGAATTGAAATAATTTCACGTCCAACAACTGCTCCTGACTCTTCATTCGCGAAATTGCTCTTTTAAAATGGCAACTCGGGGAATCAAGCACAGCAACTTCTCTTTTCGTCGCTTGAGAACTTAATCGAGCGTTAACTTTAGTGCGCGCACATATGCAGCTGTACCTCTTCAGTGAACATCGTCGGTTTAAGAACACGATTTCCTGGTACTCGACTTTATAGTCTCTTCTTACTGGCACAAATTTTTTCCCTCTGTGACACGTCGTGTAAGTTCCTCGGCGCGCGATATGCGAGCTACAAAATTCCAAAAATGAGAGGCGGGCAAAGAAAATACATGGCGTAGTGCTGCTCGGATTAAACATACTTCTACCACAAAAACTTGTACGAGAAATAAAGCACGTACGTATAGTATAAGGTACACGTAGTGATGTGTCATGAGCTTGAAATAATGTGTCTTGTTTAGGATATTCTTCTCTTATACAGCAAGCTCGACTTACACCATCGTCTAGAATTCTGCTAGTTCCATGTTCCAACCAAGGAACATGTTCTCACGTTGATTATCATGTGTGTACTACACTGTGATATGTGGTACAAAGACTTTGTTGACTTTGTCGTAGCAGGTGTTCAGTAGCCATCGGTTTAAATTAGCTCGTTGGCGATCGTTGACGAGGGTGTTGGCGCTGTTCTCTTACGCTGAGGAAACGCGTATATACTGTACAGGAAAAAGCGAGAAAATTGAAGGCTTTTATCCGAACAACCCTCCACTTCTTCATTGCTCTCAGAGTCTTTTTGCGTCGTTGCCGTGCCATAGAGTAAATAGTTCCATCGTAGAGAAAAAGCGAGTGGGAATGCGTTTTCCTGGTCACGTTGAAGCTCTTCTTTCGACACGTACACGCAGACATTCCCATGGGGTTAGAGAAAAATTGCGCGTGCAAGTTGTAACTCATTCGCTATCAGAGAATCTTCTTGCTAGCTAAATACCCCGTATGGAGTCTTTACTCTTGTGGTCGAAACAAATCGGCGCCCGTTTCACCACCAAGACTCCTGGGATCCTCCAGGCTTTGCGTGGAATTAAGCACGTTCCCACGTGTCCTACGTGTAATCCTACCGATTCTCGCGCTAAGGAAACCCCGAGCATCATGAGCCTTCCCCGCAATCGATTCACTCCCACAGGCATACTCCCCAAATTAGTTTCCCTAACGGCACACTTCTAACGCTCTATATTCCCTGTGACCTCGTTTTACCCGTCGAAGTGATGTGTAAAAAATGTCTGACATTACGGGGATCACGGTCGTGAAAGACTTGTTGCATAAATTAGACGTGAGCCAGAACGAGTTAATCTTCTGAGAAAATTAACAAGTATGAAACGGAGCTTTGATAGTAGTTTAAAGTTAGTGGATTAATATGTCTTATAGTAGCATATAATTCACTATGAATTGTTCAGGAAGCGTTGAAAGTTACGTTTAATAAAGTATAATGGTATTCTGGGTGCCGCGTGTCTGACTGCGATTGTCAGAATCCACTTATAATGGTAGATTGAAAAGTACTATTCTTTGTGGTGGTCAGTGGTTTCTGAAGGTCGGAAATTCTGAAATCCCGGTGAAAGCCGGTTGTGCATCGATAGCAGGTGGTTAATATCGTGGGCCAAGCAGCCCTCATCCAAAATCGATGGAGCTTAAGTCCCTGGACAACGAGGGCTGGTAGGATGGTGTATCACTCGGAACGTCGTCGATGCCGTGGCTGAACACATATATATATACGCGCACTCTGTTGCTTCGATGGCCAAGCGCCTGGCTATTTTTTTTCCCACGAACCGACTTTTTTCTCGGACCTTGTACCACGTTGTAAGCCATGTTCGCACTCTCTGTCGTGTTCACCTAAATCGGGTGTGCTCACTAATGGCAGAACTTGCTCCAGTTTATTCCATCAGCTTTTTTTTCCTTCCACGTTTTTTAGCAAGTGAATTCATTTTCCTGCTCGTCCGACGTGCTTCTGGGATTCTGCTTTAATTCCGCTCGTGGAAGTATAAGTAAGAAGTATGCTCGAACATAAAACGATCCACGACAGTCGTGCGCGCCAAGTTGGATATCATTTGACCGCGACATGAATATGTAGGTCGGTCCTTTCAAGCTTTGAATTCGATTTTACATAATTGGGCGAAGATTTCAGTTAAAGCCTTGAACTGAATATGTATTACTGCAATCTTCCCTACGAAGGATCCGGACAGTCCCTCGACGACGTAGAGAGAGAGTGTCGCGCAAAATCTAGTGGAAGTAGCTCCGTTTGTGGGATTCTGTTGACTCTGTCAGAGAAACTGTTTGTGCCTAAGCCAGGTTCTACTTCAAAGGGACAGCTAGCTCTGAGCTTGGAATTACATGTATATTGGAGAAATTGAGCGTGAAAGTCGTGCCAGTGAGATTCCAGTTAAATCCACGTGATAAATCTCTGGTTTTACGGAGCGCTCACTGGTGATAAGAGAACGGTAATGCGCTTTGCACCGAGGCTATGTCGTTGGTTTCGACTGTGTAAGTCTATTTCGGTAGCTGGGCTGGGAGGGTGGTCCTCGATGGGGACTCGGCTCTATCTGATCGATCGACCCACCACGGGGATGGCGAATGCAAAGCACGTGTCAAGGTAAAGCGGCTGCATTTGGATTCGGGAGAGTCCGAGATAAACCTTTGCCGAGGCGACCGACTAAAACCTACTCTCAATAAACTTCACTCACACATCTTTAGGAATTCTGTCTCGATACATTACGAGTAAATCAGTTCAACTCATTTAGTGACATACTGTGTCAGTCATCCGCATTTCAGGGTCCAGCAAATTTCCGGGAACGAGTTTAATTACCGCGTGACACGGTTTATATCGGCTGAAATATTCTCGGAAAGCGTTTCGTCACGACAATCTCGATCGGGATATCGAAGGTTGAATTGTGCGAGTAAGCAGTACACAACCTGGACGTTATCACGTCAGTTCATTAATGACGTCGCATCGTCCGCAATCAACAGCAAACCATCAGACTAATCTAGGTTGCAGCACACGCGGTGCCCACAGCTTACCATAATTAAGTGTGACTATTAATTATACGGTACGTCAACCATCGAGAGAGAGAGAGAGAGAGAGAGAGAGAGAGAGAGAGAGAGAGAGTAACCTTTTACGATTTGCCAGTTGGCAGATTGTCCTTTTCGTACAAATAATTACCATGACGTTTCCTTGTTGAGAATTACACAATGGAAACGCGTTGTACGGAGTGTCTACGGGTAATCCGGAAGCCTGCTTGCCCGAGTGTGTTTGCCCTGTTGATCACGGAAGACGTGATCATGCTTCGTGTTCGACAACTCTGATCACATTAGAGACGTGTACTTTGTGCTGAGCTCTACCACCGATACCATGGCGGTGCTCTTAGTTTGTATACACACGTGACTTCGAATTAGTGCTATGACTATAGTCCTTGATCTTACAAATCTGCTAATACTATGTTTACTATTTACTTTAATAGAGGATTCTGACAATTATTCTAATAATGTATAGTAGGATTTGAATCTGTGGAAAGTAGTGGTAGATGGGTTCGAGCTTTTATCTCAAAGTGGATTCAGTGGCTCGGACAATCCGTCTTGAGAGTTCGAATTGAAGTCGAGTGTAAACATACGGTTCGATATCTACAAATATTGTCTTATGAAAGATACTTACTGCGTACGATCTTGTAATTGTCCCACGAGCAAGAAGTTATTATGTGTACCAAAGTATACTTTCTATGAGATGGTTTCTTATTGATCAGTAGTATTAGCTCTCTTCCCAGAGAAGCTTGGATACATTTTAATTTCGTCCTTTTCCTAGTAATCACTCGATCGACTCAGCCTTGGCAGTCCCAGATGACTTCGACTGGCCAAGGAGATACGATACAAAACAAGCTGGGTGTATCAGGAATATTTCCCGAGTCCGAGATTTCCTTTGAACATGATTGCTTTCAGCAACGATCCGTAAAGGGTCAAGCTGGCCCTCTACAAATACTAATCGTCGTGCAACTTCATGCTTACGTGCAAAAGGACTCGAGTTGAGTTGAAATCTCCATTCCGCTGTAGTACATGCAATTCGTCACCGTCGCCTTTTTTCGGCTATTGAATTATTTATATTTTACTTCAGCAGAACTCGTTCGAGATTGATCGATGAGAGTTTTTCAACTCAGACTTTTGTGGCTCAATCACTTTGCTCTATCGATAGTAATAGGCATGAATGAAAGTTGCTTCTCCAGTTGACTCTATTCGAGCCAGTGCTCGTCAATAATCAATATGACTGTCGCCGCTAATACGAATACTATGCTGGGCGAGAGAAAGCCTCTCCCTTTCTTTCACACTCGCTGGCAAGCCCATTATCCGACATGCACAGCCACCGCCCCACTCTCTTTTCCACCGTTCTTTTCTTCCCACCGGGGCATTAATCAAGCGACGGGAGCTTCGTTCCTCTTGGTTAACGTGAAAGTGCGCTTCCATGAAGAAATATCACTCGCTCCAGTTTCATTTCAATATTTTCGCATCCCGCAATCCTTCCTTTCTCGATCTTTCCCACTTCGACTATCTTTGCAACCACTCGATTCGTATTTTAGACACCTGGTAATTTCGCACGGTGCTTGCTCACCAAATTGACCTGTCATAGCAAGACAAATATGACATCCATTCGACTGACGAGCTTTTACTAGTAGCGTCAAGCGACTTATGCTTCAAACAGATTTCTCTCTCTTGTGGAGAAAAACGTTTGCCGAAAGCTTGCGGCGGCAAATGATACTTGGTGATAAAGTGGTGCGAGAGCAAAGCTACTAAAGGGTCGCTTTCCAAGCATCCGGTTGCGATCGCCACAAAGGAGAGTCGGCTTCCCTTACACTCGGTAATCCGAATAGCTATGAGAGATACGAGAGGCACCGTTTGCTATCTGATTCTCAGTGATCTTCACTTTTATTTCGTCGAAAACACGAGCTTCTGTGTAATCTCGAGATTGATTTCGCCTGTTTTCAGAGCTGTGCGATTCGAACTGGCAGTGTCACGATTCACTTTGTACGATTGCAAAGCTGTGTGATACAGGTCGAACGGGCACGAGAGCTAATTAACCGTTAAAAGACTACGTTGGAAAAGAGATTGTTCGTAAAAGGAGGAGTTTTATCCGATGATAGGATTAATTTACCTTCCGGTTGCGATAAGAGGGGATTACGATTTTGTGTTAAATTGAATTAAGTTCTTGATAGAGTGATTCTGGTTGATTCGATACCGACAATGTGCTCTTGTATTTAAGACACCCTCTCTTTTTCTCCCCCATCTTTAACCATGCTTTAATTGCCCGATATTGATGGGTTTTGCCTGCAGCTTAATCCAGTGTGAATTTACCACGAATTCCAATTCAAGTTGCGGAAGATCTTTGACTAAGACTAATTGTAATGCAACGTTAGTTTCAAACTCATTTTCAATCGGTGGTCTCCATTAGCACTCTTGTCAAAGGTAAAGGGTGACCTCATGAGAGTGTTAGGGTTTCTTGTGTACAGTAATCGGTTGACTGGCAAAATTTCGTTTGACCTTCTAGGCTGTTTGCGTTGCTGCTGTTGTCGAAGCCAACTCCTGTGCGACAGTTTCTCTCTACCAGGGGCTGATACCGCCCAAAGCCATTAAATGATTTACCGAACCATACAGCTTTCATCATCACTTTTACATACGCCAACGCGTGGCTTGCCATATTCAGAATACGATATCGAAATAATCCAGGAATTTAATAGACGAGTTTTTTTTTCAAACTTTATTGATAGATGGTGAACCTTAGCATTAATGGTTGCGGTTAACTTTACTTCATGTATTTCCCAGTTGGTCCTTTTAGCAAAGCCTTATGCGAACATTCTGCCAGGCTAGCGCGGCTAGAATGTTAGCCGCAAGGAAGTTCCAAGTAAAACACAGGGTGATAAACGTGGTTTTATGGTAACTCCAAGTTCCCAAGTAGCTGGAAGAACTCCCTGCGGCTTGGGCTCGCCGAACTTACAGGATTCTTGGAATAGAGTACTATACGTATCATATCTAACCTGGCAAAGTCTCCCGAACTACAGTAAATATGGTCAGATATTTGGGATCCTCTTGCACATATAGAATTTCCTGGTGTTCACATACTTGAACAAGAAAATCTCATAATTACGCATGCACGAACTTTCAAGATGAACTATTGCTTTGAAAGTCGGAAACGCGTGCAAAAGGTTTCTAATGTCAGAAAGGCGGTGGAGAATAGTCTGAACTTGAAAGGCTATGGAGAAAGCTTTGAGCACTATTTTCCATTAAGCTGGACTTCGTATTTCCACTGACGCTCGCTCTCTCAACGATTGCACAGAAGCACATAGACTCATTATCAAAGTGAAGGTAACGCTTCACGTATTTCCAGGAAATGTCCGAGTTCGTTTTACAGTAAGCAGAGATCGGTGCCAAGTTTGACACTCGCTTCAAGCTTTTGTTCAAGCCTTGTCGTGTTACACCGATTTCTATTGTTCTCGGTAGTAAATACGTCATTATGCAAACGAGAGATCTTTCAGCTCTGTCGTGTCGACGTCCTTGTTGTTATCGCACTCGCACCGTTCAATCTCTTTGAGAGCTTTCTCAGAGAGCTCCGATGACTGCTTGAACAAGCTGGTAATGGAAATTGTACGGGTAAAGGGAGCCCGTTCCATACAAGGGAATCATAACTCATCGAGTGATTGGCTCTGCCATAAGTCGTTCAATATGTTTCATTAGCAACATCGATAACAACGCTTGCTATTCGCGTAACTCTAAAAGCTTCCACGGTTAGCTTCATCGACATAGAAATTCTTGAGCATGCTAGCTCGTAAATAAATCCGAACGAGGGAATACATTTATAAGAGATTCCCAGACCTACTTTTGCCGCGAGTGGTCCATCGATCACGTATGCCGGCAAACGGTGAATAACACACAAGTATGCTCACCCGTGGAGAAGCATGGCACACTCTCCAACCATCGGTATGCATTCGTAGATATCCGGAAACGACATCCCGGCAGGAGGAGGCAGCTTTTATCAAGTGGAGAAAGCTTAGGGACGTGCGTGCGTCAATGTGTAAGGTATATGCTAGTGGTAGCATATTGTCAGCGTCGCGCAGCATTTGCGCGCTCTACATATTGCCGGATAAAAGGGCGAAATTGTTGGGAGACATTCCTATTCCCGTGGTATGCGCGACAAACATGCTAAAAACTCAAGCACTAACTGGAGATTGGTTTTCTGACGGTGAATGGAGCGCGCGATCCCAGCCAATGTCTGCTGCTGTCTACCTATACTCCTAGCGCACGGCTGACCAGCCCTCGACTCGTACTACTTGCCGCTGTGCAGCACACTGCCACTTATCGGGCGGCGGCAAAACTCGATACTTGACCGACATAATAGACTATATTTTACATTCATTTCCAGGCGTTTTCTAGTAATGCTTGATATATATTTTAAATAGAATTAAAAGGGTCCTGAACGGAAAGTTACTAAAACAACTCAGTTGTTCTTTTGGTTATTATCTGTTTTTATTGAGAGCCACTGCTTGGTCTCTAATTGATTAAGGATACCCGACGCACCCGCAGTGTAAAATGATGGGGTATGCTTCGGATAGCGGGTTGATTAAATCAAGGCAGGGAACTACAAGTCCCAGTAGCTTGGGAGTCTGTATATGTGTGTATGGAACGCCCGCTGGCGAAACTATCCGATATGTTACGAAATTTATTCACATACAGCAACAGAATATGGAGTCCAGATATTGGATATCGGCATTGACCACGCGGAACTTTGCTTGCAACTAATTGGAATATTTCCCAATACTGGAGTGGTTTCACTGGAAGTCCTACAAGTTTGGTGCTTCTCTCGTTGCATTATTTTCCCTTCGCCATCCCTGTGCGGCTTTGATTTCACTTCGGCTCGGCCCACCTTTCAATTAAAACAGTCCACTGTGTGGTGCTTCACTTTTTCATTCGTAATAAAAACCACGAAATTTAATAGCGCGTTCGTCCGTCAGCTTGTACCTACCAATCAGGGCTTCCTCGGTTTGATAATTGCCTCTGGAATTCTCTCCAATTGCAATACTGATCCAGGAACGAATTGGTTATGTTTTCTGATAGTCTTTCTTGCCAATGTCACAAGAGAATTGCGTTGAGACGATAGAGGGTGAGAGGGAAGATTCAATCGAGAGAAAGCATCTACGCGAATGGTGGAAATATGACAGATTCCAATACACTGGTTTTATATGTGGCTTATGCTGGACCCTTACTTGTATTACCAACATCCGAAAGATCCCTGTTATTCACTGTTATACTTCTATCTCGAAGGGATAAGTTACGGTGACATATCCGTCAGTGTCTTCCGGTGGGTAAGACGGCTCGCGGCAACAAATGAGAGGTCCCTAGAGTTCGTTAAACCAATGGGGAAAGGGTCGCGATATAAATGTCTCCATGATCCTAGTACTTTCTTATGATACGAGATGTCACTTAATGAATTCTTCTTAAGACCCGCGGTAATAAAGATGAAACGCGGAAGGTTGTACATCTGTCGCACGCTCTAACAATTTACCAATGTGTCCTACCGGGGATCAAGGGCGTATTGGCTTAAGAGTTATCAAGAAAAATGTAGTCGAGGCACCCACAAATACAATCAAATACGGTAATTAACGTTATTTGTACCAGGCTAAAATTAATAAACCAATGCTTATACGAACAGTGCGGAAATGAAGTTTGAAATAATCAGGACACGATGTGTTCATGACAGTCGAAGTCAATCGAGGAAATGACATGTCCTCGATGATGTTGCAGGGAAGTTTGATCTTGGCATGTGTCTTTTGACGTAACAGAAAGCGCAAAAATAGCACACGCAAAATCAATCCGTGTGGAATTTCAAACCTTTTTCAACTAGCGAAAGAGTGTAAATGGATGGTGGACGTGAACAATTGATTGGCACACACAGTTTTATGAATAGTTATCGATGCCCAACACGCTTTCCTACTGGCTAGTTCACGCTGACGAGATGCGGTTGCAGGAAGTCTGCATGCGGGATATGCTAGTCACGTACCGCATCCCACGCAGAATCGCCGTCAGCTCTGCATAACTATTACACGTGTATGCACGTCCGAACCCTGATACGTATAAAGCCCGATTCACAGTAAAACAACCCTTGCGACATGTTCACGCTTAATAAAAAAATTATTGCATTTATTTAAACAGGAATATTTGTATTATAGATTATAGTATTATCAATTTTTCACTGAGGAATCGCATATGTGTGCGACAGAGAATTTTTTATCAGAGATGAGCGAATATACGTGTAGTGTGAATTACGCCTAAGGCCTGACTGTCCACCCTTGCGATGTGCGAGGGGCAAATTGCCACGATGAAACTTCTAGCCTTCATAACGTCGTTAAATCACGATCCCCAGGTTTTTGCATTGACGTTCTAGTTCTCTCTCTCTCTCTTTCTCTCTTCGCAGTGGCAACATGATTATCCAGCGAATTTTGTCGAGCGTGTATCTACTCTCGGCTGGTGAGTGGCTAGCTCCCACCTAATCCTCTTTAATGAGAACATCGTTACCCTTCTAAAAGTTAACCCGCTTACTTAACTACTAGCGAATCCAATTCCTTGGCTCTAATCAGATGAATTGGGCTCTCTCGGCCACCACTCTCGTCTGCATGGATGAGTGGCGGAGTGGGTAATGCGGATACATACGCATTAGCCGGATCGTTCTATATAGTAAGTCTAGTCGTACGAAGGGCTGTAATTTCGTAGAACATTAGCTCGAATCTCATAACGGTTAGCCAGTGGTGGCTTCGGCAAGGATGCACACAATGCTAGTGTTAGACTGGGTTAAACGTTATTCGGCTTAGCGAGTTGCAGTCGCCACCTGACGTAAAGCTTGTTAGCTGTATGCTATACCAGAGATGGTGGGAGAGCCGCTTAATGTGGTAGGGAACTTGGTCGAGCGGAGCTCTACCTACTACTATCCATGTGTCGGAAGTCAATTAGGAGCGACCGGAACTCATGGCCGAGGAGAGACGGTAACTATATGAGCGAAAGACAGATTTCGCAGAGGCCTCCTATCCCTGTGTGTGGGTGTGTGGGTTCCGAGGTAACTCGACCACTAAGTACATCACACTCCGCCAGCTGAGTACACTATAAATTCCAGGGATATTTATAGCAACTGTGCTATCAGGCTGCGGTAACATTGTATGTGATAATGTGTGTGTGTGTGTCGGGTTCTTGGTATCGAGTCAGCGAGGAGAAGAAATTCGAGGCGTTGTACGATGACATCGTCATATACGTAGAACACGAGCTCCTTTTAGCAAGAGCAAGCAAGCTTTTCAATATGGTGGATCATCCCTTGTATATTGCCAAGCTACGTCAGTATTTCCATGCTCCCATTTTATGAAGCAGCATTTTTAATTTAATCCCGCATACTTAGCCGTGCATGGATGTTTGATTGGACTGTCGATTAATCATATTTCACGGGGAATTCTGCGAATTATATAGCGCGTCGAGTCGCTGCTTTATTACACATCGCTTTGATGCGCTTCAATTGGATCGAGCGGGGAAACGAAAAACTCGCTTAATATAGCACTGGAACTGAAATTTAGTGAGGAATTTTTCCTTGCATCAAGGAAAAAGTGATATAAATTCCAGAGCCATAGCTGAAAATTCATTTTGTCGCAAATTTCTGTACAATCCCTTCGGACACAGTTGACTTTTGGAAACCTTCGGGAACTTTAATACAATTCGTCAGTGAAATGTACTTAATGACGAACTTATTTTACTTCCTTTGGTGTAAACGAGAAGTTTCAAGCAAGGGAAATTAAAAAATTATTTAGTTGAAATTTGAAGGTACGTTAGACAGTTTAGTGGTCAGCGATAGTTTATGTTTTCCGGGCGCGCGCCCGGAGAGAGATACGCTTAGTTAACTGTGCGGGAGTATCTAATTGGCCGATACAGTAAAATCTAATTATACCTCTGGTAAACACCGCAACGCCCGCAAAATAAGAGGCTCGTTAAGTGGAGCAACTCGCTTCTCGTTCAGCATCCCTCTACCCACAGTCTATCAGCTCGCGGGTTTGTAGTACGTTCACCTACTCGCTCTAGACATATACGCATACATCTTCATACGCATAGACCGTTCTCAACGGTGAACAATATGATTAATGAAGAGACTGTTGAAAAACCTGTCTTCGATCGACCAGACTTCTTTCGAGTGAGAGAAAGCCAGATGCTAAAAATGCTTCCTAGCGAAATACTCCTTTCAGCACTATTAAGTTTTTATATAGCTGTCTTCAAGTTTCGTTGATGTATTATCTGCGTGAGTGTCGGATATTTCTTAACACTATCGTCAAGAAGCATCATTCATCTCTTACAAGCAAGATAAATATGTTACTTCCAATCTATCTTGAGTTCGATCTTCACTTGAAGAACTTTGATACAAACTGAGCGATTTCCTCGGTGGGATGGATGCGAGAGTGCGTTTAATACCGGAAACTGGAAAGGGGAGCAGTATGGTCGGTGATAAAATCTGTAAGAGACACCTTTTAATGCTTGGACGACCGTAACATTGTGGGCTAAAGTGGGTTATAATGCAGTAAATCCGGGGTGCACGTAGGTAGCTTTACTGCGGGGCACGTCGTTCCCGTGCGAGCAGGGTAGACCTATTAGGGCAATTTTCCATCGGCACAATGTCCGCACTCAGGGCTTCTTGGTATTAAGATCGTGGTGGCAAGCGGCGGGTGCTCTGCCGCGTTTACCGAGTATCACTGGGAAACTCAATAAACGCTTAATGGCGGAGAGGCCTCCCTGCTACCCTCTAATGCTATCACAAAATACTCAACGGCAAGGTACTCTGTCTCGTACGCGCGCGCACCACTAGCTCGCAAATTATTTCTCCGTCGCTTGCTAGACGCGGTCATAAACACTTCACCAATTATTCCGTAATTCAGTCTGTCCCGAAGGATGCATTAACCTTTCCTAGAGGCCACGTTATTATGCGCTTGTTAATTGAAGATATACAACCACCGCCCAATAGAATTAATAGTTGAATCACTGCGAATTTCATGTGATAATGTAAGAATACAACTGTCCGTGCTATACACAGCCTATTATGTAGTAATGTTACTGACTAAACAATGGGAAGGCTTCAATCGAATAGTTTGTAAACCGAATCAGATAATACAGTGATTTTCCGTGAAAATTCAAAGTAGGGCATCCCGATTTAATAGAGCTACCGAACAGCGATGATCGGATTACACAGTCATATGTTCAACGGGAGCGTTGGATTCCCGCGCTCACCAACCGACTCTATTTCTGCAAAAGCCTGTAATTAAACTTTAATCGGTCCTGAGCGCACACACCCGTCCAATTTTGCAGGCAGCCGTTTCTCACCCTCGCTCTCTCCTCTTTCTCTTGCTCTCTCAGTGGCACTGTGACTTGTATACTCATTAGTGACGCACTGGGGAATTCGTCTGCTTTCGCGGGGACACGTTCCGAGGAACGCTTTTTCAGTCGAGCCACGCTCCTCGAGGTTATTTTGCCTGGTGATCACGTAATCGTTCTAGTCTGACCGACTGACTGATCGTCGTTTAATTAATTGATCGAACCACTCTGCTCTCTCGTGTTATTCCCCTGCGCTTGAAGGATTAGTTGTGATTAGGGCCGCTTGCGGTTGTCGATTTAATTGTGTTGTATAAACAAACAATGCACTTTATATTTTTAAATGGAAACCTCTTGTTAATTGGCATTTGATTCGTAAAAAAGATTACCATTCCCTTCGAGAAGAATGTATCCTTTTGTTTTATGAAGCATCAGTGGATGCAAGAGAAATGTTTGGGATGCAATTAAGCAGGATTTCATAATGGGCGTGTAAAGCTTAATATTATAATGAGGAGAGTACAGTAGTGCGGAATATAGGAGGAGATTTAGTCGAAAACGATGTATACTGAGAGGATAAACGTTGTTCAAGGGCTTTTGAATATTTTCAGGAAACACAATGTATTATACAAACATATACTATATATTGATATTGAGCGTTTAAAAATCGCTTCAACATAAGGGCAACTGGGGGAGATCAATATTCATGAGTGCGGTCATGATCTGGCTGACTAAGGCGTAGCGCTTCTCTTTACTACTGTCAGTAGTATAGCTCAATGGCTCGTCAGACCGATGCAGATTATTCACAGCTACGATTCTGATAGTTCTTCAAGTTCCACTAGATTGGTTCGCGCGTATCTCACACTGGACAGTACTCTGGAGATTATTCCTGGAGCTAGCTTGATATAAATCACAAAGAGCAGATTGCGAGGCTAGCTGTCCGTCTGGCAAAATGCACGGCTGACCAATGATAGCCCGATTCACTCTTATCGAAACTGCCCTCATGCTGGCTGATCGGAGAGTGTCCAGAGCGGGCCAACTCTCTTCCGCGAACGATTCTCTCTTTCGGCCTATGTGTTATCGGCAATCCCTTTGTCCCATTCGCTCGAAATAGAAAATGGTGCAGCGAGAGGCATCGTGCTCGGACGCTGCAAGATCGATATCGCGCGCGCGGCGGAAACAGCTTTTTCGCATTCACGAGGGACTGATCGCCGAGGGACGGCTAACCCTCGACCCATTCGAGGTTGCTGGGTCAGCGACAAAGTAAAATCTGACGTCAACGAAGGAAGGAGAGGTATCAGTGAAAGGGGACAAATAAAATGCTCAACTTTAAGGGTGAGTACCTTCCCCCAAAACTCTGGTGAACTTGTGCAATTTGGCATGTAAGTCAGATTGAAGAACATTCTCTGGACTATCGAACAGGTGGTAAGAGAAGCTTCACCAGCCTTGAACTTTCTGCCTTTCACTGAGCTTGAAAGTTCAGTGGTGGTTTTCCTTACGCCCATCGTTCTGCCAGATCTTTCGGCCTTGAAGCTGCTCTCCCTTGAAGGGAGGCAAGCAGACGGGCGTGCTCAGGGTGGCTCGCCTCGTAAAGGACTCTGAAATATTACCGCGGAAGAGGTACACGTGCGTGAAAGGCGTTGGGCGTCCAGGGTAAGAGGGCTCGATCACTAAGCTTTCAGTGCGTAACGCGACCCCCGCCATCTACAATATTCCAGACCGTATTTTAGACAGTTATTCGTTTAATAATATTTATAACCCTACTTCCGCCTACTTTTGTATTCCTGCCACGATTTTGACTTGAAAACCTGACGGTATTTTTCCGGTGCACAAGCATGGATCAGTCCAGTTGAATGCTCGGGGCAAAAATGGATGTGTGCTAGGAGGGCGTACTGCGATTGTAGTAGTGGCTGCGCCAAGGGAGAAAAGGTATTCAAGGTGCTGGCAGATATGCACATTTAAATAAAATGTGTTCGACGCCCAAGAGAGACTTTGAAAAGGTTGCACGGAATTACAGAGGAAATTCAATCTCCTGTTTGGAATGTACTGTGCCCGCGTGCGCGCGCTTTCCTCTTTGTTCTCAGGTTTCCATTGTTCAGACGGCATGTCTTGTTTAGAAACAAAGCGCTCATTGTACTTCGGGCGCGTTTTGCGAGTTTCCCCTATCGCGATCGTAGCGACGTCATAGTTTCCTAGGGATCTCTTGAGATTGACGGGTCGATCGTACTAGCTACTGGTACAAGCAGATCAGTAGCAGATCCTGTATGCTTCCGGATTGCATCCCTTTGCCAAGTTTCTTATTGAATGTACCATCAACAAGATCAAGTAGACGCTATACTTTTTAAAGTTAGATTGAGTTTCGTTCATAGAGTTAAATGAAGAGTCCTGCTAACTTTCTAATTCGACGGTTCATTAATCACTGTTAATTCGCAGAGAGATATTTAGAGCGAGTTGTGCAAGAATTATTTTTAGAGAGTCCGACAACTTTATGTCCATTTAATTCATCGACTTCTTGAAACGTAAGAATTCTGTCAAGTAAAATGCACTAGGAAATCACTGAATACTGGATAGTTTGGAATGATAAATGTCACGGCAAGATAAGTATTAGCAGGAATGACTCGTAATTAACGAGCACTTCGAGAGCTCTTACTCCGCAACGAATAATTAATAACTTTCCTGGAAAGCGTTTTCGATTGCACGATAATTAACCGTTCTTTTTCCGTACTCGTGGAGCTTGCGCATCAAAGCTTCACTAATTCTTCTCGTTATACATTTGCATTTCTCTACACCAGGCAGGATTAAATGTAAACGGTGGCCGAGCACGATTTATATTCTGGGTCATTAATACGCTTCGGCCGTAATTCGAGCCGAATCTGGGCATCTAATGAATAGCATGGTGCCAATCGATATGGAAATTTCGACAAAAAGACCGTACATCCATTTTCCGTATTCACACCGGCCGTTCGTTTTACATTATTCTCCAATTAATTCCGACGTAAATCAAACAGCTCCCTTGAATGAAGCCTCACAATACCTTCCTATCATTAATCTTTTATGATACTATAAGCTCGAAATGGATTAAACTTTAGCCCATGCCTTTGCGAGTGTAACTCGTATGATGTTCGATCAGATATCGAGGATCAGTTAGTAATACACTACATACAACAATACGTCTCGTACTATTAGTGCTCGATACTGGAAGCATCACTGCGTGTACACAATACTGAACCTACATTAGCGTTTCGTGCTTCACCAAACTTGGCTCCATATATACCTACTATATCTCGTCAACACGTAGAAGACCGTCGTAGTTGTTTCTATGGAAATCCACCCTAATTTCAGCTTTCCGCGTGAGAACCGTCATTATTTACAAAGTACATAGCAAATAGAATTTGTTCACTTCGTCTATCACTCTGTCTGTCTCGAGTTCCTTTAGCCATGCGATAAACATCTTATCGAGGAGTAGGTTCCGTAAATCCATCATCGTCCGGACGTTTCCATCGAGACGCAGACAGTAGTGAAACAAAGTTTCATTTGGCAGCGAGTGACTGGAACTTACACGACTAACGGCTTGCCTGTCACTTCGGTACTTCAAACTTACGAATATGCGATACTCCTACTCTCCTGGCGTGGACAAATTGTTTCCGAAAACCTCCCTGATGGATCCGCTTTGGCAAGTGAAGTGTGGCACTTGCCCGTTAGGACTTCGGCGTGTGATCCTACCTAACGGGAAACTTGACGAACACTTTAAAAGATCGGAAGATAAGTAATAGGATCAATTTTCCTGCACGTTACTTAAAGTTGGTTCGAGTTGATCTACGAATTCTAAACTAGAATTTAAGTTTATACATACAAAGTACAAAGACGCAGAGAGACTTAGACTATTTGGAATCAGCTCGGAGACTGCTGTCATTGACAGGTCCTTTCGACGAGGCAGATGCATTTGTGCGCAATCCACTCTGCATGGACTGTCTTAGCCGCAGTAAATTAACAGCAACTAACAGTGCTCGCATTAATCACGTACCGGCAGTTCACAGTCATGTGGACTGGTCGCCTATGATTTACGCTCGGTTCACTGTCGGCCCAGTGATTCATATCTAGTTTGAAAAGCGCCCAGTATTTCGAAACCGCAGTCTCTTTCAATGACACAGTGATTGAAGAAATTTCATATATCCACTGTGCTATTCATGTCGAATTGAACGTATTGCTTGTGTCGCGTTGAATGTTACGTTTGAATAAAGGAATTCCTCTATCTACGGACGAGGGTAACAGAGCGGATTGATCTGGATTAATGATCGGTTATATTACCCATGGGGAAATCGACACTGTTATTCGATCGCTTCCATCAAGATGGAGGTTGATACGAAGATCGGGTAGGGTAATGAATAATCCTAATTAACGTTGGATGTCTGACATTGCGGAAAGGAGAGTTGCTCGCAGTGGGCGTAATCGAGATGGAATTTAATGTAGCGGAATGCTTCGAACGAATGGGTTGCTTAATGCTTGTAACGAGCTACTAACGAGTCCCTCGACACAATTCGATGTAATCGTTCGATCAGACAGACACCTTGGTTGCTGTTGCGAACCCTAAGGTCCACTTCTTCGAAACTTTAACACCAAGGTGATTTAATTAAAAATACTTACTTCGTTACAACGTTCTATGGGTTGTTCGCTACGAGTAATAAATGGATAAGACGCCCTTAAGGAACTTAATCAGAGTGCCGAGCGCTTCGGAGAGGAAAGGAGCGTAGAGCCAAGGGAAAAGATAGTACTCGTATTACGGTAGTTAGTATTGTTTCCGACCGATTGCACTGGATCATTAGCATTGAAGGGGTGCACTCTACACGTAGAGACAGATTGTGCTGCTAGGCTAGAGCGAATCGAGAGCCAGGCATTAGTAGGTGTGGGTCTCTCGTAGTTACCGAGCTTGCATGCGAAACCATGGTTAATGGCAAAGTTTCCTGGGATACGACGCACGAAATTGAACCGAAATTCGATTAGGGCCTCGCCGCTTGACAATTTACCGGCTGCAGCACGCATCACCACCAAGAGGGGTGAAATGGGGAGCTCGCTCCACGTATATTGGAAAACAGAAAGGGTTTTCGCTGTACCGACATTTTTCATCTGGACGCTGTAGTTAAAATCTCACCGGTTGAAGATGATTTAATAGACATTTTTCGGTTGAATATATATAAAAAATTCAGGTTTTTGGAAGTAAAATTTATCGTGATATAGTAACGCAGACGCGCCTTCATGCAGGAGAATCAGATTGAAATCAGAGTTTATGTCGCCGGGAAAGGAACTATTTCGAAAGAATAGTCAGTGATATTAATAAGTGAAAGAAGGTAGAAACGCGTAAGATATTATTCCGAATGTCTTGGTGCGAACTTCTGGTTCATTTTATCCGACTTTTCCGGCGAAGTAGAAAGCACTCTCATCTCACGACCTGATTAAGGTGTCGCTTTTCGAGCGGGCTTTCGAAGCGCGGAGACGAATCGTTCTTCCTTCTCGCCTCTCGATCCGGGTCACGAGAAACTCTACGCCGACGTGTCCTTCATCCCCTGTTTTCCGGACCGGCTATCACTTCTCACTTAATTCGCGCGTTGTCTTCGTCTGCGCGCTCGAAGACTTACCGGAAACAAAACCTTGCCAAGCGGGATAAAGTTAGGCCGCTGTTCCTGTAAGATAGTTCTCGTTCCACTTAGCATCTGAAGCCAATTGTACTTTGTATTTCCAGTCGACTTAACTTTCAAGACAATTTAAATAGACGCATTAACCAAATTGAGTGTAAAGAATTGACAATTGGTTTTGGATTAGACAACTATTATACTACAAGAATAACGATTATCGAAGAAAGTTGCAACCTCGCAACTCAGCCGTCCATCAACAAATTGTTACCTAGAAAAAGCTACATTATAGGCAACTTAACCGATCGACTTTCATAGTTGCTGGAGGCTATGGCTTGTGCTGTGGTTGATGTATATTTTTCTCTACTTTTTATAAAAGTCATCCCAAAAAAATACCGCTTGCTTTCCGGAGCAGCGTTTATGGAAGAGACGTTGATGGGCCGATAGCTATGCCGTGGAATATTTTAAACACCATAGCGAGTCGTCTCCGTTCCACGGAACGCTTGCTACGCTTTTCTCTCGTCACTCGATCCCCAGGGCTTTTTATAGACACGCGTACTTTTTCCCGCGTGTATTCTATTTATTGGGGGGAGGAGAGGTGCTATCGATTCCGGGAATCAGGACGAGCAGACGTTAAAGGGACACGCTGGGAAATGACGGGAAGGATGGATTTTCATCGTGCTACGAAGTCCTTTAGAAATCTCTACCATAACGAAGATTGGAGGATTAAGTGGTCCAATGGGAGAACACGAGTGCAACTGAGACAGAGTATTAGGAAGAATTACAGTAAGTTCAAAGTACCTCTTACTTCTTTCTGGTGACGATATAATCATACAAGTCTGAAGTAAAGCCCAGTGGAAATTGAATGCGGCTAGCGCGTTAGTAGACTAACCCCTGGTAAAAGTCGAGAGGCTGTCCAACTTGTAAGGCGATGTTCCGAGTGAGCGCCCTTTTTGCGAAAGGCGCTTCTACCTTCTGGGAGTCTCGGGTAGGAAGTTCGAAACTCGTGGAAACAAGTTGCCGCGAGTACGCGAGCGACGAGTTGCTACGTGGAAATTCAATGGGGTCCCGTTCTCTATTGGATAACGGGGAGAATAGGATTGCGAATAAAGTGGGTTATTCTTACAACGAAAACCTCCTTGTCCACCCACCCCTTTTTTCCTGTTAACATCGAATTCCTTGCTCAAACCTATAACATGTCTTCTTACAACCAGTCTGTTCGTGGACAGTCGATAGCTCTCTTGTAAAGGGTCCGAGCTTCTTTTGAACGCTGGGCTCTCGGCCTTTAAGTCTCATCGAATGCTTTCTCACCCGTGAAAAAAAATTTCGTCGTTCACCTACATGTACGTCCGAGTTGTGTATTTCGGAGTGGGCAGCGCGGCCGTGTTACGGTTGGAGAGTCTCGATGGCTCGTCTATTCAAGTGCTCACCATCGTCCGGGTCACCGAGGAAACTCTCTTGGTTCTCTTGGTTGAAGCTCTAATACGAGGAGGAAGATGATACTCTTGGACAAAGTAGATTCAGACATAAAAGACTGCGTTACGAGTTGCTCTTCCTGCTTTTATTATTATCGTTGCCTTTCGTTAAATATCCGATGAATATTAGATGAATGGAACTCTGTTTCTTACTGTTCTCATTGTGCGCCGCTTAAGCTGCTTCCAGGTAAAAAATCAGACAAAGACCTTACCTTTTGTGTATACTTTTCGCAGTGCAAGGAAATCCTGACGGAAAACTCCTGAGAGGGCAAAAGCTCAGCGAATTTAATAATTCGTGAGATCCTTGGCATACTATATTGAAATCTGCTGGCGTTAACAGCAAGGTTTCGCCGAGTTATATAACCTCATCTGTAAATGCGGCGAGTGTCCAAAACACAGTGGATTCAGCTTTAATATTAAATTATTTTAGCTCTGCTCGGAATTTCAAAGTTTTGAATCATAATCCGATGTTATATGTTACATTGAAATATTTCTGATTTAACAGTGATTCCCCAGGATCCCCTTCACTTGTTTGGCGAGCTTAAAACAAATGCAATAGCTGGATGCCTCGATATGTAGGGTGCCGAGTTTTATTTCGCCAGGCGGTCGATTGTCAGAATAGGGTTTCCCCGGTTATTGGAAACGGACGTGCGATTTCGCCGTGATCAGCGAATTCCGCGAATCCTCCCGATTTGTTTTCCGAGGGCTTTTGTCTCGACTTCGTGAAAAAGAGGTATGAATCGACTTCATCATGACGAACGGTGACACTGTGCATTTTTCTACGTCGCATTCGTATGCACTCGGTGGTAGTAAACCTAGATCTATCTATCGTTCACAATGCTATCGGAAATTTCGATTCCTCTTGAATCGAATTGAATCTTCTTTTTATATTCATAACTGAGGAAATTTTTGCTTCGAAGGCAAGAATTAGTTCAAGATATTCGATATTCTTCCAAATAGCAAAGTGATATAAAAGCTCCCCTTGCAACCCTTTCTTCCACTTTAAGCGATCAATGCTACTCTCTGTCGCCTCAGTATCACTCTCGTGGTTATTGGATACATTAATATTACGACACTCGAGAATTTTTCACTGCGATGCGCCTGAAATATTTCTCTCGTGACTACGTGACATCTCGTTGCAAAATTATTGAAGGGAATATTGTTACTTCTCGGAGCCATATTACATCAGATAGAATTGTACTATATATCAGAAAACTAAGCACTACTAGTAGCGTTGAAGGACTGCTCACTTAATCAAGACGTTCGGTGTTAAAAATACTTTAGTAAATTTGTGAAGCAAAGCTTTTTCTTTCCCAGCAGCTCTAACGAGCTTGAATTTCTCACTACAGAGAGACATAAATTTTTGTCCAGGAACACGGAGCGCAGGCAAGAACGAGGGAACGATATTAGTTCTACTGTTGGCCTCAGAAGCCCTGCAGGATTCCCGGGTGGTCCTGTTTCACCAAGCGTTTGCCACTTTTCGGAGCTGGGCTGCTGCCGCTGCCGCGCAAGCTCTCCCTGTTCCTCCCTTTGTCTCTCCGGGTTACTCCACTTTTCCGTGCCACCGAAACCGTGGTCCCGTTGCGTTGCTATGGGGATACCCCTGGTACCTTTTGTTCGTCATCGAGCAACAGTGTGCCTTCCTCTCTCGTGGTTTTCCTTCACTCACTTGGTGCGCGCGTTCTCGCAGCACACACATCCTTCTTTCACTCGAGCTCGCACAGCTTTTCCCCGGGAACGCTGAGCTATTGCGCCTCTGTTCCTCCTCCCACACCCCTTCTCTCGGTTTCTCTCACTCCCGACGAGAATAGTTTTTTCATTTATTTCCGCATGCCCTACCTCACCCGCTCGGATATTTTATCGGCGGTCATTCCCGTGATTTGCGGTGGCATATACTGTCCTGACTTGCAACCCCTACTATTTCCTGGACAGTTTGAAACCCCGATAGCACAGGATGTGGCTCTATATCTCGTCGATTCTCGTGGTGACATCCCAGCCACGTTATCGGATTGATGCCAACCACAGAATTGGCAGAACCATTCGAGACGCGCGATTGGTACTTAAGGAAATTACTGTTTCTACTTGGTGCGGTTCATTGTCGACAATATCTAAATTGCTTTGCGTAATATTAGTAGCTATTTATAGACCGAATGTATGCGTATGCATCAGTTTGTATTTGAGATTAGTTTTGGCATATTGCCGAGAATAAGGTTTTGCAAGAGTTTACAATTTCTAGGCATCGATTTCTTTAGCGTTTAAGAACCCACCTGTGGATCGGTAGGTACTACCGTAAACATCGAGTCTTTTCTCGAAGCATCCAGGTACGCGTACCACCGGCACTCAGTACTTATCGTGCACGCGACAGGTGGTATATATATCGGATGAAAAGGGATGTATAGCCGTAACAAGAAAACGCTCAGCGAAGAGAAACCCGGTCACGTGGAAAAGCGGATTTACGATAGCTTTCATAGAATCTATCAGATCTCACCTCCACTTGTGATCATTATGCCGAGGACTTGGTGAAATTGATCGACGTCGATGATACACAGTTTGCGACAAAGTACTCGATGACATTTCTCGAAGTAATAGCCTGATGTACAGTAATGTATTATTAATTCAACTAGTAGAAACTCGAATCTTTTATTCCTCAAGATAAATTGAAAAACATGGTTCGTACGACTCGAGCTGCCATATCTTTCCAAGTCTCAAAGTCTTCTACTACGCTCTTTCTATCTAGTTTCCAATACCTAGGAATATATTCCGTGTGTTCGAGTGTTCCTTTCAGCAGAAAAGTATACGTCCTCTGTAATATTTCACAGAGCAAGCCAGTGACTCTCCCAGGGCGATGGAGGTCGAGCTTTTCCAGGAGCAACCGTCGCACCGTGGCATTAAGTCAAATGAGATCTGGGCTTTAATTCGAGAGGAATCATATCGGATTTGCGTGCAACGATGCGCAATGCCCTCAAGAGATATACACTATTTCGCAATGTAAGAAGCCCTGTCTGGTTTATCTGGAATTCCGTCTTCTCTCAGATAAGTCGGCTCACCAGATTCTGATATTGCTGTATTCTCTCTTGTCGTATTTCCGCTCTTATTACCATTCGGAGGTAGAAGTAATTTCGTGCGCAACAGTAGCAGCAGCTCTACGGTTTCAGTACTGTACTCTATGGTGCTTCAAAGCTCCAATGAATCTTGTGGAAGCATTGAATGCATCAAGTAATAAGGGGGGGCGTGAAAGGGTGGGAGTTTGAAGGTGAATTTCGGAGAAAGCCGTAAGGCGGAATGCCAGGGTGCTCATTGTGAGACGAGCGAATTTAACAGGGTACCAAGGCTCTCTGTCATCTACGTTCACGCACAAGGCAAATGTGCCCTCATTACCTCGGCATTCACTTGAATGAATCCGCTATCTGGTACAATTATTCGAGTACTGCGTACTACGGAACACGAAGCCGTCGCTATCTCTCTTAAATAGGCATCCTTCAGCTAGGCTGAATTCACATATAAACTCTATTTTGCGATATAAGCCATGGTTCATGGGATCATAAATCACGTAGGTAGCTTCAGGAAGCTACTGTTTGGTTTTCACAGCTTTTCCCGGAAATCATGATTCCGATTGCAAACCTCGCAATTTGCATAATGAAAACAATTATTTCGCTCGCTGATTTAACCGAGCGAATTGTCGAATATATAATCCACCATAACGGTGATCGCAGGATGTATGTATTCACAATTCCCCCTCCTTTCCATCGCTAATGAAATTCGATTTGAGTCTTCTCTTCTCTCATATAAATGTCACTTTTTTTTTAAAAAAAAAGATGAGATGAATTAATTGAGTGTAACCGAATCCGAGGCGAATAATTTACTGTTAATGCTAAGACCGAGCTTACCCTCGAAACCTGTTGTGAATATTTTATGTGTATGCACCGGGAAGTAATTGGATTCCAATAATTGAAAATTCTATTCGAAAACGATCGCCGCAGGCATTGGTGGACTGGATTCGCATCGAGTGTCATTAGAAAAATTAATATTGCACCCGTTCCAGCTCGGTATAGTGATTCTGGTTTCTGGTAAGACAAGATTTCGTAGAGGATTTCCTATCAGCAAATCCTCTTTAGATAGACTGTCGACTGAATTTTAATGGGAGCTTTTTCAGAAATCGTTTGCACGCGATAACCCACTTCTTTATTATACTATATACACAAAGACGACTCGGTTATTAAGTTCGAATCCCTTCGAGGGCTTCAAGATCCCGGCGATCTTCTTCCTGGCCTTAGTCATCAGCTGAAATTACTTTTCCCCTACTTAATAACCATCGACCTTACTGCGACGAAACACCGGTGGCGGGTTTATATCACTTTTACTGATTTATTAAATTCATCATTCGCGCATCATTAGTTCCAATGTCCCATTTTGCGAACCGTGCGGTTCTGGATCTAGTCATTGAGCCACGCTCCAATAATACGTCATTCCATCAGATTACTCAGAGAGCCTCCGGGCACGACCGGATTAATTACTATAACGGAATGAAATACGGTCTTAACGTAATCACTTTGTGGCGCGGCCTACATAGTAATAACACGACCTGAAAAACATTTCTCCAACTTATACGAGTTTTGAAATTATACTAGTTCATAAAAATACACTGTTCAAGTAAAAGAAGTCAGGAACCGTCAACTCGAACTGATGAAAGCTCGAAGTTACAAGTTTCCGACTGTGCAACTTGAGTAAGAAACTCGTATCTCAGCGGTCGACACCCGAGGCGTGCTTAAAAATAGCTTGTCACTTAATAGCGGGGGCGAAAAAACTTCTCTGACCAATATCAGCGAGCTGAAGAAAGGCATTCGCGCAACAAGTACACTGCAGGAGCTCTCGGATCGACTGAGACGTTGTCACGCGGTTCCACTCGGAGAATTGCTCTAGCTTTTTTATCGAGGTGGACACCTTTCGCAAAATAGCCGGTAAAAGTAGTTACACGAAACAGAATCAGTAGAATGAAAATAGCTGTATAGAATCGTGCTAGTAGAGCTCTTCTGCTTCGAGTAAGTCTGTGAAATATTTACTCGCAAGCACGTACTAACGAGAATCTAGCACGATTGATTGTAATGGGTGGCATTGTTTCACGCTAGTATTTGAGTTAAGTTATTAGGATTGCTAGAATGTGAATGATTAATGCACTTACGTTGCGAGAATGGAGACGTGATGGGTTGCTGCAGCAGCAGGTTGTTTTCTCCATCCGGACGTCTTGTTGAATGGGGCACACATCCGTCTTGTAATACGTCTGCTTCTTCTGGTAGATGTTCGTATTCGAAGTATCATCCTTTTCAGAGACCCTTGTACCTGTCCGACACTTTAAGTGCGCATGTATTGATCTGTATATGGTCAGCATTCCCAGAGTCAATGATGTCTTTCCTCTACCACCCAGTCGACCCAAATAATAAGTTGAATTACCGCTAGTTCCGCCGAGTTCCGATGTAATATAATCCAAGGGACTCCCGGTGGAAATGGAAAATCGCCTAACTTTACATGCGATTTCCCATATTCCGCCTCTTAACCCCAATCGCCACGATTAGCATACGAATCGAGCTTGGATTGGTCGAGCCGTGATTTTCCCGGAACTTTAGGGCGCATTCCTCTATTACAGGGGTAATGCTGTTACGTCCGGTTTCCCAATTCTCATTAACTTTGAAAATCTCTTTAACTCGAAGCTGCGAGAAATATGTTTTTCGATATTCGAAATATCAACCACTTGACATTTATATTCAGTGAAAAGCGGTGTCTGTGTCAGATTGCAAAGTTTTGTACAATTTCATTTTATCAAGCCGCAATAAGTACGATAAAAAATAGGCGAGGTAATTCAAAAATCAATCGATGTACTAGCCGATATTGCTTGTATTATCCTGTCGCGGCCATGCAGGGGAGGGTTACCGATGGAGGAGCAGAACTGGTCGGTACTAGACCAGCTCGATTCTAGGGTGGGCTTTTCCAGGCTTAAGGGTGCTTTATCAGCAGTGGCCTGTTCCTCGAGAACTTTGATATCCATTGATAACTGATATTCCAGCACATTCTATTATTACCATTTGCCAAATCTATTGGAATCTATAATTTTCGGAAGGGGTGTTTCGTATTCTCGAATATTTAACTACAAGTTTTGAAAATAGAGTTCATTTAAAAGTATTAACTTTTTTTGTGAATCCGCTTTAAGGAAGAAAAAGGTAAAGAAGGTGTACGTTGATTGTGCAAGAAGAGCACTCTTTAAAACTGCCAATACTCGATTCTTATCTGAGCGTACATATTAAAGGGGCGAAGTATAAAAGAATCTTGGGGGTGGCACACTCAGCACTTCTTCCGGGCTAAATTGCTTTCTCTTCCAGGACCCGGCAAAGACGATGCTCAGTGATCTTTCGCAATCTTTCATGAAGGAAAAAAAGTTTGTGTGTGTGTCTTCTTTCAGGTCGGCCAGGCCCTTGCCATGCGATGTCGTCGCAGAACCCCAGACTACGACAGGTCGAGAAAATCATAGTCATACACATACTATAAGCTTGTTAAGAGACTTTGACGCTGCTAGTTCGATTTTTCGACAGACACACGCGATTCCCCTTTCTCTCTCTCTCTCTCTCTCTCTCTCTCTCTCTCTCTCTCGCATCTTCTCCGACTATGTAAATTTGTAAATAGTACACGAGTAAATGCACAGCACTAATTGCATACTGTACATATATATTGTTATACGAATTATGCATCTGTCTTGTTCGCATCTATGCTTTTTGGAATTTTGCATTCCACCGAGCTCTGCTCGGCACACTTCTTTATAACCAACTCTATTAATCAACCCTGCGTTAATGTGTCTGTTGTATATTGCTCACTTATTATTCTACTTTAACTTTATCCGTGCCTGTTATAATCAAAGATCAAGCAATGACATTTTTTTCAATTAACAAGAACTGTACTTTGAGAATGATTCGAAACTACATAGATCATATTTTCTTGATTTTCGAATGTAACAGGACTGTATGATATTGGATATCACATTGCTCTCTTTTGAAATGATTCACTCGCACAATGGGCCCATAGAAGCGTGGTTTCCAACGTGCAAGTTGAGAGAGATATGCCTGTCAGTAGATAGTAGTATTACATATTTTTCTATCATTTACCGCCTTCTAGATATTGGCCGTGCTCTCAAGCGGTGAAGAGTAGATTAAAATATCACAGGTATAGTTGGTAGATCCCACAGCCTTACCATGTAAAGTAGTGGTTGCAGATTGAATTGATGCTCAGTAGACAGTCTGTACGTACGAGAAGAAGAGCATACCCTTTTCTAGTAGGTTCTAGGTACACAAGGAAGCTCGAGGAGCATAGAGACCTAACAGCAGGAGAAACCACGACTTCGATCAAGTGTTACTCTTTCCGAGCGCTCTGTTGGCATGGCCTGGTTTCACGTAACTTTGTCGTTGAGAATTGTAAAACGCGCCTTGAATTTGCACCCGCTCACCTTGCAGGGTGATTAACGTCGAGGTAATTTCTATGATATCTAATAGATATTTCTGGGTTTCCTTTTACAGGACCATGGTGTCGATATGCTTCGTGTGTAATCGGCCGATCCTGACCGAGCAGGTTAAATTGATATGGACCGGCGGCAATGGCTGGGACGACCTTATGCGCGAGCAGGTCCAGGAGGCAACTTTAAAACAACGCCTCGGTACGTTTTCATTTACTTATAATTCCATTACATATCGATTCCTGAATCACTTTCATTTATTACCTCGAATTATATATTCAATGATTTTATACAGGAACTGGAAGACGCGATTCCGCCACTCAGATCAGTCCGATCGAGCCGGAGCCACCAGCATGTCGACGACGATCGAGTTTCGCCCAATGGACAGACCTACTAAAAGAATGGGGAGCTGGTGGGATATACGGGAAATGTGGCCGGGGTAAGCTACGTCGACGCGAAACCTTGGCTGACATTGAGAAGTCAACACCATGGTCGAGACAGACGACTACGGATGCCAGCCATCTCGAAAGACTCCGGAAACGGCGGGAGAGCTCGGTGGACAGCGGTATACGAAGCCAAGTCTCCAGCAAATGGCGAGCAGAGCTGACAGACTTGAGGAATGACCTCACCAGACATTGGAGTAAGAAAGAGCCTCAACCACCCCCTGCTGTCATCTCGCCAACACCACGGCGTGGTAATTGCACGCTGCGATGGAAAAATTGATGTTTCGAATACCTTTCAATAAAGATACTCTACTGATTTTCATAGACATTCTTTTGATCAGGCTCAGGAGAATCGAAGAATTCCCGGCGTGGTTCGGGCGAAAGCACAAGGAATCGGCGAGACTCTGGTATCGCTGGGCAAATCCCAAGCCCGGGTGAACGGAAGCACAATTGCCGGCATCACAGGCGTAGACAATCTCAGCAATCTGTCGATAGCGGGGCAATCACGCCCACGAAGTATAGAAACGATCACGGAGTGGGTGGCTTTAGTTCCGACAGCGCCAGTGGAATGAGGTATGCAAGGACTATTCAGTATTTTGATTTGCTGGAATAAGTAGGAGTATCCTAATAGGACACTATTTTAATATCACGACTCATGTATGTTTCAGGGATCACTTGAAATCGCGGCAGTCATTTGACAGATCGAGTAGCGTCGAGACGAAGACCCATTCGAGCGAAGGAAAGATCCTGACGCCAACAGCAACGACGACGACGCTCTTGACCGTCGAGGGTAAGATTAATGATCTTAAGATCATAATTTGAATAAATAGAATGACTATGAATTCTCTGATGGTAGATTCGAGACTGAATCGTGATGGGAAGAATCTGTCATTGGACTCGTCGACTCCGACAATCATCATGTCTTCGGTAACACCACCTTCCGTTTCACCAACAACCGGAAGTCACCCTCTTCTTGGAAGCCCGGCACATGGTAGTTCCAGTCCCATAACTACACCTACGCATCCTCTCCAAGCGACTCGGAGAGATTCGATGACCCAGGTAGGATGTTTCGCCAGCCGCAAGTAGTATAGCTTATGCTACAGTTCGTCCGCCCGGACGTATACCGATCTGTACACTATCTACTGCGCCAAGATAAGATACGCATTCTAATCGCTGGACATTATTGCACGGCAGTGTTATTTCAAGGCACGGGAGGCTTCACCGAACAAATTGTCGAGATTAACGCGGCAGGCAGCGGCAGTTGACGAAACGATGCAATATCCACCACTGGCGGTACGTCGGGGAAGTCAACCAACCCTGTCATCGGACGTTGATGAGGGAGGTATGCCCTAATTCACTCTACAAGTCAAATACCATTCTTCTACGATTGTAGCACAGAATTTAAGTGGCTAAGAATTGGGTCACATGAAATTGCGTGACGATAGAAATTTTATTCGAGCACGAAGCTGTCGATCAACTTAAGGAGTCGTAATGAGAGGTGACGCTGCTTGTTGAAGGTCGGAAAGCCCGTAGAGACTCATTGAGCCCCGATTCAGCATCTTACCCGAGGCGCCGGGACTCTCGCAGTCATCTGAGTCCCGACAGAGCGGTCGGTAAGAGGGATATCAGTCCTAGCAGGCACCACAAGCCTCAGCTGAGGAAGCAGTCGACATCGATGACTGGCTGGCCGCCGAGGTATTTGTAGTATTGATTTCTTGATTTCAAGCTCTCTATGAGGGCCACTCTTAACACAAAAATTACTTCTCGAGAAATTCTCTTTGATATTTTATTACGATTTGCAATCAGCTTTAAGAGAGTTATGTGTCTTGTTTCGTAGATCAGAAAGTTCATCGTGTTCATCGAGGGATCCTAGTCCATGTGCTAGGCCAGCGAGCGACCAAAGTGCTCCAGTAATAAGGAAGGAATCAGCCACGCAAGAGATCATGACCGCACGAGGTTTTCGACGACAGAGTACGACCGAGGAGATGATAAGGTGTCGGAATTTTCGGAGAGGGAGTTCGCAAAGTGATGAGCCGGTTAGTACGGTAACACTGATTAACTTAAGATTTTGAAAAAGAGCGCTAAATTTTTATAGAATGATAAATATAAAGAAGTATAGTGTTTCGCAAATTTCTATTATTTGTGTAGCTCCAACGGCGACGAAGGGACAGCTCGGCACAAATCATCAATGGTACCTTTGATTCAATGACCGCGGAGACGTTCATTGATTTCTTCGACAGCAGTACTCAAACTGGTGAGTACTCATTTACTGATATGTAAGATCTATCGTATTACAAGGTTTCGGGGTTGTAAATAAGAATCCCAGTCTATTATTGTCATTTCTACAAAATCAGTTATTGTAATATTGTTTATCTGTATAATTCTTAAAAACCGTTCGCCTCCAAAGATTAAACATGAACTCGGTTCTTTTATTTCTCTTTTCTGTAGAGAGAAAATCTTGTTAAGGTAGTTGGTCGCGAAAATTTCGAATCAAATTTACCATCCGAATCGCGCCCTTTCCACCCCCGATTCGCGGCATGCGCGTTGTATCCTGGACGACGCCGCGACGCTTCCGAGTGTCTTGCCAGAGACGCAGGCGTGGTGCCAGTGTCTGTAGTACAGGCCGAATAACACGGGGTGCATGACAGTCAATATACTGGCAAACAGAAAGCCAGCTCCAAGAAGGTCCTGCCTCGCCAGACACAAACGTGTGTGCCCAGTTGTTCGCCCCTAACATCACTTCGATGGAATAACCCGACACCCTAACTTCATAGTTCCATTGGGGCGTCGAGGTTGAGTATCGCCGAGTCCATAAAGTCTTGGTCGAAGGCAGTGTGAGATCCTGCAGGATTCGGTGATCCAGGGGTATCCTGTCGTCCTGACGATCGACGATCGAATAGATACACCACAAGCAGGAACACCATTCCTAGTGTCAACGCAGTTAGGTCCCTTAGGATCATAAACTACCCTAAAAACTTGCCGGAGTCGCGATCTCTTGTTCTCTGATTGTGAGTGTGACAGTGCGCCAGCAGGATTCGTCCCAGTAATATCCTTGCCGTGGAGTCCGTGTTTACTTGCACTGTGAATCGATCCCGAGGCAGACGCTCGACGCGTGAGAAATAAAAGAGCAAGGAATCTTGTTTGGAAGGTCCTTAAGTGACATAACACGACTAGAGCTGCCGCCGGATGACAGGTTCGATTTTTCATTAGGACGAGGAGCAGAGCAGCACGCGGCCGATGGATGGGTGTCGGCCTGGCTTGATGCAAAATCGAATGATCCCTTTGCTTTTTTCTTCTATCCTATCGTTAAAATCGGTCATCTTTGAGAGTTACTCAGAAGCGATCCTGAAGACGCTGCGCCGTCCTTAACCGGCGTGGCGAGGTCCGTGTGCCACCCTGGTGTCGCGCACTGGCAGGACGCAACCACTTGTGGCGGAGCGCGCACAAAACACACTCATCTCGCTCCCGAGACTCGTGCCCACTTGGAAACTCGCCAGGCTTGTCTCTGACGGCCGAGGCTTCCTCCTCCTCGACGTCTTCTTTGACGAGTGATTCTCCATGTGCTCTCGATCGACAAGTTTGACGAACGTCTCGCGGCATCGCGTTCCCATGACGCACGCTGCACGTCGTCCCTTTTCCACCGACCAAGCCATGTTCCACGAGTGATTGGTGTAACAACAATGTGACAAGTCATGGAACTGAGAACTTGCTTAATTGGGGATAGACCTGTCGCATCTTTATCGGCCCCGATATGCGACCACCACTTTACGCCGAATGGGCAATTTTGAAGGTAACGGCTCAACGTCTTATTATAGTCCTTATGATTCCTATCTTTAATGCGGCAAGCTTTTACATTTGCGGTAGAATTGTGAAGAAGCAGACACTGGGATATTGCTGTAACCTACTTGTCCACGTCGTCACGGTGTTTTTATGACCCGTTTTACGCGCTTCATGATTAGAGGGAAGAGACGCTCGCCTCGGTTTGAAAGGTTTTATTGCCCCAGGTGCTTAATTCCGTTCTAATAAAATTCAATGTCCTGATACGCCAAGCTGTTCCGATAACAATGTCGCAGACATGAGAACTTTACAAAGGATAGAGAGACGCTTCTCAGATTCACTTGCACAATGGTAGAATTGGAATAGATTTTCTAGTCAGTTCTCATCCTTTAGGTCATAACTATTCGTTATAGAAAACCTGGCCAAATTCTATGCCGGAAGTCATTTTCTGCATCGTGTCAGAAACTCTAGAGAATTTCGTGTTTGTTGAAAGTAGGGATTTCACTTGCAAATAACGTGCTTTTGCGCTAGGCTATATTGAAGGGGCTAGCGTCTTTTGACCTCGGAGTCATTCTATGATGGACATATCACCATTCTGCGAGGCGAGACCATTCGGTGATGTTGATTGGGTAGTCAAGGGAACTTTACAAGCGAAAGGAACGCCTGGGAAAAGTGCTCGATCGAGGGCCGATAAGCTCAAGGACTCTCGGGCCGCACTCGAAATTATCGAGACATCTCTCAAGCGACGAAGTTCCGTGTGACGAGTACCCCGCATATCTTAATCGGCGCCCTTTATTTCGCCTCGAGGCCCTTAATTATTCTTCCCTTATCTTCGAGGCCTCGTCCTTTGTGACTCGACGCACGCGGCCAGGGATCGCCGTCGACGAACGCTTCTTAATTCGTGTGCCAGGGGCTAATGTAATTTCCCCAATCGTGGCCGAAACCCCGACTCGACTGGACGCCTGACCCATTTCGAAATTGCTCTCGCACGCTTCGTTCGCGACTCTTTCCCATCGGTATTGCTGCGGAATAATAAGGTGAAACCCCACAGTTCGCCTCTGCCACCCTCGATTTCTCTTATCCTGGGAGAATACATTCCAGCACACCTATATTCTAGCCGGACAGTATTGCTGTCTGCAACGCATCCATTCCTAAACTTCCACTCGCAGACAAATGATGCGGAGGAAGAAGCATGAAAGTAAGAAGAGAAAAGGATCATTGGTCAGCCGGTCGGACAGTTTGCTCGACCACTTGTAGGGAGAATGAACAAATGGAGTGCGATGTCTGCCGTCTGCAACCAGAGAGGGCGAAGACGTAGAACACGAAGAGGAAGAGAGAAATTACCATGCGCTTCCAATGGAAATTCAATCGAGCCTCCTGATCGCATTATTCCCTAATCCAACTGCTCCCTCCCGGCCAGTTACTTCGGTTTGACGCGGCCTTAATGGGATTTTAATTGAAAAATGTTAATCGGCAGCAGCACGCGCGCGTTCCTTCATCCAAGTAATTCTCCTTTACTCGTTCAACTGTAGCTTTCGTATTTTAAACTTTCGAAGTAAAGAATTCCAAGTCTTTCTTGATTGATTATTTATCGTTGCACGACGTGCTCGCGCCGTTTATCGAGAGAAATCTGACGTAATTAACTGCACTCGTTCCTGCCGTTCCTTTGGATTGCGAGGGAATCCGGAATGCAATGGCTGCATTGTGAATAATGATTATTTTCTCGCCAGTCCGCCCCGTAATCATTGCGCTCCCGCGATCCCTGGAATTTCATTAGTTTCGATAAATTCTACCGGCTGCCCTCGAATGCCTAGCGTCATTAATTCCCGACGACGCTGTACTGAATTCATTACTAATTCCCACCTAACACACAAGTACGATTCCTTGACCGATCGATTAACTCCGCGTCATCGAGTAGGTCAAAGGACCTCATTAAAAATTTTCGGCGATACAACCAATACAACGGTAGAAATATTCGCGAGACTTTAACTTTTCTTCGGTAGACCCAACTCCCTTTATGGTCGAGGGTGGTTTTTGGTCAACGAAGGGAGCTCTGAATTTTTCATTCCCCCGGGCCGGCATACGTTTTAAGACGCCAAGAAAGCGTCGTCCTAACTTCGCAGGATGCGTGCCTATATGCCATAACTCCCCCGTTGTTAGGGACAATGGAGGATGTTCCCTTCTGCCTAGCGAGAAATGTGCTAGCAGTGCGAGCACACCACTATTTATAATTCAAATTCAACGATAAGCCTGCCGGCCACTTCTGACCCTCTGCGTTTTCATTATCGCGCGATCTTAATGGTGGGCGCGCGACTTTCAAGGAAAGCCCAGAAGAAAAGGCTCACCAGTCTTTATTTATACCAGCAGACCCCCTTAACAATGTAGCAATTTTCCTGCAATCCCAATGCCAACTTTACGAGGGCGCACCCCGAGTAAGCGCTATTGAACAGACTCGCACTAAGGATAAACTTCAGCTGTCCACACTCACTCCTTGTGTCTTCCTTATACCCCGCTCGAGAGAGAGAGAGAGAGAGAGAGAGAGAGAGAGAGAGAGAGAGAGAGAGAGAAATGTACCAGGGTGTTGGCCTTAAGGCGAATTCACACTAGGAACAGCCACGCCTGAGAAAAAAATTATTGCACTGACTTAAACGAGATCGTTGACATTAGAGGTGACGGTAAGCACCCTCTCCACTGAGAAAGCGCACGCGAGGGAAAGTTTATGGTGGGCGGAGTGTGAGGGCACTTACAGTGCGAGGCAGCCTTTACTTATACGAGTCAAGGAGAACATTCATGAGGAGGTGTGGAACGATCGACGCCTCGGGGAATCGCCAGGGAATGGAATTAAGAATCCGCAATATTGAAATTCCAGGCGGGCGGCTGGCGGTCGGCCCAATTAATTTCGCGCTAATGCACCACTGCCTCGGAGGATCCCTTCTAATTAGGTGCAGCCGATCGAAGCTTTTATAATGTGGATCGCGCGCCTTTTGTCGCGGTCGCAAGCTCCGCGAGGCTCATCAGCGTGCGAGCATGTGTATGCCTTCGAGGTTGCACCCTCGCTTCATCGAGGTAGCATCGGCTTGCGGAGGTATAGTAGCGCGAAATTGGAGCGAGAAAGCCTCGCAGACGTGCGTGCCGTGTGAATGCCTGCAATTACACAATACTCCCGTCACGAACGTGTCAGCCCACCGTGTATGTATGTACCTACGTGCTCGGCCACCGGGAGAGCATCCTTCTCACGTGACACGCGCGCCGGATATATCAGAATTCCGTGCGCCCGGGAGAATTCCACGCATTGGAATTCTCGACGCCAGATCCCTCGAGCGTCCCTCCTCAGGGCACACACACTCACTGACCACACCCTCGACGACACGCTGCCTCGTTAACTATGATATACCAATGGTTCGGATCTAGCTGTGAAAACGGCGCGATTGCAACTCCAGCTACCTTGAGATTTATTTCTCCATCTCTTGTTTGCCAGAGCTAAGAACCTCTGCATAATATACTTGGCCTCGACGCTATGTTCATACGATGCTTCCTCCTTTTCTGTTTCAAGAGCCGTCGCCGCTGTACGACAACAACCTCTACCACGAGGAGTGTCTAAGATGTGATTGCTGCCATCAGAATCTCACGGGACCGAATCAAAAGCGGGCGAGGCGGTAAGTGAAATGATATCCGGATGTTCCTACCACTGTCCAAAGGATATACGCTCGTACGTGCAATCCTACGCCTTTCCTGTTCCCCTTTACTACCAAGAGCAACGGCGCACTAGTAATTTCATTGGGTCTTCTCGGGCGTTACCTTGGTTTCTTATTTATGTCGAAAATGTGGCTCGTTCTTGCGAGCGGTCCAACACACTGCACGCCACAATTACTCGCAGTTACCGCTGTGGGATACGGTGCAATCTTTCTCTCCACGTCCACTTTGCTCGGCGTTGTTCCGGTGGCGAGAAACCCGAGTGTCTTACTAGTGCACTTTGCAAAAAGAACTTGGTATTTCCCTGGTATTCTTCGGTGAAAAAAGATATGAAGGAAAGCAGCTGACAATTTTCGGGAGTTTAGCTGCGTTCGAGATTACATCGCTTTAAAGAAAGAAAGAACGGCCGTGTGCCCATTAGTTGGTGTATTTCACGATCGCAATAACGTTTCCAATTTGACGAACGTGCGCCACTTCATAGTCACCGGGCGCGATTCAATCATTTGATATTTCCGTGCTTGGAAGCAGAGTGTCGGCCCATCCGAACGTGTAGCTGTTCTATCCGGGAACTCTGCTTTTGACGTGCAATTTGTGTACAGAGAAACACAAACCGGGAAGCCGCGTTATTTTATTCAACAGGTAGATTCATCTCGGCAGGGCTTCTGTTCAGTCGTTACGAAACCCAGCAAAATGTCGATGAATATTGGAAGAAGAGACCTTGTCAAAAAGTCATGACTGCTCGTTGCTTCTCAATTCGGCGATTGAACTTTTCATTGAAGGGAGAGAGTCCCAATGTGTTCCGACACATTCAATCCGCACTAATCGAAACGTTCGAGTACGAGCTGAACTCGATGATCAGCCTCTACCGGCAGCTATAACGAATCTCTACTGAATCAGTGATAATAAAGAACGGTGAATGATAGAGAGAGAAAGAGAGGGAGAAAACGCAGCGGGAATAGAGAGAGGAGAGAGAATTGGCGTGATCCAATGAGCAGCACAGTCCAGACGGCAACCCGCGGATTCGTTTTTTATCGACTTCCCGAACTATCCTGAAACTCCATTTAGCTGATTGTTTTCCTGCGCGATATCGCTCGCTCAAGACCGCCGCTTACCCTCATTTCACCGCCAGGATGATTCCTAGTGCGAAAAGAGTGAACATTACCTTTTCAACTCGTCTTCAGTCCATTTTCTTTTTTATCCCTGCTGTATTCCATGAGTTCGCATTTACAAACTTCTCGAGACAGAGGTATTTTTAATCACACAAAATATGACGTTCGCACCTTTCACGATTGCACAGGTATAAAAACCGTATACTTTGCGACCTGCATTTCCCGGACGTGGCGCTGATGGAGTGCACGGACTTCATGCAGCAGTTGCGCAGCTTCAAGAACCAAAGTTTAGGCTGCGCAGTTGCCAGAAGAAAATCCTCGAACACTCTGATCTTTCCGTTGCCACCGCAAGCTTGCACAGGTAGGTCGTTCGCTATTGGCAGATTTACGGGACCCATGTTTCACCTTCCGAAATACACGCGATATCTCACCAATAGCTGAAGACCTAAGTCGCCAAGTTTTCTCATTGCACACATGTTCAACTGACGAGCTACAGGTGGTTCCTCGTTTTCTCTAACGCACGATTACATATGCCAACTTCATTTACGACTTCCAACTACTAACGTCTACTTCTCCAAATTATCACAATATACACGTTTCTCCAGCTTCCAGGTGAATGTAACCTACATGTGCGCCGTATACGCGCACTCACACGCAAATTAAGAGCCACTCGGTTCTGGTTTAATCAACAAATGCATTTTCCCTGTACGTGGCGCATTGGGGAACGCGTCCTTTCAGCATTGCGTGATACTATACTATATGTGTAATCTTAGGGAGAGTCGTTTTCATGCTCCCTGAAACTGTTCCCGTCTGTTATTTCGTCTGCCCGAGACAGTTTGCCGCCTGTCCGAAAGCGGAATGCTCCCCATTAACGTGACAATTTACGAAACAGTAGAAGCCATTAGTCGAGCTGGAGCGAAAGAGTCTGGGAGGATTTAAAGGAAGCGGAGAATGCTGAAGAAGCAAAAGCAACGACGAGCGGCCCGCTGTAATTTCGAACACCAAGCAGTGACTTTAGCTTGGTGTTCTACCTTACAGTGAGTCGAGCGTCGTATTTTCAACATGTGGAAGAAAGGACTGGTTGACGAGGTAAATGGAAGAGAAGCTGGAGCACGATTAATGAAACGAAGTCGACAGTGGATGGAGTGAAAATACATTATCGGAGATACGTGACTAAGTGGACGAGAGTCATCTCGCAGTCTCAAAGAAAAATCTCTTAAACCCACTTTGCGCACTCTGTTTTCTCTTCAGCTTTATTCCCCGATTGACTTTGCGGCCCCTAAGTACATGCCATTCTCGTGGCCAAATACAGGCAAGATTACCCCGCAAGAATCTTTATAGAAATCAATCGCTGACTATATGAGGGCTAGCTATTTTACTGTGAGTTCCCTAATAGATTTCTTTGTGAAAGAAACAAAGATGCGATTGGTATATGTGCCTGCAAAGCAAGGTATATTGAATATCCTTCCAATATGTGAGAGTATCCACTGTTCCCACAATACGGATCAGATTCCTCCCTTAATGCTTTCCCATGTAGAAGTCTGTTTCCCCAGTTTTACCCTCCTCCACTTTCTGGCCCAAATAAACCCTTATCTATGTGGTCCTCTTGATATTTGTCGCGAAAGAAACAATTGTCACAAAGTTCGCATTACAAAAAGTTAGACCGCAAAGACATATAAGACAGGAAAGAGAAGAGGAGCTTCTACAGTTTGTAAAACTTGTTGGCACTTGCAATTACAGAGGAGTTCTGCGTGGAATTCCCGCACAATCTTATAGCAACGCCTGGCTACTGGATCGAGTGCTCGAGGCAGCAAATGCCGTCGGATACCCTCTGGGATGAGAGCGGGAGCGGAGACGCCACTGATCCCGACCAGGGTGAGGATGGCCAGGACTCCTTGCAGCACAACAGTAACTACTGCAATTACAATGACGATGTGCCAAGGAAGAAGACGACGATCGAGGAACAATGGGAGGAGAAGAAGGAGTTCGAGCTTACATCGGTCGAACAGGAGACGTACGAGAAATACTTCCATTCGGAACAACATTGGAATTACTTCAGCATCGATGAAGAATTGGGACCGGTGATATTGAGTATCAAACAGGAACTACTCAGCGGCCGGGACCAATTCAGAATCCTTGTACGGGGAACTAGTTATACGGTCCATGGTCTTATTCCAGTTAGCTGTGTCTTTGCTGATCGGTAATGGATGACCATTCGTAAGTCTTCGCCCGTGCCCGGGCTACTTGCCATCGTGACAATGCGAACTTCATTTCTACAGGTACGACCGTGATGGGGTCGTGCGGAGTCTCGGCAAAGAAGTTAACATAAATCCACCATTCACCCTGGGACAATTGCCAGGCACCCCGGATGAGCTTCTCAAGTTGGACAAAGTATTTATAAAGTCTGAGCTGAAGGTCGGTGTCATCTACGTTCGCGAAGGCCAATACACCGAGGAGGAAATCCTCGACAATAATGAGAATTCGGAGCTCTTCGATGAGTTCCTGAACCGTCTTGGCGAGAGGGTACGCCTTAAGGACTTTGATAAGTATAAAGGCGGTTTGGACACTGCCCATGATCTCACCGGCCTCTACTCGGTCTACACCAAGTGGAGGGGAATCGAAATTATGTTCCATGTGTCGACTTTACTCCCTTACGAAAAACATGATAACCAAAAGGTACTTGTAAAAGGTTGACGACATAAGTTACACGTATGAGATATCATTGTAATAATTCTCTCGTGAAACAGCTGCAGAGAAAGAGGCACATCGGCAATGACATCGTTTGCGTCGTCTTCCTCGAAGCTGACAACACAAACTTTAGTCCGGCTTGCATAAAATCCCATTTTCTACATACGTTTATCCTGGTTCGTGTAAGTCCACGAATCAAAAGGAAAGTCACGAGATACGCAGTCTCCGTGGTTACAAGAGATGAGGTTGGGGCGTACAAGCCCTACCTTTGGGAACAGAGTGTCTTTGATGAAGGTACCTCCACCTACCCTCAGTGCCTCATACAAATTGAAGCCTACACCGCTGGCTTTTACAAAGGGTCATACACTCTTTTCACGCTTTCTGCAACTCTCTCTCTCCCTCTCTATCGCAGGGCCAATGTTTCGAGAGTGGCTCTTAACGAAGATCGTGAATGGAGAGCGGGAGAGCTACTCGGCACCGAAATTCGCCAGGATGCAGGAGCGAACGAGGAGTCAGATGTTAAAGGACATCGTTTCGAACTTGGCCAATCACGCAGAGACAGGAAAAATACCACTACCGTATAGGTAATCGAAGATTCTCAAGAAAATCACCTGTATTATAAGTTTAATTACATAAATATGATTGAAATGAAAATTGTAGGCGCGGATCTTGGAGACCAGGTGGTCATACGAGACCATCGTCACCCCTACTCGATTCCTTCCGCGAACGATTCGAACACGTCGATCAATTGGTTGACGATTTTACACGGGTCTTCCTAAATAATCAAGCGAACATTACAGTGAATGGGAATCTCTTTGATATCTCGTTCTTAGTGGGCGAGAAGAAGCCGGAAGTGCGGTTCATCGCTGTGCGTGCGATCTTAGCCACAAGGAGCCGGTAACTAAGACTTCTCTTGTGTATAACTTATGGTATATATTTCGAAACTTATACGGTATTCTGTTTGCAGTGTCTTCAAGGAAATGCTGTATGGAATCACAGAAGATCCTAAAACTTCCCAGGTACCTGATAACGAGTCCTTTGCAAGGCCGATGCCAACACTGCTCAGTCCGCAGAAGCTGCGTAGCTCGAACTTTCTTCAGGTTCCCGAAGTGGAAACTCCTAGGTACGCCTTATTCTCTAACATTAAGAAAGTCTATCTTTTATCGCGCAGAGTTTACTTGCGTTCTCAGTTGATGCGTATCGACAAAGGTATAGCGGAATGAAACGCATTTGACGCTCATTTTCCACTGACCTTACGTCGTACTGACTAATTTTGCACAAACCAAATTCTCGACGAACGAATCTTGGATTGGCTTTCTTTAAAGTGGAGAAATTGCTCGAGTAATTCTAGTCTGTGTCAGTGACGAGTGTCTTCGAATCTTATATATTTACTCGTTGTTACATATATATACATATCTATCAATATTTATGTATATGTCCATTTTTACGGCACATCCATGTCTCCTATCCTCACAGCACCGCATGATTGATTGATTGACTTCGTAAGCTTTCCTTTTACAATTCGATCGAGTAAGCGATGAGAACAAACGAAAAGTAATTAGAGTAATTATACCATATTATCCTATTTATGGCATGTTGTACTATGCTGTCAAGAAGTGCACTGCAAGAACTCTACGCACGATATCCAATATCAGAGTATAAGAAAGAGTAGGCCGAGCGTTCACTCAGCGGAGCCTATCTTTGTATAATAAAGTCGTTGTTATATAGTTCAAACGTCTCCCTTCGATCTTATTATACAGAGTACTATTTTGGAGGCATGCAATTCGGCAAGATTCTATATAAAGCAATCACTCCGTCTCCATGCCGGGCTTTCGGTATTATCAAGACGAATTCTGCCTTCGCCTTTTGACGCAGGTACTTATTGCGCACGTTTCTTGACCTTTGAGTCTGGTGAGTCTATCACACCACACCCTATCCCGTGGTTCCTTTGGCTCGAAATCCGAATGATTTCCTCCCCAAACCCTAAGGTGCCGCTCCGCGGTTTCTGTGAGATACTGGCTCTGACCTGTTTAGACCCAAAAGTGTGCCCTCATCGCCGATGGTGAAGCGAGCTTGGTCCCGGCTGACAGACGTCTTCGGCCGCAGCATCCGGAAACACGGCACTCTACAGAACGAAGACCGGAAACGGTGGGCAAGCTCGCATGATTGCAGTAGTAAGTACAACTAATTCATGCAAACCTACCGCCATTATTCCGATAGCGATCGTGTTCCTTCACTTCTAGATAACGAAACAAAAGAAAAAGAAAAAGCCGCACCACAACTCGCTCTACCAAGACTCAGCTTCTGCGCGGATGTCAAAAAGGTCGATCGAGAGAAACTCGCTCAAACCGAGGTATCTCTCGCACTCACAAATATTTTATGTCTGATAATTCTTTCTGTATTCAACTAATTTTTGTTCCTTTTAGTTTACGATAAAAGAGTTTGATCCTGATACGGTGAGAATCCTTTTGGACTACTTGCACACGGGATGCTGTCCTCTGACGTGCATTAATGTGCCAGGACTAATAAGTGCTGCGGAACACTATGACCTCCCCGACCTCCTGAATGCATGCTTCCATCATGCTAAGCAGTTCCTGACGATCGATGTAGTTTGTGTGATGCTGTGTTCGCTAGAATCTTACCACTGGCGGTATTCGTCCGCCACCAATTTGCAGGACATGATCCTTGCATTCATTGACACAAGGGCGGGCCAGCTCTTCGAGAAGCCTGAGTTCCTAATGCTAAGTGAGTCTATGGTGCAGAGGATCATGAGTCGTGACATAGATGTAGCAGAGATCAAGAAATTCGGGGCGATGCTTCACTGGGCGAAGCACAAAGTAGGATCTGTGTCCTCGGAAGCCGGTGCCAAGGAGCTCGAATCCATTATGCGGAGACTCAGTCGGGATCTCAAGCTTTACATGATCCATCCACAAGAACTTATCGGGGTATGTGTGGCAGCTTATTGGACGTAATATGTTTCTGATAAAGTAATACCTCCTTTTTGAAATGAATTTACAGGTTGTTCTACCGACGCGAGCCATCGAAAACAACAAAATTATGGATACTCTAATCCATCAAGCGAAGATGGGAATCTACACAAATGTCGACTTAGAAGCGTGTCGGAAAGAGGTGCAAACGGAGGAAGGTAGCAACTATAACATCTAAAGACAACCTTGTATCTAAAGCTGTTCGTACAAGATCCTGCTTAAATAAAGCGTACCTGAAGTACAAGGCAACTCCGGACTCATTTCGAAAGAGTAGACAGGCTGATTTATAGCCAAGAAGAGAGTGTGTCATGCCACGTGGTTGGAATTTATTGTTGAGCTGGTCTCGGCGCGGATTCCTGACCTTTCACACGGCCGTGCTTCTTAATTAGAGCATCGACCGACGGAGAATCCAAACCGTGGGTGTCACTGATTACAATACAAGACGCGTCGACAGTGATGACGGATTACTTGCAACCTGCTCTCCGGCAAGCTTCGTTCCTCCTGTGTCCAGTGACTCTCCTTGCATGTACATACACAGAGATACATCCGCTCTTGGAACTCAACGACTGTGATGTGTCCGTGAGAGGAAGCACTTCTTCATCTTGTAATCTGGCTCAAACCATTACAGTGCTTTCCCGGATGAATCCGAAAAAAAGCAAAATGGCATCACTCGCCAAGGTTTGCTCGATATATGGCGCGTGGATAAAATAGAAAAGTTGGACAGCAAAATGGAAGAAATGGTACTGACGGATCGCTTTCCCATGACCACCTTTTGAACTCGTCTTAACTATCAGAACACTTAAAGAAAATTGTCTCAGTTCCTTCTGTTTTCACAGCTATCCAAAAAATATGCGTATACAAGTAAGAAAATGGCAAGTTATGATTTATCAGTGTAGTCTGATCGAAGGATCCGTCATCCATTGAAGTTGAATCACTGATGCCAGACTTTTCGTGAAAGATGAAACCTTTAACGCGTCCACCGGAGCATAATAAGTGTCCAGAAGAATTGCCGGCATTCTTTTGCCGAACTCGACAATCTGTATCATAAAGAAGCGCTATTGATATTACAATGCACGTACATAAAGGCTCTACAGTCCCCGAGCTTTACGATGAGAAGTTTGCGTCGCAGCAAAGAATCGACGGGCTCATCGGAAATCTTGCGAACTGTTCTACTTCGTAAGCTTAAATCAGCGTTACTATGCATGTACATGTAATACATTAAGGGGTGACATTAGCGCTAATGATCAAACAATAACTTTAAACAAGTGACGGTGATAGTAATAACTTATGGGAAAGCGTCGATGTTAAGTGTACGGGAGTAAGTGAGAGCGAGCAAGTGAGCGGAGGTAAGATTCAGCGTATGTTCTGTTTTCTATCGTAGTTTTTGTATGTCCCCAGTACTTTAAGGCGGAGATTCTAAAGTTCACGGGAACAGGCTGGGGAGATGGAGGGGGCTGGGGAGAAACATTTGGTATATAATAGTGGGGTCTCCGGTTTTTAGACTTTCCAAGCAGTTCTCACAGATCGAGATTGTTACTGCTCCTCAGTTCATTGCCCATTACCTCCCGATTTCGGGTAGGCATACACATATCTAGAGAATCTAGTGCTCCGTGTGGTTTACTTGCTACTTTGTTAATGATAGTCAAGGTTCCGCGCACTGAAGGGTACTGGACTTCGGTGTCGCTAAGTAATCATGATTAATGCGCCACGATTGATCAGTCTATCTTATCGTGAGAAATTCATAAAGAGTATGATTCGCGCGAACGAAAGAGAGAAAGCGAGAGAGAGAGAGAGAGAGAGAGAGAGAGAGAGTGAGTGAATAAAAGAATGAGAGAAAAACCGGCCTGGCTCCCAAGCACTCATTGACCGGACGAGGACACCTCTGTATCGCGAGAGCAAGAGACGACAGTTGTTCATTTCACGACAGTGTACAAATCGGTCGAAGCGGTGTAAATCTTGTCCCACACGCGTTCGACTCATCTCGCCCATCCAGCGATATCCACCCATCCATCCCACCAGAGAGAAAGCCGCACACTCTTTCCAAGTTCCAAAGAAAAAGAGATATTTTTTACAAGGATTATCCGATTCGTCGCGGGTTCGACGCGACTCCGATATTTTCGAGCACCGGCTCCTACACCCTCATGAGATCCGGAGAGAGAAAAAGGGAGGCGAACCCTTGTATCATGTATGTATTCGGTTGTTAAGTGCGCATATGTGCAGTACACGCATCATCAGCGCGCATATGTATACATAGGCATTTTCAAGAGAGAAATATCTACTGCCGATTTCTTGGCGGACGAGATTCCGGGGAATCGGCCGAACTGTTAAGTGTCTTATTGTTCAGGCAAGCGGCTGGACGAAAGTAGAATCTTCGCGGTGTTCTCTTGATCGCAGAGTGTATGTATACCAAATGATAAGACCCACACACACACACACGCGTGAGCGCGCGGGAAGAGAGAGAGGGAGACTCATAGAGTGCATGAGAGAAGGGGAGAAAAGGGCGAGAGAGAGAGAGAGAGAGAGAGAGAGAGAGAGAGAGAGAGAGAAGTAGACTGGACTCTTCACCGTCGAGATCGACATCCTCGAGAATTTGTGTCGTTCGAACGCGCGCCTCATGTATTATAAACGTAGATCACGATCGCGCCCGAGCTAAGACGATCCGACGCCACTCGAATCTTTGGATGACAGAGAGACAGAAGGAGGAAGACAGGGCACTTTGTAATATTTTTACAGATGAATCGTAGTTCCGAAAGGTAAGAAGAGAACACGAATCGTCGCGCACGGGCGAAATCGTGCTCAACCGGGGCGAAACTTTGTAGCTGTAAAGAATCGTGTCGTTGTAAACGTGGACGTTTTGTAAAAACACATAGGGAAAAGTGAAAAAACAATCGTTGTGTCGATTTTGAAGAGTGATCCGTAAGCCCGCGTGCCGGACGATGGTGATAAGTGCGATCTTCTGCCATTGAATAATTACTAATTATCTAGTCGACATGATACGTCGTGATCAGCAACGCCACGAAGATGGCACTCAACGTGAACGGATCACTGTTCAAATTTTCTCGTCGCTATGCTCTCACGTTGTCGTTCATCCTCGTAAGTGCAAAAGAAGCAACAAGCTCGCGGCAAAGCGCACGGTTCACGATTATTGTACATTAATTAACTAGCTACTTAAGATCCCAGTCTGAGCCGACTGATAGACACTCTCCTGATCGACATCCAGCTTTGTATGAGTTAGAGGACAGCCGGGCGAACAAGTATTCGTTTCGTGAACCGGGCGCCAATCGCAGCCCTACGTCGTCAGTGTGTAAGCGTTGATGTTTTAGTGTGTGATCGAGGTGTAATCGACTGATCACCGATAACAATTTCTAGGACACTAACGAAACACCAAGCTCATGCATCGCAGAGCCTTGTAAATGTCGTAATAACGTAAGGGTAGAGGTTCTCCCGGAGGCAAGTGTCGGCGTACTAGTCAGATTGGCACGCGTAACCCGAGAGAGCCTGTACCAAAGTATACTAACAAAGTCAACACTAACCAGTACAAATTCGCGTACCTTTCGTTACGAAACGCGGGGGCACATTGTCTGTCTGACTATACTAGAAATGCAAAGGCATTTGATTGTTTTCCGTGCGAGGACTTCATTGACTGCGATTCGGTCCAGCCATTGCCGCCTACTGTTCAACTGTAGATGTACTCACGCAGGTGTAAAAGAGTTACTTTGACGAAAATGTTCGCAGGAAGTGGATGTTGATGATGCTAGAAAGAATGAGAGTGGGAGAGAGAAAGAGAGACATATATGCGTATCATGTACAAGCGCACAGAGACACGCCAGGAATTCACATCCGACTCACACGAAACACGTACACCTACATGAGCACAACTAATGCGACACTGATAAATGAAGAGACGCGCATTGTAACGAATATCAGGCGGTTCCACGTGGGCGTAATGCGACGAATCTTGAATAGATTGAATCATATTGCATTTGACACAGTTTATTTAAAATGCATCGATTTCTGTATGTTCGCAAGGACTCATTACCCTTGTTGGTATTATGCGCGACTTTGCATTCTCATCGCTAGTTTCGTAGTTGTTACTGTTTTTAGACCATGTCGCCCATTCTCAGCATCGATCGTTTCGATAGTTTTCGATTCGCCACGGTACGCTCGCGTCACCGCGACTACGGGGTGTTTATGATAAAAAAAATGTACTGTATATGAAGCTACTGTGATGTTACTGTTGAATATAAAAAATATATATACATAAAAGATGCTGTATTTAAATCTGGAGTATTTATTTCATTGTTCTGGGGGTTTACAGTCGAGGCTCGAGCTGTCAGGAAAAGGGATGGAGAGAATTATTCGATAAAAATATCCATTTTATTTTGCAATTTGAAGGTAACTTTTTTTCTTTTGGTTGAACATCCGTATATCAGGTCATCGAATGATTAAGTTTACGAATTCCCACTTTTCTCAATTACAATCACTGACGACATAATGGAATGAGTATTTTTTTGATCATCGTAACTAAAGACGATGATTACATGGGTATGATTTGCGAATTCGTGCCAATACCGTCGCGCTTACAATGTGAGCATCGTATTTCTGTCTACACGCGCTTTTACCGCGCGCACAAGCTAACGTAAGTCCTTGAGCATTGACTAATGTGAGATTTCATTAGTGTTACTCTCACGTATACAACTCCCGTTGTACTAAACCGCCTGCAGAATGTACTGTGGTATGTCTGCTATATATCAAAAAGAAACAAACATTTCCGTGTTGTATATATCTGCGTCTCGTAATACTCGTAAAAACTAGATTGCGTTTGCCTCGCAGAGAAAGACGCGCTGCTTATAAAATCACATTTATTTACAATTCTACAAGACTGATTAGTCCTCCTGTACAAATCGTTTGAATCCCAAAGGTGTATGTGTGTTCTTTAAAAAGTCCTAGTCATCATATTAAAAGATTGCCTCTGACTCTAGGTGCAAGCCAGTACAACAGATACTTTTTCATGTAAAACTCGCTAACCACGGATTGTTGGTACTATCTCTCGGGATATGCGCGCTTTCATGAAAGTTTAGACCATTGCAATTGGATGCAAAGCCTGACACAGTCTTATTAAAACTCTAGACCAGAAGGTCGAATTATATTATGTACAACTTTGTACACACGTTAATCGTACGTAGTCACTTCCAGATAGCCTGAAAATAATGTCAAGACAAATTAACATCGCTTTATTGTCAGCTTTGGGTTCTTTTCACCATTTTGCCCTAACACTCCAGTCTTTTGGTGTCCAATGCAGACACTTAGGATCTATTCTGATTTGCCGTTTTTCCATCGCTGCCGCGTGTTGCTCAATTATTTCCCTGCGAATAAAGACCATGATCAGTGATGATCTGGAGGTATCCATTGTTGAAAAATAAGCTAAGGTTCAGTGCTAATTTTGGCAAATCGCTTCTCTGAACGTGTTTTCTCGACTGCTTGGTCAATTACCTATTTAACGTCACAATATATTGTCCCTTGTAGTAGTTAATGAGATTGAGATTCTGTAGCGTGGATATGACATCCTCTTTCTTTATTGATGTCAGCTCACATATCTCACTTATCGTGATTTGTGGTTTCTCATTTTCTACTAATGGTTTTATGTTCAGTAAAATGTCCAGTATCGTATGCGCCCAGTAACTTCGATACGACAACAGTCCCAAGTCTGATAGTGGCTTTTCAGGTGAGCCTGTTTTTCCCTCGAACTTCGAAAGTTCGTAAGAGAATTCTATTAACAGTTTTCCATAGCCTTTCCTTTGGTATGGTGGCAGTGTAAGTATGCAGGCTACATTGTGGTCTTCAGTTGACTCCTTCTCCTTCGAGAAGTAGCCAACTATGTGAAACCCCCGACTATCAAAGTCCGTCATCACGTAGAACAAAAATGGATCTGTGTCGTAATAAAGTGTCTTGTGATCCAAAAACAACTTGGCAAGAAGACAAAGGTTTTGTGCGTAATTCTTATTTTTCCGACCGTCGATTTCGAAAAATGAGATCGATCCTTTCCGGTAAATCTCGTTTCCGGGTGGATGTCGTAAATTGCATTTCACTAGATGTCTTTCGAGACACTTACGACTTTTTCTGTACTTAAGGCAGAATTCACAGATATATATGCACGCTAGATTCACCATTTCTTGGGGGTATGGACTAAAGTACCAAGGCTTTATCCTATGACGACCTAATTCGATAAGTTCTACATTCTTCATTCTAGTAACAATATCATCGTGATGATGCGTTACTAATGAGCCTGTCGGTCTTGGCCCTGGCGTTTGTGGAGGTGCTTCTTGCGAGTCTTCATTTTCTAAAAATGTAGTCTTTCTCTTTCTCGATATCCTCTTTTGTAATGCAGCCTGGAGAACAGCCGAACCATTGACCGGTTCATTGCTTAAACTACTGGGACTAGGAGGTCTACTGGGGGCTTGCTTTTTCGGGGTGGCTGCACCAGTTCCCGGTGCCGTTCCATCCTTCCTGGGATACTGGACTTTCCTAGTGTCCAAGCTCTCTTCAGTAACCCATTCATCTAATCTTTTATTGACTAAAATACCGCATACGTCATTAAGAACCTACACAAGATGCCAGAGGCTGCTCTCTCTGGAAAAAGGCTTATTATACTTACAATCTACATAGTGAACATAATAACACTTGACACCATGTACGTCTTTTACACTGATGATTTCAGCGAGGGCTGTGGATGATAAAAGGATTCTCTTGATAAACTTATACTCCTGTCCTCGATGCAGCATAGTAAGATATTTCTGAGTCTCTTTGAAGTAAGTGAAACGAAAGAGAAACACTTACGCACAGAATAGAATGAAACAAATAAACCCAGGCAAACCTAGCATAACCTCTAATTAAAGCAAGTAATACCACGCAAGGTAATTCGAGTCGCCAGAGGAGTTAATGTAGAAAACGAAATAGCTGTCTGCCTGGCACACATAGTATTACAACATTCCAATAAGATTGCAGTAGGAATCAGTCAAATAATGAAAAACAATGACACGAAAAACCAGCGAAATCTCGTGAGCCTGCGAGCGCACGCTTTTTAAGTTAATAGTAGTCGTTCTTTTAAAGAAACTTATAAGTATAAGTGTAGCGTAAAGTTGAGTAATCCAATAGGTTTACTCACGCCAATCGTTTGTACCGTGCATTTTCACCGGCAATCGGCAGCCCTCCACCAGCGAGTTCTGTAAGCAAGGTTATGAAGTTGCAGCATTCGTGTATTCACGCATCATGACACTTCTTACACAAAGTATTACTTGCAATACGCAAAGTAGTATCTGCCACTTACCACCGAGTCGCATATTGTCTCGCGCTCGTCGTGTTCCTCGATCATTTCAGGCACAAAACCCGAGAAAACTTGTCACCAAACACAACTTTGTTTTGAAGCCCTCACGACACTGACTCGAGCGCCCCCCGATCGAGCGGCGTAACTCGATTCTCGAGATTTCAGCTAATCGAGAATACGACCCGCGCGCCATCGAACTAGCGATAATCGAATCGAAGTATATCGAGTATCGAGTGCCGTCTGACTGTATAACCGCGAAGCACCAGTTTGTGTCTGATTCAAGTGGATTTTCTCTGTTTTCGTGAACAAATAAAGGGGTACGCGGTATTTTCGTAATACTCTTGCACCAGGCAAGGCACACATCGATACTGATTATTTTTTATACAAATCTCGTGCAAGAAATCTTAATGGTACCACTAGTGCGTGCAGTACCCTATGCTGTTCTAAATTTGCAAGCAAACTAGTTAAGAGTAAATTGCGAAGCGTAATGAATTCAATATACTTTTGCAGTCTTTACTGATATTCATACATATCCACGCAACTACATGTCTTTCTATGTAAAAATATAATACCTGTTCCCATCAGTTTATAGAAGTAGCATACCCCCGTAGCAATGCAAAAAGTGAGGTTGGCAATTTGTGGCAATTGCCACTGGCGGGACTTAGGTTAATTAGTTCTGGAGTACATGTATCATTGTTTATACAGAAACTCAATGCGACAGCTAAACTCACGTGTTTCTACAGTTAGCAATATATCTCTTCGCACACTTGGTGTGCTTGTAACGCCAAGCCACTTTGCTTACTTTGCGTATACTATTTGAAGTGACGCGCTACCTGCGCGCACTCTATCTGTACAACAAGGAAATCTCTCTGCGTGTATCCATTTGTCACTTGCGCTTTCGCGTAATATTGCGCGTGTTACTTATCGCGCAATTGAATGCGACGTCATTTCGAGGGCGAAGTCAGATGCAGTCGTGTCTAGCTGCTAGCCTCCTCCCCCACTTCCGACAGAGTATTGTCGGGGGGGTAGTATTACGGGGAGCCGGAGAGTGTATCGCATAATATTCATACTCTCTTTATGCAAATCGGTGCTCGGCCGCTGATATTGGAAGGCTGCAGGCAGCAAGAGTATTGCTAGGTTGGTGAGTGGGAGGCTGCACGCGTGCACGCAAACCATTTCGCTGGTAGGCTGTAGAGAGAAAGCGGCGGCTAGGATATTAAGGTTTGCGCGTTTAGATAAGAGGCTGATAGGAGAGCTACGAGCCGTTCGATCGAGCGTGTCGTATCGAAGGTTCACCGGGCTACCTTCCGCAGTCCTGTCAGCCCCACCCGGTACATACGTCCCTACACGCGCACGTAGTACACCTATCCCTGGTCTCTCTCGCTCTCTCTCTGTGTGTGCGTATGTACGTGTTAGTACAGAGTGAGACACACACGAGGGGCCTGTGGTCGCAGACAGGCGCGTTCGCGAAATCTCCACCCGTACATATGTGCTGGGCGCTCCCTCTCTCTCGCGCGCACATAAGTGTACTCACATCGGGCATACATAAGGGTTGATAGTGCTCTCGGGCTCGAGCAAACCACCCTTATGTGCAGGGCGTGGCCAGAGTCCACCAATCAGAGGGCGGGGAATCCCCGAAAGACCAAATCGAACGAAGTAAAAATTTCAGCGGTCGCGTCAAACGCCAACGCCGAAAGGGGATGAGCGCGCTTGATCTCGGCTTACACTTTCCTTACTTAGCCTTACCCAACCCGGACACCGCACTTCTTAACCGACCTTCTTTCCCCGCTCGCTTTTTCCGCCTCAGCTCGCTTTAATTGTGTGCCCGCGATCCCGTAATTGGGCCAATCGTGTGTACAAACTCAGACGTCGCCTACCGCAATCGACACTGCGCCGGAAGAGATGAAGAGTGCTTAGGAGGGAGAACGTAATCGGTAAGGCGGAACATTTTGCATTGTGCCCTATTGCCAATTGATATCGGGGTTTACTTTATCACGGCTGATTTTGTGGGGCGCTCACGTGAATGGAAGGTGCGGGAAGATGCATACGGGGGTAATGTATCTCAGATAGAAAGAGGGATGGTGTTCCGAGTCGAGAAGGAGGAGGAGGAGCGTCAGGGGGCGAAAGGGAGGGGGGAGGAGATGAAGCAGCGGGGTCTGCATTTAATAGCCGTAGTGTTACCTCGGAGGCCTTTTGCTATTAAGTATCCCGCAAGACCGTCGTCTCCGGGAGAGGCCCTGCTTCCCTCTGCTGTTTCTCCTCTCACCCTTTATTCACCGACCACCCGCCCCCATTACCCCTTTCCACAATTCCGACATATTACATGGTGCCCTGGTAGCGTGGATGTAATACGTGCTCGTAGCAGCCCTATAACTATACATTGCGGAGGTATACCTCAGCACCACTAAAATCATTAGGAACACGTGCGCCTCGCAGCGCGCAGAATCCCGTCCCTTGCCATTAGAATGCTTAGACGGTGTTGTATCCGGAGATCAATATCAAAACAACGCCGCGTGACCGCCCACTCGCTGGGAAATGCCGGCGAATTGCCGAGGAACCGAAGACGTTTCCAAAATTGATTGTCAGAAGCGTCTGTTTCCCGTGAATGGGAAAGGAAGCTTAAGATCTGCGGATACAAGTAATCTCTTCAATGAGAGGCGGTACATCTTGCAATGCTCGAAGATTACATACCTAAAGTGGGTCTCGGCATACCCATTTGGCTGTATGTATACATATTCGGAGCTTCGTAGCTTTATTGTGCGAGCACCGAGGATCGGGTGGTTCACGATTTTCTCGAGAGCCGAGAGGTCTCATGGCACTCTTAGGCCATGCCAGGTTCACGCAATCTCGGCCGTATCTGCTTTTCCAAATTGCGCCGGCCTTTTTTGCTGGTTTAAAGGGCGTAGGTGTAGAAGGTGTGTGCCATATTGAAGACGGGTGGCGAAGGAGAAGTGTCGAGGAGAGGGGTTTCTTGCAAAGCGAAGAGGGAGAGGGACGGTAAAGAGAAGACAAGAGCGATGAGGACTATACGATATGAAAAGGAACGAGCCGGCGTCTACGATGAAAAGTACGAAGACGTTGACGACAAGGACGTTGACGTTGAGGAAGAAGCACGCGCGAAGAAGAGCAGGAAGAAAACGGGGTGGCAGAGGAGGGTGGGGAAAGGTGGAACGCAGCATCCTCGTCGTACTGCTTAAAATTCATAAGGCGCTTTGTTTACTTACTAAAGATACGCGGCTCGCCCGGCTTCTCCTACCCCCAGGGCCCCCTACGTTTTCCGCTGAGAGAGGCCGTGCTTTATCGCGGCAAATAAAATTATTGGTTGCACTTTCCTCGCGCAACTCCCTTGCACGATGGACCGCTCTCTTTTTCTCTGGGACCTTTCGTCGCGGACGCCGTCGCTACCATCATACGACGACGAATCATGGCCCGGAAGAATTGAGGTGCGGATTATCCAGGCCCATTCAAAACACAACTTTATTTCGTTTCTTCTCTAATACAAATCTATAGATAAATCAATCTACAAAAATAATATACAATAAACAACAATCTTATCATCACTTGTGATTGACACGAAGCAACATTGCCCTGTCCGTCGGCTTACTCTCGGCAGGGAATTCGATTCCATTCTATAAGGAGCTACATCCAATTTTTCCCGTTCGCTTCCCACTTAACCGGATACTGAATTCAATCGCAAGCGGAAGGGTATTGCTTACTGGGTAAGACGAGGACTGATTGAAAGGTTCTCTGGAGCGCGAATGACCAGCATGAAAGAAGGCCCGCGTATCCAGTGGGAACGGGAAACGAGTGGCGCGCAAGTTCCTTGATTATCCGCGGCAAATTACTTTCTTAACGGCAGTGCGGTGTCGACAACGTCATTATACGTACACGCCGGTACCGTGTGCCTACCCACCAGCCCACCTGCCTGTCTAGCTCGAGCAAGTAACTAGAAGAGCGAGCGGCAAGGGGCGGAGGAGAGTTAGAGTAAGAGAGAGAGAGAGCGAGAGAGAGAGTGGAGCTCGCATCCGTGGCTGCAGCGCGTTATAATCTCGTTGCTCCGGGCGACGTCGAATAAAGTAGTGCACCGCGGTGTGGCGGTAACGCGAGGCACCAACTATTAACTCATTAGTCGAAGTTCTTCCTATTGTCGCACTCTCTTTGAACTCACAGCGCTCTCCCGTTCTCTCGTCCGTCTGCTTTCTCGCGCGAGAGACTACCTGCGGACGAAGAATCCCAGCCGCCGAACCCGGGCGAGCCACTGCCACAAGGAGAAACAAAGAGTCGGCGACGAAGGAGAGAACGACGAGTGATAGAGAAGTAATTGGAAAGAGGACGGTGCGAAGATGAGAAGGAGGAAGGAGGGTAAAGCCAAGGTTTAGAAGAAGGATGTCGGGTAGACTGGATGAAGAGGACGAAGGGAGAGGCACATGAAGAGTAAGGCGAGGAGTCATAGGATGTTGGTGGAAAGGGTGCTGGGCTCGATGGGCGATGGGTGGCTGGGTGGCACGTAGGTGGCAGGGTAAGGGTTGATGCAAGGGAGAGGCAGGGGGGAGGGGGAGAGGGAGAGAGAGAGAGAGGGAGAGAGAGGGAGAGGACAAGGGATGGAAGGGCAGGTCGAGTGGCAGGCTGGCAGGGACTCGTGGAAGGTAAGAGGGTAGGTGGAGGCGTCCGTGGTATAAGGGTGGCTGGTGGCGAACGCCGAAGGGGGTGGTTGCGCGAGCCCGGCATTGTTTCGAACAGGCGTGTACACGTACATACATCTATTTGGCACATAGATAAAGCATCTTAGAGACCGCGCGCAGAAGGGGACTACGGTACCAGGAGGCCCTGGTATTGGATGAGGTAGGAGGCTGAGGTAAGCCGAAGAAGAAAGAGGCGCAGGAGGCGACGGTGCCGCCGGAGTATCTGGATGGGAGAGGTTCGCTAGGAAGAGGAAGGTACGAGGAGAGGCCGAGTAGAAGGAAAGTCGAAAGGGGTAGCTTAGAAAGCGGGATGGAGATAGGACATCACTTCCAGGACCGGCAGTGGTAGCAGCAGTGGCAGTAGTACCAGAGCGCTAGCCGTAGAAGCAGTAGTAGTAGCAGCAGCAGTAGCAGCCAGCCAGCCATCCAGCCATCCAGCCATCCAGCCATCCAGCCAGCCAGCCAGCCATCCAGCCAGCCAGCCAGCGAGCCAGCCAGCGAGCCAGCCAGCGAGCCAGCCAGCCAGCCAGCCAGCCAGCCTGCCATCTTGCCACAAACTTGACTCGACCAATCAGCGTCGAGGCTGTGGTCACCGTTGTACTCTCGCCCCCATCCACCCTCGTCTCTCAGCTCTCTATGCTTTCTCTCGACGTTCTCGGCACTGCTCCTCTCGCCCTCTTTGCATCTCTCTCCTCTATGGTCCGCAGTTACCCGGCAGTAGCGGCAGCAGCACCTGCCAGCCAACCCTTTAATTCTAATCAATTTACTCTCGCGCGCGCCCCCGAGTCTCAACCCCTCGTGTATCCTCCTCAGCGAGGCTGAGCCTCAGCCTCACCCTTACCCTCTCTCTTCCACTATCCATCCTGTATGTGTTTGCCTTCTCTTAGCTCCTGCTCTTCCGCCTCTTTCTCCCTCTCTCTCCCTCTCTCTTTCTCCCTCTCTCTCGCTTGCACTCGATCTTACGCTTGCGAACAACCCTACTACATCTGATAACGGAACTCCGTTCGGCCGCACAGAGCTCCCGCTAACCGGTTAAATAATTAGCACGGAGAGATTAATTGCTCCGAGTTAAGCCAAGTCTACGCTAATGACCCTTCCGTGACCTGCACCTGGGTATCAAGGTAGAAGGTGATGTCGATCTGCACCTCTTTCCTCTCCGACTTCAACTGGACCGTGTGATTATCGTCTAGAACAGTTTCCATCAAGAGAAGGCGACGCATACGAAACACTTGCAAAGAACAGTCTAATGCATCGTGAATCATCGATGGCGACTGAAGTTTACAATCTCCTGTTTCGAGAAGTTCGCTCAAGCACGCATAATTTCGCTAATGGTTCGTGAACTAATGGCGAACTCTGCGTTTGAGCGAACATCCAGAAGTCTCTCTCCATCCAGGCACAAGTCAGATGCCACGTTTACCCTTAGACGAGCTACCGGGCGAGAATTTATGATGATCGCAAGACTCATGTACCGGTGTAAGATGAATCACCTTTTGAATAAAAAAAAGGAGCCTCAAAACTCCGCATCATTACATGGTGCCACGACTGCTTACACTTTCAAACTGCTAATAGAACCTTGTAGTTTGAAGTATCAAGTCGAAGGACTATTCTTCCGGTGTACCGCTTAAGGTTTATGGGGGATGAAGCTACTGATTCGTCCTCTCACTAATAATGTCCCAGCATATTGTACGAGTGAGTATCGGCGATAAGGTCGGTCTAGATAAATCTCAACGCGTCACTCCGATTTCAGATCACGCGTGGGATTGGCAGAGAGTAAGCATTGGCTTAACGAAAGATCGGATCTTGGGGCGAGTGGGACAATCGTCCTTAGCGCGAACGCCTCCTCCTTTTCCTTTTTACGTGGACGTATTTCGATGGGCCTGATCGAGTGCGGGGATTCCAAGCGGACGGGGAGAAATAGGCGGGGGAGGTCGCTCGATTTATTTATGTCGGTGATTGCCAGCCAGGGAGAGGCGAGGGCTTCTTTTGCATTAATTCTCCAACCGAAGCAGTAGGGGTGGCTCCTGGCGTGCCTGTCATTTCGATACCCACCCGTCGATATGTCGATCCCCGGCCCACCTCCCCAGGATCAAATCTAAAAAATACCAAACCATCAGCCCACCCTCCATCTTCTCCCTCAAAGGCCTAAAGATTATTTACCTTTAATATTAAGCGTGTACTAGCAAAAGAGGAAAATGGTCTAACCAGATCTCGATTATTGCATCTGCCCGAGTCACGAGTGCAGTTCTCATATAAGTACTTATGTATATCTCCGTGGTGGCACGCGTACGACACAGTTGCGATCTAGTTCTGCCTGGCAGAATTGGTGTCGCTTCTACCTTACGAATGCCACTGCGTAACGAATATTTCTTCATGCGGAAGTATATTAACCCGCTGCGCAGGTTTTCCCTACTCGTTGTAATGAGTGGCGCGTGCCACGCGAAACAAGTTTATTGCCCTTCAAGAGCTCGCAAGTGGCCTTACTGACGGGAAAAGGGCTTGCTCGAGGTCTTAAGTTTCTCGATACCGTCACCTGTCACTTGAAGTATTCCAATTTCATTTCTGACGCGGCATAAAAAGCCCAGGCAAAAACTCGTTCTTGGTAATTCGTGAGATCATTGGGCCGTGACTATGTATATCCGGTACTGCATCTGACGTTGTGGAAAACTTTAGTTGGGCAAACCAACGTGTTTATTCAAGGTTTAAAATAATGTTGAAAACATTATTCACCTTACTATACTGTACACATGGAATAATAGGAATTATGAGAACTAAGGAAAAAGACTACTACAGAAAATTGATTGTTTTGGGACACTCCACAGCTTCGTCATGGGATATCTTTTTCTTTATATTAAAAAAAAAAGTTATATTTTATATTTGTCTTGCACAATAATCCGCTTCCTTTAGATTTTTATAATACGTCTTCAACAAAGAATCGAACCTGCGGTGATGTCGCCGAGAACTGGAAGGATTTTCGGAAAGTCTTCGTCCATAGAGATCTGTAAAGAACAGAAACATACATTAGTCTTAAAATCTGCATATGTGGATAAAGTAAAAGCCGTGCTCAATAAACTGTCGCAACAGTTGGAACCTAATTGACACGGTAAATTGTAAGAACGTATCTCTTATAATACAACTGGTGGCCTGCTTGCCCGTTATATTCCGCTGTAAGGTTAGACTAGAGCACACCTGTCGTATACTGAAAATCGGTCTGTCGTTTTTGTCTCTCTGCCGAATGCTACTTAGCCCGTTGACGATCGTTGACTCGGAAGGGACGCGAGAAGTGAGGCCGCGCGAGAGGAAAAGAGCCGGAAGAATGGCGAGGGCGAGCTACGACAAAGCGGAACGCTCTTAATTCGTATAAAACTACTCAATAAGGCAAATGAATGCGCGTGGCGCTTTTGACTGTTCGACGAGCCAAAGGAGAGAGCGATGTGGGTTGGCTGGAAGTCGCGCGCGCGGTATAACATCGCCTGGCTGGCTTGACACACCGCCACCCTCACACACACCCTCTCACTCCCTCTCGTTCTCTTAGAAGACGCTTAATTCTGAAGGGTGAACGGCTTCAGCGGGGTGGCAGTCGGCGGAAGACCAGTGGATGAACGCAGAGGAAAAAAAAGTAAGAGAGAGAGAAAGAGAGAGATAGGGAGAGGTTGCGAAAAGAGAAGAGACGCATCACGTGGACACGGGGAGAGGGTGGACGATTTTTTCCCCCGGGGGCGCGATCCCAGCGACTAGTAATGACAGCGCGAGAGAGGAAGACAGAGAGTAAAAGAGAGAGAGAGAGAGAGAGAGAGAAAGAGAAAGAGAGGACCAGAGAGCGCACCGACGACGAGGACACGGCAGCCAGCGTCAACGTTGACGACGACGGTCGACGACGACGACGATGACGACGAGTCGAGTGGTTTTGAAGCTAATAAAAAAATTACCCCCGCCGCATAAACCCGGCGACGTATAAAACGTCGCCGGTGGGTGCGACGATTCAACCCCTGCCAGCGAGCCGGGCTCGCTCTCTGTGTTGCTCCGACCAGCAACGCACCCGCGACCAACGAGGGGAAAAAACCTGCGGGAGTCGTCACCCTTTTGTTTTTTTTTGCTGCTTTTCGAGTTGGAAAGAGAGAAAGAGAGAGTTGCACTTTACTCTCGCGGATACTCGATGTCATTCGATCTTGAATAACGTGTCGATTTCTGTTCGCCGGCCTCTCTCCTACAGCCACGGCTCGAACTCTGTTCTTTTCATAAGCCTGCTACTACCAGTGGTGAGAGTTACGGCGCCCGATGATTGTTAAGAAGAGTGCGTACGAGAGTTGAAACATCAAACTTGACTCTGCATTAAAGATATGCGTAATTAATACTGAAATGTGCCGCGGCCCGTTCAAAGAAGTGGTTGCTGGGATCTTGTACACTTAAGTCGCTTTCCCCCTTGGAATTAATTAATGAGGCAAACTCTTTAGGGTAAACCGGAAGAACTGGAGGACGAGAGCATCAAATATTTGAGAATTCTTTCTCCCTCGATTGGCACGCGGTGTCACATAATCAACTATACTGACATCTTGGCACAGGAGATAAATCACTTTTGCCCTGTAGCTGAAGTTCATAATTATAGATAATTATAGATAATTATAGATAATTATAGAAAGAAAACATATTTTCCCGACTATTCTCGTTGCGATATAATTATAGGAGGAATATGCCTGGCAGTCATCTAATGCTAGTGAATAAAATAGTACTACTGCGAATTAGCAAAAAGAGTGAGAAAGAGGAGGTAATTAGGAGAAAGGGTGCCTTACGGAACACACGACTCCTCCAACATACATGTTTCTCGAAATGTGTTTCAATTCAACTTCGCGCGTCCTCATATGGGTTAGATCGCTCTTAACAATTCGCCGTCGCGTCGGCGATGGAGAAGGAGACTGAAAAAGTACGCGGGGCTTCGAGTTTGGTTTTGTAAAGAAGAAGGCGAAACCAAAACGAAAAAGGTGATAGAGCAAAGCGAGCGAACGAGCACTGCCGCCGCCGCCGCCGCCGCCGTCCTCGGAGCACTCCGTCCATCGGGACGCCGGGAATCCAAATTAACGTTTATCAAAACTTTTGCTCGCGTCCCTCGGTTGCAATGAGAATTTCGCTGTCGGATTAACCCTCTTGACCGAGCGCGAGAACGCATCCAAAGAAAACTCAGAGGGCACGGCGAGTCGACCGACTGCGAGAAAAGGATGCGGCGTGCAACGTGGTAGAGCGAGTGTTCTGCACGGGAGGAAGGGGTTGGGTAGCCGGGAGGGGCGGCAGAGGGTAAATTCTAAGCCTGAGATTCTCCATCCGTGGGTTACGGGTGGAAGTGCGCCCCGGTGCTAATTAAAACCAGACCACGTGTCTTTCCAAGCCATGGTCACGAAAAATAAACGGGAAAAGATCTTTTCAGCGCTCTGCCTGCCTGCCTGCCTGCCTGCCTGCCTGCGTGCCCGCCTGCACCCACCCTCCATTTCTTTCGTTCCTCCTCGTAGTTGCACTTTCTCACTCTCCCTCTCACTTCCTCCACCTTTTTCTCCCGACCTACCTCTGTCATCGTTTCCCTTCCTCTCCCTTTACCTCGCCGAGCGCGTCTCCCTCTATTTCAAGCTCGTTCTTTCTCACTCTCCGCCTGTGAACTCATCCCTCCTGGTGCTCCCTGGCTCACCCCATACCGGCTTAATTATCGCCCAAGTGTTCTTTAAAGAGCGAATTACACGCTCGATGTTTACCGCGAGCCCGAAGCTTTTCATTCGGCGCACTGTCTCTCCCGCTCCCAATTTCTCCGCCGCTTCTTTCCACCCCGCTTACGCGCGCTTCCCGCACTCTCCCCGAGAGCGGATCTTTCTTCGCGCATCTTCCCGGTCCACGTGAGTGCGAATGCATTACGAAGGCGACGACGAGAACGACCGTCTGGCTAGCCAGAACATCGTCTTCACGTGTTCGCCTACGCTTCTTTTACGCTTCGCGCTCTTTTATTCACGGCAATGATTCTCTTCGTACGCGCGTACACGCTTCGAAAATCGCCGGCCCTTTCAACAGGCAGAGATTGCCTCCGCTAGCATAACGCCTTCTTTTCTTATATTTTTTTTTGTATTGCCGTGCCATGCTTGGTTAAGCGAAGGCTTCGACCGATTAAGAGGCGACAACATTCGACGCTAACGGACCATACATGCTTCACCTACGGCAATTGGCATGCGAGGGAAAATACCTCGGCGACTTTCATGGTGCGTTGCTCTTTAGCGCCGCCCTCGTTGTCCCGATGCCTTTTTTCCTCCCTCGTCGGTGCTCGGAGAATTTCTTGTTGATTTTTCGCCCCCTTAAGATACGCGATTGCCCGCAAGTGCGAGCAAGCTACTGCCGTCATTTTGACGGGTCGCCGCCGTAGTCGATTAACGGGACTCTGCTCGGGCATTGTGGATACTCGTTCTGCTTTCTCTCTTCCTCTCTCCCACTTTCTCCTCTTTTTTTTTTCTTCCCTCTCTTCTTTTTGGCTGACTACTGCGGCAGTGGCTTTCGTCGCAGCGGCAGCAGCAGCAGGAGTAGCAGCAGCGTGGGGGGAGGGGAAACGCACAGCGAAAAATGCGGCTAAAGTGCGCGCGGAGAAAATTTTTGAAGCTCATTACCGTCGGCGTTTTCAGATATACGTCTGTGGCAGGTAGCCTGGTAACGCGGTTGGCGGGTAGTTCTCTCCAAGAGGTTTAAATCTTTATGCGTTCTTTTTGCCCTGGCTCGCCTGGGAAAAAATTGTTTTTGTGATATGGCCTGGCTGATAAATTCTTTATGAACTCGTTACGCGTGCCCTTTCAACGGCACCGGCTATTCATCGGATTTCACGTGCTCCTCCTATCTAGCTACATGCATACGCAGACGTGCGTGCGTGCGCGCTTTTACCGTGTGCTGAAAAAATAAAAGCAGCGTTACATTCGAAATAAGACGTCTTTAGACGCGCCGCAATATCCTCCCACCCCGGAGCAGCAAGCCGTCATTTATTCCGTCTCGAGGAACTTTCGAGTGCTTTTCTAGACTGGAGACATGCTATCCGAGCAAGATATCTTATATCCCATCCTCGACTACTTTTCTGCATAGAGTACAGTACACTGTGCTCACTCAATGACAGGACTACTGTTTGACTTGCACTATGAACGATACAATTGCGTATCGATGTAATTCTCGCTTATTTGCAAATAGGTCGATCGAAGTTTCCGCGTGAGGTTTTCGAGAAAGTCATCGACAATTGTAGGGAACTGCTATCACCCCTACGATTCCCGTCGGCATATTTTCATCCTGCCCGATATCAGGACATCGGTAGGTGGGTTGGGGGAGGAGGAGGAGGAGGAGGAGGAGGAGGAGGAGGAGGAGGATGGGGTAGTAAAAGATAAAGAGGGTTGAGCGGAAAAGACCGGCTGAGCGGAAAGCCTTCAGCCCCAGGAGCGAGGACGATGACGAGTCGTCGCACCCTCGCCTCGGTCCATTCGTATTTCCTCTTTCTCTCTGCACCCTCGAAGAGCACCATTCGATTTTCCACTATTTCCCAATCGCCCGTGTTCCCCGGCGTCTCGTCCATTTCCATCAGTCTTCTCTGACGTTTATACTTTCGTGAACGGACCGGAGGGCTCCGCGGGGACGCGCCTTGGGGTGGGTTTGGCGAGGTCTCGATCGGGGGGTGGCAGCACACTGCCGGAAAGAACGATACGTGGAGAGAGGAGCAGTAGCCGGGGTGGCGAGATCGGATGAAGAGGAGTCAGAAGAGAACGCAGGGAAAGGAGTATAAGGACGCGAAGATGGAAGAGACCAAGCCCTGGAATGGGGAAAGTACGAGAAAGGGGGTGGTAACGGCCACCGTCGGGGACGAAGCAACCCTCGGGAAGGGTCTCTCTCTCTGTCTGATATATTGCCTCACCCGCAACCCTCACGCGCCCTAAACCATCCCTTATAGCCGCCATCTTGAAGGACTTCCACCCACCTCCACCCTCTCCCTTTCGCTCTCTCCCTCGTTACTTCTCCTTTGCTCTCTCCTTCTCCCCCTTTCTCTCGCTCCCTTGGCATAGCTCTATCCTACAGTCGGGTACGAGCTGCGGCCTGCACTCACACCCGCCCGCCCACCCACGATCGAAAATCCCGTTAGACTTATACGGGCTTAGTCCGTCCATTTTGACGAGGGGGTGCGTGTCACCCCTGCGAAACCAGCCACCCTTCCTCCAACCCACCGACGCCAACTCCCCGAATTCCATGGGGGTTTTTTCTGTCTCGGCATACTGCTCCGCCGTTTTCCAAATGCCGGAGGATGTGACATGTAACCTTCCATTTTCCGTCACCACGTTTTCCCACATGGCGAAAACAAACTCTCCCTGTATTGATGTCGAAGAAGGTTAGCATGCTTAAGAGAAAGATTAATGGAATGTTCAGTTGGATATCCAAGCATGATAGTGCCAGGAAGACAATACTTTGTATTGGAATGTAATTGTAAGTTGAAGTTGCCTGGTAAACAGTGAGATAGAAATTGGATTCGCACTCAATTTTAGAAGAGCGGCTCCATTTTGGAGAGCAGGGCGGCCACTATGAGGGTGGTCGGCTGAAAATGCGTAAGGTTGATACAACCCTTCGTGTCATGGGGCAAGAATTCATGGCTCTTGGCATGAAACGGGTGGGTGTTTCCGATGTATTCCCGGAATTCCTCGAGGGGTGACTGCGCCGGAAGAGGAGCGAAGCCCCTCTTATGACCGGTCCAACGTAACAGTAGAGAAGGGCGAGCTGCATTTTTCGGAGTCCTCGCGTGCTCGCGGGATTTATTCTTGCTGCCGAGGTACTTCGCATTCTAGTACATTGTCGTGGGATTTGATTATGCAAAGCAGCGGGCCCCCTTAGGCCGTTTGCACTCCGTCTTCTTTTCCTTGTCGTGTCCCACTGCGATGCACTTCTTTGTCTCTCTCTCTCTCTCTCTCTCTCTCTCTCTCTTCCTTCATCCGGACACGTAGCCGACCTATCGAGACCCCTGACTTCTGATGATGCGACGTGCCGGCACGTGTTTCCTCCCCATTCGCACAATTCCACTAATCCCACAAATTGCAGCAATTGAGACACCTCGAGGAACTGAAAGATCTCGTAAGTGTGTGTACCCATTTCACCGTTTCCAAGGTGAGAATCAGGAAAGGCTGTTTTAAAGAACGCAAAGTTTGGTTGGCGAAGATAATTTCTCTGGGTCTAGTGGGTACACTGATGGAATGGAGATAAACGATCCTGCGGAACCTCCCTTTCGAGAGGAGGCTCGCGGCCGTGTCGAGCGAGGAAGTAACCGGCATTCATTCCGCCCTAACTTTCCACGGGAAATCCGGAATAACGAGGCGATAAGCATCCGCCACGATCTCGAGGCGCGGGACCATTTTATCGTAGCACATTTTCTTCGCGGGTATAAATCTCCCTCGTGCCGAGAGTCGAGGCAAGTCGAGTCGAGGTTCCAGGCCGAGCACTAGCAAGCGGTGCTGCACCGCGATAAACAATATACTTTCTCCCCATAATTTTATGAGAGCATAACGAGAGATTTTTCACGGTAAACGAAGAGCAATCGAAGTTGGTTCCGATACTGATTCCCCCCTATCCCCTAGGCAATCACGAACGCTGTCGATCGGTCGTATCGGTTTGGTCGTAGCGCCGACTACGTTCCCTTTTCCCTCTGTCTTTCCGCAACATAAAATCGATCGAATCCCTCGAAGGCAGCCGGTAAGCCTCGGGCTTAGGTAGGTAGGTACGTCAGTAGATTTGAATACTGTCGATTCTCAATTGTTGCGGATCACGCGCGCCGCTGCCAAAAAGTACTACCGTGCGTAGAGGAGGCCTCATGGCAGTGGAAGGGTGAGGGAGAGAGGGAGAGAGCGAGCGATCTGTTGAGCAGGCTGGTGCGAGCAAGAGAAATGGCAGATAAAGGGAGGAAAGACGTATATAATTTGGGTCCCCGATGCCAGCTGCGTGGGTCCCGATATGCAAAAAAGGGGTTGCCGTACGGAATTAGAATATCCTCGCGGTCTCATTTGAATTTCAATCTCGCCACGCGGACACTTTTCCTCGCAATGCCTCGCTACCCTTGGGGGCCCTAGATCTGCCTACCTACGATTCTCAGGTAACCATCGGTCGAAAGGGTTGTTGCCATTCGCCGATGAGGAGGTAACGGGAGCGAGTGGCCCCGGAAAAAAGGAGAGCACGCGGTGCCCCATTAAAAATCCGCTGCCTACCTGGGTACACTAACACCATAGCGAAAAAGAGAGACCGGGGAATACCGAAGGCAAGCACGTACCTCATTAGAGCCGGCGGCGCGTTGAACGTTAAATCCGCCGCTTGTCGGGGGTAAGTCTCACCCCCTTGTCGCCGCGTTGCGGATGTGCGCCTAATTCCGGAGGTGTCGCCGATCACCTCCGCAAGAATAATGCGATGCCGAGCGAATTAGGGAGAACAGGCTTATCGATTGTCGAGCGGAAAACCTGCCGACTACCGCCGCCAGCGGAACTACCAATCTCCGAGGGTTCAATCGATTACAATTGTGAATCCGCGAACACCGGTGACTATAGCTGGCATTTCTCTCGCTGGGAAATGTTTCACAAGTAGCCTTGTTGATTGGCTATAGCGACGACTAAGAAAAGGAGATAAGATAAGGATTCTCTTATTTCGTTAATTTTGCGACGGATCAACCACCGCGACGCTCACTGCCGACGGGACCTCGCTGGTGGTGCCCGAGGTCGCCGTCGAGTGGTGAACATCAAAAGTTTAGTGCACCCCGTAACGGGAGAGCTACAGCACCATCACTGTTGCATTTTGTTATCCATATCGCGCGGCGTTGCACGCGCAAACACACGCGGGAAATTGCGAGAGGACGCTGCTGGAGGGCCAGGAAGCAGGGGTGTTCTTAGAAGGAGGCACGTGGAAAGAGAGAGAACTGGTAAGAGAAGGAGTGAGCGAGCAAGTGGATAAGATGGGAAGCCATAGCCTGGGGCCTTTCCTTCTGTATGGAGGACATTCTATATGCTTCTTCTGGGTGTACAGTCCCTGCAAAGCCCGAGGACCACCCCCGCCGCACGTACCTCGTCGTTCCCGAATACCATCCTGGCAACCTTATTTTCACCGATAAAACCAACGGCTTTCGAAGGGTGAACGGCGACGGCGGCGTCACTGCTTACACACTGTGCCGCGTCTTGCCCGAAAACCACCCTGCCGCCCTTATTTTCACCGATAAAAGGAACGGCTTCGATTGGTCGTTCCACCAGGAAGAATCCTAACAGTATAAATATATACTTACAGTCTCACTCGTCAAAAAGAGTGAAGTTGCAGAAAGAGAGAGAAAGAGTGTCATAGTCGAGAAAGAAACTAGGATACACGTCGAAGGAATATAGTTGACGAGACGAAGAGAGGAAGAAACGAGACTTTTATCGTGACCTAGCACACCTCCTGATTTTTCGCGACATGGAAACTATATGTAAGCAGCAGAGACTTTGAGTTGAGGATTGGAGAGGTCCCATTGTAAGGAACTGACTGATAAGTGCCTAGGTGTTTCTCTATTCTCGATGGGAACTAGTACTCCAGGCGGGGATGTACCGAATTTATACTCTGGTAGCGTTTACCCATAAAATTCGTCTGGTAGAAGAAGAGGGAAGGAAAGAAGGAGTAGAAGAACAGTATCCCCAGGCGAGGTAATTCGCCTCTATTGAGAGCAGCAGTACCGTTTTATTACATCTTCCAACGGAAACTAACAGTGTCGCGGTGTCAGTAATCAAGCCCACTAGTATCTCTCGGAAAAAGAGAGCCCAGTCTCTGGCTTGGGTTGAGGAGCGCTCCAGTGGTAATCTCCCGGTAGCATTTATCCAAATTCCTCGGGAGATTGGTTCACTGGGCGGGCGGATTCTTGGTGGTAACTGTACGACGGTAGTAACGTCGAGTCCGTCAAGTAACTTGCTCGCTCGCTCGCTCGCTCGCTCGTGAGCCTTTCCCCTGAGCTCGTGTGTGGACTGCGAGTTTACCGTCGTCGACGAGCACGAGCAGGAGGACGAGGATGAAGTGGAGGAGTAGGAGATGGTGGCTGGAGGATGGGCAGGAGCGGTGTAGGAGGACGAAGATGGTGAGGACCGACGACATGAGCGGGGAAACTTTAGACCCTGTTCCCTTGGATGCTCTGGTTCCCGGACGTCGAGCGGCGTTCCCGGCACGTCTTGCTGTGGCTGCACGCCTAGAAAGTTTTGCCCTATTCCACCCTGTTCCGCCGCGCCCTCCGCCTACTCCTCCTCCTCCTCATCATCCTCCTCCTCCTCTGCCTCTGCCTCTGCCTCTGCCTCTGCCTCTGCCTCTGCCACCCCCTTCCGTCCCTCCTCGCCCCGCGCACACCCTCTTAGCCCCGGGGATTTTGGTTAGAATATTGAATCTCGCAGAGTGGAGGCGCTGTAACGAGCACACCGTCGACCCGGCGAACGTCGCCGTCGTACCCTCGGCAAAGGCACACCGGGGCACACCGCTTACCAATGAAATAATCTGCTTCCACTGAACCACCATCTCTTCTCCCCTGTCTCGCTCGCTCTTGTGCGCGCTTTCGTTATTAGAGAGAAAGGCACTTGATTTATTACTTCTGTTCAATTGATAACTTGACCAATTCTAGATAGAGTATTTATCTTGATATTCTTACATTATATTTTGGGTTGATTTAGCGAACGTGTCGATGAAAACAAACAGTCAACTAATTGATGCGGGAGAGTTAGAAGGGCGTGAACGGAAAGGAAGGGATCAGCGAAAGGAAAAGTTTCCTTAATAAAGTGGAGCGCTGGGAGCCATTCGGAATTGGCACTACTCTTCTTCTTCCAAGCGAGCGGAGCATCGCTCTTCGAAGTTATGAATTATGCAGCTCGATCTCGAATTACGGCGGATTTCACTTGAGACAAAGTGGAGGTACTAGTACACAGTGGGATGAATGCCTCGATCGAAGTTGGGTCACTGTCGGTGCTGGTTACGAATAAAATATCCAAGTTGCGGTGGTGCACGATGTGGGGGAAAAAAGAGCTGGGCGGCATACCCGGCGCCATTGTGCGGGAGCACGCTCGGAATTCTCTACTGTGGTTTTATGCCTCGTCGACGCAAGTACGCTACGTACGCTACGTACTTTCCGCTTGTGAGGCTAGAAAATCGATTGTTTCCTACCGGTTAATATGTGCAAACATTTTACATATGCAACGGTATGCATAAAATATCTCGGCGAACCGCTAATACGAGCGCCCGAGCGCCCATTCGTCCGCCGGTGCAAGCTTCAAGGCGAAAATGCGTTGCCAGAACAAATTGGAAACTGCATGCGAAAATACCGCTCTCGTAGAAAAAGAAGCCGAGCACTGCGGTGGAGCTCGATACTTCAAATAGGATCACGAGGGCCCTAAAGGCCGGAGAATGCTGTTAACGAGAGCTCGACTTCAGAAAGAGAGAATCAATGTAACCAAGCTTGCAAATAAATAAACTGCTCTTTAACCGAGAGCCCGGAGTATTTCATTCTCTTCCCCAGTCCAACCCATCCCTTTTCGCTTGTCGACCGTCGCCTGGCACACGACTCTAGCGGAGCAATAACTTCTGCCGCTTACGAAGCGGTGCAATTTTCGGGCGAGAGGAATCGCTGGTCGAAACGAATTTAAATTTAATTGGCGTGTGCGTGACCGTAGCTAGCTGGGTTGTAGGTCGTAGGAAAGCGGGTTGAGGTGCGAGTGGTAGAGGAAGACCGTCAGTGATGTACGAGGGTCAGGCCATGTTTCCGCCTGTTTTGACCACCGCCAGGGGGTTAGGGCCGGGCAGCACGCCCAAAGGGTCATCCGCTGACCCATCCGGGCCATCACGGTCGCGCCCTGATGCCACTTGGAGAAAAGGGTCTCGCGAGCACGCGCCCATCATCCCCCGGATGACCAGCCGAAAGTGGCGAGGGTCGTGGTGCGCTTGCCGATCCAACACCGGTCGCCTATACTCCCCAATTATCAGAGTGTCCACTCCTGCACTCAGGTATACGAAGTCCGGTAGACTATGTATCAAGCTTGGGGCGACCAATGAAATATGGGTCGCGCATACGTTTCAACGATCTTGTAGACCGCGCGTATGCTATTGTCGAGTGGATCGTCAGGAAGACCGCGTGCCTATCACCTGCAGTAGACCCAGCGGCCGCTTTCTGCGAAACTGGATCCGAGGTCTATTGCTCATCCTTAACGCCCCGGCACGTGGAGGATCGGTCAGGGTTCGCTCATCCTGACACCGGTCGCGAACTCGCCTGTGTGCTGAGAGTCCAGCTTCTCATTTCTGGCTCGCGAGACGAGACCAGTTTTAAGGTCACTGTTAGATTTCTATCGGCGACTCCTAGCTCAGCGGAACCCTGCCCCATTCTCTCTTGTGTCTGGCTGGCTTTTGAAAAAGTAGGTTCTCTACTCCATTCAAAGCTTTGTGACTGGGGCGAGCGGAGACGCCACGAGAGAAATTGGAGTGATAGGGTTTAACGGGGATACTGAGATTAACGTTACGACTGATTTGCTACGTGGCTCGCGAGCCAAGCATAAAGCGCATTGGATCAGGAGGCCGTGGTGTAACCTGGCGGATAAATAAAGGCGAATACCTCGTCGACGTCGAGGGTATCGTCCTTGATTCCTTTGATACTTATTTGTGGAGTAGGGAGCAGCGGATCTCGTTATACTGGCGTGGAGAGAGACAGAGGACGGGAAAGTCAGTGTGTGCAAGGGAGAGAGGTCGTCTCGGTCTCGGTCTCGGTGCACCGTGACGAGTAGAACTACAGTGGCTTCCATTACTATCGAGCAGCCTCTGTATGAGGACTTCTTTATCCTTAATTATGTGCTCTTATCCGATATCCCTTTATGTAGCAAGCCCCTATTTACGCGTGTATATGCTCCGACGACGTTATCATTGGCTCGCCGCGACAGAGAGCTCGGGAAAGTAGGATAACTCCTCGTCACTGACACGTTACGAATTTCCCGTGCCGCTTTTGAACTTTGGCTTTCGTCTATCCGTCTATTCTACTTCTTCATCCGCCGCCTAGCGGCAACAGTGGTTCGATGAGAAGCATAGAGTTATGTTTCGAACTGAAGGTTTACGTTTCGACATAATGTGTTCTCCTCGGATTTCGGTCGCGTGCTAGCTCAGTGCGATCGGTATGTATGCGCATCCAATCTCCGAGGAGGATGCGCCAAGATTTACAGATAATCCGGGTCCTCGTCGTTACTCATAAACATGAGATATCGATTCCACCGACTAAGCCGAGCCGGAAGCAGCAACGGCTAACGATAATGTAACAACGTCTGCAGACTCACGGGTATACACACGCAATCCATCGGTGGAGTGCACGGACGGGAGCATACATGGCAGGGCATGCATGTAGGTACACGTATCCGGAGCGCGGCGAGAGTATATATATATTGATGGCAAAATAAGGGATCGCCGTGGGAGGGTAGCTACACGGGGGATGCTTCGTGAAGCCATAGACGTTCGACTGCTCTCCATCCATCCGCCCTCGTCCGCCGCACCCGCGCCCGTCCAACCCCCTCGCTCGCCACCCCTCGATATTAAAAATTTCAATATCCTAGCCCCAGGGGTGGAAAACACATAATGTATTCAGGTGACGTTCCGGCCATTCTATCGGCGAGAAAAACGTACAGTTTTTCCAGGAATCGAATCCACACCGACCCCCTCGCCATCCCTTCGTCTGTCTCAGCCACCCCCGCCTACCCTCCTTCTCGTTCGTCGCTTGTGTCCTCGTAGACCAAGGCGTCGAGTCGGTCGTCGCCACCCGTTTTCGTCCAACCTCAACGGTCTCCTCTGCAACACAACCCCACTGAGCACGGCTTTCACGTACTGCTATGCTACCCTCAACAAGGACGGCGGCGATGGCGACGATCGTACTACCACACTGACGCGACGCAAGAATGTTTTGTTTCGTTCTCTCCAATTCAGCGCGCGCGAGATACTTCAATTTCGCGCGGAAGAGATGGCGCGTTCTCGGTGATCCATTAATTTTGTGGTCGTTCGAAAATGGTTTCCTGGGGAATTGTAGAGGACGGAGGGAACGCGTCGGTGCGGACCAAGTTTTGGAAGGTTTAATGCGCAGTCTAATTCGGGCCCTATTGATATTCCGGGCCCCTGGTGTTAGGAAATGCGTAATAGGAGAGCTCGCAGCAATAAAATTGCATTATCCTCAATTACGTTGCCGCGTTCCCTCGCGATTAGTGAACTCCGTGTAATTTCGCATTCGCATCAATTATCCTTCAGGGCTTTGCTCGCTCGCTCAGCGCGTTGCGGGACGAGCCACTTAGCTGCACTGAAGCGCTAGTCAACAATCGCATCGTACAGAAAGCGCGTTTCCATCTTTATCACAAAAAGAGGATTTCGATCGTAAGGAAGATCGGATGCCACTGATGAAATGTCGCTCTCAGATACGATTTGCCCGGCGCCTAAATCGCTACGCAAGGCAAAATGCATCCCTGACGGGGGTGCTGAGAAATTGGCAGCAAGTGAGTCTTCGAAATCAACCCCCGAAGAGTTCGGGTGGCGGAAATTGGGTTGGTAGTGGGGCGAACTCTCCGAGGAGGAAGATAGTCGAACGAACGAATGGTTTGCGGACCTCGGGTCTAAACAACTTAGCGATAAAATTTATAGTTCCACAGCACGCCCACTGTTAGCCCCGCGGGCCGGGGTGTTTCGGGGTCCTAGAGAAAGAGAAAGGGGTCCCCAAAAGTAAGGAGGACTCGAGGGTGGCTCTCGAGGACTGGGCTGGCTCAGGGGGCGGAAGGGTACCTCTCAGAACCGTACACAGGAGGTCTCTTGTACAGGACTTTTACCCTGCAGAGTTGCGTCGTAATTTATGGATGCCGTTCCCTTATCCGCAGGATACGAACTCCACTCTCTCTCCCCACACGTTTGCTGTCCTTCTATCGATCCTATATACCGCGGCGAAACCGGGTGTCCGCGAAGTATCGGCGCGCTCGTCCTTCGGCCATTTGCATCCATCGCACGTATAAACTTTCCTCGATCTTTTATCCCGCCTTTTTTCTCTTTGTTCGCGATCTCACCTTCTCGCTCTTTCCTACGGCGGTTCACCGCGCGCGCGAAGATATCCAGGCGACCACGAAAAAGTGAAAGTTAATTGGAGGGAGGAGACGCTCAGTGCGCGGCACGATTTGCAATTCAGATTTGTAACCGGCCCGCTTCTTCTTCGCCTTCTTTTGCCGTACCTTCTGCCACTTTTACTTTGATCCACAGTTCGTGAACGTTTTTAATTTATGACGCTACCGACTGAAAATCGTTTGTCCTTTTAAAGATAATCCTGTTTATGGAATGCGAGCATGTTGCATCCGTTGCATTACTTAAGAGCCTAAGAAAAGTTGAAAGTTCCCGTACTCTAGAAATGTAAATCTATCTTTTACTGCTTGACCGCAAAAATTGATATGATTCGTCGGCTACTTTTGATATCGGCGAATCACCCGTTACATGTCGAAACACACCCTGTACAGAAATGCTTGGTTTGCTGTCGCGCGCGAGTATTCCGCCACATACACACACCTAGATCCGTACGTCCGTGCACGTGGACTCCAGCAGGTGCGCGCGCGCGCGCGCGCGTTCGCGCGGCCGTGTGTATGTGAGTGCTAGTCCACCCTCGAGGGAGCGTGTTGTATGCGGGAGGATGAGGGATGGAAGGCAGGGTGAAGAGAAAGAGGCGGCCACAAGAGGAGGACGCTGGGATGAGGATGGAGAGAGCGAAGGGCAGCGAGGAAGAGGGTGGAAGGGACAGGGGCGCGGGCATAGGCGAAGGAAGAGTAAGAATCTCGCGAGAGTAACAGAGACGAGGAGTCAGTCCGAGAGGCCAAAAGGGAGAGCAAGGAGGATACACGTACGAGGAGGATAAACGGGGGTGTGAGAGGGACGGAATACGTGGAGGCCCGTCTTATATTGATTTCTGTCCACGCCACCCCCGCCGGGTCTCCGCAGCCCCTGCGAGCCAGCCTAGAGAGAGGCGAGCAGGAGGCAGCGCTCTACCAGCAGCACCACCAGCAGCACCAGCAGCAGCAGCAACAGCAGGTGTGGGGGCTTGAGGAGAAAGGGAGCGGAGCAGATAGGAAGCGTACAAGCAGCAAGAGAGTGCGGCACTCACGAAGGGAGACCACGGAGCACGCGAGGAAGAGGTCCACGGACTGCGAGTGCTAGAGGAGGAGGAAGCTAGCCGATAGAAGGAGAGAGAAAGCTGCCCGCCGCACTTTGGACGGCGGCGGGTGGAGGGCGGCGGGTGGAGGGCGGCGGGAGCGCGAGCCTTGCGGGGGTGGCACTCTGTCACATTCAAGCCCCCGACCACCGTCGGCAGTCCGCCGCCCGCCTCACCACCGCTCGCCTCGCCCTGGCCTCGCATCGGCATCGTGCTCCCTCCTGCCCCCATTCAAATAACAGGCACCGCTCTGCTTTGGAGGGTGGATGGCGGTGGCGATGGTGGCGGCAGTGCCGATGGTAACGGTGGTGCGAGGCTGCTAGATCGGAGGGCGGGCTGACAGAGGGTGAGTTTCGTCCGGCCGAAGCACACCTCGATCGATTGGGCTTGTCCAAGGGTGGAAGAGCTATCCTCCCCCGCTTCGCCGGCCTCACCTCACCTCACCTCACCTCGTCTCTTCTCATACTCCCGCCGCGGCCCGGCCTTCTCCGTCCTCCTATACCGGCAAACCAACCACCCCCTCCCCCACCTCCGCCCTCCCTCCCTCCTCTCCCGTGTGCCACCCTCGCCCATCCGACCGAAGTCCTCGCACAACCCGAGACCCCTCGTCCTCGAGGGTGAGCGGCACGCGTACATGTCTACGTGCCTTTACGTGCACGTACGTGTATGGCGAGGGGTTGCCATGGTAACCAACCCTCGACGCGGGGGTGAAACGCCATTGGCCGGCGCAGGGCCTCGACCGATTGCGGCCCACCCCTGTCTCTTTCGTTCCCTTTGTATCGGCGGCTACGTATGCCCGGACTCCCGAGTGCTACTCTAAGGGCACTCGCCCTTACTTTTTTCTGTCCATCTTACGTATAGACTTTTTTCTTTTTTTCTCTTCGTCAATTCGACCTTCGTTTTTAAGAGCACTATAACGCAGATCACAAACAATCTCTGGTCAAGACGACTTTTCCTTTGTCCTACCTTTCCACTTGGAGTTTTCCAAGTAGTAGAAAAGTTTCGACGACTCAAACTACGCCAAGTCCTGTGGAAGGAGCCAAAGATTCTGGCTGGTTGATTTTGCAGCAATGTCTTTTTAGGCAACGGTGGCGGCATTCATTCAGAGACGCGTCTTACAGGTGGGTTGTTTGTCACGCCGCGGGAGAGTAATTACCCCGGTGAAGCCGGGAGAAGTGTTCCGCCTCGCGATTTTATTCTTCGCGATGCATTTTCGGCGCGGGCGCCTTCTTCCTTTAAAGCGGATCTTTCCGAATCCGAGAGAGAGAGTTCCTCGTGATAATCGGGAGTCCTCGTAATCGCTCGGGGGGGAAATTTCAGTGCGCGCGAGAATATCGGGCGTTAAATTGGATTAAAAAATCGGTGCTAACGGGGAAATCTGGGTAATCGTGAAATAATAATCTTAAAGAGGGAGTTAACTCCACTCGCGTTGCGGAAGCCTGTACGTTCGAGGCTCAATTTTGTTTGCTCGCACTAGTCGCCCCTGTTTTTGCTCGAGTAAATGGGGAAACTTTATAAACTCTGTAACATCGAGTAAGTTCCCCGTGTGCCTTGGAAATGCCGGCGCCTCTAAACCCATCTCGGGTCGCTTAAAAAGGCAGCACGCTCTCTTGCACACTAATTGCGAAGGTACCCTTGTAACTATTTATACGATATTAAGCGAGTGCGAGTGAAAAAAAAAACCCCACTCGCTTTCCTGTTTTCACCTCGACTCGCCGTCGCGTTACCACGTTGCACTGAAGACACGCTCGCCCTCGTAATTAGTAGACCTTGAGGAGCCGACAAGAATGCTTCTTAGCGGAAGAAAGTGAAGCGGAAAGTATAAGTATGATCGACCGTGACCAAGGCGAAGGAGAAAGTAAAGTGTCCAGGGTAAAAGGAAAGGCGGCGGAGCGTCGACCGTGATCAAGGTAAAACTTCGGAATGAATGAAATTAACGAGGAGCCAGGGCTGATATCGAGTGCGCGCCGTAGAAAATGAAATGATCAGCTGACGCTGAGCGGAAGAGAGCGAGAAAGAGAGGAAGGGGGGGGGGAGAGAGAGAAAGAGACAAGAGGCCTCGTGGCAGGACTCGAGCGCGTAGAAGATACAGAAACTTTCCGCAGTTAGGAGGGCTGGAAAGAGTGGCTGTGCCGCGGCGGTGCTGGCAGGGAAGGTGGGTGTGAGAAAAGGCGAGTGGCTGATGCTGCGAGGTGCATAGAGGGGCGGACGGGATAAAGTGCGCTGAGAGGAAAGAGAACGAGAAGAAGCGGCGGTCGAGTCTGTGAGGTAAGCGAGAAAAGGAAAGAGTGAGGGAGTGAGAGAGAGTGAGAGGGCAAGCACGGGGGAGCGGTAATAGCCTAGGCGAGAAAACGAGAGACAAAGAGGGAATAAGCCTTTTACGAGTATGCTCGTGACACGAACATGCGGATTATACGCTGGGGCTAACTGACACTGCTCGCCGCGCCGCCGAAGCGCCGGGGAAACGGTGGAAGTCATAAAATAATTTAACCCACTTTAAGAAGAAAATTAACAGAATAGCGAGAGTCTTTAAGATTCCCCGCAACTCGGTTTTCTCCCGTTCCCTGCTCCCGCTTGCACGGCTGTTCTCACCCTCTCGCACAACCCCTCCGCTCCAGCTCCGTTCTCGCGAGATCCCCGCTTGTGCCAGTGCACCTTCTCCTCCACCTTGGTTGCTCTCTTCCCCCCCCCCCCCCTCTCTCTCTCACTCTCTCTCTCTCTCTCCTCTCCTCTCCTGCCTGCTGGCGTCGGCACTGCACCGTCAAACGCCTCGCACCCTACACAGTTCCGTCCTTCCTCTCTTGCTCTCTTATTCATTGAGCAGCCACCCCCACCAACCACGCGCCCGTACTTTCTTCATTGACTCTTTCTTTCTACTACGGGTGAGCGTACTACACGTCCGCGCCCCTCCATCCCTCTCATTCTCTCTTTCCATCCACTGTGCTCTATCTCGCACCGCTCGTTCTCTCGGCGTCTTGCCTGGCTTCTTTCGGCGAAACCACCGTACTCCTGCCAGCACGCCGCGGCGCTTGGGACTCCTCTGTTTTTTCTCTAATTATGAATGAAAACGCTGGTGAGCCGAGGAGCGGCGGAGGCACCAACGTGGTGCAAGCGGGAAAGCACGAGATACTCCTTTCCCACCATCTAACTTTTCCCCGTCGTCGTTCTCTCTCTCTTTCTCTTTCTGTTTTACGTGTACTTGAGGGTGCTGACGGTACTTTAAGTTTCCCTAAGTAACTTCTTCCACGCGCCTTTTTCCACCGGAACCACCGGCTGCTTCTTGAACAAGCTTCCCTCGAGTGTGAGAGAGCGCTCCATCTTTTTAGAGCACGCCAACATCCGATTGTTCGTTTGCTGTACTGAATTGTTCGTTTGATGTTCCCTCTCACTCACTCATCTTTCTCTTTGCCGCACTTGCTGCCTGATTCTCCTGGCATTATTCTGTTTGTTTGAAAACATGTTTTTACACGCGCTCGACAGACGCTCCGGTATTTATGAGTCTCGTAGCACGGCGAAGTTTCTATCGCGAGATAAAGTCCGACGTACCGGCGGAGAGAGAAAGACCTTTTAATTTCACCCCACGCAACTGTTGCGCTTGGCCCCGAGGAAGGCACCGACCTACTCTCGTTTTTTCTTAATTATGAATGGAAAGTTCGTTAAGACGCCAAACTCGGAGGCGAACTCCTTCCAAGCGGATTGTTCTTTTACATGCAGCCACGTTATACAGGGAATAATGCTACTTTCTATTCTTGTATGTACCTGCTCCACCCTTCACTGTTATCCTTCTTTCGCCGAAAGCTCGTTCCCTCCGCGGGCAAACCACATTATCGTAAAGTTCGACGTCTCCCGAGCTGGCGAGGACCACCGCTACTTTGCCACTGACAGCTCGCTCTCATTTTATTTTCGACGATAAAGCGCACTCGACTTAAAATGGGTGCACGCCTGTGAAACTTTACGCCCTATACTTTTACGCGCGGATCGCGACTTCTGTTACTGGCACGGCTGAACCCACCGCAAACTCGAGTAACACTCATTGCCAGGGTAAAATGATAAACGAGTCCCTTTACTGCATACACCTTTTTCCATATTGTCCCTTTCCATTGTAACTGTTACGGTTTCAAGATCCAAGGTACACACACGAGCACACACACACACGAGCTCATGTGCAACGACTGTAATTCTCGGTATTCGTAATCAGCTGAACCACGCATGGTTTAGTCGAGACTTCTGGTCTTTGATACAATATGTAATTACGAAATACCAAAATTCCCTATTAATATTCAATTTTCCCTTGGAAACAATGGCGTGGGAATATGGAGGATGAAGGAAATTTCCGTGGAGAGCGAAATTGAGCGTATGCATAAGTCGATCGTCAAAGGCAAGAAGAAGGACGTGTTTGAGACACGTGTGTATCTATGGTGGCTCGTGTGGGGGTGTTAGGCTAGCCCGAGGCTCTAATATGCTTTATGCGACACAGGCCTATACACAAGACGTGTACTAAAAGCAGAGCCACGTTTAATTATACACCGGCTATCATTTTCGCGTTCGTCGTTGCCGCGCATCTCTCGCCCTCCGGGCCGATCTACGAAGGTACAACCCCGAAGACGTCGCGGGTACGCTGAGTCGCCGGGGCGTCGTTTTCCATTATACTGCTTAGGCCCAAGTATACCTTTGGGGGTTTGTTTCTATCCGAGCTCCCTAACCAACCCTATCAAGCACGCACGTCCTTCGCTGGGTAGTAGATACGAACTCAACTCTTACCGAAATACGAGCCGATTACCCGAAGCTCATACGCACGAGAATCCAACAACTAGTTAAGCTGAACGAGACTGATTTTATTGCTAAATTACTGTGCTGAAGAAATAAGGTTCCGATGATTTATCTTGATAGACTGATAGTAAGTAGATATAGCATTTAGTGATCTGATTAGGCATTAGGATTGGCTTAGTAAAGTAACATGGAGTATTACTTGAAATATAATTAGTTGAAATTATGAGTTATATGTAGCAAGAAATCACTGAAATTTACATCTCTCGCCCTTTGGTGTGCGAGTATTCATATGTGGCCCGTGTATCAATTAGCACAAGATATTAATTAATCACTCGTATTTAAGTACCGAGGGCATCGACTAATTAGCAAACTTATCCAGAGTCGCCGCAGTCACGTGTTACTGAGGGTTATCGAGAGGGCAAGTATCCGATCGCGTTTGCTGATTGGAGAAGCCGGGTGGGATCTGCCTTAAATCCCATTAGGCACGAAGAGGCTTAAATATTTAACGAGTGCATCCGCAATGAAGAAAGCGACAAGAAGGGGCTACCGAGACAAACTCGTCCAGCGAATTATGTAAGCTGAAACAATCGCTAAAACTTTCAGGCGCTTCTTGCCCAGGAGTGCGGGGGGGAACGAGCCTAGATAAAGTTTGCGGAGATGATGTTGCGGCTGTCTTTGAATTAATTGGCTTCCGTCCCTTTTACTCCAGTTTACCCCCAGCGTTCTGTGAAATAATTCGGCACCAACTTTTGGGACCTGACAGAGTCCTCGCTAAGATAGGTATCATAGCAGGTAATTGATTGCCCGCCTCGGTCTTCCCAGAAAAGACGCATTCAAAGTTAAAGCAAATCCCAATTTTGGAGAAGCAAACTGCTCTTTTTCTAAAGATCGTATAATAGTTTCAGCGAGTTAGTTGTCAGTCTTGTCTACGTTAGACAGCAGAAGGCAAATATACATGGGATTTTGTGCCCATCAAACACGCAATTTCCGATTTCTTCCCGAATCGTGAGTCGGGGAGCAGAGAGACAGCGAGGGGCGAAAGCGAATTAGGCGGAGGTAATTCTCGTTTATCAACGATCATCGGAGGGGTTGGATAACCACGTTAAGACTTCTCGTCTCGACCTACATCCGCTGCCGGATCTCCACGGCTAATTAAATCTACGGGCATGTGTCCCCTATATCTATTTATAAATCTCGCACGATTCAGACATTCCCGAGGACAGAATGCACGGTCGAATACTGGATACTCCATCGGAAATGATACGCGCTAATTGAGAACTTTCTCGAAGGAATGTCTTGACTCCTTCGAGTCGAGTAGACCATTTACCCTGGCATTCCTAGCGAATGGACTGGCGGGAGCGCTCGCTGGGGAATTCAAAGGGAACCCGTTGTACAGGAGGGCTCTATATGCCAAGAACGAGGCGACCCACGTTTCATACGGTTCCATTAGAAAATGCACCTGCACGAGAGCGTTGAGCAAAGGAAACCAGTTTTGCGACGTCCTCGCAGCGCCGACTGACTAGACACATTTGCGCTCCTGTATGTCAGCAGTGCAAGTAAGTAGTACGTACATCGTGAGGTGCGCGGTATACGACGGTGGGTGAGTTGGGGGAGGAGGGTGGAGGACTTAATGAAATTAGCGAGAGCGGCACGCTAATTTACGGTGCAGAGGCCGTGGAAAAGTTCTCCGGTACGCCGGTAGTGCGAGCCCGCTAAGACGGTTTTCAATTTTCGATGATTCCACCGAATTCGGTAACAGTGTTAGGGGGGTAGTCTCTTGGCATCGTGCATCCGCCAGCCAGCCAGCCAGCCAGCCAGCCATCCAGCCAGCCACCCCCACCCCCCTAGCAAGTCCCCCCCGTTGTGGTGACTCTTCAGGGTGCTGCATGTACAGGGTAGCTGCTGGCACTCGAGGCTAGGGTGGTGGTTTAAGACAGCGTGTGTGGGAGTGGGCGTGGTTGCAGGGTGGCCGCTGGCCAATCAGCTGCCAGGGCTTGCTGGCCACCCCCGACCCACGTGGTCCACATCCCCCAACATACATATTGATCTCGTGGCCGCCACTGCCGCCGACGACCGCCGCACACAACCCCTCACCCTCCGACACCCTTTCTCGCACCCTCAACCGCCTCGGCCTCCTGCTGCCTCCGCGACAACCACCACCACCACCGCTACTCCCACTGCCACCCACCATTCCCACTGTCCCTTTTTCGCGTCCTTTGCTCATCGTGCCCGCTCGACAACCGATATGTCCCTCTTTCTCGCCGATTTGATATTTCCAAGCCGCACTCTTTCTCCTACATTGGCACCCTCGCCCGCTTCTTTTTTTGTCCCTCGACGACGACGCCTTCACCCTCGTCAGCAACCACCCCATCGTACCACCGAGAGAACGGGAAGGTCGAGCCTGACCAGCGTGCAATGAAATTTCCAATGTAAGCGGTGTCTGCTTTTTCACCGGATTTGGCGAGCACGATATTGAGGACGGTGACGCAACCGTGAACCGTAAACCAAGCTCATGCCAGGACTGAACCTTCTTTTTCTCCTGAGCGCCACGTGCCGATTACTGATGGTGTCCTTCTGGCCTTCAAAATGTTATATTTCATTCGATTACGATTCAATTTCTTGATTGCTACTGTTATATATGCGTGCAGTGCATGGGTAGTTTGAAGCCTTAAAAGAGGTCTCACTTAGGGTGTCGTAATTCAGGGTCATATTATAACGGCTTCGTGGGGATTCAATTAATACCCTTCTTAAATCTTCTCTCGTTAACTCGGAACATTTTAAATTACTTACGGAACTCAGATCCTCTAACCTTTTCTGTCGTTACCAACTACTAAGTGTCTTGCACGTGTATTTAAATCACCTTCATACAGTTTACATTTTCCGAAACATCGTATCGATGATACACTGCTATTTTAAGGACGTCAGTAACAGAAATAGCCATCTAATGTCCAAACTGAGCCACCCTTCGCAGAGAGAGGTCTTTGTCCTGACTGTTGCCAAAATTACTTGTCGGCAGATTCGATCTGGTAGCAGGGGAAAATTTCATACAGCCGCCGTCCGTTGTACTATTCGCAAGAAAAGCAGTCTGAACCTCTCGGCAGCGCAAGCCTTCTGAATCTTTGAAGGACGTCACGTTCGTTGTCAGTTTACAGGGAAGGCGCGCGTTTGCACGTTTAAATTGTGAAGTCTCTCGCACCCCCTGCTTTTGCGCCTCGCTTCGCCATCAGTCCGGTTGCCACTCGGCGTTTTATTCATCGTCCCTTTAAAGATTGAGTTCCGTGCCATGAATTTGCCTCGGGATGCCGTCAAATATGCGCGTCAATTAATTGACCAGAAATAGCTGTCCAGTGTCGGTAGCATCGTCAGACATTCGTCAGACATCCTCCTCTAATAGCGAATTCCGTCTAATTCCTAACTGTTGGTTTACCCAGTAAATCTTGCCAAATCCGTGGCTTCTTGAAAATGTCAGGATCCTGTCAAATTTCACGATCCCTTTTCAGAACGGGCTTTTGCAGTAAGTAGTACGAGTCAGTATGTGGTCGGGCGACATCGGCCGGCTGCCGGCTTCCACGACGAATTCCCGGGAGCAAAGTAAGTAGAATAAAACAATACACAGACGCGTATGCGAGCATATGCAGAGTCGCGTTGTACGTGCATACGTTCTAATGAGAAGCGGCCGCAATTCGAGTGGATAATAGACGACCTCCCGAGGTCCGTGCACGACCGATCGACTCCGCAGAAGGCATTGCTGTCAGTTGGCAGGACGCAGCGCGTGTATGAGAGAACAAAAGAGGAAAAAGCAGACACGGGTCAGCGAGAGGTAGCTCATAGGGAAGGAGAAAGCGAGAGGGAGACGAGTCTCGGGGCAAAGAGGCCGAGGGAAAGAGAGAGAGGGACAGTTCAAGAAATAACAAAGCTACGGCAGTTCCCACAAAAGCAAAGCCTGGCCTTCCGCTCTCTTTCCCCGCCGGCTCTCGGCTCTCCTCTGAAACAATGCAGTCGGCGGAAAAACAAAGAAATAAACATGAAAAGACAAAAGGCAGCCGTTTGAATCCGTAATTTGCCCCCGCTCGCTTTGTTTTACCGGGCACCGCGCTGTGCGCTGGTACCCTTCTCCCTTCTGTCCTCGGTAGTATTGCTTTCCTTTCGGCGGCCGAGCCCTTCTCGCTCCCTTAAACGTGAGTTTTACGGTATTGCCGCGTCGCCGGCGGAATCAAACCCTTTCCTCTCTTGCGCGTACCCGTCGCACTCTTTCTCCCTCTCCTTCAACTTTGAGGTAGGTCCTGCCGAGTTCCCTATTTAAAATGCCTCGAATCGAGAAGAAACCTCCCTTGTGATTTCTACTGCTGAATGTGATAGTCAATCTATTGCGAATGATTCTGTTTCGCTCGCACAAGTGTCAAGAAATGTTTCTATAATTTATGTAATTCGCTAGCAAATGGCCATTGAAAGATATTTACATTACATGTCGCCTTTAATATGTTTATGTATTACTCCTTGATCACTAGCGAATCTTGTGTCAAAGCCGTGTTTAATAAAGGCTGCGCCGCAAGAAAGGATTTTAAAAAGGTAGTAACTTTCGCTCGAGTGTTTGACACTTAATTAGGGCGATGCCCTTGCGCCAGTTTCAAGGGTAGCGCGCGGGCTCCCGATGAAAGAAAGCGGGCCGGGCGTAAAATTCCTCGAGGAAACTTTTCAGCGAACTCTTTCCTCATTTCTCGCGCGCAGTTGAATTATTCACAAGCTTCTTCTCGCTTTTGTTTCTGGGCCAGGGTCGTCGGCAACGATCTCTCTCCTCCCAACTCCTCCACGCCGTCCGCCGCCCCCGACACGACGCCGACGGTCGACGAACTTTCTCTTAAGTAAGACATTTTCCTAACTACTTTGCCCGCCCGATTCACTGGGATTCCGCGGTGGTGGCGTCCCCCACCGCCTCCACCGGAAATGTTATTTAAGCGGATTCGCTCGCCACCGAGTCTTGGCGCGTGCCAACCGTTTTACTTTCTCCGTCGGGAAACTTTTAGCCGACTGTTTATCGGGCGCCTTCAGTGGAAAATTCTTTGTCAACATTTCCCTGTCCCACAGTTTCAGACGAAAGCATCGATCAGCCAGTACCAATTGTCGATTGCTGATGAGAATTTTATGCGGGTCTCCGAACTTCTATCCTAGAGGAGAACTTTGTACAGGATGATAGAGAGCATCTGGTGAATTCGCTCAGTCTCTCTGGCGATGGGAACAGTTCCCAGTCCGTAACCTTTTACAGGATGATATAAGGCAGACAGGTCGACGGTGGTTCTCAAGGAGCGAGACTCCCGATTTTCAGATGGAGCGTCACGTACCGAATTTCCGACTGGAAGGGATCGAGGAATCGTAAAGGGGCGTCGCGGGTCGCACGCTTTCCCGCGCCCCAGTATCCGCAAGGGTTCCAGCGAAAGGGTTACGTGAAAAGTCGTCGTGTGTCTCGCCGACAAAGAGGGTCTTATCTCGAATTTCGGGAGGCTCACCTTCCTGCTGCCGCGAAGGTTTCATCCCATTCTTAGCTCGATTCAACTCGGATCACCGTCTTTCACGTCGCAGAACCCTCGCTCTCTGTATTATATCTTGCCATTAGCAAGATTTCATGTGTATCCCGCTCCCTTTTCCAAGCGAGACACGTACTACGCGCTTACCCTTTGCAGCCTGGGAGAAAAAATATTAAAAAGCCCTGCCAACACTTCTCGAACTGATTGCAAAAAAAAAACGTATTTGGCCCATCAGATCCTCGTTAGGAGCAGAGCGATACTTTCCATAATTAATAAGACAGTTCAAAAGTGAGGATATTTTTAACGAATCCTAAGCTTTCGAGCGTGATAATCATCGATTGACAAGTTCGGTGTAAAAATTTAGGGATCATATTTTCGACAGGCAGTACAGTTAATGAGAGTGTTTAAAATTTGTTGGTTGATAGGTCGAACACGAAGCCCTTATAACACCGGCAGGTTAGAAATGGAAAATGAGGAAAGTGAGATACGTGTCACCGCTCGCGCATCCCTCTGGCAACGCACGTATGTATGTCAGGAGGGTCTCAGAGGCAGCGTGCGGGTCCTTAGCTCGAAGCACGAATATCAGTTATTGATGGAAGCCGCGTCCCAGGAAGAGACAGGGAGCAGAAGGCAGTGCGGCAGTAACAGCCAGCCGGGACCTCTCAAGCATGGAGTTCTCGGGATACGAATTACGCAGGCTGTCTCGTCTATCGAGCCAAATCAGGGCAAATCAGATCCTGGGGGGTTGTCAGGATGACGCGTGGAATATGTGCATGCGGTTAATGTACACGCGGTTAATTTCGAGGCACACTTCGTCTCCTGATGACGCGAATATCTCACTGCTCTAATTTCTGTCGTCCTCTCTGCGTCTCCGTAGATCCGCTCCTAGAGAGATCAGGAATAAACAAGTACATCTCCAGAGGAACATATCTCTCTCGTAGACAATCCTTGGCTCCCATCGGAGTCCAGTTCTACCAGGAATTTCGTATTCACAAACCACGGGCCAAGTATCAAAATGGCAGACAATGACTCATGGCGTTAACCGTACATTTCACTCGATATTCGTTGGATGTGCAAGGGCGTCGTGGCCGTTCGGCGCCAGGAAAGTCGAAAAAAGGGGATGAACAAGAGACAGGGACGATCGCACTTTCGAATCGCAGGGAAACGCAAATCGCCTGGAGCGAATCCTTCTATCATAAAGCACGCACACTCTTTCCCTTTCTCTTTCTCTATCTGTCTCTCTCTCTCTCTCTCCCTGGCGTATGCAGGAAAGTGGGAAACATTGATGGCACGTCGACGCAGGGGACATGAATTTATAATTTCCACGCATGCCGCGGTACCCCCTTGCCGGTGATTCGGTGATTCGAGCTGTCGGTCGCGTCATATAAATCAAAATCAGACGCATTGTATAGAGTGCTCTCGGTGGCTGGAGAGGGTCCGGGGCGAGGTCGAAGGAGAGACGAGAGCGGAAGAAAGGAGGAAAAACTCGGTCAAGCTATAACAAAACCCCCCATGGGGTTATCCAGGTAGAAAGTGCGATATGTGCCGTAGCTAGCGCGTACGAGAGAGGATCCGCTCTGAGAGAGGGAACGGGATGGCAAGGACGGAAGGAGCGAAGGGCTGCGCATGGGGAAGAAGCCGAAAGTATCGGTCGGATATACATATGTATGTCGGCCGGGGGTACAATGTATTCAAATTGCGAGAAAAAGGGTTGGCCCTGCCACCGGTATATAGGTGATGGGTAAAAAATGCGACAGACTGGTTAACGAAGCGAGATGGTCCATTGAATGGATCTCAATGGGATGCTGGGACCTTCGCCTCTCGTATGCGCTTTCACGCGAGTTTGTATACGCTTGCCGGGTTACCCCGAGCCTCTGCTAACTAGGCGGATACCACCGGCAGCCATATGCCAAAATCCTTCGAAAGCATGCAACCTGACCCACCTTTAGCATCCCTACCATTTTCGATACTCTTTAACTTCGATCACTCAAACATCGAACGCTCCGATACCAGCGAAAATAAATATCTCCGTAGCTACTCTTTCACTACTGCGAATATTCACCAACGACTACTAGAAGTATCAGACTCTCTGCTTTGATGATCGATACCCCTGCATAATCAATCACTTATCTAGTCCTGTGCACGTGATGCTAAACCACAAAGCCTAATCCAACAAGGGACACCGATTCGAATCATAAATCGACAAGCACCAGGGGATGGTAGATCGAGTGAAAAACAGTAAGAACGTACGAACAACTAGCATTTCAGTATGACAGAGTTACTTAGCTCTACGAGACAGTGTCTCGCAAGTTCCTCGAGTGCGAGAGAAAGCTAGTGCGGGGGGGCTCGTGTCGTGTATCTCGGCGTCGTTGGCGGGCGCGGACGCGCCGGCGTTTTTCCCTCTTAAAGCGGAAGTTTGCCGGTGCTTGGCCTTTTAAAAAGGAACAAAAGAACGGCGACACGTCTTAAATGAACGCGCTACTTGTTGCGCGGAGAAAAGGGGCGGCGGCGGCGGCGGTGGCGGCGGCAACGGCAACGGCGACGAAGGGGGCGGGGGAGGAGCAGGTGGCGCAGGAGTAGCAGTAGGTTGCAGCCGGAGAAGAGACGAGACGAGACCAGAGCAGACGAGAGGAGCGGAGAAGAGAAGCCGAAGCTGGAACTGAAACTGGAGTAGCAGCAGGGACAGGGATAAGCGGCGTGGTGGAGGCGGGGAGTGCGAGAGTCAAAGCACCGGGTAGAGACAGATACTCGTCGTGCACGAAAGAGAGAGAGAGAGAGAGAGAGAGAGAGAGAGAGAGAGAGAGAGAGAGAGAGAGAGAGAGAGAGAGGGAGAGGGAGGGGGTGAATGAGAGGATGGCGGGGACGGGTGGTTTCGCGAGGGATATAGTTCGCCAGCGGAGGGGTAACGGGGGTGGCGAAACTTGGCCCCCGTTGGTAACACCGTTCCGGCGGTGGGGGAGTTAACGCCGCGAAAGGAGCCGGGGCTTGCGCTGCCAACAGCGCCGTCGTCGCCGGTTGAAAACTGTTTCTCTTTTGTTTTTATCGTCTGGAGGAGCTCGGCTCTCTCTCGCTCTCTCTCTCTCACTCCCTCTTTCTCTTTCTCTCTCTCTCTTGCTCGACGGGCCGTGCGCGAGGAAGTCGCAATTAAAAATGTAGTTCAAGGCCGACGCCACCACCCGCCAGAGGAGGTTTACCTTGAGCCTTCTCTCGCTCGCACTCGTCTCCTTTCCTTCTTTCTTCGTCTTCCACGGCTCAAGCGGCCCTTTCTCCCTCGCGACGGCCTTCCACCCCCGCACTTTGTCTCTTTCTCGCAACTACCCGCGACGACAATACCCCGCCCCGGTTTTCACGGGTTCGCCACCGCTGCCACCTCCTTCTCGCCCTTCCACCCCCCGGCGCCACCCCCCGCTCGTTAGTTCGTCGCGCTTTCTTCGCGGCCACCGTCACTGCCTTTTAAGAATGCCACTTCGCTTCGGAAACTTGCCGAGGGATTATGCACCATCTCGTGGCCGTCGATGAGAAGTTCTTTCGGTGCTCGGCGACTCGTGAAAAGTGAGTCGGTTTTCAGACGGAAGGAAGATCCGTGTAGGGCGCCAAGCAACACACGGTTAATTTCTGTCCCGCCCTTTAGAAACTGACTGCAAGTTTCTGTAGGACTTTTCTCCGCGTAAACTCGGCGACCTAGATTGCAAGAAGGGATCTCGACTTTCTGATTCGATCGCCAGTATAGCAGAACCGAGTACCCTTTATCTGGTAGTCGCACTCGAAAATTGGCTTTTACTCTTTCGACCTGCCATTCCCGGCCTCGCCCTTTCTCGCCCTCTGTTGCACTGTGTATCTCTCTGTTGCTTTGTCTCCATTTGAAACTTCTCATCCCGATGCGATAGTCTATCGCAGGTATATCGAAAATCGACGATCTCCCTCTCGAGTTCGTGCTCCTTCCATTTCATGGAGCACGGGGGTTCTACCTGGTGGTTCTCCCCTTCTACCTTACGTTTCAACGGGGTTACTGCTAGCACGATGATTTTTTTCCCACTGAAAGCAGCATCACCTGTGCCATTTTCGGGATTACTTTTGTCGGTTTCGGTTTTGGGACACCCCTGCGACGAGTGTCGGGCGTGGAGAGAGAGAAGCTAAATCGTAAATACAACCCGTGCAGGCAACCTCCCTGGGAAAGAGGGAGGGAGACGGTGCTAGAGAAAAGCACGGGGTAAGGCCGCACAATGGGGAAACAACGTTATTGGCTTTTCAAAACGGTATTTACCGAAAATAACCAATTTGAAAGGATAATGGTTCGACTGGTGACACCCGGGACAAACGCCTGTGTCGGACGACGCCCGACGGCTTTCAATCCCCATAGCCTTCACTTTTACGAGTTTTATGTCCTCGCCTGACACATCTACGCCCGCCAGATCCTAATTATATGTCTTTAAAAAATAGTTAGGTACATCAAACTACCTTGCTTCTGTCGGTAAATCTCGATGCCGAAGTAGTTGGGCCCTTAGTTTACGTTTCCGTAATCCGGTGACACGAGCGACAATAAAAAAAAAGCTCCTCTCTGCCTTTTACGGGCGCACCGCCCGTGTAACGTATTCAATCTTTCCGGCAGCGGGCTTCCTCGAGGATTAGCCCGATTAAGCTCGACTGCCGGACGAGCTTGCCATCCGCTTTCGCTTTATGCCCCTTGGAAAAGGAGATTGATCCCGCGGATGAAATCGCGCGAATTCAAGCGTGCAACGCACACGCATCAACGAGATATCGTGCTGGAAAAAAAGGGGCTAGCTAAGACTTTAGGAGTTGGAATGGGTCAGAGATAAAACGAGAGGGAAATGTAGACCGAAGGGCAAAGAGATGGGCAAGCCGTCGCCGGTGCCAAGTATTCGAGTGGAAAGAGGAGCAGGACGGGCAAGTTTAATCAGCGACAACTGCTAACGCGAAAATTCGACTTCCTTTTCTGGCGACCTCGAATTACGGAGCTAGAAGTAGTAGAGGGAGTGATCTTACTATTGGAGAAGAATTGGAAATCCAAGATGTCAGAAGTGAGCGTCGCCGAGGAATGAGATTCGATAGGTTGTGCGAGAGGAAGCTGGCCAGTTCATCGATGATAGGAGCATCGAAGGTAGGAAAGAAGAGTGTGGTGGTGAGTGAGGAAGAACGGGCGAGTGGGTGGCACGGGATTTGGCTGGAGAACCAGGAAAACCTTTCGAGCGGCAGTCTACCAGCCGAGGACTTCCGTCCCCCGGGGCAGCCTGATTCGAATTTCGACCACGCGTCTTCTCGTTACGTATTCTTGTCGAAGGGGGCCGATCCTCCAAGAACCGCCGGAAGCCAGGAGATTCGCAGAGAACGGCTGGTTAAAGAGAATAGGAAAAATGGTGGAGAAAGAAGTCGTGAGAATCGGGGCGTGTTGCAAGCGAGGAATTGAATCCTTCTTGGAATGGGAAGAGTCGTGGGGAAAGATGCTGTGCAATGCGAGGACATCGGACTCGAATCAAAAGGGTGACTTCCATCAAAGAAACTGGAACACTGTAGCCCCCTTACTGTAGTCTCATTTCCACCCTCGTCTTCTATCATAGATTTCCCATGGAAAATGATGGTCGTAGTTTTCCAGGAAAATAGCTTCACTATGTTAGAACCTGACGCTTTGAAAAGGTCACGTCTTTTTAGCGGTGTACCAAGAGAACTTCGCCAAGTTCTCTGTCAATGTAGATTCGAAAGCAAGGAAACTGTGTCTCTACGATCTTCCCTTCTCCATGTACAATTCCGAGAGGTAGAAAGGAAGCATCTCTCATTCAGTGTTGGAGTGCAGGGTTAAACCAAGACTGCTCTCATTAGTGCAGTCAATCAGAATTTCATCAGGAAGAAATTATAGATGTAGTTATGGGCTCCTTTGGCAATATGTCTAAGGCTTATGCGCCAGTTCCTCGAGGACTCGGCAGTTTCTTGCTATTTCGGTCGACGGCATCTGCCTCGCTTCCTTTGCTGCGGCTCGGGTGGTTCCAGCGCACTTTGTGGACCACTTGCTCTCGCTGTGATCCCGCGAGAAAGAGGTGTGCGCGCGGCTGCGGTGTACGCCGTGCAAAGGCAGAGTTAAGATAGAAGCTGCGGGAAGCAGCGAGAGCAAGAGGAAGAGGAAGTGCGGGAACTGGCGAAGTAAGCTGAGGAAGGAGCCAGCCACGGTATACGGTGCAGAGGACGTGCCTTCATTTGTTTCAGCGGGCACGGTGGTGGGTGGTTACGTCACGTGTTGGTCGTCATGGTAACGTTCTGGGCTTGCCAAGAGGGGTTCCATCCACCGTGTTGCCGGTTAAGACGGCCAGGGATCCTGATCCTGTGGGATCTCCCACGCACGTGGAACACTCCAGCTACAGGCCTGGCCCTGCCAAGGCCTGGATATCGGCGTTCGACGTCCGACGCCCCCGAAATCGTGCTTACGTCTCGCCTTTGAACTGCTTCGATCGCAACACTCCAAGCGAATTTCCTTCATCGCTTCACGCTCTTGCTCGAGGCTTCCATTCCCATCCCTTCCCTTCCCTCCCCTTCCACTGTTCCTGTCGAATATACGCTCAAGAAACACGACAAAATGCTTTCCGACGAAGGAAGACTATGCACCGAATAAAAATAAACTCAGGAAACGAGGCGGTGGTGGTGGGCGCTTTTCTTACCATCTTCTACTGTCAGAGTGTCAGGCCACTTTTCACGTATGCATCGTTACCACGCTGCTAGCGGGGGTTTTGGGAGCAGTTGGGACATGTTTAACTATCGCTTCGCATTGTCCCGATACAGTGAGAAGTGCCCTGAGAATTATCTTGCACGTACGCTTTTATGGGTCGCGTCGATATACATGAGAACTTGAATTTAATCCTCAAACAACTGGGACCGAGTTTCTCCGTTGGTGGCTCGGTTTTACGAATGTATCCTCTCTCGTATAGTCGAATAAGGCGAGACGATTAAGTGTACATGTCTCGCGAAATTGTGAGCCATACCATACCCGAGCTAGAGTGGGGAGAGCTGGCAACATCTCCGAGGATATTTCGTGTCCTCGGGGCTCCTAGGAATACCTGCAGTTCCCAAAACAGAGCCACCCTTGCCATAGTACGGAAGCTGCAGAGCAGTACGGTAGCAGCATCTTTGAGTCTTCTCCCCGTAATTACACGACCTCTTTCCGAGGCTTTCCCTCTCTCGGTTTCTCCCTGTTTCTGGGTCCCACTCTTCCTCCCTTACTCGTTCCCTCTGTTGCCCCCGAACATCTCGAAACCACTTGCTCCGGATCGAATTCCATTAACATCGCGTGCTCGTATTCTTCTGCCGGAATTCCTTATAAGACTGCACTCCCAAGCCGATGACAGCGTTTCTGCATTTTCCCGTATACTCGTAGGACGATTAGGCTCTTCGGCGCTTGCGAATACTGTGGATGCTTCTGCTCCAGAACGATCTTAATCGTCCCTTTGTCAGGCGACCTAGACAATGCCGCCGATAGTCACAGGGCTCTCCACGAATTGGAGAACCTCCCATTAACGTGTTGCGCCGTTCATTGAATTTTTTGAGCGATTCTTCGTCGTATTGGGGGTAAGCGGATAATCAGAAATAGATTCAGACATACCGCGGACGCCGAGGACGTCTACCCTCAATGAATTTGACATGTTCAACAGACATTTTCATTGGCAGAAGTTTGTCGCTAGGGTTGCAAACCCTTGAGAGCACTCGTGATTCTAGAGGCAATTTCAGTTTTCATTGGAAAATAATTATTATGGGAAGCCCTACCTAGTTGAGACATCGTACGCTGGTGCGCGCTCCCCCACAGCGCAAGCATTAGGTATTGTTTCTCCCTATGTTTGAAATTAATTTGAAGTTGCCTAAGCAACCCCGGCATGCTCGAAGCTGGTCCTCTACCCGTTCCACGCCAGTCAATAAGGACTACCGAGCGAAGCAGTTTCAAACTCGCTTGCCAGCATCCCTAGGAAAGGAGTCGACCCGCTCGAATTTCCCTCTGCCGACTTCCCGCACGATTACAGGACACCCTACCTCTACCCAACAATTACAAAGTTCTCGCTCGTTACATAGCCAGAATTTCCATGTCGGCTTGGAACCCACTCACACGTCTCTTACTAGATACGTCTCTCTCCTTGGCGTCAGCCATTCTCAGGGCATTTGCATGGGGTTCCATTTTTCACGGGGAATTACCGACGGCGATACCGAAGCCTTGAGTAATCATGCATCGACAGAAAGATCCATGAGGCTGTAGGGATAGGCAGTGGCAGCCATGGCTGAGAGAAATGGCCGTGCCATCTTGCACGGGTGCAGCGGTCGCTCGTCGCCCTCGCTATCAGCGATCGGGGGGTGGTTTTCGAAAGACGGTCGAGCCAGCCGGCGAGGGCGGGGGATGGGCTTGCCAAAACCACCCTTGCACATACTACACTGCCAGCTAAGGAGAGAGAGAGAGAGAGAGAGAGAGAGAGAGAGAGAGAGAGAGAGAGAGAGTGGGTGAGGGTGTGAGCGAAGGAGAGGGGTGGTTGTACGGGTGCAACAGTACACGATAAAGTCTGCCGGCTGTTCTGTCGTCCTGGCAGGCAGGATGCAAGACGTAAGATGCCTAACGATCCCGGATGCCTCCTTCCCTCCCAGCACGTCTTCCTCTTTCCTCCCTTCCTTTTGTCTATCGGCTTCCTCCCGTCCGCGTTACTCCGGCAGCCTCCTCCTGTATCTGCCTTTCCTCTGACCCTTTATTACTACAACCTCTCTCTCCCTGAAATCCGTCTTCCACATACTCTCTTCCTCTTACTCGCTTTCTGTCTTTCACTCTCTCTCGCTCTTTGGTTGCCTTCATCCCTCTGGTCCCTCCGTGCCTGTCTGTCTTTCCGTGCGCCTCTTTCACGCCGGATCCTGGCTGACTCGGCGTCGTAGCGTGTTCCTCGCAATTGCTTGCCAGTGGCTTGCGTCTTATGCACAGCCACCGCGCGCTACCTCCTGCGCGGAAGCCGCCACCAATTTGCGCCAATTTGCGTTTGGCATTGCTTCTTATAAATCTCGCTCATTCCTCCCAACCAAGTCGCACACTACTCCCGCAAACTGCCTTCTCTCTTCCGTTCTTGGTAGCTTCTTTCTTTTAAGAAAGCTTCTCGGCTTGTGAATCCACTCAGTAGAGCTCCAATGGTAGCTTTTGTTGAATTATCACTGATGTGGCTAACTTCGCATCACATTCACACACTGCTCTCTCATGAATCTTACGGTCTTCCAATCGGCAAATAGGTCTCGAGGATTGCCAATCATTAAGACTGATTCTCTTTCTCCCTTACTCTGTGGTAATATGCAGACTGTGTGCCAAGAGTAATAACTTATGCAGGCAATTAAGCGCCGAGATCGAAGAGGTACAAGGTTGCAATTTCGTAAGTGGTAACGGCGCTCATCCCGAACCAGATGTAAGGAGATCGAGGATCCTTGGCTCAATGTAAGGAGATCGAGGAAGATTAATTAGTCATTGACACGACGCGAGTGAAGTACGGTTACTTATTGGTCGGCTAAATCTCCGGAGGAGCTGTTCGAGTTGCATCCTGGAGAGAAGGCCATAAATCAGTGGCGCAAACGCGGTGGGCTGACCCCGAGGAAAGATTGTTTGGGCTGACCCCCGACCCAGGTCAGGGGGCCCCGCTGACCTCCACCGGAGTGGCCACCGGACGGGAAACCGGAAATTCAGCCCCAAACCGGATTCACCCGTTCCACTCTCTCACTCCTAGCAATTCTCTCGATTGACCTGAACTCGGGCCAACGATAATGCGCGGTCACTCCTTTTCACGGCACGCGCCGTGAAGAGTATTAACCGGTGATTTATCGATGGGTCGCGCACCAGAGACATTACATTGCCAACTTCTAATCGTTTATTTGCACTCTTGAATTCCCCATCCATTATCAAACATAAGGACCGCCCGAGGAAATAAATCCCTAAGTTTTTGATCGTTAAAAGGAAATTCAAATGATATAATGACTCTTCTACTTTACGGCTGATAAGGACTGTCGACGGTAAGAGACAGAGCAAACATTGGATAGTGATATTCTACAGATGGAGAGAGCAGTATAAACCTAGTGCCGGGGGCAAATATTAATGGCAAATAAGTGACAGGTGAAGAGGCGCGCCGGGCGGAACGTGTTCAACGTCAGATTCAATTTCTCGCTTGTTCAACTCCCTTTCAGGAGGAGCCAGTTCCTCTCGCGTGATGGAATCGAATTATTCACGGTCAAGCGAGGAGCCGCACTGGCCAGCGGTCAACTGGTACACAGCAGGGCGCCACCGTGGAACTCGGGGAACCGCGCCATTTCGGGGTAATTGAACCGATTTCGAGGGAAGGCCTCACTGGTCACAGGGTCTGTTAGGGTGGCGTCGAACAGACTTGGGAGAGGGTGACCTTTACAAAATGGCTGCGAGCCATTTTCCTATCGGGTTGATCCATGCCACGAAAGACCGTCGCTGTCGAGATGGTGCGACCACTGTGGAAATAGGTGTATTGAAAATGTCAGAGTGACTGATGCGCCGCCGACGAGAATGTCAATCGAAATATTTCCTGAATGCCGTTGGATGCGCACTTCCCGTTAATGAAGACAGCCGATCGCGCCTGTCCCTTGTATGCGGGGCGGCATGAAAAACCGTGTTCGGTATTAAGAGCGGCGTTCATATGTACTTCGTTCCCTCGCTCATTAAGGTCGGTTACCAGAAAGCGTGCAGGATATCGGCGCGAAACGTTCAATCGACGCGGTTATTGTCCTGTGTACCGGGGAGAGCCTCGGCACCCGCGGTATGACGCCAGAGAGATGAATATCATCCCCGAGACTCCGATAAAACGAGCGAGTATCTCCCTCTCTCTCTCTCTCTTTCTCACTCGCTATCCTCTCCACTTTTGAAGCTGGCGTGAAGCGCGCGCGCGTGCGACAAATAGTTTTATTTTCTGCAATGCTGCGCGGCTGATGCCGCTTGGTGGAATGACAGTACATATTCGCAGGCGTATTCCTTAACGACGAGCGCAGCAGGACTCAATGAGGAGTTTATCGCTCCATTTGCCGGGCGATCGTATTCGAAGACCGCGCGCACCCGCCGCCGTGCCATTACACCGACGCCGCCGAGACCGATATTACTTTTGCATTATTCCGATGCCTCGCACGAACTCTCACTCGTTCTCACTCGTTCTCACGGGCAGCCGAGTATTTCCACCATCCAAATGTCCACGAAGAGAAATATCTCCCGGTGGAAATAACGCTCGGCAGCTCCTCCCCGCTCAGAAAGATTCCACCCATCCCACCCGCCCGCGTTCTCCCAGCATACAAGGCGTGGAGGGAAAAGAAAAAAAAAATAAATAAATGGCTTTCATCGGGCGATCCGCAGCTGCTGACGATTATCCATGAGCCGGGCGGCTTTGCAATGTCTCTCGCCCCGACTAGAGAGGAACACACTTGTTTCGACTCTTTGTGTACAGTCTGCACGACTACGCCGGCAGAGATCAATTAGTACCCACTCGACGGTATCACGCCGCTTATATACGTGTGTATCCCGATGAAATCAAGAGACCGACGGCAAGGCATTGGTGCTTCGTACCGAGCGTCAATGCCAGTGGATTTCTAATAGAGACAGCGCAAATTGGACGACACCCAAGTTCGAATCACCGTGCAATTGTGACCCACACCCTCGTTAACACGATGCATCAGTAAAATCGTAGATAGATAATTACACGTATGTCTCTGCAAAAAGTAGACTAACCTGGGAAATGATTTCGGAGAAGAGGAGATGAATCTTCCTCGCTGAAACTCTCGTCCGAGGTGTTGCCTCCGTGGTGCCGGTCCAAAGACTAAAAGCAAAAGGGTTAACATATTCGGTGAATACAAAACACATGCATATTCCATGGGGTCCCATGTGCGTCTCTTACCCTGATAGGAGGCCGCACGCACACAGGCGAGAGAATGTGTCACGTGTGTAGGTAACGGGGCCCCAGGTGGGGCCCCCCGCTCATATGAGTATGGAAAACGAGCGTGGAGCATAGCCGACATAGCTACCTGCATTTTTTTTTCTCTCCGCTCACCGGGGGTGTAGTGGGGGGTCACAATGCCCGGGAGCAGTCACTCTGACATATATTGCACGTCGTAATGTGATTTTCATACGCAGATCCGCGCGTATCGCTAGAGAACGATGTGCTCCCGTCGATTATTAATGATCAGAAGGATTCGATCAGCGCGAGTATCCGAGTCCCTCGTTATCCGGCGTAAAAAATGCGATTCGATGCTCCTCTCTCACCGAGGCTCACATCATAATGGACTTTTGAGGATTTCAAAGAAAATACCAGTAGTATGGCTCTCACTATGGGAATAAATAGGTTGAAGATTAATGATGGACGTCTTTGAATGGATAGTTAATTGGTTTCCTAGTCCAGAAGAGTTTTAATAGACGTATCTCGATGTTGAGTAAGAACCACTTATGGTTGCTTATTCTATTAAGTCATCGAGACGAGTGGGACAGCTCTTTGGACGGGCAGTCGTTTGCCGTCCATTCTCCTGGCAGATGTGGAAAATGGCGATCTGACCGGTAACGCAATCGGGTGCCCCACAAGCATATATCCAGATGAACCCCTTTTCCATATAGAAAGTGTAGGTAGGACTTAGTTAAGACGTCAGCAGGAACGACAATGTGGTCAGCCATGCATGCACGGGCTTCGCACCTTTACCACTCGGCATAGAGAGAATTTGATTTTTATCTTGGAGGGCACTCGATGGGCCCCGCGATCTGGAGATAGCCTGCATCGCGTCGAGTGCTCTTCAGGACACTCGGCTCTCGCTCTTTTTAACCCGACCGACGGCCGCCGGCCTCCCGCTTCCAAATGCGCAGTTAGCCGTAATTTTTAATACCCCTGCCGCACCTTTTTCCAAATCGGGTTCTCTCCGTCCCAGTCCCGAGACAACGCTTCCACCCTGGGGTAAAAATATTCTCGGGCTCCGGAGTAGCTTAATCCGATTTTACTAATCGAATCGCCGATCTTAGCAAGCAAACCTGATCTACCTTACGAAGAACGTAACGAGCTTCACGTTCTACTGGCCTACTAAATTCAATTTAACGTTCAGTTTTATAGTCGTTTGTTTTATAATTGGAAAGAAGTAACCTAGAGCGGGAATAGGCGAGGTTTTCGATCAGGCATTAGTCAAAAGCGAACAGCCGTCACAATAAAGTTGATTACTTTAATAATGGAACAGAGTGGCCCCGGGGTTGGCGGCTGAGCGTTGGGTTTTCCTCGCGAGTACAATGAGCGTTCTCTCACGAAGTATACAAATAGAAAAAAGCAAGGGGTTAGAGGAGAGCGGTAAAGGTGGAGTGTGAGTGAGAGGGAAAGTCTCTCTCTCTCTTTCTCTCATCCCCCGTGCGGAAAGGATACCTTCTAGTTACCCCGGCGAGAATATTCAAATTGCAACCCTTTCGCCCGTGAAAGGAGACTTCTGCCGAACCCTTCGATCGGATTCAATGGGCATCGATATTCAAATTTATTTGATGGAGGTACCTTCTCGCTCTTCCTTCCACACCCCTCGTGCACCACTGGCAAGCCAGCAGCCGCACCTCGGGGATGTGCTCTTTCTTCGAAGCGCGTTCCTCTCGCCGAGCGAAATAACCGTTACAGGAACGCCGCGCGACTTATTGGGGTTGCCGGCTGACGACGGCGGCGGCGGCGGCGGCGGGGGAAAAAAAGGGACAAGAATTTGCATCTTTTTTTTCGTCGTCGGCTCAATGTCGTTGCCGCCGCCGCCGTCGTCGTCGTCGTCGATACCCGTCGTTGAAACTGGAGCGGAAGCGGCAGCGGCAGATGCACGAGGGGTCGCTCTGATCTGCAACGCTGAACAGTTTCTCCTTTCGATGGTCTGGTTACACCCCCGACAACGCGAGTGTCGCTATACTTTTCGAAGAAAGCACCGACCTAGATATCCGACTGCCCCAACATCCAATCATCCGAGACATCTCTTGTTCGCCCTCTCATATATGCTTGCATACATATCTTGCATTTATCATACTTTAATCAATCAAGGGAATAAAGGGTTAGACGCCAATGGAGGTATACGATTTCCCAAGCCACCCCCACTGCGATAATCCTGCCTCCTTCATCAGCATAACCGCGCTTTCATCGGTACGCGGCCGCGTGCGAGAGAGCCTTCTCGAAAAAAGCAGCGCACGCTCCGCTCGAGTGCGAGCGAGAAACGCAGCCTGCTAAATATTCTATGGAGCATTGTCGTGCAGAGCGCGAGTTAACAAGTGGGGGAGGAAGCAGAAGAGAGCTGCCGGAAGAAGATGGCAAAACGGCGTGGAAGCGTGCTCGCGCCAGTTGGGGAAGTGTGAGAGCAAGGGGTATTAGTCAGGGTGAAACGGCTGCTCGGCCGCCCCGCTGGAGTTGCAGAAGTACCGCGGAAGACGGGAAAGTAGGAACAAGAAGAATAAGAAGAAGATAATGACTCTTACGAGTGGCGGAGGACGCGCTGCTCGGGAGGCGGGGGCGGGGGGAGCGGGGGGGGGCGAGAGTTCGCGAGTGGGACGCACAGCGGAAGGTGGTGCGGGAGGGAAGAGAGAGAGGGGGGGGGGTGGCAAGGGTGGCAAGGGTGAGTAAAAGTCGGCTGTGCCGCTTGGCAAGGAGGTGGGGGGCAGGGGCGTCGTCGGCGTGTCTACGGCCGTGACCCGGTTTTTTCCGAAGCAACAGGTCCTTTCTAATTAAGAACACTTAAGAAAACTTCCCTCTTAAAGCTGACGCCTCTCCCTTCGCTCTCGCTCGCTCACTCGCTCGCTCGCGCCTCTCCTGATAACGCCATTATATTTTAATAAACCCACTGGTCTCCTTCCCGCTTCCACTCGCACTCCCCCGTCGAGTCTCACTTATCCCTCGTCTCCTTCTTTCTTTCGGGCCCTCTCGTTCGCTCCCGCAACTCTGGCACGTTCGGAGTGCCTCTATCATACTCTCGAGGATCGCGGCCACGGATAAGAGAGGAAAGTGAGGCCGCCGACTCGCGAAATACTTTCCGCTGGCAAGCAACCCACCACCTACTCTCATACCATCACACAGTACCGCACGACTCTTGCTTTTTTTTAGCGTCGCCGCCGCCACCGCCGCGACGACCAGCCAGCCAGCCAGCCATCCATCCAGCCAGCCAGCCAGCCTCCAGTCACCACGGGCCATTACCGTGATTAGTTTCGGCCGGCTTGCCGATGACGAGAGAAATGCAGCGTCGGTTTTGATATCGGAGAGCGAGTCTTTCGGGATCGATTCCGGCGGGCTCTGGCTCAATAGGGGGCCCCGACGGCAACGTCTGCCTCTCGCGGCCTAATATTCTAATACTCTAATATTTCCAAGCTTTCCAATATTCAACGGCCATGCGACAAAGCCACCCCTCGCGGGAGCGTCTTTTTAAAGAGGGCAATGCGAGAGTCCCTTCATCCGTAGCTCCGATCTCCGGGCGTCGCGGTGCACTCAGTCCACGAAAAAGGGAATTATCAGTGGCGCGTGTTGGCCCTTGGCATTGGCACGACTCTCGTCTGCCCGGCGAGGCCCTCGGCAATCGTGGCAGCGTACATATGCGCGATGAGTACGGGGTTGGTGCGTTGCACGCACATTTGACACGCGAGGGCGATAAATTTCGCCACTTCATCCGCGCGGGCATTATTTTTGTGCGAAGGAAAAGGGCGGTGGGAAGGGCGAGAGGGGAGGGGGGAGGGGGGGGGTGAGAGAGAAGGCTTGTACTCGGCTGCGGTGACTCCTGACGCTGGCACTCACCCTCCGGCTCGAGTCGTCGCTCCGCTCCATCGAGCGAAAAGAGGCGAGAGGGACAGAAAGAGCGGGAGGAGAGAGATCCGCCGGGGCACGATGTGTGAGGAGAGACGCCGATGAAAATAGAGATAGGGACAGAGAGCGGGGGCTGAGAGCTAACGGATAAAAAGGTGGACTGAAGGGAAGCAGAGGCGGACGAAGGGAGCCGGAGACGAGAGGACGCGAGGGAGGACGGACAAAGAGGGTGAACGAGCAAGAAGCAGCCCGGCGGACGGCGAGGGTAGTATTGCCTGGTTGGCAGTCAGTGGCTGGGTCCCGAAGTTAAAGAGCTTCGGGGGCATACGTGAGAGGGATGTAGAGAGCGAGCCCGTGAGGGTGTGGGGCAGCGTGAGCAAGGTGGTTACGTGGGGGTGGGACGTAGGGGGATATCTAGTAGGGTGGGTGGTGTTCCTGGCGGCCATTTTGAACGCATATATCGATTGTTTGGCGGCCGGGCTTCGCTCGGCCATTCGCAGGGGTGGCTCGTGTGTCACACAACCATCCTCCGCCACCCACTACCCTCCACCGCCTCCCCGTTCCCTCACCACTTTGGTCCCTTCCGCTCACGGGAAATTCCCTCTCGTTCATTATGGACGTCGAACTTTTCTCGGGCCGGTTGCCTGTCTGAAAAATGCTCGACTTCCACCTACCTGCCATTGAACTTCGCTCGTCAAATTAGCTGATTAACATCGGCAGCGCTGCTTATATACTTTCGTACGAAATACTATTGGCTTGAAGAGGTCTACGAGTTCAAATAATACTCGAGTGGCATACGACTCGTGCAGTAAGTTGGAAACAAGTTTCTTTTTCGCAGAACCAGTCTGAATTTAATATCTCTGTTAGAAAGCAGGGTGTTTCTCGTCGATGTCGAAGGTCGTCCTGTCAAGTGACACACGCGTGCAGCACGCGCACGAAGATGTCACGCAAGAAATTCATCTTTCACACCTGACCGAGGGTCAGACTCTTAGCCAGTCATGTGGCCTGACCGCGTACGGTCAGATGCGGAGGGTGGTTCTGCGCGTAAACTACCCCTAAACCAGCTTAGAACCCGCCCCGGCGAGGTTCCCCGGCCCAATCGGATTCCAGACCTTGGCATATGATCTTGCTGGACCAAATGCGCAGGTCCTCCACTCGATTAACTGGACACTGGCCTTACCTACCCCTGACACTGGCGAATACACGTGTAGCCAATACACCTGATCTTTATTTCATCTTCATATGAATCTTTCTATCAGAATTACTTTTCTAAGTTGGTGTATTTCTCCAATCGATCGGTTTAGATAAAGAATTGTTACGACTAATAATATTTGACTCGATTATTGGCGTTGGGGAGAGTCAAGCGCCATTGATATAAGGGGCTATTCTCAGGTACATTTTTAGTTTAAAGAGCACTCGTCTACAATATCGAAGACGAGCTCGCGCCTTCGGTATTGAGATGGAAGGCTCGAGGAACGGAAATCGAAAATAATTGGAGGGCAAGCCATTGAGTAGAGCGATGGAAAATGGTGCTCCCATCAGGAGCGAAGAGACCTCCGTCTTAAAGGGGAAGTTTCGCGCCCCCGGAAAGTCGAGTTCCTCGGCCGGATCTTTCCTTCTCGTCTCTTTTTTTCCTCGTCTCTCTCCTTTCCCGACTGGCTGGCTGGCGCGGCGCCAACTAGGTGAAAAGTGTGGAAAGTGAACTCGCGATTTACGGCGCCAGGTGGAACGACGGAGACGGTGGCCAGGAGGTGAGAAAGTCAGGGGAGAGGAGGGGAGAGAAAGAGCAAGTTGAAGGGAAGGTGAAAGAGACATGGCGAGGAAGAAAGAGAGCGAGCCAGCAGCTCGAAGCTTGCCGCGGAGCAAGTGAAACTAGAGCAACGAAGGTAAGGGGGTGGGCCTTCGTTTAGAAATTTATTCAAATTAAGCTGCACGGCCGGCAGAGTTTACGAACTACCGGAAAAATCGAAAGTGCCGGTATAATTGGCGACGGTGAAAGTCGACGACTTTGAAAACCTACCACCCGCTCCTCCTCTCCGCCCCTTCACCCTCACCCTCACGTTCCTACCGCTATTTCGCGCCGGAGTTTCCTTCACCCGGAGAACTTTCCTGCGGCGAACTTCCACGAGTTTTCTCGCGATCACTAGCTACCCTTGGATTCCATTTAAGAAGCGGCGCCCGCCCCCTCGCACCAGACCATAAATTTCTCTTTGACGATACTCGGCCGCTTCTTTCCGTTCGAGGTTATGAACTTCACGCGGTAATATCGGATATGAAGTTTATAAAAGCGTTCAAGTACCAAAGAATCACTTCTTGTATTTAGAGACGAATCTCGGTGAGAGTGGCCTTGTAAATCCATAAAGATGCTGCTTTCTTGTAGTGCCTAAAGCAGGCTGCATTTCCCCAATGAGATCTTGAGTAGAAGACGGTGCCCTTTAAACGACACATAATTCCCCTTCGCCGAAAACATCCCGGCGGCGCGTATGCGGGACGGATCGGGCTAGCTTTATATCGCCGGGAACGTATCTTTCTTCCTCTAAGCCACCCCCGATCGCGTTACCGCCCTTACGCCACCCCCCGCCTTCAACACCCACCGCTCGATCCGTCTTCATCTCTCCCGGTTGCTCTTCCCTTTGATCGCGTCTTCGGGAATCCATTCCTCGAGCAAAGACTTCCTCTGCGCCGTGCCGCTTAGCTGGCTATGTATCCACACGTATGTATATGTACCTGTACAACGCGACGGTGGCGGGCTACATAATAAACGTGGGCGCATATGTACCGAGGCGATATCCAGCATACATACATATGTGGCTCTTAGCCTCGCGAAGGAAGCAGAGGCACCCTCGGCGCGTGTGTGGGTGTATGTGCATATCCTGGAATACGAGGAGCTCTAATCCCCTTTTAGAGACTCGGCTCATGCCACACATTCAGATATGCCTTTGACGGGCGCCCCTGTGATGCTATTGGCTCCACATAATCTCGTGTAACTTGGGTTGCCTAGCCACAGGGTGAGCGGCACCCGTCTGTACCCCGCGCGCGCGCGCAAGCGTCCTCTTCGACCCCTTCTGGGCCTGTTCACACAAGTGCACGTCGACTCTCGACCCTCGAGACGTGCGAGCGCAACCCCGGCTGTGTCCCCTTGCCCGATCGATAGGGCAGATGCCTGTCCCGGGAAACGAGCGCATGCCTCGACCAGGGAAGCTCTCTCTGCTACTGCTGGACAGGTTTCCGGTCTTCCGCGCTAGAGGGCAACCATCTAGCTTTCTCTCCAACCCTGCCGCTTTTCAACCCCGCAAACGGTCTAGGGAATATGGGAAACTAAGGTCGGCACTCTTACAGCTCGCCTAAGTGCGATTAGAGATAGCTTTTCCCACTGGTGGCACAACACGTTGCGCGCTCTACCCTAACTTTCTCTTCTAGCTGCTAATTAACAGAGGGGATGATCAGGGTGTCACTTACGAATATTTTATATGTGGAACTTCGAATAGATTGAAATTAGCAGATGAAATTCGAGAATTATTCAATTCGAGATAGCTGCTGTGTTCGGACTTGAAAGGTGAACGGAATAAAGTGAGTCGCACTGATGACTGAGACACAAGCGATAATATTCCGGACAATAAATGTTGTTCGCGAACTGTCCGCGCGGGTGAAATCATTCCGCGAAATTTCAATGATACCTTATCGCTGGCTCCCCCGCCCTCCGCTAATAGGCTGCAAAGGTTACTTTTCTTCGAAAGCGAAAAGGTGGCAAATATGAGCGGTCGCACACTTCCACCTCGCGCAAAATATTTTCTCGACGTGTAATGCGGTGAGCCTAAATAGGATTACAGATGCGCTGTCGCGTCTCCGTAAATTAATGACTCACGCTTATTTCTTTTCATCGGTCCAATCCGTTCAAGCCAAGCTCGTGACACGAATATGCCTTCTATTTCTCGCAACATCTCTCCTTTTTTCAATCTACGTATTACAGCTAGACGCAATTGAACACCTGCTGACTGAAGTCGTAAGGCGCGTCGTTAAGGGTGGCAAAGCAGTCACGGAAGGGTAGTCCGAAATGCGCTTGTGTTCAAACTTAAATGTACTAGATATGCCAACAGGGATGGGGACTCGAACTCTTTCAGATTCTAAGGGCGGTAGAAGAGACATTTCGCTTTCAATTTACCATTTTAAGTGCTACTAAACCACATGCGAGAATTAGTCCGCCATCTACATATAGTCAGAGAACACTATGACTAAGAGATTAAGCACAGATGGAAAAAGCAATGACCCAAAAGAGAGGTACGCGTGTTTCAGAGTCTTTGGAATGGCCACGCCTGGCACTCGAAGAATACAGAAGGTGAAAGACGTACGATGATGTCCTCTCTCCCTCGAGAGCGCGGATACGTGAATGCGGCCGTGTATACACACACGCGTGCGTATGTGTCAGAGCACAAAAAGTGCGCGGCGCTCATGTTTTTTCTCGCCCGTCCAGTTTTATCGTAATTGCCAGCTTTACGTAAGGCTGTTTGTACATGTGTTATCATGAAATACGGCGGTATTTGTACAATTGTTTGCTCCCCCGGCGCTGGCGACGCCGCCGCCCGCCGCCTTCTGCGTGACCACGGACGAAAAAATTCCGGGCGGAGGTTTTTCGGCCCGGAATTAATTTATTGTTCGCCACGTCGCGCTTGCTCCGACATACCCGAGGCAGCTTGCCAGCGTCGACGATGGGACCGGCGTCGTCGTCGCACCTCGACCTACTTGGTGTGTCCACGAGCTCTCTTCTCGGCGCGCCGATTCCGTGCCCACCACCGAATCTATTAATCGCTCTCGTGCACGTGACTCCTCGGCATTTGCATTGGGTGCTCGCTCGTTCGCTCGCTCGCTCGCTTGCTAGCTGGCGCGCGCGCTCGCGCGCGTACCAGCCAGCTGAAAGGTATTTACGAGGAGGCACCTTCGTGTTTGGACGTCCATGACGTCGTCGCTCTCTGCGAGCCAAGAGAGCCGAATCGCGGCGATAACCTCGAGACGCTAGAGATAAGAATGAGCGGAGGATCTCCTGGGCGCACCGTCGTCGCCGCCGCTCTGGCAAGATTGCCTTTATATTGCGATAATCGTAATAGCCGCCGCGTAATTAGTACCTCCGAGCGGCGCCAATCTAGATTTTTATTTGCCGCCCAACCTGGAGGCCCATTGTCGTCGACTCACGACTGACCCAGATCGGGAGAAGATCGAGCTTGGCGACCGGCGCCCGATGAAGCCCGAACTCGTGTCTTCAATTTGAAGGCCCAATGTTTACCAGGGAAAAATCGCTGCTAGCCTTCTTGTTAATGTCCGCGGCTCCGCCAAAGAGTCGAGAACGCACGTCTGTGTTTGATTAACAGAACAAACGTTCGCATGATCGCCGAAGAGCACCCGTGGCCGTACACGCGCGCGATCTTCTGGCGCGAGAAGAAGATGCAGCCGCCCGCATACACGGAACACGATATATCCAGGAGAAAGTTGCAGCCGGTGAATGGAAAAATCGCCGATACCGATAAATTAGGCGTCGCGCTGCAACCGCTGACGGCTAATCCGAGAGTGTACACTTCGCTCAGAGGTGCCTACGGAAAAAGTCCATTTCGTTTCGCGCGACCTAATCCCATTGGAGTTGCCGGAGCCTCGGTGAGTTTAACTACGGAAGATCGATCCCCCATAGAAAATTGGCCGGGCAATTTGTGATCTTTCAGGATCCCCGTCCGAGCGGGAAAAACGAATGTCGTTTGAGGAGGAGCGCGTCGGTGCTAGACCATGTGACATAATCCTGTCCAGGCTCTTTCTCCTATCCACTTTGTCCGGGATATCCTGCTCGCGCGTAAGGACAAGGATCCCGAGGGACAAGGTAACCGGTCGCATTTCCTAAATACGGAAAACAAGCTAGCACAAAGGAGTACTGGGATGACCCAGAAATGCGTTCATGAGGATGCATTCAGGATGTTCACTCAGCGAGCCGTCATTCCTCGAAGAATATTCGCGTCTTTTATCCGCGTTTGATTAAAGATTCTTTGAAGGACATTCTCGAAGCGCCTCTCTGATGCTATGGCAATGTCGGCTTATATTACATCGGGTATGACTACGATGGGCCTTGCTTCTGGCACCAATATGTCACTGTCAGTTTTTTAATTTAGGACTCAGTCAATTAAACATTCATTCTAATAAATGAGCTGTGGATGCCTGTAAAAGTGTGTTTCTCATTCCCATAATTTTCCTCTGATTTATCCGCCCAATTTCCCTGTACTGGATGTCACACAGTCGGAGGAGATCTGACCATACATCAATCGGCTAAGTATCATCCTCGAGAGAAAAAAGGAACAAGAAGAGTATAGGGGGAATAGTAGCACTGGGCAATAAAAAGATGATATACACAAAAGGGATGTATGTCCAGAGTCGTGAACGTGAGGGACAGAAGTTCGTGTGTGGAGGATGCGATAAGTGGAGGCTTCTAAAGCGATGCGTGAATCGAGGCCAAGAGAGTATAGGATCAAGGAGCAGCAGGTCAGAGGCATCTCGCATGGACGCAGGTCCTTTGGAACTTATTCGTCCAGGGAGGAAGAATGGACCCCCGAATCCTTTTGCCCGGTAATTCGGGACGGGGCCAGCTGCAAAAACCATGGTGCCTGTTCCCCATGGTGCGATCATCGTGCGTGTTCTTACCCTCAGGAAAGGATAGCGCGGCCTGTGGGCCGAGCTAAGGGGGACAAATCTTTTTTTATATCTTAGATCCTGGCCGATCATTTTTTTACGAACCCTTTTTCCAGCACTCGCATCCCAAGGAGCGAGGGGTCTCCTAGGCACCTCGGGCCCCTTTTTCGCGCAACTGTCGCCTTCTCCTTCTCCCCTTTTATCTCCTGGCCCGTTCTTCGCCGGATAGTGTCCTCTCCTCTTCGATCTCCTGTCCCGTAAAAGGATCCCGACCCGCTCCCAACTCCCGCTCGGCTTCTAGAAATCCGAATACACGCGTGCATTGCACACGCGTGAATTGCGCTCTCTTTTGGGAAAGACGAATCTCTCTCCGCCAAGAAATCTTGTCCACCAGTGAGAAGAGAAGCGTTGTCCTGTCGCTTTTTTGTCTCGCTCTCTTTACGGGACAAAGGCTTCCCTCCTCCACTCGGGAAGTTCGCTCGCGGTCGTTATAAGGCTAAGTAGCTCGCTCGAGAGAAGCGAAGGAGCATGAATGTCCTTTGAGAACACTCCCTCTCTATCCTCCCAAGGGAACGCTGATTGAAGTCTCTGTTGATCTTTAAGGCGATCTCGTCGCTAGGACGCGCCATAGACTTCGTCGTCGCCGAATTGCAGCCTGTGTCTTCTTTGTGCTCGCGCCCAAATCAATAGCTGACACACCACGATACTAATTAGGCCAGAAGTCAACCCTTTAAGGAACACAAAGCTATTATATGTTTGAAATTCAATTTTCCCAATTCCTACCTCACCGCTACTATCACGAATATCGAATATATAAAAATAAAAACTCAAGGGTATGAAAACTAGGCTAGGAGTTCTGTGGTTCAGATTTTTGCGGGGAGAGAAACTAAGGGAAAGGAGTGCAACTCGTTTCATAGAGGGTAGGTTCCAGTCATGGATATCGTGACTACTGGTCAGTTTGTTCGATAGTTGGTGCCAGCCAGCACGGATAGCCATATAGCCAGTGCGCCTTAGAGGGGGCCTTGGTACCGAGCTGTACCAAGAGGGCCACCGGTCAATACCTTCAGACCTTCGAAGCACCACGTGCACACGCTGCGAAAAACGTTAGCCCCACGCTAGCCTTCTCATACATAGCTAGTCAAATGAAAAACATGCAACCCTCTTGCACCAAGCTCTCCTTACAGAACAAGCATTTGTCCTTAGAGTGCGTACGTACCTTATCGTACACTCTTGGGATAACAGGACGTGACTGTCACGAATGCTCTCGACTAATTATCCCCAACGGCCGGATAATTAATAGTCCCGATGGTCCAGGCATAAATGCGGAAGTGTATGAGATGGCGAACACCTCGTGCGAGGACCACAAGCCGTATTAGTACAGGAGGGAGGCCGATGCACGTAACGACGTGGCTTTCTATCCCTGCCGAGCGAGTCTCTTATTATCGACGATCGGATTCGCGTGCGATACTTAAGTACACGTGCGCACGTGAGGATGATAACGGGTGTCTCTAATAGAGCTGGTTCATCCACTGTTACCTTCTAAAATCACGGATGAAAAACGAGACTTCTCCAATAAGGATTCTTTACTAATTATTCTCGAGTATCCTAAAAGAGTACCGGATAGAAAAAGATCGCATACCAGTGACATGGTGTTACACTTTTTTTCGATACAAGTATGTATGGCTTGTCGAGGGAGATATGACAGGACGTCCTAGACAGGCTGATCTCTCCAACAGGGAGAGGCGATCGTAAATAATTCATATCCGATCATTCGGACGAGCAGGCTTGCTCTTGCGCACTAGTCGGAGCTAGACAATGGCAATCGAAAGCGTAAGATGTTCGAGGGACACCGATTTCCTCGGGCTAACAAGCGCGCACGCGAGAACGATTCGAAAGAGACAGAAGGGGGAAGCGTGGGCGCCGACGATTTTAGCGAGGGAAGTAACGGTCCACGGTAACATCTCCTTCGGCGCGTTAGGATTTAGCACCTTAAGTATTTCTGTCTCCTTTACACGCCTACGGACAGCTGAGTGACTCACACTAAACGAATGGGCGGCTGCAGCTCGTAAGATGGTGCGCGGGCCTTCGATGCCTTGGGGGTAGAGAGACTCGATAAGCAAAGGGCCACTGAGGGCTGCGACACACTCCTACACACGCTGAGGGCTACTGAGGGATGTTGGGGTTGTCCCTTGTACGCCCGAAGACAACACACGACTTATCGTTACAGAAATAGTCACGCACTGGGTTACTCGGGGTGCCGCTTGTACGTGCAGCCCTTCCAACGGATGCGCTTCTTACCTCGGGCTATTTTCATGTCCTCGTTCCATGGACCCCCGTACACCAAAAGTCTGCACTTTTAACCCTACATCACAGTTGGACCATCATCTGGATATATTACATGTCGTTGAGTGCTACTACCGGTAATTATTGGTCTTTGCAAATGAGCCACTGTGAGACACGACGACGGCAAAGATTTGTTCGTGTAAGCTACCAGCACGCTTATTAGCGTGATTCCTTGTCTATCTGACTATTTACACCTGGCTGGCAAAGATCATTCTTAGAATTCTGGTTGCGCCGCCGCGGTAAATGCCAGGATCCATTAACGAGACTCGTCATGAAACTGAAGTCTAGGAAATGTGCATAGGTCAAGCGCAGCGTAACTATTGGAGAAGCGTACTGTTGTATCTTAACAGTCGCGCATGTAAAAAAGTTCTATCGGTCGAAGGATCGTGGGAAAGACTAAAAATTGAGAGGTGGACTTTACTTTTTTTTAGTTCTCCTGAGAACATGGCTTCAAAACCTTGGTTTTTGGCAAATGTTGGGTTTTTTTTCTTGGAGAGGATCAACTGAGGAGACGGGAAGTCGTGAGAAATTTTCCCGGTGTGTTCCTGCCTACTTCCGATAATTTTTTCCGTAAAAGTTTTTCGGCACCTAACGAGGCGAGCGGACAAGTCGAAAAACTAGGCTATGCCGAGGAGGGTGAAGAACATAAGTGACCGAAATCACGTTTGTTTCGTATTCATGAGCGATCGAAGGCGACTACTGGTATCGATCGATTGGTCCCACCTTATTGTATTGACTCTGCCCCTCTCTCGTAACGCCCCCCTTCCGAAAAGTTGCATCTTCCTTCTATGCAGAGCCATGTGCATGCGTCATTTGAATACGCGCGGATCCCCGTGCCAGGCTGCTTCTCCCCTATTATGTGTAAATTGTATTATTTTTACCCCAAATACATTTTGCCCCTACGGCCTGGCGACGGCCGCCGGGGTCAACAGGTCAAATTGCACATGTCCACCAAAAGTCACCCCCGGTACTCTCGCACTCTCTTTCTTCCTGGCACCCTACTCCTCTCTCTTTCTCCAACACTGACCCCTCGTTTCTACTCCCCAGTGATTTCGCTCTGGCTAGCATTCCCTTTTTTCGGAAAGTCACGTATATTCGCACTTACACCGCAGCCTCTCGATAAATCCGAAAAACCATGGAAAAAAATGCGCTTCTAGATTCCTGAAGATTCCACACTTTCTACGTGGGAATCATCGGACTCCTGCGAACCCAGATTTTAGTTTTTGCTAAGCGCTATTAAAAAAAAGTTAGTTGTACTTTAGAAAAGCATCCAATGCTACATGATGTCGGGGATCGCCTGCGTCGACAGGTGATAGTGACGACCGTTCAAAAGACACCGTAGCATTTCGATGAAGGATAAGATAGCCACAGATAAAAAGGCAGTAACTTACATCCGCGAAGTGGGGTTGCGACCCTGTTGCATGATGCGCGCGCTTTCGAGCATAATAATTTCTCGCGTGATTTTAAAACCGTAAATTTTTTGTCTTTAAACCACCGATGCGCTTGGTATCTCTTCTCTCGTCATCATTTTCTTCCGCGTCGGTTCCTTCTTCCTCGTTGCGCCCCTCTGTCTCACGTGCTGCTTGCGAGCCGCATATGCAACCCCGCACGAGCTCCGGCCTTGTTTTTGCGCGAAGAAAAACAACAGGGCTTCACCGTGCCGTATCTGATGCTAGAGAAGTTGCGCGATCGGTTATCATTTCACACCGATTATAATAAAGCAGTGGTCGCAGAAAAAGTGCACTGGAGAGTAGTGGTGAGCTCAAGAGGAGAGGGGTAGCGCACAGGACAAGGGGGTAGTTGGACGAGTAAAAACTAATGTGGGTCATCGAAAAAAGCGTCCCGTTCAGGGATCCCTCAGGCTGGTGGACCTTAAATAAGTATATAATAATGCCGCTCAACCGGCCAGGAAGCATCCAACCCTTTCTCTCGCACGATGTCTTGCCCCTTCTCGGATGCTAGCTCAGTTTTTTCCCTCTTATTCGCCGAGGAATCGCGCGCTTTTTCCGCCCGTCCTTTTGCCTAACGGATAAAATCTAAATTAACTAAATTAAGGGCCCGTCGGCTTCCACCTCGTCTTTGCATACGATTTATACACACGCTTTTTGCCTTGCCATGTATACGGGCGAGCAGAGAGGAAGAAGCAATGAAAAAAGTGAGCGCAAAAGCCGGAGAAGCCGAACATTTCACCCTGTTGCCTTTCCTTCTGTTTCACGCATCTTTCCCTCTCATTCTCCATCCTCTTGGCACCCTTGCTCTTTCGCTTCACCTTCTCTCTTTCTATCGTCTAGCGATCGTTGAAAGCTCGATTTACGGTTATAAAATTACTCACGTGAAATTCGAGACCGTGCGCGTTTACTCGGAGGATTTATGCTTGCTCGACGCTGAGCAAAACCCAGAGGAAAATGCGAATACAGTAGTACTGAAGGCTGATAAGTGAGATAATCGGGAGGAAATTCGTCGAAACTTTAACGAAAATGTATTGTTATCCACATGTTCAATGACGATATTTTATACATAATAATTCCAGTGGTATTTTCATCTCACGGGTAAATACGCTCGGAAAAAAACTAAGTAAAAAAGCTTCCGTTTGGTCAACAGGAGCACGCGAGGGCGAAAATATCCCATTGATCCCAATGACTTTTTCGAGCGGCATGGTCACGTCTGTTTGGTCATTTTTCGGCTTGGCACCCTCTTTTTTGACCGTTTGACCATCTGTGACGGTGGCGTTGCCGAGCACATACGCCAATTCCGCTCGCACTTATGGTCGATCGATTGATTTCGCGCCATGAAAGACAGGAAAACCCCCGTAGAAATGTGAACGGTCATGAATGAATGAATGAATGCTTGCCATCGGCTTCACGCCGGGGCTTAGTCAAATTACCACTGCATCGTAGTGATCCCAATACTGCTGCTGGCGATGGAGGTGGTGGTGGTGTTGACCTTCGATGTAATGATACGTTAAGTTCGCCCTCCAGCATAGATTCACAAAGAATGGAAAATCTCGCAGCCGATAGAAACGAGTACGTGGCAAGAATAAAACTAACGACAGTTACTGTTATTCCACCCTGCCAACTCAATAAATATATTGTCCATCTCTTTTTCGCGCTCAGAAAAATAGAATGCTAATTATGCGGAGTGTTCAATAGAACGGATATTTAATGGTGAAAATAATAGTTTTTCAATGAATTGAAAGCGAACGCGTCTGATTCATCGTATCGGAGAAATAGAGCATCGAATTCGAGAAAAGCGTCTGGTCGATGGACGCGTTACGCCACGAGCATTTCGCGAGTCAGCGAAAAAAATACATTTGTCAGGACGCAGGAGCCATTACGTTAAGGATCTTTATTTCCAGCGAGATTAATTACTCGACTAGTGGTCGGGAATAATTAATTAACGTCGCCGGTAATGGAGTGGCGCGGGGTGCTCTTGCACCGCTCATCTGGCTGGAGGGCTGCCCTCGAGGATCCCACTGACCTCTCGACACTGACCACCAGGATTATGCTTCAAACACACAGAGTGAACCTGTCGCTGCGAGTACGTCGCAAGCAATAACATTATTTCTGGCGTGTTAATTTTTTAAATGTGCCTATATCATCCGGGCATATTGGTCTCTTTGTGTCGTTCGTCCGCGTGCAGCATTTTTTGAACGCGAACGCTCGTGAGCGAAAGCGAGATGGAAGTGGGCATACCGTGAGAGACACGGTTTTTCATTACAGGAGCATCCTGCCATGCCAGGTCGTCGGTTACCGTGGCCTTTTTTTCTCATGATGTTTGCAAAGGGTTACGTTACGCGCGGGGTGGGACACCGTCGGTCCTTTTCCGAGAGCCTATGCTAAATAGGGGTGGCGTGGAAAAAAAATATTAATAGCCATCCAGCCTCCGAATTTTTTCGTACCCATCGCGCGCACCCCTCGCCTTTTTTCGAGGCTGGCGAGTCTACCCCTATTACTGGCCCTCATGTGGTAAGATATACCCATGATAGCGTCCTCTCGCTGTTGTTTCGGCCAACGACTTTTCCCCGTCAACCTTTCCCAAAGCGCAACCGCCGAGTACTCTCTTATACATGCAGATACAGTGTTACGTCTCATTTTCCCAAACAGACAAGCTCGCCAAAGCTTGGATAGAATAATACGCAAGGCTCACAGGATGACTGTCCCAATCGGTCCAGTCACAGCATCCCTGATCCAGCAACCGTGAGAGAGCGAGAGAGACTAAGAGAGTGAAAGCGAGAGTCCTGTATAGAACGGTAGCCGTTAATGGACTTGAGAAGCGTTGACGCGTACCCCATGGAGGAGGAGGAAGCAGTGACAAGCAGCGTAGAGGTCTATTCGAGAAAGTTAGGAGAGGAGAGCCGAGTGAGAGAGCCATGGTGCGAGAAAACGAGAGAGAGAGGATCCTTCCGATCATTGCGCAAGCTGCAAGATGACGTGCCCCCATGTAGTCGCGCGAGCCATATGTATTCGAGGGGGTGGACGAAGGTGGTAGGTGGTATAATGGGAGTGCAGGACGCTCGGCTTTCAGTTCCACATGCGTGAACCCCGAGCATAACAGGAACCCTTTCAGGCTTACGAGGAGAGACGGACAGACGGACTGTGCGTTGTCCAACACCCTCATGAAAATCCCCTGCAGGCAGTGTTGCCCGCTCGCTCCTCCACTGCTTTCTCGCTTACGCAACAAAACAACAGCTGCGCCCGGCAGCTAAGGCGGCCAGAGATCATCAAAACATCCGAATTCGCAGCGGTCCAACCCTTTCCCTGGGCAGCGTGACCTTTCGGATTTTCAGACTATCTCGCAGTCACGTCAGCTTTTCCCTGAAATTCTACCACACAATGATCTAACCCCTAGTAAACAACACATTGACCGTGAGAGACAGAATGAGATATCCGTCTACGTACTAATGACAGAAAGGGTTCAAGGATTGTATTGAAATCAAACGATCATATCTAACCGGTAGTCCACCGTGGGAGAAGTAGTCGGACAGAATTGCGATGGGAAGAATTAAAAAGTAGAGTGCGCTGGAAGAGCAAAGGGTCAGCTAGCAAGTAGCGGCAAGCGGATGGAACGGATAACGGGTCGGAAGAAGTAACGAGGAGGACCACGTGCGAATATGTTACTCTCCTAAGATTCCCGCGGAGGAGGCTTCCCCTTTTTCTATTTCCTGCCCAGTCCCTCCTTTTCCAGGCGACTTCCTCGTGGACTGCACGACGAGAGTTGCCCTGGACTGTGGCAACGCGATTCCACGTAGGCCTCGTTCGCGTGGTTCGCGCGGCGCGTTAATTATGAGGGACTTCCGGCGATCTAGATTTCATTCTTTCCTCCCGCGCGCCGTGTACGTGTGCGTCTTCCTAAGACAGTGGCCGGGAAATGATAATAGGTGCGTGACCCAAGTGGTCAGTTCACACGAGAAATGAGACTAGAGACAGGCAGGCTCGAGCTGGAGGCAGAAAGAGAGAGAGAGTGCGCGCGGTGGCAGAATGTGTACGTGTAGGTACGCCGTCCAAGCGAGAGGAGGCCGCCGCGCAGTGGAAGGAGTCCTCGCCGGCCAGACAAGGAGATGACGATCGGGGAAACGAGGAGGAGGGTGAGGGTAGAGCAGCCAGTGCGAGAGTTAACTCGGCGTTATACGGCAGCGACGTCGGTGTCGGCGTTCCGACTTCCACAATGCGCCTTGTACTCTCCCACACTCAAGGAGTCTCACGCCCTCACATCCTCCTGGCCGACGAGGAAGGCGAGGAGGAGGACTCCGTGGAGAGCAGAGCGTCCGCGGGCATTTCACGAGGCGACCTCTCAACGTTCTGAGCCACCGCTCTCCTCATCTCTGTTACCCTCTCACTCGCTCGAAGGCGTTTGCTCGCCCGCAAGCGCACTCGCGCTCGCGCGCGCGCGCGCGCGCGCCTGTCCCGCGCGATCATAGGCGAGAGGAGACCACCGTGAAACCTTTACGGGCCTTTAACTATTGACTGCCAGGAGATTTTAGGAGCGATACGAGGGCCTCCTGCCTAGAACTCGCGAACTCGACGCGCCGCAACGCGCTCGGCCCCGCTCGAACCATCGAGCTGCTTCGCCCGGGTTAAAGCCCGGCTATCGATGCACAGCCGGGAAGAAAGTCGGGGACATTAAAGAGCACACGTACACGTATGTGAAGTAGAGGAGCTCTCCGCTGCTCTTTTCACGCGAACTGTCTATCCATGCCCTCGATCGCAGGACAGCCAGATCCTCCTGCAAGGTGCTGTCAGCCCAATTTGCTACCATTGGTTTCCCTTTCAGAAAAAGTTCATGAGTCTGTCGTGATTGGATACTCCCAACAAGCTAGTCGGAGATCGACACTTTAATATACTCTGACATTTCGGCGTCCAGCCTTTGCTTTCGAGCGGCCCGTGAATTATAACAGTCCGCGGGACCTTTGACCCTGCGAAAGAGACATCAGTGAAAGCGCGCGAAGAGCTGAGCGATCCACGAGAACAAGAATAGGCGTCGGTGTGTTGGAGCACTCGAAAGAAGGAAGGTGTTGAGGTCGGCGAGGGCCTTCGCTTGTCGATTCACTCGTAGTACTATACGATTGGTAAGAACTAGCACCTGGGAAGTACGGACTTTTCAAAAGGCTAGGAATGACCGGAACACACTCTTCTCCCTTCCGTGCAGGTAGGTACGAAGCGTGATGCTTTGGTGCACAGTCTTATCTACTATCTTCGCACCGACAGCTTACGTTTGTGCCGGCCGTATACACACGCATACACATTCTCTATACTTCATTTCATTAATGTTAATAGTCCGCCTACAAGACACAGCAAGGTGTTTCTCCTCGTGTAAATGAGTGCGTTATCGTGCTCCCGATAATACGTTATGCGCCTCTGAAAATTACTGCCGAGTTTTATTTGCTCGAAGGGGAGAGAGATAGATAGGTTTAAGAAGAACAGTTAAAGAGAGAAGCATTTAGTCGATTATAAAAAGAGAGAGAGAGAGAGAGAGAGAGAGATTTCGAAGTGTTCGCAATGCGAAGTCCCCCTCACAATTACAATGTCGCCTTTCGACACTCTGCCTGTTTTGAGTGACGAAACGCGATTGATCTTTAAGAGTTACACGAGCAATGACATATGGACACTCGCCATGGAACGAAAGTAAAATCATTCCCGGTGTTAGAATAGGCTACAGCCGGTGCGACGGCTAGGCTACTCGAGGATACAGAGGTGCTCTCTGTTACACTTAGGAGGTGAGCGCCGATTGACGGTAAGGCTATTTCAGCTCGTGTGCATGCAATGCAAATGACGTTGAATTATCCCCAAGTCCGCGGTGCGGAAAAAAGCAGGCATTCGCATAAATTAAGAAGCGAGCACTGACGCTCCTGCTGGCTCGAGCGCGGAGCCCGCGCGCGTACTTGGCAGGAAAGTGGCATTATTTCGCGTAACGAGTGCCTGACGGTGTATGAGTGCTCGCTCTCCCGCGCATTTACTTTATTAAGGGCACACCCGAGCCCGCGTGGGGCTACGACCTATACGAATGCGTGGAAAAATTGCCAAAGACTACACAGAGAAAGTATGAGTCGATTCCCCTGTGAGAAAATGACCCTCACCGCATCAGGGAGAGTAAGAGAGGGAGAGACCGGACGTTTCCTCGTCGCCAATACACGCAAAAACACCGGCGACATCCTTCGTATTTACCAACGACTGTCGTACATCGCATTCCTAACTATCCCGCCGTATTACGTCTGTTTAGATTGATCTACGCGATGTTTTCTTCAATGAATCGATGTTATTCCACAGAGTCAATCAATGGCATTCGCGTCTTTCATTCCATAGAGGACGTATGGGAAGTACAAACCAAAACATACTCGACGAAATATAAAACCCTCGGCATTTACTCATCTGTAAAGAAGAGAGGAGAGCTTGGTACTAGCTCGCATCATCACTGATTTAGCTAGCATCATTTGATAAGTGAGTATGTTTGCACGACACGATCTACCTCTCTCATATAATCTTCGCCAATCAAGCGGTACCATATTTACGATGCGAAACTGGCACCGTGCGATGCGTGTACTTGCCGAATGATGTTTGGACAAATATCGGACGGCAGCGCGGTGACTTATCAGTTTTTCAGTGTTCCTTTCAGCCGGTGTATGCTTGTATGAGCAGACTGAATTCGGTCAGGTCTCGACGAGTGCTTTCGTCCAGAAAATCGTCCGACTGTCGCTCGCTTGTACGAGCAAAGCCGAGCAGAGCCCAAGGGAGCTTTGGCGGCAGGCTGAGCTACTCGGCAATAGCTCTAGGCATTAATTCGCGCCCATCAAAAAAAGCGGCGCGCGTTGACCTCGCATCAAACACAATTCGTTGTCGGACGATAAGATAACCAGCGTTGGTTTGCTCTCTGTCGGCCTGCTGGAGCAGCCGTTGCTGCTGGCTCCGAAGGAGGGCTGGGTAAAAAAACGTAATTTTCGAGAATAAAGAATGGCAGAGGACAGCCGGTGGACGGAACGAGCGAGCGTGCGCCGAAGCCACCGGCGTTTGAAGTTAATCGCGCGGTGTCATCAGTCTGCACTGGACAGCCCTCATGCCACTCCACGCGGTCGCTATTGAAAAACCGTTTAATCAGATAGGAGCCTTTGTTTTAAAGTGGACCCGTCCATTGTCGAAAGCAAGCTTCGACAAGGCGGACGAGTAGCTTTTCCGTGCGACAGTTTTCCGAACTCCACGTTCGGACCTCTTTAACATTCTCTTTGCGTCTCAACTTCCCCCGAAAATAAGCAGAACCCTTGACAGTAAGGATTGATAATCAATGAGGCTTCAGTGCCAGTGAAGTTTCCAATAGAAATGAACTGCTAATGCAAGGGTAATCGTTAAACAAGAATGAATCCTTAGCATTGATTGCCCTTTCCAGTCTCTCCCTCACTGATTGTTAAATTGGATGGCTCACTCTAAAGGAATAGGATTATAGATCTCGAGCAGTGTCTCTCGATCGATTATTGATATCCCATAACAAGGACTGCCTTAACTTGAGTTTACTTTTTTACAATAGATGCTCCAATACATTTTAAGTTATACCATCCTGTACAGGAATCATTCTGCATCCGGACACCCTTATTAGAGTGTGTGTCTACCAGTGGCGATATATTTCACGATCAACCACCTGTGGATGACTATGCTAATTACGGCGTAACCTTATAATGGGAAGTAATCGCCTGCCGGAGGGGCGATGGTACCGACGATTATTTTTCAGCGTAACGCCCTTCGACCCATCTACCAAGAGCGAGCGTAGCTTGAACGGGGGCAATTCTTCTTTCTCCAAGGCAAGCTTCGCCGAGGAATCTGCCGGCCCTCGCGGCCGGATTAATTCCTCTTGAGTAGACAGAGAAGGAAGTCGAATCTACCGTCTCGCTCGGCCTTCCTGACAAACGAAAACGCGGCTCTCGGCTTCGCCAGGAAGAAATCCCAGGTCGTGTGTGCGCTCGGAGATAATGCACGCAAATATCATAAAGATAAGCCCGTAGGCCAGTGGTACATCATGGCGAGTACACGAGTGCATGAAGGAGAGATAAAGACGGGCCGGAGAGAAAGAGATTCGGGGTCCAAGAGAAGCAGTGAAAAGTTTTGGATGCCCGCTCGTTCTATTGAGCGATGAAGAAATTGAACGGTGCATTTTTTTATCCTGCCCTTGTATCTCTCTCTATCCTGAGCGGGATCTCTGTTAGTCCTGCGCCCAATTGCCCTTTTTACCTTCACCCCATAGAGCGGCCCTTCCATCACCCCTAGAATCCGTTAGGGCAGACGATTTTTTTCTTCGCTCCTCTCTCCACTCGTGCAACCCGGAATCTTTGTCTCGAATTCACTATTCTTCTCGCTTTATCGAGGTTCCTCGGTATCTCCGACCTCCTCTATGCACTCTCGATCTCTTTCTCGCTCACTCTGCTTGTTGATTCTCAATTGAAACCAGAGATCTCAAATATTGGGCCCTCGCCGCTGAACAGTTAGGTTTTCATGGGAACATTCGGTGGGATTGGATGGCGTTCGTCGATATTCCTTCTGCTACCGGGGATATTGCATTTGATACAGTTCTAAGGTATCCACGCCCAGAAATGAATCGTTAATAGTAAAAAAAATGTTTAAAGTTTATAATCTTGATTTAATAGACTAAATGGTTGGATCTAACCTGTCTAAGGTCCGGGATCGGAGCATAGGGTGACAAGGTTCAGGGTGAAGTGAGTCTGGTCAGTAAGGTTTGGGGTGGGATGATGTCGAGGGAGATCCAGGGAACTTTCGAATAGAAAGCGTACTCGAAATATCTCGATGATCGCCGCTGTCCACGTTCGAGCACCCCCGTCTCGGATTGGTAGTCCAGAGAAAATAATCCAGGCGATTGCACGCGCGATTTCCCTCCTTTTTTTTGGGTGGTCCATGCTTTTACGGTCCTAATCCCGAGGGGCATTATTCGTGCCACGACTGTCCCCAGGACTTAAGGCCGCTCTTTGTCGCGCGCCGGTAAAAATCCACCCCCAAACGCCTCTTCTTACTGTGTGTTGCCTGATCACCGATCCGAGTGCCACAGCGCGTGAGGAAGCACGTCACGGGCGTGAAACGATCTGTAATTTGTCACGGAGAGCCTTCTCAAACTGTCCCCCCGTCGTGTCCCCGGAATAAGGTCACGGCTCGACCTCGCACCGTTCACAGGATGTTGTCCTAGCGTGAATGGCCCGTTCTGTCCACGCAAAACGATCTTTCGTTCGACCACCGGCACTCGGCTATGCGGATATCCTTTTAGATTCCAACGAGTTCAATGAATTATTCGAGAAAGATCTACCAAGGATATTCAGAAATGTAGACTTCACTAATATATACTTTAATTCTCGCCGTCCTACTTGAATTAACAAGAGTACACAGGGAGAACGATTGTAGTTCTTGAATAGCTTATGCTAGACTTGTTCGTGGAGATGGTGTCTAGTAGGTTGACGTCCTACGAGACGCAGAAGTAAATCAAATAGAAGTGGAAAAGAAAGAATTGTAGACACAGAAGAGGCCCTTAAAAATCGCGTGCCTCGAGAATCCGACACCTCCTTCTCTTTCCTTCTCGTCGGACTTGGCTGGGGATTTTACCTGACTTTCACTTAACACTCGCCTCGCGGGGGCCCTTGCAACTCTTAGGCGCTCCAATGCATTGTGAGTCCGGCGTTCTATTATCCCTGCTTCTTAACAATAAAACCTCGAGCTGCCAAAATAGAGGTGCCACGCTTCCAAAGCCTGTTTCAGGCTTGGAATAAAATATTTTGAAGAACTCTTTCTGAATACATCAAGGACGATTAAAATCTGAGCGCTTTTGGTCGAGCGTATTTATTTTCGTTGCTCGATGTGGCTTAGCATATTCCGGTGACACCGGGCACCGGAAAAAAGAGGGAAATGTTCGTGGGCCCGAGTGACCCGGGCTTCATTCCACACGCGGCTGTTTGTACAGATAAGGGCACAGGTGGGGCACAGTGGACAGTGCCAGCATTTCATCTCCACTTTAGCTCGACGCTCGTACGTCCGTCCGTCCGTCCGTTTTTTAGTTTCAGTTTATTCAACGATAAGAACGGACTCCGGCTGATGAATTCACACAGCGCGGTAAAAGGAAACCCGTTCTTTTCCGGTGCGCTTGGACGAGGCTTGTTCCCCACTTTTATAATCGACATCCGCGTTCCTGGGGCATCCACCCCTCTCTCACTGTTAACACGATCAACAGAAAAGCCCTGTTATCGTGGTGCCTGACCAAAACGTGCACACGGCGCGGCAGTTCATAGCACACTCGTTTATTATGCTCGGTAGATTTGGCGTGAGAGGGTGCTGTATCCTGGGAAGAGGTTCGCGATATTCAGGAGGAACGCAATCGCTACGTTTCGCAGGCGCCGGCTACGTGCAAGGTTTCCGCGATGGTTCTCGCAGTTCGTGGTATTTCATTACTTTATCGTTTTATTGAACGATAGCAAGTGGGGCTCTCTCAGTGCTGCTGGGTGCTGGTGGAAGAGCGCGGCAGTTTCGCCGGGGAGCACGTATGCTCCGGGAACGGGACGACTCGCATTATACGCCCGGTAGAACGGCGCATGTATCGCTCTCGAAGCGAAGATCGGCTTATGGCTATCGATCTCCATTACGCGAACTGATTGGCTTCGAGTCGAGCTGCTTATTCGCCGATGCTCCCATATACCCACATGCAACCCGGCCGCCGCCGGCATATACATATATCTGCGCCCGCCGGATTCGACGGATCCCGTCTCGAAAGTCCCTCTTGTTCTATGATAACGTATTGCACCGCTCCGATATCCAGACTACTCACCGAGCGGCGAAAGCCACTATTATTCATGGAAAGTAATGGGGGCCCCCACGGACGATAAATGAAAATTAGTCAACATCCGAGCGAAAGTCTACATTAATAAAGTAGCCAAGGGGCAGAATCGTGAAATGTATTCGAGAGAATTCTGTAAATCTAAGGAATAGAGGAGGGTCGGATTGGTTAGTAGAAGGGAATACTCGGGCATTGTTCCAACGAAGTGCCAAAATAGCGATTTTCGCGAGAAAGCTGACCGTGACGTTGGGATCGGCGCTCGTCCGTCTCCACGATAAGCAGACGATCATTTGTTACGTTCTGGCCAAAGCCATTGTTTCGTCCGGAGGATCGATAGTCTCCTCACACCCTTGTACATTATTGTTTTCGCGAACCCCCCTGGCTCCAAGAGTGGGAGCGATTGCCTCGTGGATAGTTCTTTCTCCCCGGGGAAGAATCTCTTATCTGCTTGTACACATAACACCAAGCGTGTGACATTAGAAGAAGTAGTCGAAAAAACAGGCTGACTCTATGAGCACCTGCTGTACAGCGGGTATCTTTGAGGAATGAGAGCAAGTGCTCGCCTTGGATATATCCTGTTTCTAGAAGACACGTTATTCTGAGCGATATGATAAAGTTAAGGCGATAATGAACAGTAGGACGCGGGGTCAGCTTGGGGTCCAGCTCGAGTCAACGCGGAGAGAAGGAAATCTCGATCGAGTGGTCGATTTCGCAGAGGTTCGCGTGGTCGATCTCGATCCCACGGGGAGGCTGTTAGCGTCCTCGTCCTCGGGGATTGAGAATCCGGCCTGTGTCGGCTTATATGCTCGCGCGCTTACTTAACTGTGCCGCGAACGAGTGTGGAGACTGATAAGTTCGCCAAGTCGGCTGCAGAATCGGAGCACCGACTAGACCAGTCGAGTGTAACTCGGCTCACCATCAGACGCGATACTCTCTTTCGGCCCTATTGGGTGAGTGGTTGTGCGCGCGCGATGCTGAGCGAGCGGAGTCCATAGCAGCACCAGCTAGCGGGAAACTCCGCCGCGGGAAGATCTATGGCCGAGAAAAAGCTTGAAGATGGATTGCTTGCCCGGTGACTAAGAGCGTGAACGAGTGGCTGTGCGATCTCTCTGCTGACCACAGTTCACGCTGATCGTTTAACGAAGCGCGATGTATGGCGAGGAAATTCGGTATTAAGGGTCCCATGTACAGCAGCGCGCACGCCGACGCCAAGCGGCAAGCGGCGGCGATCGTACCCGGCGATATGAGCTAGCGGTTGCAATGCCGGCTACAACCGATTCCTATGATGGACGACTGCAAAGACACTTTGTAGCTGCACAGTTACCTGCAATTTCTGCGCGAGCCTTCGAGCTAGCTTGAAGCTAGCCGCCCTGTAACAATGGAAAGTACGCCAAAGCGCAATTATAAAAGTCCTTTGGTCGAAGATCTATGCGAGATCTCCGAGTGTACACGAAGGCTCGCTCGTTAGCATGGCAAGCACTCCCCGCTCTCGAATTCTTAATGCCTCTATCTAATCATAGCTGCTGATAAGCGCCACTCGAATTCAACCTGTCGGGAATCTAGCAAAGTGCAGTGAAGCGAAGTGAAACTTTGCAAGAGAGAAAGAGATGGATGGCATGTCCAGGGCAATGAGTTTTGCGGGCGTAAGGCACTGTTGCTCTCCCCAGGAAAGAGAGAGCGTGGTCCGCTGTGAATTAAAAGGCCAGGCATTCGTAGGATAATTTCGCATCCCCGGAGATCTGGAGGATCTGGCGATCCCACGAGTCTGTCTGGTATGTGTATGGTAGCGCGAGCGGCCGCTCGTCGATTCCGCGTCATCCGGAATCGATTGTATGGGCGCTCGCTCGCTAGCTCGCTCGCTCGGCTAGGGACACGTCGTAGGTGCACAGAGCCGATAAGTCACGGCTAGAGCCAGCCGGGCCACGGGAGTACTAGCTGTGTACAAGTTGCTCTTCTACGTCGCCGCGCACCAATGGGAGGCATCGCGGGGAGGAAGGAGAGCGATGCCTAGACGTATGGATATACGTATGCATGCATGCTACATAGGCAGAGACTGGTGCACATACGTGCGCGCCCGATGCAAGGAGAAAAGGCGAAACACAGCCAAAGGAAGGAAAGAGAGGTTGGGCCCTGAGAGAGGGAGAGAGAGGGAGACACTGTGAAGCGCTGAGGGGCCAGCCAGACTCGTAGATGTCGACGGGAATGAGAGAGCGAGAGAGCGAGAGAGGGAGAGAGTGAGCAGAGAGGCTGGTGTGCGGGAAGATATCGCGCGCCGGCCATATAGGCTAGGTCGGTGGTACATGGGAACTGATGCCGCGGCACTCTGGAAAAAAGGTCCGCGGTGAGGCCGAAAAAATGAATTCGTGCGCATCCCGTGCCCACACATCTAACTTTCACTTCGCCTAGGGATCGGGCAGCAGCAGCCAGTCCGCATCGCTCTGCTCGGCTACGAATCCTCGGCCGCCGTAGCGCAATTCCGCCGAGATGTGTCCGATCTGCCGAGACTGCAAACTCTGTTGCCGCCGTCGTTGCTCGAAATCCACATTCGGGCCAAGCATCATCGCTGTCTCTTCACTGTCGACCGCCACCACCTCCTTTTTTTCGTACTCCCAAATGAAGTATCGCCAGCCACCCCGTGAAAGAACCAAAGGGTTCTTCACTTCGCTTTTCATTGGCGAAAATCGAGATGCGAATCAAACTTCCTCTAAACTTCGAAGCTACGGAAGGGAAAGAATTTTCGAGAGCGGATAAATTGGAGCTTGGAGAGAGATTCGGGCCAGAATTTGTTAGCCGGTGGATCCTTGAGCGAGGAGAGCGCACAAATCTCCAGACACGAGTGATATATTGCGCATCCGTATTGCGATAACGATCTCGTTTCGGTAACGATCGAAATGTACTGCGCTCTCCTAGAGAGAAGATACGGCGGTTTCTCGATAGGAATCGGTCTCTCATATGTGAGAGAGCTGCGCCATGTAGAATCCTTTATGTCCAAGTAGAACAGTATATATCTATAGAAACCGTTCTTCCGCGAGGCAGATGTTCCTCGAGTATGTATATTAACTTTTCCAGGAGAGTTTTATTATGATTCCCCATTGGAGAAGAACGTCGTGTCGGGGAATTCTCGGCTACATCCTCTAAAAGTGTTAAACAAACGAGCTGGATAATAAATGACGAATATTATGCAAACTGTCGAGCACTGAATGCCTGTATTAGATAGGCGCGCTTTTACAAGGAATGGCCAATAGGTAAAACCCGACTGACGACAATTCCGGTGACGAATATGCGGCATTGTCGCCGCGGCAAGTCGTGGCCACAACAAACGCGTGACTCACTCTCGTAACCACGTTATTAGGTAGAAAGGCAACCCCACTCTGCACTTGTCATCCTGATACTTCGATTGAGGTACAGCCGATCGGTAGTGGGTGCTACTACCGATTGCACCTACGGGAATATGCGCTTGAAACTCTATCACCTAAATCCTCGATGGATAGTGTTGAGAGTCGCAATGAGAGTTCGCTATTCAATGCTGAAATGGACTTTGCGAGGCCAATACCTCCGCGTTCAAAAGAGTCGACGGGAGAGAAGCGAGAGAACGGCGCGCATTTTTCCTATTATTTAAGAGACAGGAGCGCGGGTGTTTCGCCGCTTGGCAGCTTCTGACCAGTGGTTACAGAAATGCCCCTTTTGTTGCGAGGCGGGGAAAAAAATCGGCAAAACCGCTAAGAGCGCAATCTGAATACCGCTTTACCGCGTCACGATTCGGCTGGAGCCTCGGTTACAAGATGCGGATGGACCGCGAAGTGGGATGCTGGCAGCAGGAGCGCGCAGCTGAGGAGCGGCGAGCTGGCGAGCGCAGCCTCGCCTAACGGCGCCAGCGCAATTTTCATTAAACATTGTGATTTCGTGTAATGTGCTTTGGCGATTTTTTTGCCGGCGGAGGCGGCCGCGGCGGCTGCTGCTGCGGCGGCTAGGATGCCGCCACCGCCTCGCTGCGTTCGCTTCCTACTTCTATTATTCTCTCCCGGTTAACAGAAAGACGAGACTCCTCTGCAACACTACCCATCGCGTACACCAAGCGGACCCTCCTCCGCTCCACTGGCGCTGCTGCTAGGCTATAAGCAGCACTCCGAGGACCACGACACCGACAACGACGACGACGAATTCTTCCTCGCCACCGCCGCCGCCGCCGCCACCACCGCTGGCGGCGCGCGGCTCTCTCTTTCGCAGGACAAAGGCAATTGCCGGAGGAAGGAGCTTTGGTAAAATCGTACCTCTACACTCCAGCTCGACTCTTGCTCTCCAGCCAAACGCGGAACCATCTGCTGCCGGCGAGCGCGCAACTACCAACGACCTACTGCTTTCCGCTGAGGTTAAAGGCCGCCGCTCCACTCGCGCGCGCGTTCGCCCGCGCTCTGTCTTTCGTTTGACCGCCGGCACTTTTTAATGTTGCCGGCGGAGGCGAGAGCCCGAGCACAAATGCCGCGACACTCCTAATTAAAATAATGCCCCTCAATCTTACTGCAATGCGGAGGAGGAGGCGCAACGCGCCCGCTACCGGAACACCTCTGCCACTTCGCCGTGGTGTAAACCTTACTGTAAGCCTCTGATCCAAATTACGCCAGCGAGCGTATTCGTTTCCATCTCGAAGGAACCGCGCCCTTTAAAAACTCCAATGACTCGATTTCTACCGAGCGAAGCCGCACTCGAGGGCGGCGGTAGGCACGGTAATAATTAGCCGGGAGCGACCAGGGGTGCAAGAGTGGTCTCGAAAAATCGAGGAAACCGCTGGTGGTGCGCGACGACGACAATTAATCCAATGAGTTTCGCGTGGCGAACGGGGGAGGAGGCAGCAGAAGAGGGAGTACGCGGGGGATTAAGAGGGAACGGGTGGTGGCGTCGGAGGCGCAGAGCACAGATCGTCGACGACGTTGTCGTCGTCGTCGACAGGGAGTAGGACGCCGAGGACGAACTGTACTGTGTGAAATGGAGGCGAAGGCAAGTACGAGAGCGAAGGAGGGAAAGAGAGAGTGGAGGAGGTGGAAGAGAAGGAGGAGGTGCTGGTGGAGGAAGAGAAAAAGCAGGGTAGAGGAGGCAGCAGTCGAGAGAGTATGCAGATGAATAGCTCGCAGAAACCGTGAGACTCTACGGTTGCCCTATATATCGGGGAGCGGAGAGCCACGGCTCGAACCCGATGCCGCTGCTGCCGAGCATTCTGCGCTCGCTCACGACTCTCGTGTGTTGTGTCGCCCGTCTTTTAAAACTCGAACTCGGTCGGTCTCCCCGAGTCCGACTATGAGGATGCTGAGAGCCAAAGAGCCACCGACTGCCGCGAGAGTGCTGGGAGAGCCGAGAGAGTCTCCTAGCTCGACTGCAACAACCACACACGTACGACCAAGCGGAGCGGAGCAGAGCAGAGCAGAGCGGAGCAGAGCGGAGCGGAGCGTTGCAGAAGCATTGATGAGAAGACGAGAAGTATAGACAAGCTAGTCTAACTGGGAAGACTCGGGAGAAGGAGTAGAGCACTCATGCTCGAGGTCCGCCAGTTAACCGTATGCCGATGCTATGAACTTTTGGCTTCTCCCATCAAGTCACGCGCAGTAATGACCCTCGTTCGTCTATTCCGTTTCTCCCCTCATGTGTGTGCATACACACACACACACACACATAGTAAATAGAAGAGCGCGTACATATACGAAGCCAATGAATTCGTGGGTAAATTTAATTGACTAATGCGCTGCGTCAAACGGCCTGCCCCTTCGCCTATTGGCACTCGACGAGGCTTTCCCCAGATTCACATGCACCTCCACAGAGCCTACCGAGCGTAGACTAATAAGAACGTTAATTGGGAAGACGGCGGCTGCAGCGGCGGTTGCCCCAATTCGCGGTAATTAAGAGCCGACGACGCGAGAACCGATAGATTGTCTCTCCGCTGTCAATGATACCTGTGAACACCACCACCCGTCCCCTAAGCCGCTCGCCACTCGCGCGAGCGCTTTCTTTCCTACCGAGCGTTCAAACACGCCTGGCCGATATATGCCGAGTCTACTACTACTGCGTCGGAGAATATCCGCGTACCAGTAACATAGGTCGCGACTGGGTGCATGCATGTCCTTTGAAACTGGAACTCGACCGACCTATCGACTCTCGGCCGCTCGACCGCGCGCGCGGAGTCAAATAGGAGAGTCTCTGAGGAGCGAGAGCGTCGTTCCACCGCCTGGCGTTGCTCCCATAAGAAGCAGGACGAGAGTGGTGCGGATAGAGGCGAGTAAACGAGGATGCAGAAGGAGAAGACACAGGAGAGGAGGTCTACTCGTTGGGTACAGGAGGACGCAGAAGACAACGAGAAGAAAGGAGGGAAGAGAAGAGAGGTGAGGTGCGCCTAGCTGTGCCATGCAATGCCGGTTAACCGTACCGATGAACTTTCGGCTCCTGGCACAGTGCAGCCAGAGAGCAGCCTGCGATGAGTAGTGACCGGCGTCCACCTAACCGCGCTGCATCTGCACTCTGCACGTGTGCACTCTCCTCGCACACGCTCGCTGCGCTCGATGCGACCGCCGAAGGGAAAGAGAGTGAGAGAGAGAAAGAGAGAGAGGAGAGCGATGAGAAGGAAGGGGAGATAGGTTGGGAGAGTCATGCCACTACCACGGCTAAGCCCACCTACGACACACAGATGAAACATACAGCGTAGGTGCATCGAGAGAGGTCGTGCCGAAGGTGGCCCAGCGCCGAGGATCGTGCGAATGCGGCCTAAGCACAGTGGCCTGCCTGCTTGGCTGCTTGGCTGCCTTCCTGGCCGCTCGCCTGCGGACTAGCGAAAAGAGGGAGAGCGAGAGAGACAGTGGACCCCCGGATGAGATGAGAAGGGGGCACCTTTTATAGCCGTCGTTTGTAGGACTCGATATATCGGACGCCCGATGCTGATCGATCCCGCAATGCAGATCCACAGGACCGACCTACGTGATTAGGATATCGCGATTATAGAATCACCTTCTATCTGGAACACTCTCCGCAGGGGACCATCTAGAAATCCTTGAAATCATTCGAACCCTTTATCGCCCCTCCTACTACACCTGCATAATCTTCGAGGCGCGTCTTTGAAGAAAATAAGCGTGCAACAAGGAAGGCTGTGAGAACAGACTGCCGCAATTGGTGTGGAGAAGTTGGAGGTCGCGGGAAGACGAAGTAAAGGGGAGCGTTTATGTGGAACAGAGCGCGAAGTGTCAAGACACACCAAGAACGGAGTTCGTGCTCCCAATGTAGCCGGAATTCATGCTGGAGCATTAGTTGGTCGTAAGTTGGCTTGAGAAGGAAGTACAGACGTCTGGTGTGAAAAGGAAAAGTTTGCGGTAAATAGGAGAGCGTGTTTACCCTGGCGACTGGTGTTGGACAGGATGCCCCAGGACGAGGTAAGCAAGGGACGAGGGTCCGTGAGGAGCGAACGTGCGAGAAAAAGAAGAAATCGGGGGGTTGGTTAGCGTAGCCAATCGATCAGCATTGGCGGTTTTTGCGCTACCCATATGTCATAGTCGGCCTGCTCGAGAACATGCCGCAGCATAGAGAGGCCAGCTTGGCCGCTCTGTCCATTCATGATATGTGGTCGAAATTTCAGTGGGTGGCCGCGCATCACTTCCATCTTCTCTTTGGCTACCCTACGTTTTTACTATTTACTTTAGCCTCACTTCTTCCTACAAGTTAGATCTCTCAACACCCCTTTAATGATGGCAATCTCCGGAATCACACCATTTCGTAATTGATCACTGCAATAAAACCTTGCATCAAAGGGTGTGATTAAACTCTGCCCTTTCTTCATGGTATTGAATACTATCAAACATAATACAGGAGAGTATGGAGTATTGTGGTGCAATATGAAATAGAGACGTGGAAATAGTGAATCATAGGACCTCAAGGTGTGGAGGAGCGCGAGTCCCATGCAGATGATTGTTTCGTGGGGCGAATTGAAAAGGCGTGAGGTCATCGGCCACGCGAAATCGAAGAGCGTGGTGCGATCTCGAATTCGACACCACGTGACGGGACAATGGCTAGAGAGAATGACGCGAGTATGGAGATGAAGTAAGAGGCCGATACAAGAGGGAGAAGGAAGGGCCGCTTGACTGGGCAGAGGTGGAGAGAGGCAGAAGGAGTACGTGGGTGCAGCGCGCACACACCGCTCCGCTAGAAAGTGTCCCAGACCGAAAGGAAAAAAAGAGTCCGGGTCAGTTTGAATAATTTTGACCACACCTCTCGTCAAAGCAATACACGAGCGTATGAATACATACATTTAAATGTACCCTGCCGACCGGGGAAGTATTGTCCGAATTTTAAAGCAGGTTCACCTCTCCCGAGCCTTCTCGGCGCTCCGTTGCGGCCGAGAGGAGAGTCAACGACGCCCGCCAGACTTGTCCCCGAGTGACCGATATTTCTCGAGCCCCGTTAACCATCCTCACTGTATTTTCCACCCCCATCCCCGACAACACAAAGCCCACCTCCTTCGCCGGCTAGTTCTCGGGGTTTTACCTGTTTCGTGAAAGATGCAAATTTATGTGCGCCAACGAGGGGATGAGAGAAAAAGTGGGAAGGAGCCGAGCGGCCGCTCCCTTCACATCGAGGACTTGTCAACTCGATCCTCCGGCCGAGCTTCCGCTCAGGGGCGCGCACGAGGTTTTCATTAAGTTAAGGGATCCCTGGAAGATGTGTTTACCAGGTGAAAATCTGAATTCCGTGCCGGCGCACCTGCTTGTCGTCCTCCTCTCGTCATTTGATAATACTTGACGATGTCGTTTTACTACTCCCCTTCTGCTGGGACTTCCCCAGTCGTTACTGGGAAAGGCTAATGGTACTATACACCCGCAACGAGACTTCGATACCAGTGTAGTTAGAAGAAAAGAGATATTCGGGTGTCCCATTCTCGAGGCAATCGACGCATGTCACCCGACAAATTTTTCTCGTTCATGAGATGATTTGGGCAGGAAGACTGGCATCGGATCACGTACCGTTAAGAGCACGAGCTTAGTGCTCGCCGGCGATTTGAATATCAGAGCGTACAGGGGAGACACGGAGGCGCACACTGTGTCGATGGGGGCACCCGGTGTCTCGATACACACACAGACAGCCTACCTAGCGTATGTGCACAGGTAAAGATCGATCGTGAAAGATCACCACGTATGCTACCCGGAACGTAGCCAGGCCGACGACGATCCTCTTCGCCGGGATTCGATCGAGCAACCAAGCGACCTCGAACGCGCGCCATGGACTCTTCGCGTCCAATAACGCCCTTAATTACCGGCGAACGGAAGATCCCTGGTAATTCGAGCAATTTCCAATGACGATCTATCGGCCGGCCGAGCAATCTCGGCCCGATCGTAAAGCCAGCACTTACATTGCGAGACTTTGCCCTCCGGCAATAAAGCTCTCACCCACCACGATTTTCCAAGCGCGATAAGCTCCCTAATGCGAGATAGGTGTAGCCACGTGTGCCCACGAGCTCTGCGATTCCAGCACCTTGTGCCACCAGCATAACTCTGGCTACGGTGGGTGTGAATCTATGGCACGTAAGTATGCGCCGCTCTATGATCGGGCCAGTTCATCGAATGGCTGCCTAGATATCAGCCAGGTGACAGGTCACTGCGGAAGGAAAGATCGCGCATACGAGTTAGCAAGAGAGAGAGAAATGAATATATTTCTTCCCGCGCGGATGCCAGGCAGATTTTTGTAACGGTTGTCACGCTGCCAGCCACTCGTCCCCTGTCTCTCTCTCTCTCTCTCTCTCGCTCTCTCACTCTCTTTCTATGTGTGTGTGTGTTATGATGTCACGATCGGCGAGCGAGATTTGTACGTTCCCGTACACACGATCGACCGTACAGCTACAACTGTCGAATGTAACAGAGCGACTAAATCGACGTGTACTTATAATTGCAAATGCTCAGTGGGCTCGCAGGAAATCCAGCTTACAATCTACTAATTGACGATATGTTACCGTTTGCCTTGAGTAATGTACACTGACACGAATAGCTTGAATTCTCGACTCTATCTAGCAGGGATGGTGCGTAGCGATCGTGGAATTGGCTGATGATATCTTTTTTCTTATTTCGGGTGAAAGCACTTGTTACATAATGAGGGAATGACTCGTTTCACAAAAGCGGTGGCAAAATTCGCGTGTAATAACTAATAACAGTGCCGTATAAACGGGCTCGACTTTGGCCAAAGGAGTCACGGCCTGAAAGGAGCTGCTTCTATATACCTATCATCACTACCAATGTTGTTCGTTCCTCGCTGTAATTTGTCGCACTTCAAACTGCCACGCCTTGCGTCTGATCCGTTAAATGTTATACCTTTGAAAAGTGCGTCCGGTTGGATTGAAATGAGTGAAAGGGTTCAAATTATCCATTCGACCAGGAAATCTAGACTTGTGTCAAAGTGTTCGTTTTCCAGGAATAAGAAGTCCACGTGGCTACGAAATGAAGTGGATGCGGAATGCGTTGACGATGATATTTTCGTTCCTACTGTTATTTTGACTTTACGACCGCGCAAGCCTCGAAGACATTATCGGTGACATTTGTCCGCGCCGGACAAAACATGTTCCGGTCCGGTAGGATGACCCTAACGCCGCGCCTTTTGTCGAGCGAAAGGTACCCAGCCGACCCGGCGTGTCTTTGTCATTATATAACGCCATTGTGGCCACACTTGCCCGTCGTGGAAGTCGACTATACCTTTGCATATTATTAAAATGACGATGATTGTCATTTTTCTCCCCTTGCCTCCCCTCGGCCCCTCCCCTAACCACCTCCACCACCTTCGTCTACCGTCTACCTCGTCCCTGCTTCTACACCTTCTCTCCATCGGTTCCTTCCTTCACTCCTCTCTCTCTCTCTATCTCTATCTCGACTGCTTTTTCTTCCTCACACCACTTCTCTCTACCCACCGACATTTCCACGCAACAGCCGTTGCCTTCGTTCCTCGCCGAAGAGAGCCAGCCTCTCACGGAGACAACAGTTGAGACTAAAGAATTTTGTCTGGAACGATTTGATGAAACCTCGACTCTCTTGGACTCTTCTCTCACCGGTTACTTCTCTTGTTACACTGTATCCCTGGTATTACCGTTTCTTCCACCCTGTGGCAGCGAGATTTTTCTGCGGTCTTAAAAGGGCCTCACCTTGCAGCAAGGTGAGGCCGGCTATGGCTATGCCGCACCGCGAATCCTAATGGTAACGTCCTGTGGCTTCGGTACCACGCGCGCGTGTTGTACCAGCCCGAGCACCTACCAGGACGATAATCGTAACTCTCGCGAGCGATGATGGCCGCAGCGATCGGAACAAGCTGCCCGAGGTGGTACACCGCTAGGCGAGAGACACGCAAATCACATGTCATTCAGGCCCGCTCCCTCGAATCGATGAATCGCACCAGGAGGATTGGAATGTTCCTAGCGACGAGTCTACTTATCCTTGTCCTATGGCGTGTGTAGGAGAATTTTGGCAAGAGCCGTGCTACATATACCCTTACACTCAGGGATTGGCCCATTACCACTAACTTCTCCGCTCCATTGACTAGATAGTCAACAGACTGACGCTGGTATTGAGTGAAGTAGGAGAACGAGTAAAGAGGCAACAGAGTGTTTTTCAATGGGCAAGAACGTGTGCCGCGTAAATGGTCTCGATCGTTGTGGGTATGGTAATATGATGTTACGCCGTCGCTCGCCCGGCCAGACGCGGCTTGGACGCCTAGACGTTGTTCCTTCACCGAGAGATCCATTGACGGTGAGGTGCAACTGGGCGGCGGGGGCGTCCGGGGTAACAGGGCGCGCTCGTGACGCAACGAGACGATTCTTTCGGGCGTCCTCCGTCGTCGTTTCTTCGGTAAATTCGATACACCTGCGTGCCAATTGTTTTGACATGTGTCCCCATTGTCGGCCGCGGGAGAAAGAGCGAGACGGAGGCCGCGGGCCACGACGAAGAGGAGAGGCGCGTCGCAGACACACGCGCTTCTCTCCCGGACAGGCATTCGGCCTCACCTCGTCTGTCCCGTGATGCGACATGCGGGTCGTACAGTCCGACATCGAAAAAATGGATCGATCGACCATCACTCGTCTCGAATAAGGACACGCAAAGTATGCGCGCAGTTTGAGAGAGAGAGAGAGAGAGAGAGAGAGAGAGAGAGAGAGAGAGAGAGAGAGAGAGAGAGAGGAAGAGAGTATGGCAGAGAGGGTGATTCAATTTTCTGATTAGCCGTAGATGTAACGGTGCGAGCTATGCCTACTGGATTTGACTTTTGCTTGGCTTGCTTGTAGACGCCTTCGGCGCTCCTGGTCTTCGCTCCATTTGGCAAACACGCGCCACGAATGTCCCTTGACTATACATACATATGCATACTCACAGTATAAAGGAGTGTGATCGCGAGAGGCGATTTTTTCAGCCACGACTCCGACGATCTAGACACTCCGAGACAGGATGTACCTACGACTGCCGGAGAAAGTTATGGCTTTCCTATTGTTTCGCGCTGATCTTACTACTCGCTCGTCCTCTCCGAGTCAACTCTCTCGTGCCTGAACCGCGACTCTCCACACGAAGGAGATACTTCTCTACATTTTCTCTCTGGTACGATCAATTATGTTAATCAGGCCCTTATGTACTTATTTGCCGGACGGTCTCGACCTGTCCCTTCAGTTGAGAAAGAATGTATTGTTCGTTCAAGATGGGCGTCGTCCGGGCCTTTTTGTTGTGAGGACTGTACAGGTGGTCAGTTGTCGCGACGCTGCCCGCATCGGGCAGGACAGGTGAGGGCCAATGAGATAAATTCGATCTGGCCCCTATGACCGAAGGGGTACGGTAAAACGCGTAATTATGCAAATTTACACAAGAGCACTGACGGAAATAAGGTCATGGTACACATACGCTTAGCACGCACAGTGGCCCACTACGAAGAATTGCTCGATGTCTCCTTTTCGAAGCCGTAATGTATTTATCATACTGGGATGACTGAAACGCACGCGAAAGACTATTTGGCATTTAATATGAAATGGGAGCTTCAAAGAGCTCGTGATGGCCCTCTCATTAAGGTGCAACTCGCCGGAATGAAATCACAAGGCCGGCTAGAATAATACGAGTATACAGATGTACCTACAGAGGGAAGATAAAAGGGATAAGGTGCAGGACGATCGGAGCGTAGGTAGATCGCGATGGTACCAAGAGAAGGCGGAGAAGGGTCCGAGGAAGAATAAAGAAAGAGGGAGAGAGAGAAAGAGAGAGAAAGAGGGGGGGGGTGATCCTAATCTCCTGGGCCAAGGCCTCGGTCGAAAATTCAATTAAACTTTTGATATACGGGCGAGCGCACGGCGCTGCTTGCGCTCGCACGGCTGTGTAAACGAAAATTTCGCAAGGTTCACGTACTTTCCTTGCCCGATTCGTCTGCTGTTCTGTATCTGTGTAGAGAGAGAGAGAGAGAGATTTCCGGGCATACGTGCGTGTTACCTTCAGGTGGCTGCCCCGTAAAACGATTAGCCTTCGCCACGACGTGGCTTTCTACCCCAGTGAAAAGAACACATAGCCAAGGCCTTCTATGTGTCTGGGAAACCGGCAAGCGAGAGGGCTACGACGGATCGTAGACCGGAATCATCTCAGCATGCTCTGGAAATCTTGAAATTTATCTTGGGCGATTTGCTCGATTCGCCCGGTGCATCCGGCTTGCCTCGAGCGACCTGTATTTCTCCTCTTTGGCTATTATCAATTGTCTCTTGCTTTTTCTTCCAAGCGCTTTCTTTCTTCTCCAAGAGGAAGACGTTAGTACGACATGACGTTGATTTGTATCCTATTGGCAAGGAGACATTGGTCCCTTGGATTTTGGATCAGGAGACATAAAAGATCTAGTAGTAGGGGTGGATCACAGTTCTAATACAATCGTTACCGAACCCTGACAATTGTACTTCGATCATGCCTTCTGCTACGAAAGAGTCAGTGGCGTAAAAAGTGGTGTAAAAGGTGCCGAGTCGATTAGCGTCAAATTTTGTCGAGCGGCAGATCGAGCTGTCCAGCTGCGAGGAACGTGTTTAGACAGTCAATCGGGCGAGAAATACACTGGCGAGGTTGGAAACGATTCGCCTTTCGGCATCGCCGTGCAGGAAGGGACAGGAGCGGGGGAGAGAGCGGCCTTCTGGCGCTCGGTAAGAAAAAATCCCGGACGTCCCTACAAAATTGGACTCGCCGATCCGAGGAAGCGGCCATAATCAGGATCGGTCGAAATGTTGCCGAAATGTGGTGCGACCGTGAGCGTTTTAGCTGAATGAGAAACGCGCTCGTCATCCCGAGAATCCGTTTGTCGTCTCTCCGAGTCTTTTCTCGGATAAATCGTCAATCATAGGCAAATATGACAAGCGGGCAGTGCCCCCTACAAAGGGGATCGGCAGCGTGAAAAATCTGGCAGAACTGACTCGGCAGATTCGGACTGTGCGCAATCGGGCCCCGCGTGTACTGACGGATCGAGAAAGGCCCGAAGAAGTCGCCGAGAGACCTGGTCAGAATTCTGTAACTTCTCTCAATGGCCGAGCGCCCTTTCGGAAAATCTGCAGCAGGAAACGAACCTTTCATAAATCGAGCGACATTCTAGTCATCAGTGTTCACGCAACTAAATTCACTTGTATAGTGATGCTTTGAGAACATAATTTTAGCGATCTTGAACATGCCATTTCGTCCGAGATTCGTGCTTTTTAAGCAGCGTGTTGTATATGTACTTTGATTTACGAGAAAAGAGTGCGAAAAAAGCAGCGAAACGCACTAAAACGGCAGTGCCAGGATGGTGCACTGTGGCACCCAGGGGGGATCGTGTATCCGAAATTTCTCGTGGACTTGCCGGGAGAAAATTATTTTTTCCGTTTTGCCGGCTATTTTTGCTCCGCTCTTGCGCCCGAGGAGTGACTGACCTCTGGCCAGTTCACGGTGCGGCGATCGCCTATTTTTAAACTCCCGAAAAATGCATAGTCTCCCTTTCGAAAGAACTCGAAGGAAAGGAAGAGGGAAGTGTCGGCAGAGAGGGACGTGTGTTTCGGAGGAACGAGACAAACGGACATGTGGGAAGACGGAGAACGTAAAGGAGGGTCTGCCCGCTCCGTTCACCGCCACTGCTTCACTGAATTTATTTCGAAGCGGGACCACGTGTCGAGGTCAAGAAAACTCTCTGTTTTTCCAGTGTACCGTCCCTCTGTGTGCTGGGAAATCTTATCTTCGCAGAATGGTCGCTTTCCTGAAAGGTACATATTAGGCTCCAAGCATGACAGAGAAAGAGAGAGAGAGAGTGCGTCAAGGATTAGGCAAATCTATCTCAACGAAAGTAGTTTAACACTTGAAAGGAGTCAAAGCGTTTGTTGTGGCAGGCGTCTGAGCACTGTTTCCGGAAATTCCGGATAAGTCTTACCGGTCTACCTGTTCACGTGTAGTCAGGGCGCTGTTCGGTGGCTCGCCAATTTAAAAGTAATTTTCTTGGATCCCTTAAAAAAAGGCCTAGGATCGCCTACTCTTCCCACGGCTGGTCAGCTGGCCTGCGTCCACCAGCCGATGATCCTCTCTCTATCTCCCTTTATCATTCTCCGCCTAGTCCACCTTGCTGGCTCATGGACTTTTTTCTCCCTTACGAATTTCGATTTTTCTACCTGGACTGGAGGCTTAGGTCACCCGAGATCCGGGATCGCTCGGACAGTAGTAGAGGTCCTTTACAGTTACGTAAAGAGATGCTCAAGATAAAACGGAAGGCGATTATTATTCCTCTCACGGCCGAACGTAAATATTAACTCTGAACTTTATCTGACCACTGCTCCAACGAACATGAGGTCCTCCGAGCGTTTGCCTCCAAAACTTAAAAGAAAATGAGTCTGGCACGTCAAGCTGCGCGAACTTACAATCAAATTGCCGACGTTCCTTGTGAAGTTATCTGATAGAGAAGGAACGGTGGACTTAAGGGTTTTACGGAAATTGCATGATTTCATGTGGTCTATTGAGAAAATCGGTGAAGCCGATCGGCTGCAGCTGAGTGGAGTCAATTTTTCGAAAATCGAGCTCGCGTCATACGAGACGCTAATACGAGATCTGGATGATGAGGGAGAAGGATCGATGCGCGCTGTCGAGAAGGCACGGAGAAGAAAGGAGGAGAAAGGCCGATTGTAAAAATCGATCGTATGAATGGCCGAAATTCGATCAAAGGCCGATCGCGATGAAATTGACGAGGCAGGACCGGAGGAAAGGTCCTCTCTCACGAGAAATTTTCAAGAACACACGTGGTCCATCGGCCCCCGGGCGCCCCCTCCCCTCCCTTCGCAGGCTTTTTTCAAATCGCTTTTTATAAACCTCCTCCCTTTTTTCGGGGGTCCCAGGATTTTTTTCTTACCCCTTGGCCGGCCATCTGCCGCTGCGGAAGGGGCGGCCAAGATGTAAGATCCGCACGAGAGGGGCACAGACGTATACACGTACGAACACGGGGACCCGGGGAAGGAAGAAGGATGCTCTCGCCTCACCCCGAGGAGACGCGGGGATCGAGCGACGAAGATAGAACAACGATAGAAAGCAGGAGATGAGTCCGAGGAGCTCCATCACCCGAGGGTAACGGCTTAAGTCCCAGTTTGTGATCGCAGCCAACCGTTCTACGCTATGGTCCAAGATCGTCTACGTGACGGAAGTGCATCGCCCTCTTCGCTCGAACCAACCATTCCCATTCTCCATTTCTCGAACTGAACGTCGAACAACGAGAATATTAAAACTACGCCAAACTTGAAATGAACATAAAATTAACGAACAGGAAAGAGAAGAGCAGGAAAGACATTTCCAGCATGTGAGAGATTGCTCAGGTTTATTTTAAAAGCCTACCGGATGATGGACTGCTGCCGGACTTAACGGGATTCCAGTGGAGATCGGTTCTCACGGGGGCGCGAGGAAGTTTTCCCAAAAACCTGCGGGAAATTTTTCATCCGGATCACTTCCTGAACGGTGCACCAAGTGTGGAGCGGGCGAGCTAGCAGTATTTTCATTTTTTCCCGGCCCAATCATTTTTTGCATGCTCCGTTGTCAGGGAATCTGTGCCACTCGGGGTACCGTAAGGCCCTCCTCCCTACTCCCATGCCAGCAGAGCACCTCACCCCTCGAGCTCTCATCGTTTTTTTCCACGATACAAGGTGTTTCCGTCCTTGCTCTCTCTCAGGTTCCGGTGTTTTTCTCCCCCCATCGACCCCCACCGCTCCCCCCTGCCTTCCTGGGTGCCGAACCCCAGCCGAAAAAAACATACTGGGTACAGAGCGTCTAATCGGGCCTTAGGCTTCGATCCCGATCGAAGGAATGCACCTCGCATCTCGCCACACACATTCGCTACCCCCAAGAGTCGCAGGACCTTTTTTTAAGAGCCCTCCCTGCAAGTCGCACCCTGCCGCACCCCCCTTACCACCGGGAGAGCAAGCACACGGTGCGATGGACCGTGCGAAAGAGGCAGGGTGAGAATTTTTTTATGCAAAATGGACATGGGAAAAAACGCGTCTGCGGCGAGAAGGCAGTGTCCTCCTCCCGAGACTTCTTGATGAACGAGAGAGAGAAATATGATGGGAGAAGGATGAGAGTGGAACTTGGGTCAGAGAGGCTGCGTTGCAAGCCGCGGGAACTGGTCCGAGTCTGCCTGAGTTTCGTTTATTTGTCTGTAATTTAGGAAGACTGTAAATCATCGATGAACCGAACACTCGCTGAGCATATGGAGAAACGCTCGTCTCTCACTGGCTAAGAAATTCCGAATTCCAAGTGATGTTAATCATCGGGTTTACCACGCTGCGTATTCGCATGCGAATGGAAGAATTACAACGATACAAAAGTTTTTTTCGTGGCCAGCGGCGTGCCAAGGAAAATAAGAAAGCGGCGATGCACTGGGAAACTGCTCTTTTTTCCGCCGGCTTCCCGCAGCGACGAGTCATGTTGGTCGAAAATTAGAGTAAGACATCTTGAGGTTCGATGACCCGCAACTCTTTCAACAGTGGCTGCTGCCGCGCGACAGCATCGCGTCTCAATCCCAGTAATGAGGATTACTGCAAATTTTAAATGCTGTCCTCCCCAAAAATAACCGGTTACAGAATCCTGCCTAAAATATCCTGACTGCCGGCGGCGAGGCGACTCGATGGAGACATCCGTCTTTCCGGGCGTACGTGTGTAAACGACTTTCTGGAAAAGCGTTCAGACTTCCTCGACGAGTGCAGGACCAGGGCTAACCCTTACGAGAAGGAAGGTCCAAAACTTCTAAACACCCTTGGCAAGGGGTCTGTCTCTGGTTATATTTGGTATCTGCCTCTACTCCAGCACATATGCTGCATTGGCGTAGCCAGCACATTGCTTGGACCCAGCGGTCAACTAACATTTTTTCAACCTCGCTCTCTCCATCCATCTACGTACGTACTTACATACGTACGTATTATCCTACTCATGTAACACGCGAATAATCACGGAAACACGACGCACGTACAATTGAGCTATCTAGCAATTTAATGAGCGTCACGGTAAAAATCAGAACCACCTACAACGGTATTATTTGTAGCCTTAACGGTTCCCCATGGAACGAGGAGTACTCTGCTGCCTTACAAGAGGCTCAATGAGCATCTGCGGGGCGCACGGAACCTCTTAAGAAGGTCATCGCCTATCAATCGGCGATCTATCCAGTTGCTAAAAATCCATGTGGCTCTTTCTTGCTACCTCTCTCTCTCTCTCTCCCTGCGGTTGCACTGGAGATTCCATGTAACTCCTGAATACCCAATCGCCGTGCACGATACTCCAGCCCCTTCACACCTGTATGAGATTACTTAACGATGCCCTCGCCAAGAGATTTGCGCTCCAGCCTTTTCCTTCTGTAGCTGGGAGCTCGTTGACATCCGGCATAGGAGGAGGCATGGAACGAAGGAGTGGAGTTGGAAGGAGAGAGGGTCTGCAGTGCGGTTTTAGGCGGCGACCTCTTGACCATCTCCGGTCATCGATATACCAACGCGGCGCGCAGCCGCTCCGAGACGTTAGCATTTACTTTTATCCTCGGACCTCCCCGTTCTCCCCGATGTTACAGTATGTACTGTGTATGCATTTACCTCGCGGTCGGAGAAAAAGAGGTGGAGGAAGCGAGAGGGTCAGCGTTGGCCAAAAAGGCAGGAGAGGAGGAAGAGGGAGAGAGAAAGCTGGAAAGGGAGCGTGCACTCTCTCCTGGCGGTGGGTGGGTGGGGAGGGAGCGATAAACTCCCACGAAGAGAGCTGGACGCGGCTAACGAAAGCGCGCACCGAAACCATTCGTCCTACTCCTCCGTTGGCTCTTGGTCGTCGTCGTGGTGCTCGTCTACGTCGTCTACGTTGTCGACGACGACGACGACGACGGCGGCGGCACATGTGCACGAGTCGCCGAGTCGCCAGACAGATCTTTTTTGTCCCGAAGTAAAAATAATCTTTAAAACCCCGAACAGGATGCGTTGTTAGGAGGGCGACCACGGGAATGAGAGGAAAAGATTTCGGCACGGGAGAGAGCGAGATAGGCCGAGTGCGTGCGGGCATCGTCACCAAGATGGTCCACGCTACGTTTTTTCACCCTTTGGACGCTTGCTCGTATCTCCTCTCCCTCCCTCTCTGTCTCTCCCCTTGTAACGGGTGTCCGAAATTAACGTTCTCTACCAGGCCCCGGGCGGCCTCCCCGCACAACATTTCGATCATCCTCTCTTCCTCTCCTCCTCACGCTGCTCCCTTTCCGGAGTGCACATTCGGCTGCATCTGTCGGAAGTGAAGATTCCACGCTGATTCCAGCATCCCGAAACACTTCTAAAGGGGTCCTCCTTCTCCCCAAGTACGTGCATACAGACGAAACGAGTGGAGTAAATGCAGGGAGTGTCCCCGTATGTACAATATGTACACTCTTCCTTAAACGGACGCTCGCTCGTCGAAGAATTTTCGAGCTGTACCGAGCGCCGCCTCCGACGCCGCCGCGCTGTATCTCCAACGATTACGTAACGCGCGCGGGCTTGCACAATATATCATAGCGCGTGATTCCACGTTATCGCGGCCTGTTATTGTTTGATTTACCTAGACGAGCGTCTTAATGAATGGCGCACGTGTCCACACTCTCGGGCCGAGCGCGACTCGAGGAGCAATTAGAATTAACGACGCTGCTGTACTCCGGGAGCGAGCAACTCTCCGCTCCACTAAGGATCTGACCATGCTTCTATCGAGAACTCCTACTAAACGGCTGAATAAGAGCTCAATCCTGCTGTTCCCCGTCAAGGAGAGCCTGGAAAATGCTTACTGCGTTTAATCGCAATGCCATGCTTATAATCCTTTGTGCGACGCTCGGACTCAAGCGACGCGGAACGGAAAAGCTGCTGGAGCTCCTGAATTCGCGCTTCGCCGAATGCCAGGAAAAATTGCACACAGTGGCGAAATACTTGTCCTGGAAGGGCGAGCGAACGAGCGCGCAAATAAAGAGTAGGCTTGGCCGGGGCCAAAGAGAAACGCAGGCGTTGGCAGTAGTGGCATGGAGCGCAAAAGTGTACGCTCTTCGAGGCTCCGCTGGAGAGTGACCGTATAAGATTCCTCGTGCGCCACATGAGGAATCGTAGAGACCCTACCGGTCGCCGGGTTAAGGCTGGCGCGTACCATGCAGCTCGGGAAAAAATTCTATGAACTTGCGGACGTTTGAACACACGGACGCACTGTGGTGGCGCGGGGCCGCCAGCCTGCTTGTAATGAATGTGGGAGTTTCGCACGGGTCAACGGATCGCTGCATTTTCTAGGGACACACCGGGAACCAGCGCAACACACACGGCCACTACCAGAGTAGCAAGGAAAGAGAGAGAGAGAGAGAGAGAAGGAGGGGGACGAAGGTGCACTTGAGGAATTTCTCTCGGCGCGAACCGTGCCGGACTACATAGCGTGCGCGCTTGCAATAAACAGCTTGATAACTTATGCATTCCGAACGAAGCGATAGCATCTATCTGGCGGCGCGATAAATAAGATACAAATTGGAAGTCGCGGTTATAAATTCGCCCGAGATTTTAAGCGACTCTCCGCGCAGATCTAGCGGTGATAACGGGCTTGCTCGCCTGATAAAGCTGAACAGTTTCGGCCCTGGCTTTCGCTACGGCGCGAACTACCCGCGAAACTCTCGTCGAGACGAACGAGCGACGAACGCCGATCGAGTAACCATGCCGAACTTTCTGCCAGTCGAGTCAGTTTCAGTTTTTCAGGAATACTCCGTTCCTGAATCCACTGCGATAAGCATTGCCAGAACACTCTGCGTAGCTAAAATCGGCTGACAAAGTAGCAGGATCATGGGTTACCTTGAAATCGGGTAGCAGGAATTTACCGTTGGAGTATGAACAATTAGGGATTAGTACCTACCCCGTATCCTTGGGGATTTCGATTACTCCAAAGGGCTAACTTTATTCCTCACGAACATGATTTACCGCGAAGGGGGTAAATGGATGTTACTCTGGAGGGTGGTTCCAACTGCAGGGAGGAGAGACAGAGTGGAAAGGAGGTATTCTCGCCACCCAAGGAAAACTGAAGTTTATTCGAGCGTCAAGTGTAAAGAATACAGATTAACCTTCGACCGCCAAACACCTTAGCGCCATTTAAATTCAAGCAGTCGCGTGTCGCTTGGCCATTACCCTTTTCTTTATACCCAATGCCCACTGCTCTCCTATAAGTATCTCGTCTGTTCGGCAATCGGCCGCTAACTAGTTTCCTCAGTGGCGCCCGATTAATTTCGATCGGTCTTTCGATTGGACTGGCGGTATTCGTCGAATTGAAAAACCCGCTTATCTGTTCCTACATCTGACAAGTGTTCTTGATTTAAGGGGGGCGAGTGTGACGGCGACCGCGTACAACGCCAGTCTTCGAGTGGTACTTCCGGCTTTTAAGTGTCAATGGTAAACTCTGTGTGTGTAATGGATCAGGCCGCAGCCATGGATTTCGGAGTGCTGGCCCACCAACTGCAGTTGTCCAGGCCATAGATTGACCGAGATATGGACGACAGGTTCACGTGACAGTGTCCAGGCGCCCCGAAACGTGGTGCAGGACACGCAACAGATAATTTTTCGGGATTGTTGGAAGTCACTTCAGATACCTCCCCAAGGAGTCCCCGGGACGAGGATAGGTCTGGAGAGAGCCTGGGAAAGATTTTCGACGGTAACTGGCCGCACGCTCTCCAGGGCAGCTTGAGTTCTCTTGGCCAAGAGAGTAGAGAGAAGACCGCCCAGTGAGTCCAAATTAAAGGGCGGGTGGTATATCATGTGTGCGTTATTGCAAACAGAAATTACACAGATGTGTAAGAGAGCTGGGTATACGTCCTTCGAAGTCGTTCCTATTTCCGTAGGAGAGTTCCTTCGAAAATCCTCGATAATACAAGACTCGGTTTTTCCTCCTTATTCGTTCAAGCTGCTCACTCGCGTTCCTTCTCTCGTTGGCGGCCGGAGTTGCTCTACCTTCTGCCTTTCTATCCAGTTGTCTTTCTGTCTAGGATCGAGATCCTTGGCCGAGCAATCCCGTGGAAAGATCCGCGACGCGGATATCGATCCCACCAGTGCACGGGGGGGTTTTAGTCACGGAATAATTAATGTGAGAGAGCAGGTACCTCCTTGCGTATACTCCTCTACTCCACTTTCTCTGCGATTCGACGGTGTACGTGTTTACGGGAAGTTTGAAGGGGACGAGCGTGCATCGCTAATCGTACCGTGGATCCATAACACTGCCTCTTGCGAGTGCCGGATCCACCGAGATCATTGTGTACCGCGTGCGCGCGCGCGCCCGGCCTTCCCGAGCAGGGATGATGAAAATTTAATTAGGCTCCGATTGCTTCATAGACCCTGTCTACCGCTTTCGAAGGCTTATCGCCCAAGACGAACCTGTGCTTCGCCAGTACAAATATAAATTTACGAAGGGAAATTCGTGCCAGTGAATAAGATAAGTTCCACTGCCCATTTCAAAACAGGAGATACTACAAAAGTACAATGATAATTGTCAACAAAAAGTTGACTCCCTTCGCTAATTTAAATACCTTAACAGTATTAATCGCATCCAAGAGACTAAAGATCCACTCACGCAATAACACGACAAGATACGAGACTTTGAGAATGGTTCAACGGTCGTTGCTCGGCTCGGCCCGTCGACGAGATCTTTCCAAAAGTCTAGCACCCGTGCCGATTCGCCTCGCACACGGTAAACACCGGGACGCCCGGGGAACCGTTAGGGCCGCGTCTCCCATCCGGGGAGACGACGTAATCGTCGACGAAATCATATCCGCCGCGCCGCAAAGGACCGGCCTGTAGAAAAAAGCGCGGCAGCCCATCCTCCCTTGGATTTCCACGGTGATATCCACCGCAGGAGCAGAGGTTCTGCGTCTCTCTTCCGACTAGGATGCTATCCCACTCCACGCGCAACATGCGCGGATAAGGAGGACCGCGGGGCTAAGGAACGCCGTGTGTACGAGAGACAGAAGCGTAGAGAAACGGAGGAGACTACGTCGGGGGTGGTAAACGAACGGAGAGGATCAGGGTGAAGGAGAGAGGCCTCCGTCAGGATAAAGCGAGAGAGATACAAGTACACTATGTACGAGTATATACACGTGCGCTCATACGGGCACACAAACACTCTCCGGCAGGGAAGGGAGAGAGAGACAGAATGAGGGGGAGAGATAGAGAGAGGCGCACAGATGTGGAAAGGCAGGGAGAGCGAACGAGAAGGGGCGAGAGAGGGAGAGCGAGTATGAGCGAGCGAGAGGGAGCAGGAGTGGAGTTATCGGTGCTCGGAGCGAGAGGGAGAGAAGCGATGGCTGGAAGGAGAGAAATGGAGGTCCAGCGTGAGAGTAGGAGAGACGCATGCCACAGGCCCCCTCGGAGAGAGAGGGAGAGCGTGGTTACCCCCACCATCGGGGGTGAAAACTACCCCGAGAGCGCGTGGGGTGTCCGGTCTCGGCGCCGAGGCGAACCGAGCGCGTCCGAAGTGAGCGCAGTGCCCGACACACCAGGTCCCGCACGGCACGACTAGGCGCACCGTCCGGCACAGTCCACTCAGAGATACGACCCATGCTGGACCATCGTCGCTCTGGTCCACGCCGGCATCAGGCATCCAGCATCCGCGCGTCAGGCCGCACGAGTTATCAGAGCATCGAGGAGGGCCAACCGCGTTGCCGGGAAGCGTGTCAACCGATCTCGACGATTCTTCACTTTCGGTTGTTCGCGCTGTCAGTAGGAATTGAAACGCGCAAGGATCACGACTATAGTTGACCGGCCCTCGAGAATCCAGTAAACGGCTATCGTGGACTTTGGCCAATGTGAGATAAAGGTGCCGTGAGAGATAAAGGAAGGGGAGAGAGGAAAATCGGCGAGGGACAGTCACTCGTTCGGAGGCAGACAGTGGGTGCGCGCGCGAGACGGCACTCGCTTGGACACTTGCCGCGCGCCTACTTCCCCAAAGCGCGAGGAAGACTTGTTTATTTTGAATTGGCGTGCGATCTCTCGCACCGCGAGAGGACTGCGATGTCGCGCGGCTACCGTGCCTCGGGCCAGTGAGCAGAAGACGCGCGAGCACGCCGGTAATCCCGCCCGCTTTCGTGCTTTCCTCTCAGCAGCACCAGCAGCAGCGTGATAACGCCAGCGACATACTTCAGTACACATACCCTCTCTCTTTCTCGCACTCTCTCTCTCTCTCTCTCTCTCTCTCTCTCTCTCTCTCTCTCTCTCTCTCAGCAAGTGTACCACTGTGTTGTTTATAATCGGCATCGAAGATTTTGGAGGAGGCGATTTCAGCCCCGGACCGGAGGTGTAAGAGAGTGAGTAACGAAGAGAAGTTGGAGAAGCGCGAAGGGAAAGAGCGCGGTCTCGCGGGAAGGTGTCCTGTCAGTTGTAGGAGCGATACCGCCGGCGGACGGACGGTATCCCTCGCACCTGTGCACGCGCTCCGAGAACCACCTTGCCCACCACCTTGGTCATTTCCTTCCCTTTTTCCCGAGCAGCGACCGCCCATTTTCACTGGCTACCTTGGTGTCGCATGTGCGCCGCGCGTTGTGTGTACCGCATACCATTCGCCTGGTGAACGCGGCGGGCAGCACCACGGCCGAGGAACATGAGGACCAGTATTAGTTGACGAACAAGTGCTCCGTGAAGACCGTTCAGTTGGTCGTGTACAAGTGCGTGGAAATCGGACGACGATTTACTCGAGACGCAGTATCAAGGAGAAGAAGGACGTTTGCTAAGGATTATTGTCCTGTGAGAGAGAGGAGAAGACACATTAAGATACCTTGTGAAGCGCCCGTCTTCCGGCTGGTAGCCGGTCCGGCAGCGGATGGACTTTTTCGAAAAGAGCGCTACCGCGAGGAGGAGGTGAGGGGGAGGAGGGCAGAAGCGTGACGACGACCATCAACCCCTTTTGTTTGTGCGACGAAGGAACGCTTGCTCTCCTTCCAGCGTGGTCGTCACCTCCCCCTTTCTCTTCTCGCCTCCCCGGAAAACGAAAAACTCTACGAATCACCGATCGAAGAGGATCACTGAGATCGCCGTCTTTGGACCCCTGACTTCTTCCGTCCTAGGCGCCCCAGGTGATCATCGACTCTTCGAGATAAGTGCGAAGCATCCACGAACATCGAACAGATCGTCACCATGAGGATCAAAATGCCCGCGGTCAGGATCGCGCAAGGTGAGTGACCAACGAAAGATAGTCATTTTTCTCTATTGAAACTCTCGCCGCTGTCCGTCGGTGGATTAAGTACGGCTGACTTCTACCGAATAGCAGTTCTTTTTTTCAATTCTCGCTCTTTCTAAAGTACCTTGAAGTGTTCTGTCGAGCTATGGTAAAGCCTGTTCGTTCATTTGAGCCGCGATAGATCGTAGTGAATAAGTCGGAACTTCATGAAAATGTAGCAAGGGTGCCTGTTTGCGGATGCAACACCCTTGCACGGATGATTTAAGTCAAGCACCCTGGGCTTTTAAAAGTTAGTGAGGTATCCGTAGGTCGCGCCCGACCAGGACTGCGGCTAAGCCGCTTTCACCGAATTTCGAATTTAGAAACTCCCGCAAGTTCTGCAACTATCGTTACTCAAAACTCAGGCCACCCGCTGTATTTCTTTGTTATGCTGATCTCCACGAATAAGGATTTAACGCTGCAACGTGCTTCTGGCCGTAGTGGATACATACTCGGGATAATGTCTCGTCTCGTAGCGAAGAGGAGAATTTCAGGGAAAGACAAAAATTCAGTAGCTAGCGCTAAATTATCTGGTCGACGTTGTTTGTAAACAGTCGACTCAGCAATAGTAATTGGCCATTGGCACATGTAAGAACTTAGGAAGGTGCTGGTCGAGGAGAGAACAATATATATGTGGCTAATGTAATTGTAACAACTGAAATCCCTCATTTCATAGCTCGGAAAGATTGAACGGCCGATGTGACTTGTTGTCAAATATTTTAAGAGCGACGGCCATCTCACGGCAAGCACTCCTTTATCTGCTTCCCGGTAATATCTTTACTTATGTAATGACGCATTAAAGTCGGTGCGAAATATGCGCGAGTCAGTTAAAGTAAACGCGACTTTGATATCGTCGGCGAACAAGCTGCGGGGGCATCGGCCAGGGGGACACCTTGGAGACACTCACGAATTTTGATCATCTGCCCGTCTCGGCAAAGAGACAGGAATACGGAGTAAGAGAAAGAGGGGGGGGGGGAGAGAGTGAGAGAGAGATGGAGAGAGGGTGGTGGTATTTGTCAACGATTATCGGCAAATCAGCCGTAGCCGCAGTGAGAAGTCCTCGGCATTCGAGGCGCAAATCCTCGGCTACTGATTCGATCGCCTTAAATCCCTGCCGATCGAGTCATGCGAGCCACGTTCCACTTCGATCGTAATCACTTAATATCCGTCCTAATTCCTGCTCGCACGGTAGCCGCCAAGTCAGGCGGACACTCGTGGCGGCAATAATTCCGAGAGAAACTTCTTAGAAGACCTCGAGGCTTGGTTCTATGCAGAGAATTTACTCGCGCTATCGCGACGATTAGCTCTAGCACGGTAAACAGAGGTTTAAAGGCCGCGGATCACGAAGCAATCGGGCAATGCGAGCGCGGCGAGGGACTTTTTCACGCGGCCGGCGACCGAGAAAATACAACCTGTAGACGAGAAGGATTTCTCGGGTGGTGCTCTTCTGCCGGGTAGCGAAGGGTGCGAATAAGAAAAGGCAGCGGGGGCAGCGGGAGAGCGAGTAAGATCGTGACGGCGGCGACGGTGGCGACGGCGGTCGGTCGCGTGGCAGCTTTGGAGGAGCAAGGACAAAATAGTGGACGCGCGAAAGTCTTGCGCCTCCGGAGGGAGGGAGCCTCCAAAGAAACCGAAAGCTCGAGCAACCAAGTCACAGGGTGAGAGAAAGTGAGAAAGAGCTCGCGAGCGCGAGAGATATTACGAGCGGAGAGAATGAATGAAGGAGAAGAATCGAGGGAGAAAGATAGAGCGGGAAAAAGTGACGGGAGAAGCCGAGGGCGTGAGAGGGAGAGAATGAGCAAGCGTGTAAGAAAGAGAGCGAGAGAGATCGAGTTCTGGTGGTGGTACAGGGAGGAAGCGCCGCAAGGAAAGAGGGATGGAAGGCCAACGTCTTCGGGTAACTCGTCGGCGGCTGAATTTTTAATTAGTCCCCCGCCGCCACCCCCCCCCCCCCCACTCAAGGTGTTCCCCCCTCGGTAAGAGCGAGGAAAGGAGAAGTTGGAAGGTGGCGGTGGAGGAGGAGCACGAGGAGACGCAACCGTAGACGTAGACGGAGCTGCCGGCAGAAGGAGACGACGGAGGTGGTGTAGGAGGCCAAGCCAGAGAAAGGAACCGAGGCGGTGGAGGAGGAGGATGAGGGCGAGGAGAGGAAGAGCGAGAGAGGAGGCACAGGGTGGGTAAGGAGGGGCGGCATTGTCATGCGCGCGTTTTTCAGAGACTTTTCCAACCCCCGTCTAGCACCGGCTGCCGCGACGAAGGCGCACCCTCCCCCGCCTGGTGAAACGGAGCCTCGGAAGCACCCCCTCGACCCCTAACGTCCCGACGCCCGCTCCCGACGGCGGCGGCGGCGGCGGCTCCGTTTTCTTAATTACAACTGCGATATTCTTTAGTTCGCGCGATGACGCCGCCGCGAAAAGATACCGGAATATTTCTCCGACGATTATCCACACGACTTCAAGATTCCCCGGCGAGAGCGTCGGTTTATCGGGATCGTTTCATCGATCGAACGCGTCGATCGTCCTATCGAGACCCTAACGCGCCTCCCGGACATGTATACCCACACTTCGACAGGTGTCGGCTTCGCTAAGAGGGAGGGAGGGAGAGAGAGAGAGAGAGAGAGAGAGAGAGAAAGAGAGAGCGAGAGAGAGAGGACTCGCCCTGAATTCTCCACCTACGAGAGAGACAGCAAGCATACACCAACGCGCCGGGGGAAGATCGTGTGCGCGGTTACCTATCGATACTGCGCAATGCACGCGAAAATGCACTGCCATGAAAGGAAAGACGTCGCAGAGATCATCTCGCTCTGCGGACTTGGAAAAACGGAATCCTTTCTGTCAGTGATCCGATCGAGTTGAGGGGTGGGTGCTTGATTCGATGCTAGGTGATGACATTCTCGTGGCGTCGTTGAGATGACGATGCGCTCGTAAGGCGTGCTTGATGACTTGCGGCTGCTGGACCAATGTAGATCCGGAATGCCAGGCGCCGGCTCTCATTCGCACGAATGACAGGCGCCTGGCTCTCGCGTGGTGATGATACCGAGTGTGCTGAGCGACTGCGATGACATTTCGCGATACAAGCGCGTTTCCAATTACACGAGAGAGCCCGGCACCCGCAGCTGGACTCTGTCCCCTTCGTACCAATTGCGAAAGGTGAGTTCTTACCGAAGCCAATTGCGACACTTTTGCAAAGCGGCGTACATTACAATTTCGTCCATTCCGATAGCCGCCGGCTAGATTTCGTCCAGAGAACAATGACTGTGTTTCTACGATTCTAATAATAACCGGACCGATCCGAGTCACCGTTGTCCTCGGACAACGACTTCGAATTTCTGTTTGTCAATTGGGATTAACCACTTCCTGGAAAGGACGCATGCGACTCCTGTTTACCGTAGCGATTATCCATTCGTCCTTGTTCCCACTTGTACATGTTATGAAGTAAACACATTGCGAATCTCGATTATATCGTCTCCACCATTCGATTTAAACGCATCTTCGTAGACTGACCCTAACACGTCATGAGAACTTAAAAACGGTGTAATGAACTCGTTTCTCAACAAACAGAATCTGGTATTTGCAACATACACTGGCATTTGTAGATAATGCTCGGGCAATGACGGCCGGGCCTGTTTGGAGAGAAAGCAAGCGCGTGGTTGTGGCGGTCGAAAAATTCTGAATAAAACGAGGGAGTAAAAACAAGCCGCTAAAAAGTCTGCGTTACTCGTGTGTGTTCTGTCACTGGCAGGTTCTTTCGCATAAAACGCTAGTTCCGCGAATCCGGGCAAAAAAGCGAGTACGTTCGAGTCTTTCTCGAACGTGATCGTCGGGTCGTTGACAAGAGGGCCAATGCGGGAGTGGGGGGGCAGGAGGAAAGAGAGAAGAGCGTAATGTTAATTGGTGTAATTATGAGGGCGTATATCGAGAACGAAGACGCGGCGTCCTGCAAAGGTTCTCGGGGAGTGCGATATCAGGGAGCCGAGGTACTTCGGAGGATGTTATTTAGCAAACAGAGAGTGAGTTTTACGCGCCCCTGTCGGCACGTGCGCGGCATATGTGCGCCTTTTCTATGCCGTGCGTCTGTTAAATATTGTCTTTGATGCGGCCCGTCGGAAGCCCTTCTTCTGCAGCAGCCGTCCTCTCTCACCCATTTCTTCCACCATCTCCTTCTCTATCGCATGCCGGCATACATGTTCTTCCTCCTCACCGCTCTACCGATCTAGTGTACCTCGTTCGCTCGGGGTATCATCCTCCTCTCGCCATCGCTAGTGGCAGAGTGCCGCTGCCTCGGCAAAAAACCACTTTGATTTGATTCCGTGGATTAGCCTTTGGGGCGTTGGGCGCGTGGCGAACCCTTTCTCGCTCTGTCCTCCTCTGCTTCCTCAGCTCATCCTTTCGCTCTCCTCTTACTCCAGCCCTCTTCTCGTGCCTGCCTCGCCTCTCCTCCTCTTTCCTCGGAGTGCCCAGACACGCGCCCAGGTAAGGCCCCTAAGGCCCATCGAGGGAGCCCAGAAACAACGGGGATAATTCGTCGCGCACGCGAGAACCATCGAAAAAACACTGGGAGCGTGTGCACCCCTATCATTCATTCGAGATTGTTATTAATTATCCGATGACACTTTGCTAGCAAAGGGTGCTCGATTGTCGAGTCATTATTCAAAGAGTAAATTAAAGTAAATTCATCTCGAAGAGAAAACGAGTTGAAATGCTATGAAATTGTGATGGTTTTTTTGAAACATAAAATTCAAGAGTTCGGATATGAAACTTTAGATGGCACCACTTGTCGTTACTGCCGGGCGTAGCATTGACATTTTCCACTGTGCACGAGGATTCTTATTCCTTATATGAGTTCATCTATCTCGGATGATTTCAAGCAGTATGAGAATTTTGATTTTGGTATTTTATTATAAATCAGGGATATTGAGGATATTAGAGGGACTGATAGCGTTCCACGGCATCAAAGTTAATTACTTATCTAGTTGGAGGCAGCTTCCTTAAATCGTTGCAGCCGTAACGGGGTAGACGATGTCGATACAGCTTCACTATCTTTCCCGAACTGTGGAGCGGGCTGTATATCGTCCCTCCAATCTGCCGTTGGGCAATTTCAGCTGAAATACGATGTCGTCGGGTTCGTTCGCGAGACACGACGACCTGCCTTATTGGCCCTCCCGTCCATGACACCCCTTAAAAGGGGGTTAAGAACGCGAATTGGTACATGGCCCCATCGTACTTCCGCGATCCTAATTAAACTTAATGATTAAAGTCGAAAATACGGACGACTAGAAGTACATCAATGGGAGATTCCAAGTCCTGTCCTTAACATGCGGGTACTGAATATTTAAGACGTCTAGCTATGGTCACAACACACCTGAACCAGCTTGAAATTGAATAAAGGGTTTACGGATCGACTTCCGCCGGTGGTAATGGATTTACAAGCACTTCTAGATGAGCCTGAGCCTTTTGGAAAGGCGAACAGTGGCGAGAAAAGCAGGCTAACACCGAAAGAGAGTATCTACGATCCCGGGTGTACTATTCTGCTAAAAAAGAAGAAAGGAGCGATGGTGTCTGTCGGTCTCCCTCTCTCTCTTTCGTACTCTCCGTCCCTTGGAGAGGTAACCGGAGACTGTGTCCGAGCGCGATACATAATGCGAGGTGCCGCGAAGGAAATTTATGTTGTTTGCAGTCTCGGTTTCCTGGCCCATTGTCCACTATTGTCCGAGACCCTCCTTCCAAGGTGCGAACACCTTTCGCAGCGATAATCTGCTCGTATTATTATACGCTTTGTCGGGCTGCCGCGTTCACTTGTCGGAGAGGGGGACTATCCGAAAGTAAAGGCCGTGGCCCTTCTCGTCTACCTGACCAGGGGTCACTTCCAGCATGCCACTTATTCCTACGGGCCGAGTAAGGCAGCAAGGTGTCCTTCCCCTCGCTGATCACCGGTGATTCTTCCCGAGCCACTTGGACAAGGTGCCACTACGAGGGTCACCGTCGTCCTTCCTTCCTTCCGCTCGGATAGTAAGGTGCCCGCTCCTTTTGTACTCCCTATTATGATGCCACCTCGAGAATCACTTCGGTGACTTTTATCGCCTCGAGTTTCCCCTGATTTACCACTTAATATAGTTCGAGAGTTGTGGCCTAGGTTAATTTAGCTTCAAATTATCCCGGTCAGTTCGAGAACTGGTATACGACTCGGAGAGATGTTCGGAATTATTTACTTGATGCTAGTTCAAGAGTGAAGAAGGTGTGGCCTGTTGCAGTAGATGCTACACACGTCGAGTTCATGTTTAGCTATTTACGAGGGCGTCCCGGCGCTAGGACCATTATTAGTGGATAATTTAACGTCCCAGAAAGTAAAGGTCACCAATACCACTTTGCGAGACAACGGAGCAAGGGTCATCGCGAAGCACTTTCTTTCCAGGAATCAAGGTATTTTCTCTCTTCCTCTCTCCTTGACGATCGATTATCGATGAGTTCCCATCGGATGTCCAACCGGTAATCACGCCGACGGGGTTATACTCATTTAGTAACTAAGAGGCCGCTTTCAGCTCTATTTAACGAGGACCTACATTCTTTCTTTACTTCTTCTCCTGAATCCTGTACACTAGAGAAATCTCTTCCCTTCGAGTCAGACAACCAATAAACCGTAGAAATCCTCGGACACGTGTTTTCTTCGGTCACAGCGGCCCATTATAATCCAATATCCCATGAGTGCACGCATGCAAAGCATGTGTCACGTGCGCAGCAGACTATGCATTCTATAAATACAATATGTCTGAGTCCAAGTTCAGGGGAACGAGAGTAGAGCAGTGTTTTTAGATTTCCCGATGAGCTTAAGGCTGAACCTCCTCAAGCTAGTTACCCAGGCTTGAATCTCTTGGGGGGAGCCCTCTGCACTTTGCGGAAACTTCGCCTTCCCGCCAGTTAATGGGAACTGCCGGCTTGGCAGTGTGTAATTAAAAGGGGAAAAAAGGAAGGCCGTAACAGGGAGCGCGTCCTTGAAGATTACTTTTCGCGCGGTTCTCGTTGCTCGAGGAATGCTCGAGTTCGTTGCCTTCCGTGTACGCGATCTCAGGAAGTCTCACTTGCTTCAGGAATCTTGGATCGCACCCACTCTTAGTACTAATTAATGAAGAATTACCGAGTGTTCAGGAAACATTCTACGATTTAAAGTTTTAAATTTGAATAGCTTCGCGTTGATTTCTGTCGCCTTGACCTCGAAAGAACGGAAAGGGAAATGACTGTCGGCGCGTGATTTTCGGCCTGAACGACCGGCACGCAGGATGTTTGCTTTAATGCGAACGTCAAGACAATAGCAAAGAGGGAAGGCTAAGGACTGGCTTCTTCGACAGAGCCGGGCATTTGGATAGCCATTCTTGTGAAAGCATGTCTGACCATTGCAACAGGAAATTGAGTCTCCAGTAGAAAAAGCCGCTCAACGTCCGGCGATGATCGGCGTGGCCTCTCGGCCGAGTCGTTCTTCGATTGGTTACGAACGACAGAATTGCACAGCGGGACAACTTTTTTGCCAAAAAATCATATAGGGCTTGCTGGAAGGAGAGAACACCACCGGCCAAGATGGCCCTTTGTACCGAAGTGGACCAATTGCGCGATAGCGCAGCAGGAGGTCGCGCGACGGGACATGAAATTACTATTATGAAAAAAAAGTGGTTAGGGTCAGAATTTCTTGCGAGTTCGAGATCGACAATGGCCGACAAACTGGATAGGGCTGCTAGTATGACCGACGGGTACTCGATCGGTGAAATCCTTGAGAGAGTACATGGGAAGTTGGTCTTAACGTATACCCCTTGTCAACAGCTACATGCTTAACGATAGGAGGGCCGGGAGTGATTTATCGCAAATCAATTTACCGCGAATGTAATCGTCGACTGGCCGGCTTATTGAGCGGAATGAATCTCGTATAATTCTGGAAGCCCCATCCGAAAAAAAAGTGCGGACCATATCGAATGGGATCGCCGGCGGCTTGGGGATTGCCCGAATCGACTCACTAGCGCGTTTCATTGGGGATGTTTCCGGCAATGTTCCACGATTTCCTATGACTAGTCATAAACCATGTATCATCCGGCGTAGGATGCTCGAAGCTCGATATTTTTCCGAACTAAAACTTTCATCTCATAGTTTGGAGAGAACTCTGGTCAAAACACGGATTGAATTGAGAGCTAGATGCAACATACCATCGGTATGGGCCGTGTGTACGCATTAATTCTCGCCCGAGGAAACTCGTCCACGATACCGTTAATTATTTCGCGTTACACGACCCGGCACTTCGCGGAATTCGGCACGAATTGTCAAAAGTTTGCATTCGGATGTTTTGCCGCCGCCGCGCCGCGCCGTCGACGCCGAGGCCGCCGCCACCGTCACCGACCAGCGGCGGAGTTTCGGACGCGATAGAGCTTTTGAATAATGTAACAACAACGAAACAGGCGAGCGCGCCCCGACCCCGTCCTCTTCCTCTTTCCTCTCTTTACCATGGAACTTTCTAATTAACCGGTGCTAGTCGCAACGAGATCACGAGTGGAGGAGGAGGTGCGAGTGAGAAAAGGGGATGATGTCGATACACGAGGGACAGGGAGCGAATAACAACGACATGCCGGACAATACAAAAGCGGACCCGACCGATGCGTTTCGCGTCTCGCTGCGCTTGCCAATAGGTGATCTACCACGTACTGGCTCGCCGCTTGTTTTCCTATCATTGTATTGTCGACACCACCCACCCACGCAACCAGAAATGTTTCACGCTTGCCTCCTGCCGGCAAAACTACACCGGACTTATCCTCACTCGTTGCATCAACCTACGAAAACCCTGACACTCGACGGGGCTGCGCCATGATTTCCGTAAGCTTTGTGAGTCGAGCATTGTATGTTCGTTTCAAATAAAACGAGTTCAAAAAACAGTGCAAGGATATAGGCAGGTGTGTAATTGAAAAAAATAATACTTCGTTTATGTAGAAATTTTCTCGTAAAACTAACTTTAGATTGGCATAGGAAAAACGGTCGATTAACATAGCGTCAATTGGAAACAAGTATATTCGCATTTGCTGATGTATTAACTTTTTTATTAATTATGAAAATAGCTTTTCGAGGATGTATTAATATAGCGGGAGTGAATCGTTCCCATAGGAGGGGGAGAGAAATCGTTTTCGGAGGCAGACGCGCGTGCGATTCGCGGTGCGGTAATTGCTGAAATAATTGCGGTCGCGCGATCGGCGCGATGGCAGAGTTCCCAGGGAAGCGAGGAGCAAGGTGGCATCGATTTCCACTCCCACGAAAGGTGAAAACGGCCGCGGTGCTAAAGGGCACGCATGACCATCGGCGTGACGAGAGTCGAATAGGTGAATTCGAGAGCGAATGAGTGGAGGAGGCTGAGGAAGGGCAGTGGCCAGGGATGATGGTGGGTAGAAGGCAGAGAATGTCAGAATAGATTCCGATGTCCGTGATGTCCATCAGCTCCAGTTCCCCCGAATTCATGGCAGCTGGACCGCGCATAACTGTACCCACATGATTTATTTTGATCAAAAAATCACGAAAGGGGTTTTCCTTGAAAGGAGAGGCCGCTTGAAAGGGACGGGACAGGTCAACTCTCTAGGACCTGTTTGGCCGTTCCTCAATGGACAATGTCCTGCTCCGCCGGCACACAAAGAGCCCCCGGGACTAGAGATCCTCCCACGATACGCATGTGGAGCACCGATAGGGAGAAAGAGGACGCTGCCAAGTGGCAATCCAAAAGAGCGAGAGAGAGAGGCAGAGAGAGAGAGACTGGCAGAGCTGAGCTGTGGAGAGGAGAGACAGCGCGTATATCCCCATTCAGAATCCGTGAGAACCAGATTTCATATTTCTCATAACCGTCTGGCCCAACCGCGGAGAGCGATTGAGCGCACTTTTCTAGCTGGGTCTCTCCCCGATTTGAGCTCGTTCCCAAAGTGGTCACTGAGATTTCACCCGTTCGCTCGAGGACAAACTCTTTCCACCGGACGACTATCCTTCTATCTGTTTTCGACCACTCACTCACAGGCTGGCCGCCTTTCATTCACTCCGACATCGTCCTGGGAAGAAGCCGCGCAGCCTACTATGCCACCGTCCCGCCAACGACGCGCGCACTAGGCCGCCGCCGCCGCCGCCGCCGCCGCCACCGCTTTCGTACGTGCGAATCACGCTATTTCCGACTAAGAATTAGTTCCTCGCACCGCCAGTTGCATTGTCGCGCGGCCGAGCGCGAGATAACGATGCGACGCCGACGAACGCTCGGGCAAAAACAATGAAGACGCTAACGAGAGCAGCGGCAATGCCACTGCATGCACTTACCTTTGATAGCCAGGCGTTTTCTAAAGGTGAGCAAGAGGTTTCACCGCGGCAGAGTTAAAATCTTGAATCAAAGATTATTAACTCCAACCTTGTAGCGAACTAGTAACATAAAAGTACCCTTCTTAAGCTGAGAGTTCAAATGCGAGCCGTACTACTACTATGTGAAACTAGTTTGTTCCTTTTCTCGATCGGGCTACCTTTTTTAGTTGCAGCCCGTGTATGCGGACCCGTGGGTATAACCTGACGGTAGGGTAGTTGGTAAAAAAACAGTTCGCCGAGGGGCAGCACGCCATTTTGGAAGTCTTTGTCGGGTGGTTGGCACGACGACGCAGAAGAGCGCGAGTAGTGTCGAACCGACGGCAGCAGGGTTAAAAAATATTCACCCCTGGAGAAATATCCTACGGAGCGAAGGGGTTCTCAGTTCGCTCATAGAGAAAGGGTTACTGAGGAGAGGCTGTGGAGGAAAGAAACGCGAAGAAAAAGTGGGGGGTTTCATATAAAATTCGCCCCTTCCACCAGGGCCCCGTGGCGGTAGGTCCTTTCTATTCTTCTGATATCCTGTCGGGGCCCTTGGCCGGCCCTACATACGGTCCTACGCTCCAGTCAGCATCCGAGCATGGAAGAAACGGGATCTCCGCCCCGCTAATGAAAATACGATCGCGTCTCTCGATTGCAAACGGATTCGTTGTCGCCCACGCGGTGGATGACACAGTGTGTGCGGGGGATGCGATCGTTCTCCGTCTAGTCGCATACATAATCGCGTCTCTTTACTCAAGTGGAAGCGGTGCCGACGCCTGGTGCCCGTCGAGCCTAGTCTGCCATGGAAACTTGCCGAGTGGAGGGACGCGTAATGGCGTACACAGGTAAACAGTGCCGTTCGATTTCTCCGAATAATGATCCTCGAAGGAAATAGCCGTTGATAAGACCAATCTTTTCTCGAACTCGAATCCGATGAATCGTGCGTGAAGATAGAGGGGGCTGATACAAGATAGTATCATCTTGGGACAGTTCATTATGCTACTTGAGCCTTCTAACATATGCGGAAAAGTATGAGGGACAACTGTGCGGCCTAGTTTCCAACGATATATGACGCATTCTTGAAGTGGTAGCTCCGGGGTATCAAAGGCTGCGAATCGGGCCAGTGGCTTTGCAAATTGCGTGATAAGACGGGATCAGTTAATGATGTGCGCATTGTCGAAGCTGTTGGGGATTGATACGTGATGCGTGGCTGGCGATACTAGTGCGAGATATAGCCGGGAATCCATCGGTTTCTTGAGCTCTCTCTCTCTCTATATTTCGCCGGCGAGGTGGATCGACGGGCGTCACTCTCCTATGACGGGGAGAGCAGTGCGTCCGATGTTCGCTCGGTCGAAGGAAATTGGTGCGACCCAATACTAATGGGTAATGGAATTATTGGTTACGGGTGGAGCTCGCCCTGGGGATGATCGTAATTCAATTGCTCCGATGTGTCCTCTGGACGTTTTGACAGGACGGATGTCCTAACAAGGAAACCGCCTCGGGATATCCTCGAGTTTGTCTCTCTGTAGCCTGCTGCTGGCTCCTTTCTATCGCTTGTGCACAGAGCGTTACGCGAAAAACGATGGACCACCCACCCCCAGCATCTCGGGCGTAGCGTCGATCGACCCACATCGAATCTCACGACTCACTGAACAACCCTTTACTGCCAAGCTAATGCGAGTTAGTGCACTTAGTTCCACTGTGCACGCGCGCGCCACCAAGATTGAGAAAAGCCCGGCAGTTCGACGGGCACAGAATCGATCACAGGCAAATCTGCCGGCGAGTGAAATGAAAACTGTGAAGGAACGCAGAGTACCTTTGGAGGTGGGTGACATGGAGCATCGGGCGGGAAGGTTCATCTGATTAAAGATATAATATGAGAGCATTGGCGAGTAATCGATATCTGCCAGGAATTCTACTATGGGGCACTTCCTTCTATGAGAATGCAAGGAAGAAAATTAATGTGGAGAGCTAATAACCGCCGGGACGTTTCCTACAGAGATACTAGAATGGCGGGCAGGCGTGCGTTTGCCCCACTCGTAGATGGAAATACCAAGGAGTCTGGCAATAAGGGAGCCACCAGGCGGTTCAGCGATCGGTGTATTACGAATGTATAGGCCAATTTGTAAGCAATCCAACTTAGATTCGCTGGGCAATATTGTATTTTTATGTCAGCTCGCTCACCGCGGTCATTCGTGTGCTTTCTCGCCCCATATACTTTTGCTCGTCATATCTCTCTTCAACGTTGACCGGAACGTTTGTTTCCTCCAATTTGCTAGGACCGAATAATTGTCTCCGCAAGAATTGGAAAATAAAGGGAATCTTGGGGAGTAGAACTCGAGTGGGAGGGAATACTGTTTCAAAGCAATCAACACGTCGTTGAGGCGACCGTGTTATTATCTGCACGTCCTTCACTTAATACTACTCCGGTGGAAGGCGATAGTGTGTACCCCCGGTTGAAGTCGTTACCGAGCTGGTTACAAGGGATTACTGCTCGGAGACGGTACACAGGGCTCGCGTGCAAATCGGGAGAGTGAGATCGACGAGGCGGCGAGAGGAGACACGTGTCGCTTCTTGCGCTCCTCCTTCACCACTCTGCTCACCTTAAGCACACACGGGTATGACAGACCGGTGGAGACAGGATCTACCTAGCGCACGAGGCCGAGGGTAAAGGTCCTACCCGACACGGTGTGCCGTGTTGCAGCCGAGTTTTGGTCCAACATCTGCCCCCGAAAAAACAAAAGCCCATTGTCGCTAACGACCGGTCGCGCGTCTCTTGTTTCTAAGCGAGCGCTTTTGAATCGTAGGCGAATAACGGAACCAAGGCCCATTGAGCTCGCTCTCCCGGCGTATCCCCGGTCCCTCTGACCACACGTCTTTCCTTCATCTCGTCCAATGCGTACACATCTTCTCCCTCCTTCATCAGATGTTTTTTTTACCCCCTATGTACCCTATGCCTGGTACAGTTGGTCTCCTCAATTTTCGGATTTTTATCGGCACATTCTTTCCGAATTGTGATGCTTTCCGATCTTGCCATGTGCCACTACCTTTTTTTTCGACACCAATTCTCCAAGGACAAGTCGATTAAAATCTCATGCCGCCGAAGAATGAGCGACCCAACAATTGTCTCGTTCGTCGACTAGCGAACGCGAGCCAAACTTATCTCACTTCCTGCTACTCTCAGGTATACGTCCTTCCGGTGAAAAGAAGCAAGGACTCGCGAAAAAATCGTGCCGGGGGCGGCGCGCCGAGATGTTCTCCGAGTAACTCCGGCCTGCCTGAGGGGTGATTCTTATCTTGCGTTGGTCCCGTGAACAGGTACTCGAGTTACTCTGGAAAAACAACTCCCGGCAATTTTCCTTCGCTTTTTATTCGCTCCTGATGGACGTTTAATTGCGTTTATAAATGCACGGGTTGACTTTAAATGTACCTTGGTTTGGGAATTCGAGTGAAAGCAATAGCATTTGAGTGTTGGCGATAGCAATGGCAGATATGCTTTCGAAAGGGGTGGTTTAACTGAAGCGGCGGAATGGAAGGGTAACGCGCGTTGTGGTCAAAGAGAACGCGAGTTTGCGCGCTGGCCAGTGGTCAAGAGAGCTCCGCCCCGAAAGAATCGAACGGTGTCGGTGCGCAGTGCAAGCACCATTCCTCCGTGAAAGAGGAAAAAGCCTGTCCACAGAGGCAGGCGGGAAAGCTGGGGGAAAGACCGGACAAAGAGAAATGTAACGTGGCAGGGTAAACAGACAAGGGTGAAGGAACGGGAGTGGGAGCGCGAGCGAGAAAGGAGTAAAAAGAGTGGTCCGAAAGACAGATGATAGGGCAGAGATCTCGAAAAGAACGAAGTCACGTTCGCCGGCTAGAGAGAGAAAGAGAGAGGGAGATAGAACGTGCACACAAAGACGCTCAGCAGAAAGGGGTTGACGGCAGCGACACGAGCTCGAGACGAAGAAGGAGCAAACACGAAGAAGGAGGAGACAATAGGACCAGGAGAGAGTTTTCTTGTTTTTTTTCTCTCGCGGTGGTTGGCCGCCCCATCCGGATGGATATGGATACTTGACTCGCCGAGGGAGAGATCGATGTTTCAGACTACTGCCAATCTCTATGTTAATACTAGGAAGCCAGTCGAAGGAAAAGCCGCGAGGAGTCCTGCCAGCAGGCTCTCCTCGAGGACACTTAAAAGTGAATTGTTACGTCTGCGGCTGACCCTGGGACCTTAGCCCTCGCCACGTCGATGAATTATAAGACTATCGCAGGAGGAAATTAGATCCTCATATCGTACTTCCTCGATCCTGCAATCCGACCGTTTGTTTCCCTTTACTTCTCCGCTTTCATCCTTCCATTTTATCCTTCCAATTTGTACACGTAAATGTACGATTGCTATCAGCCCCTAAATAAGGAGCGGCAAATTTTCGCGGGGCGCTGCGGTTTTACAATAAAATGCGGTACAATAGATGGCGTGCTATACTGGGGAAAGGTTGAGCGAGGGTTGCTCGGTAATTTAGTAATTAACGGTAGCGGAGAGTAGGGAGATTCAATAGCCGAATACTTCGTCCCGACCGTTGAACATTGAATCGATCCGGCTAACGATCTGGTTCTTTTTGGTCTTTTTCAGCGGAAACCTCGCAAGGCACCACATCCCCAGACACCGTCCACTGCGGGGGTTGCAGAGCGACCTATCCTCTAGGCGAGATCGTGCGCTTCATCGAGCACAAGGTCAACCACTGTCGCAGCACACTACCGGGCTGCCACAGTCCGCCGGCAACCGCCGCGCCAGAGGATTCGGACCCTGAGGACGCCCTCGCACTCAAGAGCGCCGATCAGGATTCCAAATTGAACTCGGTCCCGAGCATCTCCGCCCCTATTAACAAGCGGGGCGGGAGGCTCGAGAGTCCTCCGACGCCTCAGGGCTCCGCTCCAGACACCGGCAGCCCGATCGAGCTCAAAGCCAGTGCTAGCTCGACGCCCAAGAGACGGACGGAAGTTCCGGACGAGGAAAAAGAGGACATACCCAAGAAACAGAAGACCGAATCCGTGGACGCTGACACAAACACAGTTAATTCCGGTAAGTCGAACAATCACACCCCCCTAGAATTAGGGAATCTATGATCTTCTAAGAGAGGACCCAGTTTGCCTGGCATTACTCACGTTGGACGGGGAAGGAAGCGAGAAAGGGAGTTTTAAAGTACAGTTACGGGCCGCCATGTGATGTCGGCTGTGGTTCAACGAACACGAACAATGGCCGTGGTGGATTCGATTTTTGAATTTAAAGCGCCGGCTCTGTAGGATTGGGGTGAACCTGCCCCCGTGAACCCCCTTCCAACGACACCCCTTCCATCGTAAGCCGTCACATTGTCGTATGTTGAAGGGTTCAACGTGCGAATCTCCTCGCTGCTCTTGCTCTCTATCTTTCTTTACCATCTGATGAAAGGTAAAAGAAAGTGCGTCTTCGTTTTCCTTTTGATTCATAGCAGCATCTTTAGTATGATCGTCGCAGGCTCCTCGAAAGGGTCGCATTCGCATTCACACTGTAAATATTCCAAGATCCTCGATTGATGGCATTAATGTGTAGCGGAACATTTGTCGCCATAGAGGCGTACTTCTTATTCAGAAAGTCTCGGCAAGTGCGAGAGAGAGAAAGAGAGAGCAGGAGAGGCTGCGCGTAAAGAAATAGCTTTAATTTCGCACCCACTTGTCGGCAAATCGAGCACGCGATCGGGGTTTACCCCGATTAACTTCAAAGAAACGGCGGCGTCGGCGGCCTCAAACGAAATTCATGCGCCGGCCGACACACCCTGCCCCCGGACCCCGTCACCCCGCCCCCCCCCTTACCCTCCTCGAGTGAATTGAAAGCGCAGCCTTTGAGACTCTTAATTCAGTGCTTACCTGTGCAAATTGACGTGGAGGCCTGTTTTGCATCGCAGAGCGGATTGCGCCGACGACTCTGGCTACGAGGACTTCATCGGGCGTTACTGTCCGCTCCTCGATTCTCTCGCCCACAATTAGACCCACCCCACTTCCGTAAATAATATCACGCCTAAGCGGATGACCGCGCGCCTTCCCTCTATCTATCTTTCTCTCCACTCTTAAGACTCGTTGGCTCTTAATTATGCCTTGTTAAAAATTAATGATTCCGCCTGTTCCCATCGGCATGACTAAACTCTAGCGAAGTCTTGTACCCCCGTTTTTCATCGAAGCCTTTTCCCTCGGAAGCGTCTAATTAATACGTCCAGTCATTGTCCTGCGTGAGCGTGAATCCTTAATACCAGCAATAGCAATTACATCTTCGACATAACAGCTCGTTGATCGCGCGGGAGCACCGGCGTCTCTTTAAGGTTTCATCACGCTCCGCGGAACCCGTTCTCCTAGTCCGTCCCCCTTTTGCTAGCCAAAGGTCCTGTCGGGGAGTTAACCCCTTCCGGGTCCAGCGCATGATTGCCGCCGAAGAGAAAGAGCGCTCGTGCTCATCCCTCACGGCTGGTCCATGTCGAGAGCTTATTCCCCCGTAAGTCCCCCTTTCGACGCCTTTTTTGTCGCATTTTTTGTCGTCCGCCGGCCACGTCCAAAAGCCTAATTAGAATCGTCCTATTGTCTGGCCACGTGGTACGCACGAGCCGTGAGTCTACACCTATACTCCTCGCACCGGTGCGAGTCTATCTGGACCGCACGCGTGCATCCAGGTACACGACTGCATGTATCAGAAACGAGTCGCACGTGGCGGACTGATGCCAGGATATGCGAGAAGAGCTTGAGTTTCTTTTGCATTCTTGTTCTATCAAGACGATCCCCTCAATTTCCATCAGTCAATCTTCACTTGAGACTCCAAACAACCCTGATAACTGGTTGAGTGACTGAGTAATTTATTGTGATAAACTCCCAAATGCTGGCCACACTCTTTTGCAAGAGAAAGATAGCGTCGGTAAGATTCGGGTTTATCCCCGACAGTAGGGAGGAAGAAGTGCGCGTTCGACGGGTCAATGAAGAGTCGGCGGCGATAGGATGGCAGGAGGACTGTCCCGAAAATTCAGAGATATCCTATGAGAAAATGGGGTAAAGGGATACGATCGTGAAAGAAGAAGAACTGGGGTGAGGGCCATTGGGATGGGCATCGTGCAGTATATGTTCGCTAGAGGTAGAGAGACGGCTTTCCGAGGGCCGAGAGAAGAGAGGAAGTAGACGGCGGAGGAGCGATAATCCGTCGAAATTGACATCAGTCAGCGCTCCCGGTGAGATGCAGATTTGATCTATCTGTCACGTTTGTCTGGAATATTAATTCTCCTTCGCGGCCTGAGCTTTTTCCCGGCAGCTCTTTGCGTTGCCTCGTTCGACCCCTTGCATGAACGCTCTCTTTCTTTCTCCTTCGTTCTTTTCCTAGGTCTCATCCCCCGTCGCCTTCTTCTCGAAGCGCCTGGGGCGCGTTGAGAATTGCTTGCGAATTGGCTGTATCTCGAGCTCTCGAGGTCCTCCGGGCCTTCCGCCCTCTTTCTACTCTCTCCTCTCGCTATTCTTTCGTCCTGCCGAGGCCTCTCTTGCCCCTTCCTTGCGGAAGGAAGTCAACGAGGACGATAAAAGTGATGCATGGTCTAAGTCGCAAAAGCAGCACGCGCGACAAGACAAGTCCTGTGACTCGAATTGTTGCTTGACAACTGCTGTTTTTTCAAACGCAGAATAATAGATGAAATTCTGAGTTCTCCTTGTTGGTGAGACTGGCAAGGGAGCGAGGCGGAATTGTTTTCGATTTACAGCGCCCATTTCAGACTTATTTCTGCGTCGGTCGAGTTAATGGTTTCTCGTGAGCCGTTCTTGATGCTTGCGGTCGGACAGAGCAGACAACATAAAGGATCTTCGCGCGCGGTTTGACCAATCTCGCAGAGCGTAGCACTGACCACAAACAGGACGCTGGGAGATCTTTCGTTCTAGGAGACAAACGGCGTGGCCTGCCTCTGTAGACTTAACCCTTTTAATTTCTTCGAATCCCCGAAGGGTAAGGAGGAAAAATTGGAGAGGATCAACGGCGGACAAAAGAAGAGATTGCTAAGCGAATTTCACAGTTCATTGGAATCTGGGGCTCGCATTGAATCGGTCAGTCTCTCTTGAAGCTACGCGAACCCAACCCACACCGCTGATTAAAATCGCCCACAATCTATGTACCTGGCTGTGATCTCGTGTGCAGCCACCCTCCCCCTTTTAACTGCAACCCCGAGCCCCCGACACAAAGTGCATACGCCGCATACGTTGGCTAATCGATATTTTAATATTGTCACACGCCATTCCGGATTAAAGGCCTTTGTGTGCGGTTCTTGACGTCACTGGCCGGCAGATGTGCGCGCCTGAAAAGCGAAAAAGATCCTGCCCAACTGCAATCTGCGTAACTTTGTTTCGATAAATTTTTGCTTCTAACAGCAGCAATATTTTATAGCTAGTTATTATTCTTTATCCGATATTGAGCCAAGAAATGTTTGTTGGAAATGTGTGTCTGGTTCGACAGTATTAAACGTGTATGACACGCTCGGATAAAGACATCAGCGAACGGGATTTTCGAAACTTATTCTGGGGGAAACTGGTGCCATCAGTGAGGAGGGTAGGTTTCGTGTGAAATGTTCCGTAAAAGGGTTGAAAGGAAGTATTCGTAGGATGACCAGGGCCTGGCTCGTCGTTAAACAATGGCATTCCGAACGATTTGCCCGTAAACGTCGCGTGGGCCAATTTGCCGGGCAATTTCTGGAGAAAATCGGGCGGTCACTACCGCGAGCTACAGGATACGTATGCAGACATACTGTTCATTGAATCCAGCATCACGGCTGTAGCACGAAATCATCGATAATTGCATCTTCCAGTCGACGAGGAGTTCGATGCAATATATACTTCGAACTATTCTTCGTGGAAAATAGATTTCTCGTGCTGACTCGTCCTACGACTCTATACTTTCGTGACCTGCAAAAGTGTAATGGCGAGAGATAATACGGATGATTTAGTGCACTCTACTCTCTTGACACGGGATGCATAATCTTTACGGCCCTCTGATCGATGCGATATCGAAGCAATCGTATCGCTCGAGTAGGGTTGAACCACTTCGTGCGGTCCATCTAGGAAATCTGAGGAAATAATCCTAACGGATGGCCACCCGTGAGGTTTACATATGAAAAGACTTCGCCACTGAATCGATACACCTTTATTATGCCCGAACCACTTGCTTATCTCTATCTCACTCGCACCGAAGATGCCAGTTCCCCTTGGCTTTTTTCGAGACAGGGGAAGTCGGCAATATTTTCCACTTCCGGCCGGTACTCTCCGAAGGAAGCTGAAGAGGCAGGGAGCAAAAGGGGACCGACGTCCAGCGCCTGAAGCGTGAAACAATATGCCAAATTTTCATGGGCTCTCGGCACTCGATCTGCTTTTCATTTGCGGCGTGACTCATCTCCTCTTCTCACTTTCCAATTTCCTCGGGAGCCGGTGGGTTGGCCTTTAAACCAATTTGGGTCCTTCGCACCCGGGTACCGCAGGATCAGGCAGTAGATGACTCGTGAAATTATGAACTCGGTAAACTGGTTTTTGACTTGAATGTTCCCCCGTCCTTCTGCGAACTAGCACCGCGGACCTTACGTCAGGCGGACTTGCATTTCCACGCATTCTCGGAAGGCTGCTTTTCTTTTCTTCCCCGGATGCTGTCGCATCTCGAGTTGAGCGTTCCATCTTCGTCTTCTTCTTGGTCCTCCTCTTGATACACGACGAATGAAAGGAGTTTCATGAAAAGGTAGTAACCTACTTTTCTGCGACTTCTTCCTGCTTAGAAGAAGTCTTTTCCTCGCTCTTTCATCGGTACAGTGCACTCAAGGCGGCCAATGCTATCTTTAATAAAACGAGGTTGCTTACTTGCTTGCTTGCTCGCTCGCTGGCTCGCTCGCCCGCTCAGCAAGGGATTGCCATGTATTTCTCGGGCTCATTCCGCGGATAGTTCGCACTGCGACGTGTAAACGGCGAGCGTAATCGTGGTGAAAGGTCAGCCAGCCGAGGAAGAAAAGTCTGTCGCCCACTGTCGGGCTCGTTATTCCACTTAGCACCTTGTTACAAACAACGATATGTGTTCCATTGTGTATTGTCGCTGGCGCACCGACTCTCCCGTCCTATCGGGCACGCGTGAGCGCACGGTCCTCTGGTCTCGCGTCTGTCACCGCAGTCTGTTCCTCTAATTTAATTTAAGATTCATTGTTCGACGTTGTTATCGCCCGAGCATCGGGAAATATGATTCACTTATCAGACATTGGAAATTCCGCTTCTGCAAATTTTCAATAATGCCAGCATTGTCCGAGGACCTGGCGGCACTCGCTAGTTCGATGGTAAATGCTTGGATAGAGAGAGAGTGAGAGAAGAGTTCCGCCGGCGGGAGAATGAATGAGAGAAGTACCTTCCGCGCGCTCAAAAGGAACGATATTTTTCCAATGACTGAAGACCCCGTTGAAGAAACTTAAGTAAAATGTAAATCCCCGATTTAGCGGAGGTTCGGCTTTAAGAACGTTCTGCCGGAGTTTCCTCACGACAAAGATCTCTCCCTAGTCCGAACGACCATTTAATTAGGACTGCCTTATTTTTCCGTGGCCTTTTGTCTACCGTCGTCAACTTTCCGTTCTTCCCGTACCTCCAGCTGCTAAGCCATTCCGAGACAGCATAATATGAGGAGCGATCTCAAACTTTTTAATCTCTTACGACTCGTTTCCTTTCTCTCCTTCTTTTTATCGGCTCTTGCTAGTAGTCGGCTCTAAAAACTTCTTTAAATAATACCGAAGACTCTTCCTGCAAGTCAAGGGTCTGCAACATGACATTTGTTCATCGATCAAAAAGTATGCAGACTCTCGCCAGTGTGGATTCTTACTAGTTAGCCTGGGGTTTGCTATCGTCGTTCCCTTTCAAGACGTAAATTCAAGTCAGTGTCACCCCCCGGCGTCCGGAATTACAAGAACCCGGCGAATATGTTCCCGCGGTTATGTTTGACGGTGTTTCTACTCGGTGAAAGTAAGGGTGTGCCTTAAGCACATAGCGAGAGACCATTCCGGACTCTGTCCTACTCTGGTCGCCACAATGGTTATTTCTCTTGCTTGCCCGTCCGAGAAAGAAGGGTGTCCCCGAATTAATAAAATCCCACGGCCACCCCCGGCAACAGAGTGCCGGAGCGGCGTCTATGGTACGTGGGGCGTGAAAAATGGCCGAAAATCTGATATTCCGGATTAAAAACATTGAAATTCAAAACCCGTCCCTCCCGCCTACATTGCTAGAGAGAGGGTCGAGAAGTCGTTAAGGGTCAGTTTCAGAGCCGCTCTGCGGCAACCGATCCCTGTCGGCGGTGGCGGCGGCGGCGGCACCTTCTCCTGTCCCTACAACCACCCCAGCAACCATCCGTCGCAGCATCGTTCTCGAGGATATTATTTTTAAACCCCCGCAACGTGCTCCGCGCCGGCCCACTGCTGGCCGCTACCGCAATTTGACACAGACGCGCCGTTTGAATTCGGAATTCAATCGGCGCAGCCGATTTCTCTCTCGATTCCGTGAAATTAAGGGTGGCCCCGAAAATTGATAGTAGGGCTGGACCATGTGTGTGCGCCGGCTTGTAACAGTATTTTACGAGCTATTGCATCATATCTTCCCTTGGATTTCAACGTCTGTCCACCTTTTATACGTATCCTATCCCCCATTCTATGCGAGTTTGCACCTCGTTATTACCAACCCTACCATTCATCCACTATCGGCTTAATCGAGAAGATCAAGTGTACTCTTGTGTAACCAAGGTCCTATTGATTTGTTTGTTCCAGAACCAAGATGGTTACAGTGCTCGCAGTGCACGAGAAGGCTGCCCTCCGCGTGGGAGCTCCTCCAGCACATACAAAGTGTTCACGGCGCGCGACTTTACACCTCGTCCTCGTCGTCGGCGAATTCATCGTCGAACACCCCGGCGCCAAGTCCACCGACGCCGACCCCGACACACGCGCACCATCTGAGCCCGCCGAACCACCTGAACCTCAGCAGTAAATCCAGCGGAAGTTCTTCGGCGGCGAATTCCTCCGGCGGCACGAACTCAAGTGGAAGCAGCGGCGGCAGGCAGCAATTACAGTCGTCGGCGTCGCTGGTGGGCGATCCACTTCACAGTTTTTTGAGGTTACCTCAGCACCTCGAGCGCAGTTTTCCGCCCATGTTCAGGCCGGACTTCCTGGCTCTGAATCCGCTGGCCGGGTACAGAGGTCTCCAGGAATTGCAGACCGCAACAAGAAACCTTCAAAACCTTGGTGATCCGCTTCGCGGAATGGACGGCTTGAATCTGGGTGATCCGCTAGTTCGCAGTTCTCTGGATTCCTTAAATAATGCCCGTAATTTAGCGAATCTCGCCGAACTGTCACATGGCCGTGGCCTCGGAGGCCAAGCGCATCCTCCGCCGCTCGAAGCCAATCTGGATTTTTACTCGGCGCGCCTAAGGAGCCTCGCTAATCCATCCTTAGGCGCGGCTCCACCAAGTACTGGTAACCCTGCCACCAACCCCAACCCACCACCCCCCGTACCATCAGTTCCAGTCCCTGGAACTGTTCCACCCCAGCAACCACCGCAACAGCAACAGCAACAAACCCCGCAAAATCATCCTCAACCCGTAGAAACGCCGAGCCCGGCAAACAACAATCCTGCGATCTTAACGCATAACAATCACCAGAAAGAAAACTCGCCACCGTGTTATACACAAAGCCCGGTTGGCCACCATAATAATAATAATTCGACGGACAGTGAGAAGACTAGTCCACCAGTTGCCTCGACGCCCATCATAGCAGACTCCGCGTCTGAGACAGTGTACACTTGTGAGGTCTGTGACAAGAAGTTCCGCTTCCAGTCGAACCTGATTGTCCACCGGCGAAGTCATGGGGAGAAGGAGAGGCAGTATCAAGAGGGTACTCAGGACGGTCAGACGACAGGGACAAGATGCGAGGTGTGCGAGCTCGAGGTACCGACTTACACCGAGTTGAGGAAGCACATGAGGAAAGAGCACCAGGAGAACCTGAATGCTGCTAGTCCCCAGGGTAGTGTGGAAACGGTGCCCGATGACGGCTCGAGCTGCGACGAGAACATGGACTTGGATGACGCGGAAGAGAACGACGGGAAGGCCGAGCGAGAAGACGCGGAAGAGAATACCCCGGAGGACTTGAGCACGACTCAAGGCCAGAGTGGAGAAGAGAGCGGAGGCCGGGTCGAACAGAAACCGGCGAGTCTAGTAGGCGATCTCATGGAGAAGTTCGGACTCAGCAATATCGCTCAGTACTCGGAGGCTTACAGGCAGGCTCTGCAGGAGAATCATCGAGGGGGCTTCATCAAGACTGAGTCACCGTCAAACCTCACGAATTCTCTCAACAATAACAAAGAGAAGGACAGTGCTTTGTCGCCGACGAACTTCAATTCCTCGACCACACCGAACATCTTCTCGAGCCAGGGTTTCCCGAGGTCAGCGGGGCCAGACTTCGGCGGACTCTGGCTGCCGAGTCCGCATTACTTGGAGAACAACGAATTTCGTAAAGCCACCAAGGCCACCACCTCGACTTTAGCGCTGCAGGGTCTGCCGAGTCCGCTTCTGAAGAAGGAGCGGAGCGGTAGGAACGACACTTGCGAGTACTGCGGCAAGGTCTTCAAGAACTGCTCGAACCTGACAGTGCACAGGCGATCGCACACCGGCGAGAAGCCGTACAAGTGCGAGCTATGCTCGTATGCATGCGCGCAGAGCTCGAAGCTAACAAGGCACATGAAGACACACGGTAGACACGGCAAGGATACGTACAAGTGCCGTTTCTGTGAGATGCCGTTCTCGGTGCCAAGCACGTTGGAGAAGCATATGAGGAAGTGCGTGGTGGTGGTGCAGCAAGGTCCGAAACTGGGCATGCCCTATCCCGGTAGTCAGGACGAGGACTCTTCGCTTAGTACTAAGGATACTTGATCTTGGAATGGAAGCCTACCACCGATCCCGCCACTGTGGCCTCATAGGCCACCATACCCGGTGTACTGAAGAGGGGATCTTCTTCCACAGGGACCTCGAGAGACACAGAGGAGCGCAGGAATCACTGCCATCGAAGTCGCGTGGCGAGATTTCGACAGTGGGGAAGAGCACGCACTCGAGGCCCGCGCCAGATACGTTCATGACTATGATGGATCGAGCGTGCGTGGGCGGATGGTGATCGTGCCTCGCCAACCTCTACCGAAAGGCCAGCGAGACCCCGGAGAATCTCCCTGAAGCGTCCGAGGTCACCTCTCAGGATTAGGAGAGGTGGTAGGTCGGCAGACGATCTCGAGACCCGATATCAGAGGGCCTGGAAACGGCCCGGATGAATGGAGGATTACAAGGAAGGATGAGGGCGCGGCTCCTGTCCTTCGGGATCCCTGCTCTGTCGTCCCCGAGCCGGAAGTGCGCCCTGCCTCGCGAAGGCTATGAGAAGATCGCGAGGACTGGACCAAAGACTTGTGTGTCCAGTCGATCCGACCAGGAGGTATATCACCACGCACCAAGAGACAGAGATAGGGGGAAAGTGAGAGGTTTAGAAGAAACAAGCGAGAGGAAGAGCAGGTACTCGATAAGCCGTACTCTGCTTTCGATTAAGGCAGCAAAACAAATGGTTACCACTTTTGCGAGTCTCAGCACAGCTATTAAATTATGTCCCTATAAATAGTTATAAATAAAGACACTATAAATACAGATATATGCATATATATATATACATAAATGAGAATATAAATATATATATATATATAAATATAAATACGGATACAAAGTATAAATGCAAATACACAGAATATAAATATTATACATAGGATAACGTGAACATAGTGACTTTATTATCGCATTTGAAGATTATTTATTTAATAATAGATATATATATAGATATTGTATAACTATAATATATTATATTACGGAGACCTGCAACCGCTCTGTATAAGTATTAAAGAGAAATGGGGGGCCGAGATGAGCGAAGGGCATGGAGGATCATTTTGTACATTTTACCGAACGTCGCTCGATGCCCCTTTTTTTAGAAAAAAGACTCTTCCCTTTTCCCGAGGAGGAAAAGACGACGCCGGCGAGTTCAACGATCCTGTATGTACATATTTGAACATCGACATTCGAAACCCTGTTACGTATCGATGCTTAGGATACACTACTGCGAGTACTTGAGAGCCACGTAAGGTGTAAAGCATCTCGGAAGACGCGCTACACCCTAGTTTTAAGCACCGCGCGACAACAGCCAGCTGCTCCGCTCCTATGTAAAATGTATTATATATCTATTATTATTGTCCATTATTATTACACCAGTGCATTGATTGTCATTTATTATATTACCATTATTATTCACCGTCTTCATTATTGCCTATTGATACTTGACGGCGATTATTATTATTATTGTCATTATTACGATTTGCGATTATTGGAGCCTATTATTGCTATTATTATTAATTCGCGCTATTATCATCGCGACTGCAGAAAGGCACTGACAGAAAGAGAGTAGGAGGGATAGAGAAAGGGGAAGGTGAAATTGAAAGAGAATCAGAGAGAGAAAGAGAGTGCGCGCGCGCCCTTTTCATTATTTTATTCCGATATTAAATTATTATTATCGATGATGTTTTTTAACGGTTAAGAAAATGCCAAAGTTGTTCTAGGTTTATCGTCGCCACAAGAGCGTCGCGCGCGAGGTGCCCGTCGAATCCGAAGTGCGTAGCGACAACAGTTGGGAGCGACCGTTCGACGTAACGTTAAAAAGGGGTTAAGATTTTAGGGGGCGCGAAAATGATGACGGTCCCAGGACCGGCAGTTCAGAGTTACTGAGTTCCGAGTTCAAAGGAGGCATTCGATGGCCACTTCGCCGCTTCGTTGAGACTATTATTATTAGCGTGCTTTGTTCACAGTTGGTTATATTTATTGTCGGAGCGAGCGGTGGCGTCCCGGCTTTCGCAGGATCGAGCCTTGCTTGTAGTCGATTCTACGAAAATCGATCGCGTCCACCCTGCCACAAGGCATGCCAGTTTCCAATTTTCTGTTCTTTCATTCTTTATGATTATGTATATACCCGAAGACTGAGGTACACTTGAGCGAGCAGTGCCACCCGCAAATCTGTTATTTCGTTTTTCTTCGCGTTCCACTCACAAGAGATGAGAACAAAGTGTGAGAGAAAGTGAGACCGAGTGTAATCACCATCGTTTCTGTTGCTTTCTCACGATTTTCCCTTTCCTTTTGCTATTTTCGTTTATCCTGCTCGTTTCAGCAAAACACACGCCCCGCTGTAAGCGTTTTTCGGGGGAACTGTTCCTAAAATGATCTAGGCAATAAGGTAAATAACTCTCCAGACGATGAAGTGTGGAGGAGGATGCGTGTCCTGTGTATGTATGCATGTATGTATGTATGTATGTATGAGTGTATGTATGTATGTATGTATGCATGAATGTATGTATGTGTGTATGCACTTATATGTGTCTCCTCCGATTTTCGTGTTCAGTCTGTGCGTGCGAGATCAAAAAAGGGACAACGAGAACAAGTCCAATACGATAGTCGATCGCGAGGAAATGCAAAATCGGTGTGTGCGTGCGAATGCGATGGGTGTGTTGTGCGGTGAGAGTGAAATCAAGCGAAATGAAACTCATATCAGATAGTTCTCTCGGTGTTAGTCGTGTACGGCTCTAGATAAAAATCTCGTTATCTAGTTAAAAAGTTTGTTAGATTGATTCTGAAATACGTACATGCCAGGCTCCGTTTATACGAGACATTGTACATAATGGCACTGCCCGTAGCGTAGATCCCGAGGGGGGAAGCAGGCGGAGAACAAGGGTTAAAGGGGCTACCAGCGATATATACGGAGACGCAAGGCAAAACTCATGTCGTGAGAAAAGAGAGAAAATACAATCCTACTTGGAGAGAGAAGAAGTACCAAATAAAAATGAAACCCACACACATACAAACGATCGCATCGACTTTTTTTTTTTTCATTGTAACAATAGCGTTTCTTGTCGTGTCCATCGAGATCGAACCATGTAATAACGTGAACGAAGTAACATCGCCAGCAATCCCCACTCCCGCATGCGGATGCTTCCAATTCCGCATACCGGAAGAATGGGAAACGAGCATGTACTCTTAGGAAGTGTGCTTTCCTCCTTTTCGAAAGATTTCGAACACGTTCTCGCTTTGCGGCAAAGGGAGCGATTGCAAGAGGTCAATGAAAAAGAGAGGAACGAACACGAAGGACACGACGCGACGACAGAACTTGCTCTCGCGGGGCGCGCCGGCCCCCGTGTGTGTAATCGATGAAATAAAAGTACCTACGGAACGATACACCACGAAATGCATACTTTGGTTCCAAAAGTTTTCTCGTCTTTCTTCCTCTTCTTCTTCTTCTTCTTCTACTACTGCTACTTCTTCGACGAATTCATCCCACATAGGACCAAGTTCCCTGCCTCACGAAGAGCAAAAAAAGGAGAATAAACGAATCGCACACATGCGAATCTCGCGACGGGTGATCGGGCCAGCAGGTTACGGTGGAATCGAGCTTCGATCGTACGCATTACTTGAGCGAAAACGAAAATCTGCAGACCGTAGAAATTAGTATGTGGCTAGTCAGTGTAACCTGGAGCACGCACTCTTGATGGCTCCGGTGAGGCGAATTTCAGCCTCCCGGTGCATCCTTCCGCTGCACATGAATTCGATGCACCGTTGGCCGCGTCGGTCGATCGAGATTTCTAATCTTTCTACACAGGGTAAAAACCACGCGAAACTGGCAAACGATAATCTCAGAAAGCAAAAAAGGTTGCGCAGAATTATAGTCGAGGTGAGATATCTAGACAGTTTAAATGAATAAAAAAAAAGAGAGAAAGCGGTAAAAAACTATTTCCTACGATAATATAGTAAGCGAATGAACGAAAGGCACACACATACACACACCCACACACACGCGCGCGCGCGAATCACATACTAGGTGGGAGAAGGAGATGTCTGAGAGAGAGAGAGAGAAAGAGAAGAAGCGCGAGCAAATGGAGGTATCGTAGCAGGGAAATTGGATTTTTAGCGGAAATCTTCTGATCCAGGGTAAAAAGTAATCCGAAGCTCGGTTTCTAGGGGACAGTGTATGGCCAGGTGAAACCTGGCATTTCAGCCAACCTTTAACCGAGGATCGACATTAAGGCAATACGAGAAGCGAGGCGTCGCTCCCGAGGAAAGTCCGCCCTTGGGCACCACTGTCGTTGGGCCTGAAGGCCCTCGGTCTTTCCTCGGAGCGTGCCCTAATTATAAACATAGCAGGTACGGTGTATGTCTTGTGCGATTCAAATAAACCACATTGTTTTTAAAATAATAATCAATACTGCATTGTCTCTACCTCCTACCATTTCTGCCTTCGACTACACGAAGCGCATTTCCCAACTGCCCATCCCACGAGCGAGAGTGCCGGGCGTGCCAGTGGCCGCGGTGTACGAACATACGGGGCGAATTCGAAGTGGGTCGGTGACACTCTTCCCTGAATTCTCGCGGATATCGCGTGGTTCCCATGCAAGCTGAGCGATCCGACATCCTACCAAGCTAAATCTTTAATGGCTAATCGATTGTCAACGGTAATTGATTGATTACTCGCGCAGCGAAGGGGTCTCTCTAACGATCGGCTCTGCCACTTTCTGATACGCCTCCGCCGGGCATAGAAGGCTCGTTACATAAATTGTTTTACTTCTGCCGAGGCATTACCATTGCGCGCGCACGCCACCGCTTATTACGTATGTTGCACAATACCTTTTCGCAATGACTTACACGTTCACCGACGCTCTCAGTTTGGTACTTCAGTTTTGGGCAAGGTTTAGCATAAAGTTTGCCGATGCTTTACAAATCACGAATATAAAAGCATAATATTTTTTCTATCTCTCACTTTTTTCTATTTTACATTGTACAAAAGTATCGGGTAAATTAGAACGCGGTTCTATTACAGTTTTGTGAGGGCCTATTCTATAATACGTAAAACTTTAGTGCTTATTACTCAAATGCTTATTAAAGTTGGATCACTGTCGCTTAATTAATCGCGGCTGAAAGAAAACGAGGTTGCCGGGTCTCACGGTGTATTTAGATGCAGCACAATGTTGTACAAGTTTTTTTTAACTTTTATTTTCTAAAGAAAGGGAAGGAACTTGTACCTAAGAATAATAAAGCACTTCAATTTACCCTGAATGATTTATGTTTCAACTTTTCACTTGACGTCGACTGTTATCGAGCGAGTTGCCTCGAATTCCAGAGACTGAAAGCGGGATATGCGGTTGGTTAGAAATATTTAGTGGGAGTTGCAATTATTTATTAAAGAGTAAAAGCACCGTCGAGAGACGCATCACAATTTCCAGAAGAAATACGCTACACCATCTCGCGTTGAAACGTTGCACACCGCTCGGTTGTAGCACAGGTAAGAATGCTCGGGACCCGCATCACCGATGACTCTTGCTCTGACGCATTCGGGGTTGCCAGTGTGCAGGGGTCCTTCCAGACTTGCCCCTCTTTAATTCAGCTTCGTCGTGCATCAACGCATGTGTGTCACCGAGACGAAATGTATGGAACTATCCAAAGGTCTGCTTTCGAAAAAGCTTGCGCAAGTATCGCGTACTGGTAGATGCACCAGATACGGCTTAGTTCGAAAGGAAAACCTATCGCCGATTGGAAAGGGGGATATGTATAGGTATACAAAATCTTCGATTCAGTGATTTCAATCTGTAATCGCGAGTTATTTAGACGGTGCGAGTCATTCAACAGTAGGGCATCCAAGGACGACGACGTTGTTGAAGGGACTCGTAGATCTCGGGAAAATGTCAGGGCCAAAATTACACGTCAGAAAGTTCGGGATCCGGAAGCGATGCGAATGCTAGGAGTGGATGCGCCAGGACAATCCGTCGGCGCTTATGCCCGGTAATCGAAAGCGCACCAGGAATGAGAGAGAGAGAGAGAGAAAGAGGGAGAGAGAGGGGGGGGGGTAGAGATGGAAGGAGAAGAAGAGGAGGAGGAGGTTCCTCTTGAGAATGCATCTACATCCGCGTGTACACGTCTGCTGCGCCCACATGTGCCTCTCAGTGTTTCTCGCCCGGCAATCGACTGGAGCGGGGAGGGAAACACAGCGAGGCATGCGGATCCAAAGTTAGGACAATGCCGTTAATTTTTGGTCGGCGCCCATTGTTCTGCCGGCGGCAGATTCATCTGTCAGGCCGGTGGGTAGCGGGCGACTTCTGACACGTTTCGGAGCCAAGCGCCGAATGCGATCCGCGTCGCGTGGCCCGCGATGGATCGGCTCTCTTCCTCTCAGATTCCGGCGAACAACGCGCCCGCCCAGCCTCCCGTTTCCGCTAGATCACGCGTGAACCGGCGCCGGAAGTTCCGCTGCGCTGTCATTCGCAAAGATTATGACCGCCCGCTCGGGCGGACTCTTCACGGATTTTCGCGAATTCCCGAAGTCAATAGTTTCCCGAGGAAGTGGTGGCGTCGGTGCGGCCGGGCCCACCGGCGTTTGAATGCGTGTTAACTATGGCGACGTCCCGACAATGGCGGACACTAATCTGCACGTCAGAAGCAGAGATGCCCGTGTGCTCTCCCACACAGCGCCAGTCACCTCTCTCGTTTTCCCAGTCAACCCTTCCGTTTCTACCCACCTCATCCTCCTTCCTACCCTTCTTCCCTTGCCTCAGCCGTTCTCTCCGCGCCGCTTTCGTCCCTGATCTGTCGGTTTTCCGGACAAAATATGTCAAACACTTCCAACCACCCGCTCACCCCCAGTCGTCGGTCCGCCCGCCCGTCCATCCCTCGGTAAGCCACCCATTCCGCCACCACCACGCGGAAAACACCCACCCAGCCACCGAGAACATCCAGAGCTCGCGCCACGTAAAAAGAGTGCCGTTTTTACCGTCCCACTTAGCAGACCGTTTTTCGAAATTCCCCCGCCAGCAGTCCGCCTGGCTGTTTTACTGAATTTTTCGAATGTCTCGCTGTCGGGAGTTTTGCGAGCAGAGCGGAACGAGCGCGCCGCCGCTTGCACGCTCGCTCGCTGCCTCTTTTCACACTGTTGTGACCTTCTCGTGTATGGCGAGCGGCGTGTTTTTTTTAAATTCGCCGTTTTTCAATGACGCCGGGAAAATGAGATGCATGCCTCGCGGCGTCCTTTGTCCCCCGGGATTCTGTGTAACGGGGTTAGCTGAAATACTCTTATTGGATCCTGTCTAAATGCGTCTGGCGGATTGTCGACTGGCTGAAATGCCAATTGGATACCAGTCTCCCCATTTCCACTATTTTTCCTAATTAATAACCGTTTCGAGAAATCGGCGAAGAATTGATACTTGCTCGAAGGTTGAAGCGCAAACGTGTAACGATCATCTCGTTACATTATAGAATATACCTAGCCCCTGAATTACCTGTGCCCCGTGTGTTCGGCGCTAGATGGTTGCCTATTCATAGGTGATAGGCCTCCCTTCAAAACTGCCCCTACTCCATTGGTTTGGGTGAGAGACCTATACATATAGTCCCCTTACCGAAAGTGCCTCACCCCTGCGTATGCTAGCGAAGGGCTGACTATGTGCACAGTACCAACCTCACACCACTAAAAGCGCGTGAACTCCCAAGCCCATTAAGACGTTCAACACCTTCTCTCAAAATTAATGTGATGCCATTCTAACCCTTAAACAATGGATTATTTTTTGCTCTAGATTACCCCCAACTTCTATTACAAAAACTTCTTATTAACAGTCTTATATAATTAGAAGAATTCATCCGATATACTATTTGAATGCTGGAGGGTGGCCCGGCAAAAAAAGTGTAGAACGCCAGTTAACGGCGGCGGTGGAAGTGGGCTGGGAAGCCCGAAGTTTGTTAGATCGTGGAATTAGTCGGCTGTTAAGCCAGATAAGCAGTCAACATGGACGAAAACAATTGCGCTGGATTAGTCGAGCTACATTTGCAGGAGCGTGTCCCCGCTCGCCCATGGTTATAAGATCAAGTAACGCTCATTTGTCTTCGAGTTAAACCACTGTGTGTGTTCGGTGGTTCCATTGCTCGATAGAGCGAGAGAGACAGAGCATTGTCCCGTCATGAAATGCTTAAAGTTTATTGGAAAGAAAAGAAGCAATCACGAGAAGAGAGCCGTGCAATGTTCAAGTCCGGATTCTAAGTTTCGCCGTCGACTGAAAATCACTGGCTTACTTGGGCAAATTTGTTGGATTATCTTATCGAATATCTTGTCGAGCGGCAGGACGTCGAATTAATTTCAATCTCATTATTGCCGATACTCCTCCCACCTTCTCGCCATCATCTCTCCCTCTCTACACCGCCCTTGCTGCTTCTCGCGTTTCCCGCTAAAGAACTGGAGAAGTATTGTCGGCGGAACCACTCGAATTCCCAGCTTGCACAACGTCCGCCTAATTAAACGAATAAGCCGAAATCAATTGCACTCTAATGTTCTTTAACGCGGCTCCCAATTTAATACTTTAGCTGAAGACTACCGTTCCATGTACAGCTTGGTTGCGATTTCCTGACACTTCACTTTTCCAGTAAAAAGAATAATCAGCAGCAAGAAAGACGATGGAGGTATCAACTATTGCCGGCGGCGATACTCAATCGTACCTTGCTGGATGCGGCGCAACGGACCATGGGATATTTCGTGAAGGACCGAAACCCACCCCCAAAGGGTCAGCATTCGCCCAGCAGAAGGGTGGTATCGCCCAATCGGATGCGTGGGTCGGCCACCCCTATCTACTGACCAATCGACGACTGCTTCTACATGGACACGACGGGTTTGCTTTTTCCTGTATGCCGAACTTAAATCTTTCAAGGCTTTCTGCTTCATTAATATAACAAATCTTCGGAATATCTAAAATTATATTGACCAACGAGAAAGCCAGTTGAAATGGCGGGGTGGTTCTTCCTGTAGGAAGGATCAAAAGCTCTCTACCTCCGTGGAGAGGCTGGGCACTCGGTGTATTTACCGGCGCTATGGATGGAAATCCGGGTAGAGTAGAGCGTGTTTTGCAAAATTCACGTACGAGCCTGTGGACGAAGGGTGAGCAGGCCGCGAGATAATAATGATGAAGTTCGGTGTCCGTGTAGTCCCGGAGTGGATGGCGAGAGAACGGGCGCTTGAGAGTGAGAGCGGGAGCGAGAACGAGAACCACCGGGAGGGTTGAAGCCAGCGGCAGCGGAAGGAGAAAGGCAACTCTCTGTGCGCGCAGGGGGTGGGTTATACATTTGAGTACATAAATGTATGTAACTTTGAGTTTGTGTTGGAGTGGGCGTCGGCCATCTTGTCCGGTGGGTATTGACCGAGGCGACCGCCAGCCGAGAGACATGCCATGGCGGACAAACCACCCCTAGTTACTACCCCCGACGCTAATTGCTCTTATTAGATCAATCCGTACGGTGTCCTCCGCGATCTGCCGGCGTCCGTCGCACGGAAAAAAGCTCCTTCGCTCTCCGCTAGCCTTGAACTAGTTCTCCGCCTCCTGGATCACCCACGATGTCAGTCTGACGCTCCCACCCTTCCTCCCACAGGCATCACCCAAATGAATATTCGATCGAACATATCACTAGAAAAAACTTGCGATCGATAGGCGATACTCTACTTACCAGGGTGAGCAACCCCTTTTTTAATAGATCGCCCGGCTGCCTACTAGCACTAACTCCGTGTCCCGCAAGCTGTAACTCCATCGGTGTAATGCATTCGGGGCGAACGAGAAAACTTTGGCGAACTGCGTGCACCTCGGATCGCTTAATTTCTCAATGGACTCTGTCTCGGCGAGGCTGTAATTGTTTCGTCAGGCGAAACTTGTACCCGGCATTGGAGTCCGCGAGGATTAATGGCCAAGGCTGAAGTGATTATTGCGGCTAATGAAGTCGGCGGTGCTCTAGGCGGGATGAAATAATCGTACGAAATCAGCTAGCAGTAACTGCAACTACAACAGTTCCCCAGAACCTACCAATCGTACTGTACTAACAAAGGCAATGTTCCCTTCTACCATTTAATCCTATGTCAATCTGCAGGAGAAAAAAAACTGAAAAATAAGCTCGAGTATGAAGCATCACGAAATAATTCGTGGAAACCTGGTCTTAGAGAAACACGTCCATGAATCGCGCTGCGAATGAAGAGGCAGGGTAAAGGGCTGTGGCACGTCGGTGAAACTACAGAGTTCACTATTGCTCCTGGTATTCTCGAGATTGTACGCATCGTACTCCCACCCGTGCCTTTCTACGCCAGAGTATGTTAGTACTTTGTGCAAGAACAAGATAGTAAACAGTACTCTAACACGCAGTCTGCGGCACACGCAAAATTCCGAAGGTTTGTCCGTGTCCGCGGGTAAGATGGGCGCATTCATGCGCTTCTGTATATGTATGCACGCTGGCTACTCTAATTCACGCTCGGTATTTCGCGCGGCGAGATGTATTTTAAGGGTGGCTGGCTAGCCCCTGCTCTAAAATTCCACCCTTGCCCATGAGCGTCCGTACTCCTTTCTCCTCCGCCTCTCCCGCACTTACTGCCTCGCCCCTTCTCTCTCAGCCTGCCTTTCTCTCTTCCTCAGGCTCTCCGGCTGCCTTGCCCGGTGTTTCTCTCCTGTGTATGTACTAAGGCTCTCTCCTCAACCCCTTCACCGATTTCTCACTCACACGTGGACGTCCGTTCACGCTCATTCTCTTGGTGCTCGCCTCATTTCTCTCGCACCGAACATCGGCTACGTTTGTTTCTCTCACTTTCGCTCAGTACCTTGTACCCTGTCCGGTCTTTATTCCTAGCTCGCTCGCTCCCTCGCTCGCCCTCTCGTCGTTTCTCTTGGTCGGAACGCGCGAGTAAGCGTGGTAGGTACTACGTACTCGTACCGGTGGGGTATAGTGGCTGTGGATATAAAGGTTGTTCAGCAGCGCGCCCGCGACGAACGTAGACTCCGAGAGAGCAAGGAGGCGAAGGAGAGTGGTAGAGTGGGATCGAGAGAGAGAGAGAGAGAGAGAGAGAGAGAGAGAGAGAGAGAGAAATGTTAGAGCGAAGGGGTTGAATCGCGGGGGTGAGTGAGGCGAGCGAGTGAGAGAATCAAAGAGGGATACTGGGTGAGAGAGGGACAGTCTCGGGGAGCTATAGTAAGACTGAGAGCGTTTGCGAAGACGGAGGGAAAGAGAGCAGAGAGAAGACGAGCTCTAGACCATCGTGGAAAGAGAGAGTATATGCGGTAAGGATGGAAAGAGCGAGTGAGACAGGCGGGAAAGGAGAGACAGTTCTTGGACTCGGTGTGGTAGTGCAAGGGTTCGTTCGACCCTTAAGGGGTTGTGGCTAGCATCAGCCCCCCTTTGCCCCAGTCCTCAGCCACCGCTATCCCCTTTGCCGACCTCCACCTCTTGCTCCGGCTCTGCTTCCAGTGCCTCGTCGACCACCCAGTTAGCCACCCTCCTAGCCACCCTACACGCCGGGCAAAACTACCCTACCGCCGGCGGCCATTTTACTCTCCCTTCGCCCTGGACTCGCCAAATTGTAATCCGAGGCCCTGGAATTCCGGGCAGAGCAACCGTGGTCCGGCCTCAAAGGAGGCTTCCATCGCCTCTCGACTTACCCTTGGATAATGATTAACGGAGTGCTCCTCTTTCTCGCCTGCTCACTCGCCCGCGTTGGCGACTTGCCTCTCCGCACACCACCCACACCCCCAAACACAAACAAAGACGCTATTTCTCTACCTTGTATCGCGCGCCACTGCCAAACCGAGAGAGGAGGAGGAGGAGGAGGAGGAGGAGAGCGCGCATCGTCTTCTGATAACAATCGTAGAGCAAAGCCGGCAGGATATCGGGATTAAGACGGACCGACCACCCATCAAAAGTAATTCTCCCGTCCTGAACGAGAAGAACTACCACCGCCAACTTTGCCCAAGTTTCAGTTTGTCTTGCTCGGACACGTACATTCAATGGGCATTGCCATTCGAGGTTAGCAACGCGCCCCACGCGGACCGACTTTTATACTCAGTCGGAATAATTGCGCCAATTTCCACGCGGACCCACCGAGCATTTCCTTCGCAAGTTCTTAAAGTTCCCCCGGGAAACTTCGGCATTCCGTCTCGCCGTTACTTCGCGCGAGACCTACCGAAAATATCGTAGCTGTCAGTAATGCCACGTTGATTTAACAGACTTGACACCAGAGTGAAATGCTTCTTGAACTAGGATCATGCTGGATGGTTGAATGCAAAGGACTAAATGGATTCTCCAGCTGAATCTTTTTGTAAAGAATCAATCTGCTGTTGAATCTTTATTACTACAAGGGTTATTAAGGCTCTGTTAATGTTGGGCGCGTAAGGGAAGAGAGCCGGAACGCAGAGACAATAATTCCATATCTTAAGGGGTTTGTCTTTATCTCATTCGGCGGGAGGGCGCTCGCGATATCGGCGGGAAATTCACGATTATCTGTTTATGGGGCCCTTAATGGGAATCGTGCCGAGCTCCAGTAGCTCTAATAGCGATATTGGCGAATAATCTAGCACGTACTAGCGCAGGCACACGGTCGTGCAGTATGGTAAATAAAATTAACACTCGAATGAAATGCGAAGGAGAGTGTACGAAGGGAGCACGGGACGGGAGAATGGCATGTGCGGGTCGGGACGTTTTTTGATGCCTTTATTTCGTTGTCTCGTACTTCCTTAGTAAACCATCTTTCGAAATGCATATATGTATATATATATATATTCACTTGAATCTGTTCAGAGATATCTCGAGAAGACGAGTAATTCTTTTTCTCGAAAATAGCGAGATATTCATGTTATGTCTCGCGGAATGCCGTTGCAAAAAAAGTCCTCTGAAATAAACTTGCCATGAAGAAGCGTTTAGGGGTAGCGGACCTGGAACAAAAAGTCAAAAGATAGTCGTTAGTACTGGCGAAAGGAGAAAATTGAGTCGGTCATGTTTGAATTCGTAAAAGATCAGCCCTGTTCGTTTACTATTTGTCTAAGTCGTGAGTAGATTTTATCGCCCTAGATATAATTTGTTGTACAGTAACATAGGTGGTCGTAGCAGCATTTGTCATCCTGCACGCGCCTCTGTGTTGACAGGACTGGCCCTGTCTCTAGGGCGAAGTTCAATGCCGGAACCGGACTGAAAACTGGATCAGCCGGTAGCGGTGCCTTGTCAATCCTGTACCGAGTGACCACAATCGCCCATGTAGACAAATTCGCGTCAGTGGTGATCAACTGCGAACAACCAGTAAGCTATTCTAATTGATTTCCATAAAAATTCTCCGAGAAATATGCTGGATCACAGAAGGTATCGAGTGTAATGGTGTGCGGGCTCAAAGTCCACCATCGCATCACGAAGAACCATTAATGGAAACAGTAACAGATGGTTCCACTTAATTTTTCCTATTAACATACTGACGAGTCATGGTGTAACCCGCTTGATCGCGGAGGTGGAGCGACGCCCAAGCATCCGGGCCGAATTTTCGATAGGGTCCGATCAGTCGATTCCGACGGGCCGGAGAAAAATGCCTTATAGGATGCCAGCTGATCGTTTATTTGAAGAAAGTTCGTCGACCTGGGGATAGCGGCGCGCGAGCTCGCTCTGTCCAATTTTCCGGATTTCTCGTGCACGAACTTACCCGGAGATCGAGAAGCGAATGCGAAACGAGAGAGTAGCGCGCGCGAACAGGATGATACGGAGGAGGCGGAGAAAGGCAGGACATCGGAGGGTGGTGGGTGGCAAAAAGGACGTTTTCAGCGGGCCCGGCTTGGCCCTGGGACGTAGATGTACACGCGTACATACGTGATGGTATATCGGCATCGGTCATGCATGAGAGGACGCCTCGCTGGCCACGCCAGTAAAAACGAGGAAAACGCCGGGCATACAAACCGATCTCTCGTTCCTTTCGCGCCATTTCAAGGCTCCTCTCCTCGCCGACGACTTCCGCTCTTTCCGGTACGTCCGCCCCCACCCGCACAGCAGAGCATCGAGTGATCCGACCACGACAACCGTGCTCTCACAAAAAACTGCTCGCTTCGCTCACTCGCTCGCGCTCCGCTTATTCGTTCGTTCGTACGTTCGTTCTCCAGGCAGTGGGGCAGCAAAAAAGTTTTCACGTAAAAATCCAAGAGTTCGCGGCAAAAAAATCCCCACAAGCGAGCCGGGCTTCACATAAAATCGCGGGGTAGGCACTCGCGAACCACCACCAACATCGCACACGCGCCTCCTCCGGCCTCTCTTTCTCTCACTCCCTCTCTTTCTCTCTAGCCCGCTCCAGCTTCGCCCGGCTTTATGACGAATGCGTATTTTAACGATGAAAAGTTCCTTGTCCACGAAAGCAGCATGAATACATTTTCTGCATGGACTTATGTAGCTACCGCCCCAAATTCCGAGCGAACTTGAATCGGCGGACTAACGAATGACCACCAATGGCTCCGAGTAAAGAGCGACATAAGAATAGGAAAAATTTGATGACACGAGTGAAAGACATATCTGGAGAGTCATCGATATGGAAACGGTACCCACTGCTGGGTGCAGATCAGTATTTTTGCTTGGGGCCAATTCTCCTTTGTTTTACTGGCATCCTGCATCCGTGCCAAGAGGTCTGAGGCGAAAGAGGAACGACCTATCTCCGAGGATACTGCTCCTCGTAAAGGAGGGTAGTAATCGAAGCGCAGAGCCGTGCAAACTCTCACGCGGACTCATAGGTACGCGTTACAGGAAGCAAGAGAAGGACTATGTGTGTGAGAGAGAGAGAGAGAGAGAGAGAGAGAGAGAGAGAGAGAGAGAGAGAGAGAGAGAGAGAGAGTGGGATAAAAGGTATCCTTGCAATCTTTTCGTGCAGTTTTTGGGGATCCGGCTATAGGCGTGCGTGTGTTGTGGTCTGATAAGAGGAGCTTTATCAAAGGTGGCACCCTCACCGCCATCCCCCCAAACATTTTTCCCTCCCGTCGGCGGTACTGGCCGGTAGGGTGGAATTTTTAAGCGGAGTCCTTTGGTGCCTGGCCCGTCCAGATTTTGAAATTTATGACTCGCGCCCCGACGGAGCTGGTTATGAGGAAAATTCCAGGGGCGCGTGGGGGCGGCTCGAAGTCAACGGTCGTCGCGACTGCCTTGAGGACACGGGGTGTCGATAGGCCTCGCGGCGCAACTCGCACGACATTCGAAAACGAGCGCGAAAATCCGACGAATTTCCAGAACAGTGCGTCGTATCGATTCGAGTTTCCGTGGGCGTTGCTATGAGATGGACCCTTGTACAGCTCGGAGAGCAAGCGACCGACAAAGCGAGAGAGAGATAGAGGTGGAAGGTGGATCAAGAAGGAGAGAAAGGTGGAGTGATATCGAGAGGGAGAGAGATGGAATGCGAGAGGGACCAGCAGGGAGCGAGAGAAGAGAGAGTTGAGTGTCGCCAAGGTACCCTCTATCTCCTTCGCCTCCTCCTCACCTTCGCGACAACCCACCTCCGGGCACCTACCCTCGGTCTCTTCCTCCGACCACCCTATAGACCCATCTCTTGTGCCCCTAGCCACCCCCCAACGCCACCCTCCTACCACCCCCGGCATCCCTGTTTCCCGCGGCAGTTATTACTTCTACAAATATACAAGGTATCACATTGCCTGATCGAACTCTTGAGACCCGGCTGCGCGACGGCAAATTCGATGGAATCGCCCGGCTAATACTGCTTCAAAGAAGGGCGACGCGGCACCGTTCACCTTTGAAAGGCCTCGCGATCTTACGTAGGATTCGCGATCCTACCTACGATCTTCCTTCCTCGCAACCCCCCTCTATGTTAGCCTGCTTGCCTACCCGCTTGCTTACCGTGCTTCTTACCCGAACCCCCCCCCCCCTCTCCCTCTCCCAGCCAAGCCCCGGACCCCGACGCATCCTTTGTTCGACCTACGTGTCTCGAGTAGGAAATAATGTGAAAGATCGCGTACGAGCGGAACAGAGGAAAGACGGAGAATCAGTCGCGGAGGAGAGAGAGAGAGAGAGAGAGAGAGAGAGAGAGGGGGAAAGAGAGAGAGAGAGACGCAGTCTCCTTATTGTCCTTCTGCCAGTGGCTCTGAACTTGACGCGAGAGTAGTCTCGAGAGCGGAGAAGCAAAAGAGAGACGTAGCCGAGGAATACCACATGTATAGTTGGATCAACTTTGATACCCTGTCTTTTGCTAGAGATCTGTTTTCTAGCGAGAAGGAGAGAGAGAGAGAGGGAGAGAGAGAGAGGGAGAGGGAGAGAGGGAGAGGGAGAGAGAGGAAGATTTGTTTTATATTGGCCAGATTTTCGTCACCTCATCACGGGTAACGTCGACTGGTCTACCGTCTGGGTCACTGATTACACCCGCCTTATTAATTAAAAAGCGCTCGCTGTGGGTCGAGGAGTCTGGGTCACTAGTTGATGAAAGCATCGAGATAGGCTGATGGATTCTCGCCACTTGTCCCAGAGAACAAGTTGCTCCGGGAGGTCCAGCAGCCAGTCAAGTGAGATCAGAGATCATGGGTTAATCTACGGAAGGCTGGTCCATCCAGTTCTGGACCATCCTGGTGGATCCTGTTTGGCGAGGGATGCTCCCTCTCACTGCTACCGACACCATCCTAAACGAGATTGTAATTCGTCCCATAACTCATTCCCGCCGCCCGGAAACCGAGCCACTTTCTTCGAGCAAGGCATGTGAGGGTTGTCAGACATTGGAGAATTACGCTAATTCTATAAGATGGGATGATTACATAGCAGTGATACTCTGATGCTTATATACTTGACTTCTTGTCGCATCGGATCACATCGAGCAATGCTAGTCGAGCTTTAAACGTCAAGAGATCAGTAAGCCTCGCTTGTTTAATGAGAATACAATCGCAACACGGGAGAGCAGGAAGTTAATTGGCTACTCATCGAGGCAAGATTTGCAGGGCGCAACTTGTACCAGCAATACTTGGAATGGAAGCATGAAAAAGGTCAACAAGACGTGAATCCGAGGGTTTGCACGGGGCGCACGAGAGCACGACTGTAGATCGGGAGAAAGAAAGAGCGTTAAGAGGGCAGAGATCGGACCACGCTCGGCTCCTTTCCGAAGGACCCTCCTGTCCCTCCTTGCCACGGGACCTCTTATGGTTTCCATGACGCACGTACGTCATGGTATAACGGGTAGCCTAGACTCACTTAATTGGGTCCGCCATTTTCGGTGGCGCGACCCCTCGAAAAGCTCCAGCGTGTTTCCTCCTGGCCGCTCTCCCGCAGGAAAGGACTTCAGAAGGGTTGCCCACCGACACCACCCGCCCCCGGACCCTCCAGGCCTTCCAGCACCACCAGACCCGAGTGCCTTTTGTTTTCACCCCCAAACCATCCGCCATTTTGAATTTATGATACCTACAGTCTCGGCCCTCGGACACCGAAAAACTTCGGTCGTTAGTGAAAGTTAAGGGCAACCCCTCTCACGGCCTGACGCCGCGAGACCGTGCGGAGTCATTTTGCGTAATAAGAGACGGATGCCCGCTTGAAAGGAGTCTCACTGATGCGACCCCTATCATCCCTATCAGTGATTGGACACCATACCCAAAGATTGCACTGCGTCATTACCGGTACCTTTGGAGTTAGACATGTTTCCATTAAGATGTTACGCCTGCACGGAATGAACTTTATGAGCAGGCGTTTTGGAGTTAATTAATCGAGATTGATCGTATGAAGACAGTTTCCGTGCTCGCGCTAAACCACCTCCGCTACTGTAGGATTGGCGTAGACGTACATGTGCTATGACTGGTCGATAAATATTCGTTTACGATAAATCTGATTCCGTTGGAAGATCGAGAGGTGGATCGGAGCCGCCCAATGATGGGGGACGCTCGAGCGGCTTTTTCGAGGCGGTACCGATAATCAGATATTCCGGCGGGCAGATAGTTTAGTTCAAATTCGATGTCCGGGAAGCGGTAAGGAAGGAGTTCGCCGGAGATGTCGACTTAAAACAATTGGGGAGGGACTGTAGCAGCACGCAATATCCTGACTCCTCTAATTCGATTAGGGAACTAAGCTTGGTAGACCAGAAGGAACCAGGCGAATTCCCTTCGAGCAGCGTGCGCCTTCAGTCTCCAGGTACGAATCCGACCTGCTCACCAGGACGCGCGGCACAGAGATACAACCTAGATACAATCTTACAACCTCTGAAGTAAGAGGTAGTCACCGAATTATCATACTCGATGGAAACACCGGTCCAATTTGCCAAATCAATCTGATGCTTCTCTACCCGTGCGCCAGCTGTATCCTGATGACAGATTCGTCAATACCAAATATCTGTCGCAAACTCCGCTGAAAGTACACTTCTTTATCAGAACTTTCGCATTAATTGTGACTATCTTACGGATTTTTAAATACTACTGTTATTTTTCTAGTTATGTGTAAAATTGTATTCCAAATTTTTCTCTATGTGAAGAAAGTTCGACAGAAAATGAATAGCTGGAATTCATTTGATCGGAATCCTCCCAATGGCTGCCGATTCATCGCGACCCTTCCCCAATTTGCAGGTCACTAGTGCCCCTTTCGAACCCTTCAACAGCTACACCCCTTATATCTAAAAAGGGTCCTACGTTGTGAACACCCCTTAGCGAACGACGGGCTCCAGAAATAGGAACTAGAAATAGGAACTAGATGTAACTGCGTTACCGACTAGCCAACTACCCCTAACAGAACCCTAAGCGCTTTAGGGTTTGGCTACGAACTATTCATAGATGTCGGTAGTACGTATTTACCAACCTCTAACGGTTCTCAACCATCTGCGCTACATCCTCTGTGCAAAATTCTATAAAATAAGAGCTATTTTGTAGAATTCGGGAAATCAATACGGCAGAGTATTGTATAATTATGGAACATACAATTCCACAAACAATTGATGTGATGAATCAATCCGAATATATATGCAATCACTGACCCATAAGAGGTAATTCAGCAATGTAGCTTAATTGCCAGCTAACATTAATACAAAAATAGAAATCAAGTCATAGTAATGTGATATCAAAGGCAAGTGAATTCCAGCGAAACGATACAAGCGTAGAATATCAGCCGCGACGTGAATAAGGGCTGCACGCACGAGTAAAAATCAATGCGAAGCGCCGAAAAATCTTCAAAAACAGGAGGAGGAAGAAAGTTGCTCGGCGTAGCATACGTGGCAGGGATTGTTCCCCGTAGACGAATGTTACTCCGGTGTATATCTCTCCTCGACTCTTTCTCTTTCGGCGGTGTGCTCGGTGGCGGCACACGGGAGAAAGAGAGTCCCGTCTCTGAGCCGTGAATGGCCTGACGTATCGCTGGCGTGTCTGTGCCTGACACCTCGGATTTTTCCATTAAATTTTCCCGACGCGAAAATCTATCACCGCTGTTACAGTCCCCGTGAAAACCTGCTTCGACTCCCGGCAGAGCGATTCGCGTTACGATTGCTCGAGTTTCCGTGAAACGTATCGAGAAGCGAAGCCGCCGATAACGCTAGGTCGTCCGCCCTTTTTTTCCCTTCCCAGCCCTTACTCGATCTCTTTTCGGTCAGTGGACTTCATCAAATGGCCTGACTCACCGTGCGAGCGTATTTCACCTGGACACACTTGCAACGATTCCAACCTAAAGCGCGATAAAGCGGATATAACAATTCCTTTAATTAAGTCAGCGCATAGCAGCGGTAGTAAGAAGTTTAGCTCGCTCGGCGAGAGCGCCGACAGTAAACAGCAAACAAGCGTGACAAAATAGATCGACTTCATATCGCCCGTGTATCTAAGTTCTTAGTCCTTTGTAGCACATCGCCTTCCGCCCGCTCTAAGTCCTAGACCAATAGGGTGGCGACGGCTTTGCGTAAATACGGATTTCGCGCGTCTCGTTCAAACAAGGGCCGCTCAAATACAGATGGAGTCCCTCCTCGAGTGTTTACCTTAATAATAAGTTCGACTAATTTATCAATAACTATCCCTTGGCAACGAGACCCACTCATCCCTTTGACAGTGGAGTGGTCCGGCTTAACGGACAAGTTTTTTAGCCGGTTCAACTCAGAGCTCGTGTAATATCGCAGGACTAAACATCCTCTATACACAGCATCTATTACAAACCCCATCCCCCGTTACCCAGAGTACCCTCTGTCAAAGGCGCCTAGCGTCTCACTGATAGCAAAACGATCGGATACCTCCGAAAAGAAGACTGGCAAGGAGAAAGAGTGAGCGGGGCAAAGAGAGAGCGGCGTCAGAAAGAGGCAGTGAGAAAGGGAGCGAGGAAAAAAAAAGGCGAGAGTAGCGCGGAGAAAAAAGTTTAGGAGCCTGTCCTAATAGCAGGAAGGGAAGCGGAAGGGACGCCTGCCACAGAGGGCAGCTTCATTTTTCAAGGAATCTGCGGGAAAATGCAAATGCGCGGGGCATCTGGCAACAATGGCCGTGGTCTGTGGCCCCTATTTTAAGGGTTGGTTTTTCGGTCGCGCCGCTAGCCGAGGAGAACGCGGAGCGGGTGGGCAGGCAGGCGGTGTTGGGTATAGCAGGGTCAGGGGTAGAAAACGCCAGTGAGAACGGGAGCGCGACTGTCCAAGTGCGGGGGAAAGATAGAGAGAGGGAGACTAAGGGAAATTGGGGTGGGGTGGGAGGGTAAGGGTGGGATGGGGCGGTTTGCCGGCCATGCAAAGCAGCCAGAAGCACGATGCGGCAGCGGCAGCAGCAGCAACCCCCGACTAGCGACCTCGGCTATATACTCGGCTCTCCCAACCCTCTGATAAGGGTGGACAGCCACGATCGATTAGAGGGCTACCCACCTACCTACCCATCCGTCCCCTACCCCTGCCCGACCCCCTCCTTCCCTCCCAACCGACCGACCCACCCAACCACCCAACCACCCAACCACCCAACCACCCACCACTCACTCGCCCTCACGGCATCCTCCGGCGAGAGCTTCTGCCCATATTCTGAATCGCAACACGCCTGGCTAACGATCCCCGCTTTAAAAAACCACCCGGCTTCCATCCTTAATCTTCGCACCCGCGCAACACCACGCCGCCCACTACTTATTCCATTCTTATATATTCTCCGGCGCGTATGCTCTCACTTTCACTTGGCCTTCGTGCTTTCTTTACTCCATCGCATCTACTATGCACACACACACACTTCCCTCTCGCTGCGTCGAGCGTACGATGAAATTCTTTCGCGAACCATTCTTCTTTTCGCCCGTATTCACTGATCTTATAACCGAAGGAGATGATATTAAAAGTCTTTGGATATTAAATGTGATATGATAACCGCTTCGATTTGTAGTTTCTATATTTATAGATGTAATATTAGAGAATGCTGGTGAATAGGGAAGTGATTTGTTTCAAAGTATGACGAAGTTAACGCATTTACAGTGCCATTGCTCGTTGTCCGAGGAAAGGCTAACAGTAAGGAACGATCTCGAACTAGTTACGTTAAGTTCCGGGTCCGCACGCCCGACCAAAACTTGGTCGGATCGTTGCTGCACTTCCGTGGCCAAGTCACACTCTCTTGGCCATATCGCGCGAACACCGGCGAGTTCCGAAGTACTGTAACCAAGAAGCGCTGAATTTCGTCCGGCGACCAACAGCAATCAACCGACAATTTTTACCGCTTCAAGAATAAGACGGCGCGCTAGCTACTCAACGGCGATAATAATCCGGTACTCAGTGCCGAGAGGAATTCTTAAGTAGCTCGCGGCCGGGCATTGAATTCACGGCTAAGACTTTCGCCCATTGATTTTCAATTACGGAGCGCGCTTTAAAATATGCCAAGGTCAACGACGTCGAAACTTACTCCACCTTCTTTGCCTTTCACTCTTACTCTTTCGCCCTCTCTGTCTCTCTTTATCATGCGCACGGTGAGAAAAGTTCGCGGAGAGTTCGCCGCTTTTTCTATTCAATTATCCGTCCGCATGGGAGATGTTTACTGGCTGGTACATGCACTCAGAGTCGCCGAGAGAATAATGCTGGATGTGCGGGGCGGTCCCCCGATGCGATCAAGGAGCGCTCGGTGGAATTGGAAATAAATCTAAAGCCTTTTTTAAAAAATTGGCAATAAATCTTTGCGTTAGCAAGCGGCTCGCTGGGCACTTGGAGCCCCTCCGGACTTTAAAATTCCTTAATTCCCTGGAAAAAAGGGGTTGCACGACCACTGGCTGACGGGCTGGCTAGGCTGACTGGCCCTTCCTCCTGTCACTGTTAGCTCCGCGCTCACACGCCCGAGTTCTCTGCCTGGCAATCGATATCGCTCTGCCGATGATATCATCCTCCCTGGCTAGAGATGCGTCCCGATGTCGTCATGGATTCTTCGAGTGTTCGCGCGGGTAATCCCCGCAGGAACAAGAGCGTCGAAACGAGCGAACACGGTGCATAAAATCCGCATGGAGAGCATCTACATGCTATATGTACTACATCTTCCTCTCTCTCTCTCTCTCTCTCTCTCTTTCTCTAACACACTCTATCCCTCTTCCACCCTCTCGATCTCGTCGCGTTGGTTATCGAGTTTTGCCGGCGTGGAAACTTAGTTTCTGTTAACTCGTAGCCAGCTAAGTAATGGCTCCATCGATTAGCGTACTATCCTATAGTGCACTCATAATAGCGCTTCGTGATTCAGACACGCTACTTCGAGATTATAAATTTATCGGCAGGCAGCGTTAAGTGCGCTTAAGGCGGCGGCGACCGCCGCGCTCCGAAAACAAGTTTCCTTTAATAAAGTTCCCGTGGCGGCGTACCAGCACAAACGAAGTTCCCCCCCGAACAATTGGAATACCCAGAGCAAAGTATCCTGTACTTTACTTGCCCACCAAGAGGAAGACACATTGGCTGAACGATGAATGTAGGGGTTTGAGAGGTAGCCAACACCCAGCAAGAAAGGCTGGAGAAAACAGACGTCGGAAAAAAGCTGATATCCTTGGAATTTTCATATCGACACAGAATGACAGTTTTTTAATATTAAATTCCTCCCAACCTTTCGACTTCTTTTTTCTCATTCCTCGACTGCTGGCCGCCCTCAACGAGACTCGCAGTCTCCATCCTTCGAAACGAACGCCGAGTCAAGGTCGCAGAGAACAGCACAAAGAATACTAGAATCACCGCTAATTTTCAGACCGCCCTGAAACGCCCACCGCTATTTCAGTTGTCAATAATTCAGTTTTATTGAATTATCAGCCATTTTATTAAAGTTTTACGATTACTGGGAATTGGAAGTCACTCGAGAATCCGCGCAAGGTGGTTTCACCCGTAGCGTATCAGAGTACGAATGACAGAGACGCACAATGTCAATTGGTGATATCGAGGGCCGTCAAGCGGACAAAGATGTAATCTCTCCGAGGCAGGCTACAAAACCGAAGTGTAATAAATATCTAATAAATTTCTAGCCGGGTGGTCGCGGGGAGTCACGTTTTTTTTCCTCGGGGGGACGCGATGGAAGGTCGGAAAACAAGGACAATGAAAAAAGGACGATCGGTCGCTTGCAGGAGAGGACGGTCGCGCTACAAAACCCAAAACAGTTTCCAGAACGACTGTCGTTTATTTCGTTATTTATTTTCGAAGCCCGTGAGCGCGCAGGGTGGCCAGCGAGGGAGAGAAGGAGAGAGAAACAGATAAATGAGAATCCCGATGTTTCTGGGGATTGACGTTACCCTTCCGCCCCGCTCTCTTTCTCGCCCTGTGTCGGGCCGCTCTCTTTTTTTGTATGGAGCATTGTCGGGTCGAGTGCAAGTTTTTAACCCTTAAAATTTGGAGGAAGGGTAGAGCAGAGCTTTTGGAGACAGACGGGACTCGACACAGAAGTCGAGCATACAGAGGGTTGTTCGATGATGCAGAGAATGAAAGAGAGACCGAGGGCGAACCGACGGGAAAGCGAGAGGTGTTACACACTACCGTAGAGAGACACGCGGAGAGAGAAAGAGAGGGAGAGCGAGGGAACAAGAGGAGAAAAAAAATCGCGAGCTGAAAGGAAGGATTACATCGGGGATTTTGGTTTTCGCGTTTCATCTGGACGAAAGCCGATTTCCCGATTTTCCGTCTTTCCCGTCGAGGAGAGGATCCGCCACTCGAATTAGGTGTCCATTGTGCGAATAGAGAGACGAGACTCTTCTTCCTATCCCCGACTTCGTGACGTCGCATATTAAGTCGCGTTCGACCCTTTAATGGAGTCTCGCTCTCGCTCCATCTTTCCTCAACCCCGAAATACACTGGGCGCTCCTCTTAATACGCCCGATAATATCTCTCCTTTGGTGACATTTCGGAATTCGATGGAAACGGGAAAAAATGCAAATCAACCGATAGAGCTTCTATACGGGATTGATGTTGGGGAGCTTCTACCGCTATCCTTCGAATTAATCAGATCTCAAACGGGCATCGGTCTCCTCTTAATCATCGATCTCCAATACCGTCGATGAAGTATCGGTATTTTCGTAAGACTGCCTGGGGTAAAGGACGATCAACAATACGATGCCACGATTGCTCCGGTGTGCCAAGCTACAATGTAATTCTCATCGTGATTTCACGAAATTCCTGTGAGACCTGTAAGTCACGCACGTATATGTCTCCCCGGCTGTGTTTGTTTGGACAACGACTTTTTTCCAACTCCATTCGTCGCTCATCTCGAACTCGTGGGAAAGCCGGGCCCCGGGTGCCATCGGGTAGGTGAGGTATCGATCAAAAATATATTAGTCCCCGATATGACAGTGCGGAGTGTTTTCCTTTCGGGGACGTACAAGGGGACCCGATATCGAGAGGAACTCGCGAAAGCCACCACGACACAGACAGCAAGGGAAAACGAAGGGTAGCAGTTTTTTTTTCTCATTGGGACTCGGCAGGGCAACATAAAAGGTGCAGGTATACCTGCCCGAACGAAAGGGGTTTCGCGTACCTGCGGAAAAAAGCCGAGCGGCCAAATTAATGATTTAGTGTCAGTTACGATATTTGGGGTGACGGCCCTCCTCCTTTTTTCCCTCCTCTCGATCGCTCCGATCGACCTTCCACATACAGCGCTCTCGCGACTAGGGTTCGCCTAGATACTGTTACATTTTTTGCAAGCGGCTCTTTGAGAAAGGCAATGCTTCCTGGGAGAGAGAGCAAGAGCACGTAGCTTCTTTGGGAAAGCCTGATCCCCTTGAAATGAATGTAAAAAAAACGATGATCGCGAAAGAGTTACCAGCAGTCATCGAGATTTACGAGGTATCTACTCGCAAGCCCTAAAGAGAATGAAGAGTCGTACAATTCTCCATCGAAGAGGGTCTGGCCGAACGCTGTCTAAGAATTTGTTAAATGAGAAGAAAAACCGGGTCACCCGATGGGAGTAAAAAAGTCAAGCGAACAGATCGTGAGAATTTCGTTTCACTTATTTTAATATACAAAATGCAGTGGCAGCGTGTTTTTGCCGATGGTGGCGGCAAGCGCACGTAGCATCATCCCATGGCCATGCGAAATAAGAAGATCCACGGGCGACCGTAAACTTGTCCAGCCATATAGCCAAGTTTAAAAGGTAATGCATGACCTATTTAATTCGTAGCTGAATGTGCATGGCTACAGGCAGATCATCGTCGATAAGACCGAAGGACAGCCACGGCTCTCCCGTAAATAACTCGAAAATGGCGAGCACCCGATGTATCTTTACGGGGTTATTTGGAGTTTACAGTGAGGGTGGGGGGGCGAGCGTTTCCCGACTACGTCGACGTCGGAGAAGGTATACCCATGGCATTCCCGTGGGACGCGTTCGGCCGATCCTGCTCAAAAATTGAAGGACGTCGAGACCGAAAACTGCATCCGATGGCTGACCAGGGGACGCCGCCCGCCGTTCCCGCGGGAGCACGCGCCAAACTAGAATTGCGAATTTAAATTCAAACACATCGGGACCTTCGCTTCTTCTGCCTCCTCCTTTTTTTTTTGATCTCGACGGAACCGTACCCCGCGAAATTGGTACATCGTTTTGATCTATGGTAAGGTTGGCGCGTAGGACAGACGATCGCACACAGGGACACGGGTCCACGCGGATGCCAGTGGCGTGTGCCTACATACGCCAAGCGAATACCTATGTACTGAACAGCCGTGTCGAGGGGCGAGTTATGTATCCTTCCTGGTTTTCCCGAGGTACAACATGAAGCCTCCTCCCCTCGCACCTTACTCGCCTACTTCTCGTCGGTCATATATTTCATTCATCTTCTTTGTTCAATCCTTTCTTCGACCACTCTTCTTTTCCAACGGTTATCTCTCTCTTATCTCTTACTACACGATGAATTTAAACTTCCCTGTAATTTGAAACCTAGCCTGTGTCCCATAAGAAAAAATAGAATCCCTGGACGCCGCCCGAGGAATATAAGAAGAGAACGAGAAAAATACGTGCGGACTACTGGGGGTTGTAGAAGTAACGATTTAATAAAAGTATGTACGATGCGCAAGCTTTAAGTTCCTGGAATATTATTCTTGGAGGTGCGAGGGAAAGGAAAGTGTCTCCGACAGGGCTGTCCCGTCAAAATATCCCGGATCGGATATATATTTTCGAACGGGCTTTTGCGGGCGGTTACCAGCGAGGCGTTTGGAGAGAGCCGCAGAATAAGCGTAGGAGGGAAGCCTCGTATCGATGTATTCGCTCTTGTCCCGACGTAGGTGCGAAAAGAAGCTCTCCATAGATGTAGAAGCGCGATGGCGGAGGCTCCATTAGCGTGTTTGCGCTACGAGAGAGCCCGGCCTCTCTAAGTGATGTTTTGTGCCGCACTATTTGAATCGTCCTTTATGCCAGAGGCGTATCATCCCCCTCAACTGAGGGGTGCTACGGGCATTTTTAAGAAAAATTCAAGCCAAAGCTCTGTAAAGGGTCGTGCTGTTTTGCCTGTTTCGCCTGTTTCAGAGATCTCTTTTTCTCTTGAATTCAAGCTTGTTACTCTGACTTCCCGTATACTTGCATAACAGTTTTAAAAATAAAGAATGCATATCGGAAATATCTGTGCTAGTAGCAAATATTGAAACAACCTACTCCAAAATGGTAAAATGTCTCTCTTGATCAGAATGATAAAGCTCTCGCTTAAAATGCGGAAGAACGAGAATGCCGAGAGAGTGTTCAGATAGGAGGTGTATTAGATTTTATATGCAGAGATATATCGGTTGGCATAAGGCGGCGCTCTCGAAGAAGGTGTTGGCACGTGGTCAAGACATGTCAAAACTTGTTCTTCACGCGCTTTCAGCCTGAATCTAAGGGGGTTCTCGGGGGCCTGACAGGGTCAGTGCAGCCTTCCGTCGGACGACTGGCTTCCGGGTCAAAAACCGGATGGCACGCGCCATTCGTTCGCAGGAAGTGGCCGTGACTAAACGCACTGCCCCTATTACAAACTCCAAATGCAAGATTAACATGATTCCAGTTCCAGTTGCGCGCAGAAAGAGTTGCTAGATCTATCTTTTCCTACGAGGAACTTTACTCTATGAAAAGTGGAAAGACACACAGAGCTCGTCTGAAAATATTTGCGCCGAGTATTTCAACGTTTGAGAGAATATCCTCGGGAAAATGGCTGAAAAAACTTTAGACCTAATATCAAGAACTTTGAGTATGTTGAGTATGTGGTATTCGAATTGGAGGGGATAGTGTATGAAAATGTCGAATTGCGTTCGCGTGCAAAATGCCGGACCCTTTTGAAGTAACCGTTCTGGCTGCCTAGAAGCCTGTCACGATTTCGTTCTTAGAACAAGTTCAATCGGGAGCGGCGGCAGCGAGGAAGTCAGGAAAAGCGATAATCCAGGTTCGAGGCGAGGACTTTCAAAGGTTACTTTCGTTATTGGACTCTCATTCCGCGAGGAGGGTGGTGGATCCTCCTGGCGCTCTGTGGGGCGTGAATCGAAGACTCCGAGCGGAAATAACGATGCCAGATAATGCCGGGGAGAGCGGCCCGCTATCTGCGGAATCAAATCACCTTAAGGTAACTCCGACACCGCAACTTCTTAGCCTAACAATTTCTATCTTTTTCCATTGGCGCTGTGTGGGGCCTTCTACCTTTCGACTGCGTCCTAGCCATATACTCACTCGGAAGGTCGATCGCCACAAGTTCGATCGACGAACAGCTCTATCGAACAGTTTTCAGAACAGAACCCCCTCTCTAATGCGATTACATATCCCGAGTGGGAGGAATTCCAGCGCAAAAGTTTGAGTTCCCAAATTTCACGCGAAATTGGAAGATATTCCCCGTGTAATTTCCGGGGCTCGTCTGCACCGGTACCCTACATAGCAAGGGGGGGGCTGGAGTCGCCATTTTCTCGTGACCCCATCGTTCGGACCACCCCTGGCTCGTCGGTATTGATAAAAAAAAATACGAGCGTCCCATTGGCCGGCTGGACCATAGGGTGACCTCACCCCTTGAGTGCTGACCAAGCACGAGCACCCACTAGAATCCTCGTTCACCCACACTACTGAGTGTAGCACACACCCACACCGGCACGTATTGCTACGTGAATGGTAGACATGGGTGGTGTGTGCATACTCGCACGTACATGTCGAACCACCCGCACCCCCGGCAGAGAACGAGTGTGCACCCTCGACATTTTTCCTCTTCTCTCGCTCGCCGATTCACCCAGGCTGTCCCTTTCCCACCCCCGCGGGCCCTCTTGTGCTTCCGCTCTCGTCGTGGTCTTTCTCTCCATCCATCTCGCTCCCCCTCCCCCCCCCGCTCGCCCCTCGCTACCGCCACTCGTCTCTTACGCCACTCGGTGAATATTGATTAGTGCGGACGTCGTGTTGCAACGGAGGCGAACGGTCAATTAGTCGAGCCAAGTCTGATGCTGAGAACGCAGCCGTTAATTAGACACTCATCATTGATCCGTCACTTCAGCCCGCGAAAGACAGAGAGAGGAGAAGGCGGCAAGAGTGAGAGAGCTTGATCCCGCGGCGCGTTGCGAGTAACACGCTTCGTGTGCGCGCTCCCACTAATTTGCCTCTCGGATATTGACGTCCCGATCTCACTCGCTCTCTCTGCCCGGCGCTCTCCTAAGCGGTCTTAAGAAGTGCAGGACGTTCAATTAGTCCAGCACCGTGGCGGGTTTCACCCGCGTGCCCAATGATTATATATACCCTTGCCCGCGCGATGACATTCACCGAGACCATTAGACCTCCTCGATGCTGCACTTTCAAGTTACAGGACCACTCGTATACCTCCACCACTCACAACCCTTTCGATTTCCTACCTACCGAAGATAGACTTTACTTTTTCTCGGTCTAAGTAAAAACAGCGCTTTCCTAACTAGAAGATTCGCATCATCTCTTTTGAACTTACCCGACGTGAATACTACTGCGTGAGATACTTAAAAAGAGAGTTGTAATTCTGGTAACCGGATGAACTCTCTGGTCAGCCGAACGGAGATTACGAGTGTCGTCGATCTCGAAACCACCCAAGTAAAACTCCGGCAACCGACGGATGAAAGTTCTCCGTGTCGAATAATCACTGGTAACGACGGTGCAAACTTCAAGCCGCTCTTGGAGTAAGGAAAACTATTATGGAGAGAAGTACTGTGTCCCGGTGAGAGGTGAAATTGACGGAGAACGCGCGAGCTCGTAACTTCCGCGAGCATGAAACGTGACTGGGGCCTGGTGAAGAGAGTCCGCTTCTCGCAAGAGGTGTGATAGGGCCCAAAAATCTTACCTGAGGCAGCCTCTGCGACGGAGAGGGGACCAGGTAGAAAAAGGGTTTCGCGGCGGGACCCCCTATTATGCAATGGCATTTTTTATTCTCTCTCTCTTTTTGGCCTTCCTTACATCCTTGCGATTCATTCACACTGCTCAGGCAGCAGTAGCAGCGTCTACACGGGGCTGCCGGATACCTGGGATGCAAATGCCAGTTGGACGCACGCATATGGGATAGGGTTACCTAATGTGCGATCGTACCCGAGACTACCTGGGATGCAGATACCTCCGAGCTGTGAAATTTCCTACCTTCCTCCGTTACATACACACACATACGTATACGATTGGCCGTAATTACGTGTATGTGTAGTTACCTGAGACACGACAATAGCACACCTATGTAAATCGTGTGCCACTGACACAGTACGCGCAAGCGGTGGTACCCAACGCGCTAGACAAGCGAACTACCTAATTTCTGATATTTAATGGTACACGCTGTTATCCAAGATAACGGTATTACGAGCTAAAGAACAATATGGTGTCGCAGGGAGAAAAAGGAACGTGAGAAAAAATAATTTAATTTATTTCTACCCTGCTGCGAGGGTCTGCCACCGCGACGGCAGACCGGCGTAAAGGGTTGCGGAGCGGTCCGCGGCACGCCAGATGACGTTTTCCAATTTCCTGAATGAAAGGCGAAACTGATTCACACTTTCGTCACCTGGCATCTCGTTTCCAAGGCGCTCCAAGTCGTGGATGCGTCTCGCATTCGATAAATTCGATATAACAACCGCTTAAAAAAATCGGACCCGCTAACCCTTTCGAGGAGCTAATTATCTCCCGGCGGAGTTGGTTCGACCCTGGGTCTAGACGTGAAAAAAATTATCACCCTCATCTGGCGCGAGGCAAGGGATCTTCGCGGTGAAGAGTCTAAACGAAGGAGGATTTCAATCTTATAAGATCGATAACAAGGTCTATGATCTTGCAGTGAACCACCTGCTGAACAGAAGTATGCGAGAACGCTATAAAAATCGACTGTAAATGCCAGTAAATCAGGTTGCTTTTGAGTCGTGTACCTGTGTTGCGTGCAACCTGCCATCGAAGGCTGACAATGTCGAAGTACTCGAATTCACCCCTCGTGCCGGATTACGCGCTTTTGAAAAAGGCCGACGGACACACAATGGGCCCAAGGGTGGTTTTGGGTGAAAAAACGTGAAAACCGACACCCAAAACAGGGGCGGGGAGCGAGAAATTGACGACAAAGAGCGCAAATAATACCACCAAAGTAGCGATATCTGATTCGTGATCGACCCCAAGTGTGTTACACACTTTTTTTTTCTATACCCGGCAACCAGTCAGGTTCAATCCGATTTTAATTGAGCGATCCTTCAATGTTACGATTACAGGTTCTTCTCGTGCAGGGCTGCGAGATATTCCACCCCTGTAAAAATATACGTACACGACACGGCGGCGGCGTAAACGGCATTCGTATGGAAATGTTCCGGAGAATTTCTCGCCGGCGTGAATGCATAAGTCAAATACTTGACTTTAGACTGAGAGGGATAATTTTATGCGTACCCTCGCGTGCCAGATTTGGCAGGCGGATCTCTAGCATTCGCTCACACACGCGGGTGCAGAATAACACGAGAACTCACCCTTAAATACTCGAAACGCTTTGAATGCCTTATCTCGGGCATCTCTAGAACCCTCGAGTTCGGTCGGACGCTTCTCCGAATTATCCGAAATCTCTGATGAGGCACACGCTCTCTCTTTCTCCCGCGACTTCCTGTCGACGAATCCTTCCAACTGATCGAAATCTTGATTCCCGCTGAATGGGAGCGCCGTGAGCTTTTTTTGAGGCCGACGCACCCCGAGAGGGCCGGCCAATTCCAAATTGCTTCGAGTGGGCTTACTCTATCCGAACACTCTAGCTAATCTAGGACAGTTGCCAGTGTGTTCAGGAGCCACCCTTAACTTTTCTTGGATGACCTCGTCTCCTAAATAGACTACACATACCGCACTTTCCCCTCCACTAAACATACTTCCTGTATCAACTGGAAAACAGAGAAAACTATGGGATATATTTGTAATGTTCCTATGGTTTTCGTAAAAACCCATTGAGAATATATAGAATAAATACAGACGAGAGACGCTGCATAGGAAAGCTTAATTTATCGAGGAGCGTGTGGTTTTCTCGAAGAGCCACACAAGGCAGGCTAAAAGGAAGGGTCGACAGGATTACCGAAAATGAAAATGCAGAACGTAGACGGGGGCCAGGCACCGTTGCGTTTGGTTCCCAAATCGATAATGTAAGTTCGACGCATCCCTAATCCTCTTCAGCGATTTTTTAACCCCATCTGTCGTTCTTTCGGCGTGGATCCCTTTGGCAGAGCGGGGTACGGTCTCCACCCGTGGGGCCAACACCTAGGCACCAGGGATCCTGGCAGCAATTCGACCTACTTCCGCGAGGAGGAAAAGGATTCAAAGGGCCACGGGAAAAAGCTCGCGGATCGAAAAGGGTCCCGGTGTGTCTCTCCTTCGGTCTACCTGGAAATCGTACCACCCCTCGAGGATAATCCATTAACATAATTTTACATGGAGGCCGGAGAGAGATGGAGAGAGAAAGAGTTTCATGCGCTCGCGGGTGCCGGGGGAAACATTATATCAACGGATATGCCAGATGCAAAGGAGGCCAGGACAGAGACGGAGATAATAAAATAATGGAAGCCGAGCTCCAGGTATACGGACCTTCCCATACATAGGCCGCCTGCTGCCACGCGTAGTTGAAGGGGTTAATTCAAATATTTAAAATTTCTCCGCCGGAGATTTTTCGCGTGCAAGCTTAACCCGCCCCTCTCTATATTCCCACTCGGCGCTTGTCGGTCGCGACCTATCGGGCGTAGTTATTCTTTCGGCTCCCGTATGCGAGAGCATATACCTGGGACTAGTAGTAACTCTAGCTGTCCCGATGAAATACTCATACAAGCACGAGGTGCCCCCTTCGCCGTAAGCAGGCATGCAGGCAGCCACGGGCTGGCCGTGTCGGCGTGTCCGTGCGCGGTGCACTCGACGATCCTCAAAGGGTTGCATTATCGTTACGGAACGAGCTCGAACCACTCGTTGGCTCTCGCAGCCTTGGCTAACGAGGGTGCTGACAGCGAGTCCCGTGCTTTCGCTCAGTGATTTCGCAATGCGCAGACCAGTTTCCACGAGGCGAGCGAGTGAGCCGTGCCTCCTTCCTCTCTCATCGTATAGCAAGGGTCCATCGGCAAGCAACGAGAGAAGCATGAGAGGCCAGACGACTTATCGCGACTTTACTCATGCTCCAGCTCGACCGGAGGCTGGCCCGCCTTTGAGACTCGACAAAGACCGACACCCGAAAATCTCTGCTCCCTCCCTTCAGACCTGAGATATTACTAACACCAATTAGAGAGCGTAGAATGTCTTAGAGGATAAGGGTTGGATATTTCAACCGTTTTATCATTGGACGGTTATCGAAAGCGCGTCCCAGTGCGCCGATAATCCTACAATAATGAATACTGGACGCACTGATGTGTGTTGTTAGTTGTTACGAAGTACGAGACACAGAGACGCGTTAATTTCCCCGGTAACTTTGTCTGGTAGGGCAGGTCCGTTAAGCGGATTATTCGTTCGGTGGACTGACAGGGTGGCGAGGACCAGCGAGACGAGGACTTAGAATCTCCCACGATGAGCATCCTGGCCGGTTGCCTATCTCTCTCTCTCTCTCTCACTTTCTCTCATACTGAGCCTTGATTTACGAGAATCGTGACGGGCCATTTGTCGAGGGAGCCCTTTGGACAGCGTGAGGAGCCTCCTTCTTATCAGGCCGCGGCAGCGGCCATTTTCAAAACCGCATCCTTTTCCCGGCAGGATCCCGGAGTCCTTGCGAGCTCGAGTGACACGCGACTACCGTCCTAATGCCGAAAAAGGGAGGACCCGGAGGGACCAAGCTTCTATCGGCCAGGGAAAAACTCACTCCAGGGATCTGATTTCTCGACAAATTAAACTATCCCAACCCATAGACTTTCCCCTCTGACTTTTTCGACGAATTACTACTTAGGTGGTGAAATAAAGGGAATGGTACTTGGTGTAGCGAGATTAAGAGACATCCTGGATACAAGAGCACGTGCTCCCGTGCACAGGAAGAACAGCGAGCTTCTCGACGAAGACTTTGCGCAATCGAGCTTAATTACGTGCAGGGCGTACGCGCGCGCGCGCGCGATATTCTCGTCAAATGGTTCCCAGCACTCGAGTATGTTTTCGAGCGAACAAAAGTAATGCGTACACGTCGTCGTCGTCGTCGTCGTCCCGCAGGCCACAGCCAGTGCGTAGCCGTGCACAAGCGGCTAAAAAACTTTGGCAAGTCCTTTGACGCTGGCGGTACTTGAAGATTTTTTAGTCGAGTAGATCTAGCGAGGGCGAAGGAGGAGCAGGAGGAGGAGGAGGGTGGATGGGTGGAGGATGGGGCATACGGTGGCTGAGCGGAGGCAGAGGGAGGACGCCGCAGTCAAAGATCAGCGAGGCCCTCGCCTCTCGAAACGGCTGTATTCGACTGTGCGCCGAAATTAAGCCAACTCGATCTTTGTCTGTCCCGGTTCCTCACCAGCGAGCGGAAGCGACGAGAGGGAAAAATAGAAAGAGACCAAGAAGTGGAGACTCGAGCAGCAGGATAATGCCAGCGCGGGGGGATGGAGAAGGATCGATATCAGCACGGCGAAGCTACATTTTTCAGAACATTGGGTACCGCCGCGGTAAGCCGGTCGTATGTATTCTTATGGACCACCCTGTTTATGGCGCGCAATTTATTTCGAAATCGAAGGTAATGGCCGCCGGTTTACGCCCGGTATTCTACCCCAACTCGACTCTCCTCGCCCCTACTATCCCACCCCCTACTCCCTATGCCGCCGGCCCGGTCTGACTTGGCCTACCCGCTGCACGCCACCCGTATCTGCTCGACCGTTCTGGCCGCGACCACATTAAAATTTCAAACAAATACAAAAATGGCCGGCACAACCGGAATATGTATTGCCCCATTTCCCAAGCTCGCAAATAACAAAGCAAGACGGCACCCAGGGAGAATACACTCTTCCACGGTTGAACACCATCCTCCGACATTGTATAAAACATCTCTACTATGCGCATTCAAGGATACCTTCCTATTCTAGATGTAGTAAGTAGCCAAAAAAATTCTTTCTCGTATTAATTTGAACTTAGTAGAGAATGCACGGAATGTACTAGTTGAAAAAAGTGATTCCCTCATTGTCGTTAACCGTGTGAACTACACCGCAAAAGAAGACCGCTTTTCGCCGGTCCAATCGAAGAGTCGCGATTCACAGTGGAGTCTAGCCTCATTGTTCTTTCACATTGGGCGGCGTGCCGCGCGCGCCCGCTGTATCGTTACGAACTGGAGCGCGACAAAACTTTCGCCGCGCCACGCGATATCATACACGGCGTGGATTTGGAGCGGCTTTGCGGGACTTTGGAAAATATTTCCCGTACCCACGCTGTAAAGGAAATTTCCGCGGCCGACAGGGCTAAGTTTTCCAGCACGGCCTCTGCGCGTGAGCACCGATAGCGCAGTGCAAGCGCAAAAGCCAACTCTTCGACTTTCTATCCTCGTCGGAAATACGGAGAAACCGAAACCGCTGATATTTTCATTAGAAGAAGAGTTCAGACGATTACTTGTGTAAAAGTGGAATGCCTGTGATATTTTCCAGGTTGACTGATTTTATTTAGTAGTCTACGAGCGCAGACTATCCAGAACCTGCGAGAAGTTCACTCGCTGGGTTGGGCACCCTTCCGCACTTTTTAGCTGGATCATTTTTTGATCGGACGCAGATGACTTGGCAGTCTTTCTGTCTCCCTCGCACCCCTCGACTCCTTCTTCACGGTTTGTTTTCTCTCTCTGTCTTCGGCTAGAGGTTGCCGTGGATGGCGCGCGTATAAGACTCTCCTCGGCGCGTTATCGTTGGGGTGGCGAAGGGAATGGACGAGGGGCTTCTTCGTACGGCGTTATCCCGGGGATTTAAGGGACGGACGAAAATTCGACCTCCTCGAGGAGCGAGAGCAGCCGGCGTAACCAGGTTCTCTCTGGAGGGACGGCTCCAGTCAATTTTTATCATATATCTGGGAGTTTCGTCGGATTGGCTTCTGCCTGACCTATGCCCAATGGCCCGCGCGAATTCTCGCACTATCGCGCATGGCTGTCCATGAGACCCGGATTTTTTACCATCGATAGCCATCTCGAACCCAAACCCTATCCCGTCTGGACCAGCCACATCCCCTCAAGAAATCATTACTATGGCTCGACGATACTTTCAGTCAAACGTCCGCATCAGCCTTTTCCATTCCATTTGACCGAGAGTGCGGGAAAGCGAACTCTCGTATTCTCGGCAAGTACATTAGCTTATTAGCCCAAGAGATATCCAGTCCCGCGATGGGAGGAACACCATTACAGGCTCTCACGCACAGCAAACATCATAAACGCCTCTCTATCATGAATCGCGGTCTACAATATATACGTGCAAGCTTGCCGGAAGCTGGCGAGCGTCAGTCAGCAGAAAATTCTCATCGAAACGTTCTACTAGAATTTCTGCATACCCGGGCTGTCGCAGCGATGCGAGGAGAGGGAGAGGAGGGAAAAATCAAGAGAAGGAGAAGGCATATGCAAGCATGGAAGTGAGCGGATACGCGCGACTATGCCATCGGACTGAATGGGGATGAGCCGGTTGGGTTGTACCTGGGTGTTTCCCGCGGAGGTATACACACTCACGTTTCTAACCGGGAATCGATGTGCCACCGCGAAAAAGGCTTACCCCTTTCCCTGGCGACGAGGGGTGCCAGTTTTCGGCCAGACTTCGCACGCAGCGCATCAGGTAAGAGGCCTTTGTGTAATCTGATTTCGTTGCCCTCTCGCCACTTCAGGCTGGGATCGATACAGATTCGGGAGCACTTTCGATCGTTAACCTCTTTCCTGCACTTATAAGACCATAATTCCACCCTTTTTCCGCCAGCTAAGTGTAACGGTGTTCCGTCGGCATATTGTTGATGCCTGGAGGGGTTACTTTACCGCTCTCGACCCAGTGAAACCGTATTCGCTCTACCTGCCTCGATCTATTCCCTATCTCTCCTCTTTACCCCGGGCCAAATTCTAATGTGGGAAAATATTTGATCGAGTTTTCGTGCCCAGACGAAATATCTTCCATGTGCCGCACCAGTGAATTAAGGGAGCGGATGTGCGTGCGTAATAAGCGAAGGAGATTGCGAAAGAAGGGAAATAATAGGACGAACGGTAGTAGTATCGATGGAAACCATGCTGAATATTGTTAGGCCGAGTCGCGATGCGACTGGCTTATCCTCGTTTTCTGGGTGTTCGAACTCTGTAGATGTTTGAGAGAGTGGTCGTCGCCCGAGCACAGAGAGCCGGAAGGTGGTGGAAGGGTGGGCTGGATGGTTTCTGAACAACCGAAGTCTGCGGAATAGTATCGATCTGGCTTGATATATTACAAGGAAAGTCCACCCTGCTGCGGCCTCGGCAGGACCTCGAAATATGTTTTTTATGTCCGCCCTCTGCGGTGGATGTACCAGCTCGCCTCTTCCCGACACGAATGCCACCCTCCTCCGTCGAGTCAATGCTGACTTTCTTAGCTCAAGATGACGCCTGCTTGCGCCGAGCATTTGTTACCGCGGAATATCTCTCTCTCCACACGCCACCACCCCATGCTACTTGCACGACCTATCCTTCACCAAGATTTCTTTGTTCCTCGTATACCGTTCGCACCGAAAATCCAATCTATCTTTCTCTCGAAACAAAAGTCGCGACACAATTGTAATCGCATTACCCTTCAGGGTAATAGGACTTTACGATTAATGTCGGGAAATTGTGTAGTGTCCACTCTAACCAGTATTACCCGACACTTTACATAGCTGAGAAGTCTCGTCTCAGCGGAGGAGGAAAAAGTACAACGATATATTATGTAAAAGGGCCGATAACTGCTTGAAGTACACGCGACAAAGGCACTCGCACCCTCCTCCTGCATTCTTCAGCTTCCACGATGCGATTTGTATATAACGTCCTAATTTTCCGTCCGACTGAAAACATATGAAAATCTGCGAGGCAAACGAGTAGACGCTAAGGGGGCGCCAAGTCAGAGCCAATAAAAGTCTCTTCTCTCCCCTTAACACGCTCTTTTCCCTTCGTCTCCCTTTGCATTTTCCGGCGTTGTTGCTTTGTCCGCTCCTTAGTACGAACTCGTAGGCATATCCCGTCTCACAGCGTATGTGTGTCCCTCTCTTTCGCTTCGCATCGACGAAAAGCAAGCTAGGAGTGAGAAAGAGGGTGAAAGAGAAGGAGCTTGAGCGCGGAGAAAATTCACGAGACACTCGATGTTGAACAGTCGCGATACGCATCGAGAGACGAGGTAGAATTGGCCAACGACTTACCACTCAAAGGAGCGAGATAACGGATCGTTTGCATTTCAATTGGCAGACAGTTGCCGAGAGGAGACATTAATCGGTTACAAGAACCCGGGGAAAATAATGAAATTATCGTAAATCAATATGCAGCAGAAGGATCCACTTCTCTCTAGGTCCGGAGTGCACGGGTTAAGCACGCGGTACAGCTGTTCACAAGACCTCCCGGTTGTATAAATCCTCCTGAAAATTGTTCTCTTCCAGTATCGTGAAACCGAATAATCATACGGCTAGATTCCTTCTCTCCTCACCTCGCATCTTCTATTAATATATTTATAAGATCATGCCATTGTATATGTAACAATCGTTTACTTCTATTTAGATTGTTTTAGAAATGAACAAGGAAAATAGCTTAGTGCCGTAGGCAGGATTGTAATTGTTCGAAAAGAGCCGTATTTCACTCTGAAAAGAAGGGACTTTTGCTGAAAGGGAAGAGGGAACAACCTGCCGCCCGATGTAAGGAAACACGTAAAATGACCCCATATTGTTGGGAAGCTGTTGCCTAGCCCCTTGGACAAACAGAAATATATGTTAGGGAAAGATGTCTTTCCACCCCCGGGAGTCGAGGCGTTCCTTTTTTAAACGGCGAAACAGTTGCGGCCACGAATCGATGGTAACTACGCCAGCCGGACCCCAGTACAGTCCGCCGAGAATCTCCTGTCCTTTTGCAAGCCCCAGACATTCGGGGACACGCGCTCCCCGACGCAATGCCAGTAGAACCGGCTTAAGAGGTCAGGCACGTGGTCTCCCAAAAGTCCTGACATTTCTCGAAATAAGAGGGCCAGAGGTGGACGAAACGATCGAGTGCGCCGAGGGGCGCAAAGGATTTTCGTGAGGGTGTGTACCGTGTTAGGATGCGCGGAGTGCTCCGGTCTTTTGCATACATTTTGAAACGCAGAGAACCACCAGAGCCCGCCAGCGCGCCACGGCCACCGACACCGCGCACCGAATATGCTGGCCGAACAAGAAAAAAGAGGACTGCAGAGGAAACAAAAATACCCGGTCTCTCTTTCAGCCGAAGCGACGGACGGACGCTGCCAGAAGGAAGGAGAGGCAGTATAGGCAGTGCGAGGAAGACAGTATGGCCGGGAGGGTGAAAATGAGGGGGTAAACGAGAAACGCGAAAAATCAAGGGTTGCGTCGGATTTCGAAACGCACGGGCACGCTCTATTAAAATTCCACCTCTCTCTTTCCTTCTTCTCCTTTTCCATTTTTATCAGCGGACCAACAATACGCAGCGTGGAAACTAGTGGCGCTCTTTTCTCCCTTTCGCCGGGTTTCCTCGCTCTCTCGCAATAAATGCTCGCATACCGCGAACCACTGTATTGTTCTCTAATTTGCTGGAGTAATTTCACCCTCCAGCAGGAATAATTATCGGAACTGGTTAGTTGGGAGAAGTGAATTATAAAGGGATGGAGGGCAGCTGAGATTTCAGACGATACAAATTTCGCCGAGGCTCATCCGAAGAAGAAGAGGTGACAAAGGATTCCCGGGATGTGTGGAGCGGTCTTACCGGACTGGCGCAGGGGCTGGGTTATTCCGGCGCTATCGGAAAAATGTTATTTACGCAGGGCAGGAGCGAGCTACAGAAGCTCTGTCCTTATTTACATGTGGTAAGTCTCCTGCGGGACCAAATCCCGGGCCGCGCTTGGAACCCTGATAATTCTTCCTTTGATCCCAGTCCCGTGGGCTCAACCCCCTGGCCCACCACCCAGCATCCCTGTCTGCACCGGTGAACGAGTAAAGACCGCCCGTCCGCTCGCGAGCTCGTTGCCAGGAAAAAAATAACCGGCGAAATACCTGTCGTACCGAAAAGATTGCGGTACGTCTCGCTGGCGAATTTTGCATTGCCATCCCGCCACAGACGCACCGCTGTAACGGTGGTGCGTGTGCGTGTGCGTGTGCGCACTCTATCTCTCGAGTCACCCGAATATGCTGCTCCTATTTTTCTCTGCCAATATATGAATTTTAAATTTCGTCACGGCCGCCATAAGCGCCAACAGATCCCGCAGCAGGCGCAAATGGCACGCATAAAAAAAAGCTTGGAATCGAGATCACGCATTGGGGACGAGTTCGTTACGGCTTCTACCATCATGCTAGAAGGGGTGTGACAAGCCATTCCCGATAAATAACGATTCAATCGGAAGTGCTGAACGGAAGAGGTGGCCACCGATGTAACTGCATGACCGGAGATCGATCGGAATTAACTCCGACGAGGGCGTCTTTGCTACGGGAGCCGAAATATCCGGGGCTGTGTTTCGGGGGGTGGAGAGGGTAGCGTACGGTAGAGTGAGAGTCAGTGCGATCTCGGAGAGTGGCTTCGCGAACTTTAAGGTGTCTTTAAGTCAGCGTCTTGATCTGAATTTTGGCAGAGTTTCAAGACCCATCTGCTTCAGCGGCGTCGGGACCTAACGAAAAGGAGAGAGGCCGATATCATCTTGAGCAAACTAGTGGGACGAGCGATGCCACTGGACGGATATAGGGTGTTCCACTATTATGCTGATAACATTCGTAAACACTCTGACATGCGTTTCCATCGGCGGCACCTTATGCGACGTGCGGCCTCCTCCATCTCGCCGCCACGGCTCTAGCGGGTGTTCCGCCAGCGGAAATTCCAAACTTTTCTAAACCCCGGCTATCGTCCCCGCGCGATCTCCGCTCGCCCTACAGGGAGACTTTTCCATTACCCGATGAAACGTCTACATCCCAGTATGTATCCACATCCGCACCCCGCCACGAGTCTAGTCAATACGGACTCCTTCTCCCGGAGCGAGTACCTTTATTAATATAGAAATACCGGGGTGTGTACTAAACACGAGAGTAACGACTCTGTATGTACTCCCGACAATATTAACCCTGTCAAATGCATATAAGCATTCGCGTGCGGAATGATAGCCTGAAAGTAATTATAACCAACAATCACGCTTCGACCGCTTCCAATTCTGCGCGCAATCACAGGTGAAACTGTAATCTGTATCGAAATCGGCGGAGAAACTGGAAGAGAGAATTCTGGTGAGTGGATTCGTTCTGATCCCTTATCAGATACTCCCTCGGCAGATGAGACCGGGTGGAAGTGCGAGTGGGGTCTGGGGGCAGGAAGTATCGTCGTCGGGATCTCCGATATCGAAGGTACACCCGGTAGGTAATCTCTCCTCTCCGGTTAGTTAGCGGGTCTCGAGGATCCGGGCCGTGAGTATCCTTGCTGGATAGAGTATCCCTCGGGAGGTTTTCGTCCAATCGGCTGGCTGGTCAGCCGGACTATGTGGTGGGGGCCGGAGGCCGACCATTGGTCAGTCGAGGGGTGGCATGGTATTGAGCGACTCGCTCCAGGGGTTGAAAAAACCGCCCCGAACTGACCTCAAACGTCCTACCCTCGTCTCGTCTGGAAACCCAGCCTAATCTTGCCCCCCGCCTCCTGTTCTCTGCCCTGGTCTACCCTAACTACCCCTGGCCACCCTTACTCCTGCCCTTCCAACCCCCGTACTCCTGTTTCGCACGTTTCCCCTTTCTCCAGCCGATTCATCGGTTACCGTCGTAGCTTACTTATATACACATACCTTTTCACTCTTACTGCTGCTTTCTGCTTGTATCAGCGTTTATTTATCAACCCTTGATCTTCGCCCACCCTTAACTAAATCTGTACATGGCTGGAGTAATTTTCAATTTTCTGTCACGCTGTATCAACTTTACTGTAAGTAACTTATGGGCAACGGTAGTGTTTGCGCGTCTTGCAAAGCAGGCTTAGAGATACAGTAAATTAGTCTACGAGTAGCTCTCACAGGCAAGAGCTTGCAAGGCTGAATAAATATCAGTAGCCGCGCAGCGAAAGAAAAGCGTATAAAGGATGTTCTCACGTAAACCGTGAAAGCATCATTTAGCGAGTGTCCACTCGTGGAGGGTAGAGGTGGGAGGAGGGAACTGTTCGGTAGGCGGAAATAACGAGTGAGGGCAGCGAATGCTGATGGAATTTTCTGCGGGAGAGTGTGTACGGACGAAAGCTAGACCCGTCGGAAAATACGATGCGGTGTAACTGGAGGTTGCTAGCCCTAAAGTATACTCAGTCGGTCTAAGTCCAAAGGCTATTTGCATAGGCGATATTATACCATCGCTCGAGACTCCTGGGCTCTCACCCTCTCTATCTCTTTCAAAGCTCCTACCTTACTCTATCTCTTGCATCCTGGCCTGGCTGCTGCTGCTGCTACTGGGCTCTTTCTCTTTCGTCCCCGCCATTTCTCTCCCTTCTGCCCAGCCGGGAGGACGTCTTGGGATCTCTGGAATTGGATTAGTAGTGGTTCACCCGAGTAAGACTTGGACTATACTCAATTTGAACTAAGATCGCGCCGCTCGGGAATGGGCAAATTGTTAAATCAGTTTTACGTGATCACCTATTCAGAAAGTTATCTGCGATCGAACGCGCGCACGCTTGTTCCGCTCGAGAAGATGGACTGGCTACTAGCGGTTTCCATGATAGCGGATATTTAACGCGAGTACCTGTGGGTCTTCAGGATTCTCGAGGACTTTCAGTCCCCCTCTTACGAGGCAATCGAGTTGATCTATTTCTATGCAGACACTTGGAATTCAACTTCAATCAGTCACATCAGAAATGATGTAATTCGTAGCTAATATTAACTGGAAGGAATGTCGCGGTAGACAGTGGTAATCCGACGATCCACAAAACAACGAGCATTCTTTCCGCATCGGAAGCACTGCTTTGCTTTGAATTAAAGGATTCCCGCCTTTACACCCGGCTGAGCCGTGCTTCATCTCCTCTTTAAAAGGTCTCGAACAAAGATTTTGCAAACATTAGCGATTCGATTAAGGAACCACCACCACTGCCGTCGCCGTCGTTGCCGTCTCGGGCGCTCGCCTTTAAAGTCTCGTCGCGCGGAAGTTTCCTAGAGAAATCGTTACTTAAGTTTCCCGCGTTATGCACTTTCACCGCTTCTCAAAAAAGTTCGCGACGAAGTTACGCGGCTTTAAGAAGCCAGAAACAGGAATCCGCGGTGTCTCGCATCAAAGAGAGACAAGTGCTTGCATTATTACTATCTTATCTCTAAACTTCTCAAGTACAAATAATACATTTTTTAAACCCGATGTACTCCCATTAATAATCATTAACACATCCGGCTAATTCCCAATACTATTGACAATGAATGAAGAAAAATTCTCAGCTGATAGAACGAAGTGAAATTCGCGTGTAATACGGATAGCATAGTCGAAGGCCCCATTCGGGGCCCGGTTTAAATTCGTTCGGGGGGTAATCAAGCGTGAGGAATGAAAAAATATAGGATCGTAGGAAGGGAAAAGTGAGGCTGAAGGGCGGCCGTTTGCGCTGAAAAATCCAGCGTAAAATGGCCGGTCGTAGGTCGAGGAAAGCGTAAAGAATTCCAGGGTCCCGGTCTAACGCAGTTAATTTGGCGAATGGGGTTGTCCCTCCAGCTCGAACATGGCCACTGGCACAGCGTGTACGGGCTTCTCCCACATGTAACGGGCTTGGGCTATGCATACACACATACGACCGACCCTACATACGACTATACCGGGTGATCCTGCTGGAGTCTAATAAAAAGCATCCCCATGAGCCGGTGGGATGGTTGGGTCAGAAGTCCATTCGGAAAATGGAGGGAGCCGCTCGTCCGACTAAATCTACCCGATAGCGGGCATGAATTGTCCAAGCCAGCCTCCTTTCGAAAATCAATTCTACTTCTCCCCAGGCTCTTTAAGAATCCAAATGTTCACTGACTAATCGGCCCTGTCCATTCGAGTTCATTATGCCAAACGGAGGCTTACGGAGCCTCCGGAAGGATTTTAGATAAATTTTTCTCGGCCTCCGGGCAGAGACGAAACCTATCCGGTCTGTTAGCAAGACGTATGGGAGACGGCTAGTCCTGGCCAGGGTTCGACTCGACTTCCGACTTTCCCTGCAGAAAACATTGAGTCTGAGGGGTGGCGGTGTCTCATCCCTCCGTGGCGGGGATCGCAAAGACGCTATAAATTCTGGCCATCCTATCCCCCTCTCTCCAACAAACCCCCCGTTGTCGACTTCCGAGGATAGTGGCCAAAAGTAAGAAGAGTAGGTCTACCGATACCCTCGCTTATAACTCACACTTCCCGCTTACGCTTACTGGCGCGTCTACGATTTCTTAAAGCTGCTCGTTCAAACCACTTTAATTTGCATTTGCCACGAGAGCGAAGCATCTTAAACCTGGTGAAGAAATCAGGCAAGAAGTATTTGAGTGAGAACCGATCTTTCTTGTTTGGGTATACGAAACACTGTGACGATAAGGACGGCAAGGAGAACGGCGGTGTCAACGACTGCTCCTTGGTAAATAAGTCAGGAGGATCGTAAATTTAGACTCGCGCTACTGAGCCGGCTCGAGCACAATAACATTTTATATACTGTTTCGTTATTCCCGCAGCTCCTGATCTGTCCCGGGATTCGCCGCTCGCTATTCTATCATACACTTCGCAACCCCGTGAGACCGGTTAGAGATAATTAGCAACCCCTTGCCGGATTATTAGGTCGTAGACTCGCTCGATTCAATTCTCACCCCTTCATAATTTAAAGCAGAGACTCCTGTCGATTGGTTCGTATTCGATTTAGCTGGAGACTATTGGAAAAAAATAAATGCATCGAGATGTCAGAGGAATTAAAGACCAAGGGTGAACTGACAGGGAAGACCATAGACAAATCCATTTTCTTGGTTGTTCCGGGCAGGAAATCTGTGCCCACTGCGGCCCATCGACCAATCGAATCTCACAGGGAATTTAACACCCTTCTCGCACAGAAAAAAGCCTAAATTTCCAATTTGATCGAATCTCCGGTGGCCCAACCTTTAAACAAATATTATCGTGAATCGTCAGATGCTAGCTCAGACCCTGAGCGCTTCCTATACCTCCGCAACCTTGCCTTCATTCTGAACGAAGTCTTTAAATAGCCCTTGAGGGTTGAACGAAAGACATTATAAATTATATAAGCTACTTGAACTGTATAATCAATCGTGCTTGGTCAGGTTTCTTGTTACCGGACGATTATGCAATATTCATAGTTCGAACAATGGCTTAATTATATAAGACGGTCTCGGTCCAGTTACAGGACAATGTTCGAGCACGTCGCTGAGAGCGGTGAGATTGGCGAGGGCAGTAAAAACGAGAGAGCGCCGGATAAAAAGTTGCGAACAATTCATCGTCGTTCGTCAGCGCGTTTAATTCTCACAGCGGGATCGAGATTAGGTGCCACCAGTTCGTCCTGACGCGGGAGGAAAAAGGGACAGGAAGGTGAGGGCAGAGGAATCAGTGGAGGAAGTCGACAAAGGAAACGAGGAGGAAGATGCATCGGCGCAGGCACAGCATCTGCGTGAACGACCTTATCGGAAAGACATAAACGCCTGAAATCCCGGTCGTAAATTAGGATCGACAGAATGCTGGACTCGTCCGCGCCTCTCTTCCTTTTTCCCTTACTTTCCTCATTTCCCTCTAATATTTTTACCCTCTTCCAGTTCAGGATTCTCAATTCCGTGACACTCGGTCCACCGAGAATAACTACAGTGACTCACTCCCTTTCTTTAACTTTCACAGAGAAATTGGATACACCTTTAACTGATTGCAACACCAAACTCAAGAAAGGTATGCCAGGGTAAAAGCCAAATATTCCTGTACAGTATAGCCACGTATTCGTCAATCCAAAAACCAAAGTTATTCGAGAAACGAAATTATAGCACATAAGCGTGCGCGTTCCCTTTCTCTCTCTTTGGTGGGGTTCAGCGAGTGACCATTACAGGAACGAAGAATTTTTATGATCGCGCGGTGCAAGATAAGGGGGATAGCTAAGATCCTTCTGCTCCTGATGGTGGCTGTTGCCAGCATAGAAGAAGAGCGAGCCAGGTTGATGGCAAAGCAGGAGGAAGGAGAGGGAGGGGGAGTTGTGCAAAGGGTAGTACTGGAGAGTCTATGCTGTAACAAGGGTGGCACGATTTCAAGAATGCGGAGCACGTTCTCAACCAATGCCGGCAGCCAGGCAGTAAAACAAATACGCCCTCCTATATACGGGGTGTCCCGGTAATACCGCGTGTCTAGGTGCAGCTCACCTACCATCGAATGTCAGGGGGGTAACAGTCGGCCTCGTTACCGATCCGAATGGGAGTAATGCACCGTATACCTACTGAAACCTTTTCATAGCTCTGCTCCCGCCAAGGAGCGCATCTTCCATCGCGGGTCTTGAATTAACTCCGGCAAAACGAAGAGGCGCATCGAGAGACATTTATGTTCGTTTGTACACTCAATCCCCGCCCTTATATACGTGTATTTAAAGGGCAGAAAAGTGGTGAATATTCCTGCTCTATGTACCAGCCTTTTTAATAGATTCGACACCTAGTGGGAGGAGTTGGGGAGTAATCGAAGCTGGAATCCAGTGTATTGGGGAGAAGGGTCAATTACATCCCTCCTGTGGTACGTATTCCCCCAGACGTGGAGTCCTTGTGGAGACTGAGCACTGAACGGCCGATAAAGGCGCACAATGAAAGCTACGAGGACGGAAACGCAAATGTCCTCTTTCAGCGACGTCCTTTTCAAAGACCGGCCAAATGATAGACAGGTGAAAGAAGTGGCCAATGTGGGCTGGTTTCGGCGTCTCATGTGACACACACGTCAGGGAGCCTTTGTTTTCCCGTACCTTTGATTGAGTACCAGGACTCTCCTTTGTCCCTTGCCTCTAAACCCCTTTTTCGTGCAGTTCGTTTAGTCCAAACGACAGCACTTTCTTCGAGCTGCTTCGCGGAACTCTATTATACCGGCTACACACACTGTCAGAGAGAACCTTCTGATAATGTAAAATGAAATTCCTCTCAACTGCAATCAAATTCATCCGCTCGGGCAAATCGATTCTTACATGTTATCACTTAGTTCCGCGAATAATAAAGTGACTGAGACCTGCTCTAGTTTACACATGAAAGACCTGCTGAACTGTCTTTCTTCAATCTGATCTCTGATCCCGGAGCGGTCAAGCAGCACGTAGATGACTCGGCCCCATTTTCGGGAAGGGGGGGGGATAACTGAACGATGGACCAGTTTCCACCTGATCTGGATCACGATCTGCTTAGAGGCTCGTTCGCGGGGCAAGCTTTCTCTAAACAGAACCTGTTCGATCGCGTGCCGAGGTCCTGCCCCTGCGCAATGTCCTGCCCGAAATTCTCTCTTCAATCCGGATGTGCCATCGCCAAACTGGTCCATCCAGAAGGGGATGCTGCCGCTTCTTCCTGACACTGCCCACTGTCCAGTCCATTGTGCACGAGTCAAACCACAAAATGCACCCAGTTAGCCTTTGACTCTCACTCTCAAAAACCTTCTGCTTAATTTCCGTCATCGCAAAACTGGTCCAGCCAGAAGGGGATGCTGCCACATCCCCTCTCGTCTGACCACTGTCCATTGTACAACCGGTTGGCCTTTGACTCTTATCCGGTTGGACCGAAATAGCATCCCCCCATCAATTTTACAAACATTATCACAGAGTAAATATTATCCCAAGCAGATTTGATTCGGAGGAACCAAAACTTGAGCTCCCTGGCAGAAGCCATCTGGTGTAACTTATTGAAACTACGTGAACGAAGGTGGAGGGTTAAAGAGGCGCCTAATGTTCCAGAATATGATAGATAGGGCTAATTATTACGCTATCTCAATATATAATTTTCGTATCCTCCGATATTAGTCAAATCATAAAATTGGGGGAAATTAATAAAAATACGTGAAGGAAAATAAATCATCCCTTGACATAAAATTCCTGTGTCGGCAAGTTATGGGCCCGTGGAACGAAAGGATTAGAGGGTAAAGCAGGTCGGGTACTGACACAAGGTAAATGACGTAAACTTTCAACTTTCATCTTTATGGTTTTTCGAAAATAATATATCTACGACGAGATATTATCATCACACATTTCAATCAATGAAAAGTTGAGGGCCCGGGTATTTGAAGAAAAATAATACCTTAAAAGTCTTCATTTTTTAAATGTTTACAACTTTTTTATAAATTACACTTCGGGATAAGTATCCTCGGCAGTTGCGCGCCGCGTTATATGTATATGTATATACTACTACTTGGCGCGAGACTCTACCGAAAGTCAATATGTGCTACAATAGTTTGTTTCCTCGACGGTTCCTAAGCAACATAGTACCTGCATCGTGCAGCATTCGCGTAAATGCGGAGAACAAGTGCTATGGAGCTCTGAAGTGACAGCACAATTGACCTTTCAAACAATCTTCCACCAGTGCATTCGATATGAATTCGGCGGAACCGATCAACCTTGTGGGAAAAGAGACGAAATCACGAAAAATCGAGGAGCTGACAAGCATCTTAAAGGTTGGTGAAGATAACTTTGAACAAATCTTCAAGTGCAGGAAACAAACTTTCTCTGTTTCGCAGGACACGGACAAGAAGCTGACAATTTGCGAAGAAATCCTGACGACCTACATAAAGAAACGACTGAGGGTAAGAAACCACCACTCGACACTCCAATGGCTTGGGTTACTCAGAATTCTTTATTCAATGTGATTCTTTACGGATGATCAGTGTAAGAGCTATGTTACTTCTATTACTACCATCTGCATGATGACAGTGTGTTATAACAATGGGATGAGTGATCATTATTAGATGACTGATGGGAGGGATGAGGCATGTGAAACCCCTCATTCTTCACTTATTCAGATGCGAATGATGATGATAACTCATTTAGTTTGGACGCGTGAATACTTCTTAAAGGTAAGGTATATTCTCTTTCGATGCTCTCCACTAATGACTTTCCACAATCTTCGACTCAACCAGCAGTTGGCACACGTAGATTTGACGACTATCCTGCGGCATCCCTTGCATCCATTTTCGTCTTTCTACTTTTTACCATTTCTTGTACCATGGCCAACCTCGGTATCCGCCATAGCCATGTCCATATCCATAGTACAAGGGAAGAATCGGATAATACCCACCATACCAACCATGCCCGAATCCATACCTAGAGTGAACAGTGATTTCTTTCGAAGTCGAGAGATTGAAAACCCGAAGACGAACATCCTATCTAACTCTCAGGCCTGAACTTACACCGGCCATCCATGGCCGTAGCCGCCTATCGACCAGGGATACCATCCGTAGGAGTAACTTCTCTTGTCTAATCTCTTATCGTCCACGGGTTCCTCTTCCGTTTGAGATTGTAATTCAGGTGCTACTTGTTGCTGCGCATCCTGAACCTCCGTCAACTTCTGAGGGGCGTTTGTCGGTTCGCCCAGTGCCAGGGCGAATAGACTGAGTAGCAACTAGAATGAACGCTCTACGTCACACGAGATCGCGATATACAAGCGTTTGTAAATACCGCACGAGAAAGATCACTGTCTGATTCACTGTGAATCAAATGAAGAAATCTTGTCGAAGCAGCAAACGTAAGATCGAACTCTCGATGCCTTACCAGCAGCTTCATTTTAACTCTTGTGCACGAATGGACTGTTCTACATGGTTGAGGGGTTGACACTTTTATACCAGGTACCCTATCGAACTCACACACCGGCTTATGGTAAATTCTAGATCCCCGCGGCGCACACCGAGCGCACTGCTAACCTCCTGTTGACTGACAAGTTTACGGGACAAGAATCCATTTACGGGGTTGTCGTACGACGTAACAACCCGCGCAAGCTAGCTCATGTCGATAATTCATTCTCTCGATTCCCAGAGGGACGACGAATGTACACGGAACTCCATCGACTAAATGTTAGATAACACTCATTAAACTGACGAACTTCTGTAGTAAGACCTTGCTCCATGGCACCAGCCCGTTCGGGATGATGAGAACTAGGCGCACAATTTCATCGTCCTCTCCATTAGGAGTTCTGTTACACGAGGGACAGTTGTAGATTCGTGCATTAAGGCTAATTGTGCAAACGTGCGAAAGAGCTGATTTTCTTGCCGAGCATAAGACCTTGTCATAAGAATTAGCTACTTTCTCGCGCAGACAAAGAGCGGAACGAGGAAGTTTAATCGATTTATTGCCGGTTCAACTGGGATTGTTTGTTACTTGCCAAACCCACTCTTTTACCTGCCTCGATGAAGAGTGGGTTTAGCGCTAGTGACAATTCGTGTGGCCCGGACAGTCCTCGAATTATAGTACTGTCTTTCGCATTCGCATTCACAGGACTATGGCTGGCTTAAAAACCTAACAGGATTCTTCTCCTCGGATGACTGTGGCAACCTTGTCCTTTGCCGAGTAGTCGCTTATTGTTACCTCTCTGAGTGAAAGTGAATCCCCGTGATTGCTCGTGTCACGCTTCATTCCAATTAATGCAATTATATCGGTAAAGGACTTAATTAGAAAACGTATCTTACACGATAATAGGCTAGCGTCCTGGAAATTGCGACAGTACTCTTGGGTAATAGTGTTTTTCCCGGTCTATTAGAGCCCACTCTAGCTCGCAATTCTGAAAACTAATCATCTTATTGGTCTTATAAATTGCAAAAATGCAAGTCCCCATTAAAAGCTGAGTGCCACAGGTGGGTACAGATAATCGCTTATACAGAGCGCCGCTTGATCAAGTATAGGTGGTCGTGTGAAACCTGCTACACACATCGAGGGTTCACGGAAACCCATGGTAAACACTATTATAGTTACCAGTAAGAATCCAAATTACGCAAGCGATCACGAAATGCGAACTCTTTTCACGATTGATGTGACGCATGCGGGGCTGGGCACTTTTTGCCCAGGGCCGATCGTCGCCTAAGGTGGTTTTGTCACGCCAGACTAGGAAACCGCGACGACGGCGACGTCGTTACGAAGACTTTCTCCAGCCGTACGAAGCGAGCCGTGCACCTGCACGCACGCAGGCCAAATGCACTTACGAAAGTGCCACTGGGAAATATCTGAAGTAACGCAATGTTTACACGATCGAGAGACACTGGAACCCCCGCTTGATTGGATAACGGACTCCCGTCCCCGTTGTCGATAATTCCATTAGACGACTGTTATCTCAGAGTGGCTTTCATTGCAATCCGATAGAAATTCCTCGCCCGATACTATTCTGACCAGCTGACGCAATGATCGCTTCATGGAAGAATGCTCCAATCTCTGTTCTCCACGTTCACAAAGAGGCTATAAGACTTCTTTATTCCGTGAGCGAGTTTGACGGAGTGGTTTGTTATTGCGGTTTCCTATGCTGTTTAATCACTTCGTTTCCTCGTCTCGCGTTACGCGGGCGTTGCCTTTCCTCGGCAGCGGACAAGTGAGACAAATTCGACTTATTTTTTTCCCTTATGAAACAGGATATCCTGGCCACCACCATACGCATTCTATACGAAATCGACATTTTTTCCAGAAATTACTTGGAGCCGCTTGTAGTAACGGGTGAATGCGAAATCGGACATAACTAAAGTCTTTACACGCATCGCTGAATTGCCTTTCACTCAATTAAAGAAATCGCTACATAATAGATGTCACAATTATAATGAAGTGTAAATATGTAGAAATGTATTCGTAACTATTTTGTACAAGAACACATTTCAAAATACTTTAATTTCATAGTACCCACATTGAAATCATTTGCGTGTAGAATGCCGAATAAATGCTATCTGGTCGGAGCAGAACGGAACCCTTTCTTTTCACTTTAAAACGTGCCGCTTCACTTCCCACAAATCAGTAGCTAGCCAGCGTACAATTGCGGAGAAACTCGACATTTCTTTCCGATGTTATGCAAAAATGTACCCCCGCCATTTCTGCCATTGTTTGAGGAGCTCCTTCGATGGAGTTTCGATTGCGAACAGTACTCGCGAAATCCTGGGACCAGCAGGACCCAAACTTGCTAACTCCGAGAGTACGCCTGACTCGAATTGGGACTTATATATCTATATTGAGTATGAATGGGTATTCGAAATGTCGAGAGTAAATAACGCCTGAATAGCAAAGACAATGTGTCGTGGAAGTCATAAAAACCAGCAATAAAAGTGATTACTTCGAGCAACTACATTGTGTGATAATTCAGTGTATAAAGTGCAGACACTTTTTCCTTCATAAAAAGTGTCCAAGACTTGACAATGTCGCGTGCCAGCATACTTTGGATTCTGGTCTTACATCTCACTCTGTCTTCAGTCCTTGCTTTTCCCGAAGATGTCGAAGTATCATCCGAGTTCAGAAACAGTTACGAGCAGGCAGATGATGCGATAAATGCGACGGAAAAATTGCGTGATAAACGTGCGCTGGGACTGATTCTTTCGGGCTTGGCGCAAGTCTTCGGCTATACTCTGAGTCCAGTGCAACTGACTCTGCTGCCTAATCTGGATCCCGTAACATCGGCTCTTGGAGGATTGGATCAACCAGCAGCCGCACCTGTTTTAGCATTCCCTACTTCTCAGACTCCTCCTAATGCTGGAAAACCGACTTCTTCGGCTGCGCCTTCGCCAGCAGCGCCAGCATTGCCCGCAATTACTCCAGCTCCATCCCCTACGATGGCAGCGGCACCCAGGCAAAGAGAGACCATTAGATTCACTGGAGTCGTGAACTTCGGCAATGGTTCCAATGTCTTGGGCCACTTGCAACAGTTCGAAAGAATTTTCCATGGCTCCAGCACTACTCCTGCACCAGCAACAATGGCTACTCAAGCTCCTGCCACTCCTGTTACATCTTCATCAGCTTCAATGACGTCGTTTGATGCAAGAACACCCATTAATGGCAAGACACCTGTCTTGACACCATTCTTAGTGAAGATACCCTTACCAATTTCAAATACCGACTTGTCGACATACAGGAAAACAGCGGACGTGCTAAATTTATCTGTGGAGAATAAAGAGATCTTCGACGGTAAGGATGTAATGAAACCACCATCGCTACCGAGGATAATTAATCCTCATCTACGTATCAGCGAACCACCATGGAAAAAGCACCACGAACAAAGAATAGCTCAATTGGAGCGTACACAGGAAGAACATGCTGAGAAGTTGAAGGACAGAGAATACGAAAAATCTCAAGAGAGAAATGTTAATGATAGTGGGGAGAGGAGCGGAGAAACATATAGTAATCATAAAATAGAAGCAATCAATGATGATCAGAATGATGACTGTAACTGTAAAGAAACGAATAGCGAGACATACAGAAGTAATCCCTCGAATCAAGACGAGGATTCGAGAGAGAAATATCATAGTTCAGATAAGACAATTGATTATCCTGCTACCCACAACTCAGAAGATTCTTCTGAAAGTGGGAATCACAGGGGAAGCCAACAGTTGCAAGATCATAATGCCATTGGCATCCATAAACCATTCAAATTTGGGGAACCACACCCATCTCAAATTACACTGACTAATTATACTGGCATACAGCCTAATCATCAATTGCCTATCGGTGATTACTATGATAAAAATCAACCAGAACAAATTCGAAATAGTTATGGAGAAGTCTTGGAGGACGACTACTTGGAAAAACTGCAGAATCCTCAGGGAAATAATTATAAGAGTGAGAACTCTGATAAAGACAATTATGCCTCCAAGGAGCAGGGAGAAAGGGGAAGTTCTGCTAAGCAATCTGAGGAAGATGATGCTGTTGCAAGGCTCAGGGAGGAATATGGCCTCCCTGCACCTGAAAGTAAATATGAGGAGTATAACTTGAACGAAAACTACAATACAGATCGAAATGATCGGAAAATAGCCAGAGCACCCACTGCAAGATTTACTGGAAGAAGACATTATAATAACATTCCAACGAGAGTGTTGAAGACTCCCAATAATTTCCAAAATAGCAATGATGCTGATTCAAGTGAAGAAGCAGAAAAGCTGAATCAAAACATGGAGTTCCTCAAATACTCAGCTCATAAGGCTCCAGTACAATTCTTGTACCAACCTGATGAGCTGGACAACACACATAGGAAGCAACCAGTACTTGCAAGTGCAAATATCTTAAATCATGAGTTTAACAAAATATCTCCAAGTCAAGATACTGGTGTAGTAAGAATGAAATTAGATGATTTAATGCCTAAGTTCGGACTGTCTCAGCCAGCATTACCTAGAAAACTTCATGAAGGTGAGGAGAAAAAACTACAGCTTTGGCCAGCACCTTTTGACATAGCGTTTGATAGTACTGAAGTAAAAACTCTTTCTGCAGATCCACGATTTGCTTTAAACCATTTACTGCCAAGTTCTTATGAGGAGCATGGAACTTCGAGAAAGCCATATGGAGCTTTGGTGGGTCCCACAAGAGGTTTTCACCAGAAGCAACAGACAGATCCAAGGAGTGGCTATAATTATTTGGGTGAGAAGTTGCCACCCCCAGAATCTAGTCTGCAACTTCCATTGGGCCAAAATAGTTACGCTGGAGACAGAGTGATTTTACGTTTTGGGCAACCTGCGAATAAAGATGCATCTGTAGACTCAACTACAGAAGAAATCCAAGGTATCCTTAGACGTTACAGGCATGAGGCAACAGAAAAAAGAACTGGGAAAATTAATCTCATGGTAAATCCTTCTTCCCCAAAAGAAGTTAGAAGCGAATCAACTCTTAGTCAAAGTGCTTCCACTTCGAATGGGAAAAAGGTTCCAAGGCGAAGACGTATTCGGCCCAGTAACAAACAATCTGATTGGAACAGTAGTCGCAATAAACGGAATGTTGAAACTGATTCAACCTCAAAGAAAAGAGAAAATGATCAGAACTCAAATGCACCTGCAAAGACTTCCACATCTAAGAAATCTTTTTATGATCCAAAAAGCGCACATGACTTTTTTGGTTTCAGTAAGAATGATTATAGTTTTGATGATGAGGAAAAGACTGCTGACTCAAGCAATCCAAGTTCCAAAAAAATCTCTGAAGAAGAGGAGGAAATACTTGGTTTTATTATACCAGAACCATCACCATACAAATATGATGAAAGTATATCAAAGTTTACTGATGAATCAGAAACAAAACCACTTAACGTTAAAGTTAAAGAATACAGTAATAAACTTGCCACACTCAAAGTTCATCAACAAAAGCAGGATAGTCCTAATGGACCAGTTAGATATATAGATTTTGTTCGTAACTTATAAGTTGTTGATTCATAATGGAATTCAAGTTTAACGTACAATAAAGAAAGCTGAATGTTCCCAATTTTGCACCTGTTGTTATCACAATGTACGTGTGTACATTTTAACTGTTGTATTTGATGGATAAAATGTTTATTTCAGAAAATCAAATTTATTGTGTCTTTCAATAATGTGATTGCCATACCCCTTTCCCCATCCAACAGATTTACCATGCACATGCAATTTGCAATTATATAGTTAAGAAAATTGCATAACACGTACCATATCCGATGCTGCTGGTGACTTTTGGAACATTTGTTGCAGGAGAAGCGTGAAGAAGTGAATAGGCAGTACGAGCTGGAGAATAAGATGACAGATATTCTCGAGAATTTGAAGACACGATTGCTCGTCGAGTAAATCGTACGCTCAACATTCACCACATATCACATCCGACATTTCGTATCAAATATTCTTATTTTTACGTAAGCTATTTAAGCAATAACGCGGAACGAGACGGAGGCAACTGTGCGCCAAAAATCCGCGACGGAAACTATCGTTATTTCGAATTTCCTCGATGGTAGCAATCGATTCTCGACTCGATCAAAAATGGCGACCACGTAAACCTATGAAGTTGGTTAAAAACAATGTCAGGACCTCTGCATCATAACAGATGTATATAATCGATGAATTAAGAAGAAAAATAAACACTAATTAAAAAGAAGCATGACGGAAGAATCTCAAACGATTGACAGTGGTGGACTTGACCCGAGACTTATTCAAATTTTACGAAATGTGGGTGTTGGACGCAGACCAATGGATGACCCCTTCTTTGAAAATTCATATAATACTTGCAAAGTTTTTCAACGATTGGGGGTAACGGCCGATGACGAAGAGGAATTATGCCATGACGTGTAAATAAAACATATTTTCTTCTCTATGTAATCGTCTTGTTATCTTAAAATAAAACCTTCATTTTCAGTATCGAGGAGTTCACATGCTATGTGACAGGATGTAAATCAGTATTTAACACTTTAGTAGAATTTGAAATGCACTATAATGCGAAACATAGATATGTCTGTACAGAATGCAAAAAGACATTGCCTAGTCCAAGAATTCTAGACATTCATATACAAGAGACACACGATAGCTTTTTCCAAGTGTTATCCACAAAGCAACCTATGGTATGCATGCAAAATTCACCCAGTAACCTTGAGAGTATTTAATAACATACTTAATCTTTGCAGTACCAATGTTTTGACTCAGAATGTGACCAGAAATTCAGTGATGCGTTTGAACGAAGAGAACATTGCCTCATTGTACATAAGTATCCTAAGCACTTTAGATTTGACAACACAAGGTTTTGGAAGAACAATAAGAATTCAAATAAGATGGAATGTGAACAAATGGAGACTGGTGCTGATAAAAAACATATTGAAAAGCATAAGAAGATGCATCTGAATAAGAATCAACGTAGCAAGATGTTCTCTACAGCAGCTAAATCTGTACCTGTACCTAAGACTGATAATATGACTACTCAGGTAAATCCTGTACCTCCCAAAATTTTATCTGCTGCACTAGCATTTGTACCAAGGCAAGTTCAGAAGTCTTATACAAAGGCATTAACAAAGAATCAAAGTAATCCCCAGAATGTTCTTGAAACAAAATGTATGTCGGACCTAATGGATTCGCTACCTGAATGATGACTATGTCTAGATAGCTTAATTTTATACCTATGATGCACAGGGAATAGGGTAAACTTTTTAACATGCGACAAATTTGTAAAAATGTTCGATTTTATTATAAATATATTTTAAATATCGTAACAATGTCCTTATGTACAGGTATCGGCTGGTACCTCACTGCTCCCAATGTACCCTACCATACACTCTTATTTACAGACTGGTTAGAGTGAAAAAAAACTTCGTAAGTCACACACATACGTGTTCCTGGTAATATTATAAGTACGCACGAAACTTTTACAAACATACTTAATACACTAAACTTTGGATAAAGCTAACGTCAAAAACTCTCCTAAGGATCGGACTTTGTCACCTTGCAAGCATTCTCATTCGAAAGTAATAGTTTACAAAAACCTTCCAATCAGAATAGAAGTTACGAAATATTCACAAAAGAAGTTAATCAAAGTCATTCTACGATCTTGCAAGAGCAACTAATAATTTCAAACCGGCATCCCGTTCGCGGGGCCTTCCAGCAATAAAAATAACAACAAGCTCCATCTATAGGCGAGCACGAGAACTATGTCGAATAGACCATACACCTCAGTTTCGCGGTTTCGTTTCTAAGCGCGACAAGTTCGTACTTGAGCTTCATATTTTCTTGCTCGAGAAACGCTGCCCGAATTGCGATCTCATCCTCCTTGGCCCTTCGAGCATCGCGCGAACGTTTCGCCGCCTCGTTGTTCTTCCTCCGTCTCTCCCAGTAAGCGGCGTCCTTCTCGTCTACGGTACTAGTGGGTAAGCCGGGACTCTTCGTAACTCGTCGCATCTTGATGTTCGTGCCTTCGTTCGAACGTCTCACGGAATCAAGCATTCTTTTCCTGAACTCAGAGTAAGCTTCGTTCGAATTCGGGTCATACATCAATTCGGCAGTGCCCATTGTCAAAGACAGTGGATCCTTCGGGTAAGCTTTGAACGGCCGTGGCGCTTTTTTACTGCTTTCAGTTTGCACGCCTGGCGGCGCCACTTCACGTTGGTAAATTGGCGCGCTGGTTGTCGTCGTGGACGTGGCGGGTGCACCGACGATTTGAAGTTGATTGTTTTGTGCAAGTAATCCCGGTAAAACTGTGGGCACGATCGGCATCGGGATGTTCATCGGGAGTGTCGGAAAAGTGCCTGGTTGCTGGAGCAATGTGTTGGTGGCCGGGCAGTTGTAGATCGGTTCGTACTTCGTCTTTTTCGGCGAGTCCGATTCAGACGGCGGCGTAACCATAAAACTGCGACCCTCGAATGGACTCTTCCGCTCAGAATCCGCGAAATTCGCGGGCTTCTCCGATTTCAGCATGCTTGCTGGTAAATTCGAGCATGCTTGTGATGTGATTGTACTCGTGTGGTTGCTGGAAGATGGTGGACTTGTCTTCTTGCAAGAAAGATCGAGAACCGGCGGCTCCAGCGTGCTCCTGATAGAATCCCCTTTCATGTTGGAAGTGAAGTCAAGGGCTTCTTCGTGCATCGTCTGCATTGTCATCTGACTGTATGGCTCCATGTTAATTCAACCTGAATCTGAAATGAGAGTAAGTTATTAGTACTCTTTGCACGACTGCATGTTTAGTAGCTGGTTAATATATATACATAGATGCATGCGCATGTCAAATACTGAGGCAGTCATACTTCTTTGAAAAGACGAAGCAAAGTATGTAATACTATTTCTATACTCTATTAAGAAACTAATGTGTTGAAGTCGACTGTAATGACTCTCGATGTGATCGAAAATGGAAAGTTCAGATATACTATGTTAATGAGTTATAACTGCGTCGCAAGATATCCCATGTTAAGAGATCTGTTCAATCTATAAATTACTTTATATTGTATTGGTAACTAATACTATTGCAAACACTATGTACGATCACCGCGATTAGGAATCTAAATTCCTGCACTATCTCAAAATATTCAAGGGTACTGAATTTGACACTTTCCTTCCACTCGCATATTTATAGAATAAGTAGGTAAATTTACCTAATAATTAATCCAAGGGCACTGAGAAAGCACTGGTATCACAACACTGACGCGTACGTTCGAGTGATGCTCGTTGAAACTTCCAAATGAACAGCGTAAGTCTGTCACTGTCGACAAGTTTGGTTTCGGGCAGGATGGTTCTTCCGTGTCCGAGGAAATCGTGTTCGTCAAGCGACTCGCCAAAATCGTTTTGAAGGCCAAGGGTGTAGTTTCGCTTATATACTAGGCAACCCTTGCAAGGTCTGGGGTAGGAGGGCTTCTTAGAAGGGAAGTGGGGGTAGCTTCGGCTGACCATAGCGCCGGGGTCGGTCGGGCACGCGTTCGCCACTGCCCATTTTCGAAATATTTACGAATGGCCTCGTCAATACCACTGTGGGAGCACTTTCTCACGAACGGAATACATACAGGGAGATCTGGTATTATGAGTACGATTAGCGAGAACCCGTGCTTTCGGACTTATCGGTAGCAATCGGTAGATCAGAATTAGGTAAGCAGCATGTAAGTAAATACATGATTTGGGAAAATCTAGGCCATAGAATTGCCAAATTATCAAAGCGAGCATTTTACTTTTCCCGTGAAATTATACTGAATTAGCAGTAAGGCCTAATTAAAGTAGTCAGGTAAACCGAAATAGCTTCCGAATTTACTGGGAGAGAGCCTGTGGCCCGGCCAAGGCGAGGGTGGAAAGCTCGAGTTATGTCGAAATTTATAGCACTCGGCGATTATACAATTTCCGGGATAAATCAAGCTGCCACCGTACCTGTCGGGAGCGAGTAAAAGTGTCGCCGGTGAATGACGAGCTTGGTCGCAGGAGCTCCTTGACCTCGGAACAATCGAATCCCGCTAAATTAATCCGTTCGGTCACTTCCCGCGGCGCAAGCGTGCCCTAGGCTTTCCAGAAATCCAGTTACCGGCTGGCACACTAAATCCTTCCTTCCTGCCTTGCGTTCTCGTGCATCCTCTTAAATCCTGCGTAAGGACAGGACAGGCGCGCACGCTTCTCACCCGTAAACTTACTGGCCGGGTATCGTAGCAACTCCGAGACATTTGGCATTACTCGAGCAACGTTTGGTAGCCGTCAGTTTGCGCGACCACGGGGTGCCCGGGAAATGAAGCACTCAGCCAAATGCGGGGGGGCCCCGGACCATCGGGGGCGACTGCACAACCCTTTCGCAGCTTTTCCCTCATGCAAAGACTCGCCTTTTCCATGGTACTCCGTGCTGACGCCTTTGTTTCTGGCCCGTGTCGCTTGATTTACGACTGCCACCAACACTCGAAAGGGATGCAGGCAATCGCGAATTTGCGTAAAGCGCTCATAAATTAGCTAGCGAAAGCGTTGCGGCCGAGTGAAATTTGCGAAATTTTGAGATGTTCGGACGAGCGAACGAACGGCATCGGACAGTTCTCGTACTCTCTTCCACCTTCGGACATATTGTTATTGATGGATCTTCAGGCTGCATCTCTCGTTAGGAGTGGTCGGCATATGGCTCCACCGCCGGAAGATCGGCCTTTCTCTGTCGGACCGTACGAGCTAATGGTTCTTTCTGCCAACTGACCACGCGCCGCTATCTTTCGTGGGCTTCAACGCCCACTTTTACCCTTCAAATCTGCAAGTGCGCAATAGTTATACTTATTTGTTACACTTTAACATCAGCTAGTTTTACTCGAGTGGTCGTGCGACGGCTGTACCCATAAGATGTCTTTTGGGAGAGGGTAGCCTTAAATCGGAAGGTATGGGAAACGCGGAAAATTGGGAGAAGCGAGGGAATTGTAAAGGAACAGTTATTCCCTTCGATACCGGAGAAGTCTCATTATGGGATCGAGCGGCGATCACGCCAAATTTAGCTGTCCATTTCGCAGGACCCCGTTAAAGCGTCGTGTCATCCATAGAAATGCACCCGGCGCTCATTCAGCGCACCGCCTTCGTTCCCGTGTATACAAATTTTTGCTCTTTTGGCCACATAACCCACATTTCTATGGTGCGGGGACGACCGCAACCCGTTATTTGCGATTTTTCCCGTGACCGTCGTTCTACGTCTGCTTGAAAGGCCCCTCACCATTTGCATCTGCTCCTGACGTACAACCAGGCACACAAACCGCCTAACGGTACGGCTATGCAAACCTTGCCGGGGACTTGCCGCTGAAACGTTTCAATCTTCCACACTCAGGCACCCTTGAAATTGTTTAAAATGCCGACTTCTCAATTTAAGAGCAATTCCAATGCTTTCCCAGCTTGAGCCGCAGGCACTAGCTCGAGGCTACTCATTACAATACAGGATACATCAGAATTCTGTAAATTCGTATCTCTGCTCAATGTCGTTTGGCACTTTCTTGTTGCCTGAGGCTCTCCAAATGCAAGGCACTTATCGATGCCGCAAGCTATTATCAATGATCTATTATTGCAACATACTGTTAGCTAACGCGAACGTCAAAGCGAAAGCATCACGAATGAAAGTATTGCACTTTCATTTCGCCAGCGGGAAATATAGCATTTGGGGAAAGCGGTATGCCGTGCAAGAAGCAAAATTAATAATGGCTTTCGGAGCTTTTACCTACCCATTCTATCGGGTTCGATTGGTTATATACCAGGCCAAAAATTCTTCGAAGGTGTTTTAATCCGAGTGTTAATTTTCCTGAAAATTAGACAGCTCGCTGCTGTGAGTTCAAATTGGCCGAGGCTGCATACCTCCCATAATCGAGAGGCCGGTTAATTTCTGGAGCGGTCAGTTTAGTACGAGCCCTATTTAATGGCTGGTCATAATCGATAATTAGTAGAGGCTGCTTTCAGCAGACTGCAAATTAGATTGACCGCGGATTAACGAAGTGAGTAATGTGCGCTCTCCAGGCCACTCAGATGGTTGGCGGATTAACGAGGGCAAGCGGGCAAGTTTAGAAAATTGCCAAGTTTATTAACACCGTAAGGAGGCCGTTTCAAGGAAAATGGAATTTCCTGGTGGTTTCAATGGGCAGTTGTTCCACTAACAACAGGGACGGCACGGATTAAAACAGCCCTTTTCCTTAAATATTCAATGGACGAAGTTCTGCCGAGGGGGTCGTCGACCCCCGAAGAGGCTTTGACTTTTTTCTGAACTTGATTCCAATAACACGGGAGCAAAGCGGGGGCAAAGTCGGTCATATAAAGTGTCAATAGACATTGTGTGGCTCGTTCTGTGAAAAGGCAAAATGCCTTCGGTGTTATTAACGGGAATATCGGGCCAAGTGAGACTGGCAGGTAGAAGGTGTAGTTTCCCCATAACGTGCAATAAAACCTTTGACTGCTCGGGCAGTTCATTAACAGCGCGACGACCGTTTTGCCGACTCGCCAGGCCCTGAGGCAATCTCACACAAAGGTAACAGAGAACGCTCAGCAGAACCTCGTTATAGCCTCTATGGATCGGTACTATTTAATTAAGCCTCCCTAATAAAGATGCGAGGATGGTCCGCGATTGAGCCCGGCGGCGTTTATTGCACAAGACCGGAGGCCAACCATCGGCAAGAATTGCATCGCTACCCTTCACTTGGGTTTTTACCTGGCATATATCCACACAGGCAACTGGATGTTTATCGTTTAGCCGTACTATACCTTGTGCATGATTCGTGAAATCATATCTATGGAAGTTGAAAGCTAGCTACTAACACCAAGATGGTTGTACTCGTTCTAAGCGATCGGAAGAACTCGCGGTAGGAGGTCCAGGAATGTGTCGGTGCGTTTTACTCAGCCATTAGGCCTTTTACTCAGAATACGACACCGAGAGACTGTCCAGAAGTCCGGCAAAAAAGGAGAGCTACCAGTCGAGAAATATAATAGCCGCAGACACATTAAGACGTACGATCTTGGGCGAGTGGTAATTACTTTTCGATTTATCTTGCGGCTTCGGACCACCGGCCAAGTTTTGCCAACAGACTTTCAAGATTTGCCTACTTCCGGTGGTCGCGCACGCCCAGCTCTCTTTCCCGCGGGAACCCCTTTCTTCCTTTCACTCTCTCGTTGGGACACTTCCCTATTTACGCCTCGCCGATGGATCGCAGGATACAGGACACGCCTTCCAAACGTTCTTCGAGAATAGTCCTCATCCTTGGCCGCCCAGTACTTCTTCACTCTGCACTACAGATGAATGTCTCCGTCAGTGGCAATCCATCGATATGTCTTACTCTGAGAAACGATAGTGCAGTCTCTGCAAAAGCATTATGCCTTCCCATGACGGCTTCATTCAACGGGGTGGTCCCAAGCTTTCACAGAGAAGAGGAGTTTGCAAATTTCTACCGGTATTAGTACACCGCGATGTGAACCAAATCTTTTTGTTTGAATGGAGAAGGGGGCGAGAGCTGGAGAGTCCTTCCGTAAGCTGGGAAAGGGGGAGGACCGCTGTTGTGTGTATACCAAATGTATCCAAGGACAAAAACTTTTCAGAGCAGATCACTCGGTGTCCGATTACTAAGCCCTATGGTAAAGAGTTGAGAGAGAGGGCAGTCGAAACCGTTTGCGTGCCATTTGTTTGAGAGTCTTTCAGGGATGGAGCACTCTGAGATTTGTGGCTCCTCGAACTCATTTTTGTTATTAGCAGTCAGTATTACGGACGAGACCGCTTGACAATTTCCGCAGTTGAATCTTCAAAGTTTCGGAACACTGAAGGAGGACTCGAAATAAGGCTTGATCTAGTCATGCGGATCGTCTATACAGCTTCGGACGAGAGGGTCTCGCAATACGCGAATGTCGGCGAGCACGTTCTGAAGGAGAACAATGCGCCGCGCGGAAATGCATATTGACAAAGAGACCGTGATTATTGCGGAAAACCGTAATAAAGCAACCGGTTCCTCTGTTAGTCGGTCGGTCAGTCGGGCGGGCTGGGCGAGGCTCCGGATACGCGTCGTCGAAATAAAAGGGCGAGAAGGTCGTAAAAGGCAACGCGCTTGGTGCACTCGAGGAGTCAGGTACATGCGCGCACTGCCGTCCAAGGCGCAACGCAATAAAAGCACTCGACGGATTTTCTACCAAGTAGGACAACTTGGGACCGCAGGCACATACCCTCGAAAAATGCCCGGCGACAGTCGTTGGTTTTTATTACACGTTCATCCTTTGCCGCCCTTTACAACGGGTGGGACCAACTAGGGGGAGGTAGGCTCGGGAGGGTTGCATGGATTAAGGGAAACTCGATTATAGCGTAACGGATTAACTTCGCCTGACTCTGAAAACGGTTTAAATTAGTTAACAACCGGGCCTCGACCGGCGTACGAAAAATCCACTTTTAGCTTGCCCTTCGACTCCTTCGAACCGGATTAAAGTAATTGTCGTAGCCCGCTCCTCTTTTTTTTTGTTAACCGGACCGGCCTGACCTCTATATCCCTTCATTTACCTTCCTAGAATCAAATTTTAGCTTCGACCAATATACCGGCTACTTCCTTTAACAGACTTAAGATTGTCCCTGTCAAAATGTTCGTAGCAAAAAACCACCTAGCCTTGTTAACAGGATCCCTGAGGTAATAGTACAGTTAACGGGATTGACGAAGGAACGCCCTGATACATACAGGTTAAAAGGTAACGGTCGGAAATTTAGATGTTACATCCACGATGTTTACATTTAAAAGTTCGAGAGCACGGTATTCTCATGGATTTGGGTCTACGCGTTGATATCTCCCAACGGATCTAAGAGCATTCCCAAAATGTAGGTTGAGCATCGGTCTTTGAAACGCAGTGGGATGTTGGTCAGCATGTCATATGGTCAATAGGCAGTGACCGCGTGGGTGGATGCAGGGTGCAGATGCGAAAGGCTAGCAGCCAACCCTTCCGTAATAATGCCGAAAAGAAGGGGGCTGTGCCCTGACCCTTTTCTCATTGTACCATGCGAATGGCAGAATGCGTTATTCCCCCGCTCTCGTGGAAGGCACAAGGTGACGCGTGGTCCAGCTAACGGTAAACTTCGAAAATGTGGGGGTGCACCAGTGATGAATCCGAAATGTGTGTCAAAAGGCCGCAATTTGTGATGGCGTGCCCTTGCGAGCGTGACCCCGCAAGGCCCTTTGCGTTTATTGATCACGAAAGGGTTGAACATGAATTTCCAACATAGAACTTTCCCTAGAATATCGAGGCTGTCTTTCATACAGTAATTGACATTCATCGACTCATTCGTACAAATGATATATCCTTTAAACTCTAGACGAAATTTATTTTTGCTTAACTGGGTGTCCTAGATCATATTTTCCACGCACACATCTTATGTTAACACCAGGAGTATCTTTCACTTTTCCGGGTCGCACCAATACTGTTTGATGCTCCTGTAGGGTATGACCAATTCCTAAAATCAGTAAGAAGCAGCATGGTATATTCCTCCCGGGTACTCACTATATACTACATATAGAAACTTTTATACGGGCTTTCTTTACCTGGGACGAAGGCAGTCATTTCTTTTCCCGTACTCAGCTTCACCACCACGCACTTTCTGTTCGCCGAGTTAGGTTTCTTCGGTTTCCTAATCACTACCTTTATGATTGTGCCTCTGGCGAATGGTTTCCCATCAAGGGGATTTCTTTTCTTCTTAGCTTGTTGGCGAGGCCCGTTGCGTCTGTGCATTTGTGATAAGGTGCTTCCTTCCCTGAATTGTTCTAGACCTTGGATCAATAGAAAAGGATTAAAGTTTAATTATCTTAATTAAATTAGAAATGTATGATCGATAAGTCAATTTACTAAAAGTAATCCTGGAAATAAGATTCCCCTTTCGCCAACAAAATTGCGTGAGGTGCCTAACGAAACAGGGTCTCACACTACGGAGAGTTAGATAGGAAAATAGGCAGTCCCCGGGGATCTTAGCGTCCTCGTCAAGAGCATTGTGAACGAGCCCGGGAAAATGGGGGACCCACTGGGCGGTAACGGTACCGGGAAACTGAAAACTCTTTCGCAAATAATCTTACGGGCCCTAAGAAAAGAGGGTCCCCGGCATCGAAATATCAAATATGACGGACGCTTGACATCTGCAAGCCGTCCGTCGAAAGATGTCCTTTCTCGCTCGGGCGTGTATAAGCTTATTAAGCAACATTGTTGCGAGGCTCGAGTCCCACCCCCGCGCAAAGTCCTGCGAACTTTACATCCAAGAAACCGACGTCGAATACTTTCGGGACTCGAATACCTTTGGGTGTAATCAAATAGGTTCCTAAAAGTCATACCCTAAAAGCATGAAGACTTGAGTAAACCTTTAATATGAAAGAACGAAGAAATGAATCGACCGGTAATGGAGTCGTGAATGGGCTTGGATCATTTTTCAAATTATTCGCAGATATACGCGACCGAGTCGGTTATCTACGGATCTCGAGAAAAATCTGCAAAGGACATCGTGTAATTTCAATGTTCTGGCTTTGGTCGTTTAAGTAAGATGTCAGAGATGACATGACAATTTCACTCGAGGCCCGGTGCCTGCCTCGTAGAAATATTTTCGATTCGAGGGAGCGTGGCCACCTTCTCCCCTACCCCTTTCTCTGTCTCTCCGTGCTAGTCGTCGAGACTGCACCATTGTTGTTCATTTCGAGATCTGGCTGACCACCGTCCGTCAATACGACAGATGTCCAAAGCCCCGGCGCTGCTAATCCGACCTAACTCGGACTTAACTAAGGCAAGAGACCAGCAGAACCTATTATGCATGGAAGGCAACCCCTTTTCTCGAAGATCAATGCGCAAGATTACATTGCGAAAATTTTCGACATCGTGGTTGCGCCTTTGTCGCATTTCAGCCCTAGCAGAAATTCTCGTTACGCTGGGCCTAAGCCTTTCTCGGGAACACCAAGATAATGAAGACATTCGAAAGTCTACCAATTTCCCTAACTTTTACACTCGTCGATCCTTGATAGAGAGTGGAGACTTTTATATCTCTAAAAAGAGCAATCGAAAGAGCCACAAAAAAGAAATGGAGAAATTGTGTTCACAGTCGTGAGAAGTTCTAGTGCCGAATGTGATAAAAGCAGAGCAGCTTCATTCAAAAGATATCGAGAGCATCGCTCTCTCCCACGACTGGTCTTTGTGGTTTCGCGAGAAAAGTAGGAACACGAGAATGTAAGAGTGGCAGCCTCGGGATCGGCGTTCCTTGCCATCAGACAGAGAGATCTCCTGTGACAACTGGTCAACCGCAAATGGACACGTCACCCCCTTCAATTCCCACCGATTTTCGCCTATTGGCCACGTTCGGAAAACCCCGTTCGCCCCGTCGCTCACGAATCCTTTTCTTGCGAAGAGTGGCCGGATCCCTTTTTGCATTTTGGGATCTCTCTCTTGCTTTCCTTTTCTCGGACTGTCTCGCTTTCTCCACTGTCAAGGATCAAAGAGGTAAAGGGCTGCGTGCGCTTTTAGGAGCCACGCGCATTTTCGCGCGCGAAAGAATGCCAAAAGACGAGAGGATATCGCGTCTCACCGACCCTTTTTGGATCTCGGCCACCCCGTTCAGCCGGGCAACCGGACCATAAGGAGATGCGTATCTCGACCAACTGCTTACAGAAACTCGAGATGTCATCGGACTGTCCTTTAGAAATGTCCGACCTCGTTACGCTTATGACAAAAGTAAATAAAGCCGGTGGCATTTCGCACGATTTCACGTAAAATGCCCGGTATTCTCAGCTTATCCCGAATTGTTACCTCCAATTTTGGATACCTCAATTTTGAGTGAACTTTATTCCTGAATAACGCGACTTTTGTTAAATGTAATAAGTTAAATATTCTTATCCCCCAATGCTATAAGAATATAGAATTAGTACTTGTGGAACGCTTACCTTGGAACAGGTTGCCCAAACATGATCTGGTGTTATTTAAAATACTTCCCGGGGAGTAATGCAAAAGTTGTGCATTTCCTGTAACAGTGAACATCAATACTCTCTTACTGAGAAACATACTGAATTTTTTAATAAGCTATCGTAAGTACGGCGCTGTATACTAGCAGCTCAAGTAGTAAACAAAGCAATTTCGAAGGACATTCCGACTATGAGAAATTGACACATTATCAAAGGAGGTATGCGCCGAGCTCGAAAACTATTTATACACACTACACCGAGTGATCCGATGAAAAATTAATGGAATACGGTGTAAAATTCTCAATGAGTACTAGAGGAGGTTATCGAGGTTAAGAAATCGAGAGAGTGAATTGTGTGCATACGGAATAACGGTCATACCTGCTATGGAATTCCCAACGCAAGCCTTGGCTATGCGCATTACACCTCTGGCCAAAGCGTTCATATTCAACACAAATAACGTTAATTTTTCCTAATGACTATCTATGCTTGGCAATGTGCAGGCATTCCTCCATTTACTGCGCGGATGCCTGGTGGCACGAATCCTAACTACTTTCGACCACTTATGCTACGACAGATAAAGTGAACTTCTAAGTTATCGCCTCAACTTCAACACGAACCTTCAGACTATTTCTAATTGGTCTAGCGAGATTTTACATTGCCAGTCAGAGTATGGCGGGTTAAAGGAAGGGTGAAGTCAAAATGAATATAACGAATTATCGAAAAGTAGACAAATTTATTTCGGAATTGTACACAGTAGTGCAGTAACTCTAGTTAAGCAGTACGCCTATCGTACAGAGACATGATAGGGAATACCCATGGTGGATGTCAAAGACGAGGAGTACTGCTTCGTTAATATCCATGGCCATATCCACCGTAGCCGTGTCCGAAACCGTGTCCGATGCCACCACCGATGCCACCACTGACGCCACCACTGACGCCACCATAGCCACCGTAACCCCCTACGGATCCATGTCCAAGACGAAGGGATCCTCCTGAGTGGAGAGGTGCACTATATCCATGAGAAATGGCAATCGGAGCACTGTAGGAATGAGAGTACGCGGCGGGTGCGGCAATTGCGTGACCCCCGAAGTGACCGCCCGATCCAATTAAATCACCACCGCCATATCCGTATCCTGAAATTAAGACAGTTCTTTCCCATGACATTTGACTGGTCAAATTATCCTGGCTATTGACTAACTCCGAATCATAACGGAAATCATTATAGGTCACGTTCGAATGCTGGGTGTCCTGTAATTTGCAGATTGTCCGACAGTAAGGACGCAGTTATTATGTTATTACGTTGCCTGATTGAGTTATTTAGACTGAAACTGGAGGTGTACAGATTGAAAATAGTACGTCGGAAATGCCCGAGATTTTTAACATCGTTACATGACATTATGATCAATGAAGAAAATTACAAATTTATAAATGTTATTGAATAGAAGTTGTCTTGCACGTAAGCAACTTAGAACCGTGAAAATAATGGACATTCTGTAAGTTGGATTCTAATTATAAATCTGGAAGAAAGCGGAAATCTAGTTTCCGTAACTGCATATGCAGAGAGATCGAGTCACATAACATTTGGCACACTATGGCTTTAGAGATCGATTAAGTAATAAATGGGAATGCGACAAACGTGTGAGTTACGATGGAAACCAGCGATCGGTGGTCGCCCTATTAAAGGAAGTTTCTTCAGTTACCTCCGTAACCCAGTCCCGCGCCGCCTAATCCTCCGTGTCCTAATGCTCCTAATCCTCCGTGTCCACCACCGTAGCCATAGCCGTATCCGAGAATTCCTCTCTTATCTTGCTTCTTCGTTTCTACTGCTTCCTCGCCGTAGATGGGAGATACCAAGGCGATGACAGCGATGAGAATCTGCAACGAGAGTGGGTCCCCAAAAGAACCGTGTAGATCGAAAGACAAACAACTCGCGTTAATGACTCGATAATCAACTCATTAGATCACTGAAGCATAAAGCAATTTGAAACTGGTCCGGACCAGACAAGAAAATAGAAGTGATGTCAAAATGTAATCAGTTAGAGTGTAAAGTAAATAAGAAATCGAGGAATTAGTTACTAATTTGTCAGAACTTAAGGCCCTTCCTTAATTTTAGTTACTCACGATGGCTTTCATGGTGATTCTGCGTCGGTAGTGAGTTTCCTATTGAAACTGATGCTGATACGAGGAGTCACACCCCCTTTTATAGTACCAGACTGTTTCGCCGAGGTACCACACTCCGCAGCAGAGTTTGTTCGTGTGTAGGTGTGTGGTGTCACGCAGAACACCTTCCTCCGTTACACAGAGGCGTACTAGCTTTGCACGTAAGCATCGCTCTTAGACACAGCATCCGTCTGGGGGGTGCAGAGTCGTAACCCGCGGATAGGTCTGCACCGCACCTTTCTAAAGCAATTTTTCTTGGGAAAGAGTCCGCCTCGAAATTTCTTTGTTACGAGAACTGGCCAACGACGCAGCAAGATACATACCGGGGGCAACAGGACTTGAGTGGTCAGTAGTCCCACAGAGATAGATTGGTGGGAAATAAAAATTATCCATAGCGGTGTATAGTGAACGGTCGCGCCACCAGGATTGTTTAGCGAAGATGAATGATTACATCTAAAGCACCTGCACGTGTACGAGGGCAGTGCGGCACGCTGCCAATCATTGCCTGTACCACTTCCCATAATGATATCTTGTTATCGCAAAAATCGACTCGTTTCCCTAAGAAAAATGGAATGTTTTTATTACCGGTGTACAATGCACCATTGGTTAGAGCGAGCTTGAAGGATCGATGAGTAAGCAGTCATGGGAATATTACCAAGCCTCACCGATCTAACTAGAGGATCTAGTACGCTGCAGCAGTGTCCTCTTTCCCTGATGCGGACACTTTCTTTTTTTGGACGATAGATAGATTTCGTCGACGATGCCTCCGCCGCGGGACGCTTGCTCCTCTTTCTCTCTGTACATCTCGAATTTCATAGCCAGTGCAAACTTTCACTGTTTCACGCCACTAAGGGGTCGGTTTTCGGTTGCGGCATTACGTAAAAACGCGTATCGCCTTTTCTCCGACAGTCGTACATCGCGTGTAGGTTGTGTAGTTCCTTCTGCTATCAAGAATCATCAGTATCACACTAATGCTCCTGAGACGACATGAGAAGGGAGTACCAGAAATCGTCTTAAATTACAAAAAAGTACCGCGGCTCACCGATGAACGCCACCGGAGAAGGAACAGTCGGAAAAAGGTGTGAGTTTTCGCAATTGGTAGGATTCCGCTGTCCTGTAAATCGGTGACTTAATAGACATTATACTACCTTATTCCCAAATATGGCCTAGCACCTATGTGACCGTTACGCGACGGCCGTTTTTTTCCGCCCGCAAACTTTTCCTCCTGTCCGGTGTAATACGGATCTTACGCAGTAGTCGGCACCGTGGTCTTTCCCTTTGGCTAATGGTGGTTGTATACGTCATACTAAATATTGCTTGCGAAAGGAGCGCGAGAGCGCAAAGGTCGCTAGAGACGTTCTTGTGCAAGCCTGCGAATGAGTCGAATGAAGGGTTGCCATTGGCACGGCCCCGCTTTAACCCACGACGGCAAATATCGTCAGGCTCGATAAGCGGCTGACTTCGAGGCCGCTGCAAAGCCACGAGCAGATCGCTCGGAGTGCGGCAAAGCCTGATAAATTACGGGCGTGTTTTATCCTCGGCCCCGGAGAACTCTGCCCACCAGAGATCTACGATCGCTATTATTAGCGAGATAGCGCTTGATCGTAACCACCACCCACGTATTATTTAGGGCTCCACTCTCTCACAAAAAAATCGACGTTTAAACCGGGGGCAAAACAAACAGCCAAAAATTCGACATCCAGTTTCAACAATGTGTAGAAGCTTATTGAGAAGATAGTATCGTCTGATTGCTACCTTTTCCTATGTTATTATTCTATTACGATATAGTTCGGTTTCAGTCTTCTATTAAAGTGATACGTCCGTTCCAGGAACTACACTCTAAAAATACGGAAGGTTAACAAACTCTCAAAGGGGTTGAAAGTACCAACATCGCACACAAGTCATTTTTGTTCTCCGGAACTTCATATTCGATAAAAAATCATAAACCTATTCAGACGAAATCAGTCACAATGAAAGGGGTGGGACCAATTTTACGTTAATATTTAGCGAGTAGATGATTTACCTCTGAAAGCATTCTACTTCAGTAACAGTCATCAAGTGTCCGACCGAGAAATCTGTCGATCTCTAGGGTAAAACCACATGTATACTTACCATCATTCACACTCCGACTGGTAGAGGGCGCTAGTTTACTCGAACGGAACATTGCCAGTTGCAACCCTAAGTGCAAGTGTACTCTCCATTGCGAAACGCAATACTTTCATTTCGTTCGCAAAGGACCTATAATAACATTAGGGATAACTTTTGCCACTTTCGGGATACATTTTTTATATCGTCTGGGGCAATAGGGTTTGCAAGAAAATTGATGCTCGCATGTCCAGTGAAATTGCCACGAAAGAAGCCTCATAAAAACGCCCGTTTCGCAGTAAAAACAAGAGGCAGGCAACATGAGGCAATGGGAGGTATAGAGTGTAGCAGTTAACATACAGCAATTATAACTTGGCGCCGGTAGGCCTGAGTGAGGGTGCGACATTATCCAACCCCCGGAGGTAGCCAGTTCTATGAGCTCAGCTTGGCGTGCTCAACCCTTCGTGCGTGCCCATGGGAACCGTAAACTAATGGTGAAGCTGTGTAGCCAAATCGTATCTTCGTCGGTATTGCGGTGTATCTAACGCAACTTCCAAAATAATTTGGGATTCGCTCCACTAAACAGCACCCTTTGAAGCATAGGACTACCCTTATAAATAATAAAGTACGCGCGAAGTAAAGAGACGTCGAGTAGCCCCAATAGAGTAATAAAACACCGGGCCTAACAAACTTCGACCAGCGCATAAATTTAGCTCTAAAATTTCACCGGTAAAATTAGGAACTCACAGACTTTTTGCTATACGGACTGAAATAGGTTCGTATCCGGTTTGTTTTTGAAATTGTTATAGGCCATTCAGCGCGCACGTTTCCTGGAAAAGTACGAACATAGGAAGGTGTTGTAATGGTTTGAAGGGTATAAAAGGCTTTAAGAAAAAGCTGGTTGGCAATGGAATCATGTTGTGAGTGTGAATACAGAGGCAAATTTCTCTCTCCATCGCGAGATAAGAAAGTGCTGCGTTTTTATTCCCAGTGCATGAAGGTAGTTGCTTGCATAGTCCGTTAACGCGGCCTTAGTACGAAATGCGAGTGGCGCTATCTTATTGAGGCCAGTCCACTTCGCGCTGTCATTAACTTCTGCGAGAAAGAGAGTGCTTAGTATCTTGGTTACATATCTGCTTGGCAATATCGTGATGAATCATGCGAATTCCCTTCGCAAAGGCACTTACGCGTTACTTCGCGATAGAACCTGACTCCCTGGAAGCTGGAACCTATTACGAAACCCGATAAACTCGAAGATTCAGGGCAGCTTCAGAATGCCAGTGCTTCATTGAATTTCTTTTGCAGAATGCGATGTTGAAAAGTAAAACTCAAAATAGACTAGGATTATTCGTGAATGAGGTAACGACGACAGGAGGGTAAAGAGATCTTGGGGTGGCGGGAGGGAAGACAACCATATTTTGGGATTAGACATTAGCGAGTAGCCCAGCGCTCCAAGCACCGAGAGAGATGATTGTAAATCTTCGGGCTAATCCTCCGCTAATCCTCTCGTAACAGGGACATATTTTCATTGGTCCAGGCATACACAGCCCCTTGCCAGAATACGCGACCCTCTTTTGAGCTCGATGAGTTATGAAAACGATAAGTTGTGCGTGCTGAGGTAACCATCCACCCCTACGGATATGCGCATCGAGAAACCGGCGAAGGAACTCTGCCATTGGGGATTAGCGAATTTGCGATTTATAGAAAATCTTAGCGGAAGCCGACCTTCCGGCAATTTGTTTCGCTACTAGAGCCAATATAAGGGGATAGTCGAAGATAGATGCTCATTGAGAGCGGAATGACGATCCAACGTTTCCGAGGGCTCTCGATACCGGCTTCACCAAGCTTTGAGATACTGATTAACCCAGCGGACGATTGATCGGTCCAAGCAAAGTACTCATCTCTGCAGTATACTTTCTTTGCTCACCACTGAAAATTCCATGGGCGAGCCAACTAAGTAATGGGATCATTATCTCCTAATACATTTACGGCCTGGCTGGCATCCCCACTTTCTTCGGGTTAAAACGTTGCTAATATAAATCCTCCGGCTTCGCGCACGCTAAGCGCTGTTTTCCGATTACTACCGTGGAAGCGAGATGAAGAGGGTCCCAGTGCATTTATCACCGAGCGGGCACGACTTTCATTCACGGCGGAGCTGCTGGCGGCGCTCGTTCTCGAGGAATACGGGGGTTCCTCTGCTAGCAGCGGTACGCAGTGGAGTGTGAAGGGACTAGAAGCTTTTTCTCGTGACCTCGTAATATTGAGAGAAAAAGAGAGAGGGAGAGGAAGAGCGTGACGCCCCTTCGTGTATAGGAAAGCCGCTTGAAAGGCGAGGAGTACTTCCGCGAGCGGGCAACGACGGTACAGCCCTTTGGCGAAGTCGCGCCCACCAGCAAAACTGGAGCACGTCCGAAATTAAGAAGTTCCCCGAGCGTCAGCCTGTGAAGGAGCCGCGTAGAGTTTTGCCGCGGAATGGTCGGCGCCGATGGGTTTACGCCGCTGCTGGTCCACTCGCTGCCAAGAATCCCACGTTAATGACGGAAAAGTTCGGAAATACTACGGGGAAGTTCGAGTTGAGCGTTCGCCTTTCCTCGAGCAAGTCGTTCAAACGAGCTTGAAGCCGCCAGGAGTGCCGAAGTAGCGAGCCCGAACGAGGAGGTGTCGGCGAAGCTCTGCTCTCGTGTGCTCCGGGTCACCTGGCCGAATTAATCCTCTCCAAGTGCTCGGCGAGCGCGCTCCTTCGTGCATGAATTATCGATTGCCGGGCGCGCGCCGCCCATGCTACATTTACTTTCCGATGATAGTTAATAAATTGAGAGTAGGCGTGAGAGAGAACGGGCGGTGGTAAGAGGGGGGAGAGGAGTGAGGTCGGCCCACAAAGGAGAGAGGATTACATACACCAGCGGGAAGGAAAACGCCCGGGCGAGAACCGATAATCGCGCGCGGCTCCAGTGCGCAAACCGACCATGGCGAAGCCCTGGTGGTTATCCTTGTCTGTGTATGAGCAACGTAATCAAAAGCAGCTGGTGGTAGCTTGCTACTACTGCTGCTGCTGCTGCTGCTGCCTCACCTTTCTGAAATACATATCCACTTCGCTCTCAACGCTCGGAGACGCGTGAGGTATTAACCGGCGGGAAAGGCAAGCATTAGTATTTCAGTTCCGTGCTCTCACGCTGCTCCTGACACTCTCTCTCTCTCTCTCCCTCTTTGACTCGCTCTCTATCGCTTCATGTACGGAGATGAAGCTTATCGAGGCTTTCGTCTCATCCACACATACGAGCTTTGTGGGGTGAGCAGGGAAGGGTCGTTGAAGGATTCGGTAGTGGAGAATGCTCAATTAAGGATCGCGGAATAATTCACCCTGGCGATTTGAGAGATCTATCGCTTCGGCTTCGTACGAATACCTAAGCAGAATGTTCGACTTCCTCAGAAACCTTCCTCAGTCCACCCTCTTGCTCGGTCTTGTATTCCGACTTTAAACTAGTTTTTGGAGCACCACTTTGCAATGGACCGCGCGCTTCGTATTCACTCTGCAGCTACCGAATCTATTATTTATAAGTCTCTTCCTGTCGGACGCGAAATTATAGTCCGCGTACAAAAAGATGTCCGGATTAAAAATTGGTGGATGCTACTGCTCCGATATGCGAGGACATCGTTCTTTATGTATGGACCGGGATGATCAACTATATGTATGTAGTCCGGCGGATGAAAAACCGAAAAAACTTGTCGGAAGGGCGAGTGCCTGGTGCCAAGCTGCACTGGCGGATTGCTCCGCCAGTGGTGTAAATCATCTGGAGCCGGAAGTTCAAAGTTATGGATCGTTTAGTGTTAGCAATTAAACGTGGCGATAAAACATCTCGCGAGATTACGTAACGAATTAGCGTTGTAGTTTTTTGGGGCCAGCGAGCTCGCGGCGTGCATAGGGCGAGGGAGGTGATATTGGGTCAGAGGGAGAGAATTTATATGGTGGAGAGTGGTATCGCGAAGACAACAGCAAGGGGTCGCGCAAGTAGAGCAGGATCCAGGGGGAGTAGCTGGCATTTTCTTGCGCTATGCCGAATTGAAATATTATAGTCGAGCCGTGCAGATCCTCTCTAGCTCATTCTCCCTCCCTTTATCTCTTTCTACCCCCCTTTCTCGTAACGCTCCCAGCATTATATGGACGAGACTGCTTTTGCTGCTGCTGGTGAAGCTGCCCGTGCAATTTGATAGGGCGCTATATTTCACAGAGAAAACTCGCCTTCCACCCATGGGCACGCGCTCGTCCGCTCGTCCGCTCGTCTTCTTCCCTGTATATTGCGAAATCGGCGGGTTCTTCCGCCGCGAGCTCGAAAATATCAAGCCCGAATACGGACGACGTACTTGAGATTCCAAGATGCTGTGCTCGACTCCGTTGCGCCTCTCCTCCCGACATGCTCTCTCTGGCCGAGCTCCGTGTGCGGGATTCCAATGCCAACGGCTCTTCTGTGCCGTACCAATCTACCAAGAGAGCGTGTGACCTCTACTTTCCAATAGCACTGAGCTTTCATAGCGCGCTCCGTCGTTTAGTAAGACCTTCGGTTAAACGAGCGTATTCGCGTCATCTATACATAATAAAAGCGGGTTCCAATAACTCGATGGAAAGGTCGATTCCCAGGTAAGCGCCGCCAATTACCCACTGTCAATTTATTACTCGATTGCGAGGGTGGTGGCGGGTGCTGAAGCGGCGATTAAGCGACCGGAATATTTTAATCCCAATTAAAACAAGGAGGGCCGAAGGGACACCGGAAACGTCGTGGAAGTACCGCTCGATTCGGGATGGTAGAATTACCGATCATTACCTTAGCCGGACTGAACGGTGGGCGTCGTTCCGAGGGGTGGCAGGGTGAAGGAAGGATGGGGAGTGGCGAGAAATTATTGTTCCTTCGCCATGAATTCTCCCTTCTTCGTAGCTGTGAGAGGAATCGGGTCAATGAGATTTATTTCTCAGGAGATATGCCACCCTGCTCCCTGATCACCAGCGCGCTCCTACCGTCGCTGCTCAATGATTCTGGAGCCGGAGCTCATTATCGATTGGCACGTCCGCGATTCGAGATACGAGGCTAGGCTCGCTCTGCATCGTGCTCGTGTTCACTAGCAATTCCGCGGAGGCACCATCCAGGAATTGCGAGGGAAGGTCAAAAGAAAGAGAGCAAGTGGAAGAGTAGCAGCGGGTAGTAGTAGAGGAAAGTGAGGAGGGCGAAGTTGCGGGGTGTAGCTCGCGCGACGAAAGAGAAAAAAGCGGGGAAAACGTTCGATTTCACAGTCATTGGCTCGCGAAAATGCGAGCATGGGGGGCAGTCATGTGCGTTGGAACGTGTACGTGCCAGCCCTGGGTGCAGAAGTGCCCCGTTACGTGTGCAAAGCGCGCCGCCACATCTCGCCGAATGCGGATGCACCGACTGCGAGGAACCGACTCGCGCCGCTTCCCTATGCACGCGCCACTGCACGCTCCACGTGCGCGTCGCCTTCAATCGCCCTTCTACCCGCTCGAGGTTGCTAGACTTGGTACATACATTCCGCACCCTCTTCGAATCGTAGCCCTTGCGATCGTCAATCGCAGTCCCGCCGATTGACGGCCTTCTTCTTCGAAGCTTCTACTGTATTATAATGCACAGGCTCCTCTCACTGAGGCGTCAGAGACTTCTTCCTTACGAGCGATTAAGTTGCCGCATTAGTGAACGCCGTTATCGCTCTCGTAACTTCCGGGTGGTGAGAGTACGTCTTCTTAATCGAGAGCGCACTAGGAAAGTGGAGCGGAAATGTACCCCTCTCTCTTCCTTTCTCTGTTCTATCGTCGTATCATCGTGCTATAGTCAGAGTGAGAAGGCGAACTAGGGTGGAAAGAGAAAGCTTGCAAGCTTTTTCTTTCAGACTTCGCCGAACTGTGTGGAGCGCGCACTTCGAAAGTTCCTACTTAAAATTGCAAAACACTGAAGCGGCAACTGCTTCTTGCCGAACTAGTCGCTCGGAGACGGAGTACCGACAGAGAAGCCAAGGCTTCTTGTCTTAAGACAGTGGAATGTTCTTTCGATGCGGTGGTGGTCGACGGTACTGTTGGTTGCGTACCAGCCGTGCTCTGCAGCGCGAAGGAATACCGATGTTCCAGCGCAGTCTTTCGTACCTCGGCGAGCAAGGAATGTCAGACTTACGCGTACAGATCGGTAGTACGAAGAAGATAGAGAAGATCGCTTGCGAAGGTGGATTGGCTAGAGTTTTCCTGGTCGTAACTGGGTCTTAAGAGCGGTCACATGCCAAGCTGGCTTTCGCCCGGCTCGAAGTCTAGTCGAAGTCTCGAAGGCTGCTTAGAATAGAGGGGGCGCCAGAAAGGCAGAGGAAGTAAGTAGGAACGTATCGCTGAGAGAGGGTGCCTGCTGGAGCCACGAAAAGGGCAAGAAGGAGGGTAGGAGTATCGCACGCACGACGTGGCAGGAGCCGGAGCCTTCTCGGTTAAATGAGGCTAACTCACCCTCTCCGGCTTTCCTCTGTTTCGTCCTCCTTCCTTCCTCCCTCATTCTTCTCTCTGGCATCCCCTTCTCGCCGTATCACTCTCTCTCTCGCTTGCTCTCGCCACCCTCTATACGCTTCTCTCATTCTCCTGGCAAGCCACTATACCACGCCATCCCTCTCGAGGCCTCTCGGCCTCTCTCCGTCGAGCTGTACTCTCGCATCTCCCTTCATCCCCGGCGAGGGCTGCCTCCTCCTCTCGCTCGGAGTCGAACTCTCGCAGCGTGTCGGAGCCGGGCTGGGCGCGGCCCCGCACCGAGACCGAAATCGATTTTGGGAAGACGAAGAGCGCGAGGGGACGTCCGTCGCGCGGAGGGTAGACGGAGAAAGATGTGATACAGATTACGGGACGATGCCGCACGGTCGGGCTTCCTCTGATCTCCTGTATCGGGAGGGTCCCTCTTTCTCGATGCTGAGGTCGTACCAGCCCGAGCACTCTCACCCTCCGGCTGAAAGGTGAAGGCTTACGGTGCACTGCTAGCACCCGTAGTTGCCACCCACCTCCTCCCACCATCACTCTCTTTCTCTCTCCCTCTCTCCTCACAACGTCAGATCACCTAGCAAGAGGCTGTTTTAATCATTAAGACGCTTGTAAGGTTGCTCGCTACCGGGATCTTTGATCCATAGTCCCCGCACGAAAGCTAAAGCCGTGCGCCCTAAAGAACTCGGGAGTAACGAGGGGCCTCCGAGATATAGGTGTCTGTAGCACAACCACACATCGAAAGGCTAACTAGATAACGTAGAGCTTCCGATTGCAGCCGGAAAATTATACTAGTTTCATCCGCGGCTAACGAGAGACCGCGAGACACAGAGAGATAGAGAGCCCGATAATTAAATAGATCCCTATAGAGAATCCCGGTGCGCACGGAAGGCAGACTCTTTAATTGGTGATTGTTTATAGCCGGGAATGTGCACAAATAGCGGTGCCAGCCACAATTTTCCATCGAGGAGACTCGAGGCATTCGCGAGTTAGTAGCTCGTTACCAATTTTCTATCAGCACTGCCATCGTAACAAGGTTCACTTTTTTCGCAATTTTTACTTCTGCGTCTTAGTCGGCGTATTGCGGTTCTGAGTTTCATTATGAATGTTCGGCAGAGCCAGTAGCGTGTGGGCGAGCATTGTTGATTTATGACGATGTCGGCGGTATCTCTATTGATTCTCGGCAAATGTGTAATGCAGATTGCGGAAGGCGGCGCACGTACGGATTTTCTCTGATCTTGTGTATTGGGAGGGTTGCTTTTTTTTTCAGCGCGAGTACGAGGGCTACGGGACCCTCCTCCGAGTGACTGGCACGGAGGCCAGAGCCTCCTCTCCCTTGAGAGTACGAGGAGCTTACTCTACCATATGAGAGAACACATAGTGCTCGCACGTACAAGCATTTCGCGGCGGACGCAATGAGCGAGATAGGACGATTGAATTTTGCCCACCGACGACCGGGAGGGTCGGTAGGTTCCCGTTCCTCCTGGATTAGGCTTTAAGCCGGCACTTGCGCGTATTCGCTTATTGGAGATTGAATTTTCTTGTCAAAGGCCCTCGCAACCAGCCCTTTTTCTAACGCGTTGTGCAGAGCGCGTAGTCCTCGTTGAATCGTGTGCGTTCGTTAAAGCACACGGTTTACATGCACAACCTGTGCTCGCTACGACGTAGTCACTGCTGTGATTTTCTCGCTGCTGCTCATTGCCGGAAGCTGCTCATCTCTGCTCATCTCATGAGCAGGCAAACCAGTCATGTACGGCGAACCATAAACCTCGTGCGATTATTTCATGATTTATAGTTCAAGGGACAGAATTCGGTGAGGCTTTCGGTACCTCGTCAACCTCGAACGTCCGAGTTCCCTTTGAGAAAACTCGGTAGCCTGTCACGTGTTCCTTTGACTGCAGCATTAAGAAGGATCAATAGCGCTTCTATCCGATATCGGGATATATTCTCCTTCGGCCATATTAGGTGAGCGGTTCCTCCTAGGAGGCTGACTGACCCAGCTCGCCCGCTCGATCCCGTCTCCGAGACATTTCCAGTCGCCGATATGCCCTTTGCCGATAGCCAGCCAGTCGGAAAGCCATTCCGCAGTTTCGCGCGAAAAATTCGATCAAACTTTCCCGATCTCCCTCGCTCTCTCGTTCCTCTCTGAATTCGGTCCTCGGGGGAGATAGCAGTGGGTCCGAACTTTACAATGAAGCTAGGCGAGTACAGATAGAGTGCTCACAGTACCTCCAATAATACTCTTACCGAGCGATGACGTGTAAAAAGGTCGAAGGGCTTTGCAGTTCTTTCGTTCTTTCTCTCTTTCTCTCTTCATCTTTTTATCCCATCGCGGTCACAGCTTGGCGCAAAAAACTTTAGCCGATTTTGTTTTCAGTTACCGGTTTTACGCGCGCGCCGGCTCGGAAAAGGGAAAAGAAGTTATTCGGGCGTAGAGACAGTGGCAAACAAAACGACACGGGACTCTCGTACATTCAGAAGTGTCTGAACTTTAGTGACCCTATGAAAAGTTCGCCGTGCTCTCTCGCCGTGACTACGACGTCTACGACAGTAAGGAGAGGATGGCAGCGGTCGCTCGTAATCAGCAGGCTGCAGGGCACCCCTTATGAGAAACGTGTCTAGCATGGGCTATTTCCAGCGGGGTAATTAGATTGTTGCGCCTACATATATCCGTCGCCACCACTGAACGTAAGTAAGCTGTCGCTGGATAACGCGGGGCGTTTCGTCTCATTCAAAATCAATTCACGTACCTCGCTAGCCTAATTCAAGGACCGATTCCGTCGGCGATAGCGTCAATTGGTCCAGCGTCCCCCTATGAAAACTCATTGCGTTGGTGGGAGCTTCCGGAAAGCTCATGGAAAACTGAATAATCAGTGAACCCCTCCAAATAATACCAGTCGTACCTAGATTCGAAGACCAGGTTCCATGACCTCAAAGGAGATCAACGAGAGAAAGAGAGACACTTAAGGGAGTAACTGTCGACTCATAGCATGCTGAGAATCAAATCGAAACCACTAAGGCCCTCCTGTCTCTCCCCCCTCCGTATTACATCGTGTCGTCTCGGGTGCGCGCTTTGAACTGCTCCGCTCTTTGTTGGTAAAGGTCCAAAGGAGTCGAGGGATCGATAGGCTCTCTTCCCTCTCAATTTTCCTCTCTTTCCATGAGTGTTCTGCGGTGCCGGTGCTCGGCTACGATCGAACGCGACCGCGCTGTAATTCGGTATGTTTTAGGATCAGGGGTCAGCCCCGTAAAGTTTCCCCAGGCGAGTGGGTGGTCGGGCGGTCATAAAATCAGCCACAAAACCACCGGTGTCTATGCACTGTCGTGTTGGAATGAGAGTATAACCCTCACGTGTGTACGTGCGCACACTCGCTTCGTTTCCTCCACCGTTAATTTCATGGCCATCCACGGAAGACTGCCGGTCCATTCGCCGACTCTCGACACACGGCCCGGCAAAGCCAATATTTAACTTCGGAAGGGCATAAATTATAGTTGGTGCGTGCCGCGAATGGAAATTGAATGCGCACTCTCGCCCAGTCGAATGGGAATAACGCAAGAAACAACGGGAGGTATACACTGGCGAGCAAGAGGTATGTCTCGAATTTCGTCAAACGGAGCAGAGAGTAGAGAGCGTCTACGGGCCCGATACTCGGCACATTCCTCCAGTCATGATTGCATTATTCCGAGTGCATCCTGTTGCGTGGCAGAAGCGGTACACCAGCTCTCTAATTCGATGTACGCTAGTTAGTAATTTGATAAACGAGACCGAGCAATGCTGCGAGATATCCAACCACAATTCGTGATATGTTATATTTCAGTTGAGCGTTGCTCGGAACTTCGGAATCGCTCTTTACTCTATTTGTCCGAGCGACGGATATGCTCCTTAGCAACGAGTCGCTGGGTGACAAATAATCGGAGGGAAGTCATTAATTGGGGCGTACTTTGCGTCAGTGGTAATAAAAGATTAAGAGCTCCCAATTTTTCGCGAGAAGAGCCGTCCTCTTCTTTACTCGGGTGCCACCCCTACGGGACTTTGTGACACGAAACACGATCGACACCTCGTGGATGGCACTTCATTAATCACTGGTTCGGCTTGCCTGTGTTTTTCCACGCGGAGAATCAGTCTTCTGCCGGAGGAATCCTCTTGGATTCAAAGGAGCCCTGTCTACTGAAACACGCCCATCGGGGGCGAACAGTGCGGGGCACGAGCGCGTCTCATTTTGAGCGCGAAGTTGTTTTCATGAGGGGTCGAGAGCTGCAGGAAAGCACAAAGCTGCGAGAAGCGTGACAAGGGGCTTGCAAGAGTTGTTCTTCCCTGGAAGGGTTTGTGGGACAATAATTAGATCAGGCTACAGAGGAAGCATGAACCACTTGGGGGAGGAGTGCCAGAGATAATTAGGTAATTGGTCTACCTGTATCTTCGATCGATCTGTCCCCAGGATAGCTCGACTAATTCCATTTTAATCAACTGTTCGGTATGTCGGCCACCGACTACGCCTGGCTGCCTCTCAATCGGAACGAAATTTCCCTTCCTCCCATCGACTAATACAACTTCCCCGACATCCTTTTAAGTCTGACCGACGCAAGAAAAGCAACGTGCAAATTCCACCAACAAATTTCCTTGCCTCTCTTAATTTAATCGGGAGTACTACAAGATCGGCCCGTAAAAGAAAGTTCCCTTGAGATTTTACGACGTAAAGCTAGATACAAAGTGGAGCTGGCGAAGTAGCACCGCTTGCTCCCGATAGCCAGTATAAAAGGACCATCGGCGTTTATCACGGAATACAGGGCAAGCGGGGTAGGTAAACATCAAGGAGGAGATCCGGGAGATCGCTGTTAGTTTCCGAGGATGGAGAGAAATCCGCGTAAGCTTCTACTCGTCGAGTAGGGAGAAGTTTAAAGTTTAAAGTATCCGGTCAACTTCTCTTGGATGCTGTGATGGTAGAATATCTGGAGTAAGGGAGGAGGCAGCCAATGTGGTAAGGGAGAGGTGGTAGACACGTGCGGCCGATACGTCTGGCCGCGGGGTGGTAGTATAGGCGGTTTAATCCGCGGTTCAGGGTGCAAGGCTTGTCGAGTTTCGAGCCCGCTAATGGAAGGTTAAGCCAGCTGATCCTGAGCTAACTTTGTACACCTTATCGAGCAGGGTGCCTCTGATCGAACGCGTTGTACTCTCTCGCTCCCGTTTACCTTGCTCCTTCGGACTTGCCTCTTCGACGTTCTCGTCGATCAAACAGGTGTTTGTCTAGGGAATTTACGATACTATCGGGTGGTTGCACGCGATCGTGCCACCCGTGTAATTGCCTTTTTCACGAGACTTAACTGAAAAGCACCCCCGCCGTGGTTTAGCCGGATCGAAATGCTGGCCTAGAATCCGTCGGTCGGACGACTATGTCTGTCCTATTCCACTTAGGCAAGCGGTACACTGAACCCCCGGTATGCCAAGCCATGGAGATCGATATGACACAGTGCGGCTGTAACTCGGCTAAGAAAGGTACAAGTCGGTCTCACGCGATATAATGGGACGAGAATGAGTTTAACAGGCATGAAACGAGCACACAGTACAAAGTACTCCCTGGGAAAGATGTCTCGTGCGTGATTTGATGGGATCTCAAAATCCTTACGGTTCGGCTGTTCCACTTGATGCGGCAGCGATCCCGCGCCCGAGATTAGGGGATGGTTCAGTATTGTCAAGCTCTTCCATGGGTTCAAAGTAAGCCGGTATTCCTAACCGATTAGTCCCAAGGAGTTTCGCGGATCGTTGAATTCAAACTGCAACTTTAGCATCGAGATATAGTGGATTTGCGTTCTTGAGATGGCGCGCGAGGGCGTTGGAATCATGTAGATCGTAAGGGAGGGGTATTAAATCGTCGGCCAGCCGAATCCGGCCTCGTCGAGAAAGTCGCAAGCTCGAGGAAACATAAGGCGCCACGCTCACCCTTCGTGCCAGTCTTGGCGGAAACTTGGCCCGTACATTTATTTCACAAATTACCACTGCGAGATCGGCAGCGTTAGGCCGCTCGGCTACACCTGCGGCAAAGAGGAATTTATCGCTTCGGGGTTGAACCCATAGTATATCAGCGACACAACCACTCCCCGCGAACTTGTCCTTTCCCTATTCAACCAACAGGATGCTGCCGTTGAAATTCAATTCGGCGAAAGGTATACGCGGAAGCAGCCGGTAAGCATTAGCCTCTTTCGACAGTGCGCGGGCGACAAAAGAAGACGATACCTTTACGAGGGCACATAAACAGCGAGAAATTGCTCGGCGCATCTGTGCCATCCGCCGCACCGCTGCCGATACTTATATCCGACAGCCGACAGTACTCCACCGGCGAACATTCCCTTTTTATGTATCCAGCCGCCGAGCGAGCGTAGACCGAGAGTTTCGGCCGTTTTAATGCAATAGGCGAAAACTTGGCCACGGCGATATTCTCAGTTTTATCGGGAGTATTACCCCCTTATCGTCGGCCCATTACCCATTATACCAGGCCGCAGCGGCGTACAAAGTCTTAAACTACACGGGCATTAGAGGCCCCAGAGACAGAGAGATCGATGAAAACACCCCATTCGAGTTCAATACACGCGCGCGAAGAATGGCGAAAAAAGGGGTCGGCCATTCACGTTCTCAGAGAAAGGGAGGGCGAGAGAAAAAGAAAGGAAGGACGAACCAAGCCCAAGTATGCAGAAGCAGTCACGGATTACGTGTCGCCTTGCCAAGCAGTTCCGCGCAGTTTGATTCGACGAAACGTCCCGATGCGTCATACGGTGACGAGAAAAATAGACACATAGCTCGTACTGACACGATCAATGGGGAGTACACTATCTTCCATGGGGTAAAGTGCACGAAGCACTATTTAATTTGTTTCCTAGGGTGTTGCGCATTCTACTACCCCATTAGGCGAGAATGGGATGAGCGTGTGCGCGCGCTCACGCGATTTATGCTTGACGAGATTATCTCGAAGATAATGGCGACGCAGGCAGATAACCACCGGTATTTCGGGGCCCTCGCATCCGCATTGAGGACAGATCGAATTTATCACCCATCGACCTACTTAACTATCACAACGGGGGAGTTCTTCAGCTTGCCCTTCTTCCTAGCGATACTAATACCTATACAATTCTACTGCGAGAGTGCAAGAAACTTTTGTAATTGTTTCATCGAGCTTCCTGGCTCTGTTCTTCCTTCCTGTGGCTTCCCTCTTCTTCCCGCTTCCTTCATCCGCCGCGCTTCATCTGCCTCACGCGGGAGCAAATAGTTTCGTCGCTCGAGCCGATTAAGGCCGCGCAGCTTTCGGTAATTAAAGCCTGCACAAGGGCGGTCGGGTGGGCGCGCGCCGCGTCGCCGCTAATTGAGAATAATGGAGCAGTGAAATATCGCGGCAACCTGTGCTACGTGAGAGATGGATCGAGGAAACCGCGTTCTAGCTCTCTCATCTCTCTCTCCGCCCTCTCTCCCTCTCCTTCCCTTACTCCGGTGCGGAAAGAAACGAGACCAAGTACGATCGCAGTGGATCGCCGAGAGGTTCTACAGTGTTCCCAGTCGGGGTTGCGCGGGCTGCCACGTCGGGAATGGCTTTCTACTGGTCAACACAGGACACAGCGAAACTTCCGTAATTGTTCCATTGACTTCCTCCCACGATCATGCCCGTGTGCGCACACCCACCACGTCTCTACAACCCTTCTATCGTCCACACCCGAAATAAATGTGCTCGTGATCGAAACGATCGGACGCTCTCAGTCTCTCGCACAGCCTGTCCAAATTAAACGGTTAGGCGTGGCCGTTGGCCCATGGTGGTCCACGGCGCTCTCGATGCAAACGCTAGCTATGTTAATGCGAAAATGCAATTAGCTCCGCAATCCAATCGGATACCTCGGCTAGCTATTTATCGGCTAGGCCGATGGTAAACAAACGTATAAATTCCTGTAATAATCGTGTCAACAAACTAACATGGCGAAATACATGTTCGCAAGCTGGTTTTCAGTGATAAATTAGGGGAATTGGAAAATTGGACAAGTGCATACACACGCTCAGAGTAGATAGATTTAAGCTTCGAAAGCAGGCTAAAAATATCTCTGGGATACGCCGGAGATAATTGTATGCCTCTCTATCTCTCTGAAAGTGGCGCATCCTGATACACAATAAACAGATCAATACCTGTTTACGTAAGGGTTCACGTGATATGAGTGTAGTGGTGGTGCGTGGGCAGGCAGCGGCTACAAGTAGTGAAAGTCAGCGTATAACGGGACCGGGCGTAGCACACCCCCGCTGGTGAGGCCTCATGTGTTACTACGGGGCTTTATGTGATCTCTCGGCGTGCGTATAAGGTCGCTATCACATTACCAAAGCCGGCTGACACACGCGTCCGCTTTTCTCTCGCGCGTTCTCTCTTCGTGACCGAGTCTCTCGGTGGTACACGAGGCCTTGCTGGGTGTTAGAGGGAGGAGAAAAAAAAGGGAGGACCGCCGCGTATCACCTTTATACTCGTAACCTCGCGAGTTATTTATTTTTATGGGGTTTCTCTCTTTCTCCCCTGGCCGGGCGTTTCGACTCGGTTCTCCGCTCTGCGGCAGCCAGAGACGTGCTAAGGTCCTCCAGGATTCGAGGCCCGACCCTACTGTTTCCGCGGCAAGGAGCGAAAGAGAACGCGAGGAGTCCTCGTCTACTCCTGGAAACCCTCGCCAGGAGAGAAACCCTGTGCCCGCTTAATGGCGTTACGGGGTTGCCATGGAGACGAAACCCCATAGAACCGTCGGTACCGGAGGCCACCGCGCCCGCTGGAAAGCCCATTTATTCTGGAAAAACATTATAAGAACGACGAACCACGTGCTCTCTCTTTCTCTTGCCCTTTCTCACTCTCACTTACTACTACTCAGCCACTTGCATCCCCGTATGTTGTTACTATGCGTATGCTATCTTTACACGCTCGCGCGTTCCCCGTCGACTGTCTCTCGCTCTCTCAGCTCAGCAGCCTCCCTTCACTCACTCGTCAGGAGAATGTGTGCAAACCGAGCACTTCGTTTTTCGTCAGACCATGCCTCTTTGGGGAAAGTGACCCTTCTCTACAGATTGCCGCCTACCTACTTCCTTGCCTCTCCCTACAAGCCTGGTGAGAAAAGTGGCACGTGAAGTCAGAAATCACGAGACACTACACCGCCCGCGCAAACACACTGCAATCCTCCTTGCGAGGTTCCGCCCTTCTCCGCGGAGCCTCTCCCTTCGACTCCCTTTATTATCGAGTATCAGGCAAAGTGCCAATATATTTCGTATATCAGTGCACGTACAACCAAGCGAGATAAGTTTGCGTTCTCGTGGCAATATCATGCCGATGGAACATCTATAATCCCGGCGAGATGTAACGCGAGGGGATCCGCATATCTATCGATGTTCCCATTAGTGATACAAGTTCATGCGTGTATAACTAAACAGAAACAATATATCGACAGGAGAAGTTGGTTCAACAGGGCTTCCAATTTCAACTCTACGAGCGTGTGGCGATGGATTATAATCCACTCGATTCACTTGACAGACTTACTCCTGCATGTCAATAAGTAGATGCAGATGATTCAATTAGAATAGAGTGGTGTTTAGCCTGGTGCGGGATGATGCCGCTCTTACACGTCAATTCTCCTTACGAAAGGAGTCCCTCCTCTGCGAATACATGTGGGAAAGGAACATGTGACGGCCAAGGGAACCTTGGAAGAGTGTGCATGTGCTGCCTACGCACACATCTAAGCTAGGCTGTACCGCGTCGGAAAACAATACTCTGCGAAATAGTAAGCGGCTTCGCTCGGCGCCAACGTAGCGCGCATGGCTAGGGCCGTGGCTGGCCGCAAAAACCCTTTGCGGATAACTCGCGCGAGTCAAAACAGCCGGGCAATTAACCCTCGAGGGGATTTAAAGAGCGGCGGGCACAGGCGCGGGTAGAATGAGGGCACCGCACCGCACCGGGCCGATTCCCGCTCATATGTCCCGGGGGCCCTGCCAAGGCTCCCCTGTCTGAGTTCCAGCGCGACCGCAAGGGAATTACTAAGGATTACATGAAAATTCTATTATCGTCTTAGTCTATCGTCCTGCTTCATATAGTAGCACGCGACGACCATGCTACTTCACTCGGACGCCCTTTTCCTTCTTTCTCGCTCTGTCTCTTTGAAATCAGGCTAATGTTACGAATCAATCCTCGTTTCGTCGGGACAGTTTTCCCCGCGAAGGCGCCCCTTCCAGGCTAATAAACGCCCGAGCAATGCTGGGCGACAGCCAGTGGCACCGATTGCACGTCGAAACCACAAAATTATGATATATCGTTGCAATCGCACGTCGCACCCCGTCCCGTGTACTTAATCATACGGGTAACGCCTGATTTGGCTGTGCACCGAACGTACCACGAATATTAGAGGTGCTTTGCAGCGACAGCTTGTGAAACGGATCAGGGAATCACGGCAATAGATACGCTTCAATCGGCGATTTGCCGATCGGTCAATGAAAATTGAAAGGAACGCTCACCCGCATAGCATAGCCTGTCCGACCAATATGCAATTGTACGCTAACCAGTCTGGCGTAATGTAGTTTGCTGGGCGTTTGCCGCCCATCGGTATTTTGACCCGATTTTACGTTTTAAACTGTATTGGCCGCCGGCTGCGCCCGCCCTGTCTGCGCCCCGCTCTCTAACTCGATAAAAAGCCGGGAAAATCAGATTACCGGTGGTCGGGCGAGATACGCGTAATAGGGTGAACGTAATAAATTAATATCCTGGACGCCATTAGTGGCGTATAGAACGCTCATATGCGCGTTCCTGGCTAATATGCATCATGCATGTATATTATCGTTACTATTATTTGCAACACCTTATTACCTATTCAGTCATATCGTATTGATCCCAACCGACTCGAATATGAACTGAGGTAAAGTAGAATCAGACGGCTTTTCACTACGAGAATACTATGAAATGAATACGTTTAGTTCCTATAATTTGTTAAGGTACGTCTAAGCCGAAACAAAAAAGGTTAAAGGATCTTCCAAAAGCAACAGTGTAGGTAGAGCCTGAAATGCATTTGCAGATTCTTCCTCATGATTGTTCGCCCTTGTTTGGCTCGGTGTAGAGGTATCTTAAGGGGGTGCAGTCGAGGACTGAAGCGATCACTCAGAGCAGCCGCTCCGGCCACAGCCAATTATCGTTCCCTCATTAATCCGGTTAATTGAGGATTACATGGAGAGTCTATTATAACCTTATGGTATACGTCACGAGCCTTTAACGCGAGTAAAGGGCCCCAGTCTTATTACTACTCCATCCCACGATCGAAACGTGTTCTCCCACCAGGAAAACATACGTCACCCCACACGTATGAAACAATGCAGAATGTGAAGGCATTGAGAGAGCGTCGATGCGCAAAAAAGCGAGTGCATATTTTAATAACGAGTGTATGTTTGTCGGTAATTACGCAACGGTTAAATAAATGCAGGGTGATGTGACCCCTTACTGACTGAGGTGTCGCTAAACCACCGTATTTTCCGACAATTACCTCGTGATATATCGACACGTACACATACCGAGAGGGTAGAGCTGATGGGGATGAGGTAGTAGTCTCGGGGGGTACGTGTACATGCATACGTATATGTCCTCTAATATTCAACGCGACGATCGGCGCCAGAGAGAGCGAGCGAGCGAGCGAGCGAACAGCCTCCACGGCTGCGGCCAACGATCGGCAGGCAGGCCCAGCCCCGCCGCAACCAATTACCGCTCTCTCATTAACTCTGTAATAATCATCATCGCGCCCCGTATCCATCCTCCCGTTATCCAACGCTCTTCCTCGCCTAGCCGTCGTCCCTATCCACTAACCGTCCCGAGTTCCCTTGTTACATAGACTGCTGCTGGCCGTTCTAATTCTCTGGCCGGTCAGTTTTCTATACCGGCGTGTCCCGCCAACGCACCCAGCGCACAGATATCTCCGGGAAAAAGGATACGTAGCCGAGCGCTATTGTGCCAGGCGATATGCGCGCTTTGCCAATAATCGCAAGCCCCAGGCAAAAGCGAGGAGAACTGGTCGATACTCGATGGCCGATCGCTATTCGAGTTGGGCGTTGGACGAGGGACAAAAACTGGGAAAAACCAAGTGTCTCACCGTTGCTTGGGGTAGTCGAGCACTCGCACAGCTACTCGGTCATCAGTTTAATTAAAGCATCTCGGGGTGGGATGGGTTTAATATTACTTTTTCGTTGATTCCTGTTGCGTACGCCTCTCTTTATGCCGAGATCGCGTACTTTTATTGGTTCTTCTTTACGGCTCTCCTCTCTTTCGGATCTGAGAACAAAGAAGACTCGCTCCCTCCTCCGCAGTATCCTTTCACGGACAACAGCGCCTTAACGAGGCACGCCGCTAATTGCTTACGAACTTTATCGGCGCGCGCGGAAGCAGGCGGACCGCCGAGGGAGAAGTGCGCTGCACTCGGGGAAAAACAGCGATATAATTTTATGGGGTGCACGGCAGTTCGGGCGCTTAAATACGATTGCTACTTCTTTGGTACTTCGATCGAGCCGGTGCGGTGAATTAATCTCTTTCTCGTGCTCGATAAAGCTGGAAAGTGTCTGGAAAAAGCACGGAAATGAGAGAGGGGCGACTAGTCTGGCACTTGTTTTCCGTAGTGGAGGATCCTCTGTCTCGAAATTTTTGAGTGGATGTGGCGAGCAGCCACGACAGGAGGATATATTGAAATTTTTGTCACACTCGTTGTAGCTGGAGGGTAGACTGAAGCCAGAACGCTCGCCATTCGTACAAATGCACGGCGAGCAACGCGCTCTTTATTGCGGCATGGAAAAGTCATATAATAGATGGAGGAGGTTGTTTGCCTTTTATAGGGTGCGTGCAACTACGAATGGAATATACATGAGAGAGAAACCGACAGGAATGCCGGTGAGGGGCTGCACCGCTCCCGTAGAGACAGTGGAACCCCGCTCTGTCGATGAGACTCGCTTATATGCCGAACAGGCTATCCAAGAAGGTACCTCCTCAAGTACATATATGCGCCTCTGGAGACCAAGCGACCCCCTTTTTCGACGCGCAACCCTGGACGACCCTTAATTCCGTACTAACGCTTTTCCTACTTTGGTCGTCGACCGAGAGGACTTCTATCTGTCACGCTGCTGGTCTCGCGGGAACTTTGAAGGCGAGCACGCACCACGCGTCGAAAGGGAATGCGGGTGAAATTTCTTCTCGACTGGATAATACTACCTGTATCAGCAAACCTTCTTTATCCGCGCCCTTAAATAAATTTCGTCCTCTTGCTCCCGCACGCCCTCTCGCTTCACTCAACGAGCGATTCGGGGCATATTCCATCCGGGCGAAATTTATTGGCAAGTGGTTGTGAAGGAAAACAAGGGAGAGGCTTCATGAAATTTTCAAGGAGGGGGGACCGAAGAAAAGTTTATTGAAAGAGCGTTAAGTGGCCAGGGCCGATGGCGCCGGCGACGTGTGTTGTCGTCGGGCGAGGTGACGCGATATTGTTACATCGTAGGAACGTTCGGACGAAGTGCCACGTAAGTAAATCGTTTTTACGCGGTGTTTAGACTTCGACACACGAGGTCGGTCACGTTCTCGATATCAGAAGCGTACCCGTCAGCAACGCAGAACTGCCAACCCTCCTGTCAGCGAGACCAAAGTTATTGGGTCAACGAACCGGTCGCTTCGACGTCTCATCGGATTTTTTTTTTTGCTGGCTTCACAATGCCAAGCCTGTGTTCCCGCACCCCCCGTGTCGCGAAGGCCACTTCTCCTTTTCACGTCTCGATACGCCTTCACAGGGCCCCTTATTAAGCTTGTTTACGCCATCAAAGCCAAGGGCATCTCATGCTCGCATTAGAATTTTCCTAGGGTCCCCTTTGACATCTTCACGGATCTGAACACCTCGTCCCAACAGACGGCAATTGAGCAGTAACGTCAATACCAATTTTCCGGTACTCCCTCCCCTCCTCTCCTCTCCCTTCCCCTCCCCTCCCCTCCCCTCTCTCGCTCCAAATACGTGCGATTCATATTGTTTAGTTGAAGGGCGAGAGTTCAACAGGGCGCGAGCGCGGCTGTGGACGACACCTAATTCCATGCTTGTTAAAACTTCGACCCAGATTCAAAGCCAGTCAAAAATTTGACCCGGTCGTCACCGTTGGTAAATTGTTTATGGTCCGAGATTGACGTCACTGGTGCTTTTTTTGCGAGAGAGTTTCCAACGTCCGTGTCGCGCCTAAACATTTCTCGTCCATCCGTCCCAGCGGTAGAAGTTCGTCCCTAAAGCCGCAGATTGATGCGTCGAATTATATTTGTCTCGCGGCGCAGCTGCTGTCTAAATTATACGCTACATTTAGCCCGGCTACCCCCCGGGCACAGCATCCCTCCACTCCTCTCCGCGTTCCCTTGCTCTCTCATTCTCGGCCCCGTCTCCGCGAGCCGTAAGCCCATAGTCCCTCTCATTGGCTTTGATGTACTCGTGCACTCACAGGAGTCGATGAATTTTATTCCACCTTTGGCCCCTCTGTCGTCGTTCGTCCAACAACCCCACGCTGACCACGTGATCAATGATGACGCTCCGCTTTCCGCTCGTTTCACTCATGTTTTAATAACCGGCTGGGAAATTAGCCGATTATAATCACGACAAAATAGACGTCGGTCTCTATTTACCAAGGTCGATGAGCCTCGGGCGAAATCAAGACCGACACGCTTTGCCTCGTCGACTTTCAAACCCTCTCTCCACATCGGCTCAACTCCACCCTGGAAACATCCGAAAATTGCATCATGTCACTACCTTTTAGCATTCCACTCTGCGGCTGGGTAATTCTCGACATAGTATTTTGGGGATTGCCTTCCCACTTGCCAGGCAATTACACCATTCTCCATGTATTTATCGGTCGGTCCAACGACCGAGGGGCTGAAGAAGAGCCGCGCCTTCCTACGTAGGTAACACGTGTGTTGTGTCGAGAGAGAGTGGTGATTAAAAATTCGATGTCGAGTGGTCGTCGGGGTCGGACCTCTCTTCTCTAGTAGTAGGTCAGAGAACCGCCGGTGATGAAGTCTGGGGTTAAAGCCGAAGAGCTTCATTCTTCTCACACTCTTCCTCTCTTCTTCTCGCACTCTCTCCCCTCTCTCATCTCTCCCTTGCCTTGACGTGGTCGCTGCTCGTCGATAATGTCGAGGATGAAGAGGGTAAAACACGGTGACACGATGTTTGCCAAGCGACGAAGAAGACGAAGTGGAAGAACCGGCGGCCGTGCATGTGTCTGGAGAACATGGCTCCAGAGGAGATAGCTTGTTCACAGGAACATGTATGTACGTACAGGTAAAGGGCGGATGATGCGAGAAGAGAGATACTGCGCGAGAGCGCTTATCGAACGCGTCCCGCACCATCTCCGGACGCATTCCCCCATGGGTTTTATGAGGAGGAGGCGCCAGGAAAATTCGTTGACCCTTACAGCGTAATAACCGCGACGTCTGACTCGTTGTATGCGTCGCAACCTGGATGGTGTCTGGCAACAGCTAGCTTCCTCTTTATCCAACGTCTGTTTAGCTCGAGAGTCTCTCGCCCTCCAGTAAACGACCGTCGTGGCAAAAGCATGCCGGAAATGAACATGAGAGAGCCTTGCCTCCCGCTGGACAACCAAAAGAAAGAATGAGAGGGAGATCCGAAAGTAACGCGTGGAAAAAGCATTGTCCTGCGGATTAAAAACCAGCGGATGAGTATAGTACCTGGTAAAATATTACAAGCCTCAGTTACCAGTTTGTAACGCGATATCAATTACTTGGTTTAACGCGTCCAATACATAAACGATAGCCAGCAGTGTGTCCGCTTGTTTACATGAGCAATTGATACGTGCTGCGACAATTTATTGATACGTACATCTCGTTTAGCCGATATTCAGCGAGGAAAGCTAACGGTTCGTTTGGTTTGGTGCGGTGCCGCATATGTCCCGGACGGATAGGGATCAATCGAAATCGAAATACACAGGCGGCGATACCAGTTGGAAAGAGGGTTAGCCGAATCCCGGATGCAGTAGGATGCATTTGGCAAGTCCGTTTTTCATGAGGTCTCGCATCGGCGCATGTAAACCCTGCGAGGAGAGTAAAATTTCAAGTGGTCGATCGCGGACTCGGATGTATATCGCGTATACATAGATATAGATATATAAGCGTTCGCCGACCTCGCCGGGAATATTATACACGGTACTGGCGGGTCCTATGAATTATGCATATTTTCCGCGATATGAGTACCTGAGTGATGGGGTGGCACGTAGCTTTGACAGGCTGTAAATTAGAGCCGAAAAACCCGCTATCCGGTACACCGGCAGCACGATTCTTCTCGGTCAGTGAAGAGAGAAGATTGACAGCATCCAAAACAGTCCCGGAAACCCAGTACGTATCTATGCACCCCACGCTTTCCTTTCGAAACCTACTACTATGTTCGTTCGTGGAAAAATCTGTCTCTTTATTATCATCCATTGAATGACTGAGAATCCTTTCCAAAATCCTTTCATACATGCTATATATGACAGCGATTCGTCAAATGGAAAGACAAGGGCGGTACGATGTTGTAGGGCCATTCTCCATCGATCGAATCACTGTGTGTTGTCATGCAAGAGAGTCGAGTGATGATGGCCTTATGAAAGAGGGAGAACCGATCGTTTCTTGGCAGAGTCGGCAGGCGGGACCGTTGGTAGCTCCTGACGTCGATATCGGGAATAGCAGCCGGAAACTCGGGAAATGCAATCCTTACATGTATGCACGTCAGCGTTCGAAAGGGCATCAAAGGGGTTGTGCGCTGGTTGGCGATTCGACGTGCATGGAATCGTATCGCTGGACGGCTGAGGGGGGGTTTGGAGGGTGCGACGAGAAAGAAGCCCCGGCGAGACCGGGGGGAGAATACGTCAAATTCAGCGGTGCTAGCCAGTCTACACCCTCTTCCTTCGTCAACTATGCATATGTAAATGATGATACGCAGCAGCCGAGCTACCTCGAGCCCACCGATCTCTAGAATGGCCGAGCAATGGGCGTAAAGTGCGAAACGTACCGCCGTCATGCATTATCTGGATACATATATTCGTGCGTGCACATAGGCAAGCCCCGATAGCTAGTACATTTTGCGCGCGGGACAAACGAAGAGGTGGAAAGAAGCATCGCGCGCGAGCGCGTATCCATTTTCAATTTGAAAGCTGACTCCCGCAGGATTTCTCCGGGTGAATACGCCGTTCGAACGAATGCGCGCCCGCTTTTTTCGAAGGCGAATAATTATGTGGAGCACGCCGTTCACGTATGATTCGTGCCTGCCACCGGTGCTAAAACCAATATTTCTCTCTCCCCATTCCTCTACCCCCCCCCCCCCCCCTCTCACTCTATCTCTCTCTTTCTTATTCGGCCGAGTTCTATTTCGAGCAGCAGTGGAATGAGACTGCTGTCGGACGGATTATTTCTTGTGCTCTAGTTATTGTTCCAGACTCACATGCATAAAGGTAAGCTTGCGCTCGCTCGGCAGCTCACTGCTGTTGCTGCTATAAGTACGCTCTTACTGCTCTCGACGATGTCGACGGAGAGATACGCCCCGGAGAGCGTGCATCGGAAGGGACACCGACGAAACTCGGTGTCGCGCGAGAAGGATGGCTCGAGCATTCCACGCTGACAATACGCCGTTGCACTGCTGAATGGAATAGTCAGCTGCTTTGTTCGCGCCAAGTAACGACCATAATTCTCTAGGAAACATTCGGCGCAGGACGTAGCAGCAGCTACGACGACGACGACGCTTGCCCCACGGAGTTTCTGTGCTTCTTGAGGTTGCGACGCCTGCCCGGCAAGTGGCTAATTACACCCGCTGCTCTGTCGCATTCGCGCAACATCGATACACTTAATAAACTTCTTGCAACTCCGCGCAACCATCTCTTAGTCGCTCTTGAATCCAAGACAATGCTCCGCAAAATACGGAGTATAGTTCGTTGTTGTACATATGTATATGTACACACGTCGTGGTGAATGCTGCGATATTCGGCGTTGCTCTGTTGCTCACGCACGGCGCCCAGAGAGACGGTGGACGGGCGACGACAGTACCAGAGAGATGGTGGAGAGCCTTTTGAAACACATACACACACACTGGTACACCGTGGTCCGTGACCGGAACAGGACGCAATATGACGAAGTGCGGTAACAGAGGGAGAGAAGCACGCGCGCTTGCTCTCAAAGGAAAATCAACGGTAATGACACTCTACTAAAACACAGTGGCGGCTTGTGGTTCCATGAGTCCGTTGAGACCGAATCATCGGCTTTTTCACTCGTCCTATTCTGCCACAAAATTTTTGTTCAGTTCTTTATTACGACTTTCTTGATCAAATTTCTTCATTAACGTGGCGTGCGAATGGATCGAACAAATCGAATATTACACAGGGGAGATATGGTGGTGGTTAGGAGAGGCACGCGGAGGAGTAATTTGATCCGAAAATGGCATTTAGTGATAGCGGCACTTATACACAACAGGTAGGGCCTTCGTAATGCCAGGCGGTGGTATACTAGAGCAGCATCTGTCAAATTTACCCTTCCGCGATGCTCGAGAGAGCACCGGTAATTCCACTTCAACGAGGAAGTTCACCCTCGCAGTAGTAGCAGCCCTTTGGCCCGTCCCACCGCCTCTCCAGCATCAAACAATGCGAAACCATATTGCCGGCTATCACGAATTATTGCGCTACATCGGTTTAAACGTATCAGCCCTGGACAAATATAATAAATATATGAGGAGGCTAATGGTGTGTGCATTCGAGCCATCCCCATCCACCAAGCAGCCGGTGCACCGAGCCCTATGCGCTTTGTGCGTTCACTCTCCTGGCAACCGTATGCCCTGTGCGTTGCGATGCTCCAGTTTACGCAACATCCCGCTGGAACGGAATCACAAGTCGGGCGATTAAGTGCATTTCGCAGATGCGCGTGGGTGGTAGTGCACTCGCGCAAGTCGTACGTCACCTTGGAATTTCATAACGGGATGCTGTGCTTATCTATGCCGTGCTCGTACAGTGATATACATAACAGTACGAGTATCTTCGACTAGGAGAATACACCAACCCGGTTGCTTAGAGAGAATATAGCTGGGAAGGCGAGAAGTATAAGGGTGTGTATATTGTAAACCTTTAGATGCAAGACGACAGATTCGAAGGCACGGCTCATGAATGCCGAGAACTAGTGGAATGGCACGAAGCAGGGAAAGAGGGAATGGCAGGAGAGGGAGAGAAGCCGAGCATACGAAGGCGAGCGATGATTTCATTAAAATTTTAATGACACCGTCGGTAAATATTCAGGAGGATCGATCGGCGTACCTCGAGCACCGCTCTAATTAGATGGTAGTGCGCCCGTCGTCGATAGTGCGCGAACGCGCGCGGCACACACAAACGCGCACACAGACACGCGCGGTTGCTAGTAATACGGTACTCGAAACTCAACAATAATTGAGCTGCATCGCGTATAATGGGCCGGAATGGTGGCAGTGCTAATTTATGCTACGCGCCTCGTCATAATTAGGTGATATACAGTGCCGACGGAATAAATATAGAGATCAACGTTATCTCGATGTTTTGCTGATGAGCAGCAATGGCTGTTTACGGACGGATGCGCTTTTGGCATATCAGTTTTTCGTGGAGAGAACAATCTTTGACTTCTCTTGAGAGAGAAAAAGGGGGGTTCGGGGGAACGAGAGAGCGGCACTCGTGCACGTAAATAAGTGGCCTGGCACATATCGCATGCTATCGATCGGGGGTGTATGCATCCGGCTTTAAAGTCCAGAATGGTCGTAGGGCGAGGAGCTCGAGCGAACGAAGACGCGGAGGCGGCACAATTTCACTAGACGTTAACCCAGATTGTCGTCCTTGGAGCTCGTCCAGCCACACTCGCTCGTTGCCAGGATACCCGGAGCCGGACTCCTACAGACAGAGACAGCATCGCCATTCTACCACCACCGCCACCGAGGCGACACATCTCTAGCCGTGGAGAATAAACGGGGAGCTTTTTGTCGCCCTCGCCGGAACGAGATTCCGGCCAGCCAATGTTTCTCGTAAAGGGGATCACCGACGATTTTCTCGGGCCTGAGCGACATACAGCATTGACACGACTCGACCTCCACTTGGAATCGCTCCTTTCCTAGCACCACTGCGCGAACTCAAGACGGCCGACACGACCTCCTGAATAACCCGCCTCCGAGGGTCTAGACGGTAAATCCACATACCAGGTACAAAGTGGATATCTACCCTACCGAAAACTCCGCCGATTCCGCATTCCCACCTTCGCTCCACTTTATAAATCCAGCATCTCGCAGCTGCTGTTGCTGGTGCACCGCCCTGCATTAGTTGAGATTTCTCAGGCATATAAATCAGTACCGTTGGTATCGTAGATGATTTATGAGCAGCCTCGTCCAGAAGGCCAACTGGGTGGAAGCTGTAATCGCTGGAAAAATGCAAAACACACCTCGGCTCGAATTTCTCTCCGCAATGGACCCTCTTACGAGAATTAAAGTCCATTTAATCCAAGAGTGCCTTGAAACGGTTGGTGGGGACGGTAATGTAACTCAATTTTAATACAGAAATGGAGCCAATATAGTCTGAAAGCAATAATTGCATTAGCCGAGCTCGATGCTCTCGCTCATAACTCAAGAACCCATTGGCCATCTATTTAGACGTCCACGGCAAACGGAGCGGCCCTTTATTTAAGTGCGAGCGACCCCTCTGGCCTCAATCGGTCCTATGTGCGCAGTGCTCCGCCATCCGCGACCGATCGCCGGACTTGGAACGAACGATTCTCTCCACTCATCGATAAAGTCATTCGTCTCTTCTTCCATCATCTCGGATTACTCAGCATCTACTTCCCATATTCTCTGGCGCGCGACACGGAACCCCCTTCACGAGTGACAGCACCCCCCAACGAGTTCCGGTATGCCTCTACGACCACTGCATTCACCGAGCAGTCGCAAAGACAATTTGTCTTGGGAGAGGGGCTTATCGACTCGCGAGAACGCAACGCTGACTGGTCGAGCAGACAGAAAGAAAGGGTGCATGTACGTATCTCTGGTTAGAAATGGTGGAGCACGTTCGGCTCGAGACAGTAAAGATAACAGGTATAACGTGGGTAGTACATAGAGCATAGAACATCTCCGTCTGGGAAGGCAGGCTTTGCGGTCGAAATTCAGGAGGAGACCGGTAATTCCGGGATACGCTGGCTACGAGGGTAACGAGGTTCCTACAGGATTATCTAGCCCGTGGTGAGCCGAGGGGTTGGGCTTGTTGGCAACGTGTATCGCCGTTTGTTCTCTTGGGCAGCGCATCGCGGAAAATATCGATTTTCCTTCTCTCTGGACAACGTTTAACAAGCGCATTACGTTAGCCCCTTTTAAAAGATCGCACTTCTGACTTCAATGGGCCGTGTAATCCGATTAGGATCAGTAGAATGCGCGCGCACACACGAGGACCTCTACCTCTATTCGTCTCTTTCTGTCTCCCTCATCGGCAAAGTGTGTATCGTTCCGCGCCGATTCCATCTGCCGGATTTATCTGTCCTTCAAGCCCTCCCGATGCATATGTCCGATGAGCGTCAGGACCTTTCGCTCTCTTATTTGCCCCGGGAGATCGCCAGATCTTTTTCGCGGTAATCTCCCAATGATCCTGGCAGCTACGAGTCTCGTTCCTCGGCCGAGCGAGTTTTAACGATGAGCATATCACGTACAGCTGATGTTTGAGTATGAAATCACGGTCTCGTTGTCGCACAGACTCTCTCTCGGCTTTAACGACAGATTTATTATACTTTATCGCTGATCCCGCACCCATGATCGACCGGCTTAAACGAGAGACCGCGTTGATCTTGGTGTTTACATTGACGGCCTAATGTAAACCCATTTGGCCCGCGTGATTCACTCGAGCGAGGTTCATTCGTACCGAGAACTTCATCGAGTGCGATTCACTGGAGTTCGCAGAATTCGACAATGTTATTCCAGCGACGTCTAATTGCCAGAGCTGACGACTATCTTTATCGGTCCGAAGCAGAAGTTCTACATTTCTACTTCGACTTAAGTCGACTCGATTGCCCGCGAGTACTACGAGAGTCTGCCGGCACTTGGCGCACTCGACAATTTGAATTTCTAATTTCGAGGCTGGGTACAGGGGAAAAGCGTGAAAAATGCTTAAGGGCCCGTGGAATTCTCATTGTCTGCATTCATGAAGTGCTCGCGCTCTCTCCACGATCTCGAGACTTCTTTACAAGCTTCCTTACGGTTTCTCCCAACACAAGAGGAAGAGAGATGAAGATTTCCGTAGCTTTCCAGTTCTAGGTAGGAATAGGTCGTGGCAATTCGTCAATCAGTAAGTCACGAGGAACGTACGGGACTTATGGGGGAGATCTACGTTCCCAACGTGTTATCGGTCGTACAAAACGGCCACGGAAATAAATCTTGCCCTCGTCCTCCCCGCCAAACCAAACTTTGTACTTCCGGCGGTCGCGAAGTGTTTATGCTTTCGAGGAGGAAGGATCACTTGCTTCATGATAGAAAGAGAGGGCGGAAGAATGCGAGACTGAAAGGAAATGGTAGAGGAAGACTTGGGAGGCGTATCACACCGCAGACAATGGAGCCCTTTTACGGTAAAAAGCAGTTACTGTCTGCGTTTGAAACTTTTCCCCTTTAGAAAAATATCACCTTCCTCCTGCTCGAGCGACCAAATAAATGTAACTTCGACTCTATCGGCGAAATAGCGTTGCGCCTCTTCCCTACCCCTTACCACCACTACTGCTGCCTTCTTGGTTGATAGTACCCAAGCAGTTGAGACTTCTGTCCTTTCTTTCTCTCATTCTCGCCTTCTTCCCCAGCTGGAAACTTGCAGAAGCAATATTTCGCAATCCGCGCCAGTTCCCGCTACCAAAACCCCAGCCTGATTTCGCCTCCAGCATTACGGACCTATCGATTTGTTCTGCGTATTATTCGAGTGCACTCTCGACCGGCAGCAGATGCGGTTTGCTTTTTCGTAGGATCGCCAAATCCCCTGCACGTTCATTCATCGATCGACCTTCAAACTTTTCTCTGTACATTCCATAGGCACCATCGCGTCTCCCATGGTTAGTTCTCTATGTTTAGGATGTAACATGCTCTTCTATTTTCACTCCCTTTTACGAAGGAATATTGAGTCAGTTCTCCACTTCGTATTCTTCTTATTTTGCACCCATCGAGCCACTATATACTCTACTATTTCTGCTATACTAGCCAACTTCGTGTGTGTGCGAGAGCGTATGATGCGATCTCTAAGCGCCACCCACGTAAAGAACGTCTATCGCGCTGGAGTGCGCGTTCTTGGACTTAACGAGTTCTCGCTTGGTTCGCCAAAAGTCTAGCGACGAATTCCCTTGTGTCCAAGTAGAGAAAGAGTGGAGGAGTTGGGGATGAAGCAGAGAGGAGATGCTACCTGGAAGGGTGAAAAGCCGTGGAAGAAACACTTTGTGGTGTCCGGTGTGTATAAGTAGCCGACGGGTGTTACGTCGGCCGTAATCGTGAGAGGAGCTCATCTTCCAGGCTGCTGGCCCGAATGTACCACAATTTTCCAGGGATGCTTGGGCCCCAGTGGGAGGATAAGAGGCAAAAGAGTGTGTGTCTTTCTTGTAGGTTGGCGTTGTCGACGCAAGCGCCCACGTCCCGCTTTTATCCGGCGGTACTCCCGTTTCCCTGTCGCTTCGATTTCTCTCCTCTCGTTTTCTCAGTCGGGCGACAGCAAGCCATCCTTGTCGGGACAATGCGAGAACCCTTTTGAGCGGAGGCGCCCGCCTGGCTGCCTACGTTCCAGGCGCCGGCGAACCTGGTCCAATACTCGTACACACGGGGCAGCGACTCTGATGGCAGAGTAGACACCGCGGACGACGGGAGGGCGACAGAGAGGGAGACAGAGAGAGAAAGAAGGATGGAGAGTGAGCAAACAGCATTGCGAACCCAGCCACTGCGGGACGCGTACCCGAGAACGGGAACGAGGACGAAGATCGGCTTCATCATTCATATCTCTGCCAGAACGCGACCTTTTCTTCTCTCTTTCCGCTCCTTCCTCTTCAACCTGCTCGACACGCTCCTACGCTCGTGTCTACCTCGCCGCACATCTTCCGGTACAGTTGCATAGGCAACATGCTACAACCGAACGGCCAACTGAATTAGTGCTCGAGCGAAGCCAACGATGAAATTCGAGGGAAAACTTCGTTACTCCAAAGAAAAGGGCGCATGTTTCACGCAACGTTATAGCTATGGTCGGCCAGCCTTACACGACTACTCAGTATTTTTACACTGCCATTATTTTCATATGTTGTTTTTCCATAGAATGCACTAGCTAGGGCCTCGGGCGCTACTGGAGTTCGTCAGCTGTGTGAAACTTCGTTTCTCGTGGTTGAGATTAAATTCTGTAATGAGTTTTAATCAGAACTCTCGGTACACTGTGTTGCTCGTCGGACTCGTGTTCAGGCGCTCCCACTCGAGAACGGTGGAGTTAAAGTTTCGCGCTTGAAGTTCTGCATTAGCTCTTGCTAATCTTGACAATGGCAGGGAAGTCTCTGTTTCGCAGTGGCGCCCTTGTTTTTCACCGGATTTCTTGCGAGGCGCCGCCACCGCCGCCGCTGCCGCCACCGCCTCCTTCGGGATTGATTTCTGGAATGATTTATCTCCGCGCCGGGATGTCTGCTCTCCCCGTTCACCTTTCATTCGACCTTTCCGCCAACTCGAGCAGTACGGCGTAGGGAAAAGGTGTTGTCCCAAAAGGGATTACACTTAAATATTTGAGGGAATCAAAGGAGGAATATATTTTCGTCTTCGTAGCAACAATCGTCTATGTTTCTAGCTCCCTGGAGTAGAACTGAGCAGATTAAGCGTTTAGCAGTCACCCCAAGAATAAGATATTACTTGTCTCTCATAAATCCCCTTGCTTGATGATGCTCCAGCTGGCTGTCGTCCTAGCCTCTCTTATTCTTATTCATTTCTGTTTATTCCTTTTCGACCCAGCGCTCACCGTTCCTTATCCATCTCGGAAGATTTAAGTGTTTAATAACGCTCGCCCTGCCTCTCTATTGCCGAGAGGAGATACAAACTCGGCTTGAGCATCATTCAGAGAAGCATCTTGGACGTCTCTTTATTTTTCTCTTCAAGTTCTCCTTTCCGTGGAGAGCCACCATCACCCTAGCCTTTCCGTCATTTCTCATTCGCCTTCCCAGTCCACGCGAATCGACGAGATCCAGACAAGCATTTATTAATCGCGGCTGTCATTGCAATGCTCCCCGACGACAAACGAAATGAAATCGTGTCGAGGAAAAAATCGAAATAACGAAGAACCTCTTCCTTGAAGGATGACACCCTTCTAAAGTAAGCAACGTTTACGGCTAAGGGGCGACACTTTTTCGCAATTCATCCTGAAAAACGCTTTAGCCCGATGGAAAATGTCGGCGCGTTCGGTAAACGCGGATCCACTCTCACTGTTTGCGCAGTCTCGTGCTACGGATTCATGTGGGAGGTGAGCCTCACAACCCTTTAAAGTGGATACCTGATAATCCGCTAGAATTCTCCTTTTTCGTTGGAACGGCAATCGCACGTTAATGAAGAGTAATCGGATTTTGTCCGAGTAAAAGAATCACTAAAGTATCACCGGTACAGAGACTGTGATAACAGTCCATTAGAATGAACACAATGTAACTTTTCCAAGTACTGCGAGAGTGATACATTGTTATTAAGGGAGATCTCCACAAAGAAAGCAGACTCTTCGCAAAGTAGGAGTAGTGGTTGAGAGAAAGAAATTCGACTGGTTGATAGCTGTAACCCATTTAGGTGTAAACAGGACGGTGAGAAATGATAAACATGTAGAGTGCAGCCCTCGTCGTTCTCACGTGAAGCTCGTCCCACTGCTGGAGCCTGGAGAAACATAGAAGTCGAGGGCTCCACGAGCAGCGCGAGAAAACGTAAACTACGAAGGGGTCCCGTACCGTTTATTTGAACAGCGATCCTCTCTTGAGAGAGGAAGACGCGATCCACGCAGGAATGTATTTTTTTCTAAATACGAGAAATACGCTCGAGCCGCAACCAGCCGAACACCACTTGTCCGTGCCTCTTCGAGTGGCATGCGCTCCTCTGCATTCTAAATGGTTGCATGTCCCGGCACTCTGATTGCGGACTTCACTCGAATCGAGAGGTGTCGACGAATTTCGCACCGGAAATCCGCGCAGTGCCACACGCGCGAGAAATCGTATTCTCCTTCGGAGAGAAAGCGAGAGGAATTCAGGATTATAGTAGGCATTCGCGCGAATCACGACTCCTAGATAGATGTGTACACGCGGCATTATCAGGTGGATTCGCGCGAGCGCGCTTAATTGCGCTCGGAGCGCCCGTTGTATTCCGACGACGTTATTTGCACGTCTTTACAACCGTGTACACCTGCCCCATCAATCTTGCGCGATCCTTGGGAATCGTTGCGCGTTGAAAGCGAAGCGGTCGTCTCTCCCTGTCGTCGGCAGAGTCATAAAATGCGTACAACGGCGAATACGCGCGTGCGAGAGAGTACGAACGAGTGAGCCTTAAGAGGGAAATGACGGTGTATTTCGTGCGTGATAACGTCGAGAAGCATTTTGTCTCTCATGTAACAGTGCTTGCCAGGAGGATCGCTCGAGTGACTAATCCCTCGAGTGTTGCGCAATACGAGTGTTAATTGCTGTCAAAGTAAACTGAATTGTCCCGACACCATACTCCTTACTGAAACATACTATTCTGTTGGGGCATCGCCGAGCGATGGCAAAATAAATCACCACCAACATTCAGGACAATAGGAAGCTCATGCGGTGAAATCATATTTCGCAGGCATTAACATGGGCGCATCGCTATGCAGATTGGATGTCTCGACGCTCAGGGATCCCGAAGGAAATCAATTTGGCGAGATGCGGATGGACGCGCGCGTTCTCTCGAAAAATGCCATTCGCGTGCTCTGGGAAGGAAGCGAGCGTGCGTGCATGCGTGCTGGATAGATGCAGGCGAGGAAGTGCCTGAGAAGAGAGAGAGAGAGAGAGAGAGAGAGAGGGAGACAGAGATAGAGAAGAGGATGGTCGATAGGGTGAAAGAAGGAGATAAAAGGAAAAGGGAATGAAATGAGCCGATTTGGCGTAAAGGCCCGATCTCGCGATGGTACTAGCGCGACTTTCCCACTTGGTGCCTTGACGCGCGTAGTAGTACCTGCGCGATCGCGCGAGCGCAGCCGAAGGCCTACGAAGGCCGAGCCGAGCGCTCTCGAGGCGCACCCCGCCACAGTCTGAATTCGCCTAGCGTGAGGACACGACGCGGCAACCGAGCAGCGAGCGAGCGCGCAACTCAGAGCCGGTCTCCGCGCTACCAGACACCCGGATCGGATGCCCCGTGACATCTAGTGCGCTCCTCTTGCTCCTGGACTCTACAACTATCATCGGCCTTCCGCGTGATTCACGCGTGTGTTTGTGCCGCGGCGCGCACCTTCAGTGGTTAGCGCCTTACCGCCAGGGACAAAAATAAAAAGAACATCGCGACCACCGAGCATCATCGGCGCCAGTCAGAACACCAGAGAGAGAGAGAGAGAGAGCAAAGAGAAAGAGAGCTGAGAAGACAGAGAGAGAGGAGGATTCGCATCGAGAGGATGGCAGCCCATAAGCGTCCGGCTGCCGCGGCGGCCGTACTTCTTCTACTTCACTCACTAGGTGAGCGTGATCTTGCATTACCGTAATAAAACGTGTACGCGAGCCGTACAACGTATGCGCGTTATAAGAGTATCCGGTGGCTCAAGTCCTGCAAGGCATGTGTGCCTTCCCACGAAGTTATTGCACTTTCGCTAGCCGTCGCCGCGCTATTCCACCGACTGCTGCCGGCTGCGGGCCTGCGGCTCAGCAGGTGGTTCCGTCGAGTCGAGTTGTTACACCTTGGCCTTTCAATGAGCCCTGCGCACTTGGCCCGTGGAACTCAAGAAACTTTTAGTGAAGTTGAAATTAGCCACGGCTGGCCGGTCATAGGTGAGAGAGAGGCTTGGTTCGCTAGCGCGGCGCGTGCCCTTTGAATTTCAAACTTTTCGCGGGGCGTCCCGACGCGCCTGAGGTTTGGCCTCAGCACCCCAACTATCTAGCAGGCTTTTTGCTCGGCTGACGTGTCCCTGCCGGAGCAAATGTCGCTCGGTGAATGTCCCATGCACCTGTGACCCACGCCAACGGCCACAGATGCGCGAACATAGTCCGGGGAGTCCATTAACGACGCGTCCGACATAGGTGTGAAAACACAAGCGGTATTATCGTGCCTCTCTCGCTCTCTCGGTTATACATAGAAGTCCAATCGACGCGTCCACCCGGCTACATTTATCGCGATGACTCATTACTCACTATCTGCTGCGATCGCCGATAAACAGCGGTCTGCCGAGACTAGGAAGAAACGTTTGTTAAGAGTGGACGCGTCAGCCGTGGACAGAAGCATAGTCTGCGGATTGTACGTGGTCGGCGATACTCTAGACTCTAGAGCGACGGAGAGCGGGAGAGGCACGGTTATATTCTTAGCAGTAGATATTTTCCTTGTGCCACTGCTGTCACATATTTGTGTAACGCCCTTGAGGAACTAGCCGCGCGTAGAAAGCAGTAAAGTGTCGTCTTGGAAGGTGTGCGTGGTGGAGTAGCGCATTACAATCTCGATAGAAGTATAGCATGCAAATCGTGATATCGTGGCGGTGCACATAATAGGTAGAGGCAAGGCGAGGCGAGGCCTAAGTAAAGGCGCTGTGCGAGGGGCAGCTGAACAAACGGTCGCAATGCACCTGTAGTGCGGAGAAGGCGCCGGGATGCACCTTGCGCTGGGAAGGTCTTCTGCTAATAATAACCTGGCCTCTGCGTGGGACCCTCGGAGGTTTCCACGGTCGAAAGGGAATCGGGGAAAAGTTACCTGAAAGTCGAGGCCGCCACTCGCTACGTTACGTCTACCGCTTTCTCTCTCTACTGAGAGTCCCTTCGAGAAAGCTTTCCGTAAAATTGCTCGGCCGACCTTGATTCCTTTTGGAATACCTACCTGTTCGTTCAAATGCACCGCTCCCGGACTCCTGCAAATCGAGCGTTATAGCGAGTGGAAGCGAGCGACGCTCGCTTCTCTTTCTCTCTTGGCTTGCTCTCCCTTTCCGTTCCGATCGTGTCCGTTTATGATCGTACTCCGCGAGGTCGTTTGACCTCTCTCACTCCGTCTGCCTCTCGCCTGCTTTCCCTTTCTCTCTTGTCCTTTTTCACTTTCTGCTTCTTGGCTGACTGCGACTGGCTCTCCCTTGCCTGCCTTGCCTTCCTTCCTTCGCCGGTTGCCGGTTCTGGCTCCTCTCCATGGTCCGGTTCCGTCGAGTCACCTCTCTGCGCCTCTCCTCGCCTCTCCTCTTGATTCTCCTTTTTCCTGGCCGCTCGGTCCCTTCGGCTTTACAAGCATGCCTGTTCGCCCGGCTCACCGGTTGTAATTTATAAACGACCGTTGGCCTGGAGAGAGGCGAAAGGCCGTGGCGAGCGCGGGGGCGAGAAGCGATGGGGAGGTACCGTTCGCTGGACCGTTTCACTCTCGAAGCCGTTCGTCGATGCCACTTACATTAGCCGGATTCCACGAAGGGCATTGCACACCGAGCACTCTAGGAATGCCTCCTCCCTATTTCACGAACTCTCCCTCCTTCTACTCGCGACTCGCTCTCCATCTTTTTTTCTCTCTCTCTCTCTCTCTCTCTCGCATTCTCTGTCGCTTTCCGCCTGTCCCGCTGGTGCGAGCGCGATCCAATCATAAAATGCGTCCGACGCAGAAGATCCCAGAGGCGTCCGCGAGGAATAAACGATCGCGAGAGCAGAGCATGTCGAATAGAAAAGAATGTCGCCGGGGGACAATGCCGTGCGGAGATCTCGCATGAATAGAGACGGCGGCATACTGTCCGTTGTCCGAAGGACGAGATTCCCCGCGATTACCTTATGAGCTTCTCCAACAAAGGATCGAAAGAGAGCGAGAAAGAGGGAGGGGAGGCTTGGCTGCTTGTGCCGCGGAGGAGCTCATCTGAAAGGCGACGAAGATGCCTCACCGATAAAGAATCCGCCGTCGCTCCGCTCTCCTACCTTTCCCTGGTTCTCTTGTAAATAATATGTGGTGTCCCACTCGCGCGCGCGTGCATACCTTCGTTCGGTGGCCTGCAATGCCGTTCACCGGAGGAACGAACGGGCGAGCAAGCGAGCGAGCGAGCGAACGGCCAAGTCGAACCAAACGTGTCCAGAGGTCATCGATCCTTTTTCTCTTCGTTGCATTGTTGCGCCGTGACCTGTCCGTATGCATCATACCTTCGGACACGCGGCTATTTCCCTCGGCCCTTTACCCTATCACCCTCTACACAAGACAAATGTAGCCAGCCGGTTTTAGAGTGCTCTACTATGCACTTGGTGACAGAGAACATTCCAGAACGGGTCGTGACTAGATACGCGGGTATCACGTCAAGACATATGACGAGCAGCTACTTTTTTGTCGTAATTGCGCGTCTCTTCCGAGGACAGCTCGGTCAAATTCACTTCCGTGAAACGCAGAACTCTAGCCTGCTGCGGTAAATTAGCGTGGGAGAGCGATATAATTACTGAACGGTATGCTCGTAACACACTATGCTGTTGCTGCTCTCCTCGAGTTGCCAGCATTCCGAAATTCAGGGAATGCCGCAATCCTCTTGCAAGAAAAACTGTTCATCGCCGTGCATACACAACTTTACCTCGACGTGATGTGGAACACGCGCAGGAAAACAGTTTATACCGCGGTTGCTCGCGAGAAAGCTTTGATTATGGTTATTGCCCTGGCAGCCCTGCCGGCCCAGCGGAAAAAAATGCTGCAGAACGAGCGGCGAACTGAACTGGCGCCGCTTAATGAGCCGTACCCGGTTCTTTTTATTTCCGTAGTAACACACGCTCTCTCGCTCGAGGTCGAGTTGTGAAAAAAAGTGCTGTCTCTACAACCGCTTAAATAAAGGGGAAGAAGCGTATTGTGCGCACTCAGTTGGTACGCGCTCCTGCCTTCGGTAATTAGCGATTTTTCGCCCGTAAAAAACGCTAGGACAAACACTCGTCTGCCAATCGATTACTCGTTCATAGTAACCGGGCAACCGAAGAGGAATGACAGGGTTGGGTTGGTAGCTTTTTAACAGTCTCTGATGGTAGTATAGTTTTCAGGGTTCTATTTTCGACGCAGTCCAGCGGACTAGAGATCCCGGTAGGCCAGACACTGGCAGGGCTCTCGTGTATATGAGAGCGCATTACACTGCGTTACAACCAGGAAGTTTTACTCCATTATCATACAGCTTGTTTAACTAACAAAGCCCGAGGGTTCTCTCCCTTCTCCCAACCTCCGGCGGCTGGTGTTCCCTGTGCACCGGTGTTTTCGTAGAGTGGCTCGATAATGTGGCCCATTGTGCTCTCTCCTCCTCCGCACGACGATGGAGCCGCGAATTTATATTTCTCGCGCCCTCCCAACGGCCCAGCGAGAGAAAGAGCTGCTTCGTAAACGCAAACAAGCCCACCGTCTTCTCCTCAATAGCGTCTATTTACATTGAGCATCCACCCTCGTTCCACCTAATGCTGTATTGCCACTCGCCGCAGAAAGACGAAAAAGTTGGTGCGCCAAGTATTAGCCCCGACAAGCCCTTCCCTTTCATAAGAATCTCGCTAAAAGGATCTTCTCCTCTGTTACACGCTCTCTCTCTCTCTCTCTCTCTCTCTCTCTCTCTCTCTCTCTCTCTCTCTCTCTCTCTCTCTCTCGAAAACAATTCATGTCCTTCGTGGATAGTATTCTGTGTCGCGGGACTTAACGAAGCAGTAAAGCTGCCAGAAGTTGATCGTCTTTCGGGATAATGGAGGAAAGCCGATGCTAGACTTCCCATACTCGGCTGCTTCGAGGGAGAGGGAGGTTAAGTTCTCTACTGAGAATCCCCTCATTAAGTATTATGCACTTCCTTCGGGGAAAGGCCTCTGTTGCAATTTAATTTGCTAACTAGCTTATCGATCGCGAAATGTGGGCACACTTTGTACGTCCCTTTCCACCTAACCCCTTCCCACTTTGCCATAGTATATGTGCTACTTGATGAAGATTTCGATTCGATTCTCACGCTATCGAGTAGCTATTACCGGAGCCCATGAAGAGCAGCCAGCGAGGAGAGCAAGAGAGATCACTATTAGCCGTTGGAGCGTTTTGCCAATCGCAATTTCCGATATTGGCGATTAATAATTCACACAGCAGTGGAACGTGCCGCTGGCTACTTAACCGTCCGGCCACCACACTCTCACCCTGCACTCTCCTCTCCCTTCCCCACGCTGACTACACGTTAATCAAGAGCCATTGGTATCAAGTAGCGCGGCTGCAGCAAAGTGCAGGCTGCATTTTGGATATCGAGCGAAGTATCAATTGTTTCCAGCTGTTATGGCTCTCGCGCTATAAGCACAGACATACAGATCCACGTACGCACACGGCTGCGCACCAATAACCGATCGAGTGAAACATCTCTCTCGAGTCTATATCTTATCGATAGCAGCTGAATACCTAGCGATAACTGAGATAATGTTGAATCAATGCGTGGTTGCATGCGTACTCGTCGGCGTGGAATTACCGCTTAATCAGATGTGTATTCCCCTTCAAAATCGAATTACCAATCTGATAAATTTTTGGCTGTTTTCAGAAACTCTTTCCAGCTGTGTTCGATTGATACTGCTGATCCACTTGTGCCTAATGTCGGTCGTGAGTGTTGCGCAAGGTAAAGCAGGCGTATTGCTGACCTAAACGAGGGAAAAAAAGGACTCGTTATGTGCGGTGCGTTCATTGACCGAAGACCGCACCGGGTACACGCGACTCCATTCACATTCATATCAGTCGAACGAGCGACGGACACGTTACACTGCGAGATGAAAGTTGTGGGCGATGCGATTCGCTCGGCTCGCGTAGCGCGTTAGCTTGTTGTTCGCTAGTGAATGAGAAAGTGCGACTGTGTCTGCGACCGGTTATGAATCGCGTTCTTATAAACGGCTTCGACTGAATGAACGGGACGTAGAGTATACGATAGAGTACGCGTGACACATAGGACACGTCGTACGCACTCACGCTCGCTCGTAGGCTAAGTCAGTCCGTTTAGTAAACGCAATCCGGGTGACGGACGATCTTGTTAACGAGGAGAGCGAAGGATTCGATGACGTCAGTGGACAGCGAATGCCCGTAGGATTAACTAGCTAAATACTCGTCGTGAATTGAGTCGACGCCCACCCACCGCTTCTGGCTGTCTCGAGGGCTACATGACTTACTAGAATAACACCCGCTGCTTTTTCAACGAGCCCCAAACCTTTGATAGGGCTTTGAGAACGAAAAATTGGCCCTGCTGTCTCGATCGAGTGCAGCTGCGCCTGGGAAGTCGTTGGTGAACCAATCTAGAACAGGAGTTACCGTCTTTACGTACTTCGGTGCGGTCTTTACGTTTCTGTTCGATACGAGACACAGAGAGTCGACTGTAAAGTATAGCGGGCGGTGTGCAATTTTGGCGAACGATTCCTGCCGTTATCGCTGCTCTCGTAAATGGTCCGCGTCCATGTGTACCCAGGCGTCCGTGTAATCAGTATTTGTTACCATTGGTATTTTATTGTTAGCTCGCACGCTACAGGGATCGTAATTTTTACGGCTGGTTGGTGTGATTAAAGGATCGCACTCTGCAGTTGTATGTCGAACGTGGGTGGTTGCTCTGTGCTCCGCATTTTCAGATTGTCATAAAATCGAATGACCCTATGCTGACCAGCAAACCCTTACACTTTTCGAAAAATGTCCAAGTACTATCGCTTCGCCCCGGGCTTTACGATCGTTCGTCATGTAGGAGACGAATTGCAGCCTTGAATCGCTCTGAGGCTTTCCACTAGTCTCCCTCGTTCTCTTGGCCAGCGTCGCGACGTCTCGTAAAGCCGGAGCCAACCAAGGGAGTGCGAGGTAGCAGCGGTGGCGCCGGGGAAAAATCGTTATCGTAGGAATAGGCCTTAATTAAAATATTCCGAGCAAATGACGTCCCGCTTCTTCTTCTTCTTCCTCTTCTTCTTCTTAACGGTCACTCAACTCAGGCGACATGGGTAGACTGGGAAAACACGTACTCGCTCTTCAACAGTCATTTGTTACAATTACCGTTCACAGTTTCGATGATAGTGTATGTAACCAGCTTTTTCATTGGGGGAATTACAAGGTTCAGGACCCTTCTCTTTTCAACATTAATCTTTTCGATACTAAATACCATGCGTGAAACAGGAAATATCCTTTTAATTTAAAGATGAGCCTCCGGGCATCTCTCATGGATTTTAGAAACGCGGTCTGAATGTGGGATTAATTGCTCGGTAATCGCGGTGGCGAGTGGTCGGGGCACGCGCGTCCGTGTTCGGTTGGGAGCCGGTTAATTTGAATGCTCGTCAAAGTGACGGGAGGCCGAATGCATGACGCATAGGCTGTGCGGTTAAAAAGATGGAAAAGAGAGGTATAGCGGTGGCGGGAGCGTGGGTGCGAGGGCGAAAAAAGGGGGGAATAGCAAGAGAACACCATGGTTGTACTACTACCGCTGTTCTCATACCGAGAGGCCTACAGGGTCGGCGAGTAGAACCCAACCGAGAGGGAGAGATAGGGACAGATAAAAAGGAAGGCGAGCTCGCTTGGCTATTGTGAAAACCTGTTTTGGGTTTCTGCCAGCAACCTGCCGCGTGCACCTGTACGGACAAAGGGGACCCTTCTTCAACTTTTCAACGAATCACCTCCGGGGCCCTCTTTCCTCGCCCCGAGTCTAACTACCGTTATATCGGGTGTCCCCAAACCTGAGCGCGGCCCGATAGAGTCCCCAGTTTGATTACTCTAGCCTCCAGGCCGAGTTTCAGCCCGAATTTCCACACCTCTATCGCTCCATCTTATCACGGAAATTATAGTACTCTCCAGTCGTGACAAACTGACGGTGTGTGTATATACCAACGAGATCTCAAATTTACACTGATTACTTTTCAAGCTCGCTCATTTGCGCGAGCAAACATTTCTACGGAAGAGTTGGGGTGAGAGAGTTGAGATCTCTCCCTTTCTCTTTCCCCTGGCTTCACCCAGGAGACTTGTACAGTTAGTATCCGGAATTGAAGGTTTACCGGTGCACCGGCTTTTTGCGTCCGTTGCTGCCTGTGGTGCTGCTGCTTCCGGATAATCCGATTTCCAGATAGTCTAGTCAAAGACAGTCTTTCAGGCGCTCGTTAGAGCGGTGGTTGTGGCGGTTGGCAGCATCAACCGATAACTTGGAGCGAGAGTTGGCCTGGCAAGACATTTGCTGAGTATGTCTCTTGCAAGGTTCCGGGTGGATCCACCTTGCTCCTTCGCTCTCCTAATGGGAGTTCACGCAGGACTCGTCATTAAAGAGGGAGGTCAGCCGTGACTCCCTGCTCCCTTGCTTCTCCTGCCACTTCCGCCAGCTTCGTTTTCGCGTGAACTGGATTAGAACGAACTTGGCCCTTCCTTCGATACCTACATCCCTACCCCCATTCCGCTCCGTGGGAATTGGACTAGCGGGGCCAAGGAAAGACCATCACAGTATTTGTGCCGGTAACGACCATGCCGCCATCTTGATTCGCACGCCGAGCGTGTCTCATTAAAAACGTTTATTGTCGCGTGAAATTTTCGTATCAAAACGACATCAACGCTAACATCGTACGTGTCTCTCTGTCCGCTAGCGGGACACGTACTTATACCGGATGAAGATAGCAGCAGGTGCTCCACGTCCGGCAGACATCGCTCTCATTCAAACGGGACATCCATTACAATTGCCATTCTTGTTCCGCTAGCGACAATGTCAGTTCAATGTTTTTAAATTTTAATTTATTTAAATTTTAAGTAGTCTCGCATCGATCTTATCCGCTGCACATTTTCCCAGCCTCCGCGGCTAGTGCCAAAGATAAGCTGCAGATGGGAAAGACTTTAAGCGGAATCGGGATCGTTTATTACCGGCAGACTGTGCTTATCAGATGGAACGGCGAAGTAAAGTTCTTCCGCGTGTTTCCTTCTTTTTCCCTTTTCAATGGAGAGGAATCGTTAAATTCGCCATTACTCCTGCTTGCCGGGCGCCGATGTAAAGCAGGAGATTCCCCGGGAATTTATTTGACGCCGAGGGCAGTAGTGCTGGCGAGAGAGGGTGCTAAGAGACAGAAGGGAGAGACAGACAGAGAGAGAGAGAGAGAGAGAGAGAGAGAGAGAGAGAGAGAGAGAGAGAGAGAGAGAGAGAAAGTGCCCATTGCATTTATTTCGAGTAATTAAAGTCGCGCGTACTCGACTCTTTCCCAGCATCATGGAAGCCGCCGCGTTTTACACTCTTTATCCCGCAGAGAAATTCCACTTGCCACTAATTGAGCTCGGGTAACACCTACCGCATTCTTACACATCGCGACCCCATCTAGCATGCCTGTATACGTGAGTGTCTGCATGTGTACGTATGTCCACTCATGCGGGATCTCAAGATCGATTCGCGCATCTTGCATCTCGGGATTAGTCACGCACCAAGAAATTCGCGGAATTTCCATCCGTTAGTCATCAAGTCTCGAGCCTAGGACAGCACTTTGCTGCTGCTATAGCTGGCATAAGTAGATATACACTCTTCACAATAATAAGAGACACAGCATACACATACGAGCACGCGCGATACGCACCTGCTAACCACTGACGCGGAAGATTCGTATGTTTTTCTTCATGCTCCAGATAAACACAGAAGGTAATATAATGATGTCGCTACACTTAGGAAAATAACAAGAGTGATAAAGTGCAACTGAATAGTACGAGTATCTGTTGCAATATTAGCAGACAGCTTTTTTTTAAGTCCGACCACGAAGAGAACAAGACCTCGTATGACACTGAGTGGGGAATAGCTATGTGGTATGATGTCGATTGGAAGTATCGGTGGGCGATCCGTAGGGTGGAATCGGTCACACCCAATAAATATTTATCCATCGCCCAGGGCTATTATCGACAAATATTTGGTAGTATTTACGCCGCCAGCAGTGACAAATAATAGCGCAGAAGAGCACGTGAGGGAGGCGGAGTAGACTGTATTCTCTTCTGGTATGGTGCCTTGGTGGCAGTACTGCTGACTGTATGAACCTATGTACCTATAAACGGACTCGACCAGTCGAATAATTTATTACCGCTACCCAAGCCCAGCGAGATTTGCATAAAACAGGGGTTTTCGCACTCGCGCGTGAATCGATCGAAAATTGCGATGTTCGCTCTCCAGTTCCTACCGTACTCTCCTCTCGACCTCCCCGCTGTACCTACATGTACCTGACAACCATGCTCGCACCGCACTATGTGCACAAACATCGGACCGAGGTTTTGCCGAAAATTTCATTTTAAGCCGATATCTTTATAAGCCCATGCATGCTCCGTAAACCGCTTTCGGCCAATTTCAGCCATCCATTGGTGAAAAGTACATGCAAGTTGTATGTGTTCGATGTTTTCATCCTTTCCCCAAACGCGTTTGAAAAGTCTGTTGCAATGGGCGGGCCAATGTTGTTTGTAGTGTTTAGCCGAGTCAGATAAAAATAATGCCGGTGGCACAGGGTGGAAAGCCTATCCATGAGAAACACGAGGAACAGCTGGATGGTACGGCTCGACGACAGGCCTCGAATTCAGCCTCGAACGCGGTCCTGTCACTTTCGTCGATAATATGGCTGTGCGGGGCAACGGCTTCAGTTGGGCAAATCGAGCTCTTTTGGAAGCACCTTGTATTCGCGCGTGTAGGAACACGCGTGTCGAGCAAGCGCAACACGCATTGGTGACCGGCCGGCCGGCGATGAGATTAATAAATTAACTCGGTTCGCCGAGCGCACTGGAGTCGGGGGGATTGTGCGAGAGAGCGAGAGTGGTCGCAATTATCGAAAATCCAGAGCAGAGTACGCGCGCGCGCGCGTATATGCACATTACGAGCTTCGTGAAAGCCGCTTGCTTTGCTCTGTATCACGCGCTCCGATGATTAAGGTACTCTGGTGGGCACCGATAGCCGAGCCGATTGCAGCCGTTTGTTTCCAACAAACCGACTGGTCTTTCTAAAATCACGACTCTCACCGCTCGCCATTGCTTTACGTTCTCGTTTCTTCCTTTTCCGCGAACCCAATGAATTTATACTATCCGTACTCGTCTATTAAAATGCTGTAATCGATACGAGCCAATGGATACTAGTACTCGAGCGATGAAACGTGCATCTCGGATTATCGGTGCAGTTGAATGGTTGCCGGGAAGAGCTGGTCCCGGGAATCCAATAGATAACGCGGACCAAGATGTCTGGCGAATTCGAGTGTGTATAATATAGAGAACAGCATCGAGAGAGTGGCGAGACAAACTTAAACGAAGCTGAATGCTGGCCGATACTCGAGCTTCCTCGCAGGAAGAACCTCGTCGTCGTATTCCCTCTCCCTCTCCCGAGTCGCATTCTTCAGGCTCTATCGATGAAGAGAGCGAGGCATCTTTTATTTATTTTTCTTTCGTCGTTGTCGTCGGCCTGTCTCGTTTTCTCCTATCTCACCGCGAAAGGTAGATGCGTCGTTTCGCGTACGTCTGCTCCCACTGCTTTTTTTTCTTCGCCTCCTCCGCCGCCCCTCTTTCACCGCTATATTTCGCTTAAATGAGAAAAATATGTTTGCTACATATTCATCCGAGTCTGCTCCCCCAAGCGAGTGCGGGTGCTCTCTCTCTCCCTGTCGCCTCTCAGCCTCTCGGCCTCTACCTACCTCCTCTTTCTCCTGTACTCCTCCTCTGTCCTGCTCCCTCGCTTAATTTCGCCGCGGTATTTTTCGGGGAGCTTATCGCATTAATTGCCCGGCTGCACCACGAGTGGGATTAAATTTCGCTTAATGAACAATATCGTGGCGCACGCAGTGGCCTGCGCGACGCTTTTGTACCGCAGGTTCGTTTCGCTGGCCTCGGCAAAGCCGCGCGCGCGCGCGCGCGCCACCTATACATACGTCTCACCCAGTGGCATCTTGGCAGCTGCAGTTACATTTTGCTTTTGCCTGCAGAAAGAAATGAGATTTCGCGCATTACTCATAGCACTGCGACACTCTATAACCGCGGATAAGACAAAGACAATAGCGTTTCCTTGCGCTGTTCTTCACTCGGCAGCACAATGTACTTCAAAGAAAATAAAAAAATTCCCCAGTGGCCAGGTAGAGCGTATTCTGTTATCAAAGTATATTCAGTGCGAGCAGTCTCGCGTGAATAAATACGTGCAGAATACTATTTCGCGCAAAGGTGACCCAGAATCCCACGCGATGGATTTAGGCTAAAGGTAGAGCGAGTGATCTCTTTATCTGTAACTGCATCGATCTCGCGTGGGCGGGTTGTAGGAGGTACTTGGTATCACAGAGAAGTTTGTTTTCATTTGGAATGAGTGAGCAGACGAAGGACACGATTTACCAAGGCTCGCGAGCGCGCTTTAGAGCCCAAGTGCTCTCCGTGAAAAGGACGATTTATTTGTACTCGAGTACAAATATTTACCAAGAGAACGAAGGGAAAGGGGGGTGGGGCGGTGGTGTGCTGCCACCTCCACCTTCGACAACGTTGGCGAAGGGGTTCTTTTCCCGGTGGGGTTTCGGATCGGCCGCGGAGTAAGGATATACTATACAGAGAGTGCCAGGGAGAACTGGAGAGAGAGAAGCTTATTATAATTAATAGCGGGAGACTGCTGAGCCGCGATCAAAAAGCTAGCAGTCACGCCGCTGAATGGGTCGTAATTCAGGTGGGGGGTCGTCGTCGTTTCTTCTGAATAGAGCTTAATTCCCGGTCTCGCGACGCACGACACCCTGTCATCTTGTCACACGTTGTACCTAGCGAGCACTTGTGTTCAGCTTGGAGAAAGAGAGAGAGGGCATGCCCTCAAAAGAAAGAAGGAACGAGGCGGGCAGGCAGGTCCTGCAGGGGAGCTGGGTGGGTCTGGATCACTAAGGGTTGATTTTGATGGATTACTCGCGTTACCTCTCGGAATTTCGTCGAATCCTCTCACAGCCGCCGCACCGCCTCTCCCGTGGGATTCCGTACAGATCGTAGACGACTCATGCTGTTCAGAGTCCTGTCACACAGGACAAGGAAGCGCACTCAGGCTTTGAACCTGTTTATCGTATATTCATTCAACCGGTTCCCAACAACACGATGTTCGTTTAATTTTTTACAAGACGAGTCCTTACGCGATCTTGTGTAGGCGGGACTTGCAGCGGGAGTAGTTAACACGCCCCGATCTCCCATCGACAAAGGACCGCTCTATTACCGTTAAATGGAGTTTGCTAGTTTCCTGGCTATTGCTATTCGCATCTACACTGCACCACCTACTCTCTCGGACAGTTTACTTAATCGACAGTCACTTGTTTCGGGAGACAGTTTAAACTTCTAGTTGAACTCAGCTGCCAGCGCACACCTCACCCTTCGTGCCTTTATCGTCTCGTCTGATATAGTCGCCGTTGGGGGTACGGCATCGAATTAAAGAGATCGTAAATCCCAGCAGGCCGACGTCTTTTTTCCGGCTGATTAAAAAAGTTCAGGAAACAGTACTGTTTGTGAGCGCATATGCCCTGACGCCTCCGGCGGGGTGACTCCAGTTTCACGTGCTCGCAGCCGGTCTTTTGCGCCGTAAGCGGTGTACTGTGGAAAGCGGGTGTGCGGGAGTGTTGCAGGGGTCAGTCGTAGCAGAGATTAGAGCGGCACATGTTCGTGCTTACCATATCCATGTATATTTATGCGGCGACGGCGGCGGCAGCATCGCTGTAGCAAATTGAACACGTGTTCTCGAGGACAGAAAGTAAGCTAGGAGCTCTTACCATCGGGACTAACGAGGCAAGCGCGAACGTTTTTCTCTCGCGCGAGCAGGTTCGCTCCGTTAAAGCCCCCGGTGAAAGTCGAAAGGTCTGCTTTTGTTTCGAGAGCGACCGCGCTTATAATGCGCCATTTCCGGCGCGGAAGCAACGTTTCATATTCGGGCCGATATCTGCCGGCTTTGCGTCGGCTTCGAACCCGAAAGAGAGAGTCCTTCCAGTCGAATAAGCGCCGGAGCAATTTGTTAGGGGTTGGTGGCGGCAATTCCGGTGAGGAGAGTGGGTTGGCCCGGTGGTCGCGCGCGCGCGCTCGCCACGTACACTCGCTCGTTTCGATAATACGGCCATTATTCCGCCGCGTGTCCCGCTCTCTGTATTTTCGTTTGCACTCGAGGCAAGCCTCGGCACAAAGTTTCCAGCAAGGAGAGGTCCGCTAGCCGGTACGGTATACCCCCTCTGTACCTCGCCACTCTCCCCGCACACTTGGAGCACGGGCTATCGAGTTTCGATAGCAGGTGGATACTCGTAAATTCCCGTGGTCCCAGTGTTCGACGGCCTCTCCCTTTCTCGCTTTACCCTTCTCATTCGCTCCCGTTCTCTGGCGGAATATACTTACGAAGGATTTTCAAGTGGCGATGCCGGGAGCTGGAGTGAGAGGCCGAGGGGCGCCGAGCAAATAATTGAATTTAGATTGAAGGGTTGTTTCCACGCGGGCCGCGTCGCCGTAGTCTCGAGTCGTCTCGTTTCCTCAATTAATTTGTGGGGCTTCTCTCGCGTGCACATCCCCGTGTGTAACTGTGTAACAAAGTCGCCAGGGCGGCGCGCCGTTCGGCAACGTTCCGAGTCCAAGCCAGAAGAACCTCGTTTCATCCCTTGTAAGTCTTCGTCGCTTGGAAAAACACTGTCGGATAATTCCGGGCTTGTTTTGCTTGGCCGGCAAGCAAGCGAGCCTTCGGTGTTCTGGTGTGCGCGTACCGCGTCACTGCCACCCTCGATTAAACAGTGCGCTCGCGCTCGATGAAAGAGGGCCATTATTATGCGACATCGTGATTCTGCGGGGCGGGACAAATAGAGCCACTGGAAGCGACCTCCGCGCCTCGTTCTCGCACGCCTCGATTAAAACATCATCGCTCAGTCGGGTGAAATACCCCGGAAACGCGTGTCCCGGTGAAACAACATAATATGATACCGAGGCCAGCCGCCGAGCGCAATTTATTCCTATTAATCGGGTGATTTCGATGAAAAGTAAATATATTCCCTGCGCGCCACCATGTGAGCATACGCATTTATTGCCTTCGCCAGTTTTAACCGGCTGAATATTCTCTCTCCGGTCTCGGTAAAGGGAAATGACTAGTCCGTTGGACGTCACATTTAATATTCGTATTGCGTTATATGTTTACAGTCGGTGGGTTAGTAATCGCGATTCGTCATCACGGTGCATAAGGAAAAACCTACGGTGGCCAATAACAGTCTCTGTGGTAGCTATCCCGTTTTCTGTTTTTGCAATTTCGCATGGCCGTGCTGGCGAGGCCATGAAAACAGTAGGCGCTCTCTGGCCACCACCGGCGCGTTCCTCGCTTTTAAATTACGCCCGAACGCCGTGTTGGTATTTACGAATGCCGTGCGCGGAATGAATAATTAATGTGGAAGTGCAGGGGGGAAGGGGCGAACGGCTTCGGGGGTGAGAGGGAAGACCGCAAACTGGCGTTAAGTCGCCGTCCTATTTCAATAAAGGATTTTCCGTGGAGAGTGCAAGAGGCGAGCAGAGGCACTGGTGGTTTGTTGGCCGACGACAGTAAAGAGGCTCTCTGGTGCTGCTGGCCTTTTGTATTCCAGTCCCCTCAGAGCTTGGACCCCGGAGAGAACACGACTGCTGCACCGTTTTTCGCCTTTCTTTCGATCGGCCACCACAGCCATTTGCACAATATATTAAATTACGTATACACCAGCCTGAGCGTCCATACGCGGTGGCTGTCCTCTCTCTTTTCCATCTTCTGTCACTTTGAATATGAATAACAAATTGTCCGCGGGCCGAATGCATTATCGAGAATCAATAGCCGACTCTTTAGTGGCGGTCCACCAGTGCTGAGTGTCTCCCCTCACGTGGGATCGTCGGCCGCGGACAGCCACCGCACTAATATCTCCTCTTCTTTCCATCTCTTGTCCATATCGGGGACATCACGTCCCGCTGGATTTCGGCTGGCATTCATTATTACGGTTATATACATGCATATGTGGAACTGTCGAGAAAATAATGTCAGCTGCCATTCTTCCACGACAAGTTATTCGCGCGCGCTCTTCTTTTATCAGCCGCAAACAATTGCCGAGAAGCTAAGTGAACCCGCGAATGGCAGGTCTACTTCGGGCACAGGGAATTCGCCGGGATCTTTGGTTCGCAGCGACCTGCTTTCGCGGTACAATAGCACTAATGACCTGCTGCCAGTACATACGTAGGTACTAGGAAAAAACTCGAGCGACGAGAGAGCTGCTCGAAATCACCGCGGAATCACCGCTAGTTCCGCGGGGAGAATTCGCTCTCCTCTCGTTCTCTTCCCTCTTTCTACCTACATACCGCCGACTCTCGACTCCCGAGGGTTCGTGTGGCGAAGGCGGTGGGGGTGGGTAGTAATTCTCCCGTAGGAGGATTAATGACACGAGCACCTTAATGGATCGCGGTATTGTTTGCCAGCGGAGCCGGCTCTCTCGCATTCGCGCTCTCCTGCCCCTTTTCCGCAGGTGGCAGCAAGACGGCTTCCAGTCGGCGGCACTCGCACTTACACTCGCACTCGTTCCAGTCAGAGCCAGGCTAGAGAGAGGGTTCAGCGGTGCGTGGACAGGGAGAAAATAGAGTAGGTGAAAACGTGCTCTCTCTCTCTCTCTCTCTCTCCCCCTGGTGATATCACCAAGCCTTTTCAGTAAGAAGTGGAATGTAAAAGGCGCTCGTTCCTCTCGCTCTCATGGCGAGCGAACGAGGAGCTTCCCGACTGGCAGTGGTCGCGCGAGCACATATATGCAGAAAATCACAATTGGCTGGCAGTGGGTGGATAGCGTATGTATGCCGCCGGTGCTACCATAACATGACACTAACTACTTGGATTTAAACGAGACAAAGCGCTCGTAACTCGAGCACCAGGAAATCTCGCGATTCCGTGACCGCCGCCTCCTTTCTCACTCCCTCCATCTCTTCGTCTCGCTCTTCCCCCTCTCTCACGCCTTACCGTCCTCCTCAAACGACGACTTTTCTATGCCTTCGTCGCGCGGCAGCTACTTCCACGACGCCAAAGCGAGAGATGCGGCTTTCACCTCGCCACCTGGCGAGTAAGGGTTGGAGGGTTTCCGAGAGGCATTACCGGAAAAAATAAAAAGCTCCTTCGCGGACTTCTCGACTTCCTCCTCCTCCTCCTCCTCCTCTTTCTACCTCAGGTTTTCTCGCCCTACGTTCTACACCTTTTGTTGTTTTCTTTTAAATGCCTTCCAATAGCATCTCGCGTTCTTCCTGCTTCATGCTAAAGTATGCAGATTGTGTTTCACTGGATCGAGAACATTTTTGGTGGCCTTGCTTTCTCTCTGGCTCGTTTTGCCAGGAGGGCGAATGCTTCCGTTCATTTCGTTTATTTCCTGGATATTTTCCTGCTCGACGGAAGGTATGCAATGCGGAACGAGGCTCGGGAAAACTGGGGAGTACTTATAATTGTAAGGTTTTTCGCACTGTTCGTTAGAAATGTCCCTGGTTTAACGAGTTTTTGCGATCCTGCGAGCATAACGGCTACCCGACCACGCCCGCCTGCTTGTCCTTCACCCGGACTTCATTGTTTTACCAGGAAAATATACTAGCCGTGGAATTTTCCGTTAAGACTAGTGCGTACCACTCGCACAGGGAGAGAAATTAAATTTTTCTTTTGACCAAGCGGCGAGTGCAACGAGCTGTCTGTATTATCTTCTTCTGGTACGTTCGTTTCTTGTGTCTGCGCATCGCTCTAAATGAATGCCATCTCTCTTTCAATTTGCCGGTACTTTTTCTGCCTCTCTCACGGCTGCCTTGTTCACAGCCAGAAGAGGAGGTGAGCGTATCCCGTAATAATTGGAGGACGCGTCGTAAAGTGACAGTCTCTCTGCCGGTGCTTGCTTTTTCTTCTCGAATTCTCATCTCATTATTGAGATGAGACGAGATTCTCTTGCTCGTACGACGTCTTGAGAGTCTCGGTAAGAAGAAGAAGCTGCGCGGTATATAGTATGACACGCGTGTACGTGTCGCGCGAGGTGCTGCTTTCTGAAACCGGGGCTGCCAGTCTCGGCAAGCAGAGCAAGTGCTAGGAAGAGAGCAGGGTAGCCAAGGAATTTTTCTCTAGTGAAAAGTTCCTGTGATGAGACATCGCTGCTGCTGAAACGTGGCCCTACTTCCACGCGCTTCATTCACTTGCACCGTCGGCTTCGTGGAAGAAGACGCGCAAGAGCACGTTTTATGAGGAGAATGCCGTTGCTGCTTGGTGAACTGTTTGCACTCGCAGTGAGTCAATGTTAGCTCGCTCGCCGTCCCGTCCAAGCTTCACCTGCCGAAATTAGCCAGGCGCATCAAAGACGGCTTCTTCCCGGATTCGGAGCTAAAGCTTCTTTCCCCATACGCTCGGCTTCCACCAAAAGTACTATTGTACCTCCCTCTTCTCTTCACTATCCTCTCAGTATTAATTCCGCTCATACCACACGCCCATGGAATCAAAGCAAAATTGTCAGTAAATCTCGCAACACGACATCCAATCACGACAAAAATCTACTTGACGTTCCATTAATTGGACAGAATCATTGACGCTGGTTGCGTAACAGATTGCTGATAACGACGATCCCATTACACATGCATATTCCACTGGCTCGTTCAGGAAAAATGAAAAATGTCCGCGCAAACATTTCTGAAAATTGTTCGTGCCTATCTCGTTTCAACCGGCGTTTTTTGCGAAATGATAACGGGCGCACTCTGCTGCTCGACGAGGAGTAACTAATGAAATCGACCCTTTGAAACACAGGGTGTTTGGCGGATCAGATTTTTACAATCCTCCCTCACTTTTTCTCTTCTTCTCTCTCACTTGCTCGCTTATGATGTACATACGAATATCAGGTAGGAAGCCTCGGGTGGTTAGGAACAGTGCAGCTGGCAGAAGGCCCGGTTTTTATCTAGGCGAGCAATGAAGCAGCAGCCCACCGCTTATCGCCTGCTCTAACCGTGGCAGTAAAAACCACAGTCTAGTGTAGAAAACCCCGTATTTTCAAAACTCTTTTGCGGCAACGTGAGAGCGGGTAGAACGATTCGGTATATGCGACCTGGTGTGTTCGTGAGCATGCGATTCCACCGAAACTGCCGACTGTCTGATTAAGCCCTGGTGGCGTATGAACGTGCCGGGACACCAGTCGGGCGTACACACGCAACCTGATGAGAGTTTAACCAGTGCAAATCAGCACAGCGCGCTACTAGTTACCACGCGACAAAGCCGCCAAAAATATTTTCACATCACCACAGGACCAATATTTACAACAAGCAAACGCTCTCTCGTACCAGATATCTTCAGTTGCCGCAGAGATTTTCATTAGCAGCAAAAAGCACGAGATTTGTTCCGTTGGGGATGAAGGAGATATCGCGCGGGTGATCCTTCAATAAATGGACCACTTGGCAATTTAATCTGCAGCGGGAGATTTCTTTTGGTCCCGCGGGCAGTTCAGTGGCTCGTGTATTAGCTGGGAATAAGCCAATAAGTCGGAGTGAATCCTTGGCTGAGTAAGGGGGAGAAAAAGAGAAAGAGTGAGTGAACTCAGCGTTAATTACGGACCAATAATCCAGGCTCGCATTCTGCCCGCTATGATAGCGGAGGGTAGATCCTTTCCAAAGCTCCGACTTTCTGTGTATCCTTGACGACGCGCGAATTAAGAATTAGGGGTACTCCTATCCACAGGAAAGTGGGGGATCCTACCTCCTAGCCGATGATCCCAGATAAGGGACGCTCGTCTTCGTATTCCTTGGATGAAAGGCATCTGTCGATCTCTCGTCGTACGTAACAACGTGGCTTCATCTCAGCCAGAACGAAAAGAGGGACTGCGAGGTGCTGGAATCAAATCAGATATCTGACGGGGGGGAAAAATTACGGGCAATTTTCACTTCGTTAGAAGGCCAAGGGCGCAGCATCACTGTGGTACTCTCTTCGCGCTGGCCCCTGCTGCACCAAATCCCTGGGGATCCAGGGGCCTTCTATCTTTCCAGTTTCACTCTCTCTTTCTCTGTCTCTCTATCTTCTTTCCGGCTCTCTATTGGAGGACTTTCACCCTCTCGTCTACTTTTTCCCGGCTCTCCCCTTCTGACAATCCTCTCTTCTGTCTCTCTTCCGAATTATATCCTTTGAATCTACAATTATGGGGCGCCGCAGGCATGCGGGGCACGTTTTCGCGAAAGTTTGCGCGCCGAATACTAAAGCCACGTGGCAAACAGGATCAATACCTACGTTGGGAAGAAGGTAGCGCGACCGATGTTCTACGTGTCCTTTGGTTGGTCGCCCAGTCGTTCGGCAATCTCCTGCTTTCCTTCGTTCCTTCCTGACTCCTTCCCCGAATCCACCAGATCTCCCCGTCTCTCATCCCAGCCACCCGGCATCGCTCCTTCTTGGTCCTTTCCGGTTTCCCGCTTGACGCCGGGTGTCGTGGGAGACAACGGTCTGCCTCTCGTAAAGGGACGAGGGTGTACGCCGAGAGAGGTAGTCATCTCACGTGTCCTCGCCGAAAGAGATATTACACTGGCCTTGATACGAACACCTCCTGACACGCCACTCTCCATCTTTCCCTCGTACGAAGCGTGACCTCTTCTACCAGTCTCTCCTCCCCCCCCCCCTCTCTCTCTCTCTCTCTCTCTCTCTCTCTCTCTCTTCCCTCTGTCGCAATCCTTTGACTTTGTTGGTCATCTTCCATTACGGCATCCCGCTTTGACATTAAGCGAATTCCACGATGCGGTCTCGCTCCGGCTGGCATGCTCGTCGCCTGGAAAACGCTGAGCCCTGGTTTCCGAGAGCGTAATCGCATTATGCGCGCGCGGCCGCCTAACGCAATAAGCGCGCTCTAACGTAACACACTTCTCTCCTTGTAAGAGCGCCGATTTACCTCACAATCCACCGCGTCGCCCCGCAACTCCCCGCGTCCAAACCTCACCTCACCTAGCCACTAGCGGATATTATTTTTCTCGCGCTCCTCAGTAACGCTCGCTTGCGTACTTGTACACCGTGCGTGCGTTCGTGTTCTTTCGTAAGCCCGACGGTAGCGTGCTGAAGTTGCAGCATCTAGCGGCATACACGGCCATGTTGATTCGAGCGCAACGGTGACAGTGAATTCTCCGCTGAGGTAATGACCTCTCCGGGATTACGTGCCGTTGACTGCTCACGGATAATGCCAGGGATACAGACGGATCGACGAAGCCCTTCGAATGCCTCCACTTCTTCCTTGCTGTCCCCTCACCGCCCTCTTCTGACGTGTCTGCGTCGCGCCAAGCTTCAGTTCCGTCCTTATTTGGAATTTAAAAGAAACTACTGTTTCACGCGTGCTAGTTTTAGGGATATTAAAAACGTAAGATTACATCAGTGGTGACATGAGTTTCCCATTGGTGTGATACAGCATACACTCGAAACTTCTTCTCGAGGCCGTGTTTTCTGCTTCGGCAGAAAGCACTCTACCTTTTTTTTAGTCGCTGTGCTATTTTTAAAAAATGATATAAGAATAACGGCTGGTATGGCCGTGAATGTTTATTCACCGCACATGTGGAACGTCCCCGTTCAGCGGTCTCTCGGCGGATCATCGAAACGAGCGGCCTAGCAGAATTGTACTGTACCCTCTGCGGTCGAACGCACTGTGGTCGGGTATGCTTTGCCTTCGGAGTTTGGAAAGTGCATGCGGGTCAGGCCAATTACAGTTGCATCACTCGTTGGTTTGCTGGCTGACCCGTGAGAGAAAACAACACGGGGATGGATTCGCTGGGATATTTACGGGCCGCACTCGCCGCAATCCACGAATCTGTAAAAGGAGATGAGTGAGCGTGCAGAGCAGAGTAGTGGTGGGGAAGGGCGTTACGGGAGAAGAGGGGAAGAGCCGCGGTCGGTCAAAGGCTTTTTCCGCGGGAAATTGTTTTTCTCCTCGGGAGCGCGAGAGGCTGTTTACGAGGAATGTGCGGCTGATGTGTTATCGAGGGCCGTGTAAATGGAGAGTACGCTGCAAGTGCACGCTCGACTTCCGGTTACTCTCTTTACGCAAGAGCGATCCCACGCTATTTGTGCTCCATTGTACCCGCCCTGTCGAGCGAACGAGCGAGTGAGAAAACGATGAGATTCTCGTGGAAATCTGGTCGCTTGGCTCACCGCACCGCACCTCCTCGACTTCTCCCGTGAAAAGCCAGTGACGAATCCCAGCGAGCTTTTTGCGCCAGCTGAAAAAGTATGGCTCTCATCCGGGCGAGAATCGAGGCGACGTCGTCGGCACTAGGATGATCCGGTGTCCGATAGAAAGAAACGAATGGCAGAAAAAGGGCAGGCTGGAAATGGCAGAGGGGGGATGTAGGAGAGGGACGAATGCATCGGCCGAAACTCGATATAGCTGTATCGTCATGTCGACGACCCACTTCCTCGTGTCCACGAGAGACATATGTCGAAAAAAGAAACGCGCGCCAGCGCCAGGGGCATTATGAAAGGGCTATGCCGAGGGAGCAATACACGTACTCACCACAGGAACAGGATACAGGTAATATGGAGATAAAGCGGAAGAGGGATTGAGCATTGAAGAGTGCGGCGAGCGGAAAGGGATAAAAAAAAGAAAGGGGAGGATCTTGAAGAGGGCACGATCACTAGGTAGTCCGCATAGGTAGGTACTCATCAGGGGGAGCGAGCGCATCGTTTCGAATTTCTCGATAAATTCCCCTCGCGGTGGGCGCGTGCACGACTCTCTTCCCACGTGAAACAATGGCCGAGTGGCATGGAAAGACGTCTCGAATTTCGCTGAATCAAAGGTGATGCGTCGAGAGGACGAGGAAGAATCGGGGGGTGCTTGCCAGAGGACCTCGTGTCTGTGGCTTGGCCAGGGGTGAAATCGATTTTGTCTAGGGTCTTGGCTGCCTGCTTGCCTGTACCACCCGGCCATATTATCCCCCGCGCGGATTTCTATAGTGTCATTGTTGTTGGAACAGGAAAGAGAGCAAGACTCGGGCGGTAGCAGCGGCAGCGGCAGCGGTAGCGGCGGTGGCGGAGTCGAGCAGGGGTGGGTAGATGGGTGGGCCCCGTACGTGCTGGAAACCGAGAGAAAGCGAGAGGGATAGCTGCTGGACAAGAGGCCAGCCAAAAGTAAGAGAGTGACGGAAAGAAGGAGAGAAAGAGAGAAAGAGAGGGAAAGCACGAAGATGCCGACGACGGTCTGAGTGGCGCGCAGACACAAAGCCGAGCTATATTACGTTTCCACTTCTAGTTTTCTAGTGTCTCCTCGGGCCTAGCGCCAACGCGCGTTACACGCGCCCGTGGTTCCGCGGCTTCGTGTTTCCGCGGTGAAAGCCCTTTCTCCGCTGCTTTTTTCCTAGCCTCGGTTGCACCATGCATACACATGCACACACAGCTCGAAGAAAGAAACGGTCGCTGCCAGATTCCGCCACTAACACCACAAAAGTCCCGGCGCCTTTGTCACTGAGCCTTAATCTCTACGGCCAACGGCCGCGCCAATTAGCGAAACACCTGCGCATTTGCGGAATTAGGCTTTCGTTCCGCTACTGACATTTTTATACTCTGTTCCTAGCACTTATATTTAAACGGGTAACCTCATCCTGTCCCGCCTTCTTTCACCGAAAGTAAGAGTGTTTTATCTAAAAGAAATATCTGCCGGAAGACGAAGCGCCGGAGATGAGGAAGTCGATAGTGGATTAAAAATTAAAAGTTTTATTAAATCATCGGCCGCAAGGAGGTGATGGTTCTCGCTCGTAAACTAGCAACGGCAACGCGTCAAGTATGACAGATGTGATAAGCCGGGGTTAACAAAGTTTTCCCCGGGAAATTAATAACCATCATGGCGGAATAGAATATTTAAATTTCCATCGCAGTCCGTCGCACCCCCGGCACAACGAGTGTAATTTAATAATTAGCCCGCCACTCATCGCTCGCTATCCTTCTTCCGTTCACACTCGGTACAGTCCTGGTCGCTCGTTGCCTGGCCATGTTCGCATTCCCATTTCAAACTCGAATGTGTAATGACGGATGGTGCGTGCGGGATCCCAGTTAACGAGTTCTCTCGCTTACTCCTCCGGAAGCAACACACAGCCGCCGCGCCGGTATCCATTTAGTCTGCCTGCCGTGGTGCAGCGAGAGAAAAAAAAGAGAACGTTCGTCTAGGGTAGAACGATGTTACGCGCGGATTTGCGGGCACCTTGAAAATTTAATTTAAAAACTTGGCTGTGCGGTAACATTGGAGCGCATGTGTGCCCGAAAGGATTAAAGGCACGGCTCGCCACAAATTGGATTAGTGTCTCGTGTCCCATGGCATCCGGGGGTGGATACAGTCCGTTTTAAATTAAAGTGCCCTTGGCCGTCGTTTACACCGATCTCTTTCGCTCTCGGCCTTGCTACGATCCTCCGTCCTCTTGTCCGCTCGTCGACAGCTCGTGCCGGAAAGGTGAAGCTAATTTTTTAATTATAACTCAGAAGAGCCACGATAAAGGTTCTGCCGCCTTTGATCTTTCATGTCGAGCAGTCACTTCCATCGGAAGCACTTGAAAGAAATCTCGAAAGAGGAGGACCAGCATCTTACATTGGCAAAAAGACTCCTCCTTACATTCAGTAACCTGGTTCTTTAACACTGCGCTTACTCATGGCGGACGGTTTGATCTCTCTAAGAGTTGCTCTCCTCTTTACAAGTGGATCACAAGGCACGTAATTAACTACAAATGCGGGGTGATCAAATATTTGCAAGACGAAATCGAATCGTGACGTTTGATAGCGTCGTTAAATTGCAGAGCGCTAGGGTGGAGAGAGAGAGAGAGAGAGAGAGAGAGAGAGAGAGAGAGAAAGAGAGAGAGAGAGAAAGAGAGCGAGTGAATGAGAGGGCGGGAAGGGGGTGGTTTTTCTCAATGAAGAACAGATGCGCTTGCCTTTGATCTCGAGAATCGTGTATAGAATTTCCTTTTAAATTGAAAGTCCCTCTCGCCTACATTGTACCTTACGCTACTTATTTTCTCGGTCTCCCTTCACATTGCACTCTCTCTCTCTCTCTCTCTCTCTCTCTCTCTCTCTCTCTCTCTCTCTCTCTCTCTCTCTCTCTCTCTCTCTGTATTTCCAGTTCGTTCCCTACCCATTCTTTCTGTGTGACTCTAAGTGCACGTTCCGCCAGCGGGCGTGCAATTAAGAAGTCGAAGAGGAAATTAAGGCTCGGTTGTTGGTCAGAGTTCAATTTGAGCAGTCGTGTATCTCGGTGTCCCCATGCTGGAAATTAAAGGGCCCGGCATTCGTCCGACCTCGCCCGCTCTCTCCGCCTGGCTTTTAAATAAGCGGATCCACTATGACTTGGACCCAGTGTTTAAGCCCTCCTAATGGCAACGCTGGAACGACGATGTTAAAGGCAAGAGAGATCGATGTTTACGCGAACGATACTGCTGACAAGACGCGATGCACCCCGCATACCTTGCGTGTCAGACGTGCTATGCCACACTCCAGACGCAAGTTTAGACGATGAGGGAGAGCACGCGTCGCTGAAGATATCTGCCGGCGGTTAAAGCCAATCGAGACACTCACCTTGAAGCGTGTAATAGCTTGGCAAAGTTTTTATCAAGATCCCTTCCGGCCTGTACTTGAACTGTACGTGCGCTAACTCCATCCATTCTTGGCTGGTTGGAGGTCCGGGAAATTGCTAGAGTATCGCAGCATCCCTTAGCACAACTGTTATTCGAAGTTCCGAGAGAAGCAGTTCGTCGACTCACTCGCGCCGTATCTCACTCGTCGTTCCGACTCTCTTCTTCGAGGACCGGCTGTTTAAAGAGGCAGATTCTCAACGAGATCTCTACGGTGGCTTTTCTCTTCAGTCTGGTGGATGCGGATTAACCGGTCAGAGTTTACCTTGCTCCGCAGCATCCTTCGTTCACCTTTCGAGAGTGCGATAGAGAAAGAAACGATGAGAGGGACAGGGAACTCCAACGTCGGTCGTGATAGAAGAGCCTCGTTAACCCCGACATTCAACTTCGACCGAGGAGAGCCAGAGAACCCGAGAACTGGCCTTAATTACCGTTAACTCGCGCGTCATTTCCGGCACACGCCGGGATCAAATGTCAGGCTATCGTTGAATGGAGTGCGTGAAAAATTGCAAGCCGGTACCGGGCGTATGATGGGGCGGAGGGCGCGGACCATAGATGTAGAAGGGCTACGATGAATTACGTCTGGAACCCTGTCCGAGTATGAATATGATCGGATTTGTTTCGAGTACCGCGCAATACATGAATCACGATTACAGAGAGTAGAAACAATGCCTGGGCGACTGAGGTTTATCGTTGCAGTCGATTTATTAATCCTGATGTATCGAGGGTTACTCCGGACACTCTCATGGTCCGGGCATACCAGATTATCCTCGAGAAAGACAGCCAAGAATAATCCTATATCACCTCATATTAAATACCTATTTCGCAAAGACTACAAGTTTCTTTTCTACGTGCTAATTTGCTCCCGTTTTACGAAAAGGTTCATCTGGAAGTTTCCGTACTTTATGGGAAGTTGGTGATTATGTCTCCCGGCGCGGTGGGGTGGCAGTGGGTTATGGCCGTTGTTAGATAGCGTTATTACAGGCTGCGATATATCTCGGGCCGCGAAAGATAAAAGGAGTAACTGCATTATATAGCGGCATAACTCCCGATTAAGTCTGACGATTACTTAAGGAGAAGGAGAAGGACTGCGAGAGCACGTAAAAAGGGAGCGAGCCACCGAAGCTAACGCGGGAACCACGCTCTCGCGCGCTTTAAAGTAATTAAAATAAGAAGGAAGCTGAAAGTGGCGGGCACCTTGTTGGGTCGCAATTATTCCTCGCCGCTTGCATCGCGTCGGGTTAGCAGCGGCAACGGCTTACATTTTAAATTAAGAGCTGGAGCATTTTACTCCATTCCACCCCACCGCGTTTCATCTCCCTTTCTCATTTTCTCCTCGGCAAAATGAAACAATTCGTACTCTTTTCCTGAATCAAAACTTTGCCGATATGCATGCTCTCGCACTATGAGAGTGCGCACCTTTTTTACGCCTAGCTCGAAAGTGCACCGCTATTTTTACTCTCCAGTACTTGTGAATTTTTTATCGCCCCTGCTGCCTCCCAGCAATAAAAGCAGAACGGTGGTTTCCCGTTGCGGAGTTTAAAAAAAAATGAGAGAGAGAGAGAGAGAGAGGGAGGGAGCAAGTAGGCAAGTTCGGTGGGAAGGAACGGTGGTACGCGAAGCGTGAAAATGTGCCGTCCTTGGAAAGGTGAGGGTGATATTTCAGTCCATCCGAGGGCGGGAACGCTCTAATCGAACGAGAGAAGAACAAGGTTACAACCTGTAGATTCATAAAGTACCTTCTAAAGCAAGCAGCAGGGGCAGCTGCCTTCTCCGCGTCAGTATTCCAAACACGCTTGCCTGCTTTATTACGATCTTTCGTGCGTTTCCTTTTAAAGCGTTCCAAGCTGGCGACTAGCTTGATCGGCCACCCTCGAGAAATAAAAGCCAAGTGGAAGGAGATTCGATGGAAGAAGAAGGCTCTATCTCTCCGGGTAACGATGGAAACACGGGTAACATCGCGTTGAGAAAAGGTTGCACTAACGTCTGGAATTGCCGGTGGTGGTGCTGCTGGCACCGATGAAGGTGATATTTTCGTTCTTACCCCGAAGGGGAGAGAGAACCGAGGGTGGCGGCGATTGAGCGTCAAGAGAGCTTACGTCAGCGAGGCTCGCTCTTTAAACATATACGATGCCCACCTACTCAAGCTCCTCCTGTTCCCTTTGCGCCAGAGGCCGAGCATATTAAAAACGGCACACAACATAATACCTCTTGAAGCGTTAGTCTGTATAGTGTTTGCACCGCGCGCGTATTATCCCAACGCATTAGTTCAATTAGGTAAAAAGAGCGGTGTTTCCTGACGCGCCCCTGCATATAGGGTCGTCTCTCGCTGTCCTCGCAGTTGGGTGTATCCGGGTACGCGATGATCAGATTTCACCCCCGTGGATACGAGAATTTCACCTCCACTCCCAGCGAGGATCCACCTAGGCGAGAGAGTGCGACACCGCTTTTCCTCGTCGGCATTGTGTGACGCCACCAAGTCGACGCACGCGTGACTACACCCAAGAAGACGAGCTCTCTTCCGCGAGGAGGGTAGTAGCTACCCTCCTTCTAGCCGTGGATTTCCAACCCCCCCCCCCCCCCCCCCCCCGGTTTGCCTGAAGTCGTTTTGTCACAATAGCGGCAAAGCGAGCGCGAGCCAAGCTCTTGGGTAGGGCGAGGCCGAGGGAGACTATCGTCCGTGACTCCTCTGTCTTTTCTTCCTCTTCTATAGAGAAGAACCAGTGGGGCTAGGCTTTACTCGCCCGGACGCCCCCGCAATTACGCTGTTTATGTAAGGGCGTGGTTGTCCCCGTGGCTTTTAATCGGAACCAAAGGCGACGCAGTATCCTGTACACCTTCTATCCCGATGCAGCGTCCTCGATGCTCTAAGCAAGGCGTCCTGGTCGTTCGGTTCCCGCGACATAAATAAACCCGTGGATTTATATTGCTTCGAAGATTGGCAGATCCGGTCTAATGGTCGGCTACAGTGTAATCAAGTCTCTGATGTATACGGGCGCGACTCTCATTCTGCTTTTATACGCCGGTGTAAAGGGAGACGTATGTACATACGAGCCAGGGTGTCCGTGTATCGAAGAGGCTGGGCGGAGAGGTGAGAGGAGGGATTGAGGCATTCGGAGTTTCGGACCGTGGGTGGATACACGTAACGATGATTGACCGGCTGTTATTACTACATCGACGAGTGGCGAGGACGAGAGGAAGGTAAAGCCTCGGGAGAGGAGGCGATCGAACCAGAGCCAAGTTTCGACGAGAGACCGGTAATCGTAACTAACAGCGAAGGAAGGAGGGAGGTTGGGCTGATCCGTGCGTCATCGCGAAGACCGATAATTACGTTGGAGACGGGAGTTTCCTGGATAGTCGAGTAAATGCTTCTTCGGAACTAATGTTGGCGACGGGTATTACTGAGGAGAGAGTTCCTCCGCTCTGTAGAGAGGGACTATCTCTGCGCCAAGAGGGCCAGAAGGAGTGCTCGCCTTTTCAGCCTCCGCTTTTCCAATGTGTCACGATGACTCGTTGAGATCTGGTACGGCAAATATTGCTACTAACTTCCGCCAACTTCGACCGGCAGCGTCTCTTCATGAACGCTTGAAAGTTTTACTTTAAGCCTGAAGTTCATCGACATTTTCTTGGCAGGTCTCTGTTCCTAGCTCAAGCTCTCGACGTGATAAACTGTAGAGCAATTATGGTCGTCGACGGTACCGACATCGACATGTCAGCAGTGTTTTTGTGAATCGACGTTCATTTATAACGTTTAGTACAAACTGGATTTCCGATATTACTTTACTTGGAAAAGGGTCAATAAATTCTTCTACCAAGACAAACTGTTAGCCATTGATGTGTCTAAGGTTAGATATAATAGCGAACATGGGTTAGGATCAGCAGTTAAAGTTGGTTAGTGAAGCGAGTAGGGTAGAAAATAATGCGACCCTGGGTTCGTTGGTTATGCCTCGACAGGATAACATAGGGATATCCGAAGATAGTGAGACACCTTTATGGTACTCGCGCTGCAAATGGCATGTGAAATTTTATGCAAACACCTCCGGATAGAGGATGCTTACCGGATGGCAGGGGCCTCCTATATGCAAAGGAAGTACTTGACGAGATATCGGATATTCCCTACAGCGTACATGTATAGGTATCTTAACGAAGCTACCCGATGGATCGTAAGCTCTAAGACAAGTTTAGTGGCTGGCCAAACTCACGCTATGACTTTCCGAAACCATATCTCACCAATTTGAAATTCAAGCGAGCATGAATCTTACGAGTGGATGAGATAGAGAGCGAAAGATCAGAAGAGTGATTGCTAGAACCGCAAAGACCACCAACGGTGCCACGATTTCATAATACTTCCGAGCTAAACCGTCCGGCAATATTCTTCCTGGTCGACCAGCTTTGCTTCCCGAGTATGCCGCGAGCCTGATTTACGCCCTGTTATTATTAATCTCGCTCTCATTAAATTAAATTCGTTCCCGTGAAACCACAGAGAAATCTCGGCTTCTAGTTGGACTTCAACCCTTCATTTCTCCTGGACCGCCAACCACAGAATCTGATCTTTCTCTTTGACGATATGCTCTCGCGCCTCCCCTTTTCAGTGGCTGTTAATCCTTTCATGCCATGAAAAAGTGCAATTCCACTGTCAAAATATAGCGCCACCGGTCGAGTGGAGTTCGTGCTGAGCAGATTAACACTTTAATTCGCTGCGTCGCTAAGTTTCACGAATCGGGGTGAATCACTTTAAAGCAGGGCTGGCTGGAAAAACGTGGAAGTGCATATGGTATCCAAGCGCTGTCACTGTAGTTCAGCTGGTTGAAAACCCGAGCAAACACCTAACCGAACCGTTCACCTTTCGGCCCATAGATAGGATCCAATATGTTTGCCAATAATTCTCGACTGGCAGGTACGCGGTACCAAAGGCCTATATCGTCGACTCGTTATCGACGATTTTCAAAGTTTTTCGCACGATTTTCCGTGCCCGCCACCGCTTCGCAATTCGTGCTGTCACGATGGATATCCCATCGCTCCACTCGTATATATCAGTGCATTGTGAATATCCAGAGGGAAAAAATCCAATGCCCGAAAAAATTTTATTCTCACGTATACATACCTTTTTTCCCTATCCTGCCAGGGAGAAAATAGAAGTTGATAGAGTATTTGAAGTAGCCGAATGAGGACGAACACATAGACTATAGCAAGATGAAGAGTGAGAGCTATGAGGGTGTACCATACCGATATACATATAGAGTATGTACGTATAGTCGAGGAGCAAAAGGGCGAGGGTACTGGTGATAGGCATAGGCTCACGAGGAAATTCATATCGCATCGAATGGCGCGCGGCACAATTCGCTGAAGCGACATTTGATCGTCCGAGCAAACAGAAGCCCCCGATGCAATCGATCCTCCGCGAACCGATATATGTATGTGCCCGTTGATACGTCTGACAAGGGGCCAGCAGGCAGAGAGTAGAGGGCGGAGAGGGTGGGATGACTGCAACAGGCCGGCCAGAAACTATTCTTTCGCAAACACTGACGTCACCATGCGATAACACTCGCCCACGCCACCCTCCTTCGCCTCTTTATTTAGGGGCTTCTAATTGATCAAGCCTATGGTCCGTGCACTGGTCGGCAATGTCCGGTGTTATCGCGCCAGTCTTCGCACAGCCGTTCTATAGACCTTTATTTGGCGAGGGATTCTGTTACGCTTTATTAGCAGGACACGACACAATATATCCCCTCCCGATAAATTGGTATATCTTAATTCTCGGAGAGTCGTTCGCCAATCTCGGGATTATCGTAACACGTGCGTACGCGTTCTGCGATCGTAAACAGAGAGAACAGTGTCCAACAATCCGGAACATTGTCGCGCCAGATTTACCCCAATTGTTTCCTTCATTTGCATCAGATGAAGCCATAGAGATATGAGCTCACACCCTACAGGGCACAAGAGCACCCCGTCGAGTAACTCGGGCGTTTATCGCCTGGCATGCGACGAGTATATTTCCCGACCATTAAGGAGAATGGGAGGGTGTGGAGAGTTGATCCGCGTGCACGTAGTGGTCGAGATTTAATATGACCCGCTTGGCGGTAGGGTAAGCCCCACGAATTCCTCACAGTATTCTTCTACTATGCTCGGAGGTTCATCCGCAGTGCGACGAGGAGTACTGGTTGGGTGGTTGGCGTCAAGTTGAGTCGAGACGAGTCAGCGGGGCTTACGGAGCGTAGGAAACAGATTTCTCCGCCTACGCGTTAATTCGTAGACGACGGCATCATCCTCTCTCCTCCACCCTGCTAATTCCAGCCTACAGATTTAATGTCCAGGCAGAGTAGGCAGTGGCACCCTCGAGGGCGGGGGCAGCAATCCGTCCACCGCGCTGCGCCGCCGCCACCGCCGCCGCCGCCGCTGGCAGAAAGAGAAAGAGAAAGGGAGAAAAGTTGGAGGGTGGGCGAGCGACTGGCCGCGAGGGTGGCGGGAGCTATCTATCGTCGAGCAGCAAAGAGTAATTTTGATATATCGACGGCATAGGGTGGCCGCCTCGTTTTCGGACGAATGGAACAGTTTTCCCGATAATATTGCTCCACGGGGATGCGAACTCTACTCGCGACCCCTCTCATCCAGCTTTCCCGTCGTTCTCACTCTCACTTCTCTTCCTCTCTCCCCCTTCACTTTTGCTCTGCGATCGACATAATACCAATGCTTGTAGCCGAAAATCGTTTGTAGGTTCACTCGCCCAACATTCGAATTGTTCTCCGTGAGAAATATCGCCTGAGTGTTTCTTCGAAATGAACAGCACGATGGGTGGAGATGGCTCTCGTTCCACCGCCCCGATAGAAGGGCTCGTAATTTTGCTGGAAACTTAGTGAAAGATACTCGTTCAAGAGTGAAGGGTAGTATGCGCTTCTCAAAAGAGAGGAGGAACCAGTGAAAGGGAAGAAGCGGAATAGAGCCAGTGTTGATTTATTCCGCTTGTCACGGAAGAGCGGTGAGATTCCGTCAGAATTTTTCCGGCGTGCCAGCATTATGTTTGGAATAATAACAGTGAGAGAAAGAGAGAGAGAGAAGAAGGAGTGTGGGGTTTCGAATTTATGAGTAGTCATGCCTTCCATTAATCCGCTACGATCAGTAATTCACAGAGAGTCCCCTGGTCCATAGCTCGTGCCCCGAAATTTCCCAGACTTATCAGACCATCGGATTCTTCCCGAGAGGATGGCATCTCCCACCCCATAAAGCAGTATCTACGATTCGTCACGATTTCCATGTTAATGGTGTGCCTATGCTACAACACTCTCTCAATCGCTGTATCATCCACTTTTATTCATCGCTCGAACGAGCAAGGAAATGTCTGTATACAGTATCAGATGACGTATCTATTTTCCACGGTCCACGTGAACCGGGGACTAGCCAATTCATCAAGATTTTCTCGCTTATCGTACTCCAGCAAGAGCGTCTCTACTCGTTCCCTTGTTTCCGCACATCCCGTTCATCGCCGAGTGGCGGAAAAGTGACCGGGCGATTTTTCATATTTCGAGTTATGACCCCTCCGGCGGACCGATAGAACCCCTCCCTGTCTAACGTGGCTCAATGTCGACAGGCCACGTTGAGCGATAGCACGAATAAATCACTTACCCGCGTTTTTTCGTTCTCCGATCTCTTCGCATTCTGACATATGTCACGAGTGTGCCATGCTCCTATTATAGTAGCAAATACTCAAGTCATTCCCGGAGGATAATTAAATTCTTATATCAAACACTCGAGGCTATTTAGATAATGACGTCCATTTGCATAGGCCGGCCATTAAACGTGTCTGCCCCTGGTTCTAATGTCCAACCGGGGACACGCATTAGCTAATTGTCGATCTTCGAGGTATTAGCGAGTTAATGCCGGCGCGTGTTTGCGCAGCAGAGGCTAATCCGGTAATCGATGCAGTATCGTGTCCTTTGGCAGCAGTAGTAGGTCACAATTAGAGCCCCGATTATTTGCATGAGAAAAACATGATCTATGAGAGAGCGTTGTAAATGTGAGTGGAGGGGGGAGAGACTGGACATGCTCGTTGGTCGAGCTATCTCTTCGATCTGGATCGCGACTTAATGCACCGATGTTCAAAGACGAACGCGACTGTTAACGAAAGAGCAATCTCAAACAAGAGGGAACAATGGAGAGGGGTGCCTTCAAAGGATGTATCGAGTTAATGACAATGGTGCCATTTGCATGGTCCTCCTGAGGGCCCTGAGGAAGCGGATAAGTGCATCTCGCAGATGAGTCTCTCTCGTAGGCGGTGCTGCTGCCCGCACGAGACGAGAGATCGTTGCACTGGACAATAATTGAGATAAAGCCTCGACTCTCCTTCGCCTTTGAGTATCACGCATAGCGCACATACACTCATATAGAAGAAGGGTTCCAACTGGGAATGCACCAGCAAATACGATAACTAATGGCACACTGGCTTAATGACGGTCCCGTGCTTCGACCGATATTTTTCCCTGCTCCACTGGGTAATTGCAATACAAGAAAGATGCAGTTGCCCGCCTCCACGACCCGTACTTCGAACTATGATTTATAGAAAGACTCGGTCCTTAAATTTCAGAGTACCGAGCTTAGTGCACGGCCAGCCAGTCGCAGCTAGCAGATAGCACAATTTATGAGAGGCGCCTCGGAGGATTCTGACGGAAAATCGGAACTTTCCTAACCATTCGCGCGAGCACTCTATTCAATCTTTCATAGAGCACACTCGCTGCTCGATATAATTAAAATCTATGATACCAGGGACACTGTTGGACTTCGTTGCATCGTTTGATTTTCGAGACGGGGGATATCTGTAATTAGATAATGCGGATTCGGGTGTTGGATGTAATTGCAGTTGAGAGTAATGGGCGCGAAGTGGTCGAAACGAGCGAGGGTTACCAAGGGGTTCGGAGAAAGAGAGAGTCGGTCTTTCGAGAGTGGACGACTCGTATTATGACTGATCGCGGATTAGGTTCTTTTTATTAAATAGAAGGCGGGTCACTGAAGAGTGCGGGTGTAAGGGCGGGGAACGGGCGTGACAGGGTACCCTGACGTTTCTGGCAGGCACAGTGCTTTATAATTGACGTTTCTCAGGGGGTGGCGGCGGCGGCGCAACGTATACGATCATCCTAGGTTCCGCCTGCTGTGGGACCGGGCCGGTACTCGTTTCCAGGGGGGGACCTTCTCCCATCTCTCTTGCCGAGGGATGCCAGCGGGGCGGCGGGCGGGGAACGGGGTGCGGGGCCGAAATTGAGATTGACAGTTAATTTCGACGTGGTGCGTACTAGTAGCCGGGGTGGTCCGAAATTTCGAAGCGTCGAGATTGACCTTCCGCTCGACTAGAGAACCCAACCACCACCACCACCACATTGGCATCACCGATTCACATAGCAATGCCTGACTACTATCTCGAGGAGAAGCTCGAGGGATTCGCGTCACGACGACAGAGCATGCACGTTCGTGGGAATCCGCGGCATTTCCTATTGGAACTGCGAAACTTCGCTTTCTGCCTCACGGATATCCAATAAATTGTACCGCGTCCGACCACAGCGCCGGCGGCGGTGGCGGCCCTCTTTCCACCTTGATATTCAAGATCAAACCCGGTTCTCTCGCTCTCCTCGGAGCGTGATAGCTCCCGCGCACTATCCCACGTTCGCAGCTCTCCGAGGCGTTCGCGTGTCGATTGCTTATAGAGAAACTGCATTCCTCGCTAACTGATCGCACGCGCCGTAAGTGGATCTCTTTTCCACCATGCAGCTCTCATCATTTCTGTCTCGCGTGGTGAAGCCCCCGACATCGTAGGTGGCAGCTGACCGTCACCTTTAAAGCCGCTTTAGAGGGCTGCGTCGAATTATTAATCTTCCGGTGGCGAGGCGTCGTTCGCACGGGGAGGTGAAAATTATTCGCGCGCCACGGGGCCCTTTAATCCGAGGCAGGACAGGGAGAGACAGAGGCACGACAGGCAACAAGTCAGCGATGTGCAAGTCCGCCTTTCAGTCTTTCGAAGCAGCCTTGTTGTTGCGGGGGGCACCCTTTAAAAGCGGAAGCACGGATTACCGGCAGAAATCGAGTTTGCCGCGGCGCTCAATTTGCCCTGCTTCCTATATGCCTCCTTACCCTATTTTCGCCACGCTGATGGAATCGTGCCACTTCCCTGTATACCGGGTGACACTCTTTACACCCATTTCACTATACATTTCCAATCTCCAGTATTCAACTTTTTACTCATAATAAGTTTACCATCATATCAATTGATCATAGTATTTTTTTCAATTTAAATACCGTCCGAGACAAATGATAAACTAATACATGGACCGCTGGAGATTAATGCAAGGCTGCTGCCAATGCACTTGATACACGCTATGCGCGTCATGCGTCAAGCTCTCTACGGCAACGCCAGTGAAAAACACCCCTAGTGAGATGGAGGGTGTACACTCATATGCATGCAAGGGACGCGCATCCCTGATTGACAGCGAGAAGATTCACTGAAAAGGGAGTGTCTTTCACCGCACGGTGGTCTGAAGCGACCATCAAATAGTTCACCGCAGAAGCGCCCGAAGCTTACCACCGCGAGTATATAGTACCAACGTAGAATTGTCCGACGGTAGCTTGGCTCTGAGAAAGTGCTAAAGCCACTAGTGTGTATTGTTCAGTTGTGTTTACAGAGAGGAATGGAGCTCGAGAGATACATTGTCTCTTTGCCGTGGCAGTCAGCCGCTCGGCGCGCCGCCATATAACAGGCTCTATTGCAGTCGGCAAAATTATCAGCGAGAGTAGCCAGCATCGTTATCCGGATGAATTAACATCGGCTGCCGTGCAATTGCGAGCAGTACAGAAATTTCGCTAGACGCAATTTTCATTATGCATCCGTACTCTACGTGTGGCCCCGACGGCGGCAGTCTCCTCACCCTCGCCACGTGCCCATGTATCAGGTATTCCGATGTGGTCACGAAGCACACATGCAATAGGAGTAGGGATGAGAGAGGCGGAGAGGCACAGGCCTATGCATGGGTGTTTGCACCTCGTGCAAAAGGGTTGCCCACTGCAATCGTAACGTTCGCAGTTCTGTTCCCATTGAACCGTATGCCTCCGCTAATGCCAGAGCTTATCGAGCGTACAATACCCGAGCAGCTAACCCACCTCTCCGTTGCAATGAGGCCTATTGTGCCATTTGCACACCCCGACGACGCGCGGGAGAGGTCACGTATTTCATATTAATTTGAGCAAGATCCAAGCCTCTACCAACATATACTCTCCATCTTTCACTAATTCCTGACCCTAACATCATCCGAAGCCTACTCGTAATCCAGCCCTGCCTAATATCAGGATAAACTTGCAACCCCTTTTGACACGGTGAATAATCATATTTCCATTTCTCTGGGTTGTTGAAAACCAGCCGTTCATAGTTAGAACCTGCTGCGTATACCAGCAGCATAAATCAAGCTCTCCTTTCATATCAAAGTCGGCCGCTTGATTTCCCGGCTGATGTTGCGATTTCGATCACGTCTCGCCGTACGGCAGAGATCGCATTAATGACCAGGCGCGAAAGAGATGAGAGAGAGAGAGAGAGCGAGAGTGGTAAATGCGGGAACAGAAGAGGGAAGGGGGTTATATCGGGGAGGTAACCCTCGTCGTCTACGCTGGGCGAAAATCGAATTTGATATTTCCGTTCGTTTTTCATCGGTAACACGTGCGCCTCGGAAAATATCGGCGCGTTCACCTCACCCTCTCGTTCTTCAGTACGCTTTCCTTCTTGGCCTTGGCGGCCCCTCTCGCTTTCGTGCCACTGTGACGAGGATTTCTTATCCGAAAGTCTCCCCGTGACCCTTTGCAGCCCCATGGGGCTGCTCGAGTCGAGGAAAACTCGTCGAGGAGAAGTGGAGAATGCGAAAAGGCAGCTGCGGAGAAAGTTGTTTGAGGCATCGCGAGGACTCCACGACTGAATTATTTAAGTCCACCGCCCTGTCTTACCCTATCTTCTCCCCCACCTACTCCCTCATTCCTTTCTCGCGCCCTCCTTTTTGGCATTCCCGTTTTGTTCCTCCTCTTCAGGAAGAGACTCGAAGGAAAATTTAATTTCACCCTTGAACTAGGCGTGGAGCAGCAGCAGAAGCAGCCGAATCTTACTGCTGGCGTAGCAAGGCTTTTTAATTGGCCATACCGCATTCATTAGTCGAATCAGTTTCTAAAAGGACGAGTAAATACCGCGTGAAATTAAGTACCAGCCGCTTCACGGCGCGCAGAGTCAACTCGAATGACTAATTACGGAAAGGGGTGAGTTGCTGATATCGAAGCTAGTGCACGCTCTACTGCTATGTGCGCGGGATTTCACTTGTAATTAAGGAGGACGAAAATCGATGGATTCGCGCAAATATTCCGCTCGGTGCAAAGCGATATCAATGAGAGTTTCCTCCGCAATATCGGCACTCGTTATTATTCGCCATTGTAGCGCGATGAAGCAGACGCGAAGCACAGAAACGCAATCTTTCGGTGTTCCATCAATGCCTCCCACCACCATTCGCTCCACTCGCCAAACAAATCAGTATTGGCCGTGCAATAAATTGGATCGCTGCACACTCTCCAGTAAAAAGTTTGAATACACGAGACGACCGGATTCCATGAAATAAAAAGTCTGCTGCTAAAAAGTCAGTCTTTCCTGAGCTAAATTAATTTACTATGTTCTCTCTTTCTCTTTCCGGCGCGAAGGAGACTTACAATCGTTGGCTGCGTACAGAGCGACCGTGTATTGCTCACCTTCATATCAGGCAAACGGAATTCAAAAAGTTTGATATCAAAATAAAATTATGCTCCGGGCATTAAACAAGCTTTTGGCGTCACACATCATACCAGATTTCGCTCCGATGCACTTCATCCTCGCGTCCCCTCGCTGTCAGCCACCGACCCTTGCCCGACTCTGCTCATTTTTGACTCTCGTTTGCGGTGCTTTCTGCTAAAGTCAGATCATCGTACATACCGCCACCCTCGCGCAATACTTGCGAATATATTTCTATATGAGTTGTTTCCAGCCAGATAGAACAGCAGACACAAATCCAAGTGATAGTCCTCGAATCCGAGCCTATTCATATTACGGGGATCAGCGAAGTTTTTGTCACCCCAGCACTCATCACTCCCCAAGGCGTACTTTATCAAAAAGTTTGTGCGCGCACACATACGCACCCCTAAAAAAGTGTCCAGTTCACCGGACTACTAGGTACTGGACAAAAAGAGCGAGCATACAACAATGCGAGAGAGTCTCCCAATTTTTTATCCATCTGACCCCTAGGGAGTGATATCTCGGAGGAAAGGGAAAGGGCGGAAGAAAGAGAGAAGCTGGATTCGCGGCCAATTCAAGCTTTAATTAGAACTCAGCTTTTTGTCCTTTAATTCCGCTTTGTCATTCGCGCCGACGAACGAGCCGAGCCACCCGTTCACTCGCGCATTCGCACACTCACTCCTTTAACAGTTCTCCCAGAACCCGCACACTATTGTACTACCTTTCGGCATCAGGCTTCCTATTTAACTGGGATGAAATTTGGCCCACCATCCCAGCGTCATGATTCGTTTTCTCGCAAATCCAATTTATCCCCGCGAGCGCTGATTCCGCAATGTGCGCGAGGGCGAAGAAGAGTTTGTCTGCCAGGGGTTACGGATCCTGCCACCACAGACGATGCCCCGGAGGATTCGATGTTTTATGAAACTACGTCGGCCTGCCTGGCTGCCTATTTCGCGGATTTCCCTGAAAACGACGAAAACACCAGAACGCTATTCTCTCACGCAATTTCACTGCAAACCCCGGAGAAAGGTGGTCCGCGAAGCGGTCGGACTCTCGGCAGTAACAGGGCCGCTTACAAAGCCTCGCTACTCGCTGCTGAGTTACGACTTATTGCTACTACCAACTGACAGAGAGGGAAGGTTTCCTCCTATATCGTTTGGGAAATTGATGGAAGCTTCCCTGCGTTACGATTCTCTCGCATCCTCGTCCTTTCTCTCTTCTTCTCTCTCTCTCTCTATAGTTGCTCTTGGTTCTGGAAGCTGGCAGGAGACAGGAGCTCGTGAATTAGGGGAAAATAGCTTTTAGTTGAGGCACCGTAGCGTCACCAGGTGCAGGCGAGCGCCCCCAACACCGAGTGTATAGTTGAACCCTTTTACCGAAATTGCCGGATATCGTCCTCGCCTGCATGTCGTATAACTACATTCGGCCTGACTGCCTGGCTGTCGCCGGCTATCCAACCTGCGTTTCAACCTTCAACCCTCTCGTTTCGACTCCGTCTTCCCCCTTAGTTACTTCCTTCTTTAATACTTTCGGTACGTAACCGGAAAGGCAGGACTTCCTTTCGTAAGCAGGTGTTGCCAAGTGCATTGGCTAAATTTCCAAGCGAAAAACTCTCTGGCTGCTGGAGGTCCCTTATCCTCGTCACTCGAGCGATGGAGCTGCCAGTGGTGACAAGTGTGCTTGGCCGACTGACACTTGTACATTCGTGCAATGGAACGAACGCTTTCGGAACCGCTAGCGGCACAAGGCTTTCCATTTTTTCTGGCGAGAAATTTACATGGAAAATGGGCAATTCCGCTGAAATTTCTGGATAGTCCTGGCACAATGGGGAGAGAGGGAGAATGGCGAGCGGCGCTTTTCCACTTATTGTGCAAGCTCGACGTAATTTTTCCTCTGGTACAAGTGTGTCTGTATGAGTATGCTTCGAATGCGAGGAGAGAGATCTTTCTGTCCCGCCTGCTCTCGGTTCCTCGGACGTGCGTGCCGCTAGCATTCTTTATTTTATCGCGAGAGTACCTTTGCGACTTGTAGAGCTGGAATGGCTTTGAAACAGGATGCAGTCACGCAACGGAGAGCGTGCATGAATAAAGCGCGCGGAGGCCCCTTTTGTTTCAGGTTGCTCCGTGAGACCGATATCACTCCGCATGACACTACCGTATACTATCGGGCCCGGCGATTTTTCCTCTCTTCTCTGCCCAGTACAGAAAGAAAATGGGGCCCATTGTGCAACCAGCGTTGTCACGGCAATGTTATTTCTCTCGCTGGCGCTCGCTCGCTCAAATGCAGCAAAAAAAAGTATCGCTCTGTGCTTTTTTCCCCCCGAAAGGGTAACGCGCGCGATGTCGCGCGATAATATTCGAAAAGGGGCCACGTGTTATATCTCGATCGGACGTCACCGTTGTACCTGTAGTTATCTGTAGCATACCAGGCACGTGCTTTTCTAGTAACGAAGCTGAATATACGACCTTCTATTGCATGGGCCGAGTTCACGAGAATAATGAAGCTGAATATACTACAGCCGTCTATTACATGATTCGCGCGAAGAAGAAAATCCTGTACTGATACAGAAAAGTCTAGGTAACGCACGCAGTTCATTAATCCAGATGGGAGTTCGTAACAGAATCTTTTAAATCTTCGAGTCCCTCGATAAATGTGAATTTCGCTTGAAGAATTTCACGGAAGATTTGTTTGCACAGACTGGCGCCAGCGCCGGCACCGCGAGGTGCAATCGAGCGAGCCGTTTATCTTATCAGTTTCCGCAGGTAACTCCCTCCCTCTTTCTCTTGATTCTTCTTGCTACTGGGGAGTTCGAAGTTCGCGCACCTGTTACCGAATTTGTTAGAGAACCCATTATACACCGGGGGTCCCTGCGGACTCTTAAATTCAGGGATATGAGATTCCAAGCGGGAGGAATATTAAATTCGACGACGTGAAAGGGCCGCTTGGAAAAACAAGATTTAGTGAACTCGAACGATCGCTGGGCGAATACCTCAAATTCTTATTCCACTGCATTATGCAGGGGAATACTCGGAATCTACGATCTTTTGGAAGGCAGCCGTGCACTGTCTCTTTTGCATGGAATCCCACCATGAGAGAATTTGATCTGGTAGTCGAGAAACATCTTGCATACTGGTGTTGCTCTCCGTCCGAAACTGTCAGGATGTACGTAGATCCCAGTAAATCCAGTTATTGTGGTAACGGAAGATTTACTTAGCACGCGCAGCAGTCGCTTTATCCGATAGAAACGAGAATCGGAAGATAAACGGAAGCCAAGTTACTGATGTGCACGCGGAGTGAAGCACTCGGCAGTCACGGTAGTACTAGCTCGGTTTATTTGTCTACCCTTTGGAGAGATGCTCTCTTGGGTCTTTGAGAACTCGCGGGGAAGAGTCGGTGCTCCATCAATTATGCACCCACTCGAGGATAAAGACGACCGATGCTTCGCGAAGAAAGCTTACACGTCAAAAGCCTCGCTTCGAGTTGAAAGCGAGCGAGCATCTTTGAACGGTGAACATCTTCGCCACGATGTATATTCGATGAAGAGGTAGAACACGGTGGTCTGGCCGATCGCTGGATTTCATGTGGCCGGATTCGAAAAAACGCTCCCCTCTCTCGTCGAGCATAAGCGTAACCGGATCAATGGGGAGACGGTGGGTTAGAGTAGTGGCGTGCTCATTCTCCATCCGGGGGAAACCTTATCGTTCTATCGTACTGTGCTCCCGAAAATCCCGCGAGATGCTGCGATCCCACCGAAGCGAAATGGCATCGATTACGTCTTCCAGGAGTTTTCCGAATGCCGCCCATCGGCCTCTCGTTATTTCAGGGCAATCCGCAATGCTCTCTTCCTCCTTCTTTATCGAGCTCGTTCATCACCACGTCGTCCGGACTTAAATTAGACTTGCCCGACCCCTCCGCACGAAGGATCGGGAAGTCGAGAATCAAGAATTGGTTCGCGTGCACAAGTGATTTAAACCTGACCGACGTAGGATGCAGAAATCCCCGGCGTACCGCTAGCTTGACACTGATGGACAGACGATCGAACGTCGAACAGCAAGAATTTTCTCTCGCCACGTGAACCGATAACGTGCTCAATAGCCTTTCCAAGCGGGATTAAAAAGCAGATGGGAAATACGATTTTTAGCCCTAGAAATACTAGCAGCCTAGTAATTCTATCCATTTCCCGGTATTTCGATATTTATTCCATCCCCGAATCGGGTTTCTATTGATTCTCTTGTAGTCGGCGTTCGACGGCTGCCCGACCAGTAGCTCATTCCACTTAAAGCAGACTCAGCCCTTGTCCACCAACACTGTAGCTTCGAAAACCCAATGAAAGTATAATTTTTCCTTCTTGAAAGTGGTACTACACATGTATAAATGTTATAAGTGTCTCAAAACATTTCATGTGTATTTCTTTACGATCTAAAAAAGGTGGCAGACATCCATTGCCGGGCATTGCTCGGTGACTAACCGGCCGAACAGTACCGTTAGTAAGAGGAAAGTAGCGTCAAGCTAGACACACTACTTTTCTTTCTGGGGACAACGTACCCTTCTAAATAGCTTTTACAGCCGCATTCTTCACGAAGCCGTATGTATCACCGGGCGACATGCTTATTATCGGAATTTATCGTCGAGACCTATTTCATGGAGGCCGGTGCTGTAAACGCTAACTTTACGAGCCGACGAAGTTACGTCAGTCGGTCTCTCGAACGTTTCGCTCTACTTAGAGAGAACTGAGAGACGCCCTCAGCCGCGCAAGACGATGCCTGTGCGTGTGCAGCAGACTCTTCGTCGGCAAGCACGTGCAAACCGTGTAACGAGTGTGTATGCAGTACACCACCGCCACGAGGAGAGCAAGTTCCCGTTTAACGAGTGCGTGCACCGCCGTGCTACCAGCTCTGGCGCGCGGCACCTTTGAAGAGGCCGCCTTTTAGGGCGCCGCACACACCGCGCCGACTTGCGTTCGCTTCTCCGATCTCCCGCTCGTATCGCTTTCCTCTCGAGGATTCTTTTCTCCAACTGTAATTGCGTGCACTCTGCCTGCATGGAAAAACACGTCCGCCCGGCTATCCACCCTTTTTCAAGCCGACTACTCGCCGCCCGAGATCGATCGCAACTCTGAAAGTCAGATTATGGATGTCTCTCTGCTTTTTTGCCATCGTGCTGCTCCGATTTTACGCATCTCTCATTCCCTCTCTCTCGCTCGCACACACTCTCTCTCTCTCTCTCTCTCTCTCTCTCTGTGAACTACCAGCGCCAGACAGTTTTTTCTGTTGATGAATAATATGTAACACCGGACCACGCACTCAGCCTGGATTGCGTCCCATGTCGACTATAGCGGAAATTTCATCTGCCGTTTGTGCACCCATGCAACCTTTTATATTTTTCTGCGTGCGCGAACGCGGCAAGCGCTTCCCTGTTATACGTGTCGAGTGTATTTAAACTTGGGGGGCGCGGCTAAAAATTTATACTGAAATTGGTTATAATCAACTGGCAAACTGGCGTACGGGAACCTGCATACCAAAACCCTTTGTGCAACGAGCGAGAGCAAACAGAGCCCCGGGGCATCTATAAACCGTAGCTGTCGATAGGAATAATCGTGGTAAACGCGTTAATTCCCCGGTATTTCGGTAATTCATGCGTTTCGTTACACAGATAGCGTGCTGGAAAGGCACCCCACAGAATCCAGCTTTGTTACCCGGCTTGCCGAAATTAGTCGCGAGACTATGAACATGTAGCTTAATCGATATCCAGCGACTTCGATGAAACACCGCCGGAGCTCTAGGTGTATCACATTCAGCCGGAAGTGGAGCTTGCTCCTAGCTAGTTTGGAATTTCATCCGTGAAGCGGAACTTCCTTAGGAGAGTTCCGGGCGTGCAGCTGCACCTGTATGTTTGGTTTTTAGGTCAACCAGCATTTCTTGGCCAAATGTCTAAAGTCCTGACGGGTCTAATTATTTCTAGAGAACTTACAGGATATCGTGCATTCGCCTGTTGTTGTTAGCTAACCAGTTAGAACGACGCGATACGTTTGCGTGTCTAAGCTCTTCTTATCGAGGTTCTTATCCCCAACACGTTTGCCTACGTGATGCGTGCCTGATCTCAATCACAGTTCCTGCGAATGTACACCGAACTCTCCGGCGTGTTCAACCTCGTCCAATTGGTCCCGCAACCACCCTGGATTCCACGTAGCCTGTCCCCTGTCATCTTGCCTACCGAGAAAAGTAGAGGACGACGCCTGTATTCCGACACGCCCGCTCCCGCTCGCCCCTCCGGCGTCTCTCTATACGCATCGGAATTCTCAATTTTCTCGCGAACTACCAAGACGCCAGGCATTCATAAATAGCCCGATATCACGTTCCATCCATTTTCACTCGTCCTGACAATCCCCCTGGCGAATTTCTTTGCCGCTGAATCGGAGATGTCGGAGGTTCACGTGCCGATGACAATTGTACAAGAGCCAACCATCCATCGGCTCTTTGCTCTAAACGATTCGAATGGTGTTTGACAAACACCCACAAAGGACAGACAAGCTGCTAGGGATTGAAAATATCAATGGCTGGAAGACTGAAGCGTTTAATTAGAGCGACTTATCGTCATTGACAACGAGAGCTCGTAACACTGGAAAAAGTTTTCATCTCTCTGTCTGCTGCCCCAGGCATTCTTCTCACGGTGACTCGTAAGTCCTGTTACCTCCGCGTATAAATCTTTCTCATTCGGCTGTGGCTGCTTCTCCTCCTCTTTCGAAATTCAATCGCGCCTCTGGAATCTTTATAACAGTCGCGTTTATCTCGAGACTTTGCAACGTCACGTAATCACAGTCATATAATATTCTGAGATTTATAGTGCCTGTGTTTGGGCCTGCATTTTCCTCCTGTCATTGTTAATAGCTGGCACGTGTAACAGGCATATCTCCCAAACATGCGTAATCGTTATTAATAGCCACAGACATGCTCATGGTATGTGCTCTTAATATGAAGATTATCTCAGGTCACCCTAGACTTTCCTCTACCACATACTCCAGACTTCCGTCAACCGCCTTCAATCATCCTGACTCTTCTCAGAAGCGACCCTTGCGTTTAGTCTACACAGACACGCCAGGAAAGTTTGGCAAGGCATACGCTTATTAGAAGTTCCACAGGAGAGGCTGGCATCCTCTATTAGCACGTGTAATTTCGGTTTGCGGGACGTTCTTGGCGTGTGGGTCTTCGACCACTTCATTAGCTTTGCGCGTTATATCGAGCTACTTAATCGCAAGAGTTTGTCGACGAGATTACAACGGAATGGTCCCCTGGCGCGCTAACGGGCAATGCCTTAATGGAGAAACTTTCGGAACTGCCGGACGGTCCAGCAGTCCATTGAGCTCCGTCTTTTAGCATCCTTCTCGATATATCGCTTTCGGATCCAATCTTCTTCCTTGGCATTCCTTTGTTCCCGATAAAGGAGATCACTATCTCATCCTGTCCCTCAGCCTCTTTTTCTTTTTCTTCTGGACACTCTTTTGTCCTCTGTGCATTGCACATTCTTCTCTCAATACTTGATCGGTACCGGCTACCGTTTATAAGTGTGCCAAGATAGACCCCAAATATTTACTTCTCTATAGAGTCTCCTAATTCTCCCGTTTGAATTTAAAGATACGAGCTCTCGAGATTCGATTTTTCCTGCTCACCTTCATTGGAGGATGGCAAGTTCCAGTGTCACACGTATCCCATATAAGGGTTGAGGGTATTGGCAGCAGCGCCTACATACATGTAATACTTGCCAGTAGTAGCGAAAGTTGGACTCGATCAAAGCCAACAATCGTGAAAGCCGCGCGAAAAGTTTGCCCGCCTCTTCTTCGCTGACTGAATTCCCCGAGTAGCTATGTACATCCGAGAAAATTTCGCTCGCACCCGAAGCCCCTCAGGCCTCAGTGGGATCTCCTTTTTCGTCCTTACCCGGCCAATTCGATATCGGAATTTGATCAAATCCTCTGGCAGCCCTCCGCCAGGGCGTCGCGCGGCGCTGTGCGCCTTAGCGCGCGACCCTCTGTTTCCCGACCAACCCCTCCGAGATCGAATTCTTCCAGCTCGAGTGACATGTCACCGAGTTTACTCGCTTCCACCCCCGCTGCGTATAGTGGCACCCTGGCTGCCTCTGCTGGTTATGTATACCGGGTGTGCCATGTAAGTAAGCTTGCAAGCTTACACAGTCGGCTTTGGAGTTTAGAGGACCAGCCTGATAGGACGGCGAGTGAGAGGGTCGCGACATTCTCGCCACTATACGTGCTTGTAATAGTCACCTTCCGACCACACTAGGATAGAAAGAGGAGAGAGTGGCGTACATAGATGTACACTCATACAAAGAGAAAGACTTGTCGGTGTGCCAAGGGGAGATGGTAGATCCATTGAATAGCCCCTGGGGTGGCTGTGCCAACAAACCCTAACTAACGTAAATAAGATGTCCTACGAGGGAGCCTCTCAGTTTCCTCTCCTCTCTCTCTCGTCACCGATGCTCGATCCTTCTCTAGTAACTCTAACTAGTAGGGTAGTGTGCATGCGTGTGTCAGCTATCTTCTTATTCTCCCCTGGAGTTCGAACTGGCAAAGCCAACTCTGTCTCCCTGATGAAGCCCCGGGCCAATTATAGGATTTCTTCGCGAAAATCTCTAAGGAGAATCTTCCGGCCAGTGGACTCACCCCGGGCGGCAACTGATGCGCTCCTATAAGGGCAAAGCGTGCGTGTGCCGGAAACGATGAATTCGCGAAATTCAGGGGTGGATAATGGCTCGTGCGGTGATGCGCTGTTGTAAACGGGGTGGCTGGATAGCAGGGCAGCAGCAGCAGCAGCATCGTCGGTGACTCGGCCGAATTTGTAAAGCGATTATAGAATCTGTTTGAGTGGTGCTTCGGGGATCCCTGGATGGATTCACAGGACCCTCTCGATTTCCACTGAATCGCTTTCGTATAACATACTAATGATGCATTGGGTGTAGAATGGTAACCATGAAAATGCGGTTTTCAATCCCGAACTATCGAGAATGAACCTCGCAAGATTCGATTCCGCACGCTAGTAGAATTGATAATGAACGATGTTTCTTGTGCTAGTATTCTATGCATTGCGCATTCCGAGTGGCTCCAACGAGATAGGAATCATCGATTGAAACTCTTGCTCATTGTGGGATAATAAAACGTCGGGGATCTTGCTCGCGCAGATAACAGATAAGCGAAATGGATAGCTCTTCTTGTTTGCGAGATCAGACACCGCCTGACGCCAGGCTTCCGCAAGAAGATTCGTTAATTATGTGATAATGCAAGTGCGATAAAGGGGTTGCCGTGCGAGGGTGAATGCTTGGCGAAAGGAGGATCACGTAGTGTAATCTCGATCATTTAACAAAACGTCTGTTACGATAGAGAACAGGCATCTCCTTATTATTCAGGATATGACAGTGCTCTCGGATGACTGTTGGAAAGTCTCTAATTCACCCTTGTCGCGCATCCATCCCTCCGACGTTTGACTAAGCGAGCCGGAAATGATGAATTCGCGGGTCTTATCGCAAGGACAGCGCGTTGTTTCCTGACGGGGCAAACGGCAGCCCCAACAAATAAGCTGTCCTTACACAGGATATTTCTTCGGGGGCCGTAATCCGCGCGGACGCACCCTTCGCCGATTACTGAATTTCTTATCAGAAAGGACGTGGCCGTAAAACCTAAAATTGGACTTCCCGTCGTGGATCTTCTTTTGCTCACTCGCTCTCTTCAGGAAATGACATTCCGCCTCGTTTATTTTACGTCTTTATAGCTTCACTGGCAAATCTTCGGAGTGGTTCTCGGTACGTACTCCCACGGGATAATAAATTCTGCCGCGATTTCGGAAAGTAATTTGCTCGAACAAGTATTGCGATTACGGTGCAGTCGATTCTCAATCCGCTCTCTTTGAGAAAGAATTATGTTTGCTAGTTCGATGAGTTCGCCCAGACTGGGGAAGAGTCTCCTCTCCCCCTCATTCCCCAAGGCAAATTTCTAATGAGCGTCGCTGGTGACCACGCTTCGATGTCTTTCAGGCTAATTAGAAAAGTTCCCGCGAATGGATTAAGTAAACAGCATCGTCGGGCTCTTCTTGCTGCCTCTTTCCGCGTCCTTGCTCGAATCACCCGTTGGAAATTACACGTGCCCACTGATGTGCCTACGAAATTTGTCTTGGCTCGCAATTCCAAGCTCGGCGCGCGCACACGCACTACCCAAGCGAGGCCAACCACTCCGAGTAAGCTGATTATTCCGCCAAATTGCTAAACTTAATTGCCTTCCCGTAAGTATTTCATAGCAGACTTGGAGGATCGAGAAGAGTCACCCCTTTTAATATACTATGTGTGACATCGCTCGTATCCGCATCCCACGTCGAAATTCACCCAATGTAAAGCGAACCCGCTCTGCATTTTTTGCCCCGTAATTCGCTCCAGTTACAATTTTACACCACGACGCCGCCGCTTACGTCACACACAATTCGCATCGTGGCGCCTATGCCCCTCTACCCACAGCTTGTACGAACTGCCATTAACTTAATCGAAATTTGTCTCGAACTCGAAACAGTGTTGGAAATGCGATGCTCGTCCCGTCACGGTGCTCCCCAAGCACTTGGAAAACGAACGCGCGAAACTGTCGTGAATTCTACATACGCAGATGTGACAGGCTATATTTTACTAGCTCTATTCCCTAGAGCGATTCTCGCCCAGCTCCCATATACTTTGGCACGGCGACAAAGTCGAACTCCCTGAGAAGACGAGGGTGAAGGGAATAAGCGAGAAGACGAGCGAAGTTGTGCGATATTGCGCAGCGGTACAGCCGAGGAAAACGTGCTTCTCTCGCACCCAGCCGGCTGTGTTTCCTAGTTAGAGCAATTCCGCGCGCGCTTCGCCCATCGCAATTAATTAGCTTAATTCGCACTTCCTGTGTCGTCGCGCCTGGACGCCCGCCTCCACATGTTCCCTCCGCGAGCACCGGCTGCCTACTGCCGGAATTTTCGGGATCGTATCTAGTTGAAGCACGCGTGTCATTTGTATAACACAAACGTTCACTTTTCGGTGACGACGATGAGTAGTGTCGCGGAGGCGTCGTCAATCTGCATATCCCTGTTTTGCATTTACGTCCTGAATGGGACGTCATCGCGCACCGACCGTCCTGCCGGTAAGCAGCTAGCTTTTTGCGATCTAAGAAAAGAATGGAAACCGCAAGTGATAATAAAATAAAATAAGGGATTTCTCAATCATATCATAGGACCGATAAAGTTTAAAGCGATGTACCGTTCAAGTCTGGTCTCCTCGAACGATTCGCAGCATCCAAAGCCCTCGGAAGAATCGATAAGTGCGAACCCCTTTTATATCAAACGCGCACTAGCTCCGCTCCCCGGCATTAGCCAGACGACTGCAGGGTGGAATCGCAATTTTCACTGAGCCGAACTGCACTTTTTACAGCCGATTTGGACGGATGTCGCGGGCGTAAAGTGCCGTTCGCGGATACGGCCGATTTGTGTCGGCGTCATTCTCGCGACAATTCCCCATTACCCTGTCGTGGCTTCTTATTAACTCCACGAAGATTGCTGGGCGTAACATGATCGCAGATAGTAATCTCATGCCCCCTGCACTAATGAGAAGCCGCGCGCTCGGGAGAAATCGGAAAAATTGATTGCCAGTGAGGCAAGACACCTTGTCATTATGAGAGTGAGAGGGAGAAGTAGAAAGACCGTTGGAGAGGATTAATAGTAATTACTTGCGTGCGATTAAGAGTATGTCTCGGGATAGGAAGGGCCGCCCACTTCCATAGAGACGTGATTTCACTGATGCTTTTCGAGGCGGTATATAACGACAATATCAAAAGACATAGGTTTAAAGGCTGAGCTAACGAGCATCTTTCTTTTCTATATTACAGCTTATGCGAATGCAGATTCCTTGGAGATTCTGCCGAGTGGCGACACCCAGACGAAGCCGGTTGGATCCAGCATCATTCTCACGTGCAGGCCGAGTGTTGAGGATCCGAAGCTCATCAGCGAAATGCAGTGGCTCGATTCCCACAATCGCATGATCGAATCTCTCAAGTGAGTGGATCTTCCAATAATCGTATCCAGTCCATTATAGAGCTCCATGCTCTTTATTACCTTCTTCTCGCTCTCCTTGCTCAAACGTATTATATATATATATGTACTTCCATGTAAATGGTTCCGTCGGCGAGACCCTATCAAGCTCGAGTATTTCTGTCTATAATAATTGCTAGAGACCAGCCTCTCATAGACCATGCCGTAATTAACCAGCTGGCTTTAATTGCTAACGATTTTGTCGAAACGAGTTGAATTGGAACTGCTAAACCAATCGGAAGTCGTATAGTCGCTTACAGCCAACGCCCGCGTTGTTCTAACAAAGGACACACTGAAGACTAGGCAAAGTAGAACGCTGAAAGCTGTAAACAATCGTGTATGCCTTAGCTATCAGTAATTGAACGTCCTACCGCTTGGACAGCACGATAATTGCAGCTATTCTCCTAGTTGCGTAGCATTCAGTGTGCGAGATAAATTATTGTTTAACACGCCATCCGAGATATACGAGGGCGAGGTACCAAATCTCTCGCGATCTTTTCTCTCCGTGCTTCACCATTGCGAGAATCCCAGCCAATTTCGCACCTGATAATTGAAACGAGATAAGGCGCGCCCTATCTTCTTGCTCGCTCTGTCTCTTTCTTAATAATACACACAAGCAGGACACAATGAACACCTAAGCACTAATCTGACGCATTTCTGTCCTCACATGTTTTGCACACAGACTTGTCGTCTTACCGATCGAAAGGCGAGTATTACCAGAGAATTGTTTTAACCAAGAGAAAACCGAGAAGAAAGCTTCTGCTTTCCACGCAACCACCATCACCACAGCCACGTAGTAGTGTCGTTTCGTGTCTCTCATGCCCTGTTTTGCGGTAGCCCTTAGCCACTTTAGTTTAGTTTGTAGCCCGACTTGGAGGCTGTCTCTCTCTTTCTTCTTCCACCCCATGCCGTGAGCGCCTCGGCCTCTCTCTCTCTCTCTGTACGGAGCACTTAATTGCTGCAGGTCCACCTGATTGTTCTGCGAACTAAGCGCTCCTCATTAAGCTGTTCGAGAAACTTTTCCGGCTTCCGGCTAGTAAACCTTGCCCCCGGAACCCCCTCTCCTATCCATTCTCGTTCTCTTACTCTCCCTCTAGCACACTATTTGAACATCCCGCAGTTGCTGTAGCATTGCTTGCCACCCGCCGTGAAAACTTCTACGTACTGCGGAGAATCATTGAGATTGGCATAGATAAGTACATAGATCCAGTTTGTATCGGATAATTAGTTTAAGAGCTCTCTCAACCGCCCGAACGATTAAGCTGCTCCGTCAGAGAAGAAACCCCCCCCCCCACACCCTTTTTTACTCTCTTTTTCTCATACGTTAAGTAGTCGACCGTTTCGCCATGCGAGACTCATATCATCATGCCTATCTCGTGTTAGTCTGCGCGATCTCGCTCGGCAACCCGATAAATGGCACACTGCTATTATGACGTTCGTCCGGCAAATATTTAACTTATACGAGTATCAAGCTCCGGCCAACTGATTCGCCGGGTCGGCCGGCGTGTTTGCCCGATTACGTGGCACCCGGGCGATTTGCATAATTCTATGTATTCGTCGGCTGAAGTAATGGCCGGCGAGCCTGGATATGACTTGGAGTATTACGGCCGCGATACTATTTGCCAGGCTGGGACATGAGAACCCATTTCTACTAACCAGATGTAAATGTAATCGTCAGACTAACACACAACTCTATCATCTTCTTCAGTCCACTCGTCATCCCATCGCGATTTTCGAGCGACTAGTTTGTGTGTTTCTAGTGTATGGTAGCACCCATATGTCTGTTAGCATACCTCTGGTTCTCTCAAGCTGTTGCAATTCCACACTTTCCATAGGACTTGAATTGAAACTACCCATCAGTCACTCTGATCGATCATTCACGCCCCTCACCCGCCCGCCCGCCCGCCCCCCCCCCTTCTTCGCGATCCTTCAACTCATCGACACTTCAACACGAAAGACCCAGCTTGGACCGAGACCCATCCCATCCTTCCTCGACATTGCATTCTCTCCCTTCCTGCAACACCTTCCAAGTGTGTGAATTCGCGTGAATGCCGCTCGTTTACATCGATAGTCCGTACACAATGTCTCCCCTCCCACTTCCCCGTCTTCCAAGCCCCTCACACCCTCGCCTTCATTCTAGTTGTGAGCCCAGGTAGGACGCATTTCTCGATAAAAGTCGTTCTGCCGGTCCTTTCGACGCGGACGGAAATGGCCACTTATAAAGTCAATGGCAACTCCATGCAACCGGGCATCCGCCGGACTCCTTTAATGTCGATATTATATTAATACTCAGCCAATATTGATTTGCACCAATGATTGTATCGACCATTGCTCTCTCTCCCTCTTTCTTTCTCCCCGTGTGAATAAACAATGCCGGCGCGCGATTAAAGCATTCTGTTGAATACGCCTCGCTGTTAAAGCGTTGCTGTGTGTACCGGGAAATTGGCATTGAATATCCTCTCTTTACATATTTAAGATGACTTTATGTATTTTACGGCGGGACGTTTGGAAGTTGAAACAGTACTATCGCGCAAGTTCTACCAATATTGGCGACTCGGTATCGCTAGAGTCGCGAGCCAATATTTGATGACCGGAAGCGCGCTCCACCTGGGCAAGTTATTTCTCGTCACAAGACACAGAGAGATCATTTCATGTTTCATGTATACCCAGCCACCTAGTAGAGAGAGAACTGAGATCTCGATGACATATTAGCGATATCTACAGTAATATTGGAATTGTTCCCAGCAGTACGCATCAGGAAAATACGAAGCCCGAAATGTACACCGAACTTAATCCAGACAATAGCCTCTCCTTGTTCATCAACCACCTCGAGGAGAAGCAAGGTGGAAGGTACACTTGTAAGGGTACTTACGCGAACTCTGTTCCCTTGAACAAGTCCGTGACGATCGAGACTATAGGTACGTACTTGAAGCATCGCCAGTCCCGGCGTATTGACCGGTTGGTTTAATCAAACAGAAGAAATCTCTTTCAAGTAGAATTTAATCTATCAGGAGTAGAGTTGAAGATGAGAGAATTAAATGAACTCGAGACTAGCAAAGCTGATGTAGACGTTTAAACGTGGAAAGAGACTACCAGGAATAGAACGTTACAAAGTTTGTTTCTTATTACTCAGATGCGATCAGCTGGGTAAATGCACCTCCGAATCAATATCCGATTCTCGGCGAAGACTTCGCCATCCTTTGCAAAGTCAGAGCCAGACCTGCGCCGTCAGTGAATTGGTTGTACAACGGCGAATTAATTAAACCGAATGAGCGCTACACTATTGACAGAGACGTGCTGAAGATACAGAATGTTCAAGAATCTGACGACGGAGTTTACACTTGTCGGGCATCGGTGACTAGCACTGGAGAGCTTCAAGAGCGTGCCATACGAGTTGAGGTACTTATACAACTTTCGATGCTATACTTTACACATACTGCCTTATGATATGTATTCCAGTAAAAAGTCAGACTACAGAATGCCGAACTATCAAAAGCCGTTTTCCGGTTAGCTGCATGATATATGTATGTTCTACTTGTAGGTCCACGTGAAACCGACGATCGAAGAGATACCGAGCCCGGTGGAAATAATCGAGGGAGAGAATGCCAATATCCCGTGCATCGCCAGGGGTAAACCACCACCAAAGTATAGCTGGGTAAAATCATTGACCCAGAAAAACCTGTCGAACGCCGATGGATTTGGCGTCGATCCTGACACCGGTGTACTAACAATTACGAACGCGAATCGCGACTATGCTGGAGAATACCAGTGTATCGCAACGAACGCAGCTGACAGTGCAACTACTACCATAATAATTAATGTAATAGTCAAGCCGAAAATTATGGAATTTGAGAATATAACGGTGGTCCAGGGCAAGAAGGTGGAGATCAGTTGCAAGGCATTCGGAAGGCCGCCACCAGAGATCACTTTCAGAAAGCACACATCCGAGAAACCATATGTAATGGGCGTGCAGCAGGACGATGACACAATAATTCTGTCTAATCGACCGGACGAGAACACAGGCGAGACTGTTGGTACTTTGTCGATCGACCAGGCAATGCGATCGAACGATGGTTTATACGAATGCATAGCACAAAATCCAGGCGACATCACTTACAAGACCGGCCACTTGACTGTCGAATTTCCGCCATCCTTCGCATCGATGCCCAACATTACCGTGTGGTCCTGGGAGCAAAGACCGGTGAACATCAGCTGCATCGCCGAGAGCATACCGAATGCAACGATACGATGGACGATGCACGGCGATCAGAAGATCGAGAACAACGCTATGATTACGCAACTCGGCCATGGACCGATCTCCATTCTGACGATAGTACCTGTCGACAATCGGTATTACACGACCTACAAGTGCATCGCCGCGAATCCGCATGGCACCCGGGAGCATAACATCGAGCTGAGAGAAGCTACGAAACCTGGTGAATTGGCGCAGGCGATCATGTCCGAAATCACAGCGACCACGATAAAGTTCGATCTGTTACCGCCATCCGCGCACGTCGAACTACCTATTAGGACGATTACTGTGCAGTACAAAGAGAACGAACAAACCTGGGCCCAAGCCAGGAATAAGACTTGGTCTGTCGGTGGGTATTCCAACTCCATCACATTACCTTTTTACCCATTAAGTTTGCAGCCCATGAACCTGTGGAAACTTAATTCGCGCTGCGTATAATCTTGTGTTTCAGGTTCTGTGTATGCGATTGAAGGTTTGAAACCTCAGACCATGTACGAATTCCGCTTTGCAGCTGGAAATGCAGTCGGTCTTGGTAATTGGGGTAAGAACCATCTAGAAACTACTCCAAGCAGGAGTGTGCCAAAGATGCCGATTATGATAACCTCCGGTACCGAATACGAAATCTCGCAACACAACAGTCAATACGAATTGTCCTGGCTAACACCAGCTGACAATGGCGAACCGATTGACATGTATCAGATCACACACTGCCAGATAAGGCGGTTGACTGGCGAATGGGAAGTTCAACAGGATACCTGTACGATCGCTGACATCAGGGGTTCCGGGAGAACGAGGCAGTGGATCAAGGGTTTGGAACCAGACACTTTCTACAAGGTCGAGCTCAAGGCGCACAACGCTATGGGTTTCAGTGACCCCAGCATAGGGAGATTCAAGACAGCAAGGGGTAAGTCTCTCTGATAACATTCTTCTATCATCATACTATTCCACCGATCTAGTATTACCTTCAATCGTCATTCTTTTCGAGATTTTTATACATATATTATACATCTGCACGAGGCTACTGCACCGATTTTCATATAATATTTTTTTTTACACTCGTGGATGGAGACGATTTAGTTACTCCGCTTATTTTTTTAACTCAAGGAGGAGGGAAAGGGGTTATTGAGGTCACTGAGCGTCTGTTTTAAGTATGTTTCTTAATACCAGAAATGTTATTCGAAACTAGATACGAGCGTATACTAATCAAAGAGATCTCAGTCCCCTTCGCCCTTATAGATTAGAGCTTAGAAGTTCCAGACCCACCGGTTGGGCACGTAACCGTTAGATTTTCTTGAAACTGATTTCCCCAAACAAGCAAACCAAGCCGACGGCTCTTGTATAAGTCACTTTTTATCATTCAGAACCTACGGGCAACAATGTGGACTACGCTATAGATTCCGCTCCTGGACATACTTCCACGTTCGCCGTGACTGCCATTGCCACAGCAATAACGATCCTATATCTAGTTGTTTAAAGCTCATCGTGGGGAACGTTCGCTGTTCGCGCTCTAATCGTTCTTGCCAAATGTCTCGAGCTAGAAAGTAGAGAAGCAAAAACGAATGCGAAAGAAAAGAGGTGAAGCGAATATTCCGCAACAGCAGCATACCCGAGGCACCGACACGACGAAAAACACGCCGTACGCGTACCGCTTGTTCGCGATCAGACATTTGTGCCTTTGGTTCCCGAAGCATTCGCTTGCGCACGGTGTACCAAGTACTGTTTTTCGTTCGTGGAAGTGCCGCTCAATCCTCGGGCAGCACCCACATTGACCGAGAGAGGAACCAGACATGTGAGACGCGAGGTAGAGGCTGAGGTGCAACACGCAGCAATATCAAGTAGCAATAGGAACCGGCTAAGGATGCGTAAGGTGGCTCGATTCACACGGAGAGGTGACTACGCAAGTCACCGCCGTTGTAGACATTCCGAAACAGACGCGAGCAGAACTAACTAGGGTATAAGTGGGTTCCTCTACTCTATCTAGTGACAAATGGTAGACAAGAAGTACACTTACAGGATAGAGAGCCGTGCAACGAACTGTATTTATGATATACTTGTTAAAAGTGCTCACTGTTAGCAAACGTACTGGTACGTTTTCTTTTTTCTCTTTTCCTTTCGACGTATTAGGCTAAGCCAGACATAATAGTATGCTTCGGCGAGTTTGTCATGAATCCGAAGTGCCGCGGTGCACAAATGTCAAACGTCGCACGAGTGGCAGCTAGAGTGTTGATGATGATAGAGGATACATGCGACAGATACTCGCGTGGTTTGGATGCGGTAAGATTACGTGCGTACATTTCTCGCGATAACGTGTGCTTGATGAGACAAATATTTTACACTCAGTATTGAGAGTCATTAGCAATACTAAACTGATCTGCAATAAACTGTTTTCTTTTTCTTTTCTTTCTGGAGTTGAAAGAATCTCTCGATATAGCGTAGAACGTTGATAGATCTGTTGCGAGTACTGTCAAAACGGAGGAAGAAAAGTATTTCAGGCAAATATTATTTTTTCCGCCGGTGTTTCGCTGCAACACATCGCATCGAGTGCACACGCGGTTTTTCAGCGCACTGCAGGCCTATTTTAGTCACCCCAGTATGAAAGAGGTATTATGAGCCTAAGATTTACTGCCTTAAATTTGCCAAATGCTTAATTGTTAATGAGCAGAGGGATTACAACGAGAAAAAAAATGCAAGCGCGTCAGAGTAAAGTCCAAAAACCAACATTTAGTGCGTTATATTCACCGATTTCCACGTACGAGGTGCGCCACGTGGTGGTTTCCGCATGACGCAAAAAGCACTTAGATGACTGAAATTGTGCCGGGGCTAGTTTTCATTTCTTGCCACGTAGCAGAGTACAAATATTTTTCGAGGACATTTTTTTTAGCGATTTTCGTGATACGCATCTGGTTTACTACAGCCGGCGACGGGGGTAGGCAAGGAGGGAGTCAAAGCGTGCATTGAAAAAAAAGAGGGAAAAATACGCGTAAAAAGAGGAAAATGAAAAAAAGCAGAAAAGAGAGTGATAGTGATAGAGAGGAACGAGCGGCAGCAGTGTACAAGTACATCTTCGGAGGGGAAAAGTTCAGTTCACCGCATTCAGCCAAATGCTATGGGACATTGAAGCAATCTGCGAAAAATCCGTTTTTGTCTTAGCTGGCCGGTTCCGACTCAGGCCACATTGCCTCGTTTGCCTTTTTTGTTCGCATCAGCCGAGATTTCTGCGGACGTATCTCGTCCGTGCGAAAGACCGACAGACAGACGGACCGACGCACGAAGATACACGTTCCACACGCGTGTATCTGATGTTTTGGTGCCAAAGAACCTCAGAGATACTTAAATCCGATCTCGCATTAGCGAGAGATCGCACCCACTCGTGTGGGCACAGTGCGAACGATCGATTTGCAAAAAAGCGAGACCTCAGACCATCCGCACGAACGGGAGCACGCCGACACTTAACTGTGTTAGACATGCAATTTAGTTTTTAGTTGGGTTCACTTCGTGCGACTGCATATGAATTTTTTTGTTTTCTCTTTCTCTCTCTGTCTCTCCTTTATGGTTCTTACTATAGGCATACATAGTTTTACCTTTTTTTTTTGGTTTCGATCACTCTGGGAAACTTACTCTCTCAGCCGTTAGTCTTGCTTGAATTAGTTTTGGAGACACTACGTTTTAGTGCGCATGATATGTGTGTTACAATTACACTCGATTATTACCGCTAGGATTACCACTCACTTATTATTACCGTTATTGTCATTATCATTCTCGATAATACAGCAATCACGTTTATTGTATTTATTATCGTTATTACCATTATTATTATTAATATTATTATTATTATTATTATTATTATTATTATTATTATTATTATTATTATTATTATTATTATTCAAGATATATTGTATATGTATGTGTATTGTAATGTTCATTTTTATCGCAGGTACTATCATTATTATACATATTCCGTATTGTCATTACCATTAGTATTAATATCATTACCGTCGAAGTTTTAATATTAATACGATAGACCGGCTGAGTGACATTAGCACTGAGTTTGTAACGGGAGACAGCGATAAATGCTCCGTACGGTCGAGCACGATTTAAGGGCCCCGTTTCACCCGATAATAATATGTTTAGACAGTCAGTCCAAGCCCAGAGTGTCAGTGCTATCATATACGGTTACTCTCATTCCCAGAGTGACAAGTTCACTAGATCGGGTGGAACGTCGTCCAAGTCGATTTCTCACACACACGTCTCCAACACTCACTTGCCTGGATTCTTAGATGTTTAGATTTAATATCGCATGGCATGCGCTTTTATTATTATTTCCCTTGATTAGCGCCGTTCGCCCGCATTTCGTTGGCGAGTCTTTTCATTCCATCGGGTGGCCGATGTCCTCGTACTACTCGTAAATACAATAGCGCAGTAAATCGGTGAGCACCGCGGGGGGGCGAGCAACGAGCAATGCGTGATTCCCTTCCCAGCCTGTAGATCTTCTTGCCAACGTGTTCCAACGAAACGGTAGACTCATGTAAAGCGCAGTTGGCGGATCGTTTTGCCGCTATCGACTTTCCCATTAAGAGGAGAAGGACAGCCGAAAAGGGATAGATTTATTACCGAAGAGTTTCGGGACGCGCAATCGCTCGACACCGGATTTGAGGCTGGCCCCGAACTCTCGAGCTCAGACTTACTCTTGATACCAAACTTGTACCACTTCTCAATAAGCTGGCTCTATACAATCGAAGGTACCTCTCTGCATCGATAAAAGCTACACCGTCTAGCAGGGCATTCGAACTTTGCATCACTATTCCGAGGTATTCGGCAGGCAGAGCTTTGACAGAATCGCCAATTCAGCCCTACTGAAATACCCGCTCACTTGGCTGTGGGATCGGCAGCAGCTTATTGGAATTCCATATCAGCGCCCGCGCGTGAAAGCGCAATTCCTTTCGACCGGTGGCAGATTATCATATTTTCTGGCAGGGTAAATCGTCGGAACATTTCAGCGAGCACCATCCAACACGGGTAGAAGGAACTCTCGGCAGACACGGTGACGACAGGTATTCAACCGAGAATAGGAATTTTCGTGGCGAGTGAACTTTTGAGGATACATTCGGCGTGAAAAGTGTACGCGGTCGGGCGTAAAGCGGTTCAAGCCGACGAGAGACAATGGTCGAAGAAAGGGCAGGAAGCCTGCGGGAGAGCGAGAGAATGGCGCGAACCAGACAGTCAGAATGTTTCCGTCCTCTTCCGATTCCGCCGACGAACGGGAACTTTTTTCTTGCTCAGCAAGATCCATGCTTAAGGCACTGCCCGCCCTGGAGACTCAATAAAGCTCTTTTAATTTCGTTGCACGTCCCAGTCCTGAATAAGCGAACCCCCGGTATTATTTCCAGTACGGAAGACTCGACTCGATCCGGTGCAAATGTAATTTTATCGAAGTTAAATCCATTCGGACGAAGAATTAATCAGCGGGATTACTTTGATCGCGAAGTACGACTTTTTTTAGCGTTCACCTTGCCCTGACCGAACGATAACCCTCAGGATTCTCCCGACCGATTGACCGTACTACAACTTAAAAAGGGTCATCGATTTGTCGCAACCAGCCATGCCATTCCCGGATTTTCGCTCGAAATTTATTTTGCCAGAAGTTCATTCACCAATAAATGAATCAATACTTGGTCACTACTGAAATCGTAACGAACTCACTTGAAATCGATTTCCGGTCGGGTGAAAAGTGTATTTCACGGCGAAATTGGTACTTTCATTAAACCGCTTAGAGAAAAATCAGTGCCGTGAGAGTCAATTGACAAGCTCCGGAGTCGAGACTCGAGTGGCTGACTAGATACAGTGTACGGCTCTTAATGCGATCATGAAGGAATTCATTATGGTCGGCGGAAATCCTGCTTCTTTTGAGAGCGAGCGTGGTGTAAGAGGGATTCTGTTGAGAAGGTGCTCTGATTTGGGAGGTCGCGCGGTGTGGTCTCGGTCAGTGTCGAGAGCGCGATAACCGGATCACGTTGAAGAAGAAAAGCAGAGAGGCGAGTGAGCGCGGCGGTATCGTGAGTTTCGCCGGCATGCAGGCGTCGTTACTTTCTCGAGGACACACGCGCCAGAGGAGAGGAAGTAGATGCTCGTCCGCGTCGAAAGAGCGAGAAGGGCACAGAACAGCCCACGTACATACGCATGAGGGCTTTCGTGGAACTCTCCTTTGCCCCCCACCCCGCTAGAGAGACACAGAGCACACACACCCCGTTATAAATAGCGGGCTCGAGAGGGAGGCGCCGCTTCGAGGAAGGAAAGTGGCCGCAGACCCGCGCGAGAGAGTACTGGAGAAAAAGAGACCTCGTCCCGAGAAAGTAGAAGCCAGCAAGCACAAGTAGGCATGTGCGATCTCGCGATGAAGAGAGAGTACATTCGCTGAAAGAGTGCGCAATGTCGAGAGAGCGGTGGCTTCGTTTTCAAGGGGGTGCACATGGCCATGCAGACCATCGAGGAAACACCGAAGAGCAAAGTCTCTCTCTCTCTCTCTCCCTCTCTCTCTCTCTCTTGCTCTCGATTTTGCGCATCCTCTTCACGACGGAAGCAGCTGATATCAAGTCGAGAATTGATCTCTCTTTCTTCAGTCGCGGTCCATGAGAATAGAGCCGAATTACAGAGATGCAGGGCTGAAGGCTGGTTAACTCGTAACTCTCCCGGGGTCTCCGTTCCAACTGTCCAAGATTTGCACGTGTCAGAGACTCGCAGTGTTCGATCGAGGTGTACACACACGCGCGACTATACACTTACACACAATATACACACGTATATGTACAAATCCTATAAATATAAATATATAAATATTAAAGTATATATATGAATATATATATATATAGAAACAGAGAGAGATTACATTTACACGCGTGCAAAGTTGATGTACTAGCCTAAATCCGCCTATTCGATATGTTCGTATTTATGAGGAGAGTAAGCCAATAGTTCTCTTTCTTCCCTGTGGAATACTTATTGTAAATATGATGCAAACTGCGGAAATATATGTAAGTGTCTAAGGAAGATCAAAATGTAGCTCGTCGACAGGGAAGCCACCTTCAAATTGTGTCGCGGCTAAATGGGAGAAGTGGTGTCGTGGGGCGGCGAGGGGGGAGGGGTCTCTGGATTCGTATATAATCGGGAAATGTTAAATTACAATCTGTTAATTTGCACCGAGTGCTTCGATTGAGTAAAATGGATCAATTTGAGATGGTTTCTTTGACGGCCGTCTCGTTCATTTCTCGCTTGGACGTAGCGCCAGTTGTAGGACGATTAGAATGTCTGACGGCAAGCGGCATCAGCTCGCAAAAAGTGAGAACGAAAGCACGGTAAATATTGAACAAGTGTACGCAAAACGAGAGGCGACATGTATTATCTCTGTAAATATATATCCGTGTAAGTCCGCTAAGTATCCGTAGTGGCCCTTGTTCACTTGGAAGCAGAACTTCTGCGCGAGGTTGTTGCGAACTCATTAACATCGGGAGTGCGCTTTCTGTGTGGAGGTAGCACATTTAGAATTGGTAGAGCCGCCGCGTAGTTACTAACACCAGGAGAGAAAGGTAGCGAATGGGCTTTTACCCCCTTCCTTGAGCTTCTTAGCAGAACCACCCCCTAACCCCCAGTGTGTGTGTCCAGTGGCGGACGCCTCTCTGTCGCTTTGTTTCTTTATATGTTGCTGCGCCTAATGTATGTACGATCTGACTCTTTCTCTCTCACTCTCTCTTTCTCTCTTTCGCTCGCTTGCTCTATCTATTTCTATCTCTCTCTCTCTCTCTCTCTCTCTCTCTCTAACGATCTATTAGAGAACTTTCTTCACGCTTGCCTCATAATAGCAACAATGTATACTAAGTGTGGTTGGCTTTGGTTTTAGTTATTCCGTGCTCTCTTTGCGCTTTGATAAAGACGGATTTTTGGCACTTCCCCAGAGCCCCCCCGCCGATCTTGGTTCTTTTCAGGAGAGACTAAAAATAATCGTCCGCGCAACGTGTTTGGTGATGTCGAACGGTCTAGATGTGATGCGTGAGAGGCCGATAATCGATGCGTACCTGCTTATCGAAGCGGCCCCTAATTGCACGTGAGAGAGCGCGCGGCTCTTTGACATTTTACCACGTACCTTATGTTGCGTAAATACTTCTCTCTATCTATCTCTCTCTCTCTATCTCTATTGCGTTGTTCACCCCTCAAAGGCACAGTATAATAGTCTCGAGGCGTTATTGGAAAAGTTTTTTGTAGTTCACCAGTTGAAACCTACCAGTACGTTTCCCGTTGAATACGTCTTCTCGCTGAGTAACTTGTTGAAAACGCACCATCACCAAACATCGTTCAGTACTGCTTTTGCACTAACGGATTGCAAATGATCTACTGTCTACTATGCGAGTCTTACTGACAGTCTTTTTTGTCCTTTCAAGGAGTCGACACCACCGTGGTTCATCATCCCGGCCCCCTAATATCGAGCGCAGCCATCATAGGTATCGTCATCGCGGTACTCTTCATCATTATCATTGTGATCGACGTAATCTGTTGCTGCGCTCATAAGACAGGTAAGCGAAAGAGCTGTTTTGAATTCAATGAATTACTAGCGCTTCATTGTAGAAGCGAACAGTCTCTCATACTAATTTCTAATGTATGTTACAGGAATCATATACTATGTATGCGAGCGATCCCGAAGAAAACCTGTGGATGAAGACGACGCCAAACTTGGCAGGTGAGTTATTCACCTGTTCGGTAGCACATTACGGTTTTTCATGTACACAGTCTGTTCTTTGGATACTTAGATGATTTACTTGGTTTCGCATATACCACATTATTATACTCTACATGACGCTTTGGCAAGTCTGGCGCTACATTATCATGCCATCGAACTTTGCACCCGTCATCGAACTTTGCGCGCACGTTCGAGCATTCCTTTTCAGCCACTTCGTAGCTGATTTATTTCGCGTAAGATTTGCATTAAAACGTAAAAACGTATCTCTAACATTCCACAAAAGATGCTAGCAGGATTGGCTAAGCGGATGCATTCTTATTTTCGAAAACCGGACTTTTTCTCGCGTATACTTTCTTCAGACTCGAACTGCCGAGTTTGTGGTAAATTTATTAGCTGGTTAGTTGTTGATTAGCAGAAGATACCATGACCCTCTCGCATCTTTCTCTTTTTTTTCTTTACCGGTAGTCTTTACGGTTGGCGGTTTCCATTGCCGTATTGCGACCAAAAAATGGCCAATGTCGCCGGGGTCACGGCCATCCAAGAGTCGGGTAGTGGAAAAAATACCATTAGATTGGTCAAACACACTGCCATGTAAGAGAGATATATATGATTAAAGAGATAAGTGAACCAGTAAGAAGCATGGCTCCTCACGAAGGAGCTCTGACACGGCTTTCTTCTTGGCATGACGTTTTCTTAAGCTCTCTCAGACTCTCTTCCTCCCACTCATACAATATTTCATGTGTATGTACATCAAATCAACCCATACCAAGACCGATTAGTCAAAGAGGACGCGAGCATGAGAGAATTGTTTTTGTTTCCTTTTAGTAATTCCTTTAACTTAACGCATCTTCTGTGCCGCCAACCAACACATTCTTGTGATGGAACATTGGACATTTTTCATAAAACTTACGTTTGACAATTAGTGTCTATATCCTGTTGTCACACACGCTGCATAGAATTGTCGGGTCCAGAGGCGCCCGTGCTTTTGGCCATGCTGCATGAGAATCACACTCAGAGAGTAACGTACTGCTCGTTACGTTCGTAGCTCTCACGATGTACTAATTATATCCTCCGTGTGCTGTCTTATCATACAAATTAGCAGTAGAGGTGATCACTGTCGGTTACCTCGCGATCGGAAGTTTAGAGAGATGGAGTTGTATGATCAACTCGGAAAAACAGTTCCTTCGGACTCACATTTGCCTTGCCCCCTGAATGTTACGAGGATCTTAGAGAATCTCTCACGTCCCACACGATGCGTCTATGGCTGCCTTGTTTAGTAAAGCGGGCGACATTGCGTGAAAACAATAACGTGTGCGTGAACCTGCGAACAACCCCCTCGCAACACTTCGCACGATTCTTCAAAGGACACGTGGTGTTCGCGAGTGATGGCATGCCTAACGTATAATCAATGTTGCACCACGCGCCGCATCTCGACATGCTCTAATTATGCCCAGTACTAGAAGTAATCACCCTACTTAGTCGAGATTTGTTGATTCACCATATACTAATCAGCATTATATCGATGGAATTTCTAGAGACGAGAAGGAGCCGCTCAAGGAGGAGAAGAAGATCACGCCGATCATTGATACAGGCCTGCGTCGGGAGACATCCATCACCTTCGACGGAAAGAGGTCCATCTCGAAGACCGGCTTCGTCGGCAAAGACTCGGCCGTCTAGATATTCTTCCGGCGTACTAGATTGTAAATCATTGTGGAAACGGAGTTTCTGGATAAAGTGTTCTCGAAAATGGAAATGAACGAGCAGGATACGAGTTGCCGGGTGGCTCTCTTATCAGGGCCCACGCACGCGCGCGCGATAGCGGAGTTTGGCAGGAGAAGCAGGAATTCTTAGTTGGTAGATTTCCGCAGTCTACTTCGGCTTTACTACTTATGGTCGACGCGAATCTGCGCACCAGGAGAAAGATAAGGAGAGCAAACTTTCCTTTCACGGGCAATGTAAGCATATAGTTACATATACATTTTCGCGTATCCTCTCTCACTCTCATAAGATTTAATGAGAAACTCATGATTTCCTTTACTCTGATAAGTTGGATCTTTACCAATTGTTCGCCACAGAACATCATTGGCACTTCTGATTCTGTGGGTCGCGATGAATTTAGCTGTTCTTCTGTAATTATAAGAGAAGCCTTAAAGTCCTTATATCCCTGCCGACAGTATAATGGTCAAAGCATGTGAAAAACGAAATAATTGATGATTCCAAATGGAAAAAGAGAGATGCGTCGTACACGACTCTTTAAGGAGAAGCTCTGGATATAATGTAACTTAGCACATATTACAGAGAGGAGAAACTAGGTAGATCGCTTACATGAAGAAAAGGAATGTACAAAATTTATCGCGAAATTGGTAGAAGTTGATCAATAATTAGTGGTCAATGCTTCGAGGCACCGTTTAGATAATCACAGTCTAGTACGCTGGGTAGTACTGTGCGTCGTTATCGTGCGCGTCACGAACGTAAAATTAAAACTTTTCCTTGTCCCGTCCCGTTCTTCCAATGTAAAGATTGAGGACAATGAGAGGACAGCCAGGTAGTCATCAGTATTGACCGGGGTTTCATGAAGAGCAGAATGAGCGTAACAAGGAAAGAGGTACATGATTCTGTCACCTCATGCGGTCTGTATATATTTTTGAAGATTATTCTATCTTCCCCTACCGCATCTCACCTTCCCCATACATACTTGAAACTAGGAATCTTGTTAGACAGTTACAAGATAAGTTTTATTCGTGACTTTCGGCAGGATTCTCTTCCCGAATTATCGATTTTATGGTTGTACAACTTTTTTTCAAAGACTGATTTTTCAAAATGCCGAATACACAGGACACAAACTGTATCGGCTACCATAGACGATCAATTATCTCAGGTCACTAAATTTTGTCGGCAATTTTTTGTCACCAATATCACGTGTTCTCCGGTAGACTCTATTATAACACGTGCTTTCTTGTGAACCTTATCAATTTTGCAACAGTTTATTGGGCTCAAAGAGAAGCTGATTGTCCATTCGATAAATAAGACTAACATGATGTTCTCTATAAGCTAACACGTTCCAGAATTAAGTTCATGTTCTTTTTATAGGGTGTGATAATTTATCGTGATAATTTCCCATGTGAACTTTATGTATGCGATAGATGCGTGAACGCAAAAGCAGCCCAATCAACAACCCTTTTTTATTTTGTTTTTTTGTTATAGCTGTTTTTACAGTCTGTTTTTATTGATACCGTCATTGCGATGATTGTGGAAGCCATAATTGGGCAGCTTTTGCTTTTGCTGCTCCTTTCACTGAGGCAAAGAATATCAATATGATATGTTTATTAAGACGGTTCGACATGCACATCATGACACGAGAATACAAGAAGCCAATTGTTAAATACGAACGAACCAATCGCCATACCATTTTGATATTCCATGCCCAGAACTTTGACATAAAAAGTCTCTCTTTATCGTTATAATATGTATGTATAGTGTAATCCGAAGCAGTGGCATTCTTTATATTAAACGGGTGAACCGTGAAAGTTAAAAGAGCCGCATATTCGATTCGAACATTCACAGTTTGAACACTCTGAATTCTCATTTTGTTTGTTATACCCCATGAGAAGAGAAACAAAAATCGGAAGCTGCCATATGAATAATCCTTTAAGTGGAAAGAATTACACCCTTGTCCTAATGTATAAGATAGCTTTCCGCAAAAATGCAGTTAAAATGTGATAAGTTTTTGTAAATGCTTGTAAACGTTCTTTCTTAACTGTAAGAAATATCCCAAGGATAAGTTTAGGGGAGGTTTGGTAAGATTAGAGTATGGTATGCAAGTTCGGAAGGTGCGTTCGCAAAAATTGAAGAAGGCAACCTAAGGAAAGGGTACGTTGACTCGTGTGTATATGTCTTAAAAAAAAGTGTAGTAGGTACACATAAAAATGGTAATTATCATCTCCTCCGTTGCGAACACACTTTCTGTACCGGTAGCTTTTTTACGTATCCTAAATACAGAGAGTTTTGCCAAATATATAGTACTTATTAGTTTGTAAGTCAACGAGTACACACTACAGCTGAGAGTTATATATCAGAGATGAAAAGATGGAGAATGACGGAGCCTTCGTCGTATCTTAACGTATTATTCCCCGTCTCCGTTGACTCGCTGAGTAGTCCGTGGGGGAGGACTCTCGTTTACCTAGCTATTTTATATTCGTTGCCAAAATCCGTAACCCTCGTAGCTTCCCATGAAAAGTATTACTGCGCATCTTCCAATTTAAAGAATATTACAAATACTATAAAAATTCGTAGGTGTAAGGCATATTTTTTATGTATGCTTTTTCTGTACGCGTCAAGGAAACGTACTCGAATAAAGAATAAAAACATTTTCAAAGTCACATCCAGCCTACATTCAATCCACCCAATCATATTACCTTAAAAAATTTTATTGTGTTAAGTACACACTTATTACATACAGAAGTATATGATCGCATAACAAAACGCTTGGTATCAACAGCCATATAAATGATTCAAAAATGACTTACTATTCAAAAACGGCACTATATCAAATATATCAAAAGTATGCTGTGGTGGAGCTGCCACTATATAACACTAGCTCCAAATTGCGCCAACTTATCACAAACTATAAACTAACAATATCGCGGCATAGCTTGCTTCTACATTGAACGTACATCTCAATATGGACACATGATATTATAAGAGTAATATTCAACCTGTATTTTGCTGTCCATTACAGACAGATACCTTATCATACATAACAATATCCTCTTATTTGTAATCGAGCCAAACATGCAGATCTCAGCCTTTTATTGAAATAACTCACATTGCATTTATACCTCAATACCTATATTTGAACGTTTTCCCTTCTTCTTCAACAGTTGTTCAACATTCAACTGAGGTGGTTCGGTACGCGTATGCCACACATATACCTAAAACATTTCACATATTAACTCTAGCAATATATAGATTGTACAGTCCTACTAAATAAAAATAACAATTACTTTTGTACAGAAGTCTGCTAGTGGCTCAAGTTCGTCTCTGGTTACAATTTGTCTGAGTATTTCACTTTCCTGGTAACCACCTTGTACATCATAGGAGAATTGAGCACCCTTATTCTCCAGTATTAATTTCAGTTTGACAGCAAAGCCTGCCATGTCTATAGGAAATGGCCTATCTGGCTTCCAGGCTGCATTGAAGTCAACCACTTTATTAGTAACATTGTCACAGATCGGCTTTTCCACCATTAGGCCGCCAACTAGGCCAACTGGCCACACACCAACTTTCTGTATCTTTGCCATCTGCAACACACAACTAGCATTACCATATACTTTTCCTATCATTTGTTCCACCAACCTACCTCTTTAAATAACTTAAGGGAATATGTATTGTCATCATCAGCAAAATAGACTATTCCATTGTCGGATGGACTCATCTTCTCCCTGAGCCACTTCAGAGCAGCATTCCTCTGTTCAACACCCCGTGGTTTCTTCCAATTAGGATCATTTCTTCCTAGCTTATAATTAGAAGGGGTTTGAGCAGCCAGGTGTGTATAGGCTAAGCCGCTCTGCTGTAGAAACTTTGTGACTAGTTGGGTTTTTTCTATTGCATCTTCTACGACTATCCAGTGGAAGTTTGGTATATGGAGGAATGTTTGTGACAACCTTGTGAGTTCAGCCTTTTGAACAGGCCTGGCAAAGGTAGGCGTAATGGCATAAATAATGGGTTTATTGTCCCCACCCATAATACTGTCAACACCATTCTTCTCAATATGCTTCATAAAACTATTTATTAATGAGTATACATCTTCCTGTGAGTCCAGAATAGAATGGAGCTTTGCGGTGAACTCTTGACATTTTGATTGCTCCTGGAAATCTGTAATGTAATGAAATAAAACTTTTGTGCCATTGCCGGATTCTATGTCTCCATAAGTAGGTATAAAAAAGCATGTCATATTGTTATTAGCATAAAGCGCCCGACTATTGAACTTATTGAAAGTGTGGATAAATAGGGAGGGTTACATTTCATGAGAAAAAAGAGTAGATAAATTGGTACTTACAGATGAAACTTTGAATAATAATCAAATTGAGGAGAAAGAAAACCAAACAGCTTCGGTTACACACAAAACCACCCCACATCCTAAGTTTCGAGCCGGATTTTTCGGTCAGGAACACAGTATCTGTCATCGTTGACACGCCATGACACCGCTCCGCCATGTCGGCCAGTGCCGACAACGCTCCAGTTTGACAGGCACAAAACCAACGCACGGTGATAATTCCTTATTTGCACCATAAAAACCAATAATAGGTATTAATAACTAATAGTTCGTCTAAAAACACAGATACCAACGAAATATTTGAAGCGAATAAACTCTTGGCTTTTACGCAGTGCTTAGATCAGAAAATTAATAAAATATATATATGGTAATTATAAGTTTGATTGGTGTGATTAGAATATGCAACCACAAGAAAGCATTTACTTTACTATCTTTTTATGAAAGGAATGAATATTGAATGCATATTATGCAATAGTAAAGTATATATAATAAAATTTTGAACCACCTGAATCACTATGAGACCGCCGTTATAGCGTGATGGTCAATTCCAGCAGCCAACCAGCAGAATTATGATTCCCACCAGAACTTCAAATGCTGCTCTTCATTCGATACCACTGAAAATAAATGGAATATAATTTTGTTGAAGGGAGACAATTTATTCCTAAACTTAATAAGATTATATTCCATTTACTCCAACTCCTTAACGTATGTAATGCGTTCCTTTGCTACAATTTCTTTAGTTGATAATGAGTAAAAGGTAGAGTAGCTAGCTAAGTCACTATGGTACCCGCTGCTCGTCTGAGATGGCGGCAGATATGTCATTCGGTTGCTGGTAGTACAGGGGTAACACCAACCATTATGTATGTATGCCCGATAAATAAATCATGCTCATGGAACACGACAAACATATACATCTCAACTTACGTTGTATGCTTGTAATACATACTAATACAATATATAATTTCGCAGCTATTGCTTTACATATTTGAAAGCTTCTCTAATATTAAACTTACGCACTTAAACTATACATATAATATTAACTGGTGTATCCCAATGCATCTTCTATCTGAACATCCAGGATGTCCGGAGGTCTTCCAGGAGTAACTGTAGGGCGAGGATTGGAAAGTCCCTAGGATCCAGGGAATTGGTGAAGAGGAGAATCATGAATGTGTAGTTCCGAGAGTCCCGGTTCCCGAAGGAATTCGGGGCAGCTGGCTTGCGCGAGGGGATGCAACGACGAGCGGAGCAGAGCAGGCGGCAGGAGGCAGGTTGGTGGTGGGGCGGCTGCTGGTTGCTGTCACGGGCACGCGTGTGTACATGTCTGACAGGGCTCGCACGGCTCGAGAAGGCCAGGCGGTGGGGTGAAACGAGGGTGGCCGTCGAGTGCCGGAGCAACGAAGCAGTAGGGGTTGCACGGAGAGACGACAGAGCTGCGTCCGCGCGCCTACCGATAAATTCGCCGTGCCTTGCCAGTAGAATAAGGCAGCTTGCTAGTCTGGCTGGAGAGGTATAACTCGGCGAGAGTCAGCCGTAGTAGTCGTAGTAAAAATCAAGGCGGCAGCAAGCCGGAATTTAGAGGCTGAAGTATTCGTGATCAGAGGAAGAAAAGACTGCGGGGCTAGAGTCGATAGGCAGTGTGTCGAGAATGGGGGAGTTCGCGTGGCGCATCAGGGTGCGAACTGCTGGCTGGCAGTGCTGAAGCTGTGCTGGCTGCTGCTGCTGCTCCTCACAGGGGCGGCACTACGGTGGTTGTAGCAGCGGTGGCGGCGGCGGCGGCGGCGGCGACAGCGGCGGCGGTGGTGGTGGTTTCTCATCGCGAGGCTGGTGGTGGTTCCCGTTGGTAGCCGAGGGTTGCATTGTGGTGGTGGTGGTGGTGGTAGTAGTAGTGGTGGTACTGTCAGAGTAGTGCTGCGCCTCGTTCGGCTACGGTGGCGAGGGAGAGAAAGAAAAGTGGCCCTCGAGGTTACGAGGCCAGAGGAGAAAGTGGGTGTTGCCGGAGTGACGACGGAAGGATCATCCGGGTCCTCCGGGACGCCGAGTGCTTGGACCCGGACCAGCAAGCAGGAGACGTTGGAGTAAGGATGGTCCACCCTCGAGGATCCAGGAGCCGACGTCACCTCGACAGGAGTCCTGTTGTCGTTGATCTTTTGCCTCGTGAGTAATCCCGACCATAGATGTTCAGGACATCAACGTATCCTATTCGTTGTCCTGTCCTATTATGAAATTCTGGACCTTTCCCATCTACGCCACACTTTTTAACTCTCCCAAGTACTTTTAAGCATATGTATCCCCACTAAGTGTTTAGAGGATTATCTCGTATCTCTTAAAGATGCGTGTACTTAGGTAGGAACGGCGAAATAGAAGTCATGCAAATTGCAAGTGTAGACCTAGAGGCAATAAGATGGGAATGGTAATTGGGACGAGGAGACGATGGCTCGGTGGGTGCGGAGTGCGCTCCGATATTTGCTCCTTCTCGTTACCATTCTCATCCACGGGAGGCTGCTCTCATCCCTTGCACAGCTGCTTTCGTGCCTCTCATTCTACTTCCACAGCTAAGAGTAATCGCTGGACCGTCAAGAGCACGGAAGCAGGTGAAACTCGTTGCGCACTGGTAGGGTTTTCACCTTTATGAGAAGTCAGCCTTTCCTGTTACCCCTCACTTTGATGTCCTTCGCACGCTACTCTACCATACATTCTCTGTCTCCTGTGCTCTTTCCTCGCGGAAAGTATACCTTCCGCTCTCGGGCCAATGGCAATTTATACGAACACTAGAAATAATGCTCGTCGTGCTCGACTACCGGTCGACGAGCTCGAACCCCCTCTCGTCGTGCTCTAGCAGTGTGCACTTAAAAAACATTAACATTAGTTCGCGCTTAGGAGGCTTGTGACCGGATTACATTTTTTTAGGCTCGCGAGGCTGGAAGGGGGGTGCGCTAACGACGTCACATGTTGAGTGAGTCACGGCTCCTAAATTGATCCCCGCTATGGTTCCACTTCCTCTGTTTGCTCTTCCTCTTCCGACTTTCTGTCCACCTTCGCCTGGCCCTCAACTATCACCCTTTCGTCGCTAGCAACGAGGCGCGTTTTGATTCAATACCTGACGCAATAAGCACTTTGATTTACGCCCCTCGCCTCGTATGCCCATCCATAACCGAACTTACGCCACTGGCTCTAGTCTACTTCCGCTTGCCATAGGTGCTTAACAATTGAGCAAGGTTACGTTATAGCGAGGGTATAAGTCCCGTAAGAACGATTGATCCAGAACTTCCATTTTACGGCCACTTTCCTACGAAATAACCTCGTTACTGGTAGTTACGGCGTTTGTCATACACAGTTTCTTTGTTGATCGTTTATCCCATACACTTTACCGTGCATGTTCTCATCATCCCAACGTCAAATATGACGTTGCCATGAGAAAGTGGCTTCCGGGGTAATGCGCGTCTGACTGCATACTGGATGAATCTACTCGAGCCAGTATAAACAGGATGCCGTGCAAACCGTTGAGTTTTTCCCTCTGTTCTCCCCAGTTAAACTTGCTTGGCCAGGAATTTACATTTTTACTTTGAAACTCTGGCGCGGATAAGAGAGGAGGAGAGACGGAATCGTTCCGCGGGACAATAGTGCGAAGCACTTTGGCAGACGTGAAATGATTCTATTGTCGTGACTTAATATCGCTTCCATTCGCCCGGGACCCTTTATTTTTTTTCTCCCGATCCGGCTCGGTCCCGCTCTCCCCTTATTGAAGCTCTCTTACTCCACGAACAAATAGTGCACGACCAACATGCAGATCGTGGATTGTCTGACCATCATCGGATTGAATGGCGAACCGCTGTAATCTCTGCGGTAAAAGGAAGATTGAGATGTTGCCTGGGCGCTCTGAATTTCCCGGCCGCAAAAAGCTCTACTGGCGCCCTAACGAGTTCATAAGCATAACGCTCGAGTTTCCACTCTCTCTCCCTCTCCCCCCTCTCTCTCTCTCTCTCTCTCACTTTCCCGAATATCAGGCTGACATTTCTGAAACGCGAACGCTTTTAGGAAAGGTCACTCGGTGTAAGTGTGTACGGGCAACTTGTACCTATGTAGGTACGTACGTATGTGTGTTTTGTAACGCGGAAACTTTCGAACTCGTAGATCGCCCGAATGGACAGGCCGGGCTTTCACGGGAATTAAGGGGTCACTCCGCTGTGTTTTTTCGCTCATAAAACCACGCGGTATCTCTGCTTGGTTGGGAATTAAAAACCTACTTTGTCCAGCCGTGAGTGAAGCCATCCAGGTCGAAGAGCTCCCGAAGCATTACTAATATCGGGGAATCCCCGAGTGCTGCCTCTCATTGTTCTAAATAGTCGTTGTACCAGTAATATCAAAATTAGAAGGTGAATGCAATTCAGAGATACACGTTTCATTTGGCCTATTTTCCCTGGACGATATCGTTTCGCCAGGGTTATCGATCACTGAACTTTATCCCGGTCTGAAACTTTGCTTTTTCCACTTTCTTAATATCGTGTTTTATTGAACTACCCCTGCAATCGCATATACCTCGACGCATTTTGACGTCACGAAATTCCGATGAAACTTTAAATGTGAGATAATGGCATAGACTATAAAGGCTAACACTATTCCCCACTTGGACGGATGCCGCGAATCGCTCACTGAGAAAGTGCCTTTCCCTCCTGCGGGATTTAATATCTCATTCGTGCATCATATTGACTCAAAATTGAATCGGTATTTCCTCTGATAAACATAGATCGTCCGAAAATTCGTCAATGGGCTCTCGTCCAAATAGCGTCGTCCTCGTACCCTGGAGTCCGGCCATGCACGTCATATTCCACTTTCCGAGGGAAATCTGGCTCGTCGCGCTATGCCATTTGAAAGTGTCATTCAAATGTCGCGCTAGCCGTATGAATTTTAATTCTCCCGATCGAATCACCGTGCTGCCGATTTCCCGGCTGATATAACGCACTCCAGTCCGAGCTCAGTCCAGGTCGAGTCCGCATAACAAAGCCCATTGCGATATGCTAATCATCGAAATTCGTTTTAACGCGAACGGTAATCTCGGCTGCCGTCAGTCCGCCTGTTCGTAGCAGTTCGATTTGAATCGGGATCGTGATTCGAGGGTGGGCGGGGGCGGCAACGAGAGGGTGAGGACGCGCTCCAGCAAACGTGTTATTTTCCATTCGAACGGTGACCTCCTCTCCTCGGGTGAATATCGTTCGTGCATTACAAAGAGCGTGTCGTCGCGTGCTGCGTGTGCTCCTGATAATCTCAGGGCGCGCGCATACCCGATCATCCTGACGGTAGGGCCGAAATGTCGCATCACCGCGCACATGAATTTTCATTCCGGTGATAGAGCGGCGAACCACGCCTTTCCGGCAACAACTCCAATATGTATACACAGTGTCCCGATGAAATGAATACAAATTTGCAATGTTAGCATACGGAAGAAAGATTAAGACAAAGTGGTATCATAAACGATATTTCCTCTGTTGTAAAATTAAGTCAACATCCATGCATTTTACTTGTTAAAAAATATGGTAATAATATGCTCAATCATTTTATTGGGACACTCTGTATACTGCGTCGGGTCGCAGGCTCTTTCCCAAATTGAATTCTCCCAGGCTGCAGTGGGGAAACATTCGAAGGACAGTGCAATAGTGCAATTCCTCCCAGAGAGAGAGAATACCCTTTGGCTCATTGCTCGACAGAACGACCTCGTGCAACACTGCAATCGAGCCACACCGCGATTCTAGCCTTTCTCTCTCGGTCTCTGTTATTCGAATTCTAATCTTCTCCGAGCAGAAACAAGGACTCGCGTGTACCTGCGGTGCAACGAAGGGGCAATCAGCACTCGGGCTCTTTTCCAAATTGAAACCTTAGGAGTTGAGGCAGAAGAGCGAGCGTATGGAGCGAACGAGAGCTCGGTGGGTGGCGGTGAGAACTCGCGTTTCATTTTCCACTTTGATCGAAGGCGAAGTGGTCAGTGAACCAACGGCGCGCACGTGGAGAGAGAAGCGCGCGCGAGAGAGCACCGCGTTCCTATTGCTCGCTCGCGCGCGCTGTCGCTTGATATAGCTCAGCACAGCTCCGCAACCGGTGAGAGCCCTATTGTTCGAGGGTCGGGCCGATCGAAGGGCGAGGCTCTGTCCCCGATGGATCGCGATGAATAATCCAAAGCGACTGGCGGCGTCGTGCCGCGCGCCGCCACCCGCGTCGCGCCGCGCCGCCTCTACTCGCCCCGGGGAAGCAACTCTCGTCTGGAGTCGACCGGGATCTCCTCCGCCACCTGATAAATTCTCAGGCCTCCAGCGTCTCCCACACTGATTAGTCCACGAGTGTCACCGATATTTGCCGACACAACCTCCTCAGATGTCAATTGACACCGGAACTTTTTACACAGGAAGCTGCCAGTGACATCCACGCGGAATAACCAGGTCAAAGTCGTCATTTGGATTGCGGTACAAATGCGATCCTCTCAGGCATAGAATATAGTATGTTGGGATTACGTTGTCGAGCCGGTAAGACTTCCTTTGGCTGGCTGAAAGCTCCGCAAGCGCCCTTGTGAGCCGGAAGGCCGGTGGACGTCTCGGGAAGAGCCGCTTTACGTCGCGTAATTCGTAAGTACAGCGAGCCATTAAACGGTTATCTGAAGCTAGAGGATTAAAAGCCCGCACCGGGCAACGGCTCACCCGCTCCGGTTATCGGCTTAGTCGACGCTACCCGTTGCTAAAAAAAGCACCCACGCGTGTTCACGTAGCATGCCGTTATCACTATCAATAGCTCCGATATATCTCGGCACATTAGGCCGACGGTGGCTCTGGCGGTAGGAAGAGGCGTCCACGAGGGACGGAAGAGAACGCGCTCATTCGCGGAGGTTGTAATAAACCAGGCTTTATCGTTCTACCGCTTGAAACTCCTCGAGCACGCGCCCGCGTGGTTGTTGAACCAGAGGTTCATTGGCTCCGCGAGCTTGAAAATACGCGTGCACACGCAGTATGCGTACTTGAATCTCGCCAGCAACCAGTTCACGCTTCGCTCAGCTGTCCGGTGGAAGAAGCACGTGTTCGGTTCGCGTGCTCGAAAGGTACGAGGAATGGATTGGTGAATTGGATAGCGCGTCTTGAAAACGTGAGTTCTTCCTGTCAACAATATAATACCCGTGGAAGCTCTGCAAGACAGCTGAGAAATACATGGAGGGTAGCAATGCCAGCAGCGAACGTATCTAATTAAAGCCAAGAGGAGATAGCGTCGAGTCTAGCCGGTTGGCCAAGCGGTACACTCATAATTAAGCGTGCTCGCGTTCACCGTACACGCATTTTTCCATTTCCCCGATGAATAATATCTCAAAGCGAGCGGACCATAATTCACCGTGTAGGAGTTGCGTTTATCGTTGGAAGAAACGCAGCCGATGAATCATAGAGCCGTCGCGTGCCACCCCTTCGTGCGGAAGAGCAAGAGGGCCAATTCAAGGCCTGAGATGCGAGGTTGGCCTGCTAGATAAGGAATACTTTCCCTTCGGCATGGCCATGGGGAGGCAAGCAGGGAACCCGGTGTTACTGAAGCCGCTTGGTCGGATAGATGTGTCTAGACGTCTGACCAAATACGCGCTCCTCTCCTGCCAAGAGGCGGAGCTGAACCGGCAGGCAGGAGCACAGTGCTGAGCCGGCCTCAAAAGGAAACCCACCCCTCTCCCGCCTCCCCACGCAGCGTATAATGAAGTCTGGTTGAAGAGAGGGTGTGACGAGAGAACCACGGGCCACGGATAAATCGGCCGTCACTCCAAGCACATTGCTCCGCCGCTGTCAATAGATGGGACCGTATCTTTAGATCAATAAGCGAGCCGCGAGCTGCCTTTCCTCGACCTCAACTACTCGCTTGGTGCGCACCAAAGAAAAAGGGGCAAGCTGAGAATGTTGAAGAGAGAAAAGCAAGAGAGAGAGAGAGAGAGAGAGAGAGAGAGAGAGAGAGAGAGAGAGAGAGAGAGAGAGACAGAGAGAGTAAGATGAATCAAACAGCTCGGTGAACACGAACTTTGTAAGCGCGCGGTATATGGTACACGTGAAAAACGAGGGCCGTGCGTACATACGATGTACGAGTAGTAAGGCGCGATCCTAATCTCTCTCGCTGAAAAAGGGTAACGCTTGAGAGTTCGCTGGTGCTCGATCTCACGCGAGCCTCTAACCACACAGGCGTCATGAAAGGACGGTAATGGTGGTGGCAGTGGCAGTGGCGGGGGTTACTCCTGGCAGAGGTGTGTATATGCTAGGGCAGAAAAATGAAAATTCACGAAATGCAATCACGAGGAGTTTGATACACTTAGGTCCACTGATTAAATGCGAGCGTTCCACCCTGGCAAAGGTCAGGGGTTAAAAGTTCGGGGAAATGACCGAGGAGGAGGTGCGCGGGTCAAAGACGGTAACGATTGGGCGTTGCATGTTGGCACATCAGGGTCGTCCGCCTGAAGGGCTTCATTTTCTCCTCTCGTCTGCACTAGCGAGTGATTCATTTTCGATTTAAGGTCTGACACTATTATTTTCCCCGCCTTTCTACCTCGCTCACTCTGGCAGCTAACTTTTTACGGCACTACGGTACCTCCCATGGCTCGTAAAGCAGACAGCTTTAAACTTTCTATTGCCTGGAGCAGCTTTCGGCTTACTGGGAGAACGATTGTTTTACTTCCTTTCGACGTCAGCTGCATCTTCCTCTTGACCCCACTTCTCTGTGTACCGCGGAGCCTCGCTGAATAAGAGATTCCAGGTGCACTTCCTTCAGGCGGGCCGAGCAACATATACGGACGGGATTAGGAAATTAAGTTTACGTCTGGCAAAGAAATAAAGCGGCTCGCCGAGAAGAGGGAGGTGGGGGCTGAACGCAATTACGGAAATGTAGCGAGCTGAGAGCCGTGTGTTTTATATATGAAAGATTAAAGTCGTAGCTCGGCAATGGCGCCGGTAGCGCCTGCGACTCGCGGAGGTTGTTAAACGTTGAAACTTTCTTTTCAATGAAGAACCGGTTCTGAAAAGGTCAAAAGCTGCCTGCCAATGGGACTATTAATTAAATCTTCCTACGAGAACGGATGTAAATTATTAGACCGTCTCCACAGTATCCCGAGTGGATACAGAATTTAAACGCCAGCAGACAAATTGAATGCTAAGCGAACGCACGTCGAATGGGTAGTCCAGAAGCAAAGCCACCCTGTGTCGCGCCCGCGCCCATAAATATTCTTCGTATTATTAACCACCGAGTGCACCCTTTAATTCCGGCCAGCTCTGTTGCGCGCAGTCACGAATGCTCAAAGTATTAATCGTCCTCGCAGTGTTACGGCCTTCCGAGCGAGCGATTCAAGCTAACTGCCTTCTCTCCCATTAAAATAACCAATGCAAATTCGTTTTACTGCATCAAGAGGCACATTTCTGCCTACAATTTTCAAGGGTGCCGTGAGTACACCCGCTTGCCCGCACGTTTCCGAGTTAAAAGCTTCGTTCTGACCATCGTAAATTCGGCGGAAAAGCACCGAGAAACGAGAGCTGAGCAGCACTTTCTGGAAAATCCGGCTTGCCGGCTGCGGTCTTTTCTACTTACTTAGGCTATAACTACTGAGGGATTGGGCCATTGGTGCGTTTCAGGTGATTGCAAACACTGGAAGTAAAAGAGGTAGAGGATCGATCGGCATACGGGGTTGGACGCGGGTCATGGAGATTTGTTCCGGTACGAAAGGCAAATCGATACGAATTTCCAATCTTCCTTGTTAGGTCCATTTCCTTGTCGCGCCCCTGTTTCATTCGGGCTATCATTTGAGCTTCCGTTCTAATACAGCCTCGCTCGCTCTGTATTGTCCTGTTGACCATTTCCTACTGTGATTCGCGCATCGACCGTGTTCCGATCGGTTGGTCGCCGTTAACTTCGATTACGATGTAAATAAACTGGAAGCTCGTTCAAGGCTGAGCCATTAAAGGTATTGCCACAAATAGATAGGACTAATTAGCCGCTCGACGTATAGGCGGCGATGCAAACACAGTTTGCTATGTGGGGCGAGTGTTTCGTCTTCTTGGCTCCCGCCGCTATTCCCCCGATCCGGCAATCCTGCCCAGATTTTCCAATAGGAAATCGTCGGACGAATTGAACTCTGACATTTCGGGGTGGGGGAGAAATAGAGCGGCACGTTTGTATTCGTCTAAGTTTGTCATACCAAGTTGAGCTTTCACTCTCGGGGAATCTCCTTTCTATAAAAAGGCGCCAGGAAAAGGAATAGTGACGACATGCTCGGAAACGTGACATGTTACATGTGAAGGATTTCCGAGAGAACGGAAAAGTTGAGGGAAGATGCTGTATATATATATATATATATGTATTGAGTGGCGTAACGGGAGAGAGGTCGATGGATCGTGGTTTGCAGTGGTGTATGTATAGGGGGGTTTATCTTGCAGCTAGTGCTGCTGCGAATTCGTCAGCTCGACGTCACTTTCGTCGAGGGGCAACCGGCGAGAACGTTTCACGGCCTCGACAGGTATCGTGCTACGTAGGTGAGTGTAGGTGCATGCACGTCAATACACGGACGGCCGAGATGTAGGCCAGAAACAGCGAGAGAGAACCGTTAAACTGGGCCACGGTGCGTCGGCCTCGGTGGCTAGAAATACCATTGCCAGTTGTTCGGCAAGCCGAAAGAGCATTCGTTCCCAATGAGAATCTCTGGATAGAGTGAGTGAGCCAGCTCGTCCGCATTACAGTGGAATTCCGCGGGACTCCCTCTCATCGTCGTCGAAACTTCCCAGTTTCGATGTTACACTGATTTCTATCCGATCCGCTCTCCCAAGGACGGCTTTCAAGCGACGATTCAACAACATTGGCTCCAGTCTGTACCATCAGGATTCCCACTGGCAGGCCAAGCCAATCGGCCAATCGAGCTTACAATCGAACTTAATACGATTTCCCATCAGTGCAAGTTCCCGGAGAAACTCGCATTAGTGAGAGAACCTGACTATCGTCGGGGGAAAAGGGGAATTTTCACTGAAAGAAGATGATTTTGCGTAGTGCACCTTGACAGTGAACTCACCAGCCGGTAGGTTCCCATTGGTGTAATAAATTCTGCTTTGTTGGATCCACGAGTTAATGGATGTTAAATCAGCTCGAAAGTGCTCTTGCCCATTAACGCACCACTGCTTTTCCTGCCAGCGCCATACGGCAACTCTTTCCGTTATTACAGCCAGGATATTCCAAGCGTCCCTTGCGCAATCCTTGAAATGTGCTCGTATCCTTCCTTGTTCGCTGGATTGCTATGTGCTAAACTGCTCACTGGATTTCTGTTGGAACTCGAAGAAACTTGAGGTCACGTTTACGACTGGTCTTCTTAATTTCTCATCAGACTCTGGCTTTCGCATTGGCGGAGAGTGGTCGGCACGATGGTAACGTGCCCAGCGGGCTAAAGGAGTTAGTCGGTGCATTTTACAGGGGAAATTGAGCGACCGAGTGTCCGCGTGCAGTCGGGGCGTCGCGCCAAGGGAAACTCGATTAGGCGAGAGGCGCTAAAAGCGATTGAGGGCGGCCAGCGACTGGGAACTGGGAAGCAAGTCTCTCATGCTCTGCTGGTGCCTCTCTATTCAGCCGACACACGCTTCAACCAATTTCGCTCGTTCACCTCCTCTTTTCTCGGCGCGACGCTTTTCCCCCGGCTGCTACTGCTGCTGATGCTCGAGTGCACCCGCTGCTACTGCCGCTTTCGCCGTTTCTTCCGCGTTCACGCTGCGTACCGGTGTGGATGGCAGGCCGGTCGTTGATCCGCAAGGGTGCGGAAATGCGCGTGAACCAGGCCTTCTCGCGTCCTTGACAGTGAGGTGCACCATACCTCACGGCAACTCGCAATCCCACAGAGCGGCGAGCGACCCTGGATGTTCTCTCACACCCTTTGACGTCGGCTAGCAAAGACGCTTTGACGCCTGGCAGCCGGAAGCCCTTGAAAGAGGTGACCTCAAATATCAAGGGCACGATGGATCGTGATAACGATCCACTGCCGCACTGTTGTGGCCTCGCACAAGTGTGTGAACTGCGTAAAAGGTCACACACTTCTTACTAACTAGTTTTGTGAATGCTTGAATCAATGTAGTTAATACTGGAACGTTAGATTCGTCTGGATGTATTATCGTCGCACTTCGATTTCCTTCAATCGATATTTTTCTAAACTGTAGTTTTTCCCAGGAATTCGCAAAGCTTTTATAGTGTCGAAGCCCTCGACGGCTTTCAACGATTTGAAAACATCGTAAACCGGTAACGATTGCGCGAGTAGATCGAAATTCTGAAGTGAAGCGAAGCCGAGAGGAAAAGAGAGAGGCAAGCAGTACGTGGAGGCTAGCAACGATCGGTCGTTAGAAAACTTGGGAACTAAAAGCTCGGGGGAGATCTGTGAGCACTGTTTGTCAGAACTAGTTGTCCCGCCGGCCGACACGATAAATCTATGAAGAAGCTCCCATTTACCGTGCAATGAAACTTTGCGCGAATTTAAATAATGTCTTCAGCAAGATCCAACACGAATGTGATTTCACGTTTCAGCAGAAAACTCTCATCGTTAGACGGTCATTCAGCATGGGAGAAGTGAAGAGAGAGTTTCGGCCAGGACCCGAAGAAGAAGAGTGCTCCCTCGGAAGTCAAGCCGGTGGACGAAACTGTTCTCTCTACGATTAGGAGGCTTCGGAGGAAGCTGCATGGGAGAGGGTGGTTCTTGCCATCGCGAGGATCGAGATGAGCGATCTACAAGCCACCCTCGAGTTCTCCCTCGAACTCTGCAAGTTCTACAATGTCGATCTCTTCCAACGGGGGTAAGCCGATCTCTCCTTGCTCGAACTTCGCATATATTACCGCTCGTTCCTTTCGGCTTTCACAGATATTATCAGATTCGAACTGCGCTACGAGTGTCGCCGAAACTTCCTGTTAAAGTGGAAGTTAATCAGCTGCGCAACCGTAAGTGCAAACCTTTCCTCTAGTTTGGTCTTTGGCTCTCTCCTTCTATCACACTCTCTCGCTCGTCTCTTTGTCGTCGAGCACCTCCGCTATCACAACGAAGCCACCCTGTTTCTCTGTCGCCGTGAGCGTGCTTGAAAGCACAGTGGAAGGGAGGCGCGCGTGCTCTAAAGAGAGAGGGAGAAAAAGATAGAGAATTATTCGTCTAGTGGCCGTCGAAAAAAACTATCTTTGAAAGAGGAAAAGTACTCTTGAGAGAGCGAGAGAGTGTATATATAGTATATTTAAAGTGATGTGCCGGCTGTCTGGCACGGTGAGAATTGTACGGCCGTTTTTTGGCCGCGGTGGGAAAACAAGTCCGCCGAAATCTGGAAGACGCGGTGCTCGCTCATTGTTCCAGACTCTTTGGAGGCGCCGGGGACGAGCAAGCGCTTTCAGATCCTATACAGAAACGAGGAGGTGACACTCGGCACTTCGGTACTATTCCGGGCACATGTGCTCGTGCACAGTCATAAGATCGAGGAGGCTCTCTCTCGCACCCACTTCAATCTCGGCGTAGAGCTATGGTTCAGCGAGCCGACACAGCCGGGGAACATGGCCTGCGTGTCGTCGAGGTGAGCACTTCAACTCTCGTAGAACAACTCTCGCACTCTCCACAATAGGCCTTCCCATCTCAGATACATTTTCGATATATATGTACATATATATGTCTGTGTGCATGTGTATATGCGAGATATGAGATGATTACGTGAAGAGAGAAACGCGGAGAGGAATGGGCGAACGTATGAATTGCAATCTCAGATTGAGAGATTGCACGACGAGCAGCAGCCCGTCGAGATAAAGATTGATAGTCTTGGGTTTTGGCGCGTACTCTTTATCCCGGCGGCTGCGGTGGCGGCGTCATCTCTCTGTTTCGGCTCGAAAAGTCATCTTCTCATTTCGCCACTGGAATCACGGGCATTGCCTTTTTCAGGGCGCTGCAATTGAACTTCACTCCCACGAAAGGGCTTCACTATCACCTGCCGGTGCTCTTCGATTACTTTCATCTGGCGGCAGTCTCCATCACGATTCACGCCTGCCTGGTGGCACTTCATCAACCCTACATCAAGTCGGTATCTCACTCAGAACCCAGTTGACTTTTGTTATCCGCGTCGTGCGATCTAGCTAACTAAGGACTTGCCCCCTCGTCTGTACACTTTCGAGTCCCGTCCTATCTTTTCTCCCTTTCTCTCTGCTTTCTGTTCTATGACCTCTCAATGCTTACCACCCCGACTTTGCTGCCAACAGGAAGAGTATTCTACACTACGTGCAGAGCTGGTGAGTTAACAAACCAAGATATTAACTGTCTCGGCATTATTTCATTCTTTCGGAGATGCATGCTAGCGGATATATGTTGGCCCTGATTAATTCTCTCCCTCGTGTTACGGAACTGAGGAGTACACGCTCTTTCATCGAGTTAATTTGATCCACCCGTCGCCCATTGAGTCGAGCTCCATTAAAGAGAGGCTCGCGAGTGCTGCATCCATTAGCATTTTCATTAAACTTTCACTGATCAATTACACACGGTGTATGCTCCCCCGCAGCGCACCCCGGGGTGGCAAGCCTTGGCTGCAATTCAAGCAACCGGCGAGCAACGGTGACAACAATGCCGCTTTCGGGAATATTGTAAGTCTACGATGGAGAACAATGCATATCTATCTGTCTGATACTTATGAAAAGTGGTAAAACTAAGAGTAACCAATTTAGGAGACGACGACCAGATGTGTGGGGTCCGCGACCCGAATCCAGCACGCCCGGCTCGTTCAACAAGAAGTCACGAGGTTATTGCTGGCCGCCAGAGAATCTTTGCTCAATGATTTAGCCGACTTAGCACGGCTCTTACCTTCTTGGCAACAAAGAGCACTCGAGCTCGCTCAGAACACGCACAAGGAAATCACGAAGGTGGGTGTAGTGGCAAACCCCTCCAATCTCCTATTCGAGCACTTCCTCGAGGAAGAGCGTTGGTTCTCCTCTTGTCAAACTTTCAGATGATGGATACTGAGGAGGCCGATATAGCTCAACTATGTGCACAAAACATTGTTCTCTGGCAACACTTCCTGGAAGCATTCTCTGGCCGCGAAGCTGTCCACCAGCATCTCGCACGGATTCATCATCAACTTAGAGTAAAGACAACATTTTCACTAAATTAACGTGTTCTATCTTTCATCGTACAACAATGATATAAATTATAAAATGGTAAGGTGAAACGCTTTGCGGAGGGATTTTTTGTACTGGAGAATCCAAGGACTTCGGCAGCGGGATGTTACGATGCGAACTATCAGTCGTATCAGGCGGTGAGCGAAGCAGCCAGACGCTCCCGATACCTGGCGTCTTTACCGCCACTGCCAGTGCACTGTCCGGAATTGGATGGGGATTTGCATTCGTTGCCTTTGATATTCGAGGATCAATACGCCGATATGCAGCAGCGGCACCGAAACAGTGGCAAGTATACCTTTGACATCAAAGGTGGTAACCCGCTACCAATTCCCTGAGTCAATTCAACTCATTCACGATACTGTGCACTTCAGTTCCCAGTATGGATGACTGTAGTTGTGGTATCGCTGCAATTCTGGAATCCCGCTCGATGGGCATATGGTCACCGAGAAGCGAAGGCGCGGCGCAGGATATCGCATCGGTCCAAGCTCGCCTTACCCTTACACCCTCCAGCCTTCCAGCGAGGCACAGCAAATCCCTCGATCAGTTAGGTCCAGAGATTACACCGTTGCAACCAAGAACATCTCCGAAAACCTTGCCCAGATCGGTCTCGACGCAACTCTTCCCTCGTCAGAGGATTGGTGCACGAAATGCGACACCCCCGGCGACCGTTCCATCGAGAGGAAGACCAAGATCGACAGCACCGTCCAGTAACACCCTCTTCCCTCCGTCGGGGCAGCAGGCCTGCTCGGCGCCGAATCCATCCCTCGGCTCAACCCCAGTCATCCCATTGCCGCGCGCTAAATCAACGCAGATGCTGGTCCCGAATCGTCAGTCCGATCATCAATCGAGTTCCATCACGTCCCTGTTAACAGCAATGTTTCCCGAGGTACCAGCAGCAGGACAGTTACCTGGTTACAGACCATCTAGTAAGAGTTGCGAGCAGACTCTCACTGTGCCGTCGTGTATCGGTAATCTGGAGCTGAATCAGACGAATGACTGTTGGGGCGGAAGTGAAAATAAGGCCAGCAATAGCGTGGAAAGTAACGAACAATGTGAGTGATGTATCCAATCTTTCAAACGAGAGACTGTTAATGAAGTTATTTCATAGGTGTGTTGATTACAGATTACCATTCCCTTGATACAAGAAGATTGAGGCTGGAGCCACGGAGTCATCGTATAACAGTACGACAACCTCTCTCGCCAATGAGCAATGAGCAGAATAACGTGTTGTCCAACAAGTTGAGTGTGAATGGCGACGGCTTCCTTCAAGAGCAACAGCAGCCACTTCATACCGCGACCCTCGATAGGGTGACTTATCGCAGCAACTCGAGGAAGCTATCTCAGCACGTGCCTGGCAAATACAGTCAGATGAACGGATTGGATAACAGGAGATTTCACACGATCGGGAAAACCGGTACACCAGCTAATCAACGGAATCGTGACACGCAAGACATGATGAACGGTAGCGCGGTAAGCGGCAGTCCTTCGATCATAGCGGAACCATTGTACAAGAGATCGAATTACTCGAGTACGACAACCGACTCTTTTTTCTACCGAACCAATGGGACTAGTGGCAGAACACTCGAAGAACAGGAGCGGCCGAGGAGGCCGAAGAGTACTGAGAGACTAGTGGACGAAGTCGAGCGGAGCGATTGCTGTGAATTCAGGAGGGATCGAGGGAAAAGGAGAGACGAGAGGCCGGGCGCAAAGAGTCCGCGGAATGGGCCGACCTGTTATAATAATGAGGACAAGCATAGAAGGCCGCAGAGTGAAAAGAGGACACCGGATTCAGTGCAGGAGCCTCTTTACGAAGTTATAGCCCCGAAGTCAGAACCGAAAAAAGAAGGCCGTGTGGAAAGGAGGAGAGATAAGCACGGCCGGCGGCCCCATTCAGCACCTGTCCTCGATATGAATCATCCTGCTGAGGAGAACAGGAAATGCAATCATAAAAATAGAAAACCAGCACTACCGCCACCGGCATACCAAGATCCAGCGATTGCTCCCTTACCTAAGTATCGCCATCCACCTCCTGTACCCACGACGAGTGTCCTAGAGGTGGAAAACAATAATAAAATTATTCTCAAGGTACTTTTTAGTTCAAAGTTTAACTTTCTCATTCGTTATCACTTTTCATACGTGGAATTATATACTTGTAGGTGGAGCCGATAAAATCGCCATTAGAAGCACTGGCGACCAATGGTGCAACACCATCCGATGTCTCGAGTACCGGTGCACCCCTGCCGAATATGAAAAGACTGAGATGCGCCAGTGTGCCGGTGGCGCAGAACAAACTGGTGGTACCGCGGAGTGCAGTGTCTCTGCCTTGCATGCCGATACGTGACAGCAAGGACAGCCTTAGTAACAATCTTCCCGTCATCCCGAATCCCCTTAGTCCACCGTCCACTAGGCCCAGCAGTCCGACTACGAGCTCGAGCTCGAGCAATTTGACATCGGAGTGCTCGGGTTGGGTGAGTAGCGGTGACACCTCTAGCTCCGAGCAACGCCGTAATGCAAAGCTTTCGAGCGAGCAGCTCCGTCAGAAACTGTCAAAAATCGTGCCAAGAAAAGAGAGGCCCGCCAAGGAGAGCGTCGAGGAGCACTCGTACGAAGAGGTCCGTCTACCACCCCCAAAGATGTTTCAGGATGAGCCACCCCCGCCCGAGGAATTTCGCGACCCACCTGCTCCCATTGATAATCCCCTTTATCACGTATACGAGACGGTGAAGCGAACTAGGAGTCCTAAGCAAAATAAGACGGCACCCTGCAGCCCTCAGAGGAACAAGGATAGGGAGAGGGATAACACCTATGCTGGTCGAGATATATGCCTCGACTGCTACCAGGAGGGTAAGGAATTGTTACAGTCGACCCAAGACGAGGCGATCAATTTCAAGAAATGCAAGGACGAGTTCAAACGACAGATGAGCTTCTCCGGAAAGATTTACAGGTACGACCCGGCTTCATCCCGTGCAGTGATCTAGATTTTATCAGGCGCACTCCCGAATTAGGTTCACCCCCTTGATCCTTCTTTCGCACTTCCGTGCATCTTTGCTTTTATTGAATATTGCCTTTTTATTTGATTTTATCGATATCCCCTCGATATCGCACATGGCACACTACCGCGCGAGTTTTCCTTCTCAATTCCATCGCTGTACGACGATCTCGTTGATTCTCATTTATTTGCCACTTGTTCTCTCATCTAGTTTGCGTTTGTTGTTAAGTTCTCTTTATCTACCTTATCCTCTCTAGAGAGCGCGAGGAAGCACTGTCGCGCTTCCGTAAGCGCGCCCATTCCCTCGGAAACGGTGACCTTCTGACCCCGTCGTCGCAACAACCTCTAAGATACCATGTGCCTCTTAGTGACTACCCGAGCCTGGCATCGACCCTCCCGTACTTCCACATCAGTGACGAGTACCGGCTTTTCTCGCCGGAAGGAGTCCACTTGATTATTTGCGTTCATGGTCTTGATGGTAACGCCGCTGACCTTCGTCTCGTCAAGACGTACTTAGAGCTCGGTCTTCCCGGAGCGCACCTTGATTTTTTAATGTCTGAGAGAAACCAGGTGAGCCTCAACCGCGACAAGTCACCGTTCCTTCACTTTTTCGTACTTTTCTTCTGTAAAACAACACGACTGGCACGACACTTTCACTCACTGCTAACACTTGGAATCGATGTCAAGGGCGACACCTTCTCGGACTTCGACACCATGACAGACCGCTTGGTGGCTGAGATTCTCCACCACATCGAGACGTCGGGCCTCATCCCGACGAAAGTGAGCTTCATCGGACACTCTTTAGGGACCATCATTATTCGAAGCGCTCTCACGAGGCCTCTACTGCGGCCGCTGCTTCCCATACTGCATACCTTCCTCAGCCTCAGTGGTCCGCACCTCGGCACCCTTTATAACACTAGCGGACTCGTGAATGCTGGTGAGACTAATATATTCCCTTTGCTCGACATTACTCGGACTCAGAGGCAACGGTGGCATAAGGAAAGACGACGTTCTCCAATTTCCCACAGGTATGTGGTTCATGCAGAAGTGGAAGAAGTCTGGATCACTGCTCCAGTTGGCGATGAAGGATTCGCCAGACGTCAGGCGGTCCTTCATGTTCCGCTTGAGCCAGAAGAGCAATCTCCAGAAATTCAAACACGTACTACTATGCGGCAGCGCGCAGGATCGATACGTTCCGCTTCATTCCGCGCGAATAGAACTCTGTAAAGCTGCTGTACGCGATCCTACGGATCAAGGTACGCATTTTCTTAAACGCACAAGCTTTTTCAATGACAATCGACATCTATTTTAACCCTCGATTCTGTAGGTGCTGCGTATCGCGAGATGGTGCACAATATCCTGTACCCAGTAATGTCAGCTCCCGGTGTGAGTCTGGTGAGGTACGATGTGCACCATGCACTACCGCCGACGGCGAACGCCTTGATAGGCCGAGCCGCCCATATCGCCGTCCTCGATTCCGAGCTCTTCATCGAGAAGTTCCTGCTGGTGGCGGGTCTGAAGTACTTCAGATAAGGAACGGACGATTTAGCGCTTAATGGAACAGAGAAAACTATCTCGTACTGAATAATTGGAAATCAGGTGCTTGGCCGCGCCGGGGAGCGAATATACTTCGTTACGAAATCCCTGCGGCGTAGACTTTCGAGACGCGGTACCATCTACCGCGCACACCTTAATACTAGGATTAATTAGCATAAACGTCTTGTCGATAATTGCTCCGCTTCTTCTAAAGTAGCTCTGGCTATCTTCCGTCTAATTCCTCGTCTCCCTTTCAGCCCCTTTTGCTCTCTGGATTTCGTGGAGACGCGCGTGCATCTCTCGAAGCGGGGCAATTCGATCTTTTCCATATGACACGCCCGGCCGCGCGAGTATTCATTTCGAGAATTCGCCTTTTAAATAATCCTCGTCGACCAGTCTCGCTAATTAGATTCCTACGTGTCGCTCTGTTTATTACCGTTGTTACCGGGTGCGAGAGTCGCGTGCGCGCTTACACACCTCCATCGACGGTTTCATCGAAAGCTCAGTATCACTGACGAACGAATCGAATGACCTACACCTGTCTATCAGTCGGAATGGGCCTACACTCAGCTCCCATTAATAGCTAGCACTCTCTGACCGCACGTAGGGGAAGATAGATCGGATCGGATCAGTAAGAGAAAAAGAGAGAAAGAGGGAGAGAGAGAGAGAGAGTGAGAGAGAGAGTGAGTAAATCAAGGGTGTCAGGGGCGTGGGGTGAGTTTCGAAACTGCAGGGTAGTTTTACGTAATGATTAGTGGGCTCATTTAATCGTTTCCTCGGAAAATTCAATCGTACCACATGCAACCCGTGGAGCATATTGGGGGTGGTTGTGCGTCTGTACCAATTGACTACTCCCAAACTAACGATTACTCGCGACCACCTTAGCTATCGAAGCATCGGCCTAGCGAACAATCGGATCTCCCAAAGGGGCAACTTAAAATCGACATAATACGTAAAAGACAGGAAGGCGTCGTGCGAGTGAGCCGCAAATGACAGTTGCCCCTCGGAATCCCCACGAGACCAGTACACCTAAGAAGTCTAAAAGACAATTATTCGTTGCAACTTCCGCGTGGGAAGAGGCGAGTGTACCCCCCGATTTTTTAAGGAGCCATGTGCGAACGACGACACACCCTCGGTCGATCGAACCAATCGGTTAAAACGTTAAATAAAGGATATACGAAATAACAAAAAAAAAAAACATAAGACAATGCGAGGACACATTGTCTAGTCGCTAGGAAAGTTACGAAACGCATGTCAATTGTTACCCTCAGATAAGTGTGAGTGCGTGAGTGGCGGAGGATGGATGAGAAAGGTACCTACTGTAATTAGGGCGAGGTAAAGATAAGGAGAGAGAATCTCTCGATGGCATGGACAATTGTATCCGATCATAGCCGGAGAGGAAGACGAAAACGCAGTGCTTCCGGAGGGACAGCTTCACTCTGGGAGCCAGATATTTTTAGTGAAGTGAACACAGTCGACTCGAGATGCAAAAGCGGGGCAGAGACGGACTCGCATGGCAAACGAGATGCGCGTACACGCAGCGAGAGTGACTAAACACTTCAGGTATATGAAATCCCTCCAATGTTAGATCTCAATTGCTCAGAACTATCTATAAAGATCATTACGTTACTCTTGTCGTAATCGAGTATTGCAACGAAGACGCGACCGGTCGCGTCTGTGATTGCGAGACGCTAGAGAATATATAATCGTCATCGAGAGACGCACGGACTTTTTTCCAATCTCTTATTCTCCGGATGATCGCGAGCCGTCGTCGTCGCTGCCACTGCCGTGCCGGAGACCCGTCGACAGGCGATTCGGATTGTAGCCAATTCGTTGTGTCACTGGTACTTGTATGTAATTCTAAAAGCAATTTAGCCAAGCATCGTGCCGCGCGCATGCATGTGCATTCGAAGCTGGGAAATCGCTCTGCAGTAAGTTTCCGCCGTTAGATGAGAAATTGGAAGCTGTATGGGCTTCTGGCGTATTTAAGCGAATTGTAAGCACTAGCGGCTGAGCTTGAGAATACACCCATTGTATTCTCGTAGAGATTGCCGATCTCGTGTATGGCGAGTCTCCGGGGAGCGGCGATATAATGCTGTAACAATAAGTCTAATACCTGCTACGGCGAGATTTAACGCACCCAATTGCACCTGTGTGTGCGTATGCGCGTGTATACGTATTCAAAATTCATTCACCAACCGTTTATGCAGAGACACGCACACACGCGCACACACATCGACCGACTTCTGTGTGCACTTGCAGCTCCTCGATCGCAGTGCAGAGTATGTGTACCTAGAAGATATACCGCGTGTATATTTACAGTGATTGCGATCGCGCGCGCGACCCGATACGAGCGACAGTACGACGGCTTTATCAGGATCGCATTATCGGTGCGCTCGGCTTTGCTCGTCTAAATCCCGGGTGATTGCTTGCCCCGATAAACTGTAAAGCAGGAATAGCACCACTCTCGAGTGGCATGCCTCTGTTTAGATCTGAGTTCTGCGCGTACATATAAATGGGCAATCAGTATGAATTAATTTCATTCATTTGACTCAACTCCTTCACTGTACTTTTTTTTTGATATTCTTGCCGATACTAGAAGTGTGGAGCATTGGATCGTGTGTTCATTCCCACAGATTTCTGTAGTAGGGAGTATGGCAAGTTCGCTCTCAGTGCAAGTCTTAGACTGTGCCAGTAGTTTCTTCGATACCCACATATGTGGAAGCTCGAGGGATCAAGGGCAAGTTATAAGGCAAGAGGAAGAAGGAAGATGCGACGTTCGACTGGAGTGACAATATTAGCTTTGCTTTCCGGCGTGGCGCAGACTTGTCGAAGGGACTTTAATTGCTCTCCTATTCTTTGCTCAATTCTACATCATTGTATTTCTAACAGCACGTACACGCACGTGAGCGCAACGCGAGCCACACGACAGGTTCCAGATCGTGGCAGATCGACCTGTCCGTCGACCACGACGAGCAGTCTCGCGCGCCCTGTGTACCTTTAAGTTTGTAATCTTACCAGTTAAGGCACAACTTTTTCTAGAAGTTTATCGAATCGTGGCGAGATAGAGAGCTGCCGGTGGAGATCCGACGGTCCACGATACACCTTTAGTCCTTAAGGCAAGCGCGAATATCGACGGTGTCGTTTTTGTGAATTTTACATTTCGATACTTTAGGAAGACCTTCCCGAGCGCGCGTATCGCGCGACTACCTCTTAAGAGAAGACAACCAAGGAATAGGGAAACACGATATCCAATTCTCTCGTTCATTTTAGTCCTAGGCTCTCCTACAATTTCTTCTGATGCCATCTCGATCTCGACGTTTATCAGTCGTAAGCCCTCTCGAAAACCCTTATTGTTCATTCCCTCGACATTACCGCTATTATCATCATAGCAGCAGCCGGATACCAGCGGAATAATGACTTCCCAGGATGGCCTGAGTATAATTAAGTAAGATGTTCGATTGCGCGCGACCGAATGAGCCAAGGGAAGGACGCAAACGTATCATATACGATTCATTTACCGTCAAAGGCTCCTGGATATGAAGATTTTCTTTCACTACTCAGCCCGCGAGACACAACTATCGAGTATCATTGTACAATTAACAATAAGTTCAGTTCATCAGACTCACTTAACGATTGACGATTGTGCTGCACTACCAACTCTGCACATATTGAGATGGTGAAACCATATATCATGCTAATTAAACACAGAGGACAAACTTGAGGAATGCGGCTCGGATTGGAAAAGGCGTGTAATTTGCAAGAAGAACGAAAAACACCAATGACGAAGTAACACTGTATACATTATACATAATATATGAATACTTATAAAAGTGGATAAATCTACGTATATATATATAAATATGGATGAGATAATAGATTAATAAAAAATCTAAAGTATGAGCACTGTTATCAATCGAATTCACTCGAAATACGCAATCACCTGCACTCGTTGTTAGGAATAAGAATAACAAAACACTCGTGTTTTTGAAATGGTTGAACTTTAATCGTCAGTTAAAACAACTCGGACCGAGAAGGTCACATAAAAACACAACCATGAGAAAAGGGTCCGAAGACCAATACGCGTGCACCATGGCCGAACCTTACGCGGTGCTACAAAACAACAACATGTTTCTTTTAGTCAAGTCGGTCGTTCAGTTGAGTCAGTCAACAAGGGAGAACTATATCATTAGAAAAACAAAAGGTGAAGAAAAACATCGTATCAAAGTTTTAACAGTTATCCACATGTGTCCTTGCTTGGATGATCTTATTACATTTATGTAATATCTAAGAAGCTGTTAGTTTTCCTCTTAATGTTTACATTATAATTTTTGCATTTTGAATTGATAACAACCTACTAAGCTTTATCACGAAAGCGATCGAAGCGGTAAAATCATTAAGGGTAGTAGTCAAAGAGCTGAGAGATAAGATGATACTCGCCATAATTTGTAAGTATCTTTCATACATTTAACTTTTATTAGGAAGAACCTACTATACGAGTTAAAACGTTTTTAAATGATCACACATGATTCGTTTCAGATGCTTCAGAAAAAGGTAAAATAGATGAAAACTATAAAGAAACAGAAGTTTCAATACAGAAGTTGCTCGAAAGAGCTACCGATAGGCAACAAACGGCTAAAAAGTTGCCGAAGCATTAACATTTATAAACAAGGTTTATATTTATATTAAATTTATAGTTATATAGATGATATTATATCTTATAATAAAAATAACAATAAAAAGTAGAAGGTTGCGTATCAGCCTCTGTCGCATGTACATGCACTGAACGTCCCCGTCTATCTCTCTCTACTTCTCTCTCTCTCTCTCTTTCTTAGGATTCGCGCGGACTCGCATCGCTTATAAATTTCACGAGACGCGCCTGTGTATAGTGCTATCGAAAAAGGGTGGCAGTAAAAGCAGGAAAAGTGATTTATAAAAAAAAGTGGGGACGGAAGTTGATAGATCAAAAGAAGGGAAGAGAAAAGTCTCTCAATAAAATGAAAGATTCATCCATAAAATAAAATGTCTACCTCGTGAATTTTTGTCAAATGCGCAAAGTAACACGATCTTTTGTGATATTCCACGTTCGCCGCCCCAGGCGGAAAGTTTCATAACAAACTGATTTATAAAAACGTACGTAGAAGTAAGTGCCTGTCTACCCAATCATCCATACGCCCTACCTTTTGACGTTCGCTTTATCAAATACTTCGATGCCCGATACCGCTCCCTTGCGTGTAAATGACGCCCACGAAATTTCCCTTCAAAGTACCATACAAAAAGAAAGAGACGTCCGATCTCGTTCCGGCAGCAGTCGAACACTCTACGTATTTGAGTTCGAATCAGCAGATTTCTCAATGGAGAAAAACATCCGCCTTGAATAGGTAAACCGACGAAGTGTCTTGCGTTCGTCCGGCTGTCATCGAGAGAAATAATTTCGCTGGCCGTGCGGCGTTTATGACTGCTCCAGCTTCATTAGTTTCGCCCGGTCGCGCACCGTTCTGGATGTCGCTTGGCCTGGGGATAACAATTGAGCGAATTTCATGGAGCCCTTAGCCGCTTTCGTAATGAAGTCTCTCTCTTTTATATCTTTTGGCAGAGCCTCGAAAAGGCACGTGTCCCCGGATGCTACACGCTACCGGCGAAATGTGTCAACGGGCAGAGTCGAGTGGGCGCAATGCCTTTGCTGGGAGGAATACCGACCTTGGCCAAGATCCCGTGCTTCACGGAGATACAAAGTCCTATTCCCTCACATTTGCGAGGCCCGTTATGACGCATGCACTAAGAGCACTGCGCTCCAAATGCATCGACGGAGCATCGTGCCATTCATTGGTTTGCGGGTTGAAGCACTCGGTGTCTGCGAACGGCATGTGCGCTGCACAGTAGTTTAACCACCTTTTACTAGAGCACAGGGTAAGTATAATTAAAACATTGGGAAATCATGTTACCACTGAAGCCACCCACGACGAAGATCATGTCGTCCATGACAGCGGTGGCGAAGTTACTCCGTGGATGAATCATGTCCGGTATCTTGCGCCATCCCTCATGACGCTTATAGCACTCCCCTTGGTAGTTCAAGATTTGTGATAAGCTTCGAATAACATTGGGGAGAAGGAGAAAGAAAGCGTGAGGGAGGAATAGGGAGAAAGAAAGTATTATGTTAGACAGAAGTTTACCGGAGCTCAGTCTATCTACACCGTCGAAGCCACCAAGAGCATAGAGACTATCCTGACACGCAACAAGAGCGACTCCCGATCGGGGATTGATCATTGGGTAAGTATAACTCCATTGATTGGTCTCAATATCGAAGACCTCTGCCGAATTCTGGATTCCGTGCCCGTTGAAACCACCAACAACATAGATTTTATCGTTAAGCGCTGCAGCACTAGCATCCGATCTTCGACGGATCATCGGCGGTATCATTTCCCATTGGTTGCTTTTCGGATCATAGCGCTCCGCCGAGTTCATTCTCGTCTGCCCATTGAAGCCGCCCAGCGCGTATATCTTTCCACCTGCGTGTATGGTTTGAGCAAGATAAAAAAGATGATACCGCTGAGAGATATATAGGAACTATCGCCATTGCTCGCTCTAGGTGTTGAGTGCTTGGAAAATCCAATGCTTTCAGGCACACGAGGATTCGAGTACGAGGATTCGTACGCTCGAGAGCTCGGTGAAGTGGTTGAAAGTCTTACCGTGTGTGCACACGCTGACGTAACACCTCGCATGATACATGCACGCTCTTTCCTTCCATTTTTTTGCCACAGGATCGAAACATCTCACTGTGTTGAACTGATAGGTACCGTCGAAGCCTCCTATCATGTAGATGAGGTTGTCGAGGGTGCAAAGGCCGTGGTACGCGCGCGGTGTCTCGTCCGTGTTGTCAGATATAAACCATCTGCCAATTCTAAAGCTCGCCAAATCAAAAAATGTCAATCATAGCATTTACAAAGGATGAAAGAGACTATTCTCGTGAAACACGTACCTGGCATCGTAGATCTCTATGGAATTGGTAGGGGAAGGGCCGTGCCAACCACCAACCACGAACAACAGCTCGAAAGGGAGTCGTGGTCGCTTCAAGGAATTGTCTGCTGTGAATTCGGCTCCATAATTATTATTCAGCTCGCTTAGATACATGTGTGCTGGAGCGAGAGCTTGCAGACATGCCTTTGGGAGTGCCGAGAATAGAGAAAGTACATGTAGTCTCGCAATGATCGAATTCGGGATCGGATTTCCTGTTCATTGTCGAGAATGCAAACTCACCTCATCTTCCTCGATCAGCTTCCAACCGAGGACCTTGTTTGTAAAGTACTTGTAGTTCATCAAGCCGTAGCGCACGCAAGACAAGAGAGTCGACAAGTACTGTCTCCGGCCATCGACGTTGTGCTGTATCCATGTCTTTACCGCCTCAAACACGATCTCTTCATTCCTTGCGTTCAGCTCGTCCGCACTCAAGATCACCTGGAGCTCCTCGCATAGAAGGTCCTTGAATTCCGAGCTTTCGCGCAGCGTCGACTTGAAATGATGACAAATGTACTTTCGACTCTTCTCCTCGAGGTCATAGCAGAAATAACGCCGAGCAAACTTGTAAATGCCTGTAGTATAAAACGAACCCTTCGAGAAGCGAACTTGTTGATTAACAAATACCTTTTGTCACCTAAGCAGTTCTCCGGCCTTAGTTCCTGCAAGAGAAACTGGCAGCAAAGTTGAACCACCCCTAGAACTTGAAACTCGTCCGCCAGCGGTAAAAGTTTCTCGACATTACTCGTCGTCACCTTACAGGTGCCCGTGTACGCATAATCCAGAATGAAGTTAAACATTTCCGCAGGCACGAAATCAATGGCAACTTGATTTTTCTCAGTGTCAGGCTTGAGACTGCTGGTGAAGATCGCTTTGAAGTAGGGACTGACCGCGGATAGTATAACGCGGTGCACATAGAATATCCGGCCATTGGCACATCTTATTATTCCGTCACATAACTCTTGATTGTCCCTGTAATATTAGCGATTGATCGAGGGAATTAATAAGCAGAGGGATGGCGGCAAAGGAAGGAAGAATATACCAGCAGTGAATTGGAGCGAGATATACATGAATCGGTTGACTTAGCTGACGAGTTCAAAGTAAAATGGGGGACTGAATGAGGTCGATCTAATTAAAACACGATATCGGAGGATGGCAGGGTAAAGATATGAGTCACTAATGGCAGACCTAAACTGCGACCAGACCATGGAGAACTTAGCAAGACCGTCTTTCGATGGTAGGTACATGCACTTTCCAGCTTTGGCTTGCTCTTTCCTGAGTTTAATTTCCCGGTGGAATCGGAGCGCTGACACATCCAGCAGATATCTCCACTCTTTCACACGTTACTCTGGAATCGAGCTGGTTTCAGGTATTGGCTTTTACTAATTTTCTCACAGCGCGTATCTGGGATGTCCCGGCCATGACAGAGGAAGCCCGTGACATTCAACTGCCGGTCTCCGAGATACTCGCAAGTCTTTACGATCGAGCTCTGGATCCCACGATTCTCAACAAACTTCCGATTGTACCTCTGACATTCTATTTCCAAAGTAATCCAAAACATTCTGGTGTGGGAAACTCCAAGCGCTTAGATTGAATTCGATCTCTAGTCTTTCGCCCGATCGATACGCGATTCCATGATTCGACGGATTCTCCCCTCGCCTAGTGACTCATCCTCAGGAATATCACCAATCGATTACCAGTCGATCCTCAGCTCATCCTGTCGCTACAGGTGTGCAGTCTTCTAAGATTCTTTTCTCCTCCTCAGCGGTCGTCCAGTCTCTTTTGATTATCTTATTCATGGCGTTCGGACACATATTAGTATTATATTTAATAAAACTGAACCTTTCTTGAAGCGATGGTAAAGAGTTCCTTCGCAGACGTTCTGCTTACGCTGTCAGGGTGAGGAGTATCTTGTGGCGAGGTGGCTTGGCCCCGTCACACCCTATGAGCGTCGCGTATTTTTCACGCCCAATGTAATTCGAGGCGGCTGCTCCCCTGTGTAAGGACATTAAACCAGAGAGGTCGATAGCGGGTCGTCGCAAGTAGAGGTTCGACAGAGCTACTTGGGAAAGGGCGAAGCGCCGGTTAAGTGGCGTTAATCGGTAGGCGACAGTGATCGCAGCGGTGAAGGTAGGGCGGTGTCCAAAGAGCTGGCTATCAAATCCATTGGAAAGCAGGTGGAAGGAGACCGCGAAGGTTAAGGGTGGGTAGGGGGTGCTAGGATGCAGAGGTACGGATACCTTGGGAAGGGCACGCGTGCAAACGCACCTAAAGCGTCCCTCAGCACGCAGACACGCAAAGCCGACACACACGCGGGTAAAGTCACGTGGCACGCAAGCCGGCGGCAATCAATATCAGAGAGTATAGTTGGGGTGTGTGCGTTCACCGGGGAGCCAGTGGGCTCGGGCCGAGCATTTGGAAGAGCCAGTACGACCGTGGCCGTCAACCACACCTTACCACACCGGGAACCCTGCCAAACACCCCTACAGAGCACTCAAGCTACTGCTGGACTATACTTCTCTCGCTCTTTGCCAGGGTCACACACCCTCCGTCCGCTAGACACGCTCTACCCCCGTGGCACACCGCCTCATCGCGCCTGGCACTGCCAGTCAGCCAGTTCGCTTTCCGTTTCGTTCCCGTTGCATTCGAGCTGCCTGTTGCCGGAGGCTCGTCCTTGCGAAAAACTTCAATTGAAGGTATGATAGATCATATTGATTACTAATCGTAAATTCGTTCGCGCCATCCTCAGATTTCTTTTCGACCAGACCACTTTCTACCCCCTGTAAGCGCGCATTCCTTCGGGAGGGAAATATAAGGGTGTCTCCTTTTTTACTGTGCCGGCGACAAAACACAACGGAGAAAGGGCTTTCAAAGACAGCGAAGAGAAGGAAAGAAGTGTGCATACTCGGCTTGGTAAAGAGACGTGTGTAGATCGCGAAGCAACTATCTTGCCAAGGGTGGCCAGAGTGGTGACGGCGAGATTTTCCAAAGACTTCTTCCACGCCGAGTCTTTCATACCGCGCGGTTATTCACTCCGTCGCTGATTAGAGCTGAGGGCTAATGCACCAGGCACTCTCTCAAGCAGACTTCCTTCGGGTCGCTGACTCTTTCGATCATCGAGAAAAATAATTGTTCGTTTTGAAGAAGATCGCGACTTTCTTTTTACCATTGACAGACCGAATGTCTGAAAGAAATTTCTGTTGGAAATTGATGCCGCTTGCTAATTTATTTGTGTCTGCGGGGGAAAGAGAAAAGGGAGAATGGTGGATGAGAAAGGGTGGTATGTTGCTTGCGCCAAGCGCGTGCAATATTCACCGAAGGTGTGCAGTACAATACTCGACTACACTTGTCTGCGTGTCCGCGAGGGGCCGATTCACGGCCACGTTCGAGGTTCACCTCCCTCGTTCCCTCCCACTTGTGATGCGCCCGCTCTTTGAGTACCGGCCGAAACCGCCGTTGGATTATCCGACTCGACTCTGCTACAATTCATTCATAAAGAATGAACCGCCTAAGTGGCCGGCGAATGTTGGTTAGCACGATACTTCCCATTCCCTTCTATTCCTTTCTTTCCTTTTCTCCAGTAGCAGTCGTTGCGAAAATGTCCGTCCCTTGCTTCTTCGCTTTATGGTAGACACTCACGATTTTACTGTAAGATAGAATCTATGACTCACTCGGAAAGACCCAAGTTGATACTTCCCCTAAAATGTACTGAATCATCCTAGTCGTATTCTGAAAAAGCATCGTCAGTCTGCGTTATGTTTTTGAGGGTAGAAAGGGAAGGGAAGTCTCGAAAAATTTGTTCAACGATGCGTGCCTTTGGGTAGAGGATCATTATATGATCCCTTGGTGAGTAGTGTGAGGGGGAGAAAGTCACTCTAAATAAAGTAGTCGGGCATATGCGGTGCACACATAAGAAAACTCCGAGGCCTCCGCTCGGTGGGAGTCGAATCGCAGTCTGCGGGCACAGCGTGCACGGCTACAACGCTTTCCCAGAGATTCCAGTGAGTCATTGCACCGTGCGTGAAGTATCGCAGACTTCTTCTCACTTACGCCGGCCATTTGAGTACGTGCCAGGACTCTTGGATACAATTAGGATACAAAGTATTACTTTAAATTTAAGTACAGGATAATTTATATATCGTATGTGTGCTATCAAGAAAGAAATGTGTAGTAGTGTTGGAATGAAGTTTTGCCAGGTTTCACTGAACTTCCAGACGGAGACTTGACGAGAAAGGCTAGGGGATGGATTTAAAGGGGAAGGTCGCCCTCGTGACGGGCGCCGTTTCCGGAATCGGCCGATCTTTTGTAGTTGAGTTACTGAAGCAGGACGCTAAAGTAAGTGTTATTTTATAAAAGACTTTTTCGATCCTTAGAAATTGTATTATTTTGTCTAACTGGTGAAGCAAGCTCAAGACTGTAGTGAATGAATGAAGGTTTCCGAATGTGTGGACCTCATTATGACCGCAACCTTGACTTAGTCTGTTGCTCCATGAATGCCCGAACGCCATGTGCGCAAAAATAACTGATTTATATTTAGACTGTTCCCCGACGAGAAAGTCTTATCGTACTCGCCAAGCAATTTGCACAAATAAAACGCGCCCCGATTATGATAGCACACTCTTTTTTTCCTTTCAAGTATATCACACTTGAGAGAGATTCCGTTCACACGACACAATAAATTGCGAAAACTTGATCGAAACTTTTATTCCCCGTTATTTAAATATTCTCATCTGATGCCTCTAACGTACAGTAAATGGTTTGTAGGTATCGATATGCGACATCGATGTGCAAGAGGGTGAGAAATTGGCAGACCTATTCGCCGCGAAATACGGAAAAGATCGAGTGATTTTTTGCCAATGCGATGTCACTGACTACCCTCAGTTCGAAGGTACTCGACAGAAATATCTGTGTTACTTCACCGATTGAAGTTTATATTTACGAAATCGCTTATTGCATAATTGTTATCAAAATTATTTTCAGCATCCTTTGACACAACGATTGCGGCATTCGGCCACATCGATATTGTCATTAATAATGCCGGTATCATGAACGACCGGTTCTGGGAGTTGGAAGTCGACATCAACCTCGTAAGCATTATCGGCTGCTTATCTTGCGCTTTCAGCCCCTGAAAAAAGACAGGTAGTGACACATATCGATTGCAGAACGGTGTGATACGCGGCACCCTGCTTGCTCAGAAATTCATGGACAAAAACAACAGCGGACATGGTGGTACAGTGGTGAATATCGGCAGCAATGTAAGCGTCAGCCCTTATGTCAGCACGCCGATCTATTCGGCAACGAAGGCAGCCATCGTCAATTTCACCCGAGCATTCGGGGTAGGTGGCATTTCGCATTGACCAGTCGATATTAGAGACACGTGGTATCCGAGGAATCATTGGTATCTGGTATGGGGAGGCATCACCAATTCTCTTAATGCCCTTCGCAGGATCAATATCACGTGAATGCCACGGGGGTGAAGGTAATGGCACTTTGTCCAGGTGCAACAGAGACCGATCTCGTGAAGGATGTCAGTAAACAGTTGTTCTCACCACGATATGAAGACGCGTGGTTCCGTGACACAGCTAATTCAGTACCCCAAAGGTAAAGATTCAATGAGGTCAAGTACTTTGAAATGAACTACTTGATACGACGTGTAGCGAAGTTGGAGTTTAATGGCGGTGGCATTTACAGGGCGGAGAGTGTGGCGAAGGCTCTTATTCACATCCTAAGTACTGCGAAGAGTGGAAGTGTCTGGCTGGTCGAGAAAGATCGACCGGCCCGCGAGATCACTTTCCCCAATCACTAAGCTCTACCCGTACGAATTTGGATACTTCCTCGCTTAATTATAGATAACTATGCCGTACCATAATTACGATTATAACGAGAGATTTTAGTCCGACTCTTGGGGCCCCCAGCTTAAGCACGCGAGAGGGCCGATCGAAAGGAAATTACCGGAGTGAACGTGATACCTCAAATTACCGTAGTGAGATCGACCAATAAAAACGCCAGGCTAATCGTAAGATCGAGAGACCCGCACGTATAGCAGGGATCAGTGTATTCCATGCTCACGACTCGAAGATAGAGCAACTTTTCGAACTGGTGCCACGCCGAGGAACATTTTTTATACCTTGTTACACATTTCGCTATGCGTAAGTGGGTGGAGAGTCTGCTAGGTTGCGCGGTGTACAGAATGGAACACGGGAAAATGATGAACGGAAAGAATTCTGTGTGAACATGAGGATTTTTGCAATGACACGTAAAGCTTCGAACGATAAGATTTCCAGGTTCCCTGTAAGACTTAGCGTAGATCTCGAGAGTTTCGTATTTTTAACGTGACGTCTTTAATACCCAAGATTATCTAATACCGTTCTCACCCTATGCTCACAACCAGCGAATCAATTGTAGCCTCGGTGACGCAAAATATTTCTATTACCAATGCGTTTTTTACCCGATCGCTGCACGTCCGCATTCATTCCATAACGATTAAGTATCAGCGAAGAATGACCGAGCAGAGGAAAAGGAGCTCGTAAAATATAGAAAAGCATTCTCTGGAGTGTTTGGTAGAAAAGAGCAACGAGCCAAAGACATTAATCCGAAACTGCCGCGAACTAGTGCTCGTTAGTTTTTATACGAACTTTCGACGTCGGTGGCCAATTTTGCCGAGGATGCAGTAGCGATTAGGATTACATTGTCCAAAGATAACAGGCCTAACACACAACTCGGTGTCTTCGTCCTTTGTCGCACAAATCATAAGTGTTGTATACATATTTTAATCGTCCAGCCTTCGATCCAGTACTTCGAGTCGTCCAGTACACTTTCCCCACCGAGACTTTTTTAATCGCGTAGCAACACTTTTGTACTAAAACGTTTAAGAAAAATTAATCGTGGCACTTGAACTTTACTGACTCTCGAGGAGAAAGGGTGATGGACGATCCGGTGATTATTGACACCGAAGGACGCCGCACATTTGACTATGCATTGCGTAAGTTTTCGCCGACGTTTAGTCGCCATAAATAGCTAGTGGAAATTGTTGATTTTGTTATGATTTGCTCGGGCCATGTATGTTGCAAGCCTAGCTAATAAAATGCATAGCTTTTTGGAAAAAGGAAATTGCCAAATCTACCTCACTCACTTCCCTACCCTCCCATGTACGTTACTTTTATTCATTGTATTTTTACATTGACTTGTTTATTATTCGATAACCATAAAGAGAATATTCTGCGAAGGTGACTACCAAGGAAAAATGAAGGTCACATTAGTAATGTCCACTTTCTTAAAGAAATTCCAACGTTCACTGAATGCCTCGCCCTTAAATCTACGATGCAATTGCTTACTTTTTGTGTAACGCTTCAATTGTAGAAACCAAGAAGCATCAATTAGATTATTCACTATCAGAAATTCAAATAAGAAATTGCCTGTGGCAAACGCGGTACAGCAGAACCGCAAGGAATCAGGTTTTACCTGATTGCAAAAATCATAGCACGCGAGTGCGAAAGTTCAGTGTGTGCCGACCACAAATTTGCAGTTGCAGACAGGGGATACTTCGATTTCAGCCTTGCACTATTAATAGAATTATTAACTTGTCTCAGATTTTCAATGTAACTAAGAAAATTGCTTGTATATCGAATCGTGTTCTTAGCCACTTTCCATTTCGCAATCGTCTTAACTGCGATTATAAAAGGCGCCGGAACCCCTTTTTATTGTCAATGCTCAATTAATTAAAGAAGAAATCAAACGACCTTCAATAAGTCCTGCGATTACCACTGAGCCACAAAGTACAAAGTGCCCAGTTTTTTTCTGATTGCAAGTGCGAGCTCGGTCAGGGTTTAATTGAGGTATCAGAATGAAATGGCCTCGAACATCAAAGGCAAGACAGCTCTCATTACCAACGGCGCAAGTGATATCGGTTTCAGTTGTGCCCAAGAATTGTTACGCAACGACACGAGGGTAAGTAACCAGAAATCTTGAAAATCATGATACGGTATCCAAGACCCTATTGCGCAGTGATTGACTATCGTGAATCTATCAAGTTAAAAAGGACAAGTAGTACTAACACAGTGGTAAAAGGACTTCCACAAGAAATAATTAATTTTATTCATAAACTGAATTAAAGCTAATGAGTCGACTAAATCGTGAGTATTCCATCAAGCAGATGTAAAAGATACGCTATTAATTACCTGACGTGTATTCTATGCTCGTGCACGTGGACCGAGTCGACGTCCGGCAAATCAAGCATGCACTCCGTGCACGGTGAGTATTCCACTATACAGCGGTGTACGGAAACATTATATTTCGATGGATAACTTTTTCTACAATACTCGAATAAGTCCTCAGGGGTAGTGGGTATATTCTAGAAGGCGGACCACCTTGCGCCGAATTTTTTCAAGAGACGCCGACGACCGGCATGAATTCGATCTTGTTTACCAGCTACCCGATGGTCACATTATCCTCTCCGATTCTCACTGATGATATTTAATCCTCGCACTATTGATCCTCGTTTTCTCGTGTTTCATCGACTACGACAGTGCACTGGCCACGATCGACGGGCCATTCGCAAATCAGCTTTCGTTGACGAGAGTTACACGCGTTTATCTTCTCGTGACAGGCACTCTGCTGTCACTTATTGAGCAGTTGAGCAGTTGATCCTTCTGATTTCGTTCGTACTTTCCCAAGGCGGATATGCATATCGAGGGAAAGATTGTGATCGTTACGGGCGGTGCAAACGGAATTGGTTACTGCACCGTTCGAAAATTGCTGATGAACGGCGCGAAGGTGCGGCTCTAAAGAACCCATCGCTTTCATCTTGACAGTTTCACTGCGATGAAGTAGAACAAGTTTTAGAACTTCGTTGTTTATTTCTAGGCCGTCGCGATGCTGGATCTGGCCGATTCCGGTGGCGAGGGTGCCGTGACCGAGCTGCAAAACGAATTCGGCAAAGATCGGGTGATGTTTATTGGCTGCGACGTCTCGAAATCGGACGATCTGAAAGGTAAACATAATTCTTGACCGAATAGTGATTCGGATTCTCTGGTATCATGTGCCTATTCGATTCCAGAAGCGTTCAAGAATGTGATAGACACCTTCGACGGCTTGGACATTGTCTTCAACAATGCCGGAGTCATGGACGATGCCGATTGGGAGCCAATGATCGATACCAATGTCGTAAGTTATCATTTCATTTACATATGAAATTACAGTTTTGCACTAGACACACTTTTTGCTAGTCCTATTCCTCCCTGGATATATGCCGAGATGATTTACCGCCAGATCTTCGTGCGCCAGAATTATGCGCGACCATTACGACAATCGTATTTCATTTTGCCGCCAGAAAGGCGTTATTCGCGGGACGATACTAGCACTAAATCATATGGCGAGATTCAAAGGCGGAAGCGGCGGTACCGTGGTAAACATGTCATCAATAACCGGTCTCCAGAGTACCCCGCTCGCGCCGATCTTCAGCGCGACGACTCAAGCAGTGCTGGGCTTCACTGCGGGTGTAAAGGTAAAAAATTACCAAATTAAAATACACCTGGTTCAGCATCCTTTTAAGCACGTATCTGAACAATAATTTCTTTACTCTAGTATCACTATGAAAAGACAGGCGTGCGTATGTTGACAATATGCCCGGGTCTCACGGCGACGTCACTCGCCGCCAAGTTCATGGCCAGCAAGGCACATGCGATGGACATGGTCGATGACGAGTTTGCCGCCGAAGAAATGATCAAGTATCAAAAACAATCGTAAGTATGATTATTGTTTATTCCTCCCTCCTGAAGAATGATCTTATGGAAATCGACTATCTGTGTAGGCCCGAACACGTAGCCGCGGCGGTCATCGAGCTGATTGAGAAAGGTGAAAATGGGGCGATCTTTATAAGCGAAAACAATCAGCCTCCTTATGCCGTCCAGATTCCCGACTATGCGACGTTCAAGGTCCCAGAATAGATATGGGGAAATCGGCGATAAGTCCATCTGTCTTTCCTATCGTTTCAGAAGTTATTCTCATTAGAGTTACAAAAAGAAGAAAACAAAGGAAAATTGCGACAGCGTTATAATTGCATATCGTTATTGAAATTTATTATTATAAGAGAACAGGTATAATCATGTAGATAAGTATTTGAATTTATAAATTGATAGTGGTGATATGGTCCAATAAATAAGGAAAGTTCTACTAAAAACAATTTCGCGTTGTGGTGAAAAGTTTGCGCTGCGTAACCTTATTAGATAATAGATACTACTATCAGCCATAGTTTACGGAACGTGTCATGATATGGTAACTTGTTATTTTGTTACAAATTCTACGTGTCTCACCGGTCAGTTAGCTCGACTTTGCAATGCAACATGCCGCAGCCCAAGCAAGTCACTTAACAACCCTCGCCTTAAAGCTCGAAGTTCAGGTGATAGATTTTAATATAGTTGAAAGTACATAAAAGGCGTACAGGTGGTAGCGCTCGTTGTTATCCCGTAATATTAAATTCGATAACTGCTAACGGCTTAAGCCTATGTATCCAATGCAATAGTGTTCTAAAAACAGGTTAAATATTATTGTTATTGTAACTAGTACTCACTACACGGTTCAAGGGGTACTCTTAATATAGAATATCCTTGTTATTTATGTCCTTATTGTTGTTCATTAAATTGTGAAATCCTGGTAATTGCTGTCTATATTCTATATTGATCCCAGCCAATATTTCTTAAGAACACATTAACTTACAGCATGAATTTACACGTTCTCACACGTTTTTCTATATCATCTTCCACGATTTACTTTTTTGCCAAACCGGTCAAAAGGCTTCATCTCGCCTAAAAATGGAAGCGAAAAAGAGTTGCGTAAACTGAAAGAGCAACGTGTTACGTAAAACTTTACATGAAAAGATAAGGATCAGGCGAATATCCTTAGATCCTATTTAATCTTGAACCCAAAAAAGATTAATTAATCAAGTGTAACATTAACGAGCGTGGTAAAGTCTGATAAACCACACGCATATCGGTGATTATAAGGCTGACGACTTGCAAAAATTCGCAGCGCAACAACTAAATGACACTAAAGCGTTTTTCGAATCGTGATTAAAAACCTACCAGAAAAAAGTGCGTACTCGGTTCAAAGACAAAACAAAAAATTAAAACTAATGTAATTATAAAAAATTTAAGTAAAAGAATATAATGGAGAATGATTAATTATAGGCATGGATCCAAGAGAGGTTCCAACAGCAAGATACCCAATATGAATATCCTTATTCGCCCCTTCTTCCAAAAATTCCGACTAAACCGACTTGCCCAATTCGCTACGCCGAAATAGCATGCAAAGCCTAGGAATCCTCTCATATCCTTCTTTTTCTGCGCGGCAAGCGTATTTAAGATTCGGCCACGCGAGAACCGTGTATGCACATTAGCCAGTGGCACGCTTACGTCTTTTGATCATTGCGTAACTTTGATATGATTTTGTCTTATCCTTATCGGTCGAAGTAACTATATAAGGTGCCCATGCCTGGCTAAATTTATTGAGCGCTAGAATATCGTCTACATTGACATCTCCGACGAAGAACAGAGAGAAGTATGTGATCGGCTCGTGAAGAAGTGAAAGTTCTCGGTAAAAATAAAGTTTAATAAAATTTGTAACTTACGTGTGTCTACTTTAGATCATGGACCAAATTAAGGACAAGAATGTTATGATCACCGGTGCTGCCCGCGGTCTCGGCTACAAGTACGCTGAGTTCATCCTCCGAAATGGTGCTAAGGTATGTGTAAAATATTTTTTTTAAATAGTCTTTTGAGTTTGACAGTTTTTGACTGCTTACAGTGCGTTGCTCTTATTGACCTGAGCACATCTCCGGGACAAAAAAGTGCCGAAACCCTGGAACAAGAGTTCGGCAAAGGAAAAGCCATTTTCTTCCCGTGCGATATGACCAAGCAGGATCAAGTTAAAGGTACGCTACATTGCACCATTCGACTAAAATTTATTGCAAAAATCGTACTTCAGCGCACTTAAAAATCTGTTTTGATTATAGAAATCTTTAAGAAAGTTGTGGAGAAACTGAATGGCCTGGACATCCTTATCAATAATGCCGGTATGTTGAACGAATCGAAGATGGAGTTGACCATCGATCTCAATACTGTAAGTACCAATAACAACTACTTTGTACTATCTTACAAAAATAAATCACTAAACGAAGAATTCTTGTTGTTTAGACCAGCCTGATATTCGCAACCTTAACTGCCATGGATTACATGGGTAAGCACAAAGGTGGTAATGGTGGTACGATCGTGAACATCGCTTCCATCCTAGGACTGATGCCACTCGCTGCTATTCCTGTCTACACAGCCAGCAAATTCGCCGTTATTGGCTTCTGCCGGTCTATACAGGTAACAATTGATATGACTACTTCTTCAATATCCTGCATCCACGCAGTTGTATAAATTAAGAGAAAAAAAGGAAACGACTCAACAGTGTGACTCGTATAATGTTGTGCATGAATTGTAGACTCATTATTTTTTACGTCTGCTAACAGGAGTACTCTAAGAAGACTGGAATTCGCTTCTTGGTGATGTGCCCCGGTATCACCACTACACCGTTGGTGGATGCAGCACCCGAGAACGCATTCGAGCTTATCACTGCACAAAAAGTGAAGGAAGTTCTCGCCACCTTACCATTACAGAAGTAAGCCTGCCTTTTGAAACTCTGATACCTATTTTATCTGGTGGGTGAAATGTTTAATAATGGGATTTGTATTTTATCAGGACCGAAATAGTGGCACAGGCAATGGTCGACCTTATCCAGAAAGGTGAAAACGGAGCCGTTTGGGTCAGCGAAAACAGTCAAGCACCGTATGCCATCAAGTTCGAGCATTATTCCAAGCTTGCCGTACCAGTTTAAAGTTTAGTGACACGTCTAGTACCTTCGAATGTATTTACTACTAGATCCGAATATTTAATTGATCTACTCAAACATTCCGAATATTTGTAAATTGTTTTCATGCGTCCAATTCTGTAAAATCTGTAACTGAATATAAAGCTCATCATTTCAAAATACATAATCGTATATATTCTTCTTCCAAAATTCATAATAATCGCTAAGGCATTTCATTGTGTTGTTAAAGATGTATATCAACCTAATACAAGTAATATAAGGCGAATTTATAAAACTGCTCTCTCTGCAATAGCTCGATCTCGGGAGTGAAATCACTTAGCGCGATCTGCTTGTTTGCATGTCGGGGATGAGATAAGTGGAGGAGTGGCAACTCGAAAAGAGCAAGCGAGGCGAGAACCAGTGATTTTCGAGTTAGCATTGGAAAAGATCAGGGGGCAATGCCGATAGGCGATCGGGAGATGTGTGCACATGTCCCCCGCGAAACACATATCGGAAGAGGTTGGAGCGTCATGTAGACACGAGGGGTCGAAGATCGAGATACGAAAACAGTGGTACTCCTCGATATCGGAGCTAGCATGGGAGTGCTGCTCCGGATCCGAGCTCTGACCAGTGGCGATCAAGAACGAGGCATTACTGGCCGCCATCCTCGGATTTGGTGCTCTCGAACAATCGGCTTGCCCGCGAAAAAAAGACGACCAAGATAAGACACGCCAATCGCAATCCATCGGGTGCTCTCTCACAGGGCTAGCCGTCAATCCGCTGGTGATAACAATACCCCATAAGGCCTCCCGGAGATAGCTTCTTACCTTTCTAAGAAAGTGAAAACCTTCGAAAGAATGCAGCTTAAGGATAAGAGGGTCATAGTAACCGGAGGTTCCAGTGCTCTAGGCTACGCTTTCTGCAGAGAACTCCTCCGAAATGGCGCTTCCGTAAGTCATAATTCTAACACTAGTTGTGCTAGTAAATAATATATGCGTGCACCCCTTATCTCCGCATGATAAACTGGCCGTCTATCGGTTCGCTGAGCAGTTCTAAAGCCGAGTGGGGGATACAGCCATTTAAATCTGACTTTCCAGCTAACATAGTACCATATTACTAAACACTTATTTATATTCATCTGACATCTTAACGCAATTGACTTTAGACAATTGCTATTATTGACATCAAAGAGGAAGCAGGCTCAAATGTGGTGGAGACCCTGAACAGAGAATTTGGCCGGAGCCGTGCGATATATTTTCAGTGCGATGTGTCAAACAGTGCAGACTTCTGCGGTAAGATGATTCTACCGTAAATTTCACGAATGACCAAGTGAAATCGATCAGATACGGTTGATTAATGGAAATCTTTTGTTACAGCTACCTTTAAGAAAGCAATTAACACTATCGGTGGTATTGAAATCCTGATAAACAATGTGGCGGTGATCAACGAGTTGAATTTCTCCCAGGCAATCGATGTCAATGTGGTAAGGATTTATGTTATTGGTACCGTATTTACAGCAGAATGTCGACGCATGATTTGTAATTACAAAAGCGACTTGCTAAACCAGTGGTATTGCGTAAATTTCAGACGGCTGTGATCCGGTCAACCCTGCTCGGTATCGAACAAATGCAGAAAGACTTGGGTGGCAAGGGTGGTGCTATCGTGAACATTTCGTCTGTTGCCGGTCTGCGCTCGGTATCACATTTTCCGGTGTACTCTGCCACGAAGCACGCCGTGGTTAGCTTCAGTCGATCTTTTGCGGTGAGTGTTTGGAACGCATATCCACTGCAACCCCTTATCGTTTCTTGGGGGAGTGATAAGCGGGGTCGAGCGCCATGAAGCCAAGCCGGTCAAATATCATTTTGTAAATATTATTACATTCGATTAATTTGCGCGCGATGATCGTTTCAGCAACCGTACCACTACCAAAGGACAGGCGTAAGGATACTTGTCCTCTGCCCTGGATTCACGTCGGAGCCAACGACAGATCTGCCCGAGGGTGACGCTGCTCAGACGAATCAGCCACAAAAGTATACTTCGTTAATCTTTTAAAGTATTTCTTAACGATCACATGATTATACTTTATACTTATTGCAGAGTGGAGACAATTGCTCACGGTCTGGTCTACGTGCTGAGGTGCGCACAGAACGGAAGTGTATGGATTAGCGAAGATAGTAAACCGATCTATGAGATCCAAATGTCCGACACCTTACCGCAAAAAGTCGATGATTTCGCGTTCGACGATACTGAATAGAAGCTTAACACTAAACAAGAATACTTGTACATACATTAGAAACCATGAAGTCATTGGAATGTTGTATTGAAGATTAAATTAAAAATTAATTCAATAGAGCCATATTACATACGTTTGTCATCGGTCATACAAAAGTCGGAAGATAATACGGCCACGCTGGCACTCTGATCTTTCCGCCAAAAAATTCCTGTGTGGTACGCCCACATCTTTCGGTCTAATCTTGAAAGATAAGTCGCACGTAGCAAAACAAGGCAACCGGGATTACGATGTATGGTTCGATTTGAACTATATAGACGAAGGTGAGAATGACCTTTGTCCCCATGCAAGCATAGATCGGATAGAAATTATCTATCTTTATCAGAACCTGTCTTCACTCGGACGTTTTAGTTAGTGATTTGAAAGCCGTGGTGGCCCCGGATAAGAAGGAACCTTGCCCAATCACAGAACACCCCAATTTCGATATGTACAACAATCTCCCGCTGATATCCTGACCTATCGGCTTAACACTGTTTACTTCCATAGAGTAATATCAGGTTTTCACCGAAGTCCATTTGTGATTCATAACGCATGCATGTATCGGCTCAGGCCGCATTATGAAACGCGTGGAAAAAACCATCAATTAGCCGAATCAACAGCGTCAAAATTAATTATGGCATCACAACCAGCGCCACTGGGAGCGAAGTGCAAGGGTGTGGAATATTTAAAGTTTGCATTCAAATTTTTCCTATTCGCCGCCGATTCGTCGCGAGCCTCGAACGAAGTGCAAAAGAACCAGACAATAGCACGCGAGATGTAAATATTAGCTGTCACACACTTCAATATAGTAATGCTGTGTGTAACAGCTCGGTGGAAGCCGAGATAGGAACTTCCATATAGAAACGCCTGGTAAAATCAGGTCGTACGTGTGATAACCCACCAGCACGGAGACTAGTTTTTCTCAACGATCCTCACCGACTAACGAATTGAGCCATACGGGGAGCGACGTTGAAAAAAAGTGTTTATCATTTAGAAATGCGCAATTACTTCTAGGATATGCTGCCCAACGATTAAGTAAGCTCCAGTATCTATTCCACATACGTCAACAGATTTACCCGTATGTTGCCACTGCTTCTCGTGAACCAAACAAGTCACTAAGTATTGAAGGTCCTGTTTGTATTAATTAATATTTGATAGAATTCCTTCCTACTTGAAGGCTCAGAGGACAAATTAACATTATAGTAACAGTAACGCGCAATTCAGTGACGCGAACAATGGGAGATAACTGGTGAGAGTGAATAAAGATACAAATCATACGACACGTTTCATACATACGTATGTGCCACGCGATATTAATCGATCTTCCTCGTAATCGTAACGTTCATCGTATCGACAAAAGCTGAGGAGTTGTGTGACGTCGTAATTTTGCGAAATCAGCAACCTTCCTCGTGAAACCTCGGAATGCAACAATGTAACTTCATTAGGAAAAAGTGCTGGCTATGAAGATGAGCGTGACACACTACTACCAGTGCAATCGTTAGCGCGCGGAGTAAAGTTCAGCGCGAACCAATTCGCACCGGTTTTCAATATCATTTCTGGCGAACGCCTGGTTTCCCTCTGATTTATCGTGTGTAAGATGCGTCGGACGCTAAATGCACTTTTTCTCAGATAGCGGTGTCGGGAGCACGAGCTGTGCGCACGACCACCGGCTATCATCCCCATATGCCACACGACTCTATGTAAATCATCTTTTTCCAAGGAAACTATCGCATATACTTCACTTTCCTCAGCGAGAGGAATGGGAGTGGAAAGGCCATAGTTATCCGGCGGCAAGTCGCAATAGTCTTGTGACTTCGTGTTCACTTTTTAGCAATAAAACTAAATAAAAATTAATGCCCTCTTACCAGTTCAAGTTTTTAATGAAACACTAATGAAATACAGATTTCTTTCGACCATCACTGTACGAGCATTGTAAAGTTCGGCCAAGATACAAAAAATGCACCAGTTTATCCTCTTCCTTATCGCAAAGTTAACACTCGAAGCATTTCGCATGTAGAATGTTTGTAGATTTATCAGCGCGTAAGATCGCTTCCGTACTCTACATCGACATGGTGCGATCTGATGTCACACTTCGGTGACCTATTGTGCAAGTTTTCGCTTGATCTGGGGCTTCTGCGAAAGTCCATGTTAAATTAGCCCGTCAGAAAAGAAGATCTAGAAGCTGGGGATCCCGGTTTCCATGGATATATCAAGTAATCGGGACATGCAGATCAGCAGAAGGCCAGTGTGCGTGTTTCAAAAAATTCGATCCACGGAAACGATCAATCATCGTCAGTACGAGTCACTCCATTGCTCATCAAAATCTACAGTATTTCGAGTGACAGATCGCCGATAACGCATACAGCGTAAAATTTTTTCGATGGTCCTGGCGTTCGACAAAGACTGAAAGAAAGAGAGAGAGAGAGAGTGTGTGTTGTGTAGTATCAGCGCGCGCCAAGAGTCTGATGAGAGCCACACTCTTGATTAATTGTCAGAGGGATAGGGTTAATTAGAGGCATTATCGATGAAAAGCGGCAAACGAGAGGCCATTCTTCGAGATCCGTCTTCGGACGAACAAGCGAGAAAAGGATGGGAGGAAAGTGGAGAAAGATAAAGCTAACCAGGCGACGGTGGTACGTGCGCCTTATCCATCCTCGACCATCCGTGGATCCCCCGCCCCGACGAAAATCGAAGAGGCGTCTCGCCGCCTCTATCGTACGGCCGCGATCTGACGTGACGTCTCGACGCTTATTACCTATAAATACCATTGCCAAACCGCTACTCGAATTCAGTGCGTGCGCCAAGTCTCAACTGCGAAGCACTATTCGCTCTGAACTCACACGTTTTCTTGTAGTGACGCTAACAACACTCTTCATACAATGGGTACGTTGAATCGCGTGCTGCGCGTACAGTGATGCATCCATGCAAATACAATCATCAAGTGACACAAGAATATATTTAATAACTGTAACTCGCAATCGAGGAACCATCCCCCTTTCCGCTGAAGCTAGGGATACCCGGAGCAAGACACGTCACTTGCCTCTCCCTTAACGACTGAACTCTTTCCAACATGTGAAATAGACGCTAACGGACGTCCTGCTACTTTTGCAGAGTACAAGGATCGCCATAGACGCAGACGATCTTCAGCATCCGAGAGGGCAAAGGAAATTGAAGAGATAAATGGTGTGGTTTCGGGGAAGAATGTGTTAATAACCGGAGGCGCGTCTGGTTTGGGATACGCTTTCATGAACCACTTCTTGAAGCATGGAATAAATGTAAATACCTATAACAAGACAACAATCGAAGTATCCGATAAGTGAAAAATGCACAATGTACCTCGTTGTTACAGAAAATCACTATACTAGATATTGATGAAGAGAATGGGAAAAAAATTGAAGCGGGTGTCGAAAAAACTCTCGGGGAAAAGAAAGTTTACTTTATACCCGTCGATGTGGCGAATACGAAAAAATTGTCCGGTAAGATTTCAATCTTACTGAAAGAAATATCCGATTAGAATATGAATTTCATGTGTTTTATATTTTATGCTGCAGAGGCATTTGCGCAAGCATCTGTAGCAATGGGCTGCATTGATATCGTAGTTAACAATGCGGGGATTCTGGACGAACGCAGGTGGGAGAGAGAAATAGCCGTAAACATTGTAAGTTTGTTATAAACTATCTCTACCAGTATTCATCCGACAGGTTCACTCTTGGTACAGATTAGTTAACAGATCGAGTACTGTGTGTGTAATTGTTATACACTCTGACAACACTTACAGGGTGGAATGGTATCTACAGCAATGCTAGCGGTACTTCACATGAGTAAAGAGAATAATGGACACGGCGGTATCTTGGTGAATATAAGCCAACACATAGATATTAAGAACACAGCACAACTCCCGGTATACACTGCTACCAAACATGCCGTAATCGGTCTCTCGCAATCGCTGGCGGTAAGTTGTACGACGATTAATGGTTGTTCAATAGGTGTTCTAATTGTAGTATAAGTCAATAGATACATCCACTTCCCCTTTTATTAGATGACCGACAAATATATTTCGCTATTTATACAAATACATTTCAGGATCCTTATCATTACGAGAAGAGCGGCATTCGCGTTCTGACCCTCTGCCCCGGACTGACGGAGACGGCCCTCACAGTAAACAGCCCGAATAGACTGCTCTCGCGAGTTATGAAGGCAGACTTCGTGAAGAATCTCGAGCGCGTATCGATCCAAACGTAAGTGGTCTTCACACATTATCTAACAGACACACACTACCGGCGGCGGACGGATATGCGGATGCGTGAGAAGATTTGCTTGGACTGTTATTTCTTGTTTGCACATAATAGGCCGTACGTAGTGGCTCAAGGTCTAATGACGATACTGAGATTCGGAGAATCAGGCAGCATCTGGGTCGTTGAGAGCGGGTGCAGTCCGTACGAAGTCTACGTGCCGAATCATCGCACTCTGCGCCGACTTTACAAGAACAACTTCACGATCAACGAAACCTCGAAGGTCGTGACAGGTCGTCCGATAAGAGAGGTCTGCGACAACTCGAGAACAGGTCTAATGAGCTGCGCTTGACAGAACGAGGGCGCATTCTCTCGGGCATGATCTTCCGCGTTCTCCGCGAGCGCAAAGGGCTTCGAGTCATTCCACGGGGCATTATGCCTGTGAATCGTGGGAAACGAGAGTTCCTGAACTATTCTCGTTTCTGCGATAGGGCGTGGAACAGTCTGTCTCCGACTTTATGATTCTCCGGTCGGACACGGGTCGCAAGAAATTCGTCGGCTCGATCGAGTTCGTAGGCGTATGGTTCCGCAGGCACGCTTTCGTCACAAACGCGTGCATTTCTGCATCTTGTACATAAATCAACAATCACTGCATTCTTATAAACTTGTATGTTCATACTGGAAGTAATTACATGCATTTATCTCTGTTTTTGTATGATTGCGTTTGTTTTATTTTTAAATCACTGTTCACCGTCGAATTACAAGTAACCTTCGCCAAAGATTATCCGCACTAAGAAACAATACTTGAGTAGTAATCTACGCCGAATCAATCGTAATCAGTATGATTGGCAGGCTAAAAAGTACAACGAATCGTATTTGATCATTCCAGTATTATTCAGAATTGGGAATCATAATATCCGCTGTACAAAACAAAAATTTCTCCTCGGAAAATTGCACGCGCCAAGTCTTGCTGACAAAGCGCAATGCATGAAACTTAAAAGTTATATTTTTCTTTCCCCCAGATTCCTTCCTATTTCCTTATCTTATTCATATATGCTTTTTTATTTTATTTTCCATGTTACTGATAGTTTATGGAGGTTTCGACTTACATGTAACTAAATCTCATGTTATGTATGTATATATATTTGTATACGCGTGGGACTCCATACGAGCCATAGAAAAATAACAGTCGCAAATAATATACTTATTTTGCCTTTTTTGCGTCTTATATTTTTAAGGGTATTATCATGCTTTAAAGTCTTACTCCCGTAACGCCACAGGCAATCGACGCAGGGCGTCCTCGTACACCGCACGAATCTTCGAGAGTCGAAGCTATTAAACGCAGTCGAACTATAATACCAAATCATTCGCTCCTCATTTTCACTTTTCCCTAGCACACCACGTTCAATATCTCAAAAACATTAGTCAGAATCGGTGTACGATTCGGCTTCGTGCGCATACATCTATGAACCTTACAAAATCAATTTTTATTACTCACGGAGGAACAATTGATCGTTCCTGTTCGGAAATCAAAACCCCCTAGTAAATATATGAGTAAAATAATTATATCACCTTAATTCGCTTATACGGTCATCATCTTAAATAAATAAAGTTTTGACTGTTTGAAATAACAATAATATATTGTCCTACTCTATTTGCAATTGAACGCGTGTTTCCTCTCTTCTACGCTCACTCGTGTTCCATGAATTTGAATAGAGTGGTAATCAGCTGAGCTGTTACACGTGCCGTACTTTACTGAATTCGGTAGATGCAATATAGTGATTTCCTTGCTGTCCCTCGAAACTGTGTTAGTGTACACAAATTTATATGAGATTCTCATCGCCCTTTTTTCGTGAGTGTTGTACATTTATCGAGTCGATGATACTAATTTCAGTAATCATGATTGACAATTTAAAATAGTTTAACCTCCCACTTATTCTGCAAATATATCTACTGTCCGGCATGTTATACTTCTTACGTTCATAAGCTTTCGATGAATCCTCATTCATAGGACGTGGTAGCTCTGAATATCGAGTTTCCAAAATTAACTACTTATTAGTAAGATTCACATTTATTTGTCGAGAAAGTAAACGCAGGATTTGCAAAGCATCGATCAATTTTCTACAGGACTCCTGCGTGGCAATACAAAAACCCACGATAAAGTTCTATCAAAGAACTTTCATGTTTCAAATCATTGAATCCTTTGTGAACTCGAATTCAAATCAGTCCATAAGGGCAGAGCACGTATCGTAAAAGTCTTAATCTACAGTGAATACTTATACATAATAGCGCGTTGTTCATCCTGGCATATGTAACGTCTTACGCTGTGCCAGTCACAAGACGACTATTTTGCTGTGATTGAGAAGCCGGTTGTTCGTTGGTCGTGCGATTTTGGTTACCCGCGTTGCTTTGTGGTGGATTACCGGGTTTGCGTGGTGCGCCCCTGGTACCTCTGTAACCACCTCGGAAACCGGGTCCGCCATTAGGGCCACCTCGATACATACCACCACCCATTCCACGATTGTAAAAACCGCGACCCCGGAACCCGACTCGTCTCGTAGAAACTGCACCAAATGTTTCGGAGTTCAGTTTGCGCTCTGTCCTCCAGTCGGTGCGCTGGAACCGTCTATAAACATAACAAGATTGCATACTCATTATTTCATCACGTACTGTGCCTCATATCATCTTGGATCTTAAATTGATAATGCTACATACCCTTTACTCCTCTCAACAGCTTCACAACTAATGTTGTCAAAGAAAGATTTCGACTTATCGTAATGAACAACTTCCGGCTCTTCCTCGGGCTCTCCTTCGCCCGCGCCAGTTTCATTACCACTGTCATCTTTCTTCTCATTATCAGCTCCACTATCAATCTTCGTTTTCGCTAATTGAGACCTGTAATATACACGTACGGTTTTATTTTCGAAGAGCTTTTTCTCCATCTGTCCACGAAAACTAATTATTATGACTGTCGATACGACGCGTAAGTAAAGAAAACATAAATGGTAATCTTTACTTTAAAATCGCATTGCGTTATTCTTGCATGGTATCCACATCTGCCATTTTAAAAGTACATAAAATGGACCCGGCACAGCCATGCGAAGCATTCTAATATCCAATTTAAAGAGTGCACACACCTCAGTTCCTCGAACTCAGTATTAGCTTGTTCGAAATCGTAGTCAATATCGAATTTCAAAGTATTCTTGGGCTTGGCACCAGTGTTTCCAGGTGGGTTCATAGGTCGGAAACCACCGCGTCCTCCTCGTCCCCTTCCCCGAATATTACCGCGATTTATCCATCCACCGCGATTACCTCTGCTGCCTTGAGAGTGGCCAAGTTGTCCCTGCATCTGACCATCCTGCTTCATCATATCCCGTTTTCCTTCATTATACTGAGACATGCTAGCCCCTGTTGGTTTTCCACCAACGTGCCTGAAGAAACCATAAAGAAAACAGGATATGCATATTATATTCCTATTGTACACTCACATGCACCATCCTATTTTAATAATGTTCATTACCCATCATGGTCACGACGATTCATTTGCATAGTTCTCATATTCGTCTTGTCGCCTAACTTCCCAATTCCACTGCTCTGCTGTTGTTGTTGCTGCTGCTGATGCCCTACCTGAATACCTTGTTCCATAGTCGGACTTTTCCTCGTCAACAAGGATGAAGTCGGAGTTGTTGATCGCGATCCACCACTAATTAGATCTAATACACCTAGTTATAGTAAAATAATACATTACTGAATATCAGAACATTTTCACACATTTGTATGTATTCATAGGCCAGGCGCATTAGCATCGCATAAATTTCTAATCATATCCTGAGGTAACATAAGAGCTTGATAGGACAATAATCTGTCAGGTTTATACATTTTCAATGCATTCAAGCTCAACTGTTTTTGCTATAATGATAGATGTTATGGCAATCTATCTTGATTGTGTTTTACATAGCTAGATTGGCTGAATTGCTAGTTCTAGTTCTACAGCCATAATAGATTGTTGCACTCATTTTAATTATTTAACATAGCATGAGCCTTACATAAAACAAATTATAATTTGAGTTAGCCTTAAATGTAGCTGAAAAGCGAAGTTAAGAACATAGCAGGACAGGCAGTCAATGGGAAAGCGCATGCATGTCTTAAGAACAGCATAGAACAAGAATTATCATTGCTTGGAAAATGAAATACAGAACTTTTAGAAAAAAGTAGAAGTTTGGTAATACATACCAGTAATTAAAACATGGTAATTTTCATGCACTTAAAAGAATAATAAGCCTTTATATTATATACATACTGTATGAGAGAATAAGCATAAGTCATTTGCATGATTGCAAAAAGCAAGACTTAACAAGCATTACCAAAGAAGAAGCAGCAGGCATGCCATTGGCAAGGGATAGTTCATAGCAAAAACAGTTTACCATCATCCAGAGATAGGTCTTTTGGTAATGGGTCGACATTGTCCGTTGGTCGTGAGTTTGGGATATTGATGGCATTGGGTTCAGCAGTGCCCAAGCTCAACTCACTTGGCTGTTTATTTATTGGTCCACGTGGATCTCTACTAGCTGGTGGCATTCCCATGACTGGACCCATTGTACCCATAGTCATACCATACGGAGCCCCATACTGACCAGCTATGGGGCCCATTTGGCCCATCATTGGGTGACCATAACTAGGCTGCTGTTGGTATGACTGTTGTCCCATTGAAGGTTGTACTGTCATCTATACATAAATATTGATTAATAAAACGAAATCCTCCTATTAGATACAATTTTCTCATCTATGTGCCATACCTGTACAATTGCAGGATCATTTGGAATACAGCTGACATTGTTGACAACTCTGATATCTTTAATGTCAGAGCCACGGAATAAAATATATTCGTACACTTGATTCTGTGGGGCAACAGGAAGTTGAGTCTCCCTATCTTCCGTTCCGAAGGACCGCACTAAATTGTTAAAAAAAAATAACAATTGTAATGGCAATATCTGTGTTTAATGTTGCAAATAACAACGGCAAAAAAGAATCTAGATTGTATTCGCGGGGCGAGAATTATAATATCGTAACAGCCTATCTTGTATATGATTATTTAAAAATAATTATTGCATTATTGTTGAAACGGTGGCGCATCGATTCGAAACGTTCAAATTCAACGATCCATGAGATTAGTTTTACAATGTGCTGGAAGGAACAAGGGCACACTATAGATGTAAACAAAGCAAGAAAGAGACATAAACATAGAATACAAAGGTATTATCGGTCATGCTTCGGTAATTCCGATTTAAATTCTTAAAAGACGCCTATCACAATTATATTTAACCTATTATCGCGAATATAATTCCGGTATTTAAAATAAGACTGATTCAAATCCTAATACGAAAATTTCGGTTAGAAGCCATCATAGCTCCGGACAATAGAAATTTTCGGGGCTATCGTACAGGCTCTGAAATTTTGAAAATGCGAAGCTGCTGGGGTAGCAGCTTATGTGGCACATACGCCACTCGAAATTTTCTTGTCTTGTGCCGAATGAGAGGCTGTTTCTCATTGCATAACGCGATATGCTCCCTGAATTAAATTCTTGCAGATTTAGCATACATGCAAGGATCGCAAAAGGGCAGTAAAGCCCCGAGATATTATTCGAAAATTTCAACCCCAAGGATTAGTAAGAAACACCCGTTATAAGTGACGGGTGACCCCGGTTGTTTTGTATCGAAACTCTACCGGACAAATCATATAACGAACATTTTCAAAATGTTTGAAATATAATGTGTGTGGACTAGAATTCGGCTTTGCCGGAAAATTGTCCTGAGCAAATTTTCGCAGGCGAAGCCAAGCGTAGGGGGGCTTTGCCCGCAGATGCTCCGAAAACGAAACAACCGGGAAATGATGCAGCGGCGAAACTGGTTTTGGGAACCATCTTGATTTCAGACTCACCATTGGCGAGAGCGATCGTGCACTCTTGTGGATCGACGGTAAATAGACGGCCTTCGTAACGAATATCCGCCTTCGATATCAAACTGATCTTGGAGCCCAATTCTGGCATTCCTCCGCTCATCTTGAATCGTTTTCTTCGGCACGGTGATTGATGCGATATTACAGGATTCACGATACCATCTGACGAATCCACCAGCTGACACCAATGGTCGACAGTGAACTGCCAATTCTACCAACAGTATTGACGCATGCGCCACACCCGTGCTATGAGAAATTGGAGTCGGACGGCATTGGACAGTTAATGCAGTTCAAATGTGCAAAATTCGATATTTAGAAAAATATGGAAAAAAAGCTGAGGAATAACTCAAAAATATAGATATGACGCAGTTAACTTTTGTAGACCGACTTTAAACAATCTTAGCACCCCTTCTTCACGCATCCTACTATTATATGTACCTTTTCCTGGCGAATAACGTATTGTAATAAATTTATAAAATCTCAGTAAGCTGAGGCAAATTTTGTGTCATTATTTATCGATATATTCGTTGTATAAGATTAAATTTAAGTTATTACAGAATATCGTATTGTCTTTACTTTAAATATATAGGAATTGGTCTCATCATATTGGTAAGCTTGGACAAGTCAACTTGTCCGCACAATTGTGTAAGTCGTGTCTTCCTTTATTTGGCTCTTTGGCTATTTTGCAGATACCATTCGTGAACAGTTGCGACGAAATCGGCATACAATTTTGGTGTGAACTTAAGGATTTATTGATTTAAACGAGTTTATTTATTTAGACGCCCAACTGACCCTAGTGCTCTTTGCACAGTGCACCTCTGGCCAACATGGCGGCTTCGTTGGGTCGAATTTGTAAATCAAGTCTTTTGAAACCAAATTATGGAACATTATTCAATCAGGTATTAATTACAACATGATTACACCATTTAGAGTATGATCGATAATTATGCATATGATTTTGGCCGCTTATCATTCCATTTCTCTTATAATATTGACGTTCCCGACGTCCCCTGAAGGATCTTGTGGAACTGGGCAAGTTGTCGGCTGCTATGACATTTTTCTTACGGACGCATTACATTTAAGACGGATACTCTTTTATTCATTATGTTCAGCTATTTGGATGAAGATACTTGCACACTCGATTAGTTTTTATGATGTTTTATCTGATGTTATGTAATAGTGATCTCTTCAGAAAATTTTGATGCTGCCATGGTTAAACATGCGTGAAAACTGCGCGAACAAAATTACAACATGTTCGATAAGTGCTCGATTTCACTTGCTGCATAATTGTCGCTTAACTACCTAGTTTCATGCGTTAAACATATTATATGGTAGAATTGACATACTCTAGTTGCGAGTTTAACCAGATTCAATTTCTTCAAATGCTTTTATCATCTGGCAGGCCAAAGTCATTCAAATATGTATATAACTGAGCATGCTATATTTAATAAAATTGAAACAAGTGTCTCTAGTATGTATTTCTTGTGATATAATAAAATTTATCAAAATGTTAGTAATATCTATAAGGTCATATATATGTTCTTGTATATAAATCTGTATTTTAGAAGGTGAACAAATTTTCAACATCAAGAGAATGGTCTATGGGTAAAAAAGCGGTATGTTATCTAATCAATTATTTTATCGGGTAGTTTCTGATAGGTTCATTCAAAGATTTATATTGATTTTAGCTGTTAACATGCTTGGGTGCAACTGTTGGTGGTGCCGGTACATTGTTATATGCATTGGACAAATCTGTCAGTGCCGATGACCTTGGGGCACATGCGCCAACTTATAATTGGAGTTTTTATGGGTGGATAAACTCTTTAGACCATGCCAGGTAAATATAGGACTATGCTGTAATATACAAGGGCTAATCTGTAGCAATAATTAACTGTGTATTTATGTTTCAGTATGAGACGAGGATGGGAGGTCTATAAGAATGTATGTTCAGCATGCCATAGTTTACAATATGTATCATACCGTCAACTTGTGGGTGTAACTCACACTGAAGACGAAGCTAAAAATCTTGCAGAAGAAGTACAGGTAATATTCACTTTCTGGATTTCTTATACCATGACATATACTATATTCATGAAATGTTTATTGTATTCAATGTCAACTTATGCTGTACATATATATATATATATATATATATACTCTATATTATTACATAGGTTCAAGATGGTCCGGATGAGACAGGAGCTATGTTTATGCGACCAGGAAAATTATCTGACACTGTACCATCACCCTATCCTAACGAAGAAGCTGCCAGACATGCCAATAATGGCGCTAATCCACCTGATCTTTCATACATCGTCAATGCTAGGCACAATGGAGAGGTATATATTGTTATTTGCAATTAGTTTTAGTTACTTTAATATTAATTACTTGAGAGTAATGACTGTTATTATTTCAACCTAGAATTACGTATTCTCGTTGTTAACGGGCTATTGTGACCCACCCGCTGGTATTCATCTACAAGAAGGTCAATACTTCAATCCATACTTCGCTGGTGGTGCCATTGGTATGGGTCAAGTCATTTACGACGAAGTCCTAGAATTTGAAGATGGCACACCAGCTAGCGCTTCTCAAATAGCAAAGGACATTACCACATTCCTTATGTGGACATCAAATCATGAATTCGATGAAAGAAAACGAATGACGATCAAGGTGGGTACACAAAACATTTAGGTGGATGCAGAATTTTGAGAACATAGGGCAAGCCATGCATTACTATATTACGTCCTTTATTTGCAGGCACTTGGTGTTACGTCGATATTAATTGCCATTGTGTATTACATGAAGAGGCAGAGGTTCTCTACTCTAAAATCTACTAAACTTATGTTCATCCCTAAGAATAAGAAGTAGTAATGATGCCTTGGCACAACATCATTCGACTATTAGCTCAGAGAAATTCGAACGACGATGATAGACTTGTGTCGAAGAGTAGTTGTTTCAATCAAGTATTGTGTTTGAAATGCGGGAACTTTGGAAACAGGACCTCGCCTAATGCGGAACATGTGTTGTGACCGTCATCGATGCAATAAAGTCGAACAGCTTGTACATAATTACGATCAGTAATGTCATCGTCCGATTTAAATAAATTGTTAAACTTAATGATTCATGTGTTTATTCTGTCGCTAGGATACACAACATAACTTAATTGAGAGGCCTCTCACTAATTTCCAATCAACATGACAATTCCTATTGACATCTTTTTTTTATTAGTGAAGGGGATAACTCTGTCCTGCAAGAATAGTGTTGACACTTGGAATATACCTTTAGTAGTGCACATAAGAGGAACAAAGCAATAATTATCTCTTATTTCTAAAGAAATCATTTTATTCTTCTCAAGCTTGACTTCATCGACATAGAGTAATAACTATTTAATATTTTTAATAGTATGAATTGAATTACACTATTACAATGTTTATAGTGTAATACCGAAATGCGAAGCAGATGAAGAGTATGTGGTGTTTCCGGTAGTCAAAAATTTCGTTACATTATAAGACGAACGTGGAGTCACTTTCAAATCTCATACTTTGGCTTAGATTTACTTTAAACAAATGAACAGATGGTGTGCTACAGCTCAAATAACAAAATTCCAGAAATTATATTACGATTCAAATAACTTACAAGTATATTTTTCCTTCTAGAATGTAACATAATTATGAAAAACCTCCGCTGACACATAATTACACGAAACAGGATGGTCCGTGGCAATTCACAAAAAAATTATCCTAGCGCAACAAACCCGATTTTCTAATGATTAAAAAGCTATTTGCGATACTTTGGGTGTGTAATAGGAATTAAGTATGTTCTTGCTAATACACCAAGTATGAAGCTTAGATGAAAGATTACTCTTTACTCGCGTATTTTATTACTTGAATAATAAACTTTCGATACATTGCTATTACATAAATATTGGAATGAAAAACAGCGTATTTTCAATGCAAGGCTTCATATGTGATGTATCCATTGATGTAGCGCTATTCCATTTATCGTTTATACTAATGCAAATCAAATTACTGGTTACTAGATGTTTAATTGTAACACAAATATTTATCAATGAAATATTTTCTGTTGTTTCGAATAAGAGGCCGTTTGTGGACGATGTCTCAACCAAATATATCATGCATGATATATGCTCACCTTTATGCTATTTGCACAAAAAGGCACATTATTACATCAAGTATTGATCTCAACAGCCTGTTTCTCGGTAAAATCTTGATAATAAGTAACAGAGAAAAGGTAAAGTAAGCTTTGACATAAATGGACATACACAAATACTATTGATGTTCTGATTGATCTAGAATAACAATTATTGAGACACCTCCATAGATCATGAAATGCCACTTATGCACAACAAAAATATTCACCAATTCTTATTACAGACATTTTTTTTTTGTTTAAAAAACTCTGAAGGCATAAGTTTTTCTTATTGATTATTACTTTTATTACACAGTTAGTGTTTCCAGTTTCAAGATTCAAAATATGACTTTTTGCTTTAGATCATGTTGACTCCAGAAGTTGAAACAGTATTTTCACAAGTAAAGGTGAGTCTAGGAATATTACTTTACTTGCAAAAGAGAATAATAGTCCACAACAAAATATTCAGATTCTCATAATGGTTTTGTATACAGGAAATATATTTGAATTGGTGTGTCGCAAAGGATATGTAACAGTAAGTTTCCACCATACTATGTATGGGTTGAAAACACTGATTCAACTTTCTAAGTTTTCCATCACCTTCTCTTACACAGGTGTTACTTCATAACATACATCTTCATTGGGCACCCTTTCAATATTATTTGGTACCTTTAGTTAATTTTGCCTCATGCTACTGCAAAAAGGAAGAGGTGTTGATTTCGTAGGTGGTTAGGCTAAAAAGTACTGCCCTCAGGCGGCTGAGACAGTTTCATATTTTCTTTGAGTGTCATCAAACGGCGAAGTTCCTGAAGAACTGTCTTAATTGTGTATTCTCTTTGCCATTTTGCAAGGACTGGTACACTGCGATTATCCACCTGAAACAAGTTTTTAAACAATTTATAAATTTATATAAAATGATATTGAAGATATATATAAAAAATGAGGACATACTGCGCCGGTAACACTGTTGATACAGTTCATATTAATCCTGCTTAAAAATCGTACACTAGGTGCATCATCCGGGTATCTCTGACCGCAATCAATTTTCAAACTATACATCCTATTTTCATATGGTGTCTGAAAGATGGAGTAGAATACATTTAGTTTCCATAATGTTAAATATTAAAAATAATAATTTGAGTGTTATAAGAGAAAAAGATATGTGCTAGTTAATCACAAAAGAAAAAAAACATTGCGAAAATTACTCTAGGTGGTCCAATTATCATTCCAGTCCAGTGTGTGAGAGTCACATCATCATCACTTTCCAGGCCCCAACTGATTGTGCCATCACCTACGCCTTTCTGCCCTTGTTCTAATTCCTCTAGCAGCCGAAAGTTTCGAGGCACAACTAAAAGTACAATATTCATCTCACTTTTGTTTCTCCGTAATTTTCCGCTCGGTAAAACATTGCAATGATAACTGTTTTTAGCCGCACATTACGCGCTGCCAGAAATCCTGCACGATGTAACCTTGTATGATCAGTGTAACTTTCCGTATCTCTCACTCTTTGATATTCGGGGTATTCGTAATTCACCAAGAAATTAATTGGACCGATATCATATAAAAAGTGGCGAATCATAAAAAAAAAGGTCGAAGGTACGTTCGCCGTGGCTGATCACTTATTATAAAGAATATATGACGGATGTACAATTTTGTCGCGAAGTCCTTTGCACAGACGTTCATTTTGCAAAAGCAAATTACGTTATTCGAAATCTTTCGGGCGGTGCACCCATTTCGCCCATAACTCTCGCTTTTCAAGCTGGTTCGCATCTTTGGCAAATGAAACAGACATAAAATACTTACCTACACCGGTAGCGGGTACCGCCATGATATCTTATTTTTATGGACCGCTGTATTTTTTCTAAAGAATCAGTCAGCAAGACCAGATTATCTGCTGGACGCAATTTCACCTCCGAACGCGTGACTTAACTGTATTGCGGATCTTTCATCACCCGGGACTAAGGCAAAGAAAATAGTCTCTAATATTCAAGTGATATCCACTTCGCGAAAATTCAGCCAACCTCGGTGAGGTTGCCTGTTTCCACGGACTACTACTTCTCTAGACGGGTTCACCACATTACAGGCATCGACACATCTACTACAGTTCCGTCGCCATGGTCTCGCACGTCATCACTTTGAGTACAGCCCACAGTATACTAGCTTTTCCTTCATTTGAACATTCTCCAAAATTGCATGTATGGTTCTAAATAATCAAGCCGTAGAATTGGAATCACGTGCATTCAATTAATATTATCGTGGGAAGTAAAAAAGTGTTTAGCGTAACGTTCCCTGAATTCGCGCGGCAACATTTGCTTATAGATCCGCGCAAATCTGCTAGAATAAATAATATTACGATATGGTATGTGATCCGAGAGATCCTGAAAGCGATTTGTCATGTGAATTATGAACAAAACACGATGACTTTAATTATATTATTGATTCGTGATTTAATTTCGTGTTTATATTCTTTGTTTAAAAGTGCAACTTGTTAATTTCGCTTGGGTATTCCACAAGAAGATGGCGACATAATAGACTGCGCCAAACCAGACGACACGTATCTATCAAAAGGACTCCTATTACTATTGGACTTATGTTCCTTCGTTGTGTAATTCTCTTCCAAACTAAATGTTTGTTAAAAAATACTTATGTATGAAATAAATTTTCGGGGACTTGGATTAGACACGTATTCAAGGGACTGGTAATTGAAGTCAGGATTGAAGAACCCGCAGCGGAAATTGACAATCGCGCCGCGGTGGCGGTTTCCAGGTTGAAGAAAGCTTCGGAAGAAATGGCGTTCGGAGTGGCAGAGGGGAGGAAGTCAGTAGTACCGCGCCGGCTGCGCAAGAGCAGCCCGCAAGGCAGATTTTCCAATAATGAACAACCCGTGGTAACTGTCAGTCCGCTCGTAGTGCATTTCGTTGACTCTCGCTGCGCACAGTGTGTTTCGGTGTGAATTGACAATGTGTAGTATGGTTAATTAAGAATACCAACGAGCGCGGATTACTCGAAGAGCACGGAGGACTCCTGCCACAGGACAGGTAGGGGATAAAGCAAGAATTAAGCGATTTTTTCACCCGTTTACCAACGAGGGAACTGCCCCGGGAGCGGAGTCGTGCGCTTCGTTTGACATACGAGCTGATACACCTACCGGAGGCTCCACCATAATAAACAAACGAACGCCATTGACCTTTGGTCGCGCATTCACGCTAATTTTCGTCCAGTTGCTCTGATTGATTCGTCGACACCCCCGTCGTTAGACTTCCCACCAAATTTCTTTTCATTCCGTTATTCTTCTGATAAAAAATGCCCGCATTATCACCGGAAAGGTGAAATACGAGCTGCCCTCAGCAACAAAGCACAGGTGATCGCTCTATAAAATGCTGGATTCCATGAAATTTGCGTGACCAAGCACACACGTTCAATTGAGTTCCCTTCTGATTGAACTTTTCATATTATGCTTTCTCACATCTTATTTTTACCAGTACCCAGTGGTGTTTACCAAACGCCATAGAGGTTCGCTTGACAACTAGTTTCACGCGATCAACCTTTCCGATAGCGACGAGAAATGAAATAAACTTTCACATATTTTTACACACTCTTACTTCCGAGAACATTACATTGAATGCCGCAAAAATTATAGCTCGGAGGGCGTATCCAGATATGTTGTGTACATGCAACTTCTAGTTAGAACTCAGGCGAATTCTACAAGCTAGCACAGATTAGTTGACTGTGAGTTTTACTGCGGCTTCAATGTACTCTGAGAATGAAAAGCGAGTTTCACGAAGTTTGGGGGGCAGAAATCTCAATTTAGCTCTCGCGTAAAATATACACGGTCGAAGTGTCATAAACCGAGCGAGATGCTTGACCACATCGCAGATTGGTGCACCATAGAGACAGCCGTTCAACCGCACAGCCACGGGCACAACCAATTGCAAAGGCTAGCTGACAAAACGATTATTTAGCCGCTGGCTATCGGTGTTGCCACGGTCAAGTTTCGGTAGCGTACCGAGCGCTCCGCACCAATACTCAACGACGGATCTTGAAAATAAGCTTGTACAGAGGCCGATCATTACCCCGAGGAAGAGTTACATCCTTTTGAATGAATTGTTCAGCAGCGGAGCGCGAAAAGGAGAGCGGAGAACGACGATGAAAGTAAAGGAATCACGGTAAGCAAGTCCTTCGGCCGGCCGAGCTCTGCGGGAATGACCGCTACGCTGCTTCAGGTGTATACCGTTATGAGCGCGATTAACTTGGCAAATATTCGATTCCGCCCGCTACCTTCCGCTTGCCTGGCAGCTGAACTCGACCCATAGGGTTTGATTAGTCGAATTCGTTGGAAACCGTTTTACTGGGACTCCCCTTCTCAGCTAGATCCCAGTTGAAAGGGATCTCCAACACTGTGGCATACACAGCTTGACAGTCCCATTCCGGAGAAGATACATGACCAGTTGGGACTTCTAAATCCAAGGTCCAATACTGGGATCGAAACCGCTGGCAACTGATAGTAACGACTTTTAGTCAAATTCCCGTGAGTGGAAGAGCACTGTTAATTAAGCATTCCTCATTACGTGGCGTCGGCGGCACGCGCTCTCCAGCATTGCGCTGCTAGAGCTTTCACCCAGCCTAACCAGCTGCTAAGCGCGCACGTCCACTTTGCAATACGGATTGACCGTTATCGTGGCGTGTTCGATAACATTATGCTACGAGCAGCGTTAATCGTCGGTACCCGATGCTCTCCAATCGAGTGGCTTCGAGGTCGCGCACCAAGGGACACGACTTTCACGAGACCGACCGGCTCTCCCGCCGTCCTCGCAGCACTCCCCGTAGTCGTCGTCGCCGTTTGTTGTACCTCAGCCGTTCATAGTGCGGCGGGTTTAACGGCACGAAACGAAATCTAAATCGATGGAGTTCGAGCACAGGATTTACTCGCTCACTGAACAATTATCCGGAGAATCTCAATATTGATTAGATTGTGACATCCTCCGATTCTTTCACGGCGAAGAATTTGCAGCAATTACGATCTGGCTAGTCCGGTTCCTTTGAATCTTACCATTTCTAGATAGCAAGCAGAACCGGAAAATAAGCCGGCATGTGATACCGGAGTAAGCTCGTTTATAAAAATAGACGAGCAGCATATAACGCCTTTGCAGCATCGTGTCCCATCAATCTAGGCTTAAGGTCGTAAGAGACAAAATGTAGTTGGGTACAATGCGGGCCACTGGATTCAAGCCATCTCACCGCTGAAATTTACGTTGCTCTTTATCAAAGCGCGAAGGAAGATCGCTTCTCCGTGCGCGCACAGATAGTAGCACGTGCTACTCTTCGTGGTCCTTTTATCTCTCTACACTTGGCTCGCATGGTGCATCCTCTTTCTTCGAGGATGCCAGGCGCATGTACACTTCCTTAGCTGAGATAATCCTAACGCGGCCAATACAGTTCCCTCGTTCCAACAGCACTATTTTCCAATCGGCTCTATTGAAGCGGAGTGGTCGAAGATTGCTTTCGTCCCGTGAATACTTAATGCCTTCGACCCACGCACCCGCTGTGAGAGAGATTCGTACGCGCGTGTCTGCTGGTATTTTCAGATGTGCGAAGTGGCCATGGGATTTGGCGTAATTAGGGACGCCCATCCGGTTCTTGCCGGTTGAGAGTTCAAAGGAAATCGCGCCTTACTCTACGGGATCAATTTTTAATCGACCTCCCACTGAACATACATGTTGAGCAGACTGACGCTCATAGTCGCTTTACGAGGTCAGTGATTACATTAATTAGAGGGAACGATTCGTGTTTCCCCGCAAGGGGCCAGTACACCCGGTGGCATGGCTTTCCGTGATTGTTTCGGGCCACTTAAACCCCTCCGCCCACACTCCCGCAGCTCTCGCTGCTCTCCCACATTGTACGCCAGAGGGACTAGCGAGAGACTCGCTACGCAAGTTGTCAAATAAAAAACTCACGAAAATAGCTGGAGGAGACGCGTCTTGTTATGCTTTCCGAAAACATGCCGTTCCACGGGACATTAGCTTCTCTGCTCCGCTACGGGGCGCTTGCCTTTCAATGCAAAGTGCTCCGTAGTATAAGTTGACTGTCCGCGTCGACTTATATTACGAGCAAGCATCCTCTCATGTCCCCGATCGTTCGGCCTGACTTACTTTTATTTCGAGCTCCCGAGATGCTGCCTACTAGACCCAGATTGCTAAGTGGGGGAGTAGTATCGAGTAGTACACTTTGGAATTGAAATGATTCGTTGTCCCAGTTGTCAGAGGTTCGTATACAATTAATAAAGAAGTGCTTCGTCGGGGATAGCATGTGACCCCGCGGCAACCTTATTTCCCACTGCAATACGGCCCCCCGGCGTATTCAACTTTTATTTGTGCCAGCTTTCCCGTGGTAGCATAGACGAGAACCCGTATGAATCTACACCCCGTAACCCGTGAAACTCCTCCGGCCGTTAACCGTGCAAACGCTTCCGCTGGATTCATGCCAGTTATTCGTCGAAAGTCGCGATTTACATGGTGACAGGGTGCGCGGACTCGAGCTTTCCTTTCGACCGGGCTTTCCTTTATGCCTCGGAGACTCCGCCGAGTCTATACGAATACCCCTCCTATAACTTCATACCCCGGAAAGAGGCAATTCATGCTGTTTGCCTTACTTCACCCGTCTCGTTGTTATCCACTCTCGTCGATAACTGCAACGAACTCCGGATTTTCATCTTCCATTCGGGCAAGCGGAAAAATCGGATCGAACAATCTGCCTTTGCAAATACAGAACTCTCGAATAACGAGGAGAGCCAGGACGATCCTTGAAATTGATTAATATACAGGTATCACTTTGCAGGCAGTTCGATGTGACAGGGAATGTCATCCACTTATTAATTCCGATTTAAAACGATTGGTGCCTCCATTGAGTTCGGTCTCATTAACTCACACCACGTTCGGGGGAAACGTGACGAGTACAGACTGTTCGTAGATTAAACGGTTTTACGGCAGCGATGGGGGAAAAAATTATGAAGAACGCATAAGGGCGATTGTCGATGAAAAACTCGGGAAAATCGATCGTCGGCCATTCCCGCGTTTCCATCCGCACCCCTGTCTCCAAGGGTGGCTGGCAACCCTCGGCGCTACTCGCCATGGCCATCCTTATTTTAGGAGCGCTCACCCTCGAAATAGTTAACGAGATTCATCGGCGTCCCCGGTTGGAAACAGGCTTTCTATAATATCTTCTTTCTCAGCGCCGCGCCGGGCCAGAGAAACTCGAGCCCCTGCTGCACTTCTCCTTTGACAAATCAATATTCACTTTCCCCCGTGAATTTCCATGCAAGTCCTGGAGACTGTCTCGATGGAGAGTGGCTTTCATTGTGCCACGGGACAAATTCACCTTGCATCAATGTCGCATGCTGATAAGAGACAGAATTGTAAAAGCTGTAACATATTTCCGGTCACCAGAAGCCTGGATTTTGTTTACTTTCAACCGTGCATTATTCCTTTTTCTCGGGATTTGGCCATTATTTATTGCCCACGAAAGTGACAATGCGATTTCCCCGATGCATTATACACCTGGGACATCCTTCTTTCTTTCCACGTGTCGGGCGATAACCTGTGGCACCGATAAAGAATCTGCCTAGCTTGAGTATGTATATCTTCAAACAACTGTCATCTTTCAAAGTCAGAAAAAGAGAGCGAGTAGTTGGTGGTAGAAAGAGGTGAGAATCGGCCGGTGTAAGTTACTTTCATTTTCACCGTGTCACCTGTGCCGGCAACAACGTGTTCTCACGAGCCGTGGCACGAGCCGTTTCGTGCGTTTCCTTAAAAGGTCGTTTCCATAGCGTGAAAAGGAAGGAGAGAACTGTGTGGTGTGTCCCGTGCTTGTAAGCTGCCGAGACGACGACGGCAAGGCTCGCGACGGCTTCATATTCTCCCAGTGTAAGCCGTACGTGTGCACAAATAGGTTGGCCCTGCTCATTAAGTATACGGGGAGAGAGGTAGAAAGCGTCGGTGGCTCGCGTGTACGTGCACCACGTTAGGAGAGTTAGGAGTTAGGGGACGCCCCCATCGGACTGGTAGTGCTATTGATTTTTTTCGCTCTGTCCCGTTGAATTATCGAGAGCTCTCTTATGTGGGCGATCCTGCTGGCACATTGTGGTGCCGGCCAAGAACCAGAGGGACACACACACTGGTGAGATTGAGAGAGAGAGGGAGAGAGGGTGGACATGCTAGCTAGCCAGATAAACTGATACGATAACTGGGTACTGCAATGTACCAGATAACACTAGCTCGTAATTGCCAGAAAAAAATCAACAAATCTCGGAAAAGCTCGTTGCCGTATAAAAAGAAAGATATTCTTGTGTGTCCTTCCTTGTAATACCACTCGCTCTACACATACCACCTTCAATCACTAAGTCGTGTGAATTCAGGTTGGAAACTGATAATGGGAAGACAGATTTGGACATTCGGAGGCTTCCCATCACCGCTTCCAGCTGGGAGTATCGATTCGATGCTTCCATAGTGAAATCGACGACGCGTGCTGGACATTCTCCACAGATGTTCGGGTATAATTGCAGACGGTTGGGAAAGCATTGTTGAGCGAAGTTCAGCGGGACCGTTCTCCCGGTCGGCGAAAGCACCCCGATTGCTTTCGAAGTCGCGACATTGTTCGACGTTGCATTTAAACGGTGTAGAGTTTGGTTCTAATAAGCGCGTATATAACAAAGTACCATGGAGTAGTAGATTAATCGAGCGACTCGCCTACGTAAGACCCATGGCACGCAGAGTATTTCTCACCTGCCCTCTTTTCGCATTGTCGCACCGCCTGGCGTACGGCGATATTGTTCGGTGAGACGGAACCAGCACTACCACCATTGCGTTGGTACAACGAGGGAACACTGTGTTCGTTATCACGTGCTAAGCCCAATGCATACTGCTCGAGATACGCTCTTGATACGAGCGTTGTTCCTACAACGTTACAGAAAGAAAAGTCGGGGCCATATTACAATCCAGCCATATTACAAGCTGCGGAGCTCTTGGAGTGTAATCGATCGAACGGTAACTGGAGTATTTTGACGACCATTCGCGCAACAAACTTGAAAAAGCCTTTTTCTCCAGGAGAGCCCTCGAAAGAGAGAACCGTCAGGGGTTTGTACCTCGCGATCCTGTACTTTAGGAGTGGTACTTGACTGGCTTGTACGAACGGTACAGTTTCATCGGCTGGTAGGGCAATAATCGCGTCGACAATGCGGCTATGCTCGTTCTCACTGCTACGAGGAAGGAGCGAGTCAGCTGGCATCTTCGATCCGTTCTCGGACCCCAGCAGTCTGCGCTGCTTCTGTTCCCCCGCAACAGAGCTCCTCTTTCAAGCATCGTCGTTTCTCACCCGTTGTTTGTCACGCGGACGTTTGCCTCCTCTTGAGAAGGGAAAACTCATACATCTATATATCGCTAATCATAATTCCTGGTAGCCGCTTTCACAGAGAAGTACCCGTCAATCTCTCGCGCTGCCTCGCGGCTCTATAGAACAGCTTGCTGTTCGGGGAACAACAACGGGAATGTGGGGAGCAGAGGCGAAATCCAATAACTAGTCGCAATCGCTTCGACTGGTATTTAAAGCACCTCACCCGAGGGAGAAAGAATAATCGCGGCGAGGCGTGACTGTCAAAAGGGTGTCGCGTCGGGACCGCATTGCCGAGCGAGAGCTGCAAATCAATTCTCGTCGACGACGCCGGGCGTGATCGCACTTCTGACAAGCTCGACTAAACACACACGCACCAGCTACCGCTGATGAAAACTCGTTTCTTAATCCCGTGAAAAAGGTCGATTGCGGTGTTCGACGTGCGTTAAGGAGCGCCGGTCTGCGGCTGGCAATGTAATAACCACATTGACAATAGCATACTCAAACTCCTGGTCCAGCTGGCCCCCGGCGTCGCTACCCTTCCCTCCCCTCTTTTTTCACCGGTTATTTACCACCTTCCTGCACTGCGGCCAGCCACCTAGGCTGCTGCTGATGCATCCGCACACTATGTGCGAGTGCACGCGCGCCCCTGCATAGAAGCCCAAGCGCAGCTAAGCACACATACATAAAACGCGTGCAGTCGCCTTCTTCCCTCCCTTTGGTAGGCTGGTAACACATGTTGCATGGAGTGCTCCATTGTCTCGCGTCTCGTCCCGTGCCGCTCATTCACATTATACCGAGAGAACACCGCCACGCCAGGGGACAGCCAACCTTCGCACGACAATTCTTGAATTTGTTGTCGACGACATTCCGTCGATTCTCGTGCCTGTCGTTGCCTGATACTACCAACAGCTGAGTCGTCTTACCCTGCGCACCATCACAATCACTAACAACACGCATATGTGTATATCCTACCATCCTCTGTCGTGGCCGGTAACACATGTTGCATCGTGTCTGGCCTATTGTCTCGTGTCGTATCACTCACTCGACAGACTCCCTGAGGTAGAGAGGAACACACACGCACATCCATGCATCCAGGTGTCTCCAACGGGTGACTGAAGAGTAAAGAGCGAATTTCACTCCGGCAATGTATGTATGCATGCCTGAGTCTCTCTCCCTCTTTCGCGCTCGATTGGTTCGCATGAAATATCATCTCGCGTCGCGACCACGTGCGCGCGACTTCGGCATCGCTGCTCCCACCGATAGAATCCCCATGAATTATGGATATTCCGATCGCCCAGGCCCTCAGCTCGTGCATCTCCCCTGAAAATTGGGCACGCGCCTACGGCGATTTGCACCGGGTGCAGTCTGCCATCCTACTATGTATTAACGACATGTGCTTCCTGATGAGTATCGGATAGTCGGTCGAACGAATACGCTCGCTTTGTGCTATCGGGTTGCAATGGACAATGCTGCGTGCCAGAACCACCCGAGGCACTTTACTCCAAAGGAGCTCAATTCCTGCTTAAAACTCCTTTTAAACCCTCATCTCGGTGAGTCAAGGCAATTTTCAAATCTTGGCTATCTAGAATGAAACGAGGAAAAGTTGGATATCGTTCCTGAATGTGTGATTAGGAAGTTCAATGAAGTAGCGACGGTGGTAGCGGTACACTTTTCGCTGCAGTTTAAACGAAAGAGTTAATTGTACTTGGGAGGAGCCATCGAGGAAAAGTTTTGCGAGCAGTGACGGGCGAGGTTTCTACGTGGAAAAACAGAGTTGCATAGGTGGTGCCGTTACACACAGTGCAGCACGGTTCGGGCTAGGAAAATAAAGTTGGGCGGACGGAGCGAGCTGTCGGGCTCACTTGCTCCGGTGCATGAGTTAATTAAGCCTCGTACCGTTAATACGTTCTAATTGCAACCCCGTCAACAATCCCGCGTAATCTCTGCTAGAACAAGAGGAAGGAGAGAAAAAGAGAGTCATTAGGAGATGGCTTTTCCTTTCACATGGTGTGGACTGCGACGACGGGAGCTCGGAAAGAACAGCAGCGAAAAGTGGTCGATGCGTTTGACGGAAGGAGTGAAATCGAAGGGAAATAAGGGCACGCGGTAGCCTCCTTGGGGAAATAAATAAAACATCAAGTATTTTCAAAGGGACTCGAGTGCCGTAAGTCATCACGGTGGAAAGCACCTTACAGGAGGTATGTACCTTATTTAAGACGACGAATTGAGATCCGAGAATGAAAGGAGCCTCGCTTCACGCAAATAAAAGACGAGGAATGAAGAACCTCGCGGCTCACAGCATTATAGCTCAAAGTCGACAACCACATTTCTTTCCCCTCTATAAAAGGGTGCTGCTCCAAATTTTATAGAACCCTAGCCCAGTTATCCATGCATTATGCAATTGCTTTAATGGATCCTTTGAATCGTTTATTGCCTCTTGTTAATCCTGTAAACTTCAACGGGCTACCTAATGAATGGATGATCATTCCGAACCACGCAACAAATTGTTCGAGTAAACAGAAGAGGATCAACGAAGCATTAGCTGTACTGGCATCGACAAACTATTGGACAACAGTACGATCGTATCATAAAATGAGTCAGGCAGGCATGTTGTGAATCGTTCATCGCGGAAGTAAATCTTCGGGGCGTGAAAACGTGTCGACGACACGTGTTGCAGGCCCCGGGAGAAAAACTGCCCGCCGTAAACGTGCTCGAACGACAATGACCGTGCGGAAATTGGTGAGAAGGTCGTTCGAGGAGAGCAATTGTAATTCTAAAATACAAGCCCTCCTAAATTAGGTATCCGAGGGAGTGCAGGCCGTTGTAGTAAAAGATAATCCGCAGGCAGTCGGGTTGAGCCTGGGTTTTTCCACGTGCGACAATGTCGAGAATCGACAAGGAGTAAACTGTGGAGCGTCAATAAACCGAGGGAGTTGTGGAGCTAAGGGAAATCAGTGTCGAGTTGGTCTCAGAGCGTATCTGTTGACCATATCGCGGAGTAGCTGCGATTCCGCATTAGCCTGTAACCTCTGTAATAGATTGTTTACACCATAAAGCGTGTCCTAAGCCGAGGCCGGCTTCGCCAGTATGCTGTTAGTGCAGGCCAAGCTGCCGAGCTCTGACTCACGTTGGGGCCTATTGTGAGAGGAGCGAGTGGTGGCGCGCTTGGTCCATCGGGCTACGTTCCTCCTCACTCTACTGCGCTCGTGTGTACACCGGGTGGCCCTTTGGATTATTCATGCGAGCCAGGGGTAAACAACACGCGGGCGACGAGCACATGCACGCCAGCTAGCACGGCCACGGGGAGCTAGAGAGATGCGCGCACAAAGTGGTGGGCCCCGGTAATTCCTGGGACCGATGACCCTCTCGCATCTGGCTACCACGTGCTAGAGTTTCACCCTCGCGTGCTCCCGGCTACGAGGCCTCAGAGATGGACAAGGAACGTGTGCTGGACCATGCAGTTCCTTAATGGCGATACCTCTGCTGAGATTGCTCTGCCTTCCTTTCATCGAGCTGGAAAGGCCAGCAGCACGTGTTTATTGGGACCGCTTATCCCGGACGTGCCTCGAATTTGCTCATCTCTTTCATGCCACCGACCATCCCACCACTTTACCTTCCTACTTGGCAGAATTCTTCCTGTTTTCGGATAAGGCCTCGACTTGCCCTCCGCCCACCATACCACTGTCTCATTAAGCCTGCATTTATCAGGATTACTCGAGGCATTGGTAGAAGTGGACCCGCTTGAATTAACGGTACGGGATAATCGCTCGAGGGATAATCCGGCTAATTCAATGCTTGCTCGGTCGAACATTTTTACAGCGGACTAACTTCGACACTGCTAAACTCCTCTCCGACATTATGCAATCGCAGCAGCCTATTGAAGCCGAGGGGCACGCGTTAAGCGTGTAGAAGTGTGTTTACGCACTTAAATGCAGAAGTCTGTTTGCGATGCGGTGCCGAGTGGGTGCGCTTCGATTGAAAGCTTCCCTCTGTGTTGCAGCTAACTCTCTCTCTGTCTCTCTGTCTCTCTCTTGCGACGATTGTTCCCCGTAAATCAGCTCTTGCACGACACTGTGGAATTCGAAAGGCAAATCGACTGACGTAATGATACAATCATTCCGTAGTGGACCATTGATCGGTTATCAGCTGATTCATCTTGCGATTAAAACCTGCTAGTTCACTTGATACTCTACCTCCTATTGGACGCAGTGGTCCAGTTATGATTGAGTCATCTTCTCACCGTGATTGTGTTAATGCTTGGATACAAGGGAGTGCTTTGTGAGAGATAAAAATATTCAAAAGCCATGCACTCAAGATGTACAACAGGAATGAAACGATAGCATGAGACAGAGTCAAGGGGCAGAGAATCAGTCTCGAAAGTTTCAGTTTTATCGCAAAAGTTTGTGCGAATGAAGTCGTTGGTGCATAAAAATTTGATTGGTTCTCGTTACCGGGCTCTCCTCTTGATTCTTCCTTTTTATATCGCGTACAATTTGCCGAAGAGTATCCGACGGTTTTGCTGGCGTTTTTCCGGCCGCGTTTTTTCCGGCACGCCCGCCGAATAAATACACAGACCGATTGAAAAAGAGAGCATTCGGCTTTAGTGAAAGAGAAGAAGTTAAAGCGCTTGTTATCTAATCTTGGCACAGTCACTGCAGCTGCGGCCACTTAAAAATCTACAGCTGCCGCTCTATGCAGTCAGTAATCGTTTTTGCCTGGGTTTCCTTTTGTTTCTTTATACTCGGAGACTTGTCGAGGAACCCTTGAGTAACCAGACTCCTGGAGAAATCTCCCGAGGCTCCACTCACTTCAACGTGAGCTTTCGTAGTTTCCTTCGAGCATGACATTAAAATGGAACTGCAAATTGGTTACAGATGTGCGTGGTAATGGGAGATATTAATTAATCCAATTTATCTTTGCACCCATCCGCTACATTACAGTGGCACACGTCGCTGACACGGAAACCCCAGGCTGTTTTCCGTCGGGAGAAAGCGAGGAGGAAGAACGAGCGTCGTTCGAGTGGGGGACTAAACTTTTTTACGCGCTCACATTGATACAGACTCAAAAGCTTTCGAGAACTCTTTCAGCCATGGCTGAGGAAAAGAGCGGCTGCTCTCCAATAGGGGCGTCTATTTTCCGGAGGAACTCTTCGTGCTGGCATTTCGGCCGAAGTTAACTTTCTCCCCTTCTTACTCCCCAAGCTTTTTTCTAAACATTGCCAGTAAGCTGCAACGTTGACAGCAAAGCGAGAGCAAGCTTCTAGTTCTTCCACAACTACGTACGCGTGTACTATAAAACACTTCCATGCAGTTTAGCCTTTTCTTCCTATCTCATAGCCATTTCCGTACTCCAGCGTCTTCGAAACTTATCGGTGATGCATGCGGTATGAGAAAAGTTGTCGAAAAGTTTCCAAAAAATGCTGGACCAAAATAGGCCGGGTCTATGCGACTCTTTTTCAGGCTGGGCTATCACTGTAGCCGCTCTTGTCGGTGGCCCTTCCACCCCCCTCGGTTTGTTCGCGGCGTTCAATATTTTTCCCCGTGTATTCAACTGGTTGTCGTCAAGGAGGGTCGTCGTACCCTCTCCCTCTCGCGGAGCCTTAATAAACGCGACGCTCTCGCTTCAGTTGGAGCGCGAGTTCACCCCAATTTCATCCCCCAATCAAGCTTTCTCCCTCCCCCTCCCCCCCTCCCTCACGCTCTCTCTCTCTTTCGAGCTGGTTTGTTCGCTCGCATCCTCTTTCATCGTGAGAACGCCGGCGCGCTTGCTCCTCGTTTGCCTTTCGTCTGCGGGACACAATCGATCGATATCCATTCCCCGGCATACAGCACACACACACACACACATACATGTGCGCGCGCGCGCGCGCTCGCTCGCGTGTCCGGAGTGGGAAGAGGTAAATTTTCGCACGGCAACAAGATATATCCGGAAATAGGCCCGCGACATTAATAGACACCGGCAGCGCACCGTAACACCCTTTACGTCTCACTCTCTCACCCTCTCTATCGCTCTCTGTTTCTCGTTCCTGCTTTTGGAACTTCATTCTCTGTGTTGTTTCTGGGGAACCGCGAGAGTCTGGACCGATTTTCCACAATTTTAGTTGGTGCGCTCTCCTCCAGGAAGTTCCATGCCCACGCGGCGCAGCGGCAGCGGCGCTCTATTCACACACGAATTTATAGTATCTATGGAGGACCAATATAAACTTTCTACCAGCCGCACTAGGAACTCTCGGCAGTTGAGTTTGGCCCAGAACCCACCAAATGCAGGCACAAATTCTGAGAGTTAGGAGATAGAAGTTGACGACCACATCGTTGCAACCATTGTAAATCGCTCGATTGCGCAAAAGCTCTTCGAGATCATTGTCGGGTATAGACAGTTTGTCAGAGGCGCGCACTGCTTTGAGGCTAAAGGAAGTGAGTTGCATTTGTGGTGACGAATATACGAACGTGAGATAAGATGAACTATTTGGATGCCTCGTCGCTGGAAAGTCCTTGGCAGCGCGCTTGCCACCGTTTCTAGCTTGAGTGGCCGTAAAATACTGTATCGGCTTCGGTAGTGACGTATATCTCGCGGGCATTTAGTGTCGAACTCGCTCATCGATTTGGTTCTCTCAGCAACAGCAGAGAGAGCGAGAGAGAGAGAGAGAGAGAGAGAGAGAGAGAGAGAGAGAGAGAGAGAGAGAGAGAGAGAGAGAGAGAGAGAGAGAGAGAGAGAGAGAGAGAGAGAGAGAGAGAGAGAGAGAGAGAGAGAGAGACGGAGGGAGTATACATTGTTCGGAGCAGCGGTTTTCGCTGGAATTCCAGCTAATAATGCGGGCGAAAACGATATCGAGAATTGTAATTACGCGCGCGTCCGCTCGAGTCTAGACCTACGGCCAGGCACAAATATTCCGCATATGGCACATCGTATTCGTTATCGAAGCTGCGGTTTGTAAGCCCTGATCGTGTCGCTCATATTCCATATAGAGATACACGTGTGCACACGCGCACGGGGATGGTTGGTGCAGTGGCGGAGGGATGAGTTGCACAAGCAATTCTCTACTGCAAGTCCGTACACGACAAGGTGATTTTCGAAGGCCGATTACAGGCGCGTTCGCACGCGCCTCTCAAATCCTCCCGCCTGATCCTCATCTACGAGCTATTGGCCCCGCTTGTTCGACAAGATATTAATAGTTGTTCCATCGAGCGTCACCAAGGCCTGTGCGTACCAAGCGGTACACGGAGATTCGTAGTCTCCCTGGATGTATAACTATTGGTGGTGAGCGTCTAATTGGGATGCCGGAGGAAACGCGTTTGAAAGGGTCTCGGCCCGGTCAACTGGTGTTTGCCCCGGCCGATCATCATACAAATGAGATAAAGGAGAGAGGGCATCTTCTAGTTAGCAGTAATGAAAATAACACGACTGTTACATAGTTAAGAGGGCTTCTCTTCTGGCTGGCTCTGGCCGATTGTCGTCCATATACTATGGTAGCAGAGAGACGTGTCGACGATGCGAGACGAGAGTGAGAAAGAAAGAAGAAAGAACGGTCCGACACACGGAGGAGAATGCAAGACCGAGACGAATCTTTGAAAGGCCACGTTGGTAGTGCTATCAATAGTTCGCTCGCCATGCTGAAGTACCTCACTTTACCCTCCAGCCTTTCACGCACTGGCGTAGGGAGACTAGGGTCAGGCATAATGTCGATGCTGAGACAAAAGGGATATACACCTTTAAGCGCGCTCCTTTGTAAGCGCAGTCTCCACGCCCGAGCGAGACCGAAGACGACTTAACCAGAAGACGATTTCTTACTGCAGCGGGACAATGTGGAATTATAATGTCGCGTCGACTATACAGATGCAGAGAGCTGTGCTCGAACATCCTTAACGCTCGACGTCATTCATTGCATTTGATCGAGGAAAATCGAGCGGAAGCGCGCTTGAAGAGACGAGCGAACGGTGAGAATGAACGGAGCAGATAAAGATTGATGATGTCCGTGAGAAAACCTGTTCCTGAAACTTGAGCAGCTCAGTGTTTTGTACGATCTCTCACTGAGTAGCATACCCAGGGGATTGGGATCGCTCGGGTTTGTTGTTCGGGAGATCTCGTAAATTTCAGTACCTACTTCCGTGTTAGTTCAACGAACGCGCTTGGCTACTGAAGGAAACAACGAGGAGCGAGAGCGAGTTAAAATGCGTCGAGTTTGGCAGCCGGAAAGTCATCCTATCTTGTGAGAATGACCTAATAGCATTTGAAGGATATCGAGCGAGCGAGACCGCGTGCCGGGCGGCGCAACACTATGATGCAGGGGTGGAGGAGAGGTTACCGACCTTTAAAACCCTGTCCGAGTGCTCCAGAAACCTCGAATCCACCGCGGCCAATTTACGCTTCCTCCGATTCTTATTCGTTCAGGCTTCCCAGCCCCTCAGGCTAATCACATGCGCGGACCCAGGGGCGATTCTATTTTCGGCAATCGATACCGAACTAAGCCTGGCTCCTAGCCTCTCCATTTAACAATGCACTCGACACTCTCTACTTTGAATAGCGATCTACTTTCGCGCCCACAGTTATAATTATTCCAAGTAGAGCATCAGTTAAGAGACATTGTTCTTATCGCGGCAGGGCATTATTTCATATGTAGTAATGAAATTGCCAGGCGGACGATTTCATACCTAGCAGACTCCGAAGAGCTTGCGAAATGCCAGGTGTTTCAACAGACCACACGATCGATACAGATTCGTGTGGCAAAGTGGATTTTCGTTATTCCAGTCAGCGCGGATTGTGTAACATACGAATGGACAAAGGGGGGGTGAGTGACCTTTAAAACGTGGCCGATAACGTCCCGGAAACCTTAGGTCCACTAACCAAATCCGTGAGACGTGGGACGCCCCGTGTTTTCCGATGAAATCCGGCCGTGTTCCGCTCCAATGATCTTACCGTCGATCGTCCAACCGTGCGATTTTCCCTCAAACTTAGTTTCGGAGGAAGCGGTAAGTCGGGGCGAAGACGACGAGAGAGGCGAGCGAGCGATCGATCCCACTGGTGGATTCCCAAGTCCCAAGATATCCCGCAGTCCCCAGCATTCTCAGTACATACTGCATACACCTTACCCTGCCAGCCAAATACGGAATATGAAATCCAGAATATGGAACAGACATTCAACTCGCTGTTGGAAGCGTAACTCTTGCTTTACTGCGCCACCATAGATCAAGCCAAACAATTTTATCAGTTCCCAATGGGAGAAAACAAAGTCTGCCAGTCGCAGCATTTTATTCCCATCTTGGTGCGCGGTGCCAAAAGGGGCAGCTAGATCAGAAAGCAAGGATGCTTTATTCACGCAATCACGTGTATCTGGCAGCTACTAGATTAATGCTTATTCACCGGACGATCTACTTACTAGGGAGCAAAAGTTAGGTGCACGCCCGCTGAAAAGCTAGCGTTACTCTTTCCTTTCCACGCTACAAACTTTCTCCTTCGCCTCTTGGGTAGACGGGATTACTGTTCGAGATTAAATTGCAATTTTTCTAGATTGTGTGGCGCCCGTGTTGAAAGTCCCGATTGCAAAAGGCAGCGTCGCGTCGCCTCACAAGAGCGGGTCGTGAGTTTGCAAGCATCTTTGAACGTGCTCTCAGCTGGAAATGATTGACGACACACGGTGTATTCAGGAGATTCTCTCAGGAAATAGCAGGCCATCAGCTGGCATACGCGTTGCAGTGCTACCGAAAGTTACACGTTGTACACGTCAACAACAAGCGCTCTCTCAGCAATATGTATCCGTAGCTGGAGCAATTCCATTAAGCTTGCCGAGCGTATTGTGCGAACCTATCCTGGCGTATCCGTCTATGTACGTAGTGCATCTGTACCGATTTCCACTGAATAACAGACCGGGAATGGCGATCGGGTAAAAAAACAAGAGCCGAGTTTCAGCGATTGGTTCCGAAAATGCTACTAGACTCTCCCGGAAGTGCAAGAGACATACCGTAGGATTGCGCGAGCAGAGATTTATCTAGAAAAAAGTGTGAATGGGAAAAAAATCGAAGCTCAATGAATTAGACAAAGGATTTTTCGTTAAAATGTCGATGATACTTTCTGCTATATTATATAACAAGGGTGTAGTATGTGTATTGTTACTAATCCCTTGCTCGAATCCTGTGCTTTTCCATCGCTGGTTCACCCTCGCCGCTTCGCTGTCTCTATCACCGTGGCCTTCTTTTTTCTTGAGTCATTTTTTTTTAACTGTAACCAAGGCATCAAAGCTTTGTCGGCGCGTTGGCTGGAACAACGAGCAGATTCGAAATTAGCACGGCCCGATGGAAGAGAGACGTCCTCCACTGCCCCGAGCGTCGGTGGCGTCGTGTTGACCGGTCGAATCCTTCCTTTCCCTTTTCCAGGCGCCGTCGAGTCTTCCTCCAGGGCCTTTGCACTCTCCTCGGCTACGTCATTACCACGTTAATCGCTCCCCTTATCGAGGGTGAGCCTATCGATCCTTACCCCGACGTAGAGCCACGCGACTTATGAGGCATCCACAGCACGCGCGTCGTATGTACATTACCAGTTCAGTGTGAAAGAACGACCCACATATCGATGCTTTTTCTTTGGGCGCGCCAACATCCAAACGGTGATAGTCAGCATCGTGAAATCGGCACAATAAATGACATGTTTTTACGCGGTTCGATTAACGAGTCACCCAGAGGAAAAAGTTACGGATAATACAAGCTGATAGGGGAAGCTTTTTCATCGGCACTTTTCTCTTTTTGTTTACGCAACTGATAAGAATGACATTGTCCTGAGTCGAGCTTTCGTTAATACCAGAGCTTATCTATAACCATAGTCAACAAAAGAAATATCTGATTGAGTCGAAGAAAATCTCGACGTGTCTGAAAAGTCTAGACACTCCAGACTGAAAGTACTATTTAATCTGGGAGCGAAGTCAATGAGGGATCACTTCGGCTGAATCCGATCTCACGTTTGTCCGCTTCCGGCGCGCATAGGATGCTTTCGAAGGCAGACGATGACTGCAGCGATGATTGCCAGTGCACGAAGGAAGTCCCTTAGGTGCGCGACTGGCATACACGATGACTGTCCGGACGAAGAATAGATAACTACACCCACGAGACCGTGACCATTGCGCTGGGGGAGCTGGGATCGATGCTTTTTTACCAAAAGCCGACGGCCCATTGTCTACTGAATCGTAATGCCGGAAAAGCTAGGCAGATCCAACGCCTCTCGCTCCATTCCATTCACACTGTGGAACACGTCCTCTCTCAGGACTATGTGACATCCTGAAGTCTTTATCCTGCCAAGGAATACGCTTCCTTCCATCCGTCTAATTATTCAACTCGACACTTTACCTTACCTTCCATACACCCCTAATCCACAAGCAATGTACCGTTCCCTCAGGACAACGTCTATATCACTGCTTTTCTTTCATATTTCTCACGTGTATCGTACAGTTGTACATTCACTGAATACATAGATGACTATGTAAACACACATGGAATTGAATGTACCTTTATTGCCGCGGGCTATCACTGCTGTCTTCCCGTGTACTGTGCTACGAGGAAATTCTGTCCAAACGACAGCTAAGGTTACACTCGTAACGGATATCTATTATTCGCGCGAGACTGTCGCAGATATTATTTCAAGATAATTAGTGCTTGGTCGAATGAGACATTGTAAGAGGGTTCGCGGAGTTTTCGGGCTTCGTGTTTCCATACATGCGTACCTAGCTGGAATTACGTGCGGATTTAATACGGATCCGAAACCTTAATTAATACCTCCCAGGGGTGTTATACTCCTCTGCTCGGAATTATCTGTACACCAGCGATCTCATGTTCTCTCTTCATTAGCTCGTATTAGCAGTGATACATCCTGAAAATACACCGCTACAATCTACTCCCGAACTCTCGCCGGATCCCAGCTGTTTGACCGCTTTCGTAACCGTACGAGGTCAAGAGAATCTAATGAAGGAAGGCAATGAAGAGAAAAGGGTGGATGAGAAGGATGGTCATGAGAGAAGTATCCCTGGGGAAATCCAGAGGTAAAGGAAAGAAGGAAAGCCCTCTTTATTCTTATACGTACGGGCTTCATATTCAAAGGAAACAAATAAGGCCGCGTATCGTTTGTTTGTTAATATCAAAGAAAAAAGATTGTACGAAGGAACTGACTGATGCATTCAGCATCCGAAGGATATGACTCGTGGATCGGCTGATGGTGAGTTTCATGCACCGGATGCAACGAACACCGCTAAAACCGATAAAAGTTTATCGATGGCAAGGATAGGGTGGTCCAGGGGGAGGGGGCGAAATCGGTAATCGACGAGACTTAATAGCGGAATAGACGGTAAATTAAAAGTAATCACCGAGCGCTCGATTTCCTGCCTGTTCTCGGGGGCGAGTTGCTGCTGCTGTCGACAGACATATATTTACAGGAACAATTTCAGTTTGTTTCGAGCGAGGTCCGATGCCAGAACCCCCTGGTCAATGGCGCGTAAATGAATCCGACCAATGATAAATCTCACGTGGATTCTTGGGAACGGACACCGGCAAATTGGCCCCTTTACGCGGACCTCCCCTTTGAAAGATCGCACTTAAGAAACGCTGGTACTTTCATGCGGTTTAGATAGCAATCTCCTGAATTGGCCGATAGAGGCACCTACACGCAAGTTTCGATATCCATTGGACTTGGATAAGTTCGCCACTCAGCCTCTGGGGCTTCGAGATCTCTTTGATAGCGCGGAGAGCGATCGGTTTCGGCTTAATAGTTCTTCGGAACTTCCGGGGCGACCTGAAATTTCTTTCATTGGATTCGCCAGCTCGAAAGGTGAGAGGAGGGCATTTACCGTCGAAGTGGGTCGAGCAGTTTGGTGGTAGTCTTACTGTGAGTCGTCGCCCTCGAAACTCCTCTAAGCCGCAATACGGGAAAAAGAGCGCTGTTTCGAAATCTTAGATATAGTATGAGAGAAAAAAAAGGGCTTATTCACAATAGAATTTCTGTTTTGCTGTTCAGTGAACGAGAAGAATCCTGAGGACGGGTGCTCGCTGCCGTAAAATTAAACTCTATATCGCGGTTTTCTCGAGGAGAGGAGTCGAGAGAACACACAGTCGTACTTGGGAAGAAGGCGGGGTCGAGTGGCCCGTGCTCAAGTTCCCTCTCTTTCTCTCTCACCGGCTTTTCCGTGTTCTGACATTTTAGGTCGATAGGTTGTCACGTGCCACGCGGGTCCGGGGCAAAAAAAATTTATATTCCAGATCCGGGCGCACGTGAGGAAAGGTGTATGCGCGTCACGCAGACCCGCGGAGGAACGTGGCAAAGGGGAAGGCAGTCGAACTTAATCTCTTTAAGCACAGGACCACATTTAACATTTAGATTCCCTTTCTCCCAACCTTTAAATACTCCTGCCGTCTTTGTCAAGTTTCGGGAAGATCACCAAGTGTGCTAGGGGAACTTTCCCAATGAGAGGTGGATCGAATTCGAATTGCGGCTTCGGTTGCATCAGCCCCATCGCGAATACTTGTCTCTAACGAGCCTCTTTATCGACGAAACTCGCACGATATCGTCTAGCTATCAAGTTCACTTTGAAAGTACTTGGAAGTCAACGTCAAGGTCCGCCGAGTTCGAAAACGAGGCACGTGTGGGAATTTCGGGGGCAATAGGTCGTTGGATGTGTAGGAATACTGTTGGAGCGAGTCGGGAACTCGTTCTCGAGCGGTGAGTTGAGCCGACACTTAATTCGGCAGAGGAGTTTTATCCAACGGTCCGTAGGATCGTTAGTTCGATTTTTCTGCATCGCGAGGATTTTAGGTCGATGGGTTCTTGGTACCAGGTGGCTGAATACAAGGGCGCATAGCACATGCCAGAACGGCGAGGGTTAAGTACCGCTTTAAAGCTCCGAGCTCCGAGTTCTCCTCTTCAGTTTCTCGCGCCTTAACGACGTCTATTCTTTGGTGTACCCGGGTGCGAGAGAAGCGATGCCAACGGTGACCCGACGTGTTCTCGTGACTCACGGATGTTCCGTGACTTAGTCATGATTCCTCTCAGACCTATTCGCCGTCCCTCGTCCCTCAGGGCTCCCACACTTGGTCTCCTCGTGATGGTCCGAGCTCTGATGTCCACGTAGCAGGTACCGACGCAAGTCCCGATCGAACGGACCCACAGGGTTAAACGGGGTCGTCGTTCGCCGCGGGATACACAAATCGGAGTTGTGAAGGGATATCGATCTATCCTGATCGGACTTGAGAGAGCCGAACGACCATGCCCTCAACTCGATCCGTTATCTTCCTTGAACGTTCTCCTGGTAACATCAATGATATATGCATACTTTGACGAGCACCAACCGTTTGATCTGTTGCTCCCTATTACGCCTCCCTAGTATCCTTCCTGTATAACCTGCAGTCATACAGCTGGAACTTTTCGATATTCGCTTCCAGCTATCGGTACTATTTCTTCTCTGTTACATGAGTCCTTCCAAATGTGGCTTTACGATTCATGTTACGTGAGTTTCGGTGACAGCAGTCAAGCACTGCTAGGTTACGGATAGTGCAGAAGAAAGGGCTGTAGCAAGAAAAAGGTTGAGGCTTATGGCGATAGAACCCTGTCATTTCTGTCTCGCGCTCCTCGTGTTACTCCCTCGAGCAACCCTCCGGGGGTGTTCCAAGCAAACCTGACGGAAGCCCCACTATTTCATAATCGATAAAGCTGGGCAACGCTTCTCTCTTTATTTATAAGTTGCCTGTCGATATCCGCGCCAGTAAATTTCCTGTAACTCTTGGAACGCTCCTCGCAAAGTAATTCTACGCGCCTTTTCCGGGTATTAAAAGCGAAGTTGAGTCGGCGGACATAACTCACGCTACCTAGAACCAACTTTCCCCTGAACTTCAGAAACAATCAGCTCGGGCGACTTAAGAAATGCGTCCGTCCAATTGGAGTTTGCTCGTTAATTAGCATCCGCGTGGCGCTTCCGCTGTAAAGTTTGTTGGGATACGCGGCGCTAGGGAATTTAATTTCTAAATTAAAATTAACAGCGGCAGGAAGAGTCTGGTGTACTTGATAATTAGTCCCGAAACTATAGCACTGTTATTGGGGGCTGTCTCATTTCCTGATTCGAGTAGGTATCCATCGTCTAATCACTGTTTGCATTGTAAGCGGCTGCACTGGAGCCTCTTCTGCTCGACGAAGTAGACGGCAAACAGAAAAGTAAACGGGGAGCCTCCGCTAAACAGTAGATAGAGAGGCTGCACGCGGTCAAGGACCGTCGGTCGTTTGAACGAGCGATAAACAGAGAGAGGGAGAGGGAAGGTGTCGGTTAACTGTGTGGAACGAGGTGTGCGAGTTGTGTGTACGTACGCACGGAGATCTCGGAGAAAGCGGTAAAGGGGTCAGAGGCTCCATATCTCAGGCGGAGAGGGTGCGTTGCACGGGTGAATCACCTTTTAAACTTATTCCTCCAGAATCGCGTGAACGCGAGCAAGCGAATGGCCGGCACTCGGCACGTAAATTTCTTGGAGCGGCGAGTCGTTCTCCTCCCTTGCGGCTTCTCACACCCATCCTTACAGATATATATATATATATATATATATATGTACGTTCCTGGCGTAGGTAAATAATTGAGGCCCGCTTGCTTTCCACGGTGTCGCGCAAGCGGCCGAATGAGAGAAAGAGAGAGTGGCGCGGGATAGGTCCCAGGATCCGCTTGGACGAGTCATCGTGGTAGTCGTTACGGAACGAGGCGTGAAATAATTTCTGCTCGTGCTCTCGGGGCTCTTCTCCTCACTCGGGCGAAACGAGCAACGATAAATCGTCCTATCGCGCTCTCTCACTCGCGAGACTTGGAGAAGCGTGAAAATCGGCCTGGAGGATCAGTAGGATGAGACCTACGGGAGCGGGGCCCGTAGGACAGCTCACCGGCCCTAAATAGAGAGTGAGATCTTTCAGTCTGCATTTCTCTCTTTCTTTCGAAGCTCTCCGAAGACCCATTCAGAAAAGAGTACCGTGAACTTTTCTCGTTTGTCAGTCGATGTAAATTAGGGCCCCCGATAGAATATTCAGTATGCCGGCCGACCCCGTGTCTCGGGCCACTTTCCTCTCCCAGGTATCCACACTGTATTCACGGAATTCCCGAACCCCCTGTATTGTACACGACAGTATCATGGGCCAAAAGTGGGGCATTAGACGACAGACCACTGCCCGAGATCCCAAGATGGGTAAACACTGCCATCGAGAGGCAGTAAATAATGCTTGGGTGACAGAGCCTCGGATACCCATTCCTTAAGTATGCAAGTTGGTATAAAAATAGATATGCGTGCTTGATTACGAAGCGTCTTCCTGCTGCATCGAATTAATTAACACAATGTCTTTGAGAATGAATAGTAGAGCGAGAGAAAGCAAAAGAGAGGGAGAGAGAATTCGCTGCGCCATCTTTTCTGGAAAGCAATTCTTACACCGATTTCTCAGGAGTCTTGACGCATGGGCTGACATCAGTAAGACGAGATCTACTCGCTTGCTCGACGTACCAGATCATTCTCCCTGGAAATGGCTGGATTTCCGGAGCACGGAATAACGAATTTATTCGATACCAGGTCGTGCCTCCTTTGCTCAGCATTTCCGTGGAAGTGCATTTGCATTTCCATCGAAGTTGTAGGCACCGTCATGCTATGACGTAGTTGCGTTTACTGCGGCAAAAGGAGAGAGGGAGATAGCAAGGGTCTATCTTTACATCGGTCCAGAGTATCCATCTTAGAGCTGGAAACGATCCCACCCGGCGAACTCGTTTCCTCGTCTCATCTAATTCCGCAAATGTTCCAGGGTGCAAAGGGAGCAAAATAAACGCGGTCGGCAATCGGGATAGAGAGTATTTTTTATTCCCACGAAGATGTTAGCGCAATAAATTTTTTAATAACATCCAAGCTTTGAGTACCTTTGGGTTTTCTTGTTGGAGCGTGAATCTTGTTGCTTGGGAGCGGCGAGGCCTATGTAATCGGGATTGGGGCGCCAGCATGCTCACTCTTTCTCTGCGCTCGCATTCGGGTCCGGCTATATCCCCAGCTTCGACGAAAATTAGGGGTTGCAAGAAAGAGCAGGGTTTCCCCTTCGACTCCATGAACATTTCCAGGAGGGGACGGAAACGTAATTTGCAGTGCCTCCGACGATAGGCTCCAGCGTTCTACCCCCATGACGTGCTCGAAATACTCCGTCTTCTTTAGGGAGAACTTTCTGCTGCTTGTATCATATGTCTTCGCATAATATCTTCCCTTCAGCGCTCCCGGCATAATCGATAGCACCAGAAATCAGCTAGCTATTCGATCTTCCTTCGTATCTGATGACTCACACTTTCATCCGTTGATACCCCGTTCTTCTGAATCGTCCTGACTATCTCAACGAGCACACTCGATAACATATCCATTTGTCTTGAGAAGCCAACTTCCTTTCGCCGTTCGATATCCGGACTCAATGAGAACTTGATTTTATTTGCTTGGTCATTCCTCTTCCGATAGTTTTAGGGTCGTTCTTTATCGACAAATATGGATAGACATATGTGACACGATTCAATCGACGAAGTGCTGCCTTAGTCGAGATTTATAGGCATCTGTGCCAGCGGTTACTGAGCGCGACCCAATTGACTATTGAGTAATGGTAGTGTCTGACACGAATTATAAGCGTGGAATTCATTCGTTCACTAGACAAAGGGAAATCCACTATGCGCGCTGTTAGCTGCGTCCCTGCAATAATGGCCGATTGCTCCCTCAAGCTCTGCGCTTGGGGGTTGGAGGGTTGCTCTTTGGAGCAAGGGGATAGTCCATACTCCCGAAATCAGGAGCTTATGCATCCATTTGGGAAGACGGTATTCGAGGGTCGAACTAAAGCCAACAAATCTACAGAGCTCTCGGATTTATTTCGCGCGGAAGAACACAAAGCGAACGAAAAGCAGCCCTGTTTTCACGGAAATACCTCCAGCGCGGAGGCACAAACGTTTCGAATTGCAAATTGAATTCTCCATAGAAAAGCGGAGTAGCAGAGAGCGATTCGCGCTTTGCCAGAGTAACTCTCTCGTAGGGTAAAAGAGCGTTAACCGAGGGCCCAAACAGAAAACAATTAGTTGACGCGGAAGAGTCAGGAAGGTCTGAGAGCACAAAACGAAACATTTAACGCTCACATTCTTCAACGTCTACCTGAACGCAAGGAGAGAGCGTAGATGTAGAAGAGGATCCGAGAGAACTGTGCCGAGGGACTTTTCTCTTGCTCCAGATCGGTCGGCGCACTTTATCCTCGATCCTCTCTCCCTTAATCCTGGTGCATTGTTGCCTTGGCCTTACGGCCGACCTAAAGTGGCGGCCAAAGTGCGTCCGAACGAAATTTTAATTCGCCTTTGTCGAGAGCGTGGCACGAAACGTTGGCCATTGTTCGTCATACATAAAAGCTCCATCTGATAGCGCGCGCGAGTATGCATGTACGGACCACCACCGTGGGATATCGACCGTCTCTCTAGGCTTCCTCGCTCATTCTCTCTCTCTCTCTTCCACTCCCTCTCACCCTCTGTGTATGCTGTTCCTGCTTGAGTGTCTGTGTGCGCTTTGCTTCGGGATCACCCGCTTCCTATCTGGCATGTGTGTACGTTTCTCCTGGACGAACGTAACCGTAGGTAGCGCGCCTATGGGTTTCATGGGGTTCGGCACTGGGGTGGGCCAGCGTATATCCAAATCGACCCTCCTACCCTCTTCTGTCCACGTCGTTATACCGTTCGAATATTCGAGACAAACCCCTCGGGCTGTTTAATTAAAAACTTTACCCTCCCCGACATCGCCGCCCTCTCACCCCCAGCAGTCTGTCTGCACTGAGGTATCCCGCTCCTCTTTACACAACTGAGATCTTCCGATTTACGAAAATCAGCGCAGAACACGCCGCTGCTTTTTCCGGCTATTCGAGACCTCTTGTTAGATACTTTTTGTGTCTGGAACCGTCGGACCGCGAGATTTATGCTGTTATTATAAATTAAGGATTCGTGACACCGACTGGCATGACATTTCGGGAATTCGCGGACCGACCACATCATCGAGCGAGTGTTGCATAGTTTTCGTTTTCGTGGAACATGGCTTTCGAATTAGGCTACCATCTGCCACCACCAGTAGGGTAGACAAAATGAAATTTCGCGCCTTACGTCACTATCTTTCCGGGCGGTGACTTCATTGTCTGCTACCCGAGATGCTAATCTCTTTAGGGGCGTGTCGCCAGCGTACTCCAGTGAAATATCAAAAATGATTTGCATTTCTAACGAGGCTTACATTTCTGACGAGGAACGCCGCACGTGCGCCTGTCTATATGCCAACGATGTGGCGCGCAATGTGCAATCGAGCAAGGATGCATGGGGAAAGTTGAGAAGCGAACGATAAGGCAAGAGAGGTATTGAGCGTGAAGCGAGCCCACAACAAGGGAAATGCTCGAACCTTTAGTGGGAATAATTGAATCGATGACAAGGGAATGCCGGACTCGTAAATACTTAATGGTCCATCAATTGAATCTGTCATTCAGTCGTGTACGATTTTTCAACTATTAGTTACCACGACTTTTCTGAAAGATCGCAGCCTCATTAACATGAGAAAAAACGATCCTCTTAATACCACGAACTGAACCATGGAAATAGTGAGAACACTTAACCCGTTAGATAATGATTTTAGGGTCACTTTTTTCTCTGACCAGATTACCAATTGCCCTGAAATTTAATGTATCTGGCAAGTAGTAGTATATACGTGAAAAGATACAGGAGTGATTTATGCGGAGAGAAAGAAGTAGTGTATCTGGTGGTATTTGGAGATCTGACCAGGGTTTGCTCGACTTTCTGTCTCCCACGGACGATCGTTCTTGTCGAAGAGTGAACGCGACTAGAAAACATGCTCGGTTGCTCGATATCTCTTGTCGCTAGAGAGGCCTCCGAGGGTTTGAGAGTGCTCCCCGGGTGGAAAATCGTGCACAGCTTGCAGCCGCATTGAACTTGCCGCTGTGTACACCCGGCCGAATATACGGGCGCGCACACGGGCCAAGAGAAGCTGCATTCATCGTTTAAAGTCTAGCCGACATAATCGGCCTCCCGCTTTTTCTCCGCGCCTAATCGTAACTCTCTTCCTCCCGCTCCGCACCACCCTATCCACTGTTTACTCGATAAATAAAACTTTGTTAGCTTTCATATTCTCGCGTCAGTATAGAGAACACTTCAGGTGAAGAGAAAATTAATCTCTCTTGCACACTACGTCACCCACGCGCGTCCAATCAACCCCTGACAGTTGGACTCATGTGCGTCCTAGGCGGATTCGAAAGGAACACGTGAGTCCACTAAAGAAGACATATGGCTTGGAGCGAGGAGCGCGGGAGTAGGAAAACACGTTTAAGTCTTCTTTAAATACGCGCGAGAATATGATCGATGATGTCGAGCTTTGAGTCGTGGAGATTAGGTGGTGCGAGGACCACCGTAAAGTTTCATGGAATCACGGAGGAGGAAATAATAGTGGCGCGTTTATATCTCTGTGTCAATGGAAGCGCGTTACTTTCTTGTGTAGACGGCGCGTCTACCAATGCCATGTTACTAGGAGGCATCCCGTAACCGCAGCTGAACCGAGTCTGGGAAGAGACGGAGAGAGAGAGAAAGAGAGAAAGAAAGAGCTCTCTCCCGGGAGGCAATTGTACACAGAGAACTCATGGTTCCTTTTTTCGGTCTGTTCCGTAGGTAGGCATTCGCTAGACACGAATCTCGCAATGGAAAGAAGAATGAGATCGTAAAAGAGTAGGAAAAGGCAACCCGGTGGTCCGGTGTCGAGGAGAGGAGAGCGCAAGTTTCATGGAGATGGAGACTGGCCTCGGATGCAAGATCAGCATCGACGCCGCGTAGAATCGCGCTCCCGTGAGAGGCAACGGCAACGAAATCCAAAATGGGCAACTGTTGCAGCAAACGGCAGGAGCCTCAACCCATTGGTAAGTCGAGTCCGATGAATGCCCTTTAGACTAGATACCGCGCGCGCTTTCGTGTCTCGAGTGTAACGCTGTAAACTGTAAAAAACCAGACTAAAAGCCCTTCGGAGAGCACTTTTCTATGGCGAATGCATTCAAACCGATCCTTTCTTCGCTCCAGACAATATCAAATGTATGTAGAGGAGATTAGCATGGTATCAGTATTATTCCGATTTCGACTACGGTAGTGTTTATCAGTTGGATTTTCGTCCTGTCCACCCCCCCATTCTTCGCGGTGTGATTTATTGGAAGTGTTAAGTTGTATCCCCGGGGCCCAAGAGAGAGATCAGTGAGTCAGTGACCGCATTCGTGACTCACGCCAGAGTGTAAGTACGTTCGTCACAGTTTTTCACTTAAGAAGGCGGAATCTGCTGTTCAGGTTACAAGAAGGCTGAGACAGGGCTTAGCTCAAAGCACAGCAATGGAGGCTCGTTGGACCGATATACCGCCGACCCGAATCAGAGGGGTGTGCAAGCGAGGGCGGATATTATCCGACCCAGACCGACACCTTGTAAGCTACAGATTCCGCATCAGCCCCGTAAAGCAAGCTCGCCTGTCGTTATGTCTGCATGTGTGTATTTTATGTTTTTACTTTTATTTCACCTCTCACTCGCTGCGACATAGAGTTCAGTTAAACTTAAGTTTGCACTCCTTTTTGTGCGTTGCTCTATGCGCCTTCGATTTTTGCTCTATGTGTACTTGTACTTTCCCATTTTGATTAACTGCCAAACGAATAGTATTTTGCAATGCTGAATTGATTGAAATGAAATTTAAATGTTCTTCTTGTTTATTTCACCCCGTATTAAGTATCCGATTTATTTGCCAAATAGCGCATTCGCAAAGGACAAACAAAATCGTGGTGGCTCTTCACAATTACACTGCCCGCGAGAGTACCGACGTTAGCTTCGTGAAGGGCGATCGAATGGAAGTATTGGACGACTCCGAGCAAGATTGGTGCCAAGTCTTACACTTAACCACCCAGCAGAAGGGTCTAATTCCTTGGAATTTCGTTGCCGTCGAACGTTCGGTCGAAAGCGAAGAGTAAGTGTGCCTTGCATCGTGTGAAGTAACACGTGTGCTGTCTTATGCACCAGGCATATTAATATGACTTTTTATCGTAGCTGGTTCTTCGAAAATGTCTCGCGCAAAGAAGCTGGCAAGCTTCTCTTGGTGGACGAAAATCCACGGGGAACATTTTTGGTTCGACCAAGCGAACATAATCCCAGAGGTTACAGTTTATCCGTGAAAGACTGGGAGGAAGACAGGGGCCATCATGTAAAACATTATAAAATTAAGCCGCTGGACAATGGCGGCTTCTTTATCGCCACTAACCAGACATTCCCCACTCTGCAAGCTCTTGTAATGGCATACAGCAGTGAGTATAAATTACGCCCCAGTATGCTTTCACTGGCAAAAAGGGAGAAAGAACCCTTTCACCAGCGAATTTCACATTTCCTATACATACCATTTATAAACTTTCTTTCAGAAAATGCCCTGGGTCTCTGCCACGTTCTCTCTAAGCCATGTCCGAAACCGCAGCCAGACATGTGGGACCTCGGACCCGAACTTCGAGACAAATGGGAGATTAACAGAAACGAGATACAGCTGATCAGGAAATTAGGCCACGGCAACTTCGGTGAAGTTTATTATGGCAAGTGGCGAAATAAAATCGAAGTGGCTGTAAAGACTCTACGGCCTGGCACTATGTCAACCGAAGCATTCCTCCAAGAGGCCGCGATAATGAAGCAATTCAGACACAGACACCTCGTCGCCCTTTATGCAGTCTGCTCGAAGGAAGAGCCTATTTACATCGTGCAGGAATATATGTGCAACGGAAGCTTGTTAGACTTCCTTAGAACTGGTGACGGGAAATACATGCAGTTCGAGGATCTAATTTATATCGCGGCACAAGTGGCCTCCGGTATGGAACATCTCGAGAGCAAACAGTTGATACACAGGGATCTCGCAGCTCGGAATGTCCTTATAGGCGAGAAAAACAAAGCTAAGATATGCGACTTTGGCCTCGCAAGAGTAATAGAAGATGATGAGTACTGCCCTAAACAGGGCAGCAGGTTCCCCGTTAAGTGGACTGCGCCAGAAGCTATCGTTTATGGCAGATTCAGCATCAAGAGCGACGTCTGGTCGTATGGCATCTTGCTAATGGAACTCTTCACCTATGGACAAGTTCCTTATCCTGGTACGTTACGCTCTTAGTTTTTATGGACACTCTCAAAAGTGCTTCTGGTATAGGATTTTCGAGTTTAATTGCTCTGTTTTTGTCTTGTTGTTTAGGCATGCACGGACGTGAAGTAATGGAGCAAGTAGATAAAGGCTACCGAATGCCCAAGCCTCCTAATCATCCGCTGCCGGACAGCATTTACCGATTGATGTTGCAATGTTGGGATGCTTGCCCTGAGAAGCGACCCACATTCGAGTTCCTTAATCACTACTTCGAGTCATTCAACGTCACTAGTGAAATACCGTATCTCGAACCACCGACGGACTGATACACAGCCCATATGCAGAGTCACATGGTGCCACACGGTCATTTTCACCCGTACATTAATTGTGCCATGGAGTTTTATGGTATTTATTGCTAAATACTTGGTCAGCGACCTGGAGCCGCTGCCGTTTGTATACATTACAGATTCTGCTATTTAGAATCTTGCAAAGAAAACAACGGGAGGGAAAGAAGGACACATATAAAAACAAAATGTGGACAATAGATGAGGGGCAAACGTGTACAATCGTGAGAAGTGACTACAAATTTTATAAAACTTTTGGCGCCTGGGAATTCAAAAATCCTGACAGACCTTTCGAATCGATTATTGTTAATAGCTGGCAGAATTTTCAGCGAGTGTTATAAAGTGTTTTCATTTTAATCCTAAAAGCCTTCGTGCTAGCATTTCAAGAAAGAGAAATTCTTGTGTGCCATGGACCTTTGTAAAACGTAAGTCTTGTTTATAAATTAGAGGGTATTTTCAAGACTTTAAACTTGATGACCAATCGTGAATAACTGCCGAATATACTGAGTCGAATGTTACGACTGAAATAAGAGTATAGAATCTCTGCCCACTACGTATCCAGTATCTATTAGAATTTAACTAAGATCGTTCATCGTTCGAACTATTTACTAAGCATTTTCACAATTTGCAGAGTATAATAAATAATTGATGAAGGTACTGATAATCTTACAAAGTGTTTAAACGGTAGAAGAGAGAATGCGTTAATAACAAAAAGTAGAGTTCTAAATTGTAGATGATATAACCATATATTAGATCGTCAATGTATGACTACGCTATACAAAGAGGAGTAATTGCGTCAGGCGTATAGTGGACGCGACTACTTGTCATTGATCTCGAATCGGTTACAACCGATTTTTCCTACAATCCAGATTTTGGATACAGTCCTTTGAAAATTCGAGTACTGTTCGTGCACTGCTATATTGAATGATATAATGAATGCACAAATTTGCGATATGCCTTTATCGCGTCCTGGGATATGTACACTAGAGATAGACGACTTTCGTTTCTTTCTATTAGTATTTCGGGTAGAACCAATTTTTATACCGAGACATTAATAAGTTCGATGGGTGACATTTGTGAGAATGCTTTCAGTCGACCAATTTTGCTACCGGTCTTCGAACCCGTTCGTTTATCCAGTATACATAGAATTATTTTTACTGTGATTGCACTTGTGAAGCCAATTAAGAAATAGTAGTTTACCCAGTAAGATACCTAGGTACCGGTTCTTTTAGATGCAGGTCCATAAATTGTATAACATATTCATCTCATTTTCATATCGTAGAATATACAAGATTATTTACTCGGTCCTGAGGTCTCCGTTACGTTTTAAAACTGCCGTAACTTTCGTGACATTTGTGGAATCCACAAGGAGAGATTATGAGATTTAGCATCCGTTGCTTAAGGAATAGTGAAGACACAAAAAAGTTACTAATGATCCATAGCGGGGTATATAAGCGTGCGTGTGAGTATTATCACGAGAGAACTAGTTCCCTTTTCAATGTTATACGAAGGGGACGGGAAAAGAATAACTAAGAGGAATTAAAGATACGACTCGGGGTAAACTTAAGTCATCGATGTTACTCGTACAAAGTGTCTGACAAATTGTAAATTTTTCTACTAAAAATGCAAACGACAGACTAGGATAGAAATTAGGTGGTAGGTAACGATATAGGTGTTGGCTACCTAGGAATCGGAAGCGTCCTCATGCTTTTTCGTATTTCACCTTAAATATTAAAAGTGTTCCGAAAGGAGCTACGATTCAGAGGAGTCATCGTTATTATCGTCGTCGTCGTCCCCCCGTGGAAGGTATCGTTAGAGTAAGAGATCCCAGACATATATTTAACTATGTCACGGTAAACGCGATGAGCCATTATGATACTTTATATATTTAACAACCTGTAAACAAGTATAAAAGGGGAAACGTGAATTAACACGAGAAGGAGATAGTAGCGTAGCTATTTGTTACAATTGAGTCCGTGCGGTAGTTTTTCGCACGCGCATCTTGCCGTGACATTGAGAAAAGAAATCCGAGCAATAAAATGTCTCGCGCCCTTTGTACGCCCCTCTGTCGTTGCTCAATAAGAGAAGCAGTTGTTTTCGCATATTGGAAATTTTATGCTACAAAGATTTACATATGGAAGACGATTCAGCCCGTTATATCTACATATACTATTATAAATGCGCACGCCACACTATGCTGTAAACGAATTCCATCGGTTCATTATAAATGAATGTTTAATGGGACTTAGGGAACCCGACATTGTATTGCGAGTTCATAATGTACACTGATAAGGCCACTTAACATTTTCTACTGTACTCAGCACTCACGTGTGTTATACGGGTTGGCTAAGTGAATTATTCTATAGCGATGAAATACGTCGCGGTAACATGCACGTGGAAAAGTATCACGTTTTGGTAGAGTTAGAAAGTAGCTGTACTACGTCCAGTAAACTTTTCTATGAGCGTTTTATACCGATCAAAATGTTGTTGTGTTTTCTCGCTGAGAACGGTCATTTAATGTTTCGCTGACGATCATATTGCCGCAGTAGTTTATAGATCGTACCGCAGCACACAAAGTGAATTCCCCAAATTCCCAAACTGTCGAAACCTCGAATATGACATAGGGCATCTCTTTTCTTTATCGCCTGTTTCAATGACACTTCACCAACTCTTTTATCACTCGTATAAAACACGATCGTACAGTTACAAGTTATAATGGTAAGGGCATCATGTGGCCTTTCCACTGGACCTAGAGACTGATATTGATTAGATGAGGGACGAAATCATTGCGTTCATTTGTACACCGACAACACTAGAAAAAAGGTATTCACGCAAATATTTCAGTATAACAAGCATACGCGTATCTACAATTTTATTTTTTCGATGATGTTAGTAAACTTATGGCAAAACTGATCATGGAATCTGACTATTGTGATTTGTTACGTGCCTGCTAGAGATTGTGGAGCTTGTGAGATTCCAGCTCGAACTTAAGCAGGCACAGTATCAAGCGTTCTATTTCCCATACTACATTTTGGAAGATCGTTAGAATCGAAGACGTGGACACATTGGAAACCAGAGTCACAATTACATTCTGCTAGCACATTAGATACCAGCCGGGAGACGCTACACAATCCAACAATAAGCACTTGCGGTATAATATTATGTATACATACCTGCATACATTCATGAATTTCGATCGGTGAAATCATGCATACGTAATAACATCGTTCCAACGTCTTCATAATGAATTGTTGGTTGTCACGGCATCCATGAGATATTGACGTATACGTCGCAGATTGAAATTACAATTTGCTGAAAGTTCATGATGTAATCGATTACATAAGAGTAGGATTCTAATATAAATTCTATTATATTTTTACTACGTTCGACGCGGCTACTAATTATGCGTATATTAATGTCGTCTGTTGTCAATGCGTAAGTAAATCTACATATGTTTGAAGTAATAATTCCGTTTTTATTACGACATATCCAGAAACGTCGTTTGATTCTCAAACGGAGAATGCTCAAAGTAATACGAATGAATTTTTCATTCCAAGAGTCTCTCGGCTTGGAATCAGGTTTCGAGCGCGACGATAGATAAAAGAGGAGATCCTTCGATTTGTGCACCGTACTTAAAGTAAGGTATTGAACTATATAAGTGGTATGCTTTCGAAGTTGCGTCTTTCTTTAAAATTAGGTTTCCTCGTGGCCCTGTTCAAGTGAAATTTTAATAAATCTGTGATATAGTAACAGACCTCATGTTTTGATACAGAGTTTGAGTATTGCACGGGGTTATGATGAAATCATCGTCTCGGAAAGAAAAAGACAATTTCCTGTCTGCCTCTTTTGCATTCGTAGATCTTTGAAAAAGAAAAAAGGAACAAGCAGACGTCACGTGATGCGCACACCAAATAGATGGATATTTTTTAATGCATTTCAGGCTTTTGTCCAAGTTCTTACTGTACACAGCGCGTCAACATGGTTCACACTCGTACCTAATGAAGAAGCGGATCAATATATCGTCGTCATTGTTTATGTACCAAAGCTTATCATCATTAAGTAATTTAACGATTACTTTGTATTATTGCATTAAGTATCATAAGCCTATGCAGATAAAATATATTATGTATCATACGAAAAGGAAGCCTGCCTATTACAACTTGATTAGCCCGATGCCCGCAGTGTATGTATAGATGGATGAAACACGATAATCATTCCAAGAAATTTATTCTCGACCAATCCTTTCTCTTACAAAAGTTTCTAAACAAAGATATCATTCTTCCTTATTAATCTGAAAAACCGCAGACGAGCACGATCCCATTAAAGAAACCAAAGTAAATTGAATTCCACTTAATCTCGAACTTATATCCTCTTTGTGACCTTTCAAGTAAACCTTACGAAAACTAATAATTTTTAATCCATGCATATTTTCAAGAGACGAAAACACGTGTATCCTTATTTGCTTTATTGTACATTATCTATAATTTAGTGTATGAAATTAAATAAGGCTCATAGCAAACGCACAATGCCATAGGGAGAGTGAATCGACAGGCACAATGTGCATGCTGATCGGTGAAAAACTGTTCGTATGAAATTCAGCGCGAATCTATCTTAGTTCGGCCGCGGTTAAATGTACATCATTTCCGCCATGTGTGACATCTTCTTTGGAATATGAACAAACTCCTCGAAGTAGCTGGCGAGCTCGTCGATTGTGACGTCGCACGAGGGCGGCGATATTCGCGCTTGTACAGAACATGTGTTTGAACTTGAAGGTTGACCTGGAGGACCAGCTGCGTCCGACTGGGCACTACTGCCGCCTCCAGGTCCAGGCCCTCTTTTTAAACTAGGCATTGTATTACTTCGTGCCCTTTGGAAGCTACAAGCTTGGTAATTATCCTGAATGCTGGTATCATCCTTAACTTGCCTACAGTCTTGACTAATGTTCAGTGCCTTAAAGTCATTGGCAACTGAACCCTGACCGAAAATCTTGGAGTTTTTACCAGAAATACTAAGTTTACAGGTCTGGTTGAGCATTGTTGCTGCCAGATTATCACTAAGACAATTAGTGCCAGTATCGTTTATCTTTACAACAGCCTCTTTAATGATTGTGTTCTTTTTACTTTTGTCCAGCGCTCTCTCATTTTTGGATGGTTTAAAGTTCGTTGTGCTCTTTATACCCCTCGGGTTGATAATGGATGATGCTGCTGCTGCCGTCGGCCTGTTTGGCATCGATCTCCTTTTAAATAAGTAGCTGCAGTCACTGGTGACACTTTTACTTGTTGTTCTAAATGGGTTCGATGGCTTTGATTTGTCACTAGTGGCCGTACTGAAACAATAATTGAAATCTTTGTTGTATGCTCCATTCTACCAAATCCCACTGTCATCCTATTTTGTACTAAAAATCATATTCTCATTTACGATCATTCAAATGTTCTCGAACATTCTCCGACCATCTTAGTCACCCTTTAAACTGGCCAAATCTCAAGCAGCCCTGACATACGGCAGTACGTGAATTGTCTCTCGAAACAACGAAGTGCAATTGCAAAGTGCTCGTTTACCGAATGCACATAGAGTCTGCATTTACTCAAGTGTTGCAAGCCGAGACCGAGCTGTCTGAGGTAACAAATGTTTGAACGATCAACAGCCTATTATAAGACTACGCTGCCGGGATTATAATACGTCGCGATTACGAAACGATGGTAACATTTAAGTCACCACTACGCGCACCCTGTAGTATTTCGTAGCATATCACCTGGAGAGCAAGCAGTTATCTGCCAAGGACTGTACACAAAGAAAGAGGGAGAGAGCTGGAAGGAGCGAGAATATACGATGGAATGACAGAACGCCAATCAGCGACCTTGACCGAAGGTGCGATAACTAACGTCGCGAAGGAACACTCGCGTCGCAGATATGCCCAGCACAACGCATAACAAAAATCCACCAGTCACACACATACTCTCTCTCTCTTTCTTTCTCCTTCTCTTTGTATCCTAGGAATTTGAAAACTGCCCGGGGTGTATGTGGACCTGGCAGCGAAAGACAGTAGAGAGGTGAAATTTTATCGGAATGCTTACTGAGGACAGCTCGAGGAGAGTCGGTCAATCTCGAGCTTTTCGAGACTCGCCGGCAGTATCTCATCATCCATGCTCAGGACTTTGCACGGCTCGGCAGTCAACGTTTGCGGGAACATGGCATCATGACGGTCCACCGTGTTGTGTTGGCAAACAAACCGTCTGACAGCGCGCCGGAATTCTCCAGAATGCAGAAGGGCGCGCACTGCGTCGCGGGCGTCAGCGCCGAGCGTCGAACTAGGTTAGAGCGCGCGATGACGACAGAATGATTTTGCGAACGACGACATTCACCAGCACGTAGTTACTCCCTTCGTCGGTGATCGGATCTTTCTTTCGTTTCTTTCTCCGTTGCTATTTGACTGGTGCACTTCCACACGGCCTAATATCACGCATCCACCATAGCTCGTCTTCCCGCTTGCCTGCCAGTTACACTCAGCAGGTATCGCTTCCTCGATGCTTCTACGCGATCAATTAATCATCGACGGCACACGTAAATAAACAGACTTTTGCGCGCAACTGCCATTCTGCTGTTGCTACTGCTGCTGCTACTCAGTGCTGTTGCGTGCGTCGCAAACTGGTACCGGAACTTCATTCCACACAGGTGGCGCGCCTGTTGCATCCTGTTCGCGATACGGCGCCAATTTCAACCGGAACATTAGCATATTAGATATGTGTAACATATAACTTAATGTGTTTCTAAGGGAAGAAGATTTAATCCAATAGTCACTTTGGTAATATATGGAAAACCTCATGAGTATGATTATCAGTATGCCGTAAAATCATTCTTCTTATGCCAAACCATAGTTACGGATTACTTATGTTATTATAATTCAGGTCACATATTTTTGTTAGTAACATTTGAAAACTTTCATTAAAGAATCCATTGTTCTTGAGCAACCGTTACGCGGCTAGCTTACGTAAACCGCCTGAAAAGCACCGGGAATTATGTGGCACAGAAATATACACTTGATATCGATCAAACGTGCCTGCTGTGGAACGGCAGAGTTAAGAGGTCTTGGTAGAAACTAGGTAGAATTGGAACGAAGCTTTCTGGCATCGATTAGTTCTACCGGGGCGACAATTTATTTCTTATGTTGGGCAGTAGATTCATCTAGATTCTTGGTACACGCAAGAGGAAGATGAGAAAATACGTGTTGAATTTATTTGCATAAATCATAAAACATTGGCGCCCCAGTCTTGCGTTCGTTTATTATTACCGCAGTCAATCTGCACGGATGTTACGTTACGATATGTCTAGAGTTTCGTGTCTCTTTAATAATGATGTTTCCCACCGCAAATCTTGCAAGCTGCGTAAGACGAACTTTCAATCGTAAAAATACTCAATCTATTAATACTTCGGGACGATGAAGCGTCGAATTTCGTAGGTGAAATCGCATGAATCAGAGACCGTGGGTTTCAGGGTGTATAAGACACCACGGTGGAAGCTTTATTTTAACGGTCCGGTGAAATATTTACGAATTCCTCCTCGCAGTAAGCTCCCTCTCGAACGAGACTTCGGGTGAGAGTGTTTCAAATAAACAGAGCCTATTGTTACCCCTGTTCGACTGAGTTCGCACCAGTTTGGATGCTGCACTTGGCGCGACGAGCAATTCCTTGCCGTTCTTTCCAACTAGAAGTTGGTGGGTATCGTGTCCCTTACAATGCGTTATTAGAGGAAGCGTTAGTGGAAAGCCGTGGAACCTTGACAGAACGAAGCGAATGATTGAGTTTTCCTGCTTAAGCGGCTAGAAACAAGGCTTGGCCCGTAGCCAAGACAACCTTCGTAACGACCAGCACTGTCATCTACAATGTGACACGCGATACATGTATCCCCCGAAGAGTGCACCCACGTATCACCAACCCGCCTATTTGCACCCAGTTGAGAAAAGTTGACACATGGAACGTATTCGCCCGTTACTGCTCGTGAATTCGCGAGATCATAAACTTATATTTAAGAATGACCAGTATACGTGAACTGCTTCGACGATCCGCTCGAACGTAAAGTTATAAGTGGGACGAATGAGTACTCGCTATTCACAGTTTACGCCACTCCCGTCAGGATCTAGAAGCCTCTGATTTATAGAACCTACAACGAAACTCTGGCCGAGTGGAACGCTATACTCTCATCACCAGAACTCTATAATTATAACTCGTAAGATTTATCTAGGCCCTGGAAAGCTGGACGATTCTCATAAGGCTTGCCACAGCTATGTACTACCCTTCGAGAAACTCGATGAAACAATCTATGCCTATGTCATATTATATTCATTATGCAAACTTTGAAGAGAGGAGAAGAATGCGAAGTTATCTCGATGGCGGCTGCAGGTTCTATAATTTATTACGGAGATGAGGGGTGCAGTTGGAAGGGAGCGATACAGAGGAGGAATCAGTGCGAAAATCTGTGCCAACTTGGCGAGTGAAATTAATATATGAATTGTCGACGGGCGGTGGGCGCCGGCGAAGGGCGTGCGCGCTCACCTATCGCCAGCAGATGCCGCGAATGACTTTGTTAATTGGCGAGATGAATGTCCATCCGCATTTCCTTCGAGTGTTGAGTAGACCGGTATATTACCTGGACCACTCAAAGTCCGAAAGAGAAACCAAACTGAGTATTATTAATCCGAGTCTCGGTTTTATTATTGTGGCGAATCCAATTAACCCTAACAGGTTGCCGCATATGTTCCTCTTTGTCTTTTGATGTCTAAATCAAGTTGACATGATCTTGGCCAAAACAAGGAAGCTCTTCTGTCTCGGTAGAAAATGCAAGTAAAGGATGAACGCGATATTTATTATGATGGCCCTTGTCTCGCTACGTCGGTTGTGTCCGTTCATAGCCGACAGTCGACGGGGGTGGTAGACGGGGTTGCTAGACGGGGATATTAGGCGAATGATGACGGAAATAACCGAGAGCAACGCGCCGTAGGACGCACAGACGAGAGGCACTCACTTTCGACACATTCTTCGCCCCACTTCCTCATGGTACCTACGCCTTAAATCCTACTTACGTATCATCGCTTTCTAACAGATAAGGATATAACTTTCTAGTGACAAAAGTATGGCGGTTAATCTGAATCAATGAATCTTATGGTATAATCCAACGAGTAACTCATGGCTTCCTGACTGATGAGACCTGCAGTTGAAGTGGTGCTTTGATCAAAGTTGAATTCCAGTGGTTTACCAAGTGCACTCGAAGAGACAGCCAACTCCATTCTGTAACTAGAATGTCTATGCAGCACGGCAGCACACATTGTAGGACTAATATAAATTCCCGTCATTTGCTCGATTTGCCGTCGACCATGTGGATCCAAGCGCATTTCACGTGTGCACGAACCATAAGCGAAATGGATAACGCAGGAGCTTCTCCGGTGAGCTTGTGTCCCGCGAATCGCTTAAGCCATGTCCATAAATATCGCCGGATTTTCATGTAACAGCGACACGAGAAAAGAGTGCCGGTCACATAAATAAGGCGAACTACAATTCGGCATGCTAAGTATTTTGAACGAATCTAATTCGACCATGCTATTTGGAGGTAACGCCCTGAAAGTCGGGCGTCGGCAGTGCTTAAGTTGCTCGTAAATAACTTACCGAGTATTGTTTGATATACATGTTCCTTGAATCGTAAAGAGCAAGTTTTGGAGGGACAGTGCAAAATTCTCGAGTCAATAAATCCAACCTAGCAGGCGGCAGGTGAGTGCGAGGGGAAGCCACGGCAAACGCATTCCGAGCATGCAAACTGGCTGGAAGCATGTACCGAAACGAAATTAGGGGTAGCGTTACATTGAAACTACCGGCAACGTAAATCAGGCCGCAATCTTCTGGAAGACGGAGAATGAAGAATTTGCCGAGAAACAATGCAGAGTGTATAATAAATATAAAGTTTTCAAGAGCAAGCGGAGAATGATCTAGTTATTATTTGACTTGCTCTATTCAGATAGACACATGGGAATGAAAAAGAAATGAATGAAGTCTGAATCTCATGGCAAAGGTCAATTTCATGAGAGTGATGGAATATACCAGCAAGAGGAAAAAATTAATGCACCAGGAAAGAGAGGACAATCAGGAATTCTCGTAGTTCTAATTGCGCGTTCCGGGAGAGTAATGTTTGCTCTACGTGGTGATGAACTCCCGAGGGATAGGTGAAAGTGGAAGAAGAAACAGGAAGTGTGATTGCACGAGCCTAGAGGCACACGTGTTACCGATGTCATAGGGCGGAACACACGTGGCGCCGGTCATTCCGGAGGAGACTTCGCAATCCCGAGTACTTGCTTGGCTTCTGCGATCGTAATATCTAAATTTGCGGGACTCGTAATATCCCGGCTGTTTCCTGCTCACAGTGCACGAGCTTCCGCTGCTTAAATGGGGACTGGGGAATGTCGGATAATTTATTATCCTCAGCCACTACAGCCTGGCGAACGTCGTCATCTGGTATCCATGGAACATCCGGATACTTCAAACTGGACACCTTAAAGACAGTAGCATCAACGAAAAGAGAACCGTCTCATGCTTGTTCAATAATGAGAATGTATTACTAGAGTACAAAGTAGCAGAGCACAAAGTGAAGCCATCGGACTTCAGTTATTACAAGGAGTTACTGTCACACCATTGTGCACTAAATGTCAGTGGTTGAAGGGAGCCTCGGATGACTTCAAGTGCAACTGGTGAAGCAATTAATGTGAAAAATGTCGAGTAGAGCAAATCGGAATGAAATGTACCGGCAAGCACTGCCAAAAGTTATCAGTGGGCTCATCGGTATGCGGTGCTCAGAGAGTGGCCGTCTAATTTATAATTTGCGAGTTATGCGGCAAAAGAAAAGGGGCCTTAGAAAGCGAGAGTGAGTGACGGCGAGAGGCAAGCAACAAGACCGCCGCCGGGTGCTTTACACTGGCATCGGTCTCTGTCAAGCGAGGGTGTCCACTTGTCCTCTTTCGGCCGGGTAACGAGAGGAATCCGTCTACCAGATCTCCAAGAGGCACGTCGACTCTTCCTCTAGAAATGAAAAAACAAAAAACAGCAACTCGACGTGTCTACTTTAAAATGTCACTCGAAAAATATACCTCCGCTTTACGATACTCCCGACTCTCGACGAAGGGTCGTACTATTTGCCCCAGAATCATGTACTACACAGATTTCATCCGGGCAAACAGGAACAAGGAGGTACCGAGTGTGAATCCGAATGCAGATAATGCAAGACTGTTTGCCTTGCCAACCAAACGTCGAGGATTTCGTGAACTTGTTAACATCTCTTGTCACCCTCGATCCACTGTCATAAGTTACTTTGCTGCTCTTGTTACTGCTGTGAGAAAACTATGATGGAGAATGCTGCGAACCAACGAAATCAAGCTCGAGTGCCTCGGAGTTTCTCGTAACCCCACTGCTGTCTTCTGCCTCGCGTTAGACGCTTCTTCCACGGCGACTTCTTGAAAATAGAACGACGACCTTCTAAACGGCGAGAGAAGCTCTCTCGGTATCGAGAAGTTTACGTTCCTGCAACATAAAACTCGCACAGCTGGGGCTAAAATAAAGCGTGCATTATAACACATTTTTCTTAGCTCCCCAGCTTTTTTTGGATCGTCCGATTCGATCGAGAGCTCTTCGCTCGCTGATATCATCCGCCGAATTTAGATATCTGGTTGAGAGATCGATCCCGCGACAGGCTTTGTCTTTCAAAGACAGCTGAGCAAACTTCTATCTCTGCCAAATACAACATTGGATTGTGCATTGTGTGACTCGCATCCTTCATGGCAGACTTCACTTTCTGATGCTGTACCGTAACCGCGACACGTCTCCATGCCAGAGGAGACGGCCATAATATTCCCTCGGAACTGCTGGACCAGACAACGAGCATCTCACTAGGCGAGCGCAAAGCAACATCAAAGAGGCTGTTCGTGGTTTCTTAATTAAGGTGGTATACCATGCGACATTATAGTCCTTGTGTATCTCGATTTACTTTAGCTTATGGGTCATTTTCTGTCATCCCTTTCAAAGTAACGCTTGCCGCTTTGATACCTTGAACGGTTCCTATGAATTATGTTAACCCCGATGCTCGTAGACGCCGTCTAACTCTGGTCCATTAGAGTCTCATGTATCTCGAACATTGCGATAAGTATTGCGAGTTAGTCAGGAGTATAAGTGACAGGCATGCGATTAACATTCTTTCGGGAAACGATGCTCGCCAGCCGGATAAAGCTGCTGCGTCATCGCTAACATGAGCGGCGGGGGAGGTAAGTTCTGCCGAGAAGGAGGATCTCCTTGTCCCGTGGCGTTTGGACGAAAATACACCTCAAACCACAGGGACAGTGTTAATCCGTGCTGACAGATCCCGCCTCGGAAGAACGAAAGAAGTCGCGTAGTTCCATACGGCACATCGTCGAGAAATCCTCTCGATCGGTGTCTTCCTCATAATTTGTTAAATATATCTGAGCCAAGCATGATGCATCGATACTTATTTTCGATCGTATACAGGATTGAATGTTCCTGAAGATTGATGATAAGGCAAGTTGAATGTCGGTAATGAAAGCCGGCGTGCGGTGCAAAGAGCAAGCGGCAAAGGATGGAAGGGCACGCGATGAATATCTAGGGCGTGATGGAGATCCAAGGAGGCATGGAATGGCACGCTTTGCACCCGGGTTATTTTCACCTTTTGCGTGCCTTGATCCGCACTGGTACAGCTATACGCGCGTCATCTTGGCAAAGACGGAAAGAGAGCGAGGGATGGAAGAAGACAGAGACCATGCAGATTTCCTAGTATCTTTTACTTCTTGCCGGCATCGCACTCGGCTCCGACGGCGAGTGTTCCATGCAGCGTGAAAATCGCAAGAACGGCAAAGCACAAAGCGTTCCACGTGGAGAGAGCCTCTATCGAGGACGTGCAACGTAGCCTGCTGTTGGTGGCAGAGCGACGGTCAGATATTAATACATTGAACGGGGTGCATCGGTGCATGGATGGTCGATGCAGCAAGGTGCATCGGAGGTGCACGCTTCAGGGATTCCGGCGAGCGACGGTACCGTTACTACCACACACTTCACCGGCACTCGACGGCACAAGCGTGACTAACGCCCGACATAGAGAACACTGAGTATTAATAGACTGACAAACAAGGCAAAACACGTATACTTCGTATGAATAATAAATGCAGGCAATTAGCTTTGCTTTGTGAAAAAGTTGGAGCACTCTGGAAAAGTAAATCACTCCAAAGACACTTCCTAGTTAACTAGCGTCGGCGGTGCTCTCCTCAGAGGAGGGTTACGATTAAAATAAAAGAGAAAGGCGAAATATGACACACTCATCACTTACCTTCGAAATCGATGGGATTCGCTTCTGTCTAGCAAGTTGATCTAGCATCTCGGCACATACCACTGGTAATCGTTGTCAAGGAATATTATTCATTTGGTGCGGGAGGGTCGGCCTGTTCCCCTTTGCTGGCGAACTCCATCGCAGCGGCAGCAAAGCGGAAAAAGACACACCCTCATCCAACACCTCCTGCCAACAGAGTGACACCACCGCCGATAGAGACCTGGGTAGATCTGGAAGCCTCTTTCTGTCCCCGGCATTCATCCAAGTAGTTACGGCCATGCGTTGAAATCTCCTCTAATAATCCCTCGGATTGATAAGGATGCTGTGATCCGTTGAACCTTTTTCCACAAATGCCTCTCAAATGGAATTACCCAGGCGGAAGACTTTCGATTTCTTATCAGTTCAAGTTTTACCAAGACTCTCACTAAGATTGCCGACTACAAGTGCCAAATACGTTACAGGGCAAATTGTCACGTTCCACCGAAGGAGTAGCACGTGTCCGTGCTCACAAATTGAACGATCCGAGTTGCCGCTGGCTATGCGCGTGTCGTTTCGATAATTGGATCGTACACATATCTCGCATTTGCCCGGTTCTTGAAGTGTAAGAACATGTTTTCCCCGCCCAAGAAATTCGTGTACACGTAAGAGCCTCATCATGGTTCAGTGGCGGGCGTGGAAAACAATGTCAGAAATCGTGAAAGGTAATATTCTCTAAAGAGAGGTCAGAAATGAAGTGATTGCCGTGGCATGGTGAATATGATGGATCAGAATGTATCATCTTGGTAGAACAGCAGAGAAGAACCAGCCGGTAAACTCGAGGCCTGCCGATGACTTACTTGGACTATAATTGCACGGAAAATGTCAGGGCGTATACACCCAGCGAATATATCTTATCCGGCTTGGAAATTTGTAGCTGACTCCTTGACTCCAAACAGAGCTGTACCCATTCAAGACGGATAATGACGTGCGATCCTACAAATTATTTCCTGTAATTAAGTGGCCGCCAACCGGCGACGGCAGCAGTACCATCTTACAAAGGGAACATTTGTAATCAGAGGAACGAAAACTAAATGATCCATTCGCAGCACCGACACCACACTCAAACGAAAACGATGCCCCAGTGGCTCTGGCGTGTTCCAGCTAACAGTGTAGCTAATTTTACGTTATAAACAGTGATGAAACCAACCGATTCAGCGGAGATGAAGCACCAACCCGCCGTTAGCGCGATGCCTTGTGAGAGTTCTAGACACAGGATTGTGAAAAGCCATAAAGCTTTTCTGTCCTTGACGCCTTTTACATTTTTGAGACGCTTTAACATTCTCCAACGTGCTCGGCTATTCTAATTCCATGTCACGGAAGAATAGCGGCAGCGAGATGATTTTCTTTTTCTGAAAACATCCTGCAAGCTGTCCACTCTGAAAGCTGAAGATTTTCTCATTTCCGCCGCTAGCAAATGGCCGAGGACATACAGAATGACGGCAAGAGAATGATGGTACATGTACTGCGTAGGAGGAATCGTGTGACGAAGAGTGTGTATGCGTATGCCTTTAAATAGCAATTCGAAACAAGACCACTTAAAAGGATACGGTCGGTAGTCTCTTGGAGGTTTCGGTAGAACGAAATACCTGTTGCTTTTCACTAATGCTTACTCCACGCACTAACTCTGCCGTGAGTACGTCTCGCTTCGGAGACACCCGGTTGCCAATGCGAAATCTTGGCACATCATCCCTCTTTTAAGTCGAAAATATACACGAGGAGGAAGAGGTTGCGCGCCTCCCTGTTTGTTTATCCAAGGAGATGACATCCTTGCAAAGCTCTCTCTCTCTCTCGTGCCGCGTGACGAAGACCGTTCACCACGATCTTAGCTCACTTTAGCCACTCAATTAAAGTGGCACGAACTTCCGTCCTCCCGCGAATCGTTTTTCCCATTTCGTCTCTTATTCTCTAAACGACTCATTCTTTGCGACTAACGATATCTTAAGTAGAAAACGTGTGTGTCAGCCAGATAGAAGTTTATACATCGATTTCTTTTCCTAGCTTGATTCTAGCCGGTCCACATCCAAAACCAATAAAAGGCAAACGAGTGAAAGTAGAATGAAACAAAGTTGGCTTTTAGGGGTCATTGACTTCGAAGGCGAGAGACTATGAAGCCCGGAGGACCACAACTAATCACTCTTTCGAACGTGGGTTTAATGCGATATTAAACTATACATATCTGTCCGGGACTTTATGCCGCTTCCTTTTTTCTCCGTGGCCCATCCGCCCGAAGCTGCTCTTGAGTCTGCTTTCTGAGAGAAAGACAGAGCGAGAGCGAGCGAGCGAGAGAGAGAAAGAGAACTGGCCGTCTTTAGTAGCCCACCCCGCACGGTACAACCGTCATCTACACGTTATGTTCGTACGCGCGGTTACGAGCTACATGGCTAAGATCCAGAGAGTGTTCCCGCTATATTAAGACCGCCTTATATAACGTTCAGTCATATCCGCGCCGCTCTGTATGAACCCTTAATATGCCCGGTGGCGTATATGCCGAACCGGTGCCGGGCGCGCAAAACTTCTCTCACGTGGAGAGATGTGAAGAGAGAGAGAGAGAGAGAGAGAGAGAGAGAGAGAGAGAGAGAGAGAGAGAGAGAGAGAGCGCAACTATCTAGCCGGAGGGAGAAGGGCGCGCGCACGCGTTCACTTACACGCTTACTTCGGCCGGCTTAATTAGATTTTCCGAGAAGGTCCGCCGCGAAGATCGCTAGCGGCTACTTCCTGGAGCGGAGGACTTCCGGTTGGCCGCCAGTTAACACGGACTCTTGCCGAACGGACGCTAAAAGGGAAGATCCCTCGTGACCAAATCAAACCTCGGTGGCAATCTAATGAAATGGTTGGGGACGCGTCCTACAGTTTAATGATGTATCAATCGGACTAATGAAGAAGCCGGCTCAGAGAGAGAGTGAGAGAGAAATAGATAGATAGAGAGAGGTGGCTGACTAGTTTCTCAGGCAGACTGCAAGTGGACTGCCAGCAAATTGGAGGTGTGCAAATTTACGTGCAGCAATGTAATCGTTGGATAGATGAGCGACGGGACCACCGTTCCAGAGCGAGAGCCGTATTTTAGTCAGGCGAGCACCTCTCTGTCTTTCTCTCAGTCCCTGTTCTGTGTCCCAGTGACTGGCCGGCGGAGCAACTGTCCAAACAATTAGCGGTCAACCGAGGGTGCTAATTTGCACGTCTTGTGTGTCAGCGTGCGTTGTTAGTAGCCGATCCTAATCTAATCGTCCAATTGTTCTCGCGACCACGTTGCCACCACATTCGCCTCGTTTGCTTCATTAAAAATAAACGCTAATAGGACGCAAAGCGCTTATTTGCCAGTCGGACAACCACACCTCCCTAACATGTGCCACTTCAACCCTTATTGGCCACGCACGCCCTGCTTAGGGAATGTAAATTATATATGAATACCTAGACAGGTAGAAATTGCATTTTCAAGGGGACTCGAGGATCATGAGACTAAATATGAGAGAATGATAAGTTGGAAATATGAAGTGGACAGGTAACCGCAAAGTGGGCTCCCGGTATGAGAGTCAAAGTAGAATAGTGGTCAATCGCAAATGATTTTCCTGTAAGCGAGAGACTTGCCAGAGAAACGCGGTGACTTCTGAATGCTTCCCCTCAGGATTTCCTAGAAGACCGATTGTTTGTTCTCTTGGGATCCGGGGTACACGACTCCCTGTACGGCTGGGCGCTCGGTTTGTTTGAGTTGGCGCCGCGGTGCACGCCGCCACCTCCTCCGTGCGGAAATTGCAAATACGTCCGGCAAACCCAGAACTCGCCGAAGGAAAATATCCAGACCAAAAAGATTGGGATTCGTGCCGCAGGCTACACCCGCCAGGCCAGACTGCCTTGACTCGGAAGAATAATTTGTTTGTAGAAGATCTTAATTTACAGATCTCGCCGACCGTGCGGCTTTGAAGAAGACCTTTCAGATCTTTGAGTGGGTCGAGTACCTTCATACCCTGTGCAAATCGCGAACACGAATGTTAGAGAAAATCATTAGTGATCTATTCCGAAAAGGGATTTGGATAGGAAAATTCGACCGAAGCGGGCTTTCACCCAGCACTGACATAAGATATCAGAAGACTGCTATCAATTTTTATAAATCTTTAACTTAAGTGTAACTTTTTAAGAAATTAAATAAAATAAGCTAGTCTCTTTTCGAAATTATCGGCAACATATTCACTCGGGGCCACGATCTCAGTATTACGCATAAACGTAAGTAGATACAGCCACACCCGGGCAACCAAGTATTGCAAGATATTTCGCCTCGACTACGTTTATTTCCAAGAGAAAAAAAAAGTCAAACTGAACATTAAGTACTGAGTTTAGTAATCAAGCGCCCAGTTACCATATTCAGAAAACTCGGAGCTCTGCAAGTGGACCTGGCAAGTGCAGTGCAGTGATTCAATTGGAGAGTGCGCGCGCGCGCGCGCGCCGATATGAAAAAGTTGGTAAAAAGTTATGCGATTGGAAAGCTGCGTAACAGGGGGTTGAAAATCGTACCTGAGGTTTTCGCCGTGGGAAGGGCGCACTGGTGTGAAGAGTTTATCCGATGGAAAATCACTGGGCATTCGAGTGGCGTGCCGATGCGATGCGGGCGTGTGTAAAATCCGTGAAAGTGGGAAGAAGCGAGGGTGGACGCCTTGATGCGAACTGACTGCCGCGACGCTTTCATTCAAGAAGGCGTCGGCGGTCCTCGCAAAGGCAAACTCGCGCGCAAGCGCTTATACACCGCACGCGGCCACCGCGATCTCCTCTTTTTTCTTCCTGCGCTCCTCTTGCCGACGCACGCGCCTTACACGCACCCCGGCGGTCGTCGTCTCGACGCGTGCCGATTTCTTCGGAATAATTGAAATATATCTCGATATTAATAGGCGCGCGCCCGAGAACGCTGTCGGCTCACCGTTTCCGTGGCTGCGAGAAAGAATTCCCTTGCCCCTCTCCTCGCCACCGCCCCCTCACCCACCCACGATTGCACCCCCGCTCGATATAAAGTCGATTCTGTGGAAAGCGCATTACAGCTCTACCACCAACTCGAAAGCAACTAATGGCATCAGAACTCCAATTAGATTTCCGGATTCCCCGAGGGAGCCCTAATTGGATGTAGCACCCGGTGGCTCGTGTGCTTGCCGCTTTTGTCCCGGCATCGTCACACATCAGTATGTGTGCAATTGTCGCCGATGCTGTGAAACACGCATGCGAAGAAGCTGTGATTTAAATTGCATGCGCCCACCGACACGATAATTGAGAGTGACTGCTCGACGCCGAGCTTCCGAGCATTTTTCTATCTTTCCATTGGTCCTCTCTTTGCATTTCACCAACGCGCTCGACTTTGCTTGCAATCGGGCAACATAGAGAGCGCGAGAGAGGCTAAGTGCAACCGACAGATTTATATGTTTTTCATAACATTCGAGGCGTGTCTCAGAGACAGGCACGAACCTTGGCGTACCTCCAGGGCCGACTGTTCTCCGGCGCGAGGATAAATATTATCGGTAAATCAAAGGTGCAAATTGCCCGCACCCTTCAACCCGGCGATCCTTAAGCGCGAATTATACGAACTGCCGTCCGACAAGCATTACTTCGCGAAGTACAATATTTATCCGGTTATTTCTGTACCAGACAATCGTAGATTAAAGCCGCTAAGAAGATCTATGGATCTACGCGCTCTGATGTTCCGAACCGTAACTATGCGCGGATACGTCGACTTTGTTAATCCGAGCTTACGTGGTCGAGTACCTCTGCTCCAATCTTAAAATGTAAGGGATGACCGCATGACTGAACAAATGATTTCCGGAGAGATACCGAGAGGCTTAAGCCAATCTACGTCCCTTCAGTAGCATTTGCTCGGAAATGTCACCCTTCATCGCGCGGTCCTCGCGTACTTTCCGTGATGGTGCAATTACTTGCTACAGATTACCGACTCTCTATGCAGGAGTGCCTTGCCTTCTCAATATGCTCGTTAACGCACTTCCCCCATACTGATATATCCTTCCTAAAGTAACACTCAAAAAATATTTTCCAAGAAGATTGATGCCAGTCCCATCAGCGAGTTGAATCATCACCTCGTCAAGAACACGTTCTCCTCTTAAATACTTGGGATTCTAGGCATTTCAAGCAGTTGCAGAAGTGACAGTGGATCCCACCGATGGCAATTAATGTCCCGCTCGAGGAAAGCGTACAGTTCATTGGCGCGGCTAACAAAATCTAAGTACAATCTGCGCTATTGGAGTACAGTCGAGTAAATTATTTGTATCGATTAATTAGACGTCCTGCGGCTGTGGTTGAAGCGGAGTGGAAACGTGAATTAGTCAACGGTTCTTGTCGTCAACAAGTTCGGGGGGGGACTTGGAATCTTTACCCTAAGATATCGAGAGTGCATCGTCCTGTAACATGACTCTTGTTACACTTTCCATGCTCTCGGCGAGGGAGCGAAGTGGATGCACGAATGTATGTATGTGGATCGCTCGGAAGGAAGCAGGCTAAGATGGAGAGGGCGGAATGGCGGAGTCGAAAACCCCTAGAAGCTTCTTCTGCTCGCGTCAAAAATAGACGCGGAATGACACGGAGAAGCGGATACCGTAATATTTTACTGTCACTGAAATAAAACTGGGAGCCATCTGGCCAATTATACGAATGCATGAATTCGTGCCGAATGCCGGCCGAGAAAACAAACTCGTCGTGCGGTGCGAGCTTTACTTTACTACTTCCGATCGGCTTTCTGTCGAAACCCAACCCATTTCAATGCTGTCATTCCCTTAAATAGTTTGATGTTCCTATCGTCACCTGCGTTCCTACGAATTTCGATTGATATCACTGAAAAATCCGTTGTCTCAAAGTGAAGATTCCAGATCGTAGAAGTGGCTGCCACTCTTCAAACTCTCTTCGCTTCTGAAGAGGAACATTCGACTGAACAGCTGCAAATTAATCAGATGATTTCTGGCGAACACTACCCAACAAAACTTCGTACGGCTCCAGGGCTTGCCAAAGGGATGATTTGGCAATATGCCAACTTGACTGAGACAGAAAGATCATTTGTAATGGGTGCAAGTCCTTCCGCCCACGATGTTCGTTTTTAATGGGTATTGTTTCATTGTCATTTAAAATGAGAGCCGTTCCCGTCTAGCCATTAACATCATACTTCTCGTGATGACAGGTACTCCGGCTTGTGTTGTCACTCGCTGCGACTGTCAAGTGAAATAGTTCCGCTCTCTCTCTCCTATATAATTCCGGGTTGCGCTGAAAGCATTATTTCAGCACTTCCCGGAGTTCATAGGCTCGGATATCAACCCCTTCGAATTTGGAGTGCGGATGCTGGAGCATTTCATCGCGACTATGCAAAGAACGCGTGCGGAATCGATTTGGTTTGCGAGGGCGATTTCACCTCGTCTATTAAACGTCAGCTTGATATCCGGTGTGTCCAATCGCGAGAGCATATCAGGGGGCTTCCTGTCCATTCGAGCCGGCGTTTCCGGCGCGAGAACGACGCATGAAAAGGGGTCAGCACCACTTCGTGCGAAAACGCGACTCGAAAGATTGGAAAGAGTGCGTGAAGCGAATGGGCGAGAAGCCGGAGAGTGCGTATATCACATTCATGAGGCGAGCACCAACCGAGAGAGGAGCTATTTTTGGCAGCACGATGCTCCAAATTTAAACGACGCCACCCGCCCTCGCCGCCTCAACTTCCTCCCTCTGCGTCACTTTCCTTAAGACCGCCTGCTATCGTGTGCTCATTAACCGGAGAACCACTCGCGAACCGCTCAGAACATTGCTTGGCATTTCAGGTCTTTTTGCGATACATATTCGTTTAATGAATAAGCCTTTATACACTGACAGTTCCACCAGATTGGACGGAAAATCCCACCAAATCCGAAAGAACCGATTACTATAAGATAGAATTATATTCATTTATAAAGTTGCAAAGTCCTCTCGGATCCTCTCGCTCTCTTCGCTGTTACTGCGGCTCTCCAACTGTTGAGTGTTCTGAAAAAGACTTATGCGAAAGAAAAGAAAACCAAATCATATGTTTTTAAGTTCTCTATAAGTTCTTTATAAGTTCTTTAGAAGACATGGACCTTTATAGTTTATATTAAGCAGAAATGAGCTTTGAATTCATATCGATTACACCCTAGCCACAGGAATCAACTGTAGGTATCAGCGAAAGTGGCCCTCTTCTTGAGAGCGCTAATTCCCACTTCCAGAAGGAAGCAGCCGATAAACTACCGAGCGGAAGATTCGAATCTCTATACCTCTAGTAAATACAAAACGGCCGTAAAAAACTATGTTTTAGTAGTGGATAACGAAAGCGGGATGGGAAATGACATGATACAAGCGCTTTTTCAAAATCGTTTTCTTTATTTTGTAGAAAACTGCGTGATAAGTACACCAATAATCTTGCAATGTCGAAATGTTGCCGATTCATACCGGGGGCACGAAGGGGACTGTCCGGAGCAAGTTCTTTCGAATGGGTATTTTACGCATGTGTATTGGTCAACAGTCTTTTTTATTCGTTTACGCCTCTCCTGGTCCGAACAGCCTCCGAGAGGCCCGAGTTTATTAATTGCTGTTTCTAGCAAGCCAGAGCAGTGAACAACGAACATCATTTTTTCCTATGTGGTATTGGTACAATTCTACTGTATAAAAAACCGTTCATTCCGCCGGTTGCCCGTAACAGGCTCGAGAAGGCTTGCTCCGAACTGACGGGAGAGTCCTCCTGATAAGAAGGAAGCACCAGCATTTCGTACCTTCTCGAGCACAGCTACGCGGTGTCGGTGCGCCTTTCGAAATACACGAACTTACTCCTTTCGAGATGACCTTTTTTGGTAGAAGCGACCTACTACTTTAAATGACACTGTTTCTACAACATCGATCGATTACGTTGAAAAAAGTTTCTTTCCCCAATTTCACTTCGCCTGCTTCGTACATCACGACAACGAAAGGTTGATTATTTGACTCGATTGACACGACATGTTCCACTTCACTTTTATTTTCTCACCCTCGCTCGCCTCGTCGTTCTCGCGCGCGCATTCTCATACACTCACTCGCAAACTCGCACACTCGAACCCTCGCATTTACGCAGATCATCCTTCCTTTCCGTGATTGGAGGCTCGCCGATTTCTACTCCAGCTTCCGAAGAACCCCTTTACCACTGTGTCCGGCCTCGCAGTAAGACGCGTACCGGAAAGACGTTTATAAGACACTGCGCACTTCCGAACAATGACGAGACATCTACAATTTTGATTCTCAATGTTTCATCCATCAGTCTGCGGGTCTGTGCATTGTTTCGTTTTGCTCCCACCTCGAACTAGCGTTGCCGTTCGCTCTAATAGCAACGAAAGTTAAAACAGAAAGATTTGCGCCCCACGGTGGCGAGGTTTGAAAACGCTGAGTGGCTTGCGATCTTGCCTGTCATCAGGTCAGAGCGAAAACCGCAGCGTGAACCGTCGCTCCGTGACACGGACTAGACACACCAATCTTATCAACAGTACGGTAAAATTACAGCTTAGAAAAGAGCTTAGAAAAGTTTTAGACGCATTTTCGCTTGCGGCCACTCCACTCCATTACGATTACTTGGAGGGAGGCGACACTCGACGTCGAATAAATTTTGGAACACCTCGTGAAATCACATTGCGTGGAAGGATCTCGCCTCGCCTTGGTAAACGGGCGAGATCGCTTCGATGATGATTTGCTAGAATAGACGACCAATTATCCATTTTTCCGAGAGGACGCACGGCTCAGCATGACTAGACGAATCAGAAGCTGAGAGCCTGGTTGACTAATTATTCTTCTACATTTTCCTAAAACTTTCTATGAACCACGTTTATCCGAAATTGGCATCGAACTTAATGGTCAACCTGGATCAACTTCTGAGAGGACACAAAGAGAGTGGCAACCGAGCGAAATCCACACGCATCGCCAAGGCCCTGGACAACACTTTTAACCGAAGGAAATTACAATCGACACAAACCACGAAGAGCATTGACAAATTGTGATTGAAAGACAGGAAGGATGCAGCTTCGAGCGTTGTGTCTCTACCTTGGGCGCCAATCCAGCGAGCTAAGCCGTCCGTCTGGGACTGTTAGGCAGACCCCTTTTTCGGAAAAATCGTGCTTAAGTGGCGGGCGGATCGCTTTGAGTCGCTTCATCTCGGGGGTTGAGGCAAATTCAATAATCTCAACCCCGCATCTGCTCCTCTGACGCAGAAAGGCCACAATTACTTCTCGCTGCTGCTGCCCGTGCAAAAGTCCGAATTAACAAATTATTAAATATCACGATATTCGACAATTAAACATAATAAACGAGTTCACTAGATACTGCGCTCCGCCTAAAACTTATAGCTTAATAATGCGTTCGTATCATCGATCGGCGTCAGCCTTAAATTCAATCTAATTCAATAACATTTAAAAGTTAACCGAGGCTTGCACAAGACCCATGGGATAATACGCATTTCCAATTAATCTCTCGTACTCACATTCTCTCCTGGCCATTCTCTTGCACTCACGATTTCTCCGGCAAGTTTTTGGGGACCGTGTCGTTGGCCCGCGCGCGCTCTCTTTCTTTACATAGAATACGCTTACTTTTTTCATCTTGTCATCACCTAATATTGCATGCGCCTGAACACATTTCAATGATGGAGAAAGGATATTCTCTCTTTCTTTCTATCTTTCTCTCGTTCTCTCTCTCTCGCTCTTCGCAACGCAGCGCTTACAGCGTATTGTGAAACGGTCAACTGTTTGTATGCATGTATGTATGTCGTGTGTTGAACTGCCCGGACACTTCTCGAAGACTTGGAATTTCAACGAGTACGCAACTTCTTGCTCCTCTTGCTCCTGATCAGTATTTACTCGGTTACTTTTATATTCACTGCCGAAATCATGCAGGACGACGGTTTGCTAGCGTTACGCGTTGCACCCACGAGAAGACACGTGCTATTGACTGGGTTCCAAAGTTTCGCCCGTTTATATCGTTACCTACTAATTGGGGGATCTTTCGCACGTGTCGATCCCTTGTTCTCGCGATGTATGCATGTACCTGACGCAGTAACCGGAAGCATGAGGGACTATGACAGTAATTTCCTTGCAATTTCTCCCCTTCGTCTTATCGTTTTAAGAATTACAATAATTGGTGACTTCTCATGAGATACTTCAGTAATTCGCTCTGTCCCGAAGTCAAGAACCGAAGTCGACGCCGCTCGTCAAGAAATTTCGGCTACCTGAAGATCGAAACAGCCCGGTTTCTAAGCATTATGAAAATATATGTTGAACAACAGTAACTATGAGAGAAGGAGCGGACGATAAAGGTCTTCAATGAAATTCGCGCGAGCGTTGAAAATTTTAGCGAAGTGGTCTGATCAAACCGTACTCTCCGGAATCGTACTTTCTTCGTCATTGGCGATGCACGCCAAGAGAGGAGATCCCTCGGCGGCTCTCGCTCCTTTATGCGGCAATCAGAATGTATAAGCGGTGATGAAAAACGCTACGTCGACTTCCGATTCATCGTCAAGGCAGATCTCGTCCTATTTCGTCAAAACTGAAGCCTTATCTATTTGAATAATAATAAAAGTAGCGTTATATCAGACATTGTGCGAGCCATTCGAAACACGGCGAGACGCGGAGCATCGGCTGGCGGTCGCGACTGGCCTCGACGAATCGATTTCCCATCCTCAAATATTGACTCCTGCACAAAGGTCTCTCTCAATTACGAGGAGGATCTCACGAAGCACCCGTACGACGTTGCCAATCACTAAAACGTGAATGTCGATCTCTCGTAATCTCCGTGTAGAAATGCGACGAAAATTCAGCGGATCCAATCGATCGAATTCCGAGGGAGATCAATTAGCCGTTCGCGACACGAACTTCTGTGGGGGCAGGCTCGAAGTGCACGCGTGTCCCTGGACGATTTCGCACGGCCCGGCAACTGGTGTTTATGCGTGGTGTAAGGTATTACTTTTAATCAGTATATAGCATATCATTTTTAGTCATAATAATTATATTGATATTGAACTACCTAACCTAATATGTACAGAGTTTCTTTTTACGCTCTTGGCACTACTTGTTTTCTCTGTCTCTTTCGCGCTCTTCATCTTTATCCACCAAGCTTTCACTCACTCATTCCACCTTTCATTTGCATTCTCGCTGTTTTCACGTGTATCGTGTACTGCAACGTTCTCTGTTTTCCGGTGCTTCTCCCACTTTCGTGGATTTCTCTTCTTCGCGTGGACATAATCCCTTTGCATTCTCCCTCTCACTCTCGCTCTCACTCTTAATACACAAACGTACACTTGGCTACATTCATACATTGCCTGCTACGACAGGCTCACGCACACTACACCGCTCTCACTCTCTCTTTCTCTCTCACTCTCTCTTTCTCTCTCTCTCTCTCTCTCTCTCTCTCTCTCTCTCTCTCTCTCTCTCTCTCTCTCTCTCTCTCTCTCTCTCTCTCTCTCTCTCTCTCTCTCTCTCTCTCCTCGCGCCTAGCCGCGGATTTACCTGGCTGCTTGTCGTTCTGACAGAGCGCAGGTCGCGAATAATATCGCCAATAAATAATTTACTAAGTCTTTTTCGCAAAGAACAAACTTCCACGATACTCGAAAATCGTTCATTCGTCGGACCTCGGAGGAGGTGCCGGAGGTCCTTAGCCATTACTTCCTTGCCCTGTTTCCTCGGCACCATCGTCACCCGTTTCCTTCACCATTCTAGGTTTTATATCACCTCTCCGTGTGGCCTTCTTTCGATATTTCATTCTGCCAGGTTTGGCATACGCACACGCTCCAAGATAAAAGCATTCGTCGTGCACGAAATCAATGAAAGCCAATCTAGGCTGATCCGGACTTCGTCGTGCGTCAGTCGCATTTTTCTCGGCTATTCGTTCTTATCAACGTGTCCTCCTTTCTTAGTCATTGCTCTCTTATCTTGCTACTACGTGTTCTCTCGCTCTTTCTCTTTCTCTCCGTTTCAATCTCTCTTGCCTTAGTGGTCCACCGTTCAACTACCTCTCTACGTATGAACTAACTCCCTTTCTCGCTCGCTCTCTCGCTCTCTTTCTCTCATCTAGTGCTTTGGAATAGTCTGAGATCTAGGCTAGAGACTGGCTTCTTGGAACTGTCGAAAAGCGACGGAGCCGGACACAGGCAGCCCTTGAGAAAAAAGTCGAAACCAACTCACGACGACGAGCACAGCCGCCTGCCACTCGAGCGCTTCCCTCTCCTCGAGCTTCCTTCCTTCCTTCCTGCCGTTCTTCATTCCTTTCAACTTCGAGAGGACGTTCCCTCGTCAAAAAGCCGGAGGAGCGCCCAATCCAAGGAGTGTCGTTCCAAGGGCCGAATCCGCGTCCCTGCTCGTCCGTGTCAGCGCGATCCATGTCCCGCCTCGCGTACACACTCGCATCCGTCTATAACGAAGCACGAGCTGGCCGAACCTATACGAAGTTTCTTCTGCGAGTCAGTCTTGAGGGATCCTCGACCGCCTCGAGGATTCTCGAGGGTACAACGACGACGACGAGCTCAGTGGTACCGTGTCTCTCGACTTCGTTATCCGCCTCGTCTGCCCGGTCCGTGCCGGCATCGCCTCGGCGCCGCTTCCACGAGATCCTTTGGCGTCCATCGACCTCGAGGAAGTCACTCCTCGGCATCGTCGTGGCCTCGAGTGCTCTCCTTCCCGGCCACACCTCGGATCAGACGTGCTGCTGATGCTGCTGTTGTTGCTGTTGCTGATGATGATGCTGCTGCTGCTGACTCTCGTCCGCTTCGCATGGCACCACCGTAAGGCTGGACAGGTTACTCAGATTGCTACTGGACTCGGAATAACTGGACAGGGTTGGCCTCCTCGGCGGCACCACTACCGCCGGCGTCGAACTACCGGGGCTCGGGAATTTCCGGAACACCCTCAGTAGCGAACTTCCGGCACTATGGCATCGGACTATCCGCTCCGGCGCGTCCAGTAGCGCCGAATGGCTTCTGTAAGGCGGTGGACTCTCACTGTCAAAAACTGTTCGGTTCGGTGGTGGCCGCACGCACTTCTGATAGATCTCGCTCTCCTGTAACAAGATCAATTTATATTACATTTATATCCCACTACTTTTCTCCTCTCAATTCAAAATCATAAACTATATGAACGGAAGTGCCCTATTTGATCCGCTCACTCCCTAAGCTCCAGGAAGTGTGCTAGATGCAACACGAGTTTGCTTGTCGTCGGTACATCTTACGTGTACATGTGCAGGTACACGCGCAGGGGCGTAGAATTACTGAAATTCTAACCCACGACCCTCGAGCAGTCTCGAGGGCGCGCGTTTTAGCTCGATGCCGGCATCCAGAAGCCTCGAGAGGGGTAGAACTCGATCCTCCTTCGAGGTCTCCTTGCCGCCTTTCTCCTCCTTCGAGGGGCACAAGCCTTGCGGCGTCTTATCGACCTTTGTTGAAAACGAACCACGACAATACGACGTCATCCCTTCCGAGAAAAGCGAGCAGCCAATAAATCCATGAGGGTGCACAAATCAGGCCTTGCACTAAAATGAAGATCTCTTCCATAGGAGAATTTAAAAGGCCGATTAATAGATAGACGCCGAACGTAGAGTATAATTGATCGATCGATGCACGTGTTATTAAGCCCCGCTTCTGGAAAAAGTGCTCATTAGCCAGAGGCAATCGAGCTGCGTTTAATAAATGAAACCTAATTGGAAAGTGTCTGGCCGCACGATGGATGGAATTCCGGTTGATCGCCCGAAATTACCAGCCTGGCACATATAATAGGATTAACATGCTACGTTAAATACTGCAAGGCTGCCCACCGAGAGGCATTAACAGGATCTACGTCGTGGCAATAATTTTTTCCCTCGCCAAATACCTTGGCGGATGTACTTCATTTTGAACGACAATAGGAAGAGAAATGTTTCGGGGCCCAGCCGAGCCAGACACACCCTTGATTTAAGGCTACTCGGAAAACATGATGGAATAAACCTCACTTCAGGATCGAAAATGTATATGGAAGAGAATACCCGTGTTGGAGTTCATTCGCATTGCGTGGATTTTGATTACATCCTACCGAAATACCATACAAAATAAAATGCGCGACGTGTCTGTCACCATCGTCTTATTCTACTGACGAGAAGACAAGGATGTCATTGCACCTGTACTGATTTCAATCTGAAATCTAGGCGGTCCTGAGTGACATTGGAACACGGGAGGTGGAACTTCTTGCCTGTCTCTAATTTTCCGAAAGTTACCAAGGTGGACATTACCCGAGTCTAGCTGGGAGACATCTCCCAAGATCAAAAGTAGTAAGCGAATACTGTCGAGCTTTAGCTCGGTGGAAGGTGTACCTCGCTCGAGAGTGGTGCACAGTGTGTAATCACATCTCGGCGATGCCTTTGTACCCTTTTTTACATTTTCTCGCAGTGCTCCTGTAGATTGGAGGATTTTCATTCTTCCCGAAAGGCGCTCTCACGCCTGCATATTCAAAGAGCAGTACGTCTGTACGTGGAAAGTAGCAGGCAGGGATGATGCCTGGCTGTGAGATATATCATAGGTTCGCACCGGCAAAGGATAGTCATTTATTCGAAGAAGGGTATTTTAAAGGGATTTCTCACCTGTTCGGGATCGCGGAGGTGAAGGGTGGTGTGCGCTCCGTAAGGACGCTCCTCGCCGTCGGGAAGCTGCAGCCGCGGTGGCAAGTCGAGGGCAAGGTCTTGCCGGACACTTCCGGCGCGAATCGCCCTATCTCTCGCCGCGGCGACCATCGCTTCCTGCATCCCGTCAGTGACACCCTCCCCACCGCCGCCGCCGCCTCCTCCTCCACCGCCACCACCGCCGGCGCCGCCACCGCTCGGATCACCTTCCAGTCCGCCGCCACCGAGACCGCCGTGACCGCCGTGACCACCGCTGCCGACCTCCATTCCTGGGCTCACCGACAGCATCTGCACCAACCGAGAAAAAGCAACAATTACATCTCACGCTCGTCTGATCTCAACCCCACCACCCTACAATCCCGTACCCCAAGTCAGAACACGACTTGAAGCGGAATTACTCAAACGACGGCTGATATCAGTCTCAGCTACTGATGTAATCAATGCATATTCATCTCTTCCCTTACAATGTTTCTTATACGACCAATGGGACTTGTTAAAATGTAAGGGGTTAATAAATTGTTGAGCACCCACTGGCCACTTTAAGACAATCTGATGAGCCCCTATGGGATAATATCGCTAAGCTAATACATCTCCCAATGCGGTCTAATCGGAGAGCCTCCTCTATTACCGATGGAAATAGAGACGCGTCTACATGCTACAGTCCAAGCACTGTTCTATCGCGTCCCTGCCAAATTGACGTAAATGAGGGGCGATTACGCACATCTTAGAACCGGGAAGTGTCCCGAAGCGTGTGTCATTGGATCGAATTCCAAATGCATGGCTCTATGTCTGATCGTGACGACAGTGTATCGCGATGCTTCCCGTGGCCGAGAACGAGAGAGCAAGGTCGTCGTTTCTGGCTCGAGCATCGTCGTCGCGTGCAATTTTCAATTTCAACTAGCGTTCGACTCGGCGATTCTCCCGGTGCACGCTATAGCCGATAGGATGGAGTGGCAGTCGTGCAAGACTGCCGGTCGACTGCAGACGGATCCTGACTACAGAGACAAGCCGGCAATAACGTACAAGGCCAGACGACGACGACGACGACGACGACGACGACAACGATGCGGCGGCTGTCGCCAGTTGGTCTCGAACGCGTGAGCCACCATCCAGTCGTCATCGTCGTTGTTTCCTCTCGCCCCAACGTTTTGGCATGCACGTATCACGACATTATTCTGGTCCGTGACGAGGGCAATTGCCCGTGACCGGCCCGACATATAAATTCCTCCTCTATCCGCGTCGTCTGTCATTTCGCGCGCTCTCACACTCTCGATCTCGCTCTTACTCTTGCTCTCTCCTCGTCTCGTCGTAAAGCATAGACAGCGGCGAACACTACTTACGCGATCTATCTGTCAGGGAATGACAGGAAACGTTCGGTGGGCCCGATCGCTCGACAGCCACTGGGAGCGAGCCACGCGAGCTCTGTTCAAATACACCCGAACCCGGCGAGTAACGGTTGCCGCGATCGAACAGAGCACCTTGGAGATCGTAGCCAACGGCCAACAGCAGGTAGACAAAGTAGAATCCGTTGAATTTCATGTTCAACTGGCATCTTGGCTTAGCTTGGCACTGTTGTTCCTTGTTTCTCTCTCGAAGCCACCGGTGATACGAGCACCGTACGAGCCTCGTTTACTCTAATCAATTCCACAACGCAATTGCACGATCGGAACGCGCTGCGATCGTTAGATCGATTCAATGGCATTTGCTCTTCCTCTACCGGCAAGGGTAGTGTGTATACGAAGAACGTACACTGCCAGACTCGCTCTGTGTAGACAACTATAGCGTGTGTATACTTATCAAAGGCGGAAATGCACCTAGGTAACGATGCCGTAGGAATCCGAGAGATTCTCTCCGCCCATGGGAAAGCGGAGCTTCGATATCTTTGGCTTTCCTGGGACTAGCATCGACCAGGTGTACCACCACAGCATTGCAAGACCATTCTGACTTCTCATTCGGATTTTCAGATTTTCGTTGTCGTGCCATCTCGGTATTTGCTGCTTCCAAGTGTCTCATATAGTAGTACAAGCATCTCTCGCAAAGGAAACTACGCTAACAGTGGTTTCTGTATTATTTCACCGGGAGGAAAGATGTAAGAATTCTTCAGTGGCGAAGCGCATTCGTGTCCGATATCATCCATGTCGTCTTGCTTTAATAACTAGCGATCAGTGAATCAGTCTGCATAAATCGAGAAGCCACGTATTGGACGCGTGAAAAGTGAGAATGGCCTGGCTCGTTCGAGTCAGAAGCGTAGCCGTGAGTGGAACCGTGTGGGAAGCTATGAGAGAAAAACGATCAGTGCTACTATTGCGTTTCACGTTGGAACGGACAATATTGCGCCAGTGATGGTCGCTCACGTACTTTAATTGCATTCCAGGTATACATACGGCACGCGAGCGAGCGAGCGAGCGAGCGAGCAGGGATAATGCGTGCGGTTGAACTATTTTAAAGGAACACGATGTAGCCTGTGTGTGACGGCGAGGTGGGTGGATCACGATTGGCATACATATTAGCGGGCACGGCGCACCCTCGCTCGTGTTTGCAGTCCTAATAATAATGGGCATCGGTAACCAATAGTGCGGCGGTGCTTGCCCCATCAACGCTCCCGCACCGGCTTGTCCCTTAAAGGGGCACTGGCGCAAACACAAACCTAATTGCCCGATTTTCCGCGATCCCCTTTCGCACGCGAATTTGGCCCACAGGACTGCTAACAGGTGATCCTGTATACATCGAACAGAGGGTTGCGCGACGCAATCGCACTAGAGCGTAAAGTCTGATTGACATCATACTCCTGCTCGCATCAAATCTCTATTAAACGTCATTATTATGTTCTTAAATTCGATTTAGATATTAATTAAATCAGTTTAAGTATAGCTTTGGATCTTCGAAGTGGTGGAAAGATCTACTACATACTAGACAAACTTCTGGAAAGATCGTGCAAGATTGAGGTGTCGGCGACAAGTTATTGGCGTTTTCCTTTTAGTAGGATGTGCGTAGAACGGAATTCTGGACTTCCCTAACACTATATCATGCAGACGCTAGCACCGATCGATCGGTTCTCTATCGCACGGCTACCGAGAAGATTAATCGCGCGCGACTCGCGAGACGGCAAAGGTGACGGCGGCGAGAAAGACAGATAGAGTAATCGCAGAGTTGCAAGGCCGACGGCTATCTTGGAACGCGCGGGAATTAATCACCCTGGCGTCATTGCTAGAAACGCTTAATAGCGCGCCGTTACGTAAGGCTATTGTTGCCAGCAGAAGGCACAGTGCACCGAGGCCAGAGCTTTCATTCATTCGGATCTACCAAGCGATTTTCCCTTGTCCGATTCGTACAAGCAATATCGCCCGGGTTCCCGATAGCGAGCCAGCAGGGAACAAGAAATTAGGTCGACACGCGATGCCGAAAAAATCGGACGTGAGCGGGCGAGTGTCAATAATTCCGGGCACCACTGAGAGGAGGAAAGCGAACTATTGGCAGTTTAACATTACGAAGAGAGCGCTCCGTCAATTCCGGGGTTATCGTCCCTCTTTCTTTCCCGCCTTGTCTCCTCGGTATATGACGTGTGGTTATCGCGAGCCGAATTAAAACTCGTTTCACGCGTGTGCCACGCCAGTCCGAGGCGGCGGATAATACTAAGTATATCGTCTTCGACCTCGACGTAGACTAAGCAACGACGACCTATTGCGACAGTGAGTAACCATAAGCGCCCACTCGTTCGCTAGCTCGCTGACAGCTAGTAGAAAATAAATGAATTCTCATCGATCGTATTGTGCCAGAAAGATTTTACAGGCAAAGGGCAATATCAACATAGCCGAGTGATATGCATCCGCGTGATCCCGTAGGCGTGTGATCGGTTGGCCGTTCCGCGTTAAAGCTTTAAAGGGGTTCTCTGTCGAAAGGGAAAGCCGCCACTGGCACCAGGAGCACCGGCAACAGAAGCCATGGAGAGGGGCCTCCACGAGGATGCCAGTGTGCTCTCGCACTCGTATTGATCGCAGAGACAATGCTCGAGAGAAGCAAGCACACCATGTCCACCCGAGAGACAGAATCCGCGTGACTACAAAGTCAGAGTGGAGGTAGAGAATGGTAAATTAACGGGCGGGATGGACTCTCTGCCAAGGACAAGGTATTCCATCGATCAAGGAAATAAAAACGATCGGAGTCTATTAAGGCGCAGAGCCGCTTCTAGAATAGAACTTGTGAAAGTGCTGTACTCCAGGGCGGCCGGGAAGTACGAACTCGAGTGCCGGGCGAGAGATGCTGCCGGGCACGGTATAATGAGCATTTTTCAAGTTCAACAGCCGATCGACCGACACTCGGCTTTGCATAGTCTGAATTATTTAAGAGAGACAACACGCCAAATGAATCTGCGATTCAAATCGTACAGCGGGCTTGCGAGTGAACCGATGGTAATATCGAAGGGAAGGAAGGAAGACGGGCGGCGAGAGGAAGCATGGATAGCGAACGGGCACCGGGCGAAGTGATACTGCTGGCTGGAGGCACAGCAGCAGCAGCAGCAGCAGCAGCAGCAGCAGCAGCAGCAGCAGCAGCAGCATAGCCCGTTCACTCCGAAGGAGAGTAGAAATTGGTGGCGATCGATTCTTTAAAACCGATGGGCCACGGTTGTTATGCGGTTAGTGGCACTTGTTTGTACCGCGCTTCCTACCTCGCTTTGCACCTCAAAGGCCGCGGAGAAAATGGATTTGAAATGTAAATAGAGTGCCGGTAACCCGAGCTAAATGAAAGACAAAGAGAAAGAGAGAGAAAGAGAGAGAGAGAGGAGGGTGGAGGTGCGAGAGAAGAGGACCAGTGTGAGTCGACGGGAGAAAGAGAGCTGGAGGAAACGTCCATTCCTCGAGGCGGTGCGAGGGCGGGGGAGATGAAGGCGACATACATTCGAAGCAGTGCGGTCGTTTGTGAAACACAAGAGCCACGTGCTACCTTGCATTTTATGGTTCCGAGAGGGTACTCGTTGCACCTTCCTGCACCGCGGTGGCCCATAAAACGGCCGAGCCACTCATCCTGATCGTTTGCCACTACCACTCCCGAGTGTGCTACCTGCGGTAAAACTTCCGGGATTCGAGGATTGAGTAATTTGAGGCTGCCGATATCGCGCCCGCTCGATCCTCCCGCTAATAACACCGAACACTCCGAACCACCAACTCGACTTTATTTCTTCCGACTCGATGACACTTATAGCACGGACTTTTTCAGGCGCCGCGAATACCGAGGGACATCGCGTCGCTACCGGAGAGCCAATGGGCACAAACATTTCGCGATAGTTTTATCGCTGTACGAACGTTAATGCCACTCAGCGATAGCTGTACAACTAACTTTCAATGCTACCGACAAGTTCAGGCTTCGCGAATTTGCAAAAAATAAAACAGCAGGCAAAGGCAAAGGAAAAGCATTTTCAAAGCTGGACGTTTTTATATTCGCTGGTGAGTCCAATGATTTCGTTTCGCGTGCTAGGAAGACATCAATGTCACAAGGCGATTGCCAAGCAAAGAGAGACAGAGAGGGAGGAAGAAGACGAACACGGTCTCGAGTTCCCGACAAACAAGTAATCCTGATACATCGGCATCCGTCAATCGCGCAGGAGCGATTAAAGTCGACTTCTCAGTGACATCGACAGGGTGCCAAGAGGAGGAGCGCGTCTCTTAAGGTTATCTAATCCTTTCATCGCGATATCGCCGAATCCACTTAATCAGAATACGTTCCTCTCACTTTTGGAGCGGTTCCCTTGTTTAGTTATCTTGACATCTACGAAATTCACGCGGAATACGCGCACCCAGGATATAGCAAGTTTTTTGCGGGAGAGTTCGCTTGCACCCGGGTCAGAATGACTCTCTCTGCTGGGAGTACATTGGCCGGTTTTGCGGAGTGCACGAAGGAAAGGAGGACTGCAGTGGTGTGTGGCCGTCAGGGAAATCGATCGAGGAGAGTGCATTCGCGTCACGAGGGCAATGCACCACCGTCTACAGGCGTCGCCGTCTCTCTACACTACACGTACGTTGCACCAGTTGCGCCGAGCCGAGCAAACTCAAGGAGAGGCCCGTCGCTTCGAAAATATTTTATCGGCCCCGCGTCCTACCCGTAGACCGCCGACGCCGCGCCGGTCGGTGTGTACGAGACGCTCTCTAAACAATTGGCGACTCCGACACCACGAGCGCGCCGCCGGCATACACAGACGCATATATATCTCGCGAGAGATCCGTGTACACATATTTTTAATTCGATTATCGGCGCTATCGGGCTGCCTGGTATCCGTGGAAAAACAAGCGGGACCCACGGCTGTGCACACGCTCTGACGCTCCGCCGCTCTCTCGTCCTGCTCGCTTGCTCGATTTCGCTGAGATTGGCATCGATAGTCATTAGCGCGAGAGTGTCTGACAATTTGCGAGTCATACCGCTTAAGAAAAAGTATGATTGCATTGACTTAAACGGGAACGTTCACCCTAGAAGTGAGACTCGGTTTATATTCGCATGAAAGGGTTGGTTAGACCAACAGCGATGTCATGGTGAGTGGGGTGAAAGAGTAGAGGCAGTATGAATTGGGCTTTATTCAGTACGCACGCGCTGCTACCGGTAAGCTCTGGTTCGAAGGTGGTACGCATTGCGTAACGCGACGGGCATCGGGATTGTCGTGGTTGCCCTAGGTCTGCCAAGGTCTCGCCCGAAATGTGCCGTTAGATCGGAGCTGAGTCACTTGTAGGCTCGCACGCACAAAATCGAAAGTGTATTCGCCCCGGCGTACTAATGCCGTCTGCCCGTCTAGTCGCCTTCGTCCTTCTCTAGTAGCTATTCGAGGTCATTGTCACAAAAAGTCTACCGCTACGCCGGGCGACCTTGTCCCTATTCGCCAGTCGTTGTCACAAGGCTACCTGTCTAGCACGCGACCCACTCTATCCATAGAAAAATGGGCCAGCCAAATTCCTTCTTACTTAAAACTGTGTCACTGCACTGACATCAGTACTCACCGATAAAGTTAGAGAATATATGACTAGGCTATAAAAGTTTTATGTGGAAGGAAGGATATTCCTGTCGATTATTATTATTGTGCTTTATCGATGATATAAAGATTGGCTGAAGTTAGTCTGGCAAGCGAAGGGCTCCCAGGAGAATTAGGAAAGGACTTGTCCCAAGTTCCGCAATGAAGACGCGCACGATTGAGAGCGGGGTTCTCGCTATAAGTGGATCTATTAATCTCGATTAGGCTAAGCGTCTACGATCTAGCGACTAGACGGCGTATCTGGGCGAGCTCGCGCGACCGTTTGAGCCGGCCAGCTCGTATAATCAGTCTGCCAATTATCGTTATCGCCCAAGGCCACCGGGCGGATCGGTTCCGGCGGCGTGATGTCACATCGCTCTCACGCGGCTCCGCACACTCTCGAACCTCGCTCTGGGAGAGGAGAGTTCTGTCTGTGTGTGCATGTCCGCGACAATGGGAGCAGCAATCGAGACGTCGCCGTCGTCGTTGTCGACGGCGACAACAAACAACAAATAGGAGTACGCGCAAGTGGGAGAGACGATCACGAGTGATTGTCGGTGAATCGGGCGGCTCGAGCTTGCCGAGTGGAGGACTCGCCGTTGGCGAGAACGGAGAGGAACTGCCTGCCGCCGACAGATATGCGGACTCTGCCAGCAGCGTAGAGCGCCGGACAAAGAGTGAGAGAGAGCGAGAGAGGGACAGAAGATTCGAAGAGGAAAGAAACGCCCTGGCCGTTTCAGGTATGACGTAAGCACGCAACTCGTTATCTGCGCGACCTTAAGGCCAAAGAAGTGCGAGCGCACGAGGAATCCGAGCGAGCAGGAACTACGTGTCTACGGGGAAGGAAAGGATTGGGCCGCAGAGGCCTATGATCCCAGTGTGTGGACACACGATAAACTGGTGGGGCCACGATCTACACGACCCCAGTTCTAGCAGGGCTATTTTGCAGCGGAGCTCTGTTTTCAATGTATGCCAGTGGCTCAGCCACCCGACCGACACAACTGTTTACCGGGGTCCGCGTACGTAAACATTTTCATTCGGGCAACACCTAGATAGTTTCGCGGCCGTACGGAAAATATTTTCCTGCTCACCGCGTTGGCGACGGGAATTATTTTATTTATTGTAATCCGGCTCGCCCGATCGCCTGCTCGTATATCAGTTATTCGATATACCGATCGCGATCTGCTACCTCGACACTTTTCCTTCTACCTCCTCCTCCTCCTCCTCGAATCTATATTTTTCTTCCTTTCCCTTTACAGCCGGGACTAGGCTCTTGCTGCTCGGCGTCGGCGTCGTAATGAGTGCGCGCAATCAGCGTGGACATCTCTGAATATCTCTAGTGCGCGAGAGACGACGGCGACACGGACGATGGTCACGGCAGACGCTTGCGTGCGGCGACGTCGCGTGGGGCGAACGTGTTTCCGCGTTTGTATTTCACGCGACCTATGTATTTACGAGTAAGTACACGCCGCTTGCACGTACGCACGTACGTGCGCCTCCGGTTGCTCGTGTACATACATACTCTTGGCTCGTCACGATAGCAGCGTGCGGGTGGAACGTCACTCCCGGCAACATTTCCCCTTTTCATTTTTCCACTTAATTAAATTTACGATCTTTGCACCACGGGATCTCAACAGCCTCTTTTTTATTACTATATTTTATTGAAGAACTGGCGTAAAAAAATTCCTCGCATAAATATTCTGTTATTACGTATTTCTACATTCTTTTACACTAGGGATTACGTGCTTGTTTAACTTGTGCTATCTAGCACTTCTAAGATTCGAGAATGTTTCGTCTAGACAGCAGACAGAGGAATTGATAATTATTACATAAGAATAATGTAGATATCAGATGTAGATGACATTCATACTCGATGTCGACCACCGGCGGCATATCGGGATCCACGTGCCGTGGCTGGTTCCGCACCTCTCCTCCCTTCACCGGCGTATGTATCATCATCGCCAGACGCGACGCGTCGCCCGGTGTCTGTCTCATCTCTTCTCTTGCTATCGCTCGCGCGCGGCGCTCTCCGCTCCAAGAGTTTGCACAACCCCAGACGAAAACAGGATAAGTTCACTGTTATTAAAATTCCACGACGTGTTTTTCAACACTACACACGCGCGTCGTACTCTTACCACCACCCTCGCTCTTTCTCTTTCTCTGTCTCCGAGTAGCAAGTTCTCCTTCCTCTTTCGAGCGTAATCCGCACAGGCGATTAAGCGACAAGCGTGTACAAATACACACGAGCCCCCCCCCCCCCCCCCTCCCCTCCCCTTGTATCTACGAGATGTCTCGAGCTGACTTGCCCGATAAAACACGTGTCAAAGGCAATTCAGCTTCAATGAGAGACTACCGACTTATCAAAGAATGCGGCTAGCCCGGTTACCCCACGAAATCCAAATCTCGGCCACGGAGTGTCTGCTACGCGACGTGCCGCAGCTAATATCTGAAGGAGTAGCCACCGATAAGAATGCCACTTTCGTCTGCAAACACTAGCAACTGCTCTTAGCAATACTGATAAAATGCTACCTCGTCTACATTCATGCAAATACAATCTGCCAGCTTTCGTGTCACTTATGAAAGAGCAATGATAGATGGCAAAAGAGATTATTGCCATGTTAAGCCATCCAGACACCTTGTCGGTGCATAAAAATCGCTTGCTTCGGGAAAACATATTTGTCGATATGTTAGCTCGATCGACTGCGTCATGGCGGAGATCTCGCACGGTCAGGGTTTTTCCCCAGAGGGTCCGAACTATTACACAACAGACACTAACGGCGTTTATTGACATATACAGGAATGTAGGTCAGACAGTATTGAAACACAAAGGCTACACAGTATGGCATACTGGGACACTGTAAAAACATACATCTGTGTTACTAACAAAGATGCAAAGTATGTAGGGCACTACTAATCGCCTTCTACGTCTCAAGATTAAGCTTGGGAGTCGACGAGTAGCACACTTGCATTGAATACTAATGGAAAATGTACAATGTTCGAGTATCTGGAACAATCTTAAGAATTCTCTTGTGCCTCGTATGCCACCGGGCCTCAAAGGATACGCCTTCAGCTGAAAGCGCTCCGATTTCCATAGAGCATGTGCGCGTGCATTTACGGGGCTGTTCAACTAAATAGGCGAGGTGGGCGGCCTCATAACACCGGGGGAATGTGACGCAATGTGTGCGTGGCCATTTTCGTAAATTGTCACATGTAGAACATGCGTGGAAGAAGAAGCAGAGACTAGGAGAGAGAGAGGGAGAGAAAGAGCGAGAAGCGGGCGAGCAGGAGGCTTGCGTAATTTCCAGCAGACGCTTCCCGTTTGACGGAGATAACGCTAACGAGGCCCAGATAATAGCGTCGGGAGTCTAGACAGTTAATTACAAGAAGTCCTTTAAAACGCATGCGGCACGCGGCAGCCACCGCCTGCGGTTTCTGTTCCGTCCTGTCCGCTTCGCGCGGTACACTTTGACGCCACCAACTTTTCTAGAGTATCTACAAATTCCCCTTCAGCGATTAACGAACGTAAAACAGGACGAGGCAGATGGTCGCTCTCCCATTCCTGCAATGGCCACCAGGGGACCTGTCGCACCCTCTACCCATTAACGAACCCCCTCCAAGAATTCTCCGTCGAAGCCCGAATCACATTATAGCTATGCTGAAAATACCCAAGGACAAATAGATTGCATGACTCCAAACGAGAGCATTCACACCAGGGGCGACTCCGTGCTCTCGTTTGCAGAGACAGCGACTAGCCATGATTCACTCTCGGCAAAGTCACGCCACCGGGTGATAAGGCGGACATAGTGCTTCTATAATTATTTTTGTATGGAATTTGCATGGAGCAGATAGCGGCGACCGCTTGTTTTCAATGAATGCGCCATAACTCATTATGACCAAGCGTCCGCCATGGCAGAAGTCTCTGGTACGCTAAGGGGATGATATCTCCGGTATTTCCGGAGGGGAGAAAAAAAGAGAGAGCGACGCGATTACACGCGACTTTTAGACCGTGTCGAGAGAGAGAGAGAGAGAGAGAGAGAGAGAGAGAGAGAGAGAGAGAGAGAGAGAGAGAGAGAGAGAGAGAGGGTTGCGTGCCGGCATCGTCGGCCTCTCGTCGCACTCCTGTTCTTGGTATCTCGCTAGTGCTCGCCCCGATAGAACGACGACAACGCTCCCGCGTCTTGGAGTCAAGCGTCTCTCGCAGGGAAATATCTCGGAATTCTAAGTACATGCGTACATATACACACAAGAGTAACTCGTCCCTTTTTCTCGCTCGATACTGAACTCCCGATATAAAATGGAGCGAATGAGTGGACGTTCTTGTGGCGTGGAATGGGTCCTCGCAATCGGATTTCCAGGGGATTGCAAGGCAACAATGCGCGAGAGTCCGGGCAAATGCCAAGCCGATCGTCGCACAATTTCATTATTACCTTTTTACCGCTGGCACGTAGTTAATCGCGGCACTGAGGATGCTCGCAATTTAAAGTAATTTCCTCTGGAAGCGCGGCCTTTTATGTCCGGGAACCAATAAGTCGCGGTAGCTTGCGAAATTAAATCTATTGTGCGCGCGGCCGCTCGGCTGGCTGCTGCCCGCCCCGCTCCTGCATCAGATCGCTGTACCAGTACCTACTTCATGCTAAATGCATCCACGTGAATTGCCCCGTGGCACAATGCGACCGCGACTGGCAATAAATCGTAACAACCCCACGCCCCCCGAGTTGCAGGTGTATGAATCCTAATTACCGGCGGACATCGAATAACGCTTTACACCTACCTACCGGCATCCGTTCTTCCCACCGTTTTGCTGATTCAATTTGCAAAACCTGACGATTTAACTAGCCCATTCTACGCGAAACTGTCGCCCCAAACTCCAATGACAATTGCTCGATATGAAAAATGTATTCGTCGGCAGTTTGCCGAGGGTTACGATGCAGTTGACGGTATTCTAAAGATTTACAGGTTGGTTCGGCTTCTCCGACAAGCTGAGTCGTTTCAATCGAGATGGCAGTGTCAAATGCACCGAGGAACGCGGAATGCTGCACTTGCATAAACGTCTATCGAACGACCATTTCCACCGGCTTTCCCCGGACTAATGCTGTCGATGCGCCGGGGTAGAATGTTTAATAAAAAAGAGAGAGGCAGAGGCGGCTGACCTTAATTCGGCTTTGGAAAAATATTTACCCGGCCAATTACCCGCACAAGAGAGCACGTGCAACTCTCCTCCCGCTTTCGCTCTCTCTCTCCTTCTGCCCTATCCCCCCGTCCGATATCGGGCGTGATTCGTGGCCGGGCTGACTGTGTACATACAGTAAAGGCCATGCATGAATGCATGCGCGTATACTGGGAGCGCGCGCCCCGTAGAGGCGTATGTTAACGAACGGTGGGCCCGTGCTTTCGATACTAATGAGCTACTAGATTAGATAAACCGTTAGATTCGCCGCGCGATAAATCAGCACGTTCGCGTCCGCGAGCGAGACACACCGGGCGGTTTCGTTCCAATTACTTACACGCCATGTCCTGGATTTCCGATGCACCACACCACCGCTCGCCTCGAGTCGACTCGCTAGCTCGCTCGATCTCTCGCTGACGAGATAATTCGCCGTCCACGTACGCCAGATATTACCACCCGGCCAGGTTATTTTCCCCGTGGGAAACGCGCCGACATACTTTGGTACTGCGCAACTACTACTAGTAGTAATGGTGGTGCATCTAGTCCCCAGTGCCCCGCACCGCGCCACGCCGCGCGGCGCGCCACCGTCTTTTCGCCAGTGTTTCTCTCGGCGTACAATATTGTTATTTCACTCGGCCGTACGTACCACTCGCTCCCTTGCGCTCGCTCTCCTTTCCGCCTCTCACGGACGGCGGCGAGGCCGACCTCACGATCGGGCTGATGACATTTAAAAGTGCGACGTGAAGGTATCGACCGACGTCTGAGCGAGACGGAGAGTAGGAGGCAGACGGCTTGGAAGGATTGAACGACCGACACACAGACTATACGGGAGAGAATGAGAGGCGGTGAGAGGGAGCGTGTGCTCGGGAGAAAGAGAGATAGAGAGAGATGGAGAGACGGGCTACCGACCCAGACGAGAAAACTGCAGTGAAAGCCCGGCTCGCATTCTGGGCCAGACGGAAGAAACACGAGGCAGACGGTGTAACGGCCTCTCTCTCTCTCTCTCTCCTCCTCCTCCTCCTCCTCCTTCTTCCTCGCACTTTTTATTAGCGTTTCTCCCTCGAAGCTAAGTCCGCCAAGTATTCGTCCACACACACCCATTTTTCTCGGTTTTTCTCTACCGGCTGCCGGGGGATCACATAGACTTTCACGCTCTTACCCTCGGGTACCAAGCGAACTACTCATGGGAGTGCAGCGAATGATGTGCAAATAACGATGTTGCCACCGGAGTATTGCCAGGGATGGACTCATACATAAGACGATGGGTTTTCGGAGAGAGAATGTAGCGAGTACAGGGGATGCGCTTGAGAAACGAGTTAGACCAGTTCACTCCTGTGAGTCCCCGACCCCTGATATATCTCTGTACCGGTACTGTCGCTCAAAAATACCGAGGGCTCGATGAATAAAAGAGGTGAATGGCTCAACTATTAATCGCGGCACCTGCCGAGACAGTGCAAAATCCTATGTGTGCCTATTATCGACGTAGACTCGATTATTCCCCCGCTGTCGATATAATACGCCAGCCGACTGAGGAGGCGACGTAAAAAGATATAATTGTCTCCAGCCGACGAGCGCTAGACAATTCCCCACCCGAGAGATAGGGACAACAGAAATAGAAGGAAAGAAGCGGTCTGATAACACACACTCACAGACACACAGAGAGAGACACAGGCAGTCGTACACATAGGCACAGGCCATGAGATTAAGCGATTAAGAATCGACGCGTCGCCTCGATATCGGAGTCTCGCGCTCTATTTTCAATCCCCTGCTCCTTGCTGAATCGGCCGATACTCCGGCCGATACTCTTAATTAACGCCGGCACCGACGCCCTAATTACACCCGCGCGCAATTAAACGCGTTTGTCATTGGGAAGGCGCGTGCGCGCGCTTATGAATGCCGCTCGTTATGAATGCATTTTTCGAGGATATCTCGAAGCGCGCTCCCACCGTTGGAAGCCGATGGAGCCGCCCTGGCGGGGTGGAAACCAAATAATCTCCGGCTGAAAAGTGCATTCGCGTATCTTGACAGCTGTCCAATAAAGCGACTGAAAACCGATTCAGAGGCCGTCACTGCAGCTCGCTCTCTCTTTCTCTCTCTCTCTTTCCCCCTCGCTCTCGCGCTCTCCCCCGTTCTCGTTCTCACTAAGAGGGACAGTCGGTCAGGACATGGATAAAGGTGAACTTGAGATATATTGTGCACGTACCACTAGGGCCATGTCGCGTGGTTTCGAACCCTGTACGTGGAGGATTCGTGTGCCCAGTTCAAGCAGCTTTCTCCTCAACTGTTTCACGGAGACGCCGAGCGTCTGCATGCAGCGACGCCTCAGCTTCATTTGAACGGAGCCGCCAGGTTGTCGATGTGTGCTGGAAACCACTGACGGTCAGCTGTCAAGCTGGCATCAACACACTCCCGAGCTTCCTCCTTCGCAGTCTACCACCGTGTACTATCTTCGTGGAACACTCTGTTGTCTTCGCCTCACTGACAGTTGCCGCAACTCGCTGCACAAAAATACGCCTCCTCCTCCTCTCCCTCGGATGCTCCACCGCTGAGTGCTGACTACACCGAGCTGTTAACTCGAGTGCACACTTCGCCGATACTGTACTTTGCAGCGGGGGGCGAATGCGCTGCACCTTTATGTGAACGACTGATTGCTCCGGCGGCGGCGGCGGCAGTTCATCATGAGGACACGATCGATCCGCTCGGTTAGCAGGAAACGGCCTCGTTTCTACTTAATTCGATTGAACCCGCTGCAGAGCCGGCCGCTCCCCCTGAGCCCACTTGACCGCGAGAGCCTGCCTCTGCCTGCCTTGCTGCTGCTGCTGCTGCTGCTGCTTCTCTTCAGCCGGCGGACGGTGTGTCTCTCTAATGGGTACGATACGCACCTCGCGCGCTCGCTCTCTTCTCAATCTCGCACTCTCTTCTCCACTACTACTCTTCTCTCTTTTTTCCGCGTCCCCTCGCTATTTGCCGAGCACTTCTATAAACGCGTCACAGCCACTCCTGCGTGCAGCAGCCCCCGACGCCCCGCATCGATTCGCCGTTCAGATGTCACACCGAGAGCGAGGTAGGTCCCTTGATTTCTCTCCCTGGTCCCTCGATTGCACTGCGGGCCTGCCTCGCTGCACTCGTCGCTCGACCTTGAAATTTCGTGCGCGCTTTGTCGATCGAATCCTTGCACCCGACAATCTTAACGATCGCTGCTTCCCAGGACGTGTATTCGCCAAGCTTCGACTCACTGCTCCGACATTTCCTCGTCGATTGACAACTCGTTCGTTCGCTCGCTCGCTCGCTCGCTCTGTCTTTGAAGTGTGTTACTCGGCAGTCGGCTTGTCGCCGTGCGCTCGCTGCTCCGTCCTCGCTTTTCCGCTTGGACGTGCTCTGTCGGAGGGCGAGAGAGTTGGCCGGTAGGAAAGGACAGAGCGTTGGCCGACTTCCCGCTGCTGGCTCGAGGCAGAAATGTCAGTGGCGCGGCGTCGCTCGCCGGTTGCGAAAGTGCCGTGCAAAAATGTCACCTGGGTGACACAACCTTCGCGATTCGTGTCCCGCTCTCGGGATTAAGGACGGATTGGGAGGCCTGATATATCTATATGCTCGAGGAACTTGATTTGCAGGTTGCTTCGTTCTGTCCTACTCCCTTCAACACTCGCGCTTGTATCTCCCTCGCTCGATCCGAGTCGTAGTCGTGACTCGATAAAAAGCTGAAGAAGGCCCGCTTCGCTTGGTGTGCTGTGAGCGAAGTGCCGGCACGTCCGACACCTTCCAAGTCCAGCGGCAGACTGAATTCGCCCGGTGGCTGTCAGGCCGCAGCACCGTCGATCTGATACTGCCCCTCTGCCCCGTCCCGCGGCTCCTTTATCCTATCCCCACCACACATCGGCGCACCGCTCGCGTTTACCCTCTCATTGCTGGCGCAGCGCGAGCGCGCGAGTCTGCTCTGCCTCCCCCCTGCCCTCCCACTCCGACGCCCCCTTGCCACGTCGGCCCCTCGCCCTTGCCCCACGCTTCCACCGCCGAAGCGCTCGCTCGCTCGCTCGCTCGCTCGCTCGCCGCTCGCCGCTCTTCGCCCTTGCTTGCCTTCACCCTCGCCAGCCAGGCTGCGCCTTCGTCACCCTCGCCCTCACCGTCACCGTTGCCGTCGACGCACCACCATGCCACTAGCGTTATCCCTTCCTGCTGCCGCCGCCGCCGACACCGCCGCCGACGCCGACGCCGACGCCGCCGCCACGACTCGGCGTGCAGGGGCCAACCGATCCATCGGTCTCCTTCTGGCTCGCCGCGTGCACGGCCAGACACGCCGATGAGCGCACGCACACACACACGCGTTCGCCCGACTGCGACTGTATGACCACGATGCATAGGCCGCACGCACGTGCACGGAAAGGAGAGAGTGGGCAACATTGAATGGCCAAGATGAAGCGAGAGAGGAAGATGCGGTTCACACTGGGAGGCAAACAGGCAGGCGGGAGTCTGGCAAGGCACGCACGCGCTCGGCTCGGCTTGGCCGGCTCGGCCTGCAGCCGGTTAAGCCGGTATGCCGTGCAGCGCGACGCAAAAATGATCTGCGTGGCGGTGCCGTCGGTGCCGTCGGTGCTGGCGATGATATCCCCGCGACAAGGCGGCGCGGGGATATCCCAGTGGGAGGTATCGTCGCCGACAAGGACTCGATTACGATGCGGCGACGCTGACGGCGGACCCGACTCCAATCCGGATCAGGAAGCCGCCGATTAATCGTGCGCGATCGCTCGCGAACTTAATTAGAATTGGGCTGAGCCACCGGGATTTTAAGTATCGGTCTGCGGCTCTCTGCGCTAGGCCGGATATTGATGAGCTTTTATTAAAATATTCCTGCCAATGATGTACTGATGCGTAGAGCAGTTCCGCCAGCTCCAAAAGCAATTACTCCGCGTGGGTGTGTGTGTGTGAGTTCGCGTACGCCTTCCTCTCCTCTGGAAGATAGAGCTATATATGACTCCTTCAATGGCGTGATTGGGTAAATTCGCCCGCTGAATTATTCCCGCGGATTCCATTAATTCGAGTGCGCCACGCCGGCATGCGAAGGGTGATATTACCCTTGAAACTGCAGTATAACAGGTTGATACTGGCAGCGAGTGTGGGTGCCGACGGCGGCGGCGGCGGCAGCGGCAGCATCGAACGTCAGAGCACCCCAATCGATTGCACTCGTTCAATGGAGAATGGGTACCGCTGAAATTCCACGCGTGCACCCGCACCGACGCGTCGGATAGTTTTTAATCAAGTGCGGAAGCGCTGCTAATAACACAGGATCCCCGTCGAGCGGCACTCGTATTTCGTGTTAGCGAGCAATCCCTATGTCAATTAAACCGCTGGCTTCTCCATGCGGCAGAGCATACACAGTTCCAGCGCGTCCGTCGCACCGCTGCATCGGCAGTGGCCTGGATCGCGTGTAAGGGCTCTCCTTCCACGATACAACCCTTCTTCCTCGAGTAATTTCACGGTCCTCTCGATCACAGACGAGGAGGGAACGCATAGAAGGAGCAGCAGAACGGCGCTCGGTACGATGCGATGCGATGTGATGCGACGACACTCGCTTGTATAGAAAGTATAGACGGTCACGCACACGGACACCTTTTACGATACATACTACAGCTAGCAGACGCCTTGGATCCCCACCAGTTCGGAGTCCCTCACACCGAGAGGCCAAAGTCTCACAGACGAATTCTCACACCCGCGCTCTTTTCGAGCCGACGATGACGCCGTGACAGAGAAACAGAGAAAGAGAGAGAGAGACAAGCGGGAAGAACGCCAGAGGTTGCGGTAGAGACAGACCGATCGGAGCATGAGACGCGAGGATAAAAAGCGAGACTGTAAGAGAGAGAAAGAGAGAAAGAGAGAAAGGGTGTTGCGAGTGAGCTCGAATACGGATTCGGTCTCGCGACGTCATAGGTTCGGACGCGCCTTAAGGAACTTCGACAGACTGACCTTACCACGGCCAAGGTCGTGTCTCGACGAACCGTCTGCCTCTAATGTCGTTTTGACTGGCTGCGATCTATGTTTGACGAGCGGTGAAGCGGGCGCGTGCCCCGGGTGTCATGTGGAACTGCCGTAAGCGAGAGCGGAGCACTCGGCATCAGCTGCGAATTTATGCGACTGACCCTACCGTCATTTGCGACCAAGTTTCAGGGAACTTTTCCATTAGGAATCGCCGCCGCTCTTCACTCGCCCTTCTTTATTAACAGAATTCGATTTACCGAGTGCCAGCTTCCTCCCCCGCCTTAGGAAGGCGCCGACCCTTAAGAAGGCATCCGTACATCTGGGCGATCTAATACAATTACATAATTAACTTTCCAAGCTTCCGCGGAAAAGCTTTTCTCTTGCCAGGATCCACCTTCCATTCCCGATGGACGCGAGATTTGGGGCGTTCCGAAAAACTACCCTCCGAAATACACTCGAGTAGCCGAGCGTCTCGTCGCACTCGCGTCTGTCTCGTGTGAGTAAGTACGTAGGGGCTCCAGTCGGCAGCCGCGTTTAAATATTTTCGTACCACCGCTCAGTAACTTTCCCTTTCGAAGGGATTCCCCCTGCTCGATCCTCTCACCCCCTTGCTGTATGCTCATACTGTGCTCGTTCGAGCTGACCAAATTGAAAAGTGACCGTTTCCATCTGTCATATAGATCACAACTTCATGAGTTCCCACTAGTATCAATAGTGCGAAGTGACGGGAGGAGCGGCGATGCCGCCAGGGGAAAGCGAGGACGGTAATAGTTGCGGCAGCAACAATCGCACCAGCGGCGTGTGAGTACGCGGCGACGGATGAAGAGAAAGGCAGAGGGGCAGGGGGCAAGAAGGAGGGGTAAAGGGGAGGGAGGGGGGAGAGGGAGAGAGAGAGCAGAGAGCGAGAGAGGGAGCTGAGCCGAGCCGGCGGTGGTTGCGGTGGTGTCGGCGGCGGCTTTATCACCAGCAAGTGAACGAGCGGTGTCGGGGCCGAGCGCGTGTCTGCGAAAGCATCGCACGCTGTGCGTGTGGACGCGGCTTAATACACATCGAGAGGAGTCGCGCAGAAGGCAGTTGTGCGGCTCGAACGTGGTGGCGGTGTGTGCGTGTATGTATGTGTGCGGCTGGTTGAGCGTGTGTGTACGTGTGTATCCGTAGTCGGCGGTAGTTGGGAGTGTGTGCGCGCCGTCTAGACAGGAGGTTGTTGGGGCCGAACGAGGGTCGGCGGAGAGAGGCGAAAGACGACAGTAGGTTGGAGGGATTCGTACGGCGGGACGGCGGGCGCGGTGGAATAGGGGACGAAAGAAGAAGGAAGCAAGACACGAAGAGAAAGAGAACATGCAAGCAAGCAAGCAGGCAAGCAGGTAGGCAGGCAGGCAGGCAGGCAGGCACGCTGGCAGGCAGACAGGCAGGCAGGCAACCGGGCAGCCGAGCAGCAGTGAGACAGAGGGGTCGCAAAGAGGAGAGAGCACGGAGAAAGAGAGAAAGACAGAGCAGCAAAACGAGATAGTAGGGAGGTATGATAACCGGCTATCATATCTCAGGGCTGCCGCTGCGAGTCCTCCGTATGCCCCTTCCCTCCCCCCTGCCAATGCGACGATCCTCTCCGTCTTCAGCCAGCTTGCCCTCCGCTCCTTCACTCCTCCACCCTCTTCTTCCTTGCCCCGACACTGCACCGACCGGTGCCGAGCAACCTCCGCCGCCTCCACCGGGCCATGCGTTCTTCTTTTCCTCTTGCCTCATCCTCATCGCCCTCTTCTTCTACTTCGCCCCCTTCTTCTCATCATCCTCTTCGTAGCCGGCTCTGTGTCCTTTTTCTCCTTTTCCGTATCTCGCCCTTATCCTTCGTGCCGTAGTCATTTTCTTCCTCCAGCGACTTCGGCGCGTCGCCGCCCCCCCCTTGCCCAGGCGAGAGCACGATAACTCTCCCCCAGCCTCTCACCCCCTCCTACCAACCCTACCTTGTCCTCCCTCCCAAGCACCCACTTCCTTCCTTGCCCGCTCTCGATCGCATCCGTTCCCTTTATTTGCCCTTCGCCGGAGACGTCGCGGTCTTATCGCGCCAGCACGAAGACCCTACCGAGGAGAGAGAGTAGAGCCACTCGGATGTCGGCCTGCCGATTGTGGATATGGAGTGCAACCGGTATGCACCATCTGCGGAGAGCGAAGAGACAGGAACCGAGTGGAGACAGGAGAGGAGGGCATCGCTCGCGTCTAGATGACTCCGAGAGACGGGCGTACGTTCGATAAGAGTCTGTCGGTGTTCCGCACATCCATCGCGTGGATCTCCGGTTGCGCAACTTCGCTCGAGCAGAGAGCGGTGCACGATTTCACACTCTGATGCTACATGTTTACTTTACTGCCACAAGCCACCGGCCTCTATTCCTCTCTCTCTTTCTCTCTCTCTCTCTCTCTCTCTCTCTCTCTCTCTCTCTCTCTCTCTCTCTCTCTCTCTCTCTCTCTCTCTCTCTCTCTCTCTCTCTCTCTCTCTCTCTCTCTCTCTCTCTCTCTCTCTCTCTCTCTCTCTCTCTCTCTCTCTCTGTCACTCTGCCCTCGGTAGACAGGACTTTCCACCTACGGCTCGTCCTCTTCAGGTGTCTTTAATTCTTAGTTCCGCCGCTGGCAAGTTGTGCCACTCGCTTATTTACATGCACCAATTAAGCCTGGAATCTAGGTTGCGAATGGAAGGGAGTCTACTCGGTGATAAATGCTCGGCTGTGTAAGCACCCACGCGTGACTGAGTGTACATCGAGTGTGCGCGCGCGGGGATCAGAGTGACCGATCGAATTCAGTCCACAGCTGAATGCGCCTATTGATTGCGTATCCAAGGTAAATGGTTTGCGCAAGACAGCCGAGGGTAATTGCACTAGTAAGACTTCGACGTCCCATCGACGCGCGACGCGACGGAGTATCATAGACCCATTGACTCGAATCTGACCCATTTACGGCGAAAGAGGCTTAACAGGCGTTTTCTCTGTCGCGTGCACGCTCTCAAACCGCGAATGAACTCCGACAGAGACACTTCAACATTAGATCTAGGTAATCTGGTAGATCGAGTTTAGCGACGATGCTCATTCTCATTATGTCAAGCCAGCCACTCTCTTTTGTAGTGGGCTTCGTCCCAGAAACAGTGCTTATTGCGTCGGTCGCCCGGTATTAGCACGTGAACAATGACTACCATTAAATGAAACTGAAAATGAGTCTGTATGTATCAAGTGCCCTTTACAGGCTGTGCTGGGGATTGGTCAGTGTCACGGGCTGCCACAAGCCGCCACCGTCATCCTCGCCCTTTTGAAACAGGCTTTGCGGGGCTGTCGCCGATTGTTTCGATGTCCGGCCCGTTCCTGCCACCCCTTTTTTGCACGTTTTCCCGATCAGCCGCCCGCCTGCTCGTCGGTTTCAGCGCACCCGTGAGACCAATATCAGCCCATGTCCATTTCGCGCCAGCCAGATTATTTGGGGCGTCGTTAGGGGAGAGTGGACTCGACTCGACTCGACTCGACTCGGCGGACAAGCCTGAAGCTTGGATGTTCGTCCAGCCAACTCTATATATGCGTGTATGTCTGTGTGTGTGTGTGGGTATACGCGTGCTGCCATCGGAACGCGTAGGTCAGGTATCCTCCACTGTCCTCGCTAATCTTTCTCTCGTTTTTCTCCCTTCGCCCCGTCGCGACAGTCGCACTATCGATTTCATCCAAACTTAACCATACGACTCGGATCCAACCACCCGCTCTTCTCTCACTCTCTCTCTCTCTCTCTCTTCCTCCCTTTTTACCCTGTCGTTGTTCCGACTGCATCGCCGAAACCCGCTGTGCTGGTTATACTGGAATTCGATGCTGGTTCTCGTCAAATTTGCATGCGCCTACTCTTGTTCTCGCCGACTAATGTACACAATTTTCGATTGTGAACCTTACGAGTAGAATTGTGCTACAATCAGCCAGGAATGGGAATGCTTGTATTTGGATCGTGAAATTGAGAATTCTTTCGTATTGATTTTCATAGCAGAGGTTTGAATATTCACAGTCTCTACTTGTTGTCTTGGAGTATAACGTCTTTGTAGATGCACATGATACTTTTAACGCGATATGAAAAACGTGCCAGAAATAGCCGAGGGTATCGTATAGTCCTCCGGCGCGGGGAAAAAAACTATCGGCTGGGTGTCGTTGACCCCGTGCAACTGTATCAGATAAATCAATGTTCGCCGGCGATGGGGTAATTATCTTGCGTGTAAGTAACGAAAGTGAAAGTCAGGAAGTACAGGGGTTGGCAAACGTAGAGCAGGCGAGGTATACATTTTTATCGCAATAATAGTATGTAATGCCAGAAAGAGAGGAGTTCTCAGTTAGTAGCGTAATTAAAGGAACATTGAGTGAAATCTTTAGAACGAAACGAACGAATCGAGTCGCTGATAAAACCGTACGTATTTATCGACGTCTAGTGCATCGATCTCGATCGGAGTGACTCAGGTACCGTTAAATTCTGTTTCTCTTATCTTCTCGGGGCCGATCATCTCTCCACGATAACCAGTCGAGAACATAGCGGTCACGTTTAACTGTACATGCGCAAAATATAAGTCGTGCCATAAGTTTTCGGCTATTGTCAGACCATCCACCCACGTCAGCCAGGCTCTATCTCGTATCTGAATTCCTCCTTCCTATCTGCCGAAATGCCCACCAGTTTTTGGCGTGAATTCCAACGAGGATCGTCCGCCCACTCTTCCACTCGTCTGACACGACCTCCTCCCCTCCTCTAGATTCTGCCTCCCTTTTTTGCCTTAATACAAGATAACTCTTAATCCGCTTCGTGTTATCCTATATTTTTTCAGCTACGATATGTTGTTCAAGTAGATTAGAGCATTCGCTTTTTCAAGCGAGCTTGTTGTGTAAGCGGCGCTCTCGAGGGTCGTCTCAATCAGTTTCGATTGTGTCCGAGTAACGATTCACCGAGAGTTCACGATAAGAGCACCCGTTATCCAGCGACGGCCCATAATTATTACAATTCCTGGAATAACAGGCATTTCGCTGTTTTTTCCTCGGCACTCAATCGACGGCCGGCGTCAATGAAATCCTGATTAGCCGACCGCAATTAGCTCGAGCGCTTGAACGCCGCAGCAGCGATCAACGAACCAGGCTGGGTCAAGCTCGTTCGCTTGCAAAATTACAATGTAGACAGTCACGCAGTATCGCAGGGTGCGAGAAGTTTCGAGACGGAAGGAGGACCGCAATCGACAGATAGGCATCGATCAGATAGACGGGGCGGGGGTGAACAGGTAGGAGGTATCCCGTAGTATTTCACGGTGTTATCGATCGATCAAAACCCGGCTAGACGTGTCTGTCTGCAGCCTGTTTCGCAATACATCGCGGTCCAACGTGAGAAGCGGCGGCAACCATCGACACACTACGATCGAAGCCACACCACTCTCTCACCGCTGGACAGGTGTCCATCGACATCGCCAAACGGATTATTTACAACGACACGCACCGTTGTGCGGGAGAGGCTCTTCTCCGCTTTGCTAGCCATGGTAAATTTCGGATGGTTGTCGCTCGTAGCGCCAGGAATTTTGGCCAGGTGTACCGTTACTCTTCTCCGGAATCAGATCGGACGGTATAGTCCGATCTCCCTGGTACAATGAGCGCGCACACACATACATCTGTATGTATGTCATTCACCGAACGACGCAAATCGTAGAATTCGCCCTGCACCATGCAGGTTCAAATACGACCATACACACCATCACCCTGTCTTGTCTCCCTTGCGGTCGATGGCTGTACAGGAAATTAATCTCGACAAAGAGTGAATTAGTCATGAATTAGTCATGCTGATAGGAAGGCTCGGGTGTCAAAGTACAGACGGCATGAGTCAAATCTGAAACATGTATGTCGCCGGCCGCGTCACGTACATTTCGGCGATCATTCGATTCTCGTGTGTCATCTCTCCCTCCCTCACACACCCTCACCCTAACACCACCCTCTCATACTGCCTTCTTGCACTCATGGCGAATTACGATACGTCGGATGCAATGACACCTCGTAATTCATTAATGAGAAGACTCGGTTCCGAGGCTCGGAAGGATTAAACTCTCGTGAAGCACAGTGACGAGCGTGACGGGCAGCAGCGTAGCGCGCGGCTATGCTGGCTTGCCAAAGTCCATTAAGCCTATCCCCGCGACGCCGCCAGGCGGTTTGCCTTTGTCTCTCGCACTCGCTCGAGCCGATAACTAAAGTCGCTGCGAAGCCATCGGTGGCAATAAATAACGGCTTTAAACAAGGATGATAACCATCGCGAAAAATTTGACTGTCGCACCATACCATAGGCTTTACTTAAGCTCCTCTATGTACGAGACTGCAACAAGTTTGCCTCGATCAGTCGATGAGTCTTAAAAGGTACCCTAATAATAAATATCGACGAGAGGATGGTATATGAGACGCGCAATATTTAATATTACCACAGATACATGAAGCTAGATAATATTTAAATCGGATTATTGATATTTTGACAGCAAGTGTTCTACCTTCTTCCATCCAACTTAATCATTATACCCATATTGCCCTATCGTCTACATATATGTCTCGTTCTTGTTTGCTTGGGTGCAGATGTACTACTATGTAACTCTCGTCTGGTGTTAATACGATTTGACCGTTCGCCTTCTGGTCTTCCGTCTTTCCTTCACCCACGCTCCTTTTTTTCTCTATCTCTGTCTCTCACTCTGCTTGCTCGGGGCCGTGTCAGTGGAATCAGAGACGCGGTGGTGCTTCGGATACTTTGAAATTACGATCTGCTTTACGAGCGACGTAAACCTGCTAGCAAGCAAGCAAGCCAGCCAGCCGGCTGGCTGGCTGGCCGGCCGGCTGCTGTCCGTTTCATGAATCGAGGCGGAGAGGGCCGGCCCCGTGTGCTTTTTAAATTCCGAACTTTTCAAGAAGAAAAACAAACTCGGCCCTCGCAGGACCAGGCGAACGTCCACTGGATGGTCAGCGAGAGGTGGAGGGGTAGCAGGAGAGAAGAGGAGACGCAGTTGACTGCAGACACGGCGGCCTGGACAGGCCTCTGGACAAGACTGGCCAGCAGCCTCCTCTTTCCTCCTTTCTTCGTTGTCCCTTTCTTCCTCACTCGCCTCCTCCTCCTCCTCCTCCTCCTCCTCTTCTTCGGCTTCTTTTCCTCCTGGCGTTCGCCAAGGTGACCGACCTCGGCGTCGTCGCGCCTGACAACCTAGGAGGAGAAACGGATCGCCGCCGGCTGGTTGACCGGCTGCCCGCTCGCCCGCTCTCGCCCTTCGCCAACTCGGCCCGAGTGCAAGACGAATCGAATTATCGATAATACTCGCTCGAAAACACCGACCGAGTACCATACTCTCTCCCTCCCACCTTTCTCTCTTAACTCCCAAGCGACTCTACTCCGAGCATGTGTGAGAATATGTATAATGTTTCCCCGATAAAGATCGTGGTCGGGGCCGGTTAATACTGGGGCCGCCTTAATTTCAGGGCGCAGTGGTTTCGTTTAACGCCTGGAAAATTCCGTGGTGTGCACGTAATATGCGCGCCTGGGTACAGCATACACTCGACGACGATACGAAGCGGAGAAACCGCTCGGACGGAGTATGCGTGCGAGCGAGAAGGCGATGGGGGTGGTGCGTGGCGAGTGACGGCGTGGCGTACTTACTTGCTCGGTGGTCGCGTAAGCAAGTAAGCAAGCAAGCAAGCAAGCCGAGCGAGCGGCTAATTGGAAAAGAATCCGCGAACGCCGCGCGCCGACCTAAATGGCCGGGGCTAAAAGGCAAAACAAGGCAAACGTGCTAACGTCTGGCCACTGTCTGGGCCTGGGTTCTCTCTCCGTCACACGACTGAGAAGGACGTCTCAGTCGGGAGGAGTGTGTGTGTGAGAGAGAGAGAGGGAGCGGAAGTCACAAGCAGGCACAGACATACAGACAGAGAACAGCAGCGGGGCACGAGACAGAGTCTGAACTGTACGAGGAGGAGGAGGAGGGGGAGGAGGAGAAAGAGGGAGGGCGCGTGTCTAGAGTCAGCGACTGAGTCATTAGGCATAATAAGTGAGAGAAGTCGCGTGTACTCCCCGGCTTTGATTCACTCGACCCGTGTCTTTGCTCTTCGCCCTGTGTCTTCTCGACCCTCTTCTCTCTTTCTCTCTCTCTCTCTCTGTTCTTGGGGCCGCTCCTCCAGACTCCAGACTTTTAGTCGCGCGATGACTAGTACTCCTCCTCCTCCTCCTTCACCCCCCCAGTCATGATTACAAGTGGATAAGTGAGACATTAAATCGGCCCACGATTTCCGGCCAGACCCCACCGAAATTCGTACGACGTCGAGAGGCACGCGAGAAGAAAGTCTCGTCGGCGGCGGCGAGACGCCGTTGATAAGCAGTGTACACAGATAAAAGAGCAGGCAGAGGAACCGTGGAGAGATCGAACTGCAAGTATATGGCGAGATAAGAAGCGGCGCACGAGGAAGCATTGCAGGGACTTCTTGGACGTGGTCACGGCTTGGTGAAGGAATGTTTGGCAAGCGGGTAAGGAGTTGGTAGTGATCCCGGCGATCGGCAGGCATAGGCTCTCTCTCGATGGTGAGGAGGCCACGCGATTCGACCAGGGACAATGGGAATTTGGTCTCTCTCTTGCTCTCGGTGTCTGCATGCCAGCAGGTTGCGCACTTGTTTTTCTCTGGAGCGGCGGCGGCGGCGGCGGCGGCTGCGGCGTGCGGTGTGGCGGAGGTTCGTAGAGCTGGCCGCGCGCATCGGGGATCCCCCAAAGAGAGCCGAGGACAATGAACCCTGCATGCCAGTTCCGCGGGGGATAATGGGTAAACAATAATGAGGGAGAGAAAACGCAAGCGGAATGGGAGGAGAGAGAGTTAGCTGGATGGTAGGAGTGGGCGAGTGCGGGTGCGATGGTGCGATGGTGCGACCGGAGCGCGCGCGCGGCGTTAACGAGCTAGAAAACAGGCGGAAATTTACGCCCCGACAGATCACGCTCGCTAACGCTAGCTAGCACTAGCCAGCAGCACGCGGCCACGATAATAATAACTATAATAATGCTACCGCACATTATCTGGATAAGAAGCGGGTGAGACGGTGAAAGACACGCGGCGGTTTCCAAGAAGCAACGACGGCAGCGGCGGCGTCGGCAGCGTCGGCGGCGGCAGAGTAACTCTATCCGGAGCCCGGAGCTAGTGGCTAAGGTGCAAAACTGCGAGATCGCTGGATGATGGGCTCTTAAGCGTGCGCGGTGGCTTCTGCGATGACGGTACACCATAAAGATAGGGTTTCCCTTCGTCATGCACTGCGCCCGGAAATGCCTTATCCGAAACTAAAGAATCCTCACAATCAGACATCTCGCGTCGCAGTAACCGGTCGGCTGCTGCCTTTGATATTCTACCTCGATACTTCATCATTCCTTCACTCCCCCCACTAATTTCCCCGAGCTCGCCTTCCACGAAGCAGCGACGAGCAATTGCTGGTATCAATACTTTCTGGAAAAAGGAGCGTGAAAATATGCGCTCCTTCGAAGAGTCTTTCTTCTCGCAATTCCGATTGGCCTCCTTATCGTCCGGCTGGCATTTCCCGCGAGGAAAGCTATCGTCCCCTCAATGTTGTGCGCTCCTCTCATTTCCGATAAGAAGAAGGGAGAGAAGTCCGAGGCGGTCTTTCGAAACTTGGAATTCTCAGGCTCCCGCGGGTAGAACTAGCGGAATGAGTAGGAGTTGCATGTAATCGGGAACATAGCTGAGAGGACATGAGAATTTCTAAGACTACTACTGCCGACAGTAGGAGGAAGGTGGGAAGTGCGAGGGCATTGAAGAAGAAAGAGGGTGCTAGTGGACGGGGACACGCGATGAGTGCCCGAAGCCTCTCATCTCGGGGGACGTCAATCAATGCCTTTTCAAGGAATTGCGTAATCGTCTAGACTAGTCGACCTCTTTATCGCTCTTATCCGCCGAGCCAAGGTTGATTCGCAGTCATCGACGCCGACGCTGGCGACCAGCAGAAGAAGGTAACATTAGGAGTAGCAGCTTGCCAAGGCAATTACCGAAAAGGCACCCCGTGTTACCCCCTCGTTCACTACCTCTGTCTGCCACCCTTTCACCAACCCGTCCCGTACACAACCATGGCCAAATATGCGTGTTCCCTTCATGTTAACTTGCTTATTCTAGTACAAAAGATTTCCAGACACTCGAACCGCTCACATTCCCGATATATGCACAACTGTAGCCCTCGCTCTCTCCCACTGCTATTATTTTATTTAATAATCCGAACGCTACTTCCGCACGAGGAGAGGCAGTCCTAGAGACTGCTCTACCCACATAAAACACTTGCGTCTGGATTTCCCTTGTTATCCACGGGATTCGAGCCGACTCTCCCAGTGAATGGTATCACGTAACACAAGGGAAATCACGAGCAAGTCCGGCTCTAGCTTTTCACGAATGTATGGAATTTTTCATCTTTGTGAAAAGCTCCGCTCGACTCAGTCCAACCCGACTCGACTCGACTCGACTCGACTCAACTCGACTCTGTTCTCTCCTGTTCTGCGCTATCGCACATCGCGCCAGCGATTTCGAAAGATTCTCGAGGAAAAAGAGCTAGAGCGGTAAGGGCGAGTGGGAGCGAGCAGAAACGAGGGAACGAGTACGGGCGGAAAAGTGCTGCGCGACGAAATTGGCCCTCGTTACCAGCGAACTTATTCGGGCGTGAAGGGAAACTTCGGAGGGCGGTAGACGTGCTCCCTCGTCTCTCTCGCTCTCGCTCTCACCTCGATATTCTCGTGGTCCTCGGTATTCTGGATGCCGCTCTATTCTATAGTCGCGAATTCAAGGGTTATTCGCCAAAGGGAGGATAAGAGAAGCAGACAGGCAGAGAAAAAGAGATAGAGAGAAAGAAAGAGAGATGGTAAGGAGAAGGTAGGGAATGCCAGTGATTCGAGAGTGCATCGTTGCCTCTGTTTTCGAAGAGGAACCCGTAGAAATAAGCGCGGAGAACGGCTCCTGGTAGGGTCGTAAAATGGTGCTCGCGCGCGCATTCTGCGAGGCCGCAGCGATGGAAACTTACTTAAGGATTCCAGCAGGGGAGGCCGTGCCCGCCAGGACAGGAGCGACAGGTCGTCTTACAGGCCTTCAGACTTGTATGCAAATATCGGTGGCTCGTCTTGTTTGCCGCATGCTTTCGAGAACGCGCTACAAATGTGCCCACTGCGTAGAGGACTACATAGAGTGTAGAGGCCGCAGGGGCAGCCAGCAGGGGCCCGTGCCCCGGGCCTTTGGATCGCGGAGGAGGCCGAGGTTGGGACCCGGTTACCCGTGCGTTTCGGGTCACGGCCTCCTCAGGGACTGGGTCGAGGTTGCTGGGCCTGTGATACATAAAGACCCGCTGCTGGTGTCTCTGCATTCGCGCCAAAACCTCCTGGAAAGTGGTCTCCTCTCGGACGCGACGCCGCCGAAGAAGATTCCGATACCGGTCCTGTCACCTCTTCCTCCACTCTTTACATCTCTTTCCGACTGGACCGACCCTCCAGAGGTCGAACCTGTTTCTCGCTCCGAGATCAGCTCCCGACACTTCGCGCTCTTTCGCCTCGGACTAACAGTAATTTACACCAGACTCCAAACGAGATTCCCTTTATCTCCTCGCTCACTGATCCACGTTGGTCGCGAAAGTACTATTGCCGCGCGGGCCGCATAGAATTTAAGACGTCCCCAACCAGTATATGGTATACACGTGGAAAACGAGTGAGTCAAAGCTTCTCCGGAGTCTATTCTTCGCGGGAGGGCGCCGGCTTGCCTGATCTTCCCGAGCTTTGAAAAAAGGACAAGCCGCAGGGAATCTTGATTTATAAAAATCTCCGAAGGCAGTTGGCTTGGCGGCGAGGGAACCATCGCGCTATACAGCTAATCCCATTAAATCAGTAATAAAGGAGAAAAAATTCTGTTCGTTTATTCGACGCGACGTGACTGGAAGGCTGAGGATATGCCAGGCTTCCACTGCGAAAGAGAGGATTTCAGTGTGCACCGGGTACGCGGAGAGCCGCAATCGCTCAGTAATTTGGAAAGTGCGAGCGATAGAAGGAGAGAGAGAGAGAGAGAGAGAGAGAGAGAGAGAGAGAGAGAGAGAGAGAGAGAAAAGAGAGAGGGAGTGCAGAGTCGTGATGGTGTGTTATGCGTGCGGGACACGTACAGCGATACGACGCCTCGATTGTGGCCTATACAATGTCCCCGGTACACAGACTGCCGACGGGATACAACACGCTCGAGTGGCTCGTTACTTACGAGAAACCGAGGTTCATGCCCGTCCGTCCCGAGGTTTCCAGTTGTCGCAATGCAGTGCGCGCGATTGCGACTCGGCGGACGTATGTGGCCGAGTGTAAATACGTCTAGACGTCCGACTTTCACCGTGCCGGCCGGCGACTTTGCTGTTGTAATTCGGCCTTTGAAGCGTCATCGTCTTCTCTCATAAGCATTGTGTGTACGACGGAGAAACGGCCGGGGCCGCTGCTAATCGAATGACAAGCCGCTAGACGTCTCGTCCTAGATTCCGAAATGTCTTTCCCAGCCAGGACACACACCAGCGCCGACCGCTTTTAAGACGCTTATTTCCGTGCGCGTCACCCAACCCAAACGGGATAGTCGTGTTATTTTAATAGAATGGGAGACGATTCGAAAGCAAATCCGTCTAGACGACCAATTTTCACCCGCACCCGGTTACCTCGGCACTCCGATACTCGGAATATGTATGGAATTTTCGATCGTCGGACAACGAGGAGCGTGACGTGCGAATCCTCTCGTCGAAAGAGACTACCGTTAAGAAAGTGGCCTTTGCCAATCGGGGAATTTCGAAGTGCAACTGGTCGCGCGCCCGCTCTGCTGTTGTCCCTCTTGCTGACCTATCGGAAAATGAGCCGACTCCACCGGCGTTTTTGCTTTCTTACGGCTTCGCGGCTCGAGTGTCATAAAAGACTGACGATATAATAAAAAGCAACTCCGCGGCGCGGTGGTGCGGCGCTCCAAGAGGCGGTAGCCGCCACGCGAATAATTCATCGTTTTCATCATTCTCTGAATTGCGATCGAAAGTAAAACGAGACGAAATTCGAGCCTCCAGTCAGCCCGTCGCCGTCGCCGCCGGGGCGTCATGCGCATTATTTAGTCCGAGCGCATGGCGTGACGTGGCCGACGTCGCGAGTGTTTCCGGAGGTGACGCCGGCGAAGAATTGGAGCGGAAAGTACACTCGCAGGAGAACGATAGGGAAATTTCGATTTCGCAGCGGAAGGCAGGCACCTCTCGAGGTGGGTATTTTGCGGTCTAAAGGCATTCATTGTCCGAATGCCGGGAGAACGGCTGTGACCGAGCGGATCGATAAACGGGGAGAGGAGCGCAGAGCCCTGGAGGGCAGGAAAGTCCCAAAAAGTAGAGGAGCATCAGGCGGAAGGACCGCAGACCGTGTCTGCGGTCTGCTTCGAACGCGGTGGCCTTCTCACGCTCCTATGGAACACGCTTCTCCGACTCTCGAGTATTTCAACCGCGTGAAAATTTGAGTTAATTTCCCCGGCGCGCGGCCGAACGCGAACGAGCGGCCGAGGCCAGCAGCTGAACCGATTACTACGGAGAGCCAAGAGAGTAGAGGAGAGCTCACCAGCTCGCCACTTCTACTCCTTCTGGACTCTTTCATACTCCCTCGCACTCGCCCTCCGCCCTCGAGTGGCCCGTACCAGCAATTTCGCGCGCGCCACTTCACACTTGCTTGAATATTCAGAACAATTATTCCACGCAAAAATAGTTCAGCGCGAATTTACCGGAAAATCCTCCGGGCAGCGCCGCACGAGAGGCATTTAAAAAATGTAGAATTTCCAAGGCAGCCTGCTTACTCCCTCACCTCCCTGCAGTGCCTTTTTTTCTCCCGCGGTCTCTCGAGCACGAACCTCGAGTAGGAAGCGATTGAATTGTTAACGCGTGTAATCTCTGCCTAACCGCTGCCGTCCCGCCGTCTCCGCTTGTTATATCATGCCTTTCCACACTTCCAAAGAGGCCAAGATGGAGCATGAGAGGTGGGGAGAGAGAGTAGGGAGAGAGTGGGAGAGTGCATGGCGTGTAAATTTCCGTCGGATAGGAACCGACAAATCGCAAGCTCGTCTGGCCGAGTTCCGGTACGCGAGAGTGCGGTGCTCGTCTATCCGGAGGGAAGCCAGGAGGACTCAGGAGGGTCGGTGTCCGTCCGGTATGCCCGGCACCCCACGAATTTTTTATGGGGTTGAAAAATTCAGTGGTATGCCTCCGATTACGAGGGTCGATGCTGACCAGCCCTGTATACCGTCTTTTCATACGTGTTTCGTCCGAATAACCTAATTCCTCTCTCTGGCCTTACACGCCCACTTCTCAACGATCCTTTCGTCACGTACGAATCCCTCGTAGATACCAATAACGATCCCGAACAATTTCTCACCGACCTCTCCAACCCTCCACCGTTCGACCTCCATTTGCCCTGAATTCCAGAATCATAGAAAACAGACGATAAGGCACGAATCACAGCTAACAGCAGATACAGGCGCCTCGTGTCGACAAAAAGAAACACTGATGTTTGACACGCGCGCCTAATCGGAATGACGCGTTTATGTAAACTGGCTTTTACTGACGACCTTTCCGCACACGTTCCGACTATAAGTTTAGCATGTACGCGTCATTTCGGTCACGGCGCGTCCCGTCGAGGCTGCCGATTAGGAAAAGAGGCATTATCACGCTCCGGCTTCTTTCGTTAATTAGTTGACGTAGAGAAATACGCGAGTAAGCATATAGAAATAGACTCCAGACACGTGACTGCCTGCCGAATAATACACCACGAACTTCTCGATCAAGCGTATGAATTAACAAGCAAAAATAAAAGACTCTCACATGACTGTAAAATAAATATTCCACGAATACATCGGCCGTCCTGGCGCATATCAACTCTTTTTTTTGCCATGCAGCAGCCTTCGTGTACCGGAGCTTGAATCGACGTATATCTGGGGAGTGCAGTGTGGCCGGAAAATGCGTGGTCAGCAAAAACAGCGATGTGTGTACGAAAGAGTCAGCTGAACAGGAGGAATGATTGGAGATAGGGGAAGCATGTCTGTAGAACACAAGGATTGGCGTGTAACAATCGATATGTTAGAGGGAGAGTAGAGTGTCTGTCGTTTCTAGTCGCGTGGAAAAGCTTTTGGACCGAATTAAGACATCTGACGACGCTCCCCCGCTTTAGCTGAAAAGAAACCCCTGCCAGGCATGGATTCCAAGAAAGATTCCTTTCCAAGACGAGCATCACCATTCTCGTGAAGTGCGTGTCGAGGGTGGCCGGCATTCACAAAACGACCGGTCATCCACGGTAGATTGGCTTATTGCTCGCTCGTTATCCCGTCAGTTTCTCCTACTGCTAAAGAGAAAGAGAGAGGGAAAGAGAGGGCTTCATCCCTCTGTCTAGCTTATTATGATAGGATCCTCAATACCAGATGCACGTATATTCTGTGTAGATAGGTTAGAGAAGTGCGAAAGGGTGCATGGTTAAATACGAAGGGTTAGAGAATGAGATAAGTTGTGGAACTTGGAAGGTGAGAGACGCCCGTCGATTGTGGTTCGGTCAGTGCCGATGTGCAAATGAGAAAATCGAGTGGAAAATCTGGCTAGAATAATGCCAGTCGATATGTCACCCAACGCAGTCCTACCCTATATTATAACACGAGGGACGTGTGTTCGGCAAGGACAATGGGTATGCGAGCAGAAGGGTTGTTCACCAGTCATTATGAAATATTCCGCAAGGCCTAATACCACCCCTCAACCAACCCGAAGTTCCTATACACAGCATTATCTTTCTCTCGCTTTTGCCACACGTGAGCCTCACATCAGGTAGAGCATAAAAAGATTTTAGGACTGTCGCGTTCCATATCTTCCCCTCTCGTAAAGTGGTAAGATCACTGCCAGTAGCTTGTTAAGGCGACAGAGCACGCCCGACTTTCGTGCACCACTAGCAACTATCATTCTCGAGAATATCATTTCTCGAGATCCATTACAATTGATTATCTCTTGCAGAGAATTATGAGAGATGTACAAAGAGGAAAGTACTTACTTTGTATAAATAAATGTATAAAAAGAGAGCGAGGGCAAGCGATGATGGCTAAATAATACTTGACTAAATAATAAATAAAGCTTGCTTTCTGCAAATGGATATACATACAGTCACAAATATACGCGTTGAAATTCTAATGGGAGTGGTGCGTTTCTGCCGCTATATAATGCCGCGACGCATATGCACCTGGCGCCACGGCGAGTGCTTCGATTACGCATTAGCAGCCGACTACCCTGTGCCCGTAGAGGCATATGTATGCCCGCACTCAACATACCGAAAGAGGGAAAGAGAGAAAGAGAGAGAGAGAGAGACGAAGGACAATGAGGGAATGAAAAAGGGGGTGTTGCGCGGGAGATACACTCGAATCCCCGCGACAATGGACTGTCGGAGTACGCGCACATACATTTGGCCTTAAGGGGTGGAAAGTGGGGTGGGAATGAGTCGGGATGGGCTAGGGCGATACAAACGCGCACGGATGTAATTGAATTCGCGCGAACTTTATTTCCCGCTTCGGAATACAGTCGTTGCAGTAGCGCACTTGGTGGGCGAGCGGGTGGGCAAGCGGGTGGACTCGGAAACTTCGTTAACCGGATCTCCAGTGGCAGCGTGGCGGCGAGAGCTGGCTTTTTCCGAGGCAAGAGCCTTGCTAAAAGTATAAAAGACACACGGGAGGAGATGCAGGGAGTGGGAGTAGAGTCGAGAGAAGTTGGAGATTGGGCGGAAGGAGGATCTTTCTCCTGGGGATGAGATTCGCCTGTTCGAACCAGTGCACTCCGCTGTCACTGGCAGCGGATAAAATCAGCGGCTTTCCGAGCAGAGCTGGGCTAGCTACCTATCTACCTACCCACCACTGGAGATCTCCTACCGCCGCACCGGACAGAGACACTTTACGAACTGGGAGTTAGTTCTTAGGACAGTGGGGCTCTGCTCCATCGGGGAGGTGAGCGAGGAAGGAAGCAAGCCGTCCTCTTCTCTACGATATAGTACGTCGTTTCCGCTTTAAGTGCGATTCAGGCAGCGACCACTTCCAAAAAGACAAGCTCGAATATCACCGGGATCTGCCGGCGAGCCCCTGGATCTTCGGGGTTAAACGCGAGCGCTCGGCAAAAGGGTGCTCCAAGGTGAGCCAGTCAGAGAGAGGGTGGAACAAGGGGGTGGGAGTGGCGGTAGTGGTCAGCGAGGAGGAAGAGCGCGCCTCGGGCCCAGTTTTATTTAAATCGGAGTTCCAGAGAAAATGTGGCCTCGGAGGGCCGCTCGGCTAAAGTATGCACCAAGACCGCGCTAACTCAAGCTCATACATTTGTCAGAATTATTCTATGGAAGCGCTGCAACGGCTCCGCTAGTCTCTTCTCCACCCGTTCCCACTTTTTCCTCGAAGGTTCGATGATATTCTTGGTCGACTAAGTACCGACGAATCGCTTAAGATGATCTCGGCGTGCGCCCTTTTTGCAAAGTCCGGCGCGGCGAGTCCGGCGAGACGCCAAGATACATCGCGCAGAAATTTACGAGCAGTTCTGGACGCCTGATGGTTTTAAATCAGGATCATCCGGAGGATCCGCCGCTTTTTGCCTCTCCTCGCGGCCGTTCTCGCTCTCTCCCCCGCTTAGTGAATTCAGGGTCGATTCAAAGGCTTTGAGGCGCGGTGGAAAGGAAACCCCGTGGTCTGGAAAATCCTTCAGTGCTTTTCACTGAAGGAATTTCGGAATCGATATGAAAGAGCGCACCAACCTTCCTCCATCCTGAGAGAACGCACTTACAGCCGGAAATGCTGAAGACCGCAGCACTGGATTACCACCAAGGAACAACTGTGAATTCATTTCACAAATTGTATGTTTCGAGTCAGAAATAATACAGTAGATGGAGAGGAAAGAGGGGAGAGACAGTGACAATGCCAGCGAGCAGTCCATTACTACGCTAAAGGTCGTTCGAGTCGAGCCGAAGAGACGAGATGGATCTAATTATCAAGGCAAACAAACTCTGGCGGCAGACTCGGCCACCCAATAATTGCACGATCAACACGACACCTCTAATGGAACTGAAAGTTAAATATTATTTCGGGCTCTTTAATTTCAATCCCACTTTCACCGGAGGATTCCGCCTGACATTCGATTTTTCGTATACGTATCTACTCTTCTGCCTTCCTCTCTATTATCTTCTCGCATTCTCTTTCACACATAACGTACACATGCACTCTGCGACTGTGTCTTATTATTATCACAAGATTATCTCATCGACAAATCCAGTCAGAGACGTTTCCTCTGCCTGAAACCTAGAGATCTCTCGTGGCGAGGAGTGTGTTACGTCTTAACAACACTTAGCGCTTTGACTTACAATTACAGGTACGTCGAAAGCATAACTCAATCCGAGGGAGGCGAATCCTTATGTTTCAAACACCCTTTGTGCCATGAACCTCTGCAACATTTCCCTCGAAATGATCTAACTTTAACCCCAAAGCCGAAAGTAACCGGGAATTTGAGCATAACATAAAATAGCGGGTAACTGTAGCTCAGGAAGATAAACCGTCGAAAACATCCGGTTTCCTCGAGATAGGCGCTCTCAAGCAGGTCCAAGAGCGTGTTGTCCGTCCGCAAGGAGAGAGCACGTTGTGCTTGGTCCATGCGCGAGGGTCCGCCTCCTTCTCGCGCTCTGATGATTCATATGCGTACACATACATATACGCACATTTGTCTAGACGACATATATTTCCGGAAAAAGCAATAAAAACGGGGCGGACTCGCCGGTTGGCTTGCTCACTCGCACGTGCCAACTTGGAGCCAGACAGAGACGGGTGTTTGCGTCAAGCCCCAGTCACGCGTGTCTTCTGCGACTACGCGTGACGTCACCATATATGTAGCTTCAAAGCTCGTTAGCTCTCGCTGGTGGTTCTGATCGTGATAGACACACACACTTAGACGCGCTCCGACGGGCTTGTATAGGCACACTCGTCTCAGTGACGTAACGCAGTCTCGAGCCGTCTAGCCCGAACTGAGACGAGGTTTCTAAGTCTGCCTGCCTCTAAATGGCAGCATCGACCGGCGAATCATTGACCCAATTTCCGAAAGGAAGTGATCGTCTGCGATACCGAGGATAACCCGCTCTATCATTTCTCCTCAACCTCTCTACATGACGTTTCGCAGATAATATTATTGAGTTCACACCCACACTGAATCCCTATCATGCAACAGCACGATACTTCGGCCTAGATGCCGAGCTTCTCGTTGGCAAATGTAACACGCTTAGTCTTTTAATCGTATACCATCTGGCTGAAGCCAGCTCTCACCCTGGAACTTCCTTATTCCAAAGAGTACTCCAACGGGCAACTCAAGTTCACCAGTTCCGCTGTATTACATTCCAAAGGGGACACACGCTTCCGAAGAATGAGAGAGGGGGGAGGCGGGGCACCCCTTTTTATTTATTTGTACCGAAGCAGTTTTTATTTCCCGTCGCGGTCCGCGCCCGCGCGCGCGCGCGCCTCTGGCACATGCCTCGCTCGGATTTGGCAGGCGCGCCAATGCGCCGCACTTGGACGTCACCCAAACGTAATAAATTTCGAATCAGGTCATTGCTTCTCTTTGGACTTAGCGGGGCCGATGCGCCGACGCGTCCATCCACACGCACGCATGTTCCAGCTTCCACCCTTCACACCGTGAAAGCGCTTGCTCACCGCGTTAGCCCGTTTCTACATAGCTAGCTGCGCGTTGAACAGCGTGTCACCACCGTCGACACTCCACTCTCGCTTCTCGCCCTCTTCAATCCAAGCAACTCTCCCTTCACCCTCTCGATAGCCCCGCTAATTGCACCGACACGGAACTCACTTCGATATTCGATCAATGAGCTTGTCGATGAAATGTGGAATGTCGACTGTTTGTGTGTGCCTTGTACATTTCGCGTGGTGGTCGTTAGGTAGGTGAAGGGCGATAGATAGGGAAACAGGCGGAGCTACTTAGGTGGGATGCTCGAGTGAATAGCGGGGCAAGCACTGCTCACCATGTATTCATAAGACGGTCGGCTCTATAATGTATGAGTGGAGGACGAGCTGGAAGAGGTCCCCGATGATCCCTCGTCCCGGCTGCACTTGGGAGGATAATTTTCGGCGAACAAGGGTAATACTGGCACTGAGTTCCCATTTAAAGGACCACCGAGCACGTCAAAGTAATACCCCTCTCTCACTCTCTGTTTATCCATCCAACCATCTATTTATCTACCTATCTGTCTATCTATCTATCTATCTTTGCCTTGTCTCTTTCGATCCCAGTACCGTAAAGTCCAGGAGAGAAAGAGAAAGAGAGAGGGAGAAGTCCGCGGGCGGACGGCTATATTTGCCGGATGGATACGGGAGAGGAGAGCTATTGAAAAGGACGAGGCGGAAAAGCTCCGCTAAGAAAATCTCGTCGGTGAATGGAGCGGGACAAAAGGTAGTACGGCGGTGGTAGAAGGAAGCGCGCAGGAGAGTGCGGCAGCCACAAAGAAGGGCAGAGACCAGGAGAAACAGGGAGTAGTACCCTGGGCTCGGCCACGTGGAAGAAAATTCCAACGACAAAAACGACGCACTGTGGGTCGACATTATAAAATACTAGGCATTTGACAGAAAACATTTCTTTCCTTCTTTATTATTATTCATGTGGAATGCTTATATTACTATTATAAACATAAGATCAACTGCAACCGCAATGGATGACCGCCACAAACGATTATTTTCTACATATTCGAAAATTGTCGACAGTCGTGAAAATGATCTTTTCTATTTTCAATTTTATATTCATTGTGTTTATAATAATTATGCATAATTATATATAATAATAGAGAAGGAAAAAAAAATGGTCTCTACCAAATGCTTAGTATTTTATGCTTTCGAGCCATTGTGCGACGCCGGCATCTCGACTAGCACTATGTGCGGCGGCGACGGCAGAGAGTCTCGGATCGCCTTGTGCGAGAGCAGCGCGAGCTGATGCGCGAATGCAAAATGGAAAGGCCGTGAATCGTGGCAAGCGAACGCAACTCGATGTCGTCGTCCAAACGCATTCGAGAGTCTGTATGTGTGTGCGAGAGTAAGAGAGAATGAGTGAAACTGCATAGTCGACGCGACGATGAGAACGGCTCTCTTGAGGTAGGTAGACAGGTAAGACTTCTACTTCTTCCTCGTCGTTCACCATTGCTCTCTTTCTTCCGTACTCGCTCTCCTGTACTCTCCTCCTATCTGACTATCTGATTTTCTCCGTCTCGTAACTCTTGCTCACTGCTGCTAGGCGTCCTACCTTTCTCACTCGCTTTATGGAAAAGCTGCCCGCTCGGCGCAGACTCCACATGTTATTATTCTTCAAAACAGTGGTGTAGCCCCGAACAACGTTGGTAGAAGTTACCACGGGAAAAATAAGATTCCGCCTCGGCGAAGTGCAGTCTTTCTCGTCCCCTTGGAATATCAACGAAACACAGAGACACATCCACGCACACATACGAGTTCACGGATAAATACTCGCATTTCTCGCGAGGAAATGATTGGGAATGATTCATTTAGCCGGCGGCGGCTTGAATATCGCGCGTCATTCACTCTCGTCAAGCGAGAGGGATGATTCCGTAGAAATCAGTTTCCAGTGTGTAGGAGGGGTTGAACGGTGAGGGAAAAGGGAGGAGGGATGTATGCGCTACTGTGTGTCAATTACGTAAGGGAGGAAGGTTGAGATGGGCTGGGAGGAATCAAACGATCGATTTGTTCCGAGGAACGAGCGACAATGGGAGTTTTTCGCGGCTGGAAGAAAGGCAGGTGAAGGAGACAGAGAGAAAAACAATCAGGGTACACGGTAACCGGAGACCCTCTTGCTATAGCGCTAGACATAATACTTACTCTGGCGGCCACCTGCCCCCTCGGGCGACCGCCGTCGCCCTGGCTACCCGCTACCTTCCACCTAGCCATCTCCGATCGGGAAGGTCGACTGGAAGGTCTAAAGTGCAGCTACCGACAGCCTTCGTGATTATCGCGGCGCTATAGGATCGATTTCAATGATAATCGCGACTAAACGTAAGACACAACTTTAACTATCTCGTAACGGACTCAGATGGACTCCCCAATCAGACGAATGAAGTATATATACTTCCACTGAAGAATTACTTTATGTCCAACTGTTCTTGAGGGCAAGAAGACGAAGTAAGGCTCTGCACTGCCACGAATTTTCAAACAGGCATCTCGCAGGAAATCCATCCTCTCATCCCCGCACGTACGTCGGGGGTCTCGCAAGATGAGTAGTCTCGGACAGGAGAGAGAGCAAGAGAAGGGGGAGGAAGGAAAGAAACAAGAGAAAGAAGTTCAATTGCCAAGGACGATATCCCGAGTGGATGGGATTTTACTGTAGATGCGCATCACGTACGAAAGAGAAGGTTCGAAAATTCCATTTTCCGCTTGTACTGGTGATCTTAGAAAGAAGAAGGAGACAGGAGTGGGGAGCGGATATTGATAGCGGATATGGTGCAGGTAGAGGCCACCGTCCATCTCCGAGAAGACAGCGAAAGCAATAAACATAGGGGGGGCATGGAATAAAGCTGCAGCAGTAGCTCGCTACTTCCGATACTGTTGCCTATCCAGTGATATCAATTACACAGGATCCATTTACCGCCTTCCAGGATGACAGACTTGTACTATGAAAGTCAGGCGGCGCGCTTGTCCGAACGAGAAGAGGGTAGTCTATTCTTTCGAGGGTGGTATATGTCTGGTATCTACTTTCCCAGTCGGCCTCACCCTCCCGCCGCCATCTACGTGTACACGCGATAGGGAGGAACGTGTGACATTACGCTGTCAAATCTAGAGGAGACGAACCCACACCGCGCGAACTTGCGTGCAATTTAATCCGTCCCGAGGAAACAACAAGAGGAATCCAATTCGCGTCACGCGCTCCTTTCCATCTTCATCTCGGGAAGGATGCTTCGTCCTCGGGAGGAGAAGAATCATGGCTGGGGGCAGAGGCAGAGGGTGAGCCAGGCTGGAATGGCAGACGACGGCGCGGTAACAGCAGTACACGTATTCTCCGCGCAAGATTTCCGTCACGTAGATTCTTCGTGCCGTCAGATTCTTTTCAACAACAGATCTCCTAATAACACGCTCGGCGAACAATTATGCGAGCTGCCGGTAGTATCTAGGCAACTCCGAGACAGCAGCAGCACCAGTAGCAGCAGCACCAGTAGCAGCAGCAGCAGCCCTCGCTCGACGACGAGTAATTTCGCTCGGCGAAGAAGAACAATTTGCTTCTTCTTCGTCTTCGTTTCTCTCTCCTTTTTTGTGTTACATTGGCTGAGCGCTACCGAGTTAAAGTGGAGTGTACGCACTCGCGTTGTTAGGAAGCTACCGGCTTCTGCGAGACTCGTTGGGAAAACCGGGCACGGAAACCAAGAGGAGAGAGACGTGCGTATGTGTGAGTGAGCGAGGGAGACATCGTCGCTTGCAGAGGAACAGAGAGCAATTTGCCAAGAGGCGGAAGGTGGTTTACGAGGAGAAGTTCATGCTAAGAAGTAGGAAGCAACGCCGTTACCGCGAGAGAACCGAGAACCAGAAGAGTGACGCTCCCGCTACTACCTCTGTAATCTAATTTGCAATGCAATCTAGAATAACAATGGTCCGCCTCTCGCCAGAAGGCGAGGCTTTCTGCGGCACCGGTGCTGCTGGCCTGCGATCCCAGCACTAGTCTCGCTCAATTTCTCACTCTTCCTCTCTCTCTTCCCCACCGCCCTTCTCTCCTCGCGCCATCTCCTTGCCTCCGCCGACTTCGACGTACTGATGGAACCCGCAACTTCCCCAAGTTCCGGAAGCCGAAGACCCAAGTACTTCGGGTCCACCGACCTCCCACACTCAAGCCTTTCACCAAAGACTGATCCCTGCACCCGGGATTTCATTGGGTTGAGCTCCAGACTGAGGGGAGAGAGAGCGTAGATTTTGACGAGGAAATTACGCCTCGCCTCACTTGCAGATGTACTTAACTCTCGCCCTAATCGAATCCCAAGTTTGGAAATACCGTCGCAAGATTCCCTGAGCTTTTAAGTACCCCAAGGTTGCCACTGTATGTGGATTTCTGTCTGACCTCGGCAAAGCAATAAAAATATGATCTACAGCGTGTGTCTACTGATGTATCCGTAACCCACCCCACTCACTATTCATAGACTCCCATCGACTGGTAGCCGCTCGATGGGAAATTTATCGGTGTGTCGGACCGGCTGAAAATTTATCGCTAATTTCTATTTACGCGTGCCACCGCTGCGATGAGAGAACACCTGGTAGTGGGGGAGGAGGAGGGGGAGATGAGAGTGAGAGAGAGGGCGGATCAATAGGGTTCTCGCGAGGATGTCCTCGGAGGCCAGCCAACAGCCAGCACAATACGTCCGGGTGCATGGGTATGTCTGGCTAGGTATGTATGTGTATTCCGGAAGTCCGCCGCCAGAGCCATAAGCACGTCGTACCGCGAGGAGACAAATCGAATCACAGGCCCTCCCAACACCGACTCTCTCTCTCTCTTTCTCTCTCTCTCTCTCTCTCTCTCTCTCTCTCTCTCTCTCTCTCTCTCTCTCTCTCTCTCTCTCACTCACTCAGTCACTCTCGCTGTCGCCCATTCGCTTGCTCTATCTGTCCGTCTTTCCGTTTCCCCGATTCCAGCAGTCGTCGCCGGTGCCAGGTTGCGGGTGCCGCGATGTTATCGCTGGTGGTTGCCGCGTTCGCTGGAAATAAATCCTTCGCGGAAAGCGTGCTCGGCAGTTGGCCGAGCAGACTTTCCACATGGTGGTGGCGATGCTTCGCGAAGCAAAGGGTGTGCAGAAAGCAGAGGAGAAGGGAAAGTGGGGCAACGAGAGTGGAGGAGAAAGAAGAAGCGAAGGGTTCGAAAGAAAAGGTCTACGTTGCTGAGGATGATGACGATGATATACAGTATGTGAACTCTAGAGAAAATATAGGTGCATGGGTTGTGCTTTGCTCTCTCAAACGCGCGAAAAGCCACAGTCCGAAGAAAAATGTGGGTTAGATAGGCACAGCTGCGTTCTACCATCCCCACGAGCCAACTCGAGATTAGATATCGCGCAGAATGGTAGAGGGAAAGGGAGAGAGGCTCACACAGTCCGCGCGTTTTTCCAGACAGCCTTCGACGTTCGGCGAATCCCGTAATAATCTCGCCGAAGGTCGTCGACGTCGCGGCGGTCTGGCTTCAGCGAGTCTACCTTCACCAGATGGTAAATCGCATAGGTCCCCTCGTAATGCCCTCTCACACCTCGATCACGGACCCACCATCGACTATCCGTCGAGGAGTGGTACGATCACTCGTGCATTACTAGCGGGGTTCACTCTAAAAAAAAGCTCAAGCAAAAGCTGAAAGAGAGGCCGCAAGTTTCACATAAAAAGAAAGCTGGAGGAAAAATTGAAAGGATCCTCTTATTTATAAGACCGAAGTACGTCAATTCTCTATCGTGATTTATCGATGCTGTCATAGAAGTCTATATGGGGTGCTCAACGTTGAACACCAAGTGTAATAATGGATAGTCTCGGAATACTGGACTTACCGGTGTGCCAGGATGACGATGGTGATCCTGCAGCAGGTGACGTCGCTGATGCGACGGCAGCAGTTCTTCGTGATGGCTATGATGACGATGATGATGATGTCGATGGTGGTGCAAGATCGAGGCGGAGGCCGGCTCGTGCAGTAGCAACCGCCGATGATGAAGATGATGCGATACCGTCGCCAGGACACCCACCAGTGCTCCTACTACGAGGACGAGCACCACTGACACTATGTAGCCACTTGCGCTCACTATCGAGAAACATAGAAAATCATACTTGTTAAACGATACTCTTCCATCTGCCTTTCTTACTGCTAAAGCAATATATCGTCACTCACTATCGCAGCGCACAGACGCGCACTAGTCGATAGAAAGAGGAAGAGAGTCTCGAGCCGCCTTAATTTACTGAAAAGGGGCTATCCTGTCCCGTAATCTCTAGAGCGCCGATAAGCGATAGCCACTTTTTCAAACCGCCGCCGCAACGGACTTTTTCCAGACTTCCTTCCGGCGGCGGTGGCGGTGGCGGCGGGCGTGAAACCTTCGGCGAACTCTGCTCGACTTGATCCATCAAAGATAAGCGCGCTTTGAAGAAAATGTATCATTCTTAAGGACAGAGTCAAGCCGATATTGAAAGGAGGGACTACGGAATTATTCGATAACAGACGCGCTATAGAATATTTCTTGATAAAATAGCGTACTTATCGCACGAAAGTACGAAACCATTGGATAAGTTTACGCTTCCAGTCGATTTCGTACGTGATCGGGGATGAGAAGGGTGGCGAGCCCAAGTTCCAGGGTGACTTTACGTCCCCCTGGGACGATGAGGGCGGCCGCGTCTCGTTTCGTGTCAGTGCGAGGCCGGAAAACGTCTTGGTGTCACGCGTTGGATAACTAGCCTCGTTGTTTCACATCCCAAGTAGCCCGAGTGCTCTCGAGTCAGCCGTGAATATTGGAACAAGGCAGACTCGAGTCTTACGAGGCAGTCGTTTCTTCGCACGAACTTTATTCGAACGACTTGACACTGCTAAGTTTGCGGAAGGATACAACAAAGACAGGGTAGTCTTTTAGTATTGGCAAGTTGTTCCGAATGTAGTTTCGATGGTGGACGCGAGCCACAGGAGAATAGAGTGAGGCGGACAAGCGGGCAAGCGCAGTGTAGTCACACGCTCATAACTTTGAAGAGGTGAGAGACGGACGAGAGAGAGAGGAGAGTGTGTCTCTCGGGTGCCGAGTGTAAACGGAACGGTCGCGATTGGTGGTGGGACAGGATGAGACACGACCATAAAACCTTATCAACGTTCATCATCGCCGGTTCAACGGTTTGAACCGCTCGTCACCCAGCGCTCGTTAAACGCTCTCCTCTACGAGTTGGCAGCAAGAGCGAGGGAGCGAGATAGTGCGCCAGACGCCGACCCGCCGTACACCCCGTGGACTCTCATGGTCACGTCGAGAGACGACGCCAAGAGGAGGCAGCACCGAGAGCAGAAAAAAAGAAGAAAAAAATGGGAGAGGAAAGGGCGAAAGGAGGTCGAAGACCCTCGAGGAACTTCGACGAGAGCCCCGCGAATTGTCCACTAGAAATAAAAAGTGCTCTCTCTCTCGCTAGCTTCCTCCCTCTCCCTCTTGCAGCTTCTCGCACTTGTATTTAGTGCGAAAAATCGTCGGCTCGCAAGTAGAACGGGAAGAGCTTTTCCCTGGCTTAATCACTGACCGAAAGCCCTGAATCCCCATAAGCGGAGACGTCGGCACTTCTGACCTTCGAGGGAGTGCGATGCCTCGACGGCATTAGTGTTATTAGTCGCCACGCCTCAATCTTGATGTGTTTGAACTGCGAAAGTGCAACCACAGACGCCGACTTGTTCTCCCCTTTGCTTCTAAGCTATGGAGCCAAGCTAAGGCCGGACTCTATCTCTTTCCCTTGCGACTCCTCTTTCGCGGCTTCTCTCTTGTTTTCTTTCTCTTTGACTTTGGTCAGCAGCTTTCGTTGGAGAAAAAGCCGAACGGTCAACCGAGTGTGCCGTGCATGTCGTCAAACATTTTGCCTGTCAATATTTGACATAGCGTTTAGGCTGTCTGGCGTTCGGTCGCGGGTTCGTCCAAAGGACGAAGGTCCTTGCACCTTTTAAGGGACATTCTCCTTCTCAGACATTTCACTTTTCTCCACCTCCTGTGCACCCTGAATCGGAGACCTTGCCATGCCGATAATAGTCACAAATTCTGGTGACCCTTGAAAACGCGTCTGCTCCTCCCCCTCTCAATCCTTCCGTGTCTGCCGAAGGTTCCTCGTAGTGTCAGCAATTTGCGAGGGTCGTTTGCTTCCGCACTCCGTGGAGGAACGTTCGGAATGCGTGCAACAGAGTGCGATCAAAGGGAGGCGTACGTTTTTCATGGCGCGGGAGAGAAGCTTTCCCTGAAGAGGTTTTGAAAGACGGCCTTCGTGACTCGGCGAGTGAGCGAGCGAGCAAGCAGTTGCTGTTTGCCGGATCGTATATGCCGGGCACGACTCCGAAGCCGAAGGGAGGAGAGGTCTGCCTGCGAGTGCTGTGTATAGGAAGATCACGGCATATTATCCCGATCCCTGAGGCCCTTGCCCTCCTTCTCTCTCGGCCATCCATCTCTCTTTAGCATCCAATGCGAAAGGGACTGTCAGGTAGCGAGGGCTTCGAACTCTCCGCTCCGAGGCCCTCAAATGCGATCGTACACGCTCGAAAATACTCGGCGACCGTGCGTCTACCCGATATGTACTGCCAACAATTAATCCAGCCAAGTTTTACTTTTTTACTACGCGTGCACCAGAAGGCAGATAATGCGCATCGCTCCAACAACAACCGGACGAACTTTAGAGTCACGCTAGCAAGCTCTATAGGCAAACTCATGGAAATGATTTCAAACGCGAGAAAGTCGACTGACTCCCCAAGACCGCGTCTCTCACGCATTCGCCTCGCACAGGCTGCCGCTAGCGTAGATAATGCTTAATCTAATACATATGGAAAGCTACCAATCCACCACGCAATAGAACAAGAGGCAGGTCGATAATTTCTCGAGCATACACTCACAGACAAGATTTCCTGTGGTGCAAGTGGAGCGCGCGCCATGCCCATTTCTGCATCGATTGCAGCAAGCGGAAACTTAGGGCGGTCAACAAGAATTCTTAGCAACTAGTCTTAAACCTATCTCCAAATTGACCGGTCGGTCGAAATCCACGAGGGAAACTCGAGCCGCCGTGATCCATGATCCATCTGTCAGTATTGCGAGAGAGTAACCAAAGCCGAGAGAGGCAAGCCTGTTGGAGTGTTGGACTGGAATCGCCCGGCATGTGGCACTGCAGCCGGTACCCTGGCCTTTCGGTCGTACCAGTAAATCGTCAGGAGATCTCAGCCTGTGGACAAGAGTGCAACGTGGCGGCAGGTGCATCAGGATCAAGTCAGTGGATCCTCGCCGCGTGTGTTTTCTTCTCCCTCTGTCTATCCTGGTCATATCTGCGGACTCTCGCATCCTCCAGCAGGCTCTCGCGCGCTCTGTGCACGCCTGCTGCATGTACGCTCGCCGATCCATCAGAGTGAACGGAGGGAGGCCCTCGGAGTGCAGCGAGGGCGGAGGACAGCACGAAGATACGAGGCGAGTGAGAGACAGAGCGACAAGCGAGAGAGAAAGAGAGAAAGAGGGGGCATGTCGAGAAGGAAAAAGAAGAGAACAGGTTGCAATAGAAAGAGAGAGAGGGCAAGAGTCCGAGGGAGAAGAAGCGAGAGGGTGTAGAAGGAAAGAATGCGAGAGGACGTAGAGCGTGTAGAGGCGGTGGCGGAGGTGCACTGGCCAAAGGAGGTGAGGGCCCCGACGAGACCCTGGGGGAAGAAAGGGGGGCGGAGGGTACCACGGTGCAGTGCATGCACTGCACCAGACAAAAAACGATGAGCCGCGGTGGGGACCAGACGGGGGGCAAAAACACGCGACGGGCCCCAAACCCAGGCCCCTCTTGCAACCGACTCCCTTACGAACGCGCGCCCTCCTCTACCCAAGACACTCTCTGTCCTCCGTGCATGCATGCCGCTTCCCTCCCTCTCTTTCACTCTCCTTCTCTCTCTCTCTTTCTGGCTGTACCTACCCGAATGCACTTTAAGCCTGCTCGGATGCATCGCTATGCGGCAACACACAGTCTCTCCACCTCTCCTTCTTGGAGGTGGAGGGCTGCGGTATCGAAAGAACGGGTAGACACGTATGAATTGCCGAAACCTTGGCGATAATGCTGACATACGTATGCTCGACCGAGTGTTTTCCTCTCTAGGCGAAGAGAAGAGATTCTTGATATTTTTAAACACGCCAGGCTGTGCGACGCGCACTGATCTCTGTGTCACGTCGATGTCTCCATGCGGTGAAGCACGAATAAAGTATTGGTCTCGCTTACGCAATCCTCGCAACTTGGTGAATTCGAGGCTACGCATGTGAACAGAGTGAAAATCAATTGGAGTGTTGTAATCCGAGTTGCACGTGCAACTGCGACCTTTGCCATCGTTTTTGTCTCGCCGTAGTAGACGCTGTTGGAGCCGAGTGTATGTGTTAAGTGTGACGCATGTTCCATTCGCTGCGAGTAGGTCACTGATCAAATACACGTTGTTCCAAAATCCCGATGCGGGTACACGCTCTCTCACTGATAAGCTCCGGGCTCGGGAAAATGGTGATATCCCAAGGCAGGCTCTCGAGTCTGGCGTCATCATGGAGATTAAAAATCAAGGTTCATCTTGCGCCAGACAGCGTATAATAGTCGGGCAATTTCTGACGCTGCAAGGAGGAGGGCTGCACACACGCGGACTCGAGGAGCGTCGAGGAGGCAAGCGAGTGAGGGAGATGGCGAGTAGTAACTTCCCGGGAAGCAGAAATTAATTTTCTTCGTGGTACAAGCTACTTTATAAATTATTAAAACTTTCGCGCCGATCTTCTCGAGTGGAGAAAGGAAGCAAGAGAGAGAGAAAGAGAGGAGAGCGTGTGTATCCAGTGCTTTGTCGGCACACCAGGTATTCTCTCGCTGCTCTCTTCATGAATATGTATCGATTTCGCAGCTAGGCATATCAGTAGTTTTTCTTTCAAGCTGACGCTCGGCGACCCATCGCTGGCCCCCCTGCTGCTCTTGCCTTCCACCCACTCCCGACTAACTATTTGACATTCTGATATCGGGGTCGAAAGCATCTACTCCCGCAGGATAAACGGGAACATGATCGCACTGCTATTATGCTCGTCACTGGCCCCGTGTGTCCTTCTCGCGCGTCATGTAAAACCCGACGACGACCTCTACCCATACGCGAGAAAAAGAGCCAGCCTGCCTGTTGTACGTCGTCGTATGGCATGCGGGCAGTAGCGATGCCGGCGGCAGATGCTCCCACATATAGGCGGCTCGTAAAACTTGGAAATATCTTTGCTCGGCAATCGATCGGGAGCTAGTCTGTTTGAACTCTCAAGACAAGGAGCGCGATTCTAGATCGCCCGGTGGGGTTCCATGCTGAAAGTGCCAGGTTGTTTAGTATGCGTGTTATACTGCGCGATCGCCGAGATATCTCCATCTAGTCTTGGTGAAGAATCCGGTTTCCTATTCGGCGAAATTCCCTACGCCCTTCGCTCTGGTGGCTGCGTCGAGTCGTAGGGTCAAACACGTGTCTAACAAGCTCTCTCTTACTCTCCCTCCGGGCCCTCCCGCTCTTCTCCCTTAGGGAGTCAGTGAAACATAAAGGTGTGCCAGCGATGAAGCAAACAGGCACAAATGAACACAAGGGAAAATCAAGCAAGAACCAGAGTAGAATGTATAGCTATACTACGAATGGCGCACCTGTTTCCCTTACGGCGACACCGCGAGGCAGACCCTTTTTCGCGGAAGGACTTTCTCTGAAAGTAGAGACCATCGAAGGAAGTCAAGAAACTTTCATGGACCAGAGTTAGCCTATTAAATAGTGACTAGAATATCCGAGGAAATAATTTCTCGAGAGGTCATCGATGGAAATCATCACTTCGGCACACGCGTACAGGGCTTTAGAGAGGAAAGTCTCGGAAAGGGGTATCCCGTTCGTTCACCCGGACTTTCCATCGGCTTCGATCTGCTCTCCTACGAGATCCGCACGCTTTATGCGAGCTATGTACGTAGTTCCAAGCATCTCCGCGCTCTTTGTCCTGTGACCTAGATAGGAAAGACGCCGAGGAGAGAGCGCGGCACTAACCAAGCCGACACACACACACAAGCGTGCGGTGCGGTGAGAAGCACCAGCAACCACGGCGCACAAGAAAGATGCAGATAACAAGCGCAAGTGTGCGCTCGCGCGCGCGCACTTGCACTCTGCACCGTCACGTAGCATCGGAGGAGTGTGCACGCGGATACACGTGGGGCGCGTTTGTGTGGCTGGTGCCGCTGCCGTTCCCGGCTGCTGCTAGCGAAATTATCATCGATGCTGGAAACGCGGATGCAACGAGCGGCGGTCAAGATAGCACCGGCCAGATAGCGGCGACGACGTTTCCGCTTTGTAGTGTTCCACGAAAACCTTTCGACGAGAAACGAGAAACACACGCGCACTGATAGCCTCGCCTTCTCTCTCTCTCTCTCTCTCTCTCTCTCTCTCTTTGCATCGAGCTCGCGTGCGCGCGCGCTCTTCCTCTCTAGGGCGAGAGTGCACCGCTCGTCGCCACTGGGAGGAGGAGATGGGGGAGGAGGAGGAGGAGGAGTATGCTCGCTCTCGGAGAGAAAGAGCACAAGCTCCTGCTGCCCTGGAAACTGTAATGCTCCAAGCTGAGTCGTATCGTCTAATAGGGGTACGTGAGTCGCTTACGCAGAGGCACGTAACTCCCGACATTTGATGTCTACATCGTAACTACGCGCTTTGAGTTATGCGCGACGGTAGAATATCTGCAAAAGTGGAATCCAGTATTTCCTCGGGAGATAGAGAGATAGAAGCTGAGCCTCCGAGCGGCACATCCATATCGCCAAGTGCACGTGCGAGAAAATGAGCGTGGCTAACGACAGAGGCGTGCCCCTCTCGCTCTCTCTCTCTCGCCGTTAGGTACACTCGCACGCAGTGTCCGTTGCCCTCGGCCTCCCTGCCATCCTCCTCACGCCGCTGACAAAGGAGGTACAAAATTACGATCAACGCTAGAACGCGGATAAGGTATGCAGTGGAGATCGCGCCGTCGAGATAATACAACTCGGCCAGAGAGAGATCCGGGCTTTACGCGGCCCCCGGCATTACGCGCCGCACACAGGCAGCAGCGGCCCTCACTGATTTTTTCCCTCCAGCGGACTCTTCTCGGAAAAGGCCTGCGTACATGTACCTCTCCTGCCGGTGCACGTACTCTCACGCGGATAAGACGGGTGCACGGGTAATGTAGCAATGCACATTTCCTAGAGCGCAAGGCTTAAACGATCCATCGCGTGCGCAGGCCTCGTCGCTCCAGGCGTAGTAACGGGGGGATATCCGAGCATGTACATACATATCGGGATGTTGGCGAAGCTACATCTGAACCAGCCAGCCATACAGATTGTCCGTGTGAATTTCACTTAATATTAATTTCTCGGTCGTTGCCATTCATTTTTCAAGGACCAATAATCGCCTTAGTGATTTAACAGTAATACTATGAATGCTTTGGATTGTTCTTTCAGTAGATGAATGAAGGAATAGCAAAGAATGGGGTCCAATTGATCTCGAGTACCGTTATCCTATAATCTCTGACGGCAAGCGTATAGGTAAGTAGGCGCGCGAACTATGGCACGGTAGAAATTGGAAGGGGAAAGAAGGATGGTAGTAACGAGTAGCCGAAGGTAGGAGTAGCTGCACGCGTCGCTGATTTCGGGGCTTAACCTTTCGGCCCACGGACCGTTCGAATCCAAGCTCTCGGCTCTGCCACGGCAAACCTAACGGACCAAGGACGACTTTCCGTCTCGTTCGTTGGCAGTGGAATTCGAGGATTCCGTGCGAATGATCCCGCGTGGGCCGTCGATACTTGTCTCCACGTAGGCGCACACCCCGATGTTCATTCAGCTTCGCTGTCCGAGGCCATAATCTTTTCCCGACTGGTTAACTAGTAGACGGCTCGGCGAACACGAATGACTGAGTGGTTCAAATGGGCGAAGATAGATAGTACGAGCTCACGATTCCACCGAAAGACACGAGGAAGTCCCTATTACTCTAACGAACGATAGTAAGCAAGTAGCTCGGCTAGGAGGAAAGAATCATGTCACGATGTCGTTCACCCGCTGACTCGAGAAGAAGTTGAGAAGAAGAAGAAGAAGAAGAAGAAGAAGAAAGGGCGAGTAGGGTGGCGAAAGCCAAGGCTCAAGGCACCGATAGATGGGGAAAGAACTAGCTGGAAGATGGCAGTAACCCTGGTAGGATGAAAACGGTAGTCTGGCAGAGGTGTTAGCACGATCCGAGGGGCAGACAGGGTACATACACACAGTGCATAGAGCCAGGACGAGCGTCGTGACTCTCTCCTATTGTCCCGCTTGCTCGGCTCCTCGTTAAGGGATCCTTAACGATCGCTCTTCACCGACGGGGCGAGAGCCTGTCGTCGAAATCGTCGTATCGTCGATCTTAACGAGACTCCTAGTTTATCTTCCACCCCGTAGGAAGGAACGAGCACCTCGTTTTATCAAGCAACCTGAGCGTGTGCCACCACCGCCTCCTGTCCACCCTCGCCGCGCGCGTTCTGCACTCTGCTCAGCTTGAAAAAGCATGATAAATAGGGAAAGTTCCCGGAACAGAGCTATCAACCGCGCCAAGTCCGTGAACATAGATTTTCTGTTCCCAGGATCGCTGCCATTACGCGAATCCAATAGGAGGGCCACTGAGAGCTGTCGGTTATTGAGTAAGCCGGGGAAAGGAGTGAAGAGAGCGAGGAAGAAGGAGAGAGGGTCCTAGCAGATCTCGTTTGAGAGCGGGCTGGGTTCGACCGCGTTGTTCATTAAGCGCGTATCGGTGTCTGGCGGTGTGCAAAACAAAGAGGAGGAAGCCAGCCGAAAAAAGACAATGCGGCGATAAGGATCTCGATGCAGCGGAGCGCGGAGAGTGCAGCGAGGATTGCTGCGTGACCCGACGCTGTCATTTCGTCGTTTCCCCTCTCTTTCTCTCATCCTCGCTGAGGGTGGAGAGGAGAGGAGAGCCTGAGACAGAGAGATATAGAGAGCCCGGTAAATCCAAAGCGGTGGTGGTCGGCAGACATCTCGACACTGCGGGACAACCGCAATCGATAGCCCAGCCAACAGAACGTCGAGGAGAATAGAGAGAGAGAAAGAGGGAGGGAGAGAGGGGCGGGGGAGATCTTCTCTTTCGTCTGGTCGTCGTGCCTGCCAGATATCGGATGCCACGGACTCCCGCAAAAAGCTTCTCCTTAACGGATTTATGAACAAACGAGAGACCAGGACTCCTCCGGGCGAAGGCGGCCGCCCTCGATTTTCCCCGAGAGCTTCTTCCACCCAAAGAAACGAGACTTGGCCGCGCTGAAAAAGCGAGCAAAGAAACGTAAGGAGAGGAGAGTCGTCCAGGTCGTGGCATGGCCCGGAGGATTCCACGCGACGAGTGTCGGCAAGAGGATCTAGAAAGAAGGACGGTACGATTGGGAAGGGGAGGAAAAGGAACCGTAAGAAAACTTCAACGCCCACACAATTGCTCTCGGCGCGTGTGGGTGGACATTCCGCATACACACACGACACACAGCGCGCGCGGCAGCCCTCGCAGCTGGAGGGGAAAGATAGGTCGACTGCGAGAGAGGCGAGGCAAGGAAGGAAGGACAGCGTGATTGTGGCAAAGGTGCAGCAGGCAGAGAAAAGAAGAGGAAGAGCGCTGAGGAGAAGGAGGAGGAGAATAAGAAGAGAGAAGAAGGTGGTACCACCAGGTTGCGAAGAGGATCGCAGCTGGCCAAGGCCAGAACGTCGCGGTGCCGAGCCGATTATTTTTAGCGCTTCCTACTATTGTGCAAAGCACAGGTCTGTCAAGTGTCTAAGCGTTCGCGCTTTTGACGGGGCAGCCCACTATATCCTCTCCCCGTCGCCCTCTAACCGCTCCCTCTCTCGGCCGTCATCGAGTTGCCAGTCTCTCTATCTCTTTCTGGCGCGCATCGTTCCAACGCGCAAACGCCGGCTTTTCCACACGACAGTATCTGACGCTGTCGCGAGCGAGCGAGCGCGCGCTCCTTTTTCCCTCGAAATCCTAGAGAGACAGACCGAGCACGAGCATCTGGTGCAAAAAGTTGCCGGGCGACGTAGATCCCCCGGCATGCGGAGAGCGCGAGCATGAGCGTGTGCGCGCGTCAGAGCGATTACGCAACCGTGATTTCCGCTACGCAAGCGAATAGCGAAGAAAGACAATCGGAGGAGCTCTGCTCTCTCCCGCTCGACGGGTACTTTCATTGCACTCATCGAGCACTGGAAAATCGTATCAGCTGCGCTGCACTACTCTCTTCCTATGAAGTCTTCCCCCGGCCACCCTTTCTCTCTCTCCCTCACTCTCAACTGTGCGTGACGAAGCAACTGCAATTATTCCTTGCCGCCGCCGGCTGCTTTTTCTTGCGCGAGCCTAGTAATTACGGGGACACGCGTTCTGATTCTATTCTTCGACACTGCCAGTTAAAGGCTCTCCGCGCGCACCGCGTACGTGTGTAGCAGCGGGTGCGCTGTCCCGAGCTCGTTAACTGGAACACACACGGTTTGCCTGGCTGGTTGACTGGCTGGAGCGCGGCGGCAGCGAGCGGGCATACGTGCATGGAAAAAGAATGCCTTTTCTAAAGATACGTAAGATTCCAGGACGAACGCTCGAGCGTTCGCTGGCCGCCACTACGAATGGCCTTAGCCTAGTTGCGGAAAAGGCCGCTCGCAGGAAAGCGGCACCTACATAAATCGGATTAATCGCAGCTGCGCCACACCGCCACGTTGCGCGATGGTTTACATCCGCTTAGCGAACTCTAGTCGCCGAGAATGCACATTCCGATAGTGGCGCGCCAGAAGAAACGGAAGTCTCGTCCTGCGGTGTAATCGAATTACGCACGGTCAAGGGGCGTTATCGTCAGGCGCGGTGAATGCCGGCGAAGCTGGTGCAGCAGCACCCAGCATCTACGGCAGTCGGTACGCTGGCACCCGGTCCACGCAATTGCGAGCAATGTCGTTAGAGTGGTAAGCGGGAAAAAGCCCGCCAGACACAAAGGCGCTTCGCTCTCTTTTTCCCTTTCTCTTTCTCTATCATCGCTGTCGTCGTCATCGTCGTCGGGCAAGGAGAGACAGTAGGCGCGCTGCTGCTCACCGCTCTCTGCTGTGTCTTGCGTGGCCCCGTCGTGATGTATGATTGTGCCAAGAGGAACAAACATCTTGCCCACCGCCGCTGGTCCAGCGGCCTGTAGACCGGCGACGCCGTCTCTCTCTTTCAGAATGCCAATGCGATTTATGTAATAGGTCATGAGACCCCGCAGACTCTCCTATCCTTTCCTCCGCCAAAGCGCATTTTACGCTACACCCGACTCTGTACATGCCAGACACCCCACTCGCCATCAGTGCCGCGACATACATACTTCCCCCTATCTCCCGATAACAATCCTTACAATTCGACAGCACTAACGAGACAGCTGTTACAATGAATTGGAATGCCCATCACTAGTCTCGACGATGCTTGGATCGGTCGGCTCGTAGATCAGGTGAACGGCAATGCAGAATGCAGTTCGGACAGGACATGGCACACCTCGGCATGGCAAGGCAAAGGTGGCGGAGCCCATTGACCCGGATCATGTATCGCATGAAAATATTTGACGCCGTGACACCCGCTAGCTCTCGCTTAAACGCGCACGCGAGGAAATTGCTGACGCTCGTGCTATGTTTGTACGTGTCGTATCGGGAGACGGAACGAGAGCCAGTCACCCAGTAGACGAGAGAATGAGAAACGGGGACGAGCGTCCCTCTTTCTCACTACTCTTCGGCGGCCTCTCTGTCTGGCGCAACCATGTACCAGTAACGTGGCGACGCGCTCTTTGCAAGGGAAGAACCGGTGAAAAGATGCGGCAGGTAGGACATACATATTATTATATTGCCTTGAGATTTCAATGAACGCGCATGTCAAAAAGTACACGCGCCAAGGTGAAAAAGTGTGAGGGAGAGGTGGCGGTGGCGGTGGCGGTGGCGGTGGCGGCGGCGGCGGCGGAGGTGGCACAGACTCGCAAAGGCCTTGAGCCGCACTTCGCTTACCTGAATTAACCTTATGGAAACGGCCGAGGATAATGACCGTGATACATCGAGCCTCTCGCCACGACACTTTATTTATACATTCCCAATGATAGTCAGGGGAAGCCTATTTACCAAGTTACACGCTCGATATTGAGAATCATGGTATTCTTGGTACAGGAAGTGCCGGGGTTAATGGTAGGTAACGTTTTCGCCAGAGATCTATTTATGCATTCCGAACGGACGGCGAGGGAAGCCTCCTTGTAGAGATGCGCGTCAGAAATTAGGAATTACGGAATGCTTGAAAGGCGGAGGCGTCGCGAGCTAAGACTAGCGTCATCGTGACACCAGACGTCGATTATGTAAAGACGACGTCCGGGTATCCTGGGGGGTGAACAGGCCTCCGGCACCTGCCGATACGTGTACCGCGGAATCTATCGCGATTTCCGAGAATGCCTAGCACAGCCTCCCGCCCTCGCTGGAACTCGAAACTCGCCAATGCGCCACGTGGCTTCGTCGCCACTCGCCAATCAAGCCCCACGTCTGACTCCTGCTGGTGCTACGACGCGACGCGTCCCGGCGTAACCCACGCGTGCCGCACATTGCCGAAGCGTAACGTTATCGTGCTAAGTGTTACGTGTTAGCCCACTGTTAAGGAATACGTCCTTGGACGGACCACGGAGTGCGCGCCATGCTGCTATCCCGCGTGCACAGTTACACAGAGAAAGAGAGACAGAGAGAGAGTATGTGTATGTGCTTTTACATAAGGCTGTTACGAAGTCTACCGTTTCTCGACCTGCCACTGCTGCCCCGAACCCCAAAGACAGATGTACGCTGAGTCATCGCGAGTTGGAGTTCCAGCAGGCGAATGAAACATAAAACTCATTGACAGGGTGACCACAATTCTGCCCCGAAAGAAGTCTGAAGCCTGAACTATACACGTGTAGTGGGATCTTAAGGATAATGAAAATGACTCGACTGATTTAATGGTAACAGGATCGATGAGTGCTCGCACCGGGCAATTTCGCCCTGCGAGCAGCTATGTGTCGTTCGGGCGTGCAGTACGTGCCTGTTTGGATCATCCATCGGTGCGGGTACGTTCACCTCGCAAGGCCAATTGCATGGCATTACGTCGGCGTGCGTACGTCCCCTCGCCTCTACGGCAGTTCCTCTCCACCACTACCATCACCACCTCCTCCTCCTCCTCCTCCTGGTCTTTTAAGTTCGTCGTGGGCATTCAATTCTAAACGCCTCGTAAATAACGCGCCCGTGAATGGCCGTCCCCACGAACAAGAACACACGTGGTGTGCGCTACCGAGACACATTGAGTGTATCTCACGAAAGAGCCGTGTCGAGCTGGGGGCCAGTATGTATACCGCTTACGAAGCTGCACCGAGGCTTTCGCCTATAACCATCGGATGGAGGGGTTGCTGCTATTCGCCACTGCCAGTTACAGGACGAGGTCCAAAAAGCGGGGAAATACAAACTCGCGAGTACTTGAGCGAAAAACGCACACGGTAATGGAAAGCCCGGAGCCATTTGCTCTTGTCAATTCCCAAGCACTCGCAAACTAAGTCCCATTTGGTGTACAATACCCGCGTGGCGTAGCTACCGTGATACAATGCTTAAGGGCGTGAACACTTCGTCATCATTATACACAAGTGTCTATCTATCGGTTGCAACGAATACTGTTACAGAGTGAAGTCTGTGAGTAAAAATGTCAGGGGAGCGCACCACCTCTGCGTACCAGCGATAACTCCTCGTAACAGCCTGTTAGTAACGTCGTTGGCATTTCGAAACCAAAGTGTCAGCCGGCGGTATCCACGGTGAGATCGAGTAAAAAGAAAACTAAGAAAAGCTTCTGCTTCTCTGCAACCGTGACAACCAGTCAGCACCCGTCCGGCTCTCTCACTGCTCTCACGTGCTTCGCTAGCTACGTATTTAGTGGGCGCTTCTTCTGCAAAATCCACTGCCAGACTTCGCGCTCCGACTACAGTCGCACGGACTGAACTATATTCGTGAAGTTCAAAGTATTTTTGGGAACTGTTGCCACGCCTGCATACATCCATGAGCAGAGTTAAGGCTTTGTCTCAAGGATTTCTTGAAGACTGCAACGTTTCCCAGAGTACCTATGCCTGAGATTGCCGACTAGAATTCTACATAGCTTCGGCATCGAACGCGTGCAATGAAATTTACAGATCCACCAAGTGCCACTTTATTGTTCCCCACTTTCCGCTCGTGAAAGCACAGTACAAGTCGAATGTGCAAGAAGATGAAGTAACAAGCGTGTGTCAGGGAATTTCTGTAGATCTAAACTGGAGAAAATATAACTTGGGTTGCTTTGGTCTCCCGGAAATGTCTGCGGCGTTTCTCATCCGTTCCGGCATCGGTAATTTCTCCGTAGTCGTCCCTGCTAGTCTCAGAGGAGCGCGTGTACGTCTAATTATCCCACGAGCAAGCATGAGCACCAAGCGCACTGAATGCAAAGGAGAGTGGCGACTCCGATATCGCCGTCCTGCGGTAGGGAAGAAAGAAATGGCACGTAGCTTCGAGGTTTTCATCGTGCGCTGATGTGCGCGTGTGCATGTGCACTCTAGTGCGATGCCTGCCCGCCTGGTTGCCTGCGATAATATATTCCAGGCCTATGCGAACCCGGCATACATATAATACGAGTGTAAAAGACGTGTAATTTATGGGGGCCTGCGGTCGGCCGTAGTTAAGCGTAAATTATTTCGATGCACCTAGAGCGGCCCGCTCGCTCGCGCACGCACGCGAGCTCATACTATTTACGATGCGGTGTTCATCTCTAGGTGTGTTGCCTGCCTAGGCCAACTCCACCGGGGCGCGCTAGGATATGATTACATCACGGCATAAACAGTCGGTAATAGTGGCTCAAGGTCTGCCAAGCTCTCCCCATACATATGCATGTTGTGCTGCAACCACCATCCACTCGTCTCTCTCTCTCTCTCTCTCTCATTCCCTCTTTCCCACTCTCTGGTACCTTTCCACTCCTCTTCCTTTACTCTCGTTGCCATCTGTCCTGGAGAATAATCTCCAAATGTTAACACAGCACTCTACTTGTACCGAGAGCGAGTAAATCGGAACTCCACAAATTGTTGGGGACTTTGTTTGACCGACGAACTCAGGCTCTACTCGTTACAGAGTATACAAGAGAAGGAGAGAGAGAGATAGAGAGAGAGAGAGAGAGAAAAAAAGAGAGTGATCTAATTAAATCATTGAGGAATCAATTTCTCGGGATCACCTGGTACCATCGCGCGCATTCTTTCTTCGTTAAGAATAGTGGTGTGCCTACTGGCAGCAGTGGAGAAAGAAGAGAAGCAGATGGAGAAGGAGACGCGTCCCCCCTCATCAATTTTCATCCGCGCGATCCATTCTTACTCGGTAACTTATTTTCATCCATATTAAAAAGTCTCGGAGCGAAGTTATTTCACGGTTACGGAATGGCAATGGAGTGGAGTGCTTGGTACCTGGGAGCAAGGCACCGCTGGTTTATTCGTTCACGGTCTAGTGGGTAACGATCCGTATTGTATCGTAACGAGAGGGCACATAATTCGATCTAAATAGCGAGGGGCTCTCCCAATCGCGTGGGACGATCCTCGGGAATCGATGAGCTATAACTGCAGGAGAGATATCGCGAGGTAAAAAGATCCCCGCTCTACGTTGTGCACACAGTGAGTGAGTAAGCGAGTGAGACGGAGATAGAGAAAGAGAATGAACGAGAGCGAGAGAGAGGGAGATATTGAGGTAGAATATCTAGGAGTTCCACGGTGCTACATAAATTTCTCCGCGAATCCCGGGGTTGCTGTAACACTGGTGGAGGCCAACGGAGCAAGAAGAAAAGCGATCGGTGCGAATGCAGGTGGAGAGTGCGGTGCCTCGGTACGCGGTGCACGATGCGCATTATTAATAGCTACACGTAGCCACGAAGATTACGACTAATGGCCGATGCTGGATATTCAAGCGGGCAGAGCCTCGCCTAGAATCCTAGAAAAATCACAGGGAACGAGTTTTCAGGGCTCGTCCAGCACCGGCTGCTCCGAGACTTTGAATCTCTATCGCTTGCACTCACTTCCTCCATCACCCCTCTCATTTCTTCTCTTTCTCTCCCTACTGGCAACTCCATTCCTGCATAATCAGAAGGCGATTCTCGATTCTCGGCATTCTAAGCGCAGGGGAGGCTGCGAGCGAGTGGCGGGCAGCACGCGTTACAAGCCGCGTGAAGAAGCATCGCTCGCATTTTTTGGTTCCATCGACGTATGTACTGTGAGCACTCGAATTTCTCCGATAGTGATGGGACCAGCAGAAAATCGCGGGGTTTAACAAGAGGTCTCTCGCGCGTCATTGCATACGTAATGCGGTACTAGCTCTCTTCTGGGTGACGGTGGGTTCGGTTTTGCCTGCTGCTTCATTCATGAAAGAGGAGGCCCATTCTTGCCGATAGCGGCTATAATATGTTATACAGGCCGCCGCGCGCAATATGTACATCAATGGCACTCGAAAGGTCGACGCTGCTAGTCGCGAATAGTGACGCGTTCGCACGGCCGCCGAGGCGAACTACTAAATAAGAGGAAATCCTGACTGGAAGAGAGGAATATCGCTGCTCGAGCGGCTGTTGCGAGAGAGCCATTAACAGGACAAGAGCCGCCGCCGCTGCCGGTTCGCTCTTAAAACCTGGTGTCTACGACGATTAAGTACCGCGCCGTGTAAGAGCTAGCTGGCCGTTTATTTTTCCGCTGGCGGGCATTAGCACTGACGCCGCAAGAAACGCTACGATGTACGGCGGGTGGATGCAGGGGAAGGGGAGGTTATGGTGAAGGGGAGGGGGACGCTTGAGGGAATGACCCAGGCCAAGTCAGCGAGTGCATAATCGTAAAGTCATCCGGCCAGTGCCCCAACGCTCTTGCCTGTTCGATATCTCCGCCCCTCTCTCCGATGAGGGAGCGAAAAGGTGAACGATCGGCGCGAGCGCGCGACGAAAAATCCTTTACGCACTCCACCAGCGACCAAGATTATCCGCACCGGACTTTCAGCATGCGCTCCTGCTGTGTGCAGGATGTACGCTCGTTCGTAACAGAGTCATGGTGAGAAGTCATTCCACCTGACGGTGGGCATAAATTACTGATGTAACCATTGGACGACGCATTGCCCGCGGTGCCGTTCCGCGCATTTGTTGTTGTTTTTTTTTTGCGTCCCAACACGCACGCTTGCATCACCACGTTCTTCTCGAATGTCCGATGTATCTGTGTGTAGAGATGAGCTGACACGCGCCACTATTCACCCTATGTCGAAGAGCGTGTGCCAATCGCTGTAGTGGTACAGTAATCGAGATCGATTGATTGCTAATTACTGAGAATGCCGATCTTAAGCTATAATTGATGTTTTTGCTGATGGAGTAGCAAAAGGCTGGCGCATTAGTACTAGATAGAGTGAGGGGTTGTCGTAAGCGTGCCTGTAATATGAATCGGGCTCAAAGCGGCTGGACAATCGAGCCGCCCGGATATCGGAACGCCGTTTGAAGTATGGAACGTGTTGGAATCACGGAAAAGGATAATTGGCGAGCGGAGCCGCGTATAATTTTAAGCGACTTTCTTGCTTGATTCTTGTCCTTGAATGTATGTTAAGTACTCGCGGGATATCATCGCGATTATAGTGCTCGCAAGACGTTGGGAAGATGCCGGCCGGCATGCCGCCGAGTGAGCAGTGGTTTCACTGGCCGAGCTAGTCTTATTTATGCCTCACAATTAGAGACTAGCAATCAAGGGATAATTGGGGGACGAGCTGGGAAATTGAGTCGACGCCCGGCACCGGGTAACGTTAACACTAGGCCCGGGTTAACAATATGTTATTATGAACGCCTTGGGCTCGCCTGCGCATTTTATTATGAAACAACCGGGGGCAGCGGGCGACTCATTATACGGTAGAACTCGGTGTGTAGACCGTGATTACCGAGCGTGCGAATCGCCCCCTCCCTCTCCCCCACCCACTCTTCTCTCTCTCTCTCTCTCTCTCTCTCTCTCTCTCTCTCTCTCTCTCTCTCTCTCTCTCTCTCGCATTTATTATGCGAAGACCGACAGGCTCTATTTGCTCTATCTGCCTGAGCGAAAAGATGGTCGCTCGGATAACTCTATCTTCAGCCCCGATCTCTCTTTTTTTCCTCGCTGCGTGGAATTGTAACTTACTGGTACAAGTAGTACCCTCGTAACTCGGAGAGCGAGCGATGGAAGGCAGGAGAGAAAGCAGATATTGATTAGTTATCTAGTACAGTGCTGTTGGGCGATGAAAAGTTACGCTGTCATTCCCGCCACTGCTACGGAGGCGAAAAACGAGAGAAAAGGAGGGGAAAAAAAAGAACGATGCTCGCGCGGCATTCTTTCCACATCCGTGAAAAATACATGTCTTCCTGTGTCCGCCGAAACGACGACGCCGGCGCCGATGAGAGAGGGAAAGAGTGAGTGAAAAAGACAGAGAGGCAGAGAAAGAGAGTCTCCCGGGTGTATACACGGCCACTGGTCATTGCTCCCGATCGTTCGCGTGAAATATGATATCGATTCGATCCGCTCGGCTTTTTTAATGCTCGTAGAGCACGATAAAATCGTCTTTTTTACGGCCGGCCGGCACACATCTCGTGTTTTGGCAAGCAAGCCACTCCTACTACGAATCCCGGGACCTTCAATCAAGCGTGTTCGCACTCTCCACTTGGTGAAAGCATCTAAAACATTAAATCCGAGATCACAAATGAGGAAGCCAACTGACTACTGAATATTTTAACGCGGATACTTTGCAATTTACTCCAGCCAGCAGGTTGCTGGTTAGTGATGAATTAATCTTAATAGCGAGCGACGACTGAACTGGTCGCGCAAGAGGTCGTGTGTGTGAGCTATATCTGTTTATAACAGAGTCTGCTTAGACTTGCATATTAGCCGTTAATGAAGATGACAGCGATAATCACGCGACGCATAAAAACGGAATTTTTCTGTCTGGCCGACGTCTGAAGGAAATTGCATGTACATGTAATCGGCGGCGCGACAGCACGAGGTTGCTGCTAGTACTTTGCTATATATACATATACTATATACTTTGCGTAAGTATGCATGCGAGACCTGTATTACGGCGCAGCGACGTAGCAGAATGTTTTTTAATCAGTCGCCGCAGCGAGTTTTTCCGCATTTTTAGCAATCTTTTAAATTAGAAAAGAAACTAACAAAAATTGTAGGTTGCCGGTGTAAGTGCGTTACCATGTCCCGTTTAACTAATGACGCACGTTGGAAGGATGGCGAACGCGCCGGTATCGAAGGGGAACTGGTGATTGTCGATCAAAATGGCATGAGCGTGAGCGCACACGGACGTGGTCGCGGCGATGTCGTCAACCGTGTCGTCGGCACAGCTCGACGAAAGACACGTACGACCCCGCACGGTAACTACGGCGCGGCGGCGGTGGCGGTGGCGGCGGCGGTGCCAACAGCAGCATTCGAATTCCATTTCGCGCTCCACAGCAGAGCGCGGATAGCACTGGCGCTGCCGACTCCTCTGACCGCTTGTTTATCCGTTTGTGCAGCCTTTTAAAAATAGGCCTTCATTCAAGGATCCGCGCCAGACGCGGGCCAGACATTCGACAGCGCGTATACAGATAGGTATTTTGCCACATACTCTCGTCCGCCACGCGTGCCGCCTCTCTCACTCCCTCGTCTCTACATCAGCTTCTCTACCGACTCGACCCGACTCGACCCGACTCGAGACGAGACGGGACGAGACGAGACGAGACACACTCGTTCGCCTCTCTCCCATGGTACACGTGGGTATGATCCAAAAACAGGCAGACTCGACGTCGCGCCATTCTAGCGGAATAGTACCCAGCCGCATCATCGATTACCGTAACGCACGAATCACGAGCTGGCGTCGTGCGCGAGTACACAGCTAGAGCAAAGTGCTGCTCACTGTCAGACTAGTGCAACCGAAATTCTTGGCCGTCTCGGCGACGATTGAGCTATCGCGAGTTGTCACGGGTTACAGCTCGAACGAGCCAAGTCACCAAGTTCCTGGCCGTCTTTCCAGTAGCCATTGCTAAGTCATCGCTGCATGGATCGGAGAGCTCGGACGGGAGGAGACACTTCACCGAGGGGATTTAAAGCCGCGGGAGTTCACTCGTACTCTAACACACTGGCTGACTTCTGCCTCAGTGGAGACATTCGCGCGGCATACGTTGACTGACACGTCGTCATACAATGGGAATCGAGTTTAAACAGCTCAGACAGTTCAGACACCGCGCGAGGGAAATGAGACGCGCGTATCGCAGGCGTCGAGATGAGAAGAGCGTGATAGGAGGGATAGGGAAGAGTCGGGAGCGCGAGGCTACGCTGCTGAGAGATCATGTCAATGGGGAGAAGGCCAGGAAGCGAGGGAAATAAGAGGGCTAAGGGTGCAAGGGTTCCCGGAGATCGACGGGAGGGTCGACCGATGACGCATACGCTTCTGCTCTGTCCACGTTCACTCAGCTCGCGCGATTCGCCCCTTAATAACTTGGTGTTATCGCGCAACTTTAGCCCATTCACATTATAAGTACGCTATGCTGACGCTCAAGAAAAGCAATGATTCGATTGACTTAAACTCACTGACTGATCCCTTTGCACTCGAAATGTATGTACTTATACCACTTTCTTCCCGGTGGTACCCACCGGGCGGCAATACACAAACTGCGAGAGGTTATTTTTGTTTAGTCTACTGGGGCACGTTCGGCCGCTTCCATCGCATCCGGTTTATAGATGCGCGTGCGGGGAGAATATCTACCTGCACTTGACCAAGCACCGGAAAGAAATTCTCGTGTTAATCACTTGATTAATTGGTATGGAATAACTGTAATACAAAAGAACTGTAATTCTAAAATGAAAAAAGCGTCGATATTTTATTGTGCCTACATCGCGGTATTCTTAATTCCGAACTGCCACACTTGTGCCTCCTTAATTCAATAAAACGGGGTTGGCTCACGCGCACGTATAATTTCCCTTTCGCTGATCATATCGCAAATAAGACGTGTCAAGAATGACCGTCCAATAAGAAATCGATTGGCAATTTGCATGCGAAATCAGCGTGGTAAATGATATTTATCGTGGCAAATGAGACCGCTAATATTAAGAGTGCACGTTCCATGCATGAGGAGCGAGCGAGTAGAGTGAGGGCGAGGCAGTGCACGCACGTTTCCCCGACGGTATTTTCGTGCCGGCCGAAGTTTGCGGTGCTATTTTCACTTGCGAACATTCCGCGGGGACTGGAATCTCGCATTCGATCCTCATTGATGATACCGCATAGTGGAAAATAGCCAAGAGTATCGGACAAATGACAGCCGCGAACGACGGCTGGTCGATGCCCCAGTGCTGTGCACTTGGCACCATTTTCCTACCCTACCCAACGCACCCTCTCGCCATCCCTCTCTCGCTCCCACACTCTCCCAGGCACGGTCCCTCTCACTCCTTCGACCTGCCTGTCTCACTTTCTCCCTCTTCCTTCCTCTCACGCTCTCTCGCTCGCACCGTTGCTTTCCGCCCGTGCACAGTGCACACTCGCCCGCCGGCAGAGGGATGCAGAGGAAAGAGGGACGATTAAATCAGGGGGAAGGGTGTGACGTAACGACGACGTCGCCGCTAAGATATAATCGTCGTTCTTGGGACAGGAACATCCTCTTCTATCCGGCCGATCTTCCGCCCCGACAAAAGGTGTCACCCGTTCCTTTAGAACTACTCACTCTCTCTCTCTCTCTCCCTCTCTCTCTCTCTCTCTCTCTCTCTCTCTCTCTCTCTCTCTCTCTCTCTCTCTCTCCGGCAAGCATTTACCCCCTCGCCAACATAAAACATCGGGGACCACGCAGTGGAGATTGGAAACGAGAGAATGAATCCCGATAAGAAGATAGCAGTCTGGGTGGTAATTGGGGCCGAGCAGGTAGTAAGAAGTGTTTAGTTGGAGGAAGGGATGAAGGCGAGGGCGAGGTGGGAAGATGGTAGTGTCAATAGGGAAGAAACGATCGCATCGTCATAAGTCGCTGGAGAGAGTCTAGAGACGAGTGAGAGGCAGCCGGGCGTGCACATCATGTGTTCGACGGTGTAAAATGTCAGTGCGACAATGGCGCAAGCGAGAGCGCGCGAGCGCGGAGGTCGACGAACCCAGCATCGAAATTGTGTCATGTGCTTCCCACTATAGATTATAGCCTAGACACTCCATTAGACGGGCCGCGCGGGGGAATCCCTATCGGTAAAACGCGGTAATTAGGTCGAACATCCCGCTTCTCACAGTACCCCCTCAACACATTCGAGGCGCATTAAATCGCGGTCGCAGCCTCCGTCGCCGTCATAGCTTCGAACACACGCCGCCGCCGCCACCGACGTCGACGCCGCCAACACCGCCGCCGACACCGCCGCTCACCCGGTACTTTTCACTCGAGAGCGATTTTGCCCCGACTATTAAAAGCACCCGAGCGCCAGTCGGAGCAGGATCAAGATTTCCAGCTTCTCGCGTCCGCGCTCGTTCAGGCATCGCGAGAGAGAGATCACCCGAAGCATATGCATATGGGTTTAGCTTGGTGTAATAATCGGGTAGCCGGCGTACATGTTAATGAGAACACTTCCGCGAGATGCAAGACTCCGTCGTCAACCAAGCGGCGGGCAAGTATTGGTGTGTAAGTGCGTGTACGCGCGATAGGGGGCTCGGCTTTTCTCATTATCCCATTAATCGCGCTCCAATTTCTGCTTCTCTTAATCACTCCCCCTCTGTCCCCACTCACTCACCCTCTCTCTCTCTCTCACACACACACACACACAGCCCGGGCTTCAATCTCTCCCTCCAACATACCGTCTTACTCTCAGGCTCTCTCTTCCTTTGGCCTCTCTTGGGAAAGAGTATATTATTTTGTATCGGTAAGATATATATCCCATATGTATAGGTGGAGGAAAGTTAGAGCACTCGCGCGCGGCGGGCACTCCTTTCATTCCGACTCTCTCTCGCTCTCGGCATGGGGCGCGCTTTTAAAAAGCTGAAAGGCATTTCCTTGGTTCCGGAAGTCGCATTATTCCTGCTGGCTGGAGACGAGGGCCGAGTGGAGTCTGTCGGTATTATAGGGCCGGTGCGCGTACATATATAGGTTCGCCGTACAACAGTCAGTCAATACTTTATAGCTCGAACCAACTTGGCTCTTACTCTGTCTCGCCGGCAGCATATCCGAGCCCCGCCGTCTCGTGTACTTCGTACCTCGTAGTACCTCTGCCACACCAGCGGTGCGCGTCCTGCACCACGAACTGCGGGGGCTAGAGAGCTGAGTCGAGGGTGCCAAACCCCGGCGTATCCTCCTGTTAGTACGCCGTCGACGACGTCGTCGTCGCCGTCGTCGCCGTTTCCCTCTCGTCCTTTCTTCCAGCGGTAGGTACGCCGGCAATTACGAGCGGCGATCTCTACGATCTCTCATCGGCTTCTCTTTGCGCCAGGCACTCGCAATATTCCGTAAATATATGTATATACGTAAATATATATGTATATATATATATATAAATCTCTTTCGTGAGAACCGTGAGAGACGAGGACATAAAGCGATGGAAGGGCTGTGAATTCGCAGCGACCAACTACAAGCGTGTACACGCGCATTGCTAACACCACCCTACCAGTAAAATGGGAAGCAGCAGCCCCTTTCGAGTGCCTTGCAACCCCGAGGAAATGATAGCCAGGATTGTCACCCCCATCACCCGGTCCGTTGCACCCACCCCCTTTCTACCGCTCTTGATCAACAGTCTCGTTCCGAACAGTCTTCACGAGAGCGTTATGTTGAACGTTAATCAGCGCGCGCGCAAGTGTTACACCGGTGAATGTGTGACTCAGTGCAGCAGCCTGCGAGCGAGCGAGATGCATGCAGCCGGCGCAAGCTGCTCTAACGTTCGATCGCGACAAGCGCTCGATGCAGAAATGGATTTTAAAGAAGGACAGCGGGAAAATGTAATTGTGCAAGAGTTGCAGGAGCGAAGGGGCTTGGCCGGATGCAATAGGCACCCTCCGCGGGAGAGCAGCGCGAGAGTGCCGAGCGTGGCGTGAGTGAGCGAGTGAGTGAGTGAGAGCCGAGCGGAGAGGAGAGCCTGAGCCAAGCCAGCCGAGTATCTAGGTCTGTGTAACGATTTTTAGAGTCCCGACCCTCCGACAATCGTCCAGGCCATAAAAAACTTGAGGCACCCCACAGTCAGCGCTGTGCCAGGGTTTCCATAGCGACCGAGCCCTTTCGCGCCCTTCTGTCGTTGACCTATACCTACGCCAACGCTACCCTTAGCACCCGCGCTGCCTGCCCTAAATCTATTAGGCGAATTTAAAGCCGCGCCGTGACTTTGAATACAAATAGCAACAATAGCCAACAATAACGACCAATAAACAGGGTAATCCTCTCGACTCACGACTGGCGTTTCCCCGATTCGCTATGAGGGTGGATGGAAATTCTCGACAATATATCGTAAGCCACACGTGTCAAATGTGATAACAGCGGGTAGAGCGCCGGATGCTTATTAACCATAAAACGCACTCAAGGCAAGAAGTTCTGGTCTATCGTCACATAAGGCAGCGCACACTCCGAGAAATTGGGGAGTGCACGGGAAATGTTTTAGCGACTGGCATATCCCGAGCAGCAGCACTGTGGAGACCATGCGCCCGACATCAGACATGCAACGCCGGCAAAAAGCCGAGGAATCGTAAATCGAGAATTAAGTATGACGCCGGCGAGAGGAGAGCGCAGCGAGCAAGACGTATATAAATTTTCCTTGTCGATGAATAATAAACGGCGGCTACGGGGCCGGCGGTAGGGGGTTGGGAGGGTGGGTGAGCGGTAGTAGTAGCAGGATGGTGGAACGGGGCGAAGGGAGACAATGCGAGATATAGCCGGGCGGGTACGGGTGTAACGCGGGAGAGCGAGGCCTGCAGTAGAAAGGGGTAAGGAAGGCGAGATGCAGAAGGGAAAGAGTGAACGGGTGTGTGTGTGTGCGCGCGTGCGAGGGAGATGGAGCAACGGGGAAAGAGCGAAGGAGAAAGAGAGAGAAAGAGAGAGGAATCAGTACAGCGAAGAAGAGGCTAAAGAATGAGACAGGGCGAGCGGCGAACTGGCAAAGGATAGCGCAAGGTAGAGCGAGAGAGGAAGGAGTGAACGAAAGGACGTTAACCCTTTTCTTGTTTCTCTCTGGCCCATCCCTTCGTTCCTTCTCATCACAGGAGTGCTCCTTTCCGCAGGAGAGTTATCTCGCCGCTCTCTCTCACTCCCTCTCTCCGCCCCCTTCACTCACTTTTTCCACCGCGTAATCCTCCCTTTCACTCGCTCGCGCTCACCCTCCCTCTCTCTCTTTCCCGCCTTCTCCATCCTGCTCCCGCATCTTCGAGTGCACCGGCGGCCTTCTGCTTCCGTTACGCGTTGCTTCCCTCTGTAGCAACCACCCGCTTTCCTTCCCGCTCGTGCTCTCATTCCCTCCTCATTCTCACTCTTTCCCAGCCGCGCTTTCTTTCTCGCTCTCTCACTCGCTCACCCTCTTCATCGAGGGGAGAGCAAAAATTACGATTCCGCGAGGCCTTCGAGGAGTCGGCTGAGAGAGCCACATTCGATCGAGGGGGCTGCTTTCATTGCGAGCGCGCGAGGCAACTACGTTTTAACTAAACCACTGCGAGCCGGAGGAAAATGTGCGAACGCCGTTCACCGCGGAGCAATCGACTGGCAGAGGCAGAAAGCTTCTTCCGTACGTATGCGCCCCGTATTTCAACTGACCCTTCGCCTCGCACGATAGGCCCCAATATGCCTGCTGCACTGCTGCTGTCCGTACAACTCGCTCTCGCCAGCCTGCTGGACCCTCCGGCGAGTTAATGGCTCTCGCCAGACACAGGTAGACAAAATGCTTATCTTTACGACTTTGTAATAGCATAATGGTATGTTATTAGAGTCACGAATAGCTTCTAATAGTTATAGTGCCGAAGAACGCTCGAGCTCAGCCTCTTTTCCCACGCTCGAACGCTGCCCCGAATTGCCATGGGCTCTTATGTAAACTGGCTCAAAGTACACTTGATCCTGTAATACCTTTCGAGAGTGCGGCCCATTAATTAGCAGCCCCTCCCAGACAATCGTAGTTGACGTTGGGTATCCACCGAAAATAGTACAATATTTGCGAAGCACTTAATCAATATCGCCGGCACATCGGTTCCCTCGACTGATCGCGCCGTTGGCAAAAATACGGCCGAGCTTCGGCATACCTGACCGGTTAGTCAGGGCATTTAGTCATTCCTCTTATACCGAGTACCGGGTATCGCTCGCTTTACCAGAACTCTCTGCGTTGGGAACCATCCAGATCACGAATTAGCCCGTAAAAAAAGCCCGTCGCTCTCAGGAGTTCACCGAAATAAACGTGTTAAGTAACACAACAGACCGCAGGCCGCATTATCGCGGCTTCGAGATCACAAACCCACTAGCTGTTCCTAATTGTGCGTAAGGGACGGTTGTACATAAGAGAATGCACGCGCGATCGAACGAGGTGTTCCCCGCATGAGATCGAGCCATCGGGAAATAGGTCGACCTATAAGTAATCCAAGAAAGCGTGAGATGAATTTCGCAACGCGGCTCTAGCACGACACGACTCGACTTCTCGAGTCGAGTCGAGCCGGTAAAGCACAGTACGACGAGATTCGAGAGCGGTAACGTAGACGCAGCCTGCTGCCGCTCGACGTCCTACGCGCTCCAAGCTCTACGCGCCAGCGGAACGAAACGGAGACGTACAAGGAGGGTTGACACGAGAGCAGCGCGAGGGAGCCGGATCCCGAGGAGAAGCAGCACCGGAGAGAGAATGGCATGAGGCCGAGAAAGAGGCCAGGAGGGAAGAGTACAAGAGCACGGCAGAGAACAGAGAGGCATGGAGGCAGGCTGGCAGGCGGGCAGCAAGCAAGGGGCCGAAAGGACGAGAGACAGCGAGTCGCTAGCAAAAGCGCTCATCTCTCGCGTACTCTGTCTTCCTCTTGGTTGACGAAGTTCGCGTGGTCCATTCGCACGCAAGAAGCCGACTGCTGGCTCAGGCTCGGGGTGTGTGCACGCGAGTAGTGACGGCGACGGTCTGCACGGCGCGCACCGTGTCGTCCCGTACAGTAGCGGGACAAAGTTCGCGTGGAAGGGAAGAAGAACGAGCGGAGAAAGACCGAGAGCGCAAAGAGAAGAGGAGAGAGACAAGCGGACGGAGTCGGCGGTCGGCCGGTGCGCGAAAAGAATAGCCGGCTGATTCATACGCAAAGTCACGAGCCACACGGCCGGCGTACGCGAAGCCAGCCAGCCAGCCAGCTCTTCTCGCACGGCCGTGCGAGCGTAATCGAAAACACACGAGATATACACGCGTTTTACCGTGAGCCTTCCTATACGCCTCCTCTCACTCGCTCTTACACACTTTTCTCTTTCTCTCAATCTGCCTAGTGTCTTTCCTTAGCGAGAGTGGCGACGGTACGTCACGCCGACAGCGTAAGCATTCTTTCGCTCCAGCGGAAGGACGCCCACTGGACAAAAGTCCTGAGTAATGCGGCGAGGATTCCTCGAAGGTACCCGAGTGCCTGGAGGGTATCGTTACAATGGTGCATCCGCGTACAGGGAACCGCCAGCGGGAAAGCTCTGCCATTTGCAGATTGATTTCGCTCCCACATTGAAAAAATCTTGTTACTACCGGAACACATAGAACGGAAATAATATCGAGTTCATATTATATCTCTTTCGAGTTTAGAGGCCCTTGAAATCCGCAGTCTTTTACATTGCCGCGTGCATAAATCGACATGAGAGTGATAAGTGAGGCAAGAAATGAGTCGGCATCGGAAGCGAACTGATGAATCTTTCTTTTGCGTGTCCGGTCAAAAGGACGAATAACAGACTACAGGCTGAGAGCCCCATCCTCAGGATTTCATCCTCGTGTCGAACGGGGCAAGGTCAGCAAAGAGAAAGCCACGGTGGAGACGGCGAATGAAGGAACAGGACAGCGTCAAGGAGAGAGAGAAGGGTCGCGAAGGTACCCGCACTGTTGGGATATTTAAAAATAACCCAACAGCCAGGATCCCAAGGTGGGGTTTGATTCCTGTAAACACGTGCAGCGAGACAGGCTCGCAAAAGGAGCAAATGGATGGAGCAGGAGTACATTTCAAAATTCGCTGGCGTAAAAAAAGATATAGTGCTCGAAGAGGCGAGGGGACAGGATAACCGTGAAGAGAAGTTATAAGAAGCAGTGGAGGTACTCACGTGCTTCCATAGAGGTGCCTTGAGACGGTGGTGGCAATTGCGTGGTCGTCGCCGTGGTCGTTGCCGACGGCGTCGACGCGGATGTAGCCGTAGAGGTGGACGAGTCTTTACCCTGCGCTGTGTTGGCCTTGACCTGTTCCTTGGGACCGCCCGATTCTTCGTCCTTCCTCGGCGCCACCTCCTCCGGGCTCGGGCGTGTCCTTACGCTTCCAGCTCCCGGCTCCTCATCTTCAGGATACGACCACGCTGACATCGGCCCGGCGACTGTAGTCGTGGTCCACTCTATGACACCACCACCACCAACTAAGACCTCACCACTACCGTCGTCCTTCACGAGCACGAACTTACCCGCGGTTCTATCCGCGGCACCTATTACTCCCTTTTGTTTGTGCGGCCCCCCCTGCTTGCGTCGCTCTTCACTCAGTCCGTCAGTTTTCGAGCCACTTGCCGCCTCGAGTAACCAGGACGGCAGGGTCCGATGGATCGGACCAATCGGTCGCGAGCTGGTCAACGTTATCGGTGCCGTCGTCGCCGTGGTAGACGAGCCCTCGTCTTTCAACCGGATAAGATTCTCCGGCTGCAACGAGGGCGACTTGACGAAGCCGATTCTTCGTTGGCCGAGATCGCGATTGGCTGGCTGATGCGTTTTGCGAGGTCGGAGCAATCGCTCAGCGGCGCCGGAGGTCTGTAATTCTCCGCCAAGCCAGTATGGTTGAGTCAAGTCCAAGGAAGCAGTGGTAGATGGTCGGTCTTTGAAGGGATTTGCAAGTGCGATGCTCTGGCGAAGTTTGGATTTTGTCCTCTCGTGAGCCAGACCTCCTCCTCCTCTTCCTTCAGCGGCTCCTACGATCTTGGTTCCTCTTATTTGTCCGGGTAATGGGTGGAGGGAGGGATCCCTGTTGGCGAGGGTGTCGAGCGATGTTGATCGGCCTAGTGGGTGAGAAAGCGGGCTCTCGTCATAAAGGGCGAGATCGAGCGTCGGTGAGTGGCCGTGATAGTCGTGATCGCGGTGCGATGGAGTCAGGGATGGCCACTCGCGAGGATCCAGTGCTTCCCGATAGGATCGACTGAAGGAACGGTGTCGATTCCTTGCTGAGGAAGGAGCGTTTGCGGCTGATGCTTGATCCGATAATCGGAGCAGAAGACGAGGAGGCGTAGCATCGAGGGACACGTATGGTTGGAATACCACCGGCGCAGCCGTCGTCGTGCAGGTTTGATTGCCGAGAAGAACGACGACGAGAAGAAGCAGGGGCGAACCCACCCCCGCCCCCGTGGTGGCCCCCACAACCCACGGCCTTACCACGAAAACTCGTGAGGCCGTCCAGTCCAGCTGGTTGTAGGCCGATGATTTCGCCGATGAATCCTCGCTGTTGCTGCTACTACTGCTGCTACTACTGCTGCTGCTGCTACTGCTGCTGCTGCTGCTACTGGTGCTGTCGTCGTAGCTTCCTCGTCCTCCTCCAGATCCGCCGTCGCTCTACCCTCACGGAGATTCCCTGACTCCTCCGCCGCCTCGGACCCTTCTTGATCTACATTCAAGCGCTTCTTCTCTCTGTTCTTCGTATGAGCACCTGCTCTCATCCAGTGGCAGCTCGGCCTCCGCGGCTGCCGACCCGATTCCAGATGTCTCCTCTTCTTCCTCTTCGTCGTCGTCGCGGAAACTAGTCCACCCACGGAGCTTCGGTCTCGCATTTATCCAGTCGCGTGTCGAATCTTTATCCCGAGCCTCAGCCTTCGCGTGAATTCGATCGACGGCCCGAACAAAACCGCTATGATAGCTCGCGTCTCTTCCGCCATCATCGCGAGCAGCGAGGAGGATTGCCGCTTGAGCTGCCGCTCCACTGATTTTCTCGCGATCTATGTGCCTCGGATGCACACCCTCGCATTCTTTGTCACGGATCCACGCTTTTTTTCCTTCCCCCTTTCAATTTTCTTCTACCTAGCGACCCTCTATGCTGCGCCAGCACCCTCCTTCCTGCGCCTCGCGCGCCCAGATTCTCCCACTCTTATCTAATCCCAACTGAACCTACTGCTCACAGATCACCACGATGCACCTGTAATGACAGAAAATTATCCACGTTAATTGACCACCTCGTTAACTCCACTGCAATTCCATATATCACTGTCTGACATATGAAATTTCATATCTATCGATCCGATATTTGCCCTATTTTCATAAGATGAAGATGTTAAATAATAATTTTCAACGCTACTCCGAAGAGCGGCGTAGCGCGTCGTGAAACTGCCGGGCCGCAAACAAGAGGAGATAGCCGATGAGATAGAGACGAACAGTGTGCCGCAGAATGTACTGTCTTATTCTGGTCTGTGGAGTCATGCTTCCTACAACTTCCTAAAATACAAGCCGCCACGAAATAGTTCGCGAATGGATTTCAAGAGGATCGCTTCATTCCCAGCCGTGCCATTTCACTTTCGCTTTGTCTTCCTCTCTTTTAGTTATGCATGCCCCGCACCCAACAGCAACAATATCGTCTGACCCACTGCCTGCCCTACATGGTTATTCGTTTTACACGTCTATGCACACATTAAAAAGAAAGCAGTCCTATTCACTCATTTGCGAGGCGAAAATCCCAAATTCATAATCAGAGAAATCTATGAAGCGCGGTTGCAATTCAAGGCGAGATTTTGAATTTAACTGGCACGTGCAGAGTAGAAGAGCGCGTGCTGCCGTTACACATTGGGCTAACATGAAAATAATGCGAGTGGGAAAAGGCGAGGATGCGGGCGACGAGAGGGAGGAATAATTAACGTACGATTTCGCGCGGTAGGGAATTGGGAGGAGACGGGCGGACGAGCGGGAGAGTGCGAGTGCTCGAGGGGAGCCTGGCGCGTTACGCCAGGGGCTGAGAGTGCCTTGTGAAATTTGTTTACTACGGGAGGGACACGAGGAGGCCCCAGCTAAGTATAGCCACCCAGGGGGAGAGAAACCCGCGAAAATCCTATTTTTACGAAGAGACGCTCGTCTCTCGTGCGAACATTGTTGCGTCGGTTCAGTGCTGCCTCGGTGTGTGCTTCGGGACCGATCGCGCATCGGGTTGCACGAGAGAAATAGGAAGAGCCGAGGCAGAGGCAAGCAGGCAGGCAGGCAGGCAGGCAGGCAGGCCAAGCCGAGTTGGAAGAGAAACGGGCGGAGAGAGCATGTGCGTGGTAGTGTCTGCATCCACCGTCTACGATCTTAATGCAGAAACCATGTAGCATCGGCAGACGTTGACTTCTGTTGCCGCTCTGCTCACTCAGCCTATCTTGAATCCAGGGAATCTCGTGGTAAGGAATAGTCGGGAATAACGATTGCGAGATGCTTTCCTTCCACCCTTCCACAGCTCGGGTACGACGAGAAGAAGCGGACGATGGGTATTTGTTTACCGGACAAAACGCGTACCCGCTAATTATAGTCGGGCGGGCCGAAGGGAGGAAACGGCGAGGGCACTATTTTTACGGCTCTCCCGCCAGAATATCGTGGGACGCGTGTGTGTGCCGCCGTCTGACCGCAACAAAGCTCAGACACGATACACGTGACAGACAGACATTAACCTTTCTATTAGGCTCTCCGATCCCCGACATATGTACATTCCTGCCTTTTATCATAGCGATCTCCGGCCAATATTTGCGCTATGTCAATTGATGATGAAAGCGCATGTCCCTGGCAATAAGTCGAATCACCATTTAAGGACGTAAGACATCGCGTATAAACCCTTGACGGGGAATGGCTGATTATCGCTTTCGCAAATTCGCGCTATAAATACCAATTGCTGCAAAGAGTTATTCGTCAAGATAAGGCATTGCACTCAATACGAGTGCGCGGATTAAGGCAGGAGTTTGATAGGGAATGAGCGGTGATCAAGTTGAAGCCTAACCGGTTACGGATATAAGGGCAGTCGTTTCGTCGAGAACCCTAATGGGTCAACGCGTGGCCACTGATGGATGGCGCGTCAGGGGTCGGTCCTGCGAACTTTATGGTAGCGACTAATTCGTACGATTTTCCCCATGTGGATCGTGAGAGGTCAGGGGAGGAGAGCTCAGCGCGAACTCCGCTCGCTTGATCCCCCGAGAAACGCGCGCGTGCCAGCGAGTGGGAATTCGCAGTTTTCACGAGGAAAAATGCGCGCGGCACGCGCGCTGACGTTCTATTTTGGAATGAAAGGCGCGATCAGGGGACAAGAACGAAAGACTGCTGCAGAAAACAGGAGAGACAGAGAGCGGGCGATCAAGCGAGTGAGCGGCGTCTCCTGCGGGAAAGGGAGAGAGGGAGAGAGAAGAGACTGGCGAAACGAGCACACACCAGACGAAGACACGGCGAGAGTGGAGAGGCTGATGGAGATAGACGTAGGGAAGGAACTGCGGGAGAAAACGCGTGCGACGGACAGAAAGCGAGAAAACGCCGCGGGAGCCGGTGATGAGAGCAAGAGAGGAGAGGAGACGAGAGGCAAAGAGAGTGGAGTAGAGTAGAGTAGAGCAGAGCAACGTGTGTGTACGAACATGAGAAAGCCGGCGAACGGCGAAGGCGAGCGAGAGAAAATGGTACTGGGCGAGCGGGCAGGAGAGCGTCGCCGAGACGACGAGAGACCGACAGAGACGGAGGGTGAAAGAAGCGGAGATGGGGAGCACGCCGTGGCTGTGTTGGACTGTGGACACCGGCGTGGAACTTCTCGTCTCGTCGTCTCATACTGGGCGGCCATGCTGGCTCTCTCTCTCTCTTCGCGTTCCTAGAACGAGTACCTTTTAGAATGGGTACGCGCTCAAAATTCGCGGCACCCCTTCCTGCCCAGGAGCCGCCGCTCCCAGATTCACCAGCCGGTCTCTGCTCTCTCTTCTCAGCCTCTACACTTTAACCGTATACTCCAACTATCGCCGATCTCTCGCCCCGTGTGTACACCGAGTGTCTGGCAAACTTGGATCGAACAAAACAGACGTCGTGTCACCAGGAAAAGAGGACGAGTAGTAAATAAAAAAGAAGACGAGTAAAGAAGAACAACGAGCGGCATACGAAGCTTGGAAGGATAAATAGAAAAAGAGAGAAGAGGCGGAGAAAGAGAACTCGGAGCAAGAAGATAGACAGCCAAGCAGAGAGACAGCGTGTATGTGCAAGCGTGCGTGTATGATGTTGGGAAAGGGGGACGGAGAGGGGGGTTTGGCGGGTGGCGGTGGGAGGGAGAAAGAGCGTGAGAGTAGCGTGAGTGTGAGAGAAAGAGAGTAAGAGTAGTACACGCACCGTGTTGACCACCGCGCGTTCTCGCCTCGGGGGGGTGTCGAGGGGAGGGGGCACCTCTCTTTTCGCGAGCACGATCGGGCGCGTACATACGCAGCAGCGGCACACGTAAAACTGCGCGCGGCAACGCGACACACACAACAAGTGCACGCGTCTTTCTCTGGTGGAGAGAGCGGCGGCGACGGCTGCGACGGCGGCAGCAGGCGGGCGGCTCACGACTCTCGGCGAGCAGCGAGTTTTTGAGGAGAGCGCGTGTGTCGGGCGTGTGCGGCGAAGTAGGCTTTTTCCTTTCCCGGCGTGGACGCCGGGCGGCAGCCACGCCAAGACGGACGGAGAAGAGAAGCGGGCGAGCGTGGTGGCTCGTCGAGCGAACACGATCGCGGAGAGCTTGAGACGAGCAAGCGGAGATCCGTGGAGCAAGCGGTGCTGCCTATCGGATGGCACTGCGTTCAGCGCCGCGGTACGCGACCCCCGTCGGCCTTCCTCGTCGCATCTCGTCTTTCCTCGTCCTGGCTCGCCTCGTCTCGGCACTCTTCGTCGCTTTTCGCCCCATTCCGTCCCCCGCGACTACACGCGGCCCGCTCCCTTCTGATCACGGGGCGACGCAATGCCTTATTCCGTCCCTGCCTTACCCCAGCGGCGCGCCACCGCGCCACCGCGCCACCGCGCCGCCGCTCAACTCCAACCTTCTCTCCCTCTCGCTCTCCCTTCCGCAGCCAACCCTCTTCTCGCGCGTCAGCCCGGCTTCTCCGCTGCTGCGTGATCTCCAGTTCCGTCTAACCCTTTCTTCCGCCTTCAACGCTCTCTCCTCCCTTCTCATTCACTCCCTTTCTCTATTACTCTATCTCGCTCGCATGCCTTGCTCGGCGAATGTGCCAGCGCGAACGAGCCAGTGAGCGAACAACTTCCCGCCGCCATCATCGCCGCCGCTACTACCTCCTCCACCACAATCCTAGCTGCTGCCGCCGCCGCCACCGACACCGCCATCGAGACAGCCGTCGCGCGCGCTCTCTTCCCGTCGGTGTCGTTGCAGTTCAGCCGTCCTAGCCGTCCTAGCCGTGCCGTCGACGAGCGCTCTCGCGAAAACCGTCTCTGACTTCCTGCCGGTCGTCGGCCTCTCTCGCGCACGGCGTCCCGCCGCTGAGCCGATCGACTGTTTGCTACCACGATATACTACCTCCCCCCCTGCCACCCGCTACACTCACACCCTGCCGACCCACCCACTCACCAGTACGTATGTGCCACTAGTATGCACTTCTACCTGTAACCAGTACGGCTCGTCTTGCCGTCTTTTTTTTATTGGACGCACGGCACCGTGCTGCTGCTACTAGCAGTAGCGCGCGGCGACTAGCGCTATTTTATGCGATGCAACCTGAGGGGAGCTCCAACAGCACCTTTCTACATACGTTCGACCATGTCCCGAGAAATACATGCTTATTCCTTTGAATCGTGCCATGTATTCCTGCACATTCTAGCCCAGATGAATCAATTGTCTTTGCGATAATGGATTTTGAACTGCGTGTCTGTTGAGCGCTACTGGCGTGTATCGGCGCCAAAAGCGGATTTGGCTCTGGCACGAATCTGCAGTATTCAGTGGTGCATCGGGGCTCCGATTGGGGAAGCTCCGATATCGGCGTGCCTATGCATATTTGGCACGTTGCTCGTGGCACGTTCCATGAGTCAGCCCTGCGCGTCTTGAGGCGCGCGCAACAGACGTAACAGGACGAATGCCTTGCACCCGGCCGAATTTCTCCCAGCGAGTATGCACTGCCGAGATACACCACCGCGCTGTCCACCCACAGATTTCTCTCGAGTAATGGAACCAAGTAGTCCACAGAGAGAAGAGGCAATCCGCCCGATGATATATATCCATGCGACACATAAGGTGCACCGAACCGCGTACTCTGAAATCAGAGTAGCTGCGCATCCTATCGTTGCTCGCAGTGGTAGCGCGCGGTGTATCCTTGACATTGAGAGTGGCAAGGGCTTTTAGCTGATTCGCAAAAAAATCTGCACGACACAGCGACTGCACCGTCCAGCAGAGTAGCAGACGCTGGCGCTAGCTATCAGAGGAAGGTACACGGAGACATGATAGGATGTTCTCAGTAATACGACGTTCAAAGTCATCGTTGAGTCTGCGGAAAGCGGCGGCCTATCGGATCGGTCGGCGTGCTCTCCCAGCCGCGATGCGTGACCATCCTGACATACAAGAGAGAAACTTCATCAGCAGCGTTCGATGTCCTCTGCGTATGTCAGTGCCACTGTCGCCGGCGGTGCACGTACGAAACCCTAGCCGTCCGGCAGATAAGAGGTCTTCGATCTTGCCGGACGGCCGTATCATTAACAGACGGAATTCTCGCGTAACGAGAAAGATCGACGGCAGCAGACGTGCGCCGCTCGGTTGTCATTGGTCATAAGAACGTCGATCCGAGAAGCGGCCCCGTCGGCGAAAGGCGAAGCGCGTAGACTGATAGGCATATAGATATACCGGTCGTCATGGCAGTACAAACCATACTCCACAGAGAATGAAAGAGTTTGCGAGGCAAAAGAGAGAGAAGGATTCAGATAAAATAGTGATTGCCGATGGCGCAAAAAGGAGAGAGGTCGAGGAGAGTGTATGGCCCCCCGAAGAAGGTAAGAAAATGCAAAAGCGCACTTTTACGCGTCGCTTGGGCGGCGGCATTCCACGGACATACTTGGAACCGGACACCGAGTTCGTGGAACCGGGACGGTCACCCGAGAACAACGCTATTTAAAGAAAGGTACACCGTGAGCCACCCTGTTACCGTTATTATCAACCTCCATCGACCTTTTGCCTGCCACTCACGCGCTCGAGGTCACACCGCCGCGTAGAGCACAGAGACGTGTCTCGCTCGCTCGAGTCAAATTTCATATTTAGCACTTGGTTCGCCACGAGACCCTGCCTTGCGAACTGACGAGAGCTCGATCTGAAATTTGATCGTATGCTAATGCTTTACGCGCTTCTATCTTCTTGCTCGTCTGCTGGTTGCCCCAGCGATATCGTACTGCTTTGGAGGAACACGCGCGAGGGGAATAGGCGGCGTGTGGCTTTGAGTCGCTCGAGAGGGTTAAGGTAGCGTTACTGACTATGAGTACTATCTGGTAGTCGTCTGATGCAATGGGGCTCTCGGGTTGTCCGTTTGATTAATGCAAAGCAGGTCGACGGCAACTGGAGATCAGCAATCGCCGTTGGATCTTCATGTGGAACAGTGCCGAGGGGGACGGCGGCGGTACCAGTAAGTTAGAAGTCACTCTTTGCCGGCAGGTGGGAAACGCGACGCGAGCCGTGTCAGACTAATGACAACGGAACTAAAAAAGAAGGTTGGAAAAGTATGGTGGAAAGAAGGCATCGAAGGAAAAGGAGTTTCAGGTCGGGGACCGGGATGTTTGACGGAGCTTGAAAGAGCTCGCGCAGACCAAGTGATAATCGGTCAGAGACCCTTTGCCGAGGCGAGGCAGGCAGGCGACTATGCGCTCGGATGTAATGCCTGCCAGCCTAGGCGGACAATGGATGGACATACGAACGAAGAGAGCGAAGCAACCAAAATATATTGTGATGGTCTGCTGCTCGGCTCCGCCGCGACCGGCTTGCTTCTTCTCTCGGACGTCGGCTCATTGCCATTCAACTTGAAGGCTCGGCCCTCCTTTCTCAACTTCCTCTCCTCTATCTCTTTCGCGCGTCCTTTTTCGTTAGCTTATAGTTTCATGAGCCAGCACGCCTCCGCCTCGGCTTCAACTGCAGCATCAGGAGTGCACAGTGTCTCGTTCAGAGTGGCGGTTCATAAATAATAAAGGGAATAGCCGCGTAATGCGCTCGAGGGCAGAGCGATGCTTCTCGAGCTTCGTCACCGTGGGTGATTTTCATTTCTCATGGGCGACTCGCGCTACTCGCCCATTTAAACCCATTCAACAGAGCCATTCGACCCGCTTGCGTACGCGGCTGCTTCTACTGCTTTTTTGTCGTCAGAGTTTGCGCCGTGTAGAGTCGGCCCCTCTACCAACCTTATATGTGTACACACATGCGACAGTAGTGGCTCTCTTTCCTTCGCTCTCATTGCCACGTGACGAGATCAGCGCGAAAATCGGCCGCCAGCAACGGCGGCCCGCCGCAAAACTGCAAGCATTGCCAATCGCCACACTCTATCTACCGAATCGACTGACCAATTCCCCTGCTCCCAGAGTACACTAAGCCCATCGAGAGTACGAGGGGGACAGACAGAGAGCACGCACTCTCCGTTCTTTGCTAAGTGCAAATGCGAACTTTAATTCCCGAGCGGAGCGACGTGTAAATATTATTCGGTCGTCGCGCGTTATCGCCGTCGAAGAATAGAGAATGAGAGAAAGGGGGCGAGGGAGGGATGGAGGGTTGGGGGTTTGAGGGGAAAGGTCCAGAAGAGAGATCGGCGAACCGAGTAATCGTCGGCGGCGCGGCGATATGCAGTATGATGCACTGGGATTTTTGTAAACACGCTACGGAAAGTTAATGCTACCGCAAGCCAGACACTCACCGTCTGCGCACGCTCTGACAATTTATGATGAATATTTGCGTGATGTGATCGTCCCCGCTTGGCATTTATTAGTCCGACCTGATAGCATCTCGATTGCGGGAGACGTATCAGGAGACTCGGTAGAGAGTCTTGCACTAAGTATTTAGTGCAAACTATAGTGGTTTTCGATACATTTTATGTGAATATATCATTGAACGTTAAGCGTTTCCAGTACAGGTGCCTATTAGCATGACCCTCGGTTAGCCTGTAATTTATCCATCACGGTAATAAAAGTATTCCGGTATGACAAATGCACCTTGTACCAGCTACAGCCGGGAGCTTTCTTCTGGTTGGGCTCGGGGAGCTGGTTTCGTACAACCTGCTGTACGCACCCCGTATGTGCGTGCTCCGGTTGCTATATTGGCAAGCAGGCCTGCAAATCACTCGTATCTTTTCTGCTTCTCCTGTTATTATTCCGTCAAATACCAGGGGCCTGCCGAGGCCGAAGCTGAGGGCTCCTCTAGGGGTGGCCATTGGCCACTGAGCAGCGGGGACGAGTGCAGCCGCGGGAATAAGAAACAGACGAGCGACGAAGAGGAGCTGGTTGCGGCGGCACAAGGGCTTTCTGCCGTCTCTTCGGGCTGTCAGAATTTTTGCCGCTGTTTTTTACAGTTACACCTGCCGCTCTCGGGGCAGCGATCGCGCAAACGTCACGCACGCCGTCGCATCGGCAGCCTGCTTCATGCGTGGAACATGAGGACGAGTACCTTGTACATATGTACATATACGTACGACGATGGCGGAGGCCAGGGTGGCACTGCTACCAAGTTAAAAAGAAAAGTAGAATGGTCGAACGAGTGCGATCCCCAGGAAAAGAAAGGCAAGCCTGTGAAAGGAGGATACAATCGGCACGACAACCAGCAGCCACCAAGCTGGTGTACTTACTTCTCAAGTTATTCCTTTCGAAGTCAATGAACTCGCCGCCGATTATGCGAAATCAGACGGTGGATACGCTTTTACATATTCAAGTAAATCGACGAGTACAATTTATGCGACCAATTCGGCCGTTGAACTCCGACAGTGAGAAGCACTGGCATCTACGAAAACTTGACACTTCTAAGATCTATGACGACGTATAAACTCGCCGTCGATCTTTTTAGTGTTGACACATCGCGAACGGATGACAAGATATCTCGCATCTTTGCAATGCAAAATATTTGACGCAGAGAAATGACTAGTCACTCGAAATGCTTAGTGATAAAATATCAGGGCTGCTGGAATGTGTTAACGTAACATTGGCCTCTGTGTTTCCACGATTCTCGAAGCTCAGGCTCTCACGCGAGTGAGAGCCGCGGCTCATGGTGGCAAAACGCTTTGGAAGTCCTCTGAAGTACCAGCGGTACAAACTTGCTGAGCGAGCGCTCAATGTTTACCGTGGCACGCGTTTACGCTTTTCCTTTCGGGTGGGCCCGCACGACCCACGGCCCCCCGTCTACCGAGCGCCGCCAGGGTACACCTGTTGAATGACATCTTAATATGTTCAGCCTGAAATTACCGGCTGGTAGTATGTTAAATATCAAAGGGCCCACCACCGCTGCTGTTCAGGTGCCGAGGCGAGCTCTGGCTTGCAGTGCCGCTCTACTCCACGAGCGCCGACACGAAAATTCAATTACACCTCAAAGGCAAAGAAAAAATCTGGAGAACCGGGACCTCTGTAGGCGTGCGGCGGCTTGCACTTTGAAAAACACAGCCATCGATTCTTCCACGTTCGTGCACCGCCGGCGACAAGGAGAGGTCCACACGTAACTCTTTTCCTTTCCTTTCGTATCCCTCCCCGCCGCCTTTCACACCATTCGCTTTTTCTTTGTCTATCTGTCTTTTTCGTTCTGTGTCTAGAACGCCCGGTGGTATGCGCAATTGCAGAAAATTGGACGGCCGGGCTTTACTGTGACTGTAGAGCGCCACCCATTCGAGTGGTGCGATCGCACCTAGCCCTAGCAGCCGGCTGAGCCAACACATGCCCACGCTTTGTCTCCGGCATGCACAGAGGCACGCACTGGGATGCCCGGTGTTGTGTGCAGGAGTCGCGAGCGTAAATTGGATTATCGACTATCAAACACGGAATCCGATCAAATCGCTCGGAAAGGGCTTCACCCTTCATCTTCATCGGTTCAACGCCTTGACTACCAGCGTACCAGCGGTATGCGTGTACTATGTTCCAACAACGATCTACAGCGGACCTTCAGCGCCCTCTATTTACTCTAATTCTTCGGGAACAGCGTGTGTGAAATTCCGCATTCCGGATTCCCTTTGGCATCCAAAGACAATACGTGTGTCGCTACCGACTGCTTTGTAAATCGCATTAATTGCCGCCGATATTTCGTATTCCGTGCAAGCACGCCCTTTCACTCCTCCTTTCATTAGATAGTGAACAAAATTCGCATAGACTCGACACTCATACAATCCTGAGCGAAAGTGAGATTGTGTTCGACCAGAGTGCGATAAAACTAGCACTCAAATTAGATATCGCGTCTGGGAAAAGTAGTGTTGCAGCACTGAGAGAGCCTTTCGCTTTCGGTCTGTTTTTCAAGCCGGAACGAGAGAATTGCACTTGAGGCACACCCGCGTGCCCTGCCTGTATTAAAGCCGGAGTGTAGCGCAATGTACCGAGGAGCGATAAGCCAACCCGTCAAAGGGCATCTGCTGCCCAGACCAGCCGGATCGTACTTTGACGCTAACCGCGCGCACCCTTTGCCCTTTGCCATACCAACGATACTTTCGTACAGCGTCAAGAAGAAGTGCAAGGAACCAAATATGCAACGAGCAAGGTTGCAGCAATGCGCTGGCGCGCGAGAGTGAGAAAAAACCATCATTGCGGCGGAGCAGCTAAGTAACCGTCAGGAGTCGAGAGTTATCGTCTGACGATAAAAGTCGATGGCGATAATAACGGCGATATACTTCCCCCTCGGTGAAATCTCTTGGCTCCCCCTGCCCTTCCATCCAGCGGCAGTGCCACTCGGCACTGCCAGCAGCCCCGTTTTGCCAGCTTACTCCCACTGCCGGCTACACTTCGCGCTTTTCTCTCTCCTTTTTTCCTCCCGTATCTTTCGCGGCCAAGCTGATGCACTGGTCTGGCCTGCGTCCGCCTGTCTGGCTGTCAACGGGTCGTTGAACCATCCCCTTGCCCCGCGAGAGAGCGAGTCACTGCTCCCGGTGTCGACCGGTGTCTTCGAATCATCGGGACTTATCGTCGTTTAATTGCATCTCCACGGCCTCCGCTTCACGCAGGCAACACGCAACGCAGATCTTTGCTGTCCTCCATCTTCGCCTCCTCCTCCTCATCCTCCTCCATCATGCCATCGCGTCGTCCTTGCCCCTTGGCCGCCCTTATTCCGTTGTGCAGCATGCATGTACGCACAACTGGTCCAAGCCGTTTGCAGTCGAATGCGATCCACACATTCCATCTTTATCATTCGCTTATTCTCTCTCTACTGTTCTTGGTTGGACGGACCCCGACATACACGCACGTATGGAAATGTACGATACGGACAAGGTGAGTAGCTCACCGCTCGCCGCACCCCTCGCCAAGGTGTAGGCGTGTAATATCGTCAATTGTCAACGAATGCGACAATGAGACGATTCGCCGGAACAAATGCAATTAATCATCACGATAAAGGGTGGAAAAACCGTCCTGATTGACGGTGGTTCGCTCGCCCAGCAGGGTTGTGTTCACGCGGCCCGAGCTATGAGTTATGACACTACAGCTGCTCGGACATTTTCGAGCGGATATCATGCACGATCGGTATTCTCTTGGCATATATTGTATATGTATAGATACTATGTATTCCAATTGTAATATCGTAGAGAACAGTGTTCGATTTGTGATAGACGCTGATAGAAGGAGGGCGGTAAGGTTGCATGATCTCAAGACTACGGAGCAAGACGTTCTTGAGGAAGGTATGCATCGGGATATGCGGCAGCGGGACTGATTGTGAGAGGGACGTGAAGCGAGAGACGGGTGAAGGGGGGCGAGGGGCGGGGTGGTGGAGGGAGCGAAGTGAAAGCGGAGGAAGGTGTGTACTAGAAATGGTAATAATAAAACGTGAAAGAGCGAGGAAGCAGGGGGTGATGGGTCGCGCGACTCGAGATGGTAGATGGCGGTGGTCGGTCCGCGGGGGGCGCGAGGACAGAGAGTATTTTAACTTTTTAAGGGGGTGCGCGGAGCACAGTAAGAGCGGAGCAGTTCACTCGAACAGTTTGGTTTGCTTGTCTGCCGGGGGTGAATCGGGGGTTAGTCTAGACGGGAGTCCCCCGACTTCCACCGCCTCGTCCCTTCTTCTACACCCCCGTGGTGCGCCGCCACCCCCTTGCACCGGCATCGCACCACAACCACTACTACCACCAGTACTCAGACTGCGAGCGCCCGGCAGACAGGTTACAACCAATGTCGTGGCAACCCCCTCCGACCCCTCCACCGCCCTTCGCCGACTCCCTCTTTCTCTCCTTCTTCCTGCTTCATGCCTTCTTTGGCAGTTCCCCTCATTCTCTTTCTGCTCTTCTTCGTTCCTCACCGCGCCCGCGTTCCACTCACACCTAGGCCCGATGCACTCGTCCGAAATCTCTTAAGCGTCCCTCTCCAAGCGCTCGAGCGCTCGAACCGACGAGTGGATGTACAAAAAGCGTGCGAGCGAGAAGAACAACCGGGGGCCGATTGGAGCGCGCCGGGAAAGGGAGAGAGGGCGAGAGAACGGGCGCGAAGAAAGCACACCGGGAAGAAGAGACTCACTCTTCCCATGCCACGGTCGAAAAAATCAAGCGTTAGCCGGAAAACCGCATCGAGCCGCTTTCACGTGCGGCAGCTCTGTTTGTGTCGCGCCGCGCCGCGCCGCGCCGCGTCGTGTCTCCGCATGATCCCCAGAATGCACCTGCGCTTGTGTGTGCCGCTGCTGCTGCTGCTGCACTTCGCGCACAGTCGGCCCTTATGTAAACCACTCGACGCCTCGAATGTGAGGCGTCATGCTGGAATACTAATAAGCAGCGTATGTGTGGGTTGGTTCGTCAAAAATCCGTAGTCCCCGAGGCCCGATGGAATTGCGAACCAGAGTCCCGAGAGACACACACACACATACGCCTCTAAGCAAATGCAGAGACTAGCATTGGCGACGGATCTAATCCCCATGGAAGCAAATGACGCGAGCCACCCCTTGTTTCAACCGGTGGAATTAGGCATTTCGATGAACGCAATAACCTGCTAGGCTTTGGGAGTACAAATGAACCGAGGATGTGAGCCGGAAAGAGTTATCCCATTCGCGCGACATGTCGCCTATGCGACACGTGGCACCTCTTATGTCTACATTGGCGATAAGGGACTTCGAATATCGGATGAGTGAAGTTAACCATGTCGCAGGTCCCCGATGCACTTGGAATGCCAGCCACGGCATTCCACTGAATATTAATAATACAGTCACTGGTAGCAGTCTGATAATGTGAGTCTCCACTCTTCGCCAGCGTGCACGCACGGCGATCGCGTCCCGCTTGCTTTGAAGAGCACACCATCACACTCTATGTACAGGGTGAGTCACTTGCCTTTTAATCATCCCCTTCACACTGGAGTTCCAATGATTTCTATTATTGGAACAATTTGATATTATAAATAAATGTCAGTGCGTTGAGAAAACACGGTAAATACTCCTGTATATTAAAATGACTCAACGCCACATAATTATACAATTTTCAACGGCCTATATCCATCATTGGAGATTCAAAGGCTAGTGAATCACCCTGTACAATCTGCGTGCGTGCGTGCGTACGTGCGCGTGTGTGGGTGTACGTGCGCGCCGGCCGTCTCTCGTTCGTGGTGTATAAGCAACTCATTGTTTCATTCCAATGCAGGACAAAGGGAGGTAGAGCAACAATAATATTATCTGTATGCATAAACAATGGTGCAATGACCCGACGGACAACACGATGCGCTCATGAGGCCAGTGAGCGGAGTGCACGTGCTGTCCCTCATCGAAAGGCCTCGACGGCCTTTCCCGAGAGAATCGGAGAGAGCCGGACTCGCTATACCTACGATGTACACGCATATCCGTCCGGTCATGCCGAAATCGAATGCTAACACGGTATCAAAAGCAACGCCTACAGTTGACCAAATGTACACGCATACGCCTATCTTGTACGTACACGCGATGGATGATGCGGCCAGGCCGGTGCTCCATCAATTTTCCCGAGGAAAATATGAGATGAAATATTGTGCTGACAAGCCCATATAAAATTTCTTTGTAGAATCAAAGGGGAAAATCCAGCAGACGGGGCCAAAGAGCGGATTCTTTGACGGGAGTGGCGCGCTCGCTTGCCCGCTCCCTGTCGAAGTGAAACGCAAAATACCTACGTATAGGTTCCCTTTGATCTCGCCCGGGGAGTGACTGTCCGGCACCTTGTAAAGCGTATTGAAATTTTCCGGGAGCAAATCGTGGCCCCAATGGAGGCGGAGGCGGTGTGTCGGCGTCTCGGTGGTTCCGATGTGTGGCCGGAGAATGGTGCGCTCGAGACACAGCCATCCTCTTCTCTCGCTTTCTCTCTCGCACACACCTTCATTGCAGACGGGAGCTGATTCGGTACAACTTAAAGCGATGCGTGGAATGTAATTATCAGGCTGATGAAGAATGCGTGAGGGCTTGACAAAGACATTGTTACTGGTCATCCCCTTTTTCTCATTGCCGCCCCTATTGCCGCATTGCAAACCATCGGGCGCCTCCTTGATCCCCGGTGTTTAGGCTCTATCCCCATTCCGCCGACAGCTGGCCCTCGCACCCAGTCGTTTTCAAGGTGCACCCTAGTCCAATTACCGTGCGCCACTTTCCCCTGGCTAAACGGCGCTTTTCTTTCTTAAATTGGACATTCCTTTTATTCGCCGCTCTCCGCCGATGTATATCCGTAGCATAATAAATTGTACTTGGTCCGAATGACGTGGCAATGGCGCCTCCCTTCTACATCCATGCCTCTGTCGTACTTGCAATATTGCCCTTTGTACCTTTCAGAATGTGCTTCGGGGCGGGAATGTACACGTACCAAGAGACAGAGGCGGAGAGAGGAGCCTAAATTAATTTGGTGTAATCCGCTTGTGACGGCGCGCGTTCGCACAAGACCTTTCGGAATGGTTATCGTGGCAACGGCGGCGGCGGCGGTGACGTTCACGGAAAACGCACAACGAAGCACCGAACAAAGTCTGGTTCGGCGCCTGAGTGGCAGAGGAGCCAGAACGAGTAGCGTGGTTGCGAGGTCGCCGTCGAATGGGAACAAAATATAAATTGTTAATGCGCCTTGATTATTGTTGAGTTAATTTTAATCGCGTTTCATGCCAAGTTCAACGCGCCCGTCCCGGGCCCCGGGCTTTTGTATATTCATGACTGGCGATCGTCGTCTCGTTGCTTAATTCTCCGACGGAGCATTATGCTCGCAGAAGAAACGAGATGCAGATTTGCCCTCGGCGATTCTTTTCAGAGGCGTCCTCCTCCTTCTCGCCTCTCTTCTTCCTCCTTCCATCTTTCTTCGTGGAGCGCGTGCTCGCCTTCCTCTTTCTCTTTGCATCGCGCCCTATGTATGTATGCATGTACGAGGAGGCAGACAAACGAGCCCGGCCCGCTGCTCGGCCGCGAAAAAGACAAATCTTTTTGCAGGAATGCGTGCAGTTCAGCCGCTATTATTTTCTCCCTTCTTCTTTCGCTCGCTGCCCCTGCCTCTCCGTTACCCTCACCCTCACCCTCTCTCGCTCGACCTTTTTTTCTATCAGTTCCCTCGGCTCTCTATTTTGCTCTCCTATACTCTCGTCTTCTTACCGTGAGATCGCGACAACGCACGACGCCTCCGCGCGGTGGGTGTCTTTATTTTTCCCTTTACCATGCCGATCCGTCTTGATGGCGCCCTTAGAACGGCGGTGAAACAATTTGGCGCCGCCAAAACTTCATCCGAAATCCGTTTGCTTGTGACAATCAGTGATGATATCAAACAGGAGAATAGTAGCTAATTGCGGGTACGCTTGGAGCGACGCGTGTGAATTTCAATGTGCTATCCGAATTACGGAGAAAAGAGAGCGTGCGCGCGGTGGGTTCATGTGCTCTACACCACCACTTAGCAGAGCTAGACTAAACAAAGGCCATCTGGTTGCACTTTTTCCGCGCGCGCGCACCGCATATACACCTACCTCGCGTGATGGCTGACGGAATAGACGTGCGTCCAGCCGGCCCTCGCCCTTCCTTCCTCACCGTCGCCCTCACCCTCTCTATTATGACTGGACCCCACGAATAATAAGCTTGGCCGCCTAGAACCGCAAAGGCAAACATATCCCGGGTGCTCCTGTACTCTCGTCGAACCCATCTGCTCGATGCTTATTACGCGCAGCCTCTAACCCTCTTCCCACTGTACTTACAGTATTCCATTGCATTTGCTAGCAGCAGCATTGCAAACATCCACGACCATAAATTACACACGATAATCGCAGGAAAGAATGTAGTCTGACTTGTAAGCAGACGAAACGAAGAAACATTCCTCCGAGGTGAAAATCAGAGAGAGGGGGGGAGAAAGAGAGAGAGAACTGCGAAGGAGCCGTTGAAAGAGAAGCGTGTCCCGCGTGTGTTATGTACGCGGAAAGTTAAGAATGGGGACGATTTTAGAAGCCTGACTGTCGGTCGGTGACTAAAATTAATCGAAAAACGACGAATTGTATGTTCCCTCCCTCGATGCATCCGTTTCAGTCTCATGCGAATACAGGCTTTCCCGTGAGTGCAGGGTCTCGTTATGAAGTTCAAACATGTCGTGTCACAATCTCCAGAGAAGTATTTGTCACGATATATTCCAGCAATTTTTTAATCAAGTTATATCAGACTTTGTCAAAATTTCGTTGTTACCAGTTAGACTTTATTGGGCCATCTTTGCTGGTCTCGAGCAATTCCAGACTTGCTCAGTTTGGATCACTTGAGTAAGCCAGGCTTCCATGAGACTCAGAATTTACGAATAACACTGTAGACACGCAGCCGACGTGTTGACCGCCTTCTTCCTGGCTCTTTTCGCGTCAGTCAGCTCGGCAGAGCTGTGCGACGAATTCTCTCGCAACATGTTTACAGAAAATCATCAAAACAACCCCAGTGTTGACACTACAGCCATCAAGTATCCTCTCGGCGTGGTTGGTATGCTCGCTGACACGCTGAGAAAACTCGTCGCAGCTGGTTTCTCTTTCCCTCCCCGTTGCCTGCATCTTTCTCTCTCGCTCGGGCTCCGTCCTCCTCCTCCCTGGGGCCCGACATCTTTTTCTCCCTCGCGCTGTCCTCGTTCGGCTCTCGCTCTCTGGAATCTGCCGGGCGGATTTCTCCGCGTCCTTCTGCATTCTTTTCGCGGCGGCGGCGGCGCGCGGCCGCCGGACGCCATACCGCACCACGATTTCTGCCCCGCCGCGCCGCGGGGGATTTACCGTTCGCACGAACACGGCATCTTGCATACCAATGGCCGAATGCCCATTATAACACGTGTACCCTGGAACGATAAGGGAAGGGAGGGGGTGGTGGCGGTGGAAGAGGGAGAACGGATCACTTACTGTAATAGGGACTTCTGTACGCCGCAAACCTTCCCCAATAAATCTACCGGCGCGATCTACGGATTAAACGGCCAACAGGAGCGGAGTCGGCGGTGGTGTGCATGCGGAACTCCAGGCCCGTGTTTATACGAGCCTCCAGAAATATAAATCAGAAAAAGAAAGTACACGCATAGAGGAGTGCCAGCGGTAGGTGAACGGGTGGAGTACTCGCGGGGAGACACAATATGTAGCTAGGATAAGCGGCCGTGTAAGTACTGTTCGACAGAGCAGGATGGGGCGCATGGTACACACAGTGAGAGAGGAAGAAAGAGAGGCGAGGCTCCGCGGCATGTTTTTACGTGGACGGCCGTGGTGCAGCTGCACCGAGTCGACGTCGCGAAATACATATACGCGTAACCTTTAAATAGTTCCCGGCGTACCTATCGCATGCGACAGCCCGCATTTCGAGCGGATTGTCGTGCGTAAATTTCTGTTTGCCGCTCGGAGTTCCCTTTGAGTAGAAGGGAGAGGGTGCGCGAGCGAGCACGTAGAAGAGTGTGTAGGAATCGTAGTGTTGCAACCCGCATTCGTTCTCACCGAGCCCGTCATCCTCATATCGAGTTGTTCAAACTCTGTTGCAAATTGAATTCGAAGTAGTGGGAGGAATATGTTGAAAGAAAGCGACAAGTAAGAAGGTAGCAGGAGAAATGACGGAAGGGATCATTCCAATCGATGCACCCGCATTTGTTAAAGAGAACGCTGCAGAGCAAGAGTCAGTGGTCTATGCACTTGGAGCTCGGAGTAGAGGCACTCTCTACGCCCGGTGAATAAGAGTCACGACGATCGTAAACACGCGTGGCTACCGCATATATCTGAGAGTCATAACAAGAGAGAGGGAGAAGAAATGATGTCTCGAATCCGAGTATGCCTGCTCGATGAGTCGGATAATCTGTGGTGGCCGTGCGAGAGGTTGCCGCGACTCATTCGTATTCCTTGACCTTACGCGCTTTATGCATATTAATAAGGCGAAAGTGCAGCTTTTCTGACGGCGGGAGAACGCGGCTTGGAGTGGCATGCCGCCGGCTGAAGGGCAGGCAGGCAAGGCAGGCAGGCAGGCAGCGTTAGAAACTCCTCGGGGCAATCGGCAGAATGAATCGCTTATTAACGAGCGCCGTGGTAGAGCTACGCGCCGCCCGCCGCCGGTGCCTAAGTTTTCGAGCGAAGTTTGTTCTTTAACTACTCAGGGTATTTAGAAGCCCATTCCGCCTCGGCAGCGCGCCATACCCGGCGAAACTTAATTAGCCGGCACGTTTGCGCCCGGGAAAGCGGGCCGGCTAAGGGGTGTTGTACATTTTTCGCGAGCCGAACCGAGCCTCTATCATCTCGCATTGGCCGCCCTTGGTTGCCATAAAAATTCAACAAACTGTATCTGCCGTATCACGCCCCGCATACCGCTCTCTGCCTGTGGGTAGCCGCGCGCGCGTTAAAGCCTGCCCGTGTGCCAGCCGTGGCGATTAACCGATAGTAAAGTTCACGAGTGCCTGCCACTGCTGCCGCTTTATGCTTTAAACGCGTCCTTTCACTCGAGCCAACTGCGCGCGCGAAAAAAGTCCATTATAAGTGCAGTACACCCAAGTATGCGTACATTCTGCTAGAGGACGATGTTAACTGTACCTTCAACCAGTCCGAATCCCCAGTACATCTTGCGCCCCAGTTACATCGACAACCCCGAAGTTCACCATATCACTTATAACACTGTGAAGACGAGTGCGAGGAGTGCGAGGAGTGCGAGGAATCGCGCCGTGTGTGCAGATCTCGCGAGACAAGTCGACTCGGAAAAATGACTCGGAATCGGAGTAGGTGTATACATAGATATAGGCAGAGCGCGTAGTACAGTTATAATGCAAGGAGACGTTTCAAAATCTCGCGGTATAGAGTGCGAGGCCGTAGTGCGCGCGGCGTCGCCATCTGTAGTTCACCGATGGAGACGCTTGGTTGGGTGTCTGGACCGAACAATTTAGTGGGGCGGTGGGAAGCGGTGAAGGCCGGAGGGAGATTTGATGGTGGCGGGCCGACGCCGGTTGCGTGGTCGTCGTTTCGGGCTGAGGTGGAGGGGGCGTCTAGACACAACGTCACGAGTACGCGCGCCCTTCCCCCTCCCGACACTCCCCTGAACCGGTGACGGCCCAGTCCCCAGTGTTGCCGGTGCACCCCGCGGCACCGCGCGCTGCACCGACGATGGCTTGGCCCCTCGCTCGCCCCCCGATCCGCCTCACCCGGCACAGCGCACTCGGGGCGGAGAGGAAGGGAGTGCGGCGATGCCGCGCCGATGGCGCTCGCAGCCAGACACTCCCGTGCAAGGGCCAAGGGGACGGAGGTGAGGGTGACTCCGGCTTTTTGGTTAGGAATTGTTGCCGGTCCCCGCGCGCACGTGTCTGCCTGCCCGCCTGCCGTTCGCGACGCGGACGCGCCTCTGTGTGCGCGCGGACCGGTCGGTGTGCGTGCATGCGTGCGTGCGCGCGCGCGCTCCCGTCCAACCGCCGTCTACCCGTGCACGTAAATGTACGTGCGGCCAGCCAGCGGGATAAACCGCCGCCGCACGTTTATATGGCCCATCGGCAGGAGCGAACGAGATGGACGAAGTGGACTCGGGGGACAGAGAGCGAAGCTCGGTCGAAAGAGAGGCAGTGAGGACAGACAGTAGACGGGGCAGGGGGAAGGGAAGGGGTAACAAAGACAGAGGAATATGCCTTGTGGATTTGTATCAGCGCGCATCCGACGATCCACCCAGATGGAGGGTGCGTCAAAGTGGCCGCGAATTGAGTTTTCCTCGGGGCACGAATAATTCTCTCCCTCCTCCCCCTCCCGTCCGTCGCTCTCGGTGCCCCTTATCCCCCCAGCACTCCTCTGCAGCCGCTTTATTCCCTTGTTCTTCCTCGCCCTCCGCCCTGTCTGACTCTCTATCTTATTCTTTGGGGTAACCGGCGTCTGGACACGTGCCGGTCAGCTTGCACCATTCCACCTCTGTCACGCGTGCATTTGCGAGAGCTCCTGTCTCCATTTCTGTGCACGCATGTATTCACCGTTCACGTAGTATGTAGCACGTCAAAGGTGAGTTAATCCCCTGGCGGCTGGTTGGGATCAAAACGCGTGGCCCTGAAAAATCTCAAGCCTGACCCGAGCCAGACTTTGCTGGCGCAGCATGTTCGGGCGGACGGTGAGGGGTGCAAGGGGGCAACTTTTTCCCTAAATGAGGCGTCGCTGATGCGTGAAAGCTCTTTCGCGTATAGACGCTTCTTCACGGATGAATAACAACTCCACAAGGCGCGTGCACCCACCCTTCGTACATCCCGAAAATAATTCTCGAGTGTCGGTAGAATTCGTAACTGGATTTTCGCACACTCTATCGCCACGGTGCATCCTTCACCCGGGCAAGACAAAACCTGAATCGTGAGTGCGGGTCTCAGCCAACCTTTATTTTGCTCTCGTTCTACACTCCTCTCTCTCTCTCTTTCTCGCTCTTTTTCCATGCCTTTTATTCGGCGGCAGCCGCCGCCTTTGTAAATTCGCGTACTAAATCACAGTTATCGTAGGTGCTCGCGCGAACACTCGGCGAGGAAGCCGGAAAACCTGACTGTAGTATGTATGTATGTGATGCACTCTCGGAGGTGAATGCGCGAGCACTTAGCATTGAGTTAAGGGTGTGCCATTGGTAGCGATTAATAATTCATAAGCCACCGCTACTAATGTCACCCGCAACTTAATTGTCAATAAATCATAGAGAAGATTAGCTGAGCTGTCGTATCAATGGGATTGGTGTCTGTTACGTCGACCCTGCCAATTGAACTGCGAACTTTGCCACGATGAGGGACCAACATTCCCCCCCCCCCCCCCCGGCCCTCATCATTGCGATGGTGCTTATAGCAGCATACCGATCAAACACTTTTTGAACAGGCGTAGTCTTGTATGAAAATGATCTTTGTTTTGCAGATCCCGTAGCTTATTCAAATAATGACTCGCGTCTCGTTATTGACTAAATCTTGTCGTTTCGCGACGCCCTTTTGCACACGACTTGCCTTCTGTCTTTCCACTCATACTCGCTTCATTCGCATCATCATTCGTTCTACACGCAGAATCATTCATACTCGTTCATCCCCACACTCTCTACAGTATTTTCTGGGTTATTTCGTGTGTAAACCGTACATAATCCAGATACGAGCTCTAAATGCGGCGGACCTCCTATTTACACTCTCCAGTTGACTCACGCCCGGTTATTTTCGGTCTCGGCGTGTTTTCGTCCGAGCGCACATACCGACGCGTGAGTGCATGCGTGCATGCTATCGTAAAGGTGCACGCCTACATGCGCGTCCCGTTTGTCCCATTCTCGCGTTTTCGCCAATGTAGACGTGTACGTGTACCATCCGGTTACATCATACGGCAAACCGACGGTAAGAAAGTATGTATGTAGCAGAGGCGCGACAGAGATTTTGAAAACACGAAAAATGGAAAAGTTTTCATCCCCAAGGACATTGGACGATGCAAGGTCGGGCGACAGCGTGCGTACATACGTATGCATTGAAATCATTCCTGTTTTCGCGTATTTTGCATGTGTTCCTACATGTACGCATACACACATACATACGCCCGATGTCTGAACCCTATCACGTTTATGGATACGTTTCTTTTCCACGCTTTTCAATAAGTTGCTCGAGGGTGGTAGGTCCCTCTCCTATGACCCTCTTTCCGATTCCGCTCGATTGGTCTTGTGTGCGAAGGAGAGTGCGACAAAACGTTTTCCTTCATAACGGCACTCGTACGTAGCGTAGACCGACGAAATGTACAGCTGCCAAGCCATAATAGGAGATGCAACACTAGACCCCTCGATTCCCGTTGCATCGTGCACAGGGAAAAATAGGTTTTTATCGATTAGTGACCTACGACAACCATCTGGCCCGCTTACCGTCGGCCCTCGACTAGGGGAGCTTCATACCACTTTGTCAAAGGAAATTTATGACTTTCGTACTAGCGCGCATCGCTGCCCAAAGCCCCAGCCCGATTAATTCAGTAACTTATGGGACGCTTTTCGAATGGAGATTTCTCTGAGCGAATTTATCGGAGATTGCTCGATGAGCTCGGGTATCATTAGTACCGTGTGTTTTGAAATTAAATATCGATGGTCCAAAGGGAGTTCGAGTATTGAGCGCAGTTATCGTGAGTACATGATAGACTGCGATACGAGGCGTACTCTCGAGAGATCCATCGTGGTGGTTTAACAGCGAGACGTTAATTAACACCGCTGACCCTGTCACTGACCTTGCCACGCGTGTGGAAGGTCCCCGTCGCTGGCATGTTACCACGTAGACTATACATTTGGGACCTACCCCAATCAAAGCGAGACTAAACTCCTGCTCTCCGAGGGCAAGGCTAATCGTCTTGAGTCACGCGACGACGAAATCGAGCGTGGCCAAGTGCAAGGCAACTTTTTTTCAACGCTTTCTTCGATCTTACGGAACGCACTGCTCATCTTTGGTCACGCTCAAAATTACTTAGCTCCAGCTTCTAAATACTTAATATACCCTTTCGGCCTTTCAACAGGAATAGTTCATCTTAAGATAGTAGTTAAAATAGTTCATCTTACATCGTAGGAGAAATCTATCAGCAGCCGGAGTGCAGCGCGAGAAAGACAAGTGTGCAACTGCCAACGCCATTCACTAGTCAAAAAGGGGTGGTCGGCGGTGGGTGTAAGGATGGGGGAAGGGACGACCTTCATTTTGGGCGCAGAAGCAAGAGTCAAGTCCCCTTGGCCTTGCAAGCTCGCTGGAGTAGTTGCGCGCGGCCTCGACGGCGCTGCGAAGGAAACAAAACAAAAATCAGAAATTTCCAGTGCAATTCAGCGACAGAGCGTCTGGCTGATGGGTTTTCGGGCTGGGGGCGGAGTGGGTAGAGTCCGCGCGGCGCGCGGTATGCTGTGCAGCATGTCGGAGTTGCCGGCTATATAATATAACGTTCCCATGGCGTAGGGACTATACTCGCTGGCTAGACTGCACCCCCACCCACTGGAGAGAAGGTCGGTGGAGACCGCGGGGCACGAGGCGTGCGAGGGGTGTGGGGGGGGGGGCGAGGTTGAGAGAGAAAGAGAGTGAGAGAGGAAGGACGGCTGGGTGGAGGGGCGAGGGCGATTGGGCGATGGAGGATGGCTAGGGCAGTGGCGGGTGGTGCGAGAGGGAAGGAAGAGTGGCGTAGTGAGGTGCGACAGGGAGCGAGAGGAAGAAGAGGTAGGCAGTGTGCGAGCGAGAGGCGGGATAGGTAGGGGCCAGGGCGAGAAAGAGGAAGAAAGAGTGGGTTAGCGAGGGCTCCGGGTGTTCGAGGTAGGGGGCGCTGGCTAGACACCGCTCAGACGGTCGCAGGGGGTCGTAGGGGGTAATTTCTGCATTGGCGCCGAGAGCGGGGAAACCGTCGACGCGGAACTTTGGGAGAGAGGAGAGAGCGGCCGGGAGACAAACGCAGCTGGCTCCCGCAGCCCGGCAGACGGGCGGACCAGACAGGAAGACAGACCGTGTTGGGGTGGCCTTTCGAAGAGGTCACGGGCCAGCCGTGTTCGACGCACGGTGCAGCTGCACCTGCATCGACGAGCACGACGACGACGATGCCGAGCCGGCGAGCGGGCGACCGCGGGCGCACGTGTGCCGATTACGTGCTCCAGACAAAAAAGGATGTCGCGGCGACGCGTGGGTCGCGCGGCGGTCTACGCCTTGCGAATTCGACTCCCGTCGTCTGGCAGCTTGCGGTCACGACAGAAACTCGTTCTCCTTCTTGAATGTTCAAGTACACGTGCGCACTCGGGCGCTCCCAATATTACCGGCAATCGCGCCAAATGTCAGAATTAGCATACGTGCCTCGATGATCAAGCGAGCTTGTACCGCCACCGAGCCGTTTACGATTGCGCCTAACCAACATCCCTCAATGATCTATCTATAGCTTCCGTTTCCCTATTCATCGTCTTTTTACTTTAGCATCTCAAGCGGCGGCTGCCACTTGGTCGATATTGGATAGCTTCCGCCGTTACGGAGAGTGAAGGTGAAATTCATAGATTATTTAAAGTCGAGCATGCAGAGCCGTTGGCAGGAATCCCCAAAGCGATACGCCAATGCATCGGACGGCGGACTGTTTTTTATCGAGTGACTGCAGAGAGTTGAGAGCTGAGTTGAGTCGAGTCGAGTCGAGTCGAAGCGGGTCTAGACGAACGGGCGTCTGCTATCCTCTTTGCCTCCTTACAGGCAAGTTCTACTGGTTGCTTGCCGCTTGCCATTGCCTTACGTGGGTTCCCGTCTCCTCCACTCTAGAAGGAGATGTCTTCTTCCTCGTTAAAGCCGCTTGGATACTTGGTATCGGGCATGGGTGTCGAGCATCTACCTTCAGGTTTGCACGTCGCGTCCAAGACGGAAACCGTCGAAGGAAAGCTGATTTATTCTCCAGCAGTACATTCAGCCGTTCCCACTGAGTCGATGTCATCGGGCTACCTTGCGGATCTCAATCCTAGTATACAATCCCCTTCATGGGGAAGTATGTACTTTAAATGTGAGGCCGTGCGACGGCTAATCGGCAGGCAGGCAATTTTACTATAATTACAGGAATTCTCCTAGTGCAGGTATCGCGATCATCTATTTGAGAGGGTTGGCCGAACACGCGTTGTCGCTCTCGGTACTCCCGGAAGCGTGAAGTGTTGGGTGCTTGGCGAACGGATGGAGAACGGCCAGACGGATGGGCAGGATATGTAGGGACAGGTGGCCCGTTGACGATCGTAAGTGGGCAGGAAGGAGGACATCGGGCCCCTGACGCACTCGAGAAACAAGGGACAGACAAGCCGAGCGAGAAGGACGAGCGTGTGCGCCCGTCTGCTGCTGTGTCAAACAGAGAAACGGAGAGAGAGAGAGAGAGAGAGAGAGAGAGAGAGAGAGAGAGAGAGAGAGAGATACACACGTAAAGAGGAGGTACAGTTTCGTGTCTGTCTGATGCGTGCAATGCAATTTCCCGCAGGGCCGACCGTCCATCCGTCGGTCCGTCTGTGCGGTCGTGCATGCCACTTACGCCATTGTTCCTCCCCCTTTTCGCATACGAAAGTGAACATTCCCCCGATCAGGATGGAATATAACGTGATCTTGTCCGGAGAAAACCGCCTCGGGACGTAACGCCTTGTCTACGCCGTCGACGGTCTACTTGCAATGGGCAGACCTTTCCTCTGGGATATCCCGACGTACATGCCCTGTGCAAACTCTGATTTTGATCTGCCCGCTGAAATGTACTAGAACGACGGCGCAGCGGCTTTTCAGTCTAATGTGAACTCAGTAAAATACCCTTTAAATATCCCTCCCACAATTTTTTTCCCCGCTCTCGGTAGTACGAGTACTGGATCTCTCATTTCTCTCTCTTTCTCTCTTTGCCTCGCTCCATGTCAGTCGTTAAAGGGCTCGTCGGCCCTGGAAAATCTATAGTTGTAGGTACGCGACCCTGATCTTGAAAATATTAAACGACCGCTTTAAGTTTCTCCAGCTCGTGAAAAAACCCGGTTGAATAAAAGTCGCTGCATTCAGCCTTCAAAGGGAATGTTTAATGGAGTTCGCCGGCGCTCAAAGAGCGGATTTTATTAGAAGATAGTAATCGAGCCGAGTTTCGCACTCTTTTGATTCTTCAAATATGAATGAAGGGCGATGAGAGCGATCGTGAGCTAAATTCATAATGCGTTTTGATCACTTCTGACTCTGATGCGCAAGCTGACCGAGACGGGAGAGAGAGGGAGAGAGAGAAAGGAAGGGCAGGGGGCACAGTACGAATGGAGTAAATGAGAAGGAACGGGAGAGAAGTGGTGTGACAGACACAGACGCACACATACACATCTAAACGAGGGGCCTCGACTTCCCCGTTTACGTGTCCATCCGTCGGCGTCGCTTCTCGTCAGGGGGGATGCCCGACGTCGAGTTTCAATGTCATGGTCGCCAGTTTAGACGGGCCGCCCCCCTTTCCTTTATACAAGCCAGACAGCTTCGCTCCTACCTCGCCTGCTTCTATCAAGGACCGTCTTTTAAGGCTACCGAGTGCCATTTTCAGCGAGGACCCTCGTCCACGTACAATTTCTCCAAATCCTTTCTCAAAGTTAAAAAAGAAGTCTCAAGGGTTCACGAGTAAGTCTGCCGTGGAAGCGACGAGTCCAGCGCATACGTCGCGGCAGTTAGCGGTCTCCATTGGTGAGAGAGCGAGCATTGGGTAGGGCATTACTTCCGGCGCATCATCGTTCCATCCTCGCTCCAGCGTTCAGGATAACGATCGCGGTAACGACAGGGATCGCGAGGACAGCCGGCCGGATAGAGTCCGGTGCTGGTCGATCGATTTCATAGGGCGAGCAGCCGACAGGGAGGTAGAATACTCGGTGCGCCGCCAGCAGGAGCAGCACCAAAAGAGCGAGCGAGCGAGCAAGCAAGCTAGCACTGGGGGGTCCTTGAGCTCGACCTTGCGCGCTCGTCGACGTGTCCGCACGGCGAGACGTCGATCGCATCTACACTGCTACGACGACGACGACGACAGGGCTACGAGAAAATGGTCGTAACGGGCTCGTTCGACGTTTCGAGGGGTCTCCGTTACCGGAGCTGCTGTCGTCTGGAGTGGCGAGGAGTTTCGTAGGGACGCGATTGGGGGCGGCGGCGGTAGCGGCGGAACGGCGGCGGAACGGCAGTGAGCGGAGCTGGAAGGTGGTAGGAGAGAGAGTGAGAAAGGGGAAGAGAGCAGGAGGGTTGCTTGGGGGGTTGGGGAGCTGAAAGGGCGACTAGACGGTCGGTCGGTCGAGCAGCAGGGTGAGAGGTGAGAGACGCGGCGTACGGAAGAGTAAGGGTACGAATAAGGGTGGGGGCGGCGGGTGGAGGGTTGCAGGGATGAGGCCAGAGTGAAAGGAGAGATGAAAACGACGGCGGCGGCGGCGGCGGCGGCGGCGGCGGCGGCGGTGGCAGAAGCAGAGGCAGAGGCAGAGGCAGAGGCGGTGGCGGCGGCGGCACAGGGGAGAAAGGGGGGTGGCCGTACACCACGACTGTAGCGTACCGCTGAAGGGTGAGGAGGAAGGTGGAACAGGGAAGGCTGCCTGCCTGACTGGCAGGCTGGCAGACGTGATACTTGTACGCTGCCGGAGATTCCGAGAGGTTTGAGGTTTCGAGCCTTATTTGAGTCGCCTCCTCCTTTTCCTCCCGGCGATTTCTTGCTGCCGTCTTCGCGTTCACTCCCCTTCCTTTATACCTACTACTTCCGCGACTCATGCGCCCGTTCTACCAATGCTCCCCGAAGAAGTCGTGATGTCTGTGTCGGCGAATTAGGTACTTCCGATATAACGTCCTTTTATCACGCGACATGGATCCAATTCGTGATTGGAGCGTGAACGTGTACCTCCAATGCGAGACGGACTTTGCAGACCACTCTAAAGAAATATCTTCAACGCATGACCATTGAAGATGTAACGAAAAAATGTCACCCAGCCAATGCAGTTGCAGGTACATCAGTAATCCTGATGCACTTCGCGTCTCTTTCCTAGGTGCACTGACAGTGGCTGTGACGAGGCTTCAGCTGCATGGACTAGGAGTTGAACGAAAGGTCCCCCCACGTAATCACCGAGAGATGGGAAAGGCATATAGCGCCGGTCTCGTGAACTTGCTCGCCCCGAAAAGCACTTTAATTCCCCGGGCGCTTAATTCCGTGTGTACGAATGCCACACGTGAATATGCATGACCCGCGGCCGCGACCGTGACGGGGGCGAGAGGAAAGCGAGGAAGCAGGAGACAGGAGGACGGGAGAGCGGACAGGGCCGCTGCGGGCCGAGTGGACCGAGCTGTCGCGACGCCGATTTATTTTGTTTTGCAACTTTTTCTCTCTCTCTCTCTCTCTCTCCCTCCCTTTCTCTCTCTTTCTCACTCAAATCCCGCGAACCTATTAAAATGCCGTCTGGCACAACCGCGCCCGTCTGCTCGCTAACTGCTCCTTCCATTTCTTTCTCCCGTGTTTCTCCCTGTCCGCCACTGTTCCTGTTTCCGGATAAAACTTTTCCTCTCGTCTCCTGGACCCCATCCTTTCTCTTCCCTGCCTCCATCTCTCTCTTCCGTGCCCTTTCGCGCGCTCTCGTAAGGACCTGCCGGAGTGACGCGGCAGTCACTCCAGATATCTTAAGTGAATGCTGCTTCCACAAGATTTCCATGGTTTTCACGGTCTTCGTGAACTTCAACCATTGCCGCTCTTCAATTAGATTCATACAAAAAGCTACTCGCTACCGAGTGCCCCGAGTAGAACTGAGCAGCAATTGTTTCTCGGCGGGGATAGCGCGGATATTTGCTATTCCGTCGAATTGCATATCGACTTCGCCGCGAATGCATCGAAATAGGGCGGGGATGGTTTTTTTACGAGAGAAATAGCAGGCGATTGCAATCTTGGTAGTGGCGCGTGAATCACGCACCATCCCACAGGAAGTAAAAAGTGTTTAGCTCAGTTTTATGCTCACAGGTCGTCAGTGCTGTCGCAATAGCTTTGCTCATAAAGAATCGCATTAAAGCAGGTATGGCTGAAGACTCCAAGTACCTATACTATCGCGAGATGTGTGCCCAATTAGAGGCGGAAGATCACCGGCAGGATATATCTGTCATCATCGTCGCCTTGACTATTGCTGATGAGTATGCTGGCTGCTTGTTGTATAAAGTCTAGGCTCTGTCTGACACGCAGAAAGACGCAGTTCCAAACGGAACGTGTGTTGACAAAACAAGAGGCGCCGCCGATATGTGCACCGGCGCGAGCCACTCGATGACAGAGTCACACGGTCTGACCTGGATGTCGTGTTTACCCTGGTACACCGCGCGCGCTTGTCCTCTCCGTCTTTCCTATTACGTGCGTAGCCCGCGCGTATAAGCGCAGCCACTTGCCTATGTATATGTCTCCCTGTAACTGTATACACACGCGGCCACTCTGAGTATGCGTGTACACCGTGTGCATGCACACGTATGTAAACATACAAGCGCGAACACCAGGTTTTGTCGCGCTCGAGCAATGATAGGAGCGCGAGGGCCGTGTAGGGGCCACGTTTGTACACACGGATGCTCCGAGAAGACACGAGACGAGGCTTTGCCCGTAGTGCAAAGTCTAGGCTTTTCCGCTCGGTAAATAAAACACGCCGTGACACGCCACCTTCTCCTTCGTCCTTCTTTTCGTTCCTTTTTCCCGGCTGCTTCTCACTCTCTCACCCAGTCTCTCCTTGGAGCATAACGATATGTGTGGCCAAAAGAAGAAGACATTCTAAGGAAGGCGAGATTGTCTCGCAGAAGTTGCGTAAGTCGGTGCAACCGTGGGCAAGAACAAAAATGAAGCCGGGAGAGACGAGCTTATGCAGTACGACGGAGAAGCCCGATTCAACTCTCGCGACAGTGGTAACGCGATTTTTTGGAGCATGTACTTGGAATTGAAAAGCCAGTACTCCCGACACTCCACTTTCCAGGCTTCCCTCGGTATGTCATGGAAATTGTTAATTATTTCTGAAATTGTGCATATCTTGGGCGAAGGGTTCACTACTGCCGCGATGCTGGCACTTACCAGTAGATCCGAGAATTTGTTAGGACAATGCAAGAGAAGAAGGAGAGACAGTCCTGCGAAGGATCAAAGTATAATTGCTCGGAGAATTAGAACGGGGGGACCGAAAGCGGCAGGATGTCGAGAGCCCCGGCACTTGGAACTGGTGCAAATGCATCAGTAAATAAGAGAAATGAGGCGCGACGGTAAATTCCAGAGGAGCGAGAGCTCAGTAAGAAAATGGTGATTCATTCCGTCCAGCCAAGGAAAAATGTCTGCTAGAAAGCCGACATCTCCACGTAATTTGCAGAGAGCACACCCGACGTCTCATGACCTCACGCCATCCCTCTCGCCCACATACACATACATAGACATTCCGTGTCTCCGTTGGCTTATAAAAAAGTTTCCAGAGTAGGTGAGAGTTCGGGTCGCGCGGCTTGAGCCGGGTCCTTAACGCGGACACGCTGTCGCTTGTCACTCGACAAGAGGCAGCAGCATCGTTTAACGGCACTTCCTAGTCAGCCGTGCAAATTATGATTATGAACGCGCGTACACATTTACGACGCCGGCCGACGTTCTCCCGGAAACGACCAACGTCGCTTATTGCAAAACACTCTAATTATTTCCCTGGTGCGGCTTTGAACGCTATGCGCTCATCAAAGCCAAGGCGTCCCGGTTAGCAGACGAGAAAACGACGAGGGAGCTCAGCCGCTGCTCGTATTACATGCAAGTTCAGACGAAAAAGTATCCTATCGCACTTGAAGGATGCGAATTATCGAGCTGCACAGGGAGCGCCAGCGCTCGTTGTCATCGGAAATCCTGGCGGGGCTCTCTGGCTCGGATGACGCGGCAATCAAATTATCTCGCCGGCAGACGGCTCGTTTCAAACAACCGCGGCTTTAAATGGGGTGGTGGTGGTCGCGGAGAAGGCCAGGGAGCGATCAAGTTCCAGGAAACGAACCCTCCTCAAACCAGCCACGAACCGTGGACGGCTTCAGGATGTTTTAACAAACTTTCATCTATCGTTAATCCGATAATGATATTCTGGTCGAGTAAAAGAGCAATAAAGGCCGCGAAACCTTGCCGCCGCGTGAGACGCATACATCGTCGCATAATTCCAATTAGATTAGACAGTGATTACCGATACTGCCGTCGCACCGGCTGCCCGGTGAATTTGTATCGGAGCATTTTCACTCGGCATTGAATCGTACACTTTTTCGGCGTGTGCGCACGGCTGGTGGGCAAGGGTGGAGGGAGTGAGGGGAAGGGGGGTGGGAGACGGTATCGTATTTACCGGGGGATGGCAGTAGGGGGGCACAGGGGGGTACGAACGGTAGGAAACGAATGCAGAACAATATTTCTCGGTAGCGGCGGCGCGACGGCTGCCGATAAATACGGCGGTTCACGCGCGCTGCGAGAGAGGAGAGCACCCTGCCGGTTTTGCGGTATCTCGAAGGGCTTAATGGCACTGTTAACTGCCGTATTATTTAACGGGGATTTATGCATCGCAGTTTGCCGATTAAAACAGTTGGGCGGTTAGCCGGGCCACGGCTATGGACACTGGCTGAGCCCCTGTTCTCTGCAGGGCCAGAGCACTGCGGTGTGGAGTGGCGCGCATAGGGGCAGGTGCCGCGAATGGAACTGGGAGAGGGAGAGAGAGGGCGAAAAAAGATTGCTGGAATCCAGTGGGAAAGGGTGCGAAGACGAACTTTGCATACAGTTCCCTCAGCGAGATAGCGCCAGAGGTGGCGAACTTACACCAGACTCTTAATCCCTTATAACAGCTTGTTCTGATGAACAACCAGTCCGATTGGTGTATGCGGGATGCCGAGACCAATTGCCCCTGGCTTGCAAGTTTATTCCCCGCATCTCTTGCGATCCACTCCCCAACAGGAGTCGTACGAACCAGTAATTATTGTATCATCACGTAACAACCCTTGTAAAGGAGACAACAATTTCACACTACTATCTAAATAACGCATAAAGTATTGTGGCTGTTGAGCCAGACAGGATAAGTGGTAGTTGAGGATTACTATCAAATGATAGACGGGAAGAGAGTTGGGTCCTGGGGAATAATTCTGAGATGTTGTGATATGGGCATAGCTTAGTGTTAGACATGTACTCTAGATGTGCAAGGAACTCTGAGTGGAAGCGAGAGGGGAGACTTGTGCATCATCGACGTCACGATCGCTGTCGATGGGATCTCGACTCTACGGCGATGCCATTAAGGATTTGCATGCTTTGCCGGCAGCGTTCCTTGCAAAGGAAGAACCTCACGCCCATGAGTCCATGGGACACGGGGACATTGTGAAATCCGGTGGAGCACAACTACGCACATAGATAGGTGCGCGCAGATGGTCGAGTGGGAGAAAGAAGGGTATAATGTGGGTAGAGGTTGGCGGGAGAAAGGGAGAGAGAGAAAGGGCGAGTGTGGCAGATAGAACAGGAAGGCGAGAGCGTGAGAGAAACGGAGAATAGTCGATGTGTCTAGCCTAGCCCGGTTGGTTGGCTCGCTGGCTGGCTGGTTGGCTGGCTGGATGAACCAGGGACCGTCTAGCTTGCGTCTGCCCCGCACTAACTCGGCATTATCTATACGTCTAGACACCCCTGCGCCACTGAGAGAAGACCATAGCGGTTTGGCGCTCGGCTTGTAATTTACAGCGCACCCCGCCGTGTCTCTACATCCACGATCCCGCAAACTCTCCCGGCTTCCTCCTCCTCTGCCAGGCCCGTATTCCTCGCCCACACCCTTTCTCACTTTCTCCGGCTCCTTGCCTTTCCCACCTGCTGCCGCCTTCCGCATCCTACTGCTACTGCCGCCGCGGTGATGCTACTTGCTTCTCTTCCACTATCACTCGTGCCACCCCCTGTGACCTCAGCATCCTTTCGCCTTTCGCCCTGCACGAAGATATGCCGCCGTCCAACTCTAGGCAGTAGTGTGCACGCGTTAGCCTCTCTCTCTCTCCCTCCCCCTTGTTGCTTCTAAACAATCCCTCAAATCTCACCCTCCGCACGGTACACGTGGCAGCTGGCTGCCTCGTGCGCGAAAAGGGCGTAAGGAGAGAGGGCCCCGATGACTCACCAGACATCGTAGCAGACGTCTGGTAAGATTCCGTAGGCCGCACGTGCGAGCGAGCGAGCGACGATCAATGGAATAGATTTTCGATTCAGTAAAGGTAGAGTATCGAGCGAGTGCCGCCGACACCACGGGATTCATGGATAGGTCTACAGATACATATATTAACGACGATCGGATTAATGCGCGTGATCCGGCAGTGCAAATATCACTGGCAAACGACCGATCAACAGAGCTTCTGTATGCATATGTGATCGGCGCCGGGAACAGCGAAACATAATGCAGGTGTGAATGGCTCAGTACGTGTGTGAAAAGACTGCGGAATATTGGTATCGCGATAACGAATGTAACTCCACTCGCATTTCCACCTACTATTGTACGTGTCAATCGTTATGGGTCTGAACAAAGTCGCATTGTGTTAAATTTGCATATTACTTCTCCCATGCCATTGTCCGAAAAGCAGAAAAAATGAAATATCTGCTGTGTTCCCAAAATTGATAAAGCAAGCGGACGTTTTACCAGCCCTGGTCGATTGTAACCGGGGCAGAAATTAAGAGCTATCGGCTTTAGGGAGCCGTAAGCCGTTGGAATTACCCTTGCGAAGTTCAATCAATTTTCCCCGGATATTACCGTTATACAGTTATGTAACTGGTGAAATAAATCAATAGGTTTAAGTACTCTGTTCCTTCCACTCGTACAAAAATGAAAACGGTAAACCCTGCCTCGGTTTCTCTATTCTATAGCAACGAGTAAGGTATTGAACAAACCTAGTCAGTACAGGTTTCCGCGTGAAAAGTATTCTCTTCGATAACGTCAAGTAAGAAAAGTCGAAAAAGTAGCAGAAGGCAATGACAGAAGAATTTCAAAATCAAAAAGAAAGAAGAGCATCCGCTGTGGGTGATTTTAGAAAAATTGGTAGTGCCAAGAATCCTGTGACCTTCGGCAACATATGGTACATGCACTACTCTCGATAAACAATAAGAAAAATCAAAATAAATTGTGTGAAATTCATCTTTGCATTCCAGCAAAGAAGTTATGCTACGTGATAAAATATTTCGACACAACTGGTCTGAAAAATTCTACTATCTCACTGGGGAATTTTTTCACAAGGTAAGATAAAAATACATTACAGTGTATCATATAAATTTTAATACAGTACTGTCACTGACCGAAGGTACTGACGGAAGAATGTATAAAAGCGGGACTTCCGACCGATATTTTCAAGCCGAAACCGAAAGAAGATCTAATCAAACAGTCGCCTGTCACTTTAGAGCCTTCGCCATATTTTCCTAGGACAAGCTCGGCAATAGTGGGCCTTAGGTCGTCCCTACCGCAGTGTAATCTCGAATTTACGGGGCGCATGTATAATCCACCAAAGTGGAGCATAGAACCACCAGTTACACCTGGCGAATTCCGAGTAACGCAACAACGATTTATCTTCCTAGGATAAACATTCACGATTCGATCCGACGCGACTTCAAATCAATAATTTTTGGGATTCGGATAGATTGGTACATGTTTTATTACATTGAGAATTGGATGATATAAAATCTGTATTTTTCCTATGAGTTATTTACATACCGAACCATTTCTGTTTGAGTGTCGGCGGTAACTTCTCTGTCAACGATGTTGGATTGACTTCGACCGCCACCATCTCATCATTATTTAACCAGTTAAAGTAAACGAGATGCTATAAATAAACAGGTGATTAGAATCATAATGTGGCATTCCTAGTTTCATTTGTTAGGAATAGTGGAACTTACTTTATATTTCTTTAAAACTTGGAAGGCACGTTGGGATTGCGAGCTTAACCCAGAACTACTATCTTCCGCGGTATCACCATTCTCCCGTCTCGGAATTTTTGCCTCCCTTTCAGGAAGTTCGTTTTGCTTATTAATTAGATACACCGCCGAATCATCGTGCATGATAATAATGTTCTCATTATGTGGATCGAAACTTATGTTTGTAATAGGGAAGGGTCGGGCAAGCCATTGCTTAGGGAGCCGACTTTGTAGCTTATTAGAAAATAGTGTATACTGTCGTCGTACAATATTATACTCTACAATCTGGAATAAAAATATATTCGTTTGCACTTAATTTAAAATACCAGAGTGAACTGTATACAGAAATATATTTCTCACCTTGTGATCAGCGTACACAACAATTAAATTTAAAGTGCCTTTCTGTACAGCCATCGCTGTCGGCGGGCAATTGTATTTTGGTAAGAGCCAAGCTTTCAAGCAATTGGCAGTCAGACCTTCGCTAATTTTGTACACAGCCATGTTGCCTTGCCGATCAGCGCATATAATATATTTACTATCAGGCGCGAAACATACGAGACTAACGTTTGTTATGTTTTGTTCAGCTGTGCTAAAGGAGCCAAGGTGCTCTAATTGTTTCACACCTACATTATACATTGTGATACTGTTCCCCTTTCCATCATTGTGGATGGTGGCAAACAACTTGCCATTGGGACTGAATAACATTTTCTGTATTCTCTTGGCTGAGATGTCAGTGTCATTTCTTGACAACTGTGCATCTCCATCTACTATGTCAAAATTAAATACTCTTACATGACTGTCTGTTGAATACACAATGGTTTTTGAATCTTTGTTAATCGCACACGAAATGATACTTTCATCACCCTTTGTTTTAAGTTGTAGTAACTTTATAGGCTGTTCATCTATCTTATGATACATGCCAGGGTGTATCAAGTCAGTGGGAGCTTTGACAGCTGTACCAAGCCTCCACAATTCAAGATAATTGGTGTATCTTAATAGAATACACCTAGACTTTTTACAGACAATTGCACATGGTCGTTGCAACAAGGGAGGGTATTTAACAAGAGTTTTCGGTGGATAACTTGACTGAGCCAGATAACCATCCACTCCTGCTGAGTATAATTTACCATCAGCATCTACCAAAGCCCTCACATCATGAGCATGCAACCTCCTTTCGATTCCCTTCACCCATTGTGCTCTACCACTAGACTTCAAAATGATCTTGCAAAAACTTCTTACTACAGGATCAACACCTGCACAATACACAACATTCTTGTCATGAGACATTGTAACAGCTAATATATCAGCAGTGTGGCTTTCGTGAGACTCTATCAAAACACCCATTTGTGGATCCCAGAATGACAAGCAACCTCTCGAGTCACCAGAAACAATGACATTATCATCTGTGACGTCCAAGCACCATATAATGGTCTCTTTTTTTATATCTTTTCTAGCAGTAGTCATTTTGTGAATTGCATGCCCTGATACAGCACTCCACACTCTAATTGTGTCCGTGGAACCTGTGTAGATCATTTCTCCAGTATTGTCCCATTTTAAACAGAGTATTCTACCCTTTTGTTTGTCAAAGATTCTCTCATACAGTAACGCATCTGAATTCACGAAAAATGTGTTGATGTAGCCGTCCTCAGTTCCAACGGCTAATCGGGTTTTTTCATGGTTAACATCCATACACCACGCGGCACCCCCCGTCACTGCGACTTCCTGCTTACTAGCTAATGTTGTTAAATCGTATTCTACGATCATACCCTGGAGACCAGTAGAGAATAGTCTGGGGCCAATCCAAAGTATACTTTCTACTGAGTTCTCTGGCCGCCCGGCAATCGTAAGCTCTACGAAAGGTGCATTGCCGATGTTCCACACTTCGATGGAATTATCATTCCTACAAAAAAATGCATAAAAGTCAATTACAAATTGCTAACTCTATGTCATTTAATTTTGATGTTACGGAGTGAAACCCTACTAACCTTGCTACTGCTAACTTCTTGCTTTTTGATTCATAACATAGGCAGATAACAGACTTAGGTTCGAGGTTGTAAAACCTAACGTTGTGTATTTTACAAGTGGACATAATTGGTCCTTTGTAGTTGGTGCTTGCATTTACTATGTCATACCAATAACATTAAACAGTACAAAACATAACCACTACTGTCACACACGTGGGTTCAATCACGGGGGAACGCGATCGCGCTCATCCGCGCAAGTTCACACCGCTGTGGATCCCACTGGATCTCACCACATCTCACACATAGGCGAGAAGTTATACCTATAACTTAAGGTTGGCGCTAATCCAACAAGGTTAACACTCAATTTTCATACGCAATTTGACTGTATCGCATTCAGACAGATCGCACATATTCAACCCCTTAATAAGAGCTTAGAATCTAACATACCCGCACTCGAATTTGTAAAAGTATTTGTGTAAATTTCGCGTTTTATCCAACTCACTCCAATTCGAAGAGAGTGATGGCGGAAGTGCGCCATGATCGAAACCGGAATCAAACGAAGCACTACTCAAGTAAAAGGCGCTCTTTTCGGTAGTTGTACACGAAATTGATATTAATTAATATGTTAACATTCGAACTAACAGATATAATTGACATTTATTTCCTAATGCGGCAATGAGAATACAAGTAACATAAACAAAGAAGCATACCTTTATTATGATACTGCTGCACTTTAACGTTTGAACCCAATTTCCGACTTCTTTAATAAGCTTAAGAAACCTGTGAGCGAAGAGGCTTGGATACTGTTGATGCAGCCAAGGAACGCAGGTACGTAAGAGTGTCACTGTAATTGAACGAATTATTTAAATTCAGAAAATCATTTGCGTTTTACGTATTCATATTTGGTATTCCATATTAAGTCTTAATTTATCTTAAAGCCCAGTAAAATATATATACCGACTAAACCATCGGCAGGCATACCTGCTCTTGACACCAGGTGTGTGTGTTTCTTCAAATCTGGAGCAATGTGAAGTAATTTGGAGTGCTAGAGTGTAATAGCTAGTTTATTCCCAAGAAAGGCTCACGAAATCATGCGGCATAAATATAGTTATAGTGGATGCGGCCGTGATTGTTTTTCCTGGAAGTCTATACAGCATCGCATTGATCAAGGAACTTCATTTGTGCACGGGGCCTCACGCTTGCGCGGACCAATGTGGACACGACACTCCTAGCTTAATGTCACGTAGTCGAAGGCCGCACATTTCAGTCGCCGTTCGTCGCCGCTTCATAACCGGGTTGTTGTGTCTATTGTGTCTTTGCAGGATTACAGTATCGCTATTGTGCTGAACGTGTCGTGCCCAGTCGTGGGAAGTTGTCGTTCCATCTGCAGTAATTAGCGCTGTCACCTGATCAGATCGCTCCATTGCAGTTCAGCTTGCAAGCGCAAAGGTAAATAAATCTGACTCATGTTCGCAGCACGACGTGTTTATCGATTGGAACTATTTCCAGAATGTGCGCGTGACGCATCAAATTGACGTACGTGTATCCTTTCACCGCGAATTCTTTAGAACCGGGCAGTTTCTCCATTGCATCTTTCTACTAAAGTTTGGGCGTTTCTTTAGCATTCAACTGTAGCATAAAACGTGCACTTCAGTAGATTACTTGCGTCAGGTTGGGTGACTACCGCAACATTCAGTTATAGTAATGATCGCGTTTCGCAAAAATGTGATCTATTTGCTTTAAACCGGAACAAGATTGGACAGATTGTACTATACTTCGAACAACGAGTACTTATTATCGATCTTTTTCAATCTCAGAAATCATGCAGCCTAAACTTTTTTAAAAGAGCGCTTTATATAATAACAGGAGGAAGGTGATCGTTTCTTGCTGTGTACTTGTTATCATAGGTAATAGACAGCAAACATAGTTCTATCCGAAGTAATCGCGCAACCTACGGAATTATTTTTATCGTGTCGGCATCGTTTTGAGCCGCATGTTTATATTTATTGTTCGTTGGACGGCTGTGACTGTAGTGTTAAACCTTACATGAAAATTGACATGTATGATGCAATCATTCTTATGTACCTGCATCTTGTATATGTACATATGAGCACTTACATATTACTTGAAATTATGGTTTCCAGGATTTCCCTTCTATATTTTGAACAGTTTAGTCATTGACAGATTAATCACTGTCAGATAAGATAATAGCCTGTTTTTAGTATTGCTGTAACCTTATATCTCAAGAATATTTCAGATGTAACAGTTTTTTCCTAGTAATTGATATGCCAAGGATTCCTAAGAACATCTTTGTTATATATGTATAAGAATTGGTTGATGTCATATGAGTATTACTTTCGTGTTTATTCAACAATAAGTATTGAGTGTTTTTATGCCTACGCACAATAAAATAAAATTATTTTATTTGATCAAGTCCATAAATTTACTTTTGGGGGAAAAAGGAATTTTATTTTAAAGGTCTTCATAGGAAGTGATTAAGGTTGCAGATCATTTTTATACTGGTGGTTTCACCTGATAATAAGTATTGCAAACATTTATGGTAATAGCAGCCTATTTTTCAGCTAAAACAAAACCGAAAGATGTCACCTTGGCAAAATACACCAGGGGCAGGATACTACCCAGGGCAACAAGGTTCTCCTTTTTTCCTTAACTTCTAATTCTTTGTCATTGTTTGTGAACAATTACTGGGTTGTACTTTAACATTTGCCACAGAGTATAGAGCAAGCAGTAAGCACCAAATACTTGCTTGATACAACATTTGTCACCGTCATATCATTTTTCACAGCACCATGCCTAACTTATGTATTAAGCATATTTGTAGTAGGTGGTTAAAAGGACCTGAGTTAAACTCTATGTGAATCTAATTCATTTAGCTCATTACTAAATCATAAAGGATAATCATTATCAAACATACTTCATGTGTGGAACGTCAAGCAGACCACATTTTTCATAATATAGCTAATAAGACAATTTAACACGCACGACAATTTAGTGGCTGACATTAGAACACAATGGGTTTTATAATATTCATGCTTAAGAAAGTGTATTATTCAATGAATAATTGCAAAATTTTGCAATTATGAATGAATTCATTTTTGGTGTGTTTGTATGAACAGGTTACCCGCATCCACCTCAACAGAATCCTGGATATCCTCCACCGCAGGAAGGATATAACGCAGGTTATCCACCACCCCCACAAGCAGGATATAATTCTGGTTATCCACCACCTTACGGAGGTCAGGATCCACCAGGTTTATAGCAGTCCATTAGAGTTCATATTTCTTTCATAATCCACAAAGTTATTTACATATATGACAACTGCCTTATTAGGCCCTGGCTTTGTACCTCCACCAGGTGTGCCACCACCATACAGTCAAGGTCCTCCGCCAGGTCCAGGATTTATTCAACCTAATCCCGGCATGCATTCAGATTATGCAGAAGACCATTTGCAAGATGAACCCAAAGGATTTGCTTTTACCGAAAAGTCTATTAGAAATGGATTTATTAGGTAATGACCATGTGCAGTTGACACTGCTTGCACCTGAGTACATGACACTTGATTTTTTTGAGTCATTATTATTGTTTTTTTACAGAAAAGTTTATACCATCCTGATGCTACAGCTACTTATTACTCTTTCCATGATAACGCTGTTCCTTTACCATCAAGGCACTAAGAGATGGGTTTTATCACATCCGGAAATGTTCTGGATCTGTTTTGCTACAACAATTGTGTTGCTAATATGCATAGCTTGCTGTACTGATGTAAGGCGTAAGGCACCAATGAATTTCATACTACTATTTTTGTTTACTGTCGCAGAAGGATTTCTGTTAGCTACAGCATCTTGCTTGTATCAAGCTCAAGAGGTGAGTAAAACTTTTTGTACCTATAGACCTTAATGTAAAGAAGCGTGAGAGTTCTCTATGATTACATGAAATGTGCAACTTTCAGGTAATGTTAGCTGTGGGTATTACCGCGGCAGTCTGCCTTGGGCTGACTATATTTGCATTCCAAACGAAATGGGACTTCACCGGGCTTGGTAGCTTCCTGTTTGTTGCTGTTCTCGTCTTGTTTATTTTTGGCATAGTTGCAGCGATTTGGCCTGGAAAAACTATGACACTGGTATATGCATCCATCGGTGCATTGATCTTTTCTGTGTATCTAGTCTATGATACTCAGATGATGATCGGTGGTTCACACAAGTACTCGATTTCTCCAGAAGAGTACATTTTCGCTGCGCTTTCCTTGTACATAGACGTTGTCAACATCTTCATCTATATATTGACGATTATTGGTGCATCGCGAGATTAATATGTGAATGAGAGCTTTTCATTCACAGTGCAACGTAATTGACTATTTCTTATCCTCACTCTGTTTCTAATACGTCATGCTATGAAGAAAGTAAATTGCGAAAACGAAAGCTAAAATGGTCGAAAGTTTATTGGCCAAAAGGGCTTTAATTTCTACAAATCTTTAGCTTTTACACATTTCCGAAGCTATAACAAGAGACGGGAGGCACAGAAAATCGTCGTTAACTATTTGGTTTTGAAGGCTTATTATCTAGTCCTGTAACCGAAGCATGTTTCTTGTTACCGCTATGATAGCAATTGCATAAACTTTACATAATATCATAATCATTCATTATTATTACTCGTAGCCTTTGCTATGGGTTTCTTTGTTTGTTGATCAATTTAAATAAAGTATTACTTCTGATCACACTCATCCAAGTTATGTTAAAATTGTAAGTTATTTTGTGACGACCTATAGTTGGTTTTTTGTATTTTCTTATGAACGAAGCGCAAGCTGGTACTCCAGAAACTGAACAATTAAAGCATTGATACCATTGATATATGATATACAATATGTACTAGCAGTATGATAAATCTGTATTAGATGTTAGTACAATATACGGTACCTGAAGACAGTTATTCGGGTAGTTAAAAAACAGCGCGTGTCTACTTGCTCGTGATATATGTATGTAGATAAACTGTATTCTTTCTTCTTTGTCCATGATTGAATATGAAATAAATATATATACTATTGTACTTGTTTCTATTATCCGATGTTTTTGTATCGGATTTTCCTCGCGCGGACTTTAGACTCATGAATATATTCAGGAGAAGCAATGTCGCTTGTATAATATCGTTCTAACATTATATGACAAAGATATAAAAGTATATCTTATACAAATAAAATATGTGAACCAATCCATTCCAAACAAATTCCTGTCCTTGAATATTACGGCTACACTATGACTTAAAAGTACATATAGGTAGTGAAAGACAAATACTGTAATCTGGAAACCGTGTATGTTTATATTTGTAGCAAATTTGACTTACACAAATAGGACAAAAGCTTTGGGTTTTAAGCTTTCCAATTGTAACATAAGATGTAACTAAGCATGTGTGGTGCATCCTCCATATGTAAAAGTACACAATGTCCACATAGACTTCAAAAGTGAAAAAGCCCACATTCATTCTCACTTCTCTCATTATGGTAACAAACTGCAGCCTCGTAACAAATAATATGTCTAGTTGACTTTGTTCGTGCAACAAGGCATTAAGTTTCACATCGAAAAAAGCTCCATCAGTACTGTCTGTATCTGGTAGTTTTATTAGTAGTTGTAAAACTGATGGAGCTGTAAAATTTGCATATATGCAATAGTCAAATGTATAAACAGGATCGTATAGCGCGAGATATAGCATTGACGATCCGCCTTGTGTAAACGGAGGTATAATTAAAAAAAACTTCACTTTACAAAATCGAGTAGAAAGTCCATCCTTTAAGTGTAGAGATATACCGCGATCAACGTCAGGTTAACAGAATCCTTTGATTAGGCAGTGTCGTGAAGAGTTTAATTATACTATAATGCTTTAAAATATGCGCTAAATCTATCCACAAATCTATTTCGAGTGGCACGAGCTGATATATGTTTATTATGCGCCAATAAAATAAATAATATAAAATTAGCAGCACCGATTAGAACTCCTCTCCACACTTCTGTCTACTGTTACTCTATCAGGTGCATCTTGTGGTTCTTTCCCATGGGTCTTTACGAGAATGGCTTCTGCTAACTCACTGAATGCACGGTCAATGTTAATGTTTGCCTTAGCAGAAGTCTCCATAAATCTAATTCCATGTTCTCTCGCTATCTGCAAGTTGAAAAATTTTGCTGCATAAGATATGATTAACATTTTGGTGGTATAAATTTAGAAAATTTACCGCTTTTCCTCTCTCTGTGCTAACAACACGTTTGTCTTCCATATCACTTTTGTTTCCTAGTATCATTTTTTCCACATCTTCATTCGCATGCTGGAAACATTAAGAACAATAGAGTGATGTTTCCTAAGTAGCAAAAATGGGCTAAATGAATACTTCATATACTTACATCATCTATGTTTCTCAGCCATTTCACAATATTCTCAAATGTCTTTTCATTTGTGATATCATAGACAAGCATAATGCCCATTGCGCCTCTATAATACGATGTAGTGATAGTATGAAATCTTTCTTGACCAGCCGTGTCCCTGTAAGTAAAGAGATTAAGAATTCTTTCGAGCCATTTAATTATTTCCCACTTACCATATTTGTAACTTGATTTTCTTTCCCCTCAATTCCACTGTCTTGATCTTAAAATCAATACCTAGGCACAAAAACATACATTTTATATCATACCAATACTTTTTGGGACATGCCTGGGAATAAATGCATGTGTATCTGTAAATGCTCGATAATGCCACGACAAGTCCAAAGTAAATTTTCATCAAGAAATTCGATTGCACAGACAAGGGCTCCATAATCCTATTTAAAAGTAATAAAATGTCAATGATCGACGACCTGTTACTTGGAGAGATCATCTAATGTAAAGATTGTATTTGATCAATCATAATTCCAGTTTGCTATTAATATGAGTCGTATTGGGAATGAATATCGAGGGTGAGCCAAGAGCTAATAAAGTAGACGGAGCACCGGCTTTCACGGGGAGCAGCAGTAGAACCTCAAAACGACCTTACCTATCGTAGAAATAAAGGTCGTGGAGAAGGCATCGTCCGAGAATCTAAACAGTATACAGGTCTTGCCGACTCCAGAGTCACCGATGAGCAATAACTTGAACAGTAGATCGTACGTCTTTTTCGCCATTTCACTGTTAGTTCGCGTCAACGGAGCGCCGAAGGAGACAAATAGTCTGGAACTTGTGGAGTACGAGCGACGATTTTCCAGACGACGTTTCAAACATCGAACGCTCTTAAACGGATATATTTTCAAGGTCGAACTAGGGCGCGTCTCGGGTGTACTACGATGATGTCTCGCTGGCGACGGAAAAACCGGTCACAGGGGCTGACTATTAAAAGACAATACGACGTCACAGGACGGTGTAGCACGCAGAAGCATCGGGGTAACTTTGCACTTTGCGCTCCGTCAGCCTGCTCTCTGTCACTTCTTGCTCGCGATCGGCTGCGCACGATCCTTACCACGACAATCTTCCCGGTAATTAACGACAATCGCAAAAAAACACTACAACCGCAACTGCAAATGCCGTGCCGCTTACCACCGGAGGTCTCCACCGATGCGAACTATTTAAATCGCCTTTAGCTTCACAGAAGAAGCGGTTATGCGTTAAACTCGCAGGAATAGGCACTGGAAAAGATACTAATTGATACTAATCGCTCTCCGATCCTCAATGATCCTCAACCCTGTCGATCCTTTATCAGACCTACGTTCTACTCATATCCTGTACTATCTCTCCTGACAATAAGCAGATGCGCTTTCGTCATGTTTGAGAAACGTCAAAGTCAAAAGTCTCATCGTCGTCGTTGTGTGTTTTATCTCTTTTTCGGGTTAGCGCGATAATGCCTGTGTCAATAATACGTGCCATTGCAAGTCGATTTTTTGGCCAGCAAGAAACGCCCTGATTAGGCTCTCGCCGATTGCAGAGGGAGAGGGATCCGGTCAGTGTACCAGCTTAGTGAATGATTGATTGGAAAGCACAATCATAAATTGTAAGTGGACACCCGGTATATATACGGTTGCATCTACTGGCAAAATTTGCGAAGAGGGCAAGGACGCGTCGCTCGATGAGTCGCAAACACGAGCAATAGGTGGCATGACATCCCTCTGACTTTGTCGTTACCTGTCTGCCAATTCCCAGACTGGGAATGGGGTTTCCAGACTAAAGTAGACTAAAGCGGCGACTGAGATTCGAGCAGTTATCGCCGTGCGTGGTAAGCGTGTGGCGTATTGACGTAGTGCACCAAGTGCACAAGTTGCGGAGGAGGTCGCATACTCTGCTGCGACAGCGGATCTTTTTTTTAAAAAGTGTGCGGTGACGACCGCGTGGGTCTCATCAGTGCTGGTGCCTGCTTAGCGTGAGAAATATGGCAGCTAAAATGCAACATTTTGATCCACCGAGTTCAGCGAGCTCCGAGAGGTGAGAGCCCATTAGCGACTTCTAGTCACGAGTTCCTCGATCCATCGCGGAATTACACTTGCGGCTTTCTCATGCAGCGATGACGCTGACATTCGCTGGGAGGAACGGGAGAATGGCGTTGATGACGAGCTCTCTGAGGATGCTGAACACTTCAAACGTTCTGACATCGGGACACCGACACCTCAATCTCCTAGGCCTCCTTCTACAGGTATAGGGACATCCTTCTAAAAACCACCAATCCCCATTGGCAGCCCTTTGAGCAATTGCAGGTGTTCACTTCCAGGATGCTGAAGAATGATAGCGTTAAAAATTATAAAATAATAAAACTAACACTGCTGCCCAATCTATTTCTTTCTTGTAGTTCTTTTAAGTAATATGTGCATCCACAATTTACAGAATCACAGATTTGGGGCACTTGTATCTGGCAGAAAAGGTACACGTGGATGAACAGAATAGATATCTTATCCAGATACAAGAAATCAATCCTTCTAAAAAGTACCCACTCCTATAACTTTTTCCTTATCCTATATTTCTGTTTTTGTATCATTCATTTATGAGTGAGAGTAAATATGGCATTGTGGTGTATATTTAAAGAAAGAGGAAACTGCAGCTATACAACCAATCACTATATATCAGGTTCTCAGAAGTCCCCAAGATCCCGCAGACAGAGAACAACAAGTTTATCACAGTCTAGCAAAAAGACATCCGCAGAATCCATTTTGAGAAGTAAAACAAGAACGATATATACAGCTGGCAGGCCACCATGGTACAATTCTGCAGGGCAACAGGTGGAACCCTTTGTAATAGGTATTAAGTTTGTCAATAAAGATGGAAAGTATTTATGTAGTTTGTACAGTGCTACTAGTTGATCTTATTTCCCTAGGCATTTGTGGTGGCAGTGCTTCTGGGAAAACAACAGTGGCAACCAAAATTATAGAATCCTTGGATGTCCCTTGGGTAACCCTGCTCAGTATGGATTCTTTCTACAAAGTATGACAATTGTTCAAGTTATAACAGAGTTAGATAACGAACTTGAAAGCTACAAATTGTATTACTGCAGTCTCAATATTTTAGGTATTAAATGAGAAGCAGCACGAGCTGGCTGCATGCAATGAGTACAATTTTGACCACCCCGATGCCTTTGATTTTGAACTTCTCCAAACAACGCTTCAACGTTTGAAAGAGGGTAGAAAGGTCGAAGTTCCTATTTATAATTTTCTAACACATTCTAGAGAAAGTAGAACTGTAAGTTGAATATTTGAAAGCCTAAAAAATATTTCACATTATTCACACAATCGAAAGAACATCTTATATACTTGTTCGTTTTTTTCCAAGAAAACAATGTATGGTGCCAACGTTATTATCTTTGAGGGAATATTGACTTTCTACAATGTCGACGTGCTAAAGGTAAGGCGAAAATTTACCGGGGGTGCATGTATCGCTTGTCGCATGATGTGATATAATCGGAAATGCAAATTACAATTTCTTATCTGGTATTCTTTCTCGACCTGGTAAAGATGTGTGATATGAAAGTTTTCGTGGATACGGATGCCGATGTTAGGCTCGCACGTCGTTTACGTCGAGATACATCCCAAAGAGGAAGAGATTTAGAAGGTGTACTTAAACAATACAGCACTATGGTGCAGCCAGCATTTTATTATTACATAGCTCCACTTATGGTGCACGCCGATATTATTGTTCCACGTGGTGGCAATAATGAAGTAGCGATAGAACTTATTGTTCAGCATGTACACACACAACTTCAGCTAGTGAGTGAATAATTTTCCTTTTCTCTTTTCATTCTATAATTATCAATGTATTGACAGTTGTTGCTACCATCCATAGCGAGGCTTCAAACTTCGGAAAAAATTGGCACACTCGTATATCGGGCAACCGTTACCATCCTCCTTATACTTGTTACCAGATACACCCCAAATTAAAGGCCTTCATACTTTTATACGCAACAAAGAAACATACCGGGACGAATTCATCTTCTATTCAAAGCGTCTAATACGCCTGGTTATTGAATACGCTTTGTCCCTGCTGCCGTTTGAGGTGAATTCAATATTAAGGAAAACTGCCAGTAACAGTACTATCTCCGGAAGTAGATAAGAAACGTTTATCTTCACGTTTTTCTTCTGATAGGATGTAAGAGTAGAAACTCCTCAAGGTGTGCTATATAATGGGAAACGTGGTGCTACCGATAAAATATGTGGCGTTTCTATCATACGGGCTGGAGAGACTATGGAACAAGCTATTCGGGATGTATGCAAAGATATTAGGATAGGCAAAATACTTATACAAACGAATCAGCAAACTGGCGAGCCAGAGGTACATATTGTTCCATTTGGTGATTATATTATTTTTGATGTGGTGGATACAATTTTTTAACCTTTATTCGCAGCTGTATTATTTACGTTTACCAAAGGACATAAGAGACTATAAAGTAATTTTAATGGATGCAACGGTTGCGACTGGCGCAGCTGCCATTATGGCGATTAGGGTTTTATTGGATCACGATGTTACCGAAGAGAACGTTTCACTTGTATCCCTGTTAATGGCTGAGCCTGGTGTTCATTCGATCGCGTATGCATTTCCTCGCGTGAAGATTGTCACCTCTGCGTTGGATCCTGTGATAAACGAAAAGTTCTACGTGCTACCTGGAATCGGCAATTTTGGTGACCGATACTTTGGAACCGAGCCATCTTCTATCGAAGTCTAGTATAGGCAGCGTAGATCCCGTTTAGTTTTCTCTTTGTACGATTACCTAATCAGATGTATACTATAATGAAGTACAATAATCTCGTATGTCTTTAATAAAATCTGAGTTCACCGACGAGTGTACATCGGTTATTCATGTTATTTATATAATATTAACTATTCTCCGATAAGATCTCCTAATTGTTATTATGCAGTAAAAAAGACTGACACTGTGTTAGAACGGTGTTGTATTGACATTTGCCCCGACATCGCCAGCCTCAGCTGTTACCGCGGTACTATGCAATTGTCTGTAACCACGTGCACTTGCTCGTCGCGAACGCCGCCAGGAATCCAGATTTCCACTGGCACGAGCATTTGGCTGCGCCAAAAGATAGGTAATTAATCTATCTAGAGTAGCCAAATCTTCACTCGTGCTTCCAGGATTTCCTAAACCTTCGGCTGGATGAAGTCCGGAGGTTGGACCATCTCCCTCCTGTCTACTGTCTTTCAAGTTATAACCCGCATTGTGAAAGCCAAGTCGTGATGGAAGCTGCAAAATAAAAATTATTATTTATATCTTGAATCATTGTATGAAAATAATCGTGGTTGATCTACTCTTTTCGAAATACCTCCTCCGGTCCATGCTGACCGTAACTGAGTCTTTGGACATTACGGAACGTTTCGTCATTTATCGCCTCGCGAACCGCCTCGTTCAGTGTTTGTTCCAATGCTCGCTGTTTCGTTTTACTCAATCCATCGTAGTAGCTAGAATAAATCGTATAAATGGTGACATTCAGTAACAGGCTCCAGTAGTCGACTTTTCACCAGGTTATTTGCACCCGATACGAAAAACCATGAGTCGATTACCTCGAGTCAAGGGAACTATTATCACGCGATATATTTTTATCGCGCACCAGTCGGATGTCATGCTCCCAAAATCGTCGGAGCTCCGGCGTCGAGGTATACGGGGCTGCCACTTCTTTAATCTACGAGTGATCATTCATCAAATTAGCAGTTCCATGAAAATTGCTTTTACGATACATTCGTAGAAGCCCGCTGACGCGGGATCTTGGCTATCTAAAATCCGATGTATCGTGACCTTCCTCACCTTCAAAACTATTATCGCTGTGATAAAGATACACATAACGTTGATAAAGGTCAAGCATGCGCTGATTATCCCATTGCAGAAGAACTCGACCGGCAGATAATCAGTGTAGATATACACGTAAGAGCTGTTGTAATCCGTATAGGTTTCTCCCTTTATGTGTGGCATCTTTATGGGTCGGTAGATCAACCATATGCAACCGAGTGCCCAGAATAGCCCCTATACACAGATACCAAGGTAACGACTTTGTTATGGAAACTCAATTATGGACCATACATTCATCGTCCAATATTTCTCATCGCTAGTAATCGTTTTTAATTATACTAATTAGAAGCATACTCATGACTTACGCAATTAACAACCGGTGGTAGCAACGAGGCCGATATAGCTACACCGATCAGAGGTCCGCTACTTCCTTGTAGTAACGCGACTGCTACACCTGTTCCTGAAGGCAATGCCCATAATACCCCCATCCATAAAGACCTGTAGTTACCCCTGTAAAAAGTTTGTCGTGACTGCTTCTCTTTAGACGTAAATATGAAAAGCCTTTTTAGACGCAAGACGGGTAATCAATATTCCGAGTTTCGGTGCTTCTAAATAGACATACCTGCCCTTCATTTCATCGGTGGGCCAATCTCCGTAACCCCAAGGCATCTCGGTTGTACCAAGAATAAGTCCGAATATAAATCCAAAAACTATTGAGAGCAGAATTCCAAGAAGTAAGCTTTTCAAGCCTATTAATTGTAATTTCCGGTCGGCTATGATGGTCCCAAAAGTCAATGACATTACTGGTCCCTTAAGATCATGCCGGTTTTATTCGTGAAGTTATTCGGAGGAAAGTTATCCTCTCATTACCCTTGAGCCTTACCATTAGTGGTGATACTAGCATAGCAGCAACAACATTTGTCGCACTGTTTTCTATGAGACCAAGTGCAGCTAAGCAACTGTGAAAGAGTGAGAAGTATTACATTTCGCAATTCTCAGCTTGTGAATACATGTTGCTACAGAGACGTAATTTTACGTCTTACTCTGCGGTCAAGACCAATAGTACGTAATCGAAAGTAAGGTCACCACCACTGCGGACGCCGTCTACTACTTGTTTCACTGTCAGTTTCGAACGTATCGACTCAACGAAAGCGTTCCAGGCATTCTTCTCATCTTCCCTTTCTTTCCGTCTAAATTATCGGTTATTTATTAGCACAATTGTGTATGTTATGCCCGAGAAATTTTACTGATCTCATGGTTAACCTTCGTGCAATGTCATCTCTTACGGCCGCAGGGCCTGCGCTTCCGAGGCCACTATAAGTACACTGCGTAGGGATCACGCTGGAATGTCGCGTAAATGATCGTTTCAGTGTGGAAGATTAGTTTTGATTCGTATTCAGTTTTATTCCCTAATTACCTTACTATTGAATTCATTTTTACCCCAATTCCCATTTCAGTCAAACAGTGAAGGCAGTTCTCGCACGGCTCGCCCGCAGGAACGGGAAATATGACCTTGTATTAAGTACAAATCTACATTAGATGTTCCGATACCTTTGCGCAGATCTTTGTACGATACCTCATAGTACATGTTCTCCTTATCCTTGCACCAGACCACATGCTCCACCTTCAGCTTTTTTAATAACTCCTCTAGCACCTGTTTAACAAGGGATCTTTCAATAATGGCCAGAGGCTAGTAGATTTATACGGAGAACTGCGATAGTTCAGTACTTGGCACTTTTATTTTACCGTCTCCATCGAAACGAAAACCGGTGGCTTTGTCCGTCCTCCGGAAGTGGCATATCCTCGGGCACGATTGAACTTCCTAGTGATATCCACGTTGCCGTTGTCAAGATGCATTCCACTTAGCGGCTTTGCATCGTCGTCATCCTCCAGTGTAAGTAATTGGGCCTTAGATCTAACTTCTTTCAGGCGTAAGTCGACTTTCGGTCCGGTAAGGGGTTTCCCATACTTCTCGCTTTTCCTCGAATTCTTCACAGGCACTCCGAAGATGAGCTCGTGCTCGTAACTTATCGTAGGGATGCAAACTAAGAATACTACTCCTCCTGGCATTTTAATTGCTCTCTGAATTCAATTTGACTAGAAGGGCTGAATTGTCTATCTAGCACTTTGCTACCATCACTATCCGAGAGTCCACAGCTTTCTGTGAGCAAAGCTCGCACGAGTCAACCTTGCGGTTGGTCGAGTCTAAATGTCATCGACTAGTGTTAATTGTTTTAATGCTTGAACAATAACTATCAGCGTTTTAAGTCTATCACGTCATCGTTGCTATTTTATAGACAGTCAAGGATGAGTTTGGGAGAAGTGGGGATATTTGCAATAAATGACAGAGTGATTTTATGAAATAAACATTTATTTGTTTAACAAATCAACAGCACAAAGACTAGCGACTAGAGACTAGTCCGACGGTATAATCTGTCCTAGATAGCTAGAGGCCGCCATGAGAAATCCAATGGCGCGAGGGGAGATCTCGAACTCGGCTGTGACAGCTTTTATGAAAATTGAGCAAACCCCCGATTAAAAAGCACACATAGGTAGAGTTCCACGTTTAATTCGACGTAAGCGAATTCTGTTACTGTGCGTAAAAAAATATACCTACCGACCGACTCTAAAAGGAAAAACCTAATCGGTTAAAAACGTACTCCCTAATTGACAAGAGTCCACGCGCGTCTTAAGGTGAACGCAGGCATTTTTTAATGGATTAATATATATATAAGTTAAGGAACGTAGTACGCCGTTGCACGGTAGCTACGTTAGGCATTTGCGAGTGTGTGTGTGTGTAGTAGTAGTAGTTTCGCAATCAGACCCCCTCACAGCCATCTGATTGGAATACGCACCATCGACGGTGACAGTAGTTTCAATTTTCATAAAAAAAATGTGATCCGAATTCCAGGATCCCCGTGGGCAATCCCCCTCGCTAGCTGCATGCCATTCTCAACAGGTCGATGACCCTCTTTCTCCCCACCCGTTCAATGACGATAGTAGGACAAGTAGTAATAATGGCGACTTACTACAATATGCACTAAAGAGGAGTTTCTTCTCTTTGCTTTTCTTATATACATATACAATACGGCGAATCAACCGCGAGAAAAAGTTAACGACACCGCAATCAGTCGACCTATCTATGGAATTACCGCGACTGTTTCTTTCTACCAAGACTCCTCTTCCTCTTCATCATCATCATCATCTTCTTCTTCTTCTTCTTCTTCTTTAAGGCCATGCGTAAGGATAGGTGTGTGTTGGTATATGTATGCCCGTGTCTGCGTGTGTATACCTGCCTCTTTACACAATCTGTCACAATGTTTACCGTCGTGAATGAAGATTCAACAGTTCGATAGAGTCGGTGCCAACAATACAACATAATGTGCACAAGTCGTTCGCTTAAGCAATCGATGAATTGGTGGATTTTCTCATCGCTATTTGCGAGACTCGGTATTTTCAAATCATCCTTCAATCAATCACTTATGATTGTTACATCATATTCCGGTTTGTCTTTGTAGTAGGTGTAGTGTGTGTGTGTGTATATATATATATGTGTATGTATGTGTTGTGTGTATACGTGATACTGCGCCACCACAGAGAGGGGGGCGCGTCTAATTCTAGACTGGTGCCTATAATCACGGAAGCATAATTGCGCGCACGCGATGACCTTAGCATTGCCAATGAAGACGAATGTCAAATCGTCCTCTCGAAATAAATGCTAGTACGTATGGTACACTACTCCGGGAAGTAAGTATCCGCACAATATGCGTGGAGCAGAAAGTGTTCACACGGATCGGAAGCTCCCGTCTAACGGTCTTTCGAATTAGTTCCACGTTCTTGCAACCATATTGCCATGAAAGGACAGCTGGCGTTAGAGTATATTAGAATTCGTAAGGCCCCGATACCAAGTGAAAAACCATCTCAAAATCGTCAAGCGAAATACCCGATTGCATTATCTTGAAACGGACGTAGGAGATGTATGCGTCGTAGTGTTTATTCTATTATCCCTGATCCGTGATCTAGTTTTCTGCACGCAGAAAGCAACAAGTATTAAAATGGGTGCACGAGCGCCTTGCTCACGCTTGGTGTACAATCGTCACGTGCAGAGAAGCGTGGAAACGAACGCGAAAATACTCTCCTGTCTAATCTTTTTCTAAAATGACCATTAGTTGTACACTCCACGAGATTGGCAAGAGGAAGTTCATTGTAACGTTACAGAAGATGTGTCCGGCATATAGCTATATACGTTTTACTAAAGAAAATTTAACAAACTGTAATTACTTTGGCCAACGGAAGCCGTGCGCACCAATAGGACGCAGGCAGTCAGAGGTAGAGAATTGTTGTACATACGTTTGTGCGCAGTTGCAACGCGCATCCCCTGACGCTTTTGCCCTCTCCATATCTGTTCGTTTTCAATTATCGGCCGCCTAATTGGATTATCTATTGTTTCCCTTTACGGACATTAAGTTTGAATTACAAGTGTTGCTTCGCGTTGATACAGGAATATGGATTCCATTGTGTGAGTACCACGACGAATCAATTGGTACGCTATAACGAGTTTCTTATCATGACTGACTTCGATTGCTCATATCGTGTAGTCGTGCGTGGAGGAAATCACCAGGTTAAAAAAATAGCTTTCTTTCTCTCTCCCTCATTCCCTGACATCCCTCTTTCATCCACGTACTACTTCGTTAGGTATCGAAGAATTGGTTACTTGTACGTAAAAACACAATCACGCTAAAGTGTCTGCCGAAAAGGGCATTGTATTCCTCGTTAACCCGTCTAAGCGGTATACTTCCAAGTGCAACCGGCGGCCTTTTCTGCCATCGGGCACAATGGCTGTATCATAATAAAATAAGCGAAAAAATATTCATCTCATCTTGTCTTACACCACCTTAATTCAAAGCTAGCTAGTCTCGAAGGATTGATTTTCTGCGTGCGGAGAAAGCATCGTAGTTCAACGTGGATACTTTCCGTTATCGTGGTCCTGGAGGTAAAGGTTTCGTTAGAAAAACAAAAATAGGCTTTCCTCCCGTATGCTAGGGGGACTCTGTCACCCCGACAATTCCGGATGGTGTGGGGCTGTGGCTGTGGTGCACTGGGAGTGCGTGCGGGAGTTACACCGAGAAGGTACGGCAAATGTCTCCACGCGGTTAAAAACTAGAGTCGAGTTCTGACGTGGCTCTCGTCGGAAAGGTGATGGTGGTGTGAGCGCAGAAAAAGGGGTTCGGACGTGAATGGTAGAAACATTCAGACTGGGGCACTGGGTCGTCGAAGGAGGGACGCCAAAAGGGAACGTCGAGGCGGTCTGCGCCAAGGACGGCGCAGGCGGCGCTCGGCATTCTCGTCGGGGGACGTCCGCTCCCCGACGATCCCCAAGGGTCAAGCTCTCTCCTCCTCCTCGTCGATCTCCTCCGATGACTCCGAGGAAGACTGTATGAGGGCGGTCGAGAGGCTGGGGACACGTGCCGTGCAGGGGAAGGAGCTCATACGGACTCTCTGCGCGTTCCAACATTCGGGCAGAGAATGGGAACCGTCGTCCGTCGCTTTATCCGACGCGGATCTCCCCATGGAGCCCAGCTCCATCATCGACACTCTTCTTGTCGGTCCTTTCCTACCGTCTGCAAGAATTAAATTCCAACTTATCTCCGAGAGCTGTGTTGGCTAAACTACTACGTTTGTGTTTTCTGTCTATCCCTCGCATCGTGGTCCTCGAACTTTCATTCGTTCGTCTTTCCCTCACCCGTCAATTATTACAAGGAGGTCTAGGCACAGGCAGCTTAGAATATAAGCGCAGGCGACTCTTGCGGACTTTGCGGCTCTACTTGTACTTCCAGGTGTGCCGAGAGTCGCCTTTACGGACTAAGCTACGCATTTGCTTTGCTACTGCTCGATTCGCTGTGCGTACCCGTAGATTTCGTAGGAGAATTGGTCGGTTCAGTTCCCGTCGTTGCGTACTCGTCTTGTTCATCGACGGTCTCTTGGCAATCAATACTGTCTGGTGTACAGACGCTCTCGCGTCTGAAGAGCCCGATCACCGATTGCACCTTCGGTTGCTCGATTCCACCTTCAAGAATAATTATACTCTAGTAGAACTTGGAACAGCCGGAAATAAAATAGTGCTGATGCATACTGCAACTTGTGATTACCTAGGAAAGTAGCCGAAGGTGAACTATAGGCAAGATATTCTTTGTTAGAGCACCAAGCAGGAAACTCATTTTGTTTGATTGGATGTCCAGACTGATAGTCGTCCTCCCGTTTCCACGGCAACATTGTCTCGGTTGCCGTTGGCGTAGTGACTCTATAGGCTTCTAATGAAAAACAGTCGACAAATCGTGAGTAGAAAAAGTTCTTGCTAGTTTTCTTAATGTTAGTTGAATTTTGTAAGGGCATACCGTCGCGACCTAGTTTCATGTCCGGGTCATCAGTATTTATCGTGTCCATGGAGGTAGTTGCGGTAGCGCCCGGTTGATTATCTGCATTAACATTCAACGAGTCTACGGATGGTAAGAAAATCAGTTGGCAACGGCGAGGGGGGGGGGGGGGGGAGCGAAACTAATTTCTTCAAGGTGACCGGCTAGTTTTTAGTTTCAAAAGGGACTTAACGAGATCGGATATTGGCTTTTCATTGAACATTCAAAGGGATCTGAATTGCGATTCAATCTGCAGCCGGAACTTTGACCGCTAACGAGTCAACGAACTTTTCTCTTGGTTAATGAAGAAAGTAAATTCTTACCGGAAGTTCGGGCGGTAAATGTGATGGCGGAGTCCCAGTCGTCCTTACTGGAAGGTTTCGAGGTATCCCCGTTCTCGAGCTCGTACAGTACGCCGTTCATGTAGTCTGTAACAAAGATATTCGTGGTTGCTGCGGTGAATTGAAATTGAGCAATTGTCAATATTATATCTCGCACGGCTGTGCGCGCTTACCTTGGGTAAACAATTTGGCCGAGCCGTTTTGCTGGAATTCGGGGAAGCTCACATGGTTCTGCTTTCCATCCTATTGAGAAAGAATAATAAAGCAGGTTTGTAGGTAGGTGCGCGCTGGAAACTCGGTAGCGAAAAAGCTCCAGAGGACCGAGTGGCTTTTATACCTTAAGCAGTTTTTTGCTGCGCTTGTGGCTGCGATGTTTGTGCTCTCCCATCATACGTCGGATGTTCATGTGCATTTTATAATTGACTTGTGTCGAGAGATCACGGTCGTTGACAGCGTGCCGGCTGTAGCTCAGGCGGCGATGCTGTAAAACGAATATTCCTCGTTGGCAGCATTTGACATTAATTATACGCATCTGGCTTAGAACTCGAGGCGCAGCAGCGCGACGCGGTGCGCGGCAACGTTCGCCAAGTGTCCGCAGTAAATCGAGAAACTTGTGCGGACGCGGCGAATACCAGAACGGGAATTGGTGTCAGCGAGAATTACCTACCCTCTTGTAAGGTTTGCAGAGTTCTTCAGCGAGCAAGTGATGTATCCTAGCGTCCGTCAGATCCTTCTTGGAAGGGTTGTACTCTAATTCCTGGAGATCGATATTCCAGCCTGACTCGAGCTGGCTGCAGCTGGGGCTGGGGGACAGAAAGAATGAGATTGCACTTTATGACGGCCATGCCACACGAAAATCGATAGTTCGCCCCAAGGAGTGCCGAGAGTTCAATCAAGATAGACCTATCTCTCGCGGCATTTCACCCCCCCCGGACCAGAGTCTCAAATTCGTGTCAAGGAAACGTGTGTGTGACGCGCTCTCGGCTCTCTAATATAAATAGGCCGCCTCTGAAAGGAACTCTCGCGGGGGCCACGTATTATCTGATGCGAGCCGAGAGGGCGCGAGCTTTGGAATCCTATCGAAAAATTGCATGAGCCAGTGATGAGATGACGCACCTGGCATTGAATTGTCCTGTATTACTGTAGTTCCGGAATATAGCGGACATGCTTTCAGTGCCGCTGATATTGCCAATAGTAGACGCGTTTCTTCGGATGTAATCGAGAGCGTCCTTCATCGTCAACTTCGAATAGGTCTCCAAGATCTTCGGCTCTGCTCCATACTGATTTCTCAGGAGATACGGCCGGATGAATTTATTATCGAATCGCTTGAATCTAAAAATAATAGCGATAACACAATTGTGTGTGTAAAAGCATTAATTCGTATGGTAGATTTTAATTCGGGGTGGTATCTTACTTGTCTCGGACGTGATAATTTCCATGCTTTCCCAGTATATCTTCTACTCCGGCCATCACGTGATCCATAATCTGCATCGGAGAAAATGAGTTTCTGCCATTACTGTTGGACTCTTTTAAGTCGGCTACTCTCAGGGGTGGTGTTGGGAACGCGACTCGAAATTAATGCAAGACTTTAACGCGGCGTGCCATTGATTTCAGGCTGGAGTAATAATTTATAAAAGGCGTGGCCTTGTAGCGAAAATCAATCTAATCGTTGTAACATACAGGTTGCCACTATTGATTTTGTCATATCGCGCTTTCTTTGTCCTCCTGGACGTTTGCTTTAACGATAGCCGGCAATCTGGCATGCGTATTTCGCCTCTGTATACGGGAGCATATGCCTAGTTAAGCTGGTACATATGTAGAGCCATAACTCGACAGCCACGCGAGCTCCGAAGCGGGGGGGAAAAATGTCCCGGGGTAAAGAGGGAGTGGGTTGCTTGCTAGCTGTGGTAAGGTACGAAACGTACTCTCTCATGAATCCTCTCGTTCATGGTGGGTTTCCGCCGCTCGGCCCTCTTCACATTGAGGATCCTCACGAGAGGCTTGATGGTGATACCCTGGAAGCAGATTTCCATAATAGGAAGATCGTCTTTTGCCAACATAATCTTTCGCCGGGCGCGTTTAGCTGGGGGGATTATCGCGCGCGTGGATCAAGGGAGAGGATCGAGCCGGTGACGCAAAGCGTGTATTCAAGTGGTACCATCAATATCGGCTTTCCAATCGATTGCACAACAAAGTTCGCGCCGTTTTAGTAACTAATGGTACTGCGAGCTCGTACTCTACGATAATTCGCAAACACTGCCGTGCCGCCGTGCCGGCAACCAGGCCGGCGATGAAAAGTGTTTCTACCACATTTTGCGTGCCGCGCAACGAACAATGTAACCGCAAACAGTGTATGTCAGCCGCATTGTCTCTGGGAACTCTTTTGTCTCACTTCGAAAGATACCTTGCAGCTGCGAAAATTGCAATTGTCCTAGACAGTGTCGGGTAGGCGCCGACCGAAATAATGCAGATATTTGATCTCTTGAATTGTTCTGGGGGCCGCGTTATCTCCTTCGTTTGCGATCGTCAGCCTCGCCCCGGCGTCATTCAGCTCTACCTTTATAACGCCACCTTATCAGGCCCGCGATGTTTACCTGTATAAAAACGGTGAAATATATAACAGCAATGGTCGTCGTGACGAACATCGGCTGAAGCGGCACGTGCTTCGGGTCGATCAGTAACACCAGGGCGAATGCCACCGCTCCTCGTAGACCGCCGTAAGACATCACAAATTTCTCGACCTTGTCCAGTTTGTGTAGTCGAAATTGGTTGGCCATCGCCGTCAGGACTATCACGCCTATAATTTTATGTTGACGTTCATTAGTGACACGCGCCTACCTCCCAGCAGACCTACCTATCTACGTTTCTTTGATGCTTCAGACCCGCGCAATTTAGCAGCGAGCTACATTATTCTTAAAAGGAGAAGCCGTAAGCACTTGACACTAAGCCTTGACGTAAACCCTCGTGTCTCGAACGACAGGATTATATTAATCCTCGGCTATCTCGTAACTTTAGTAGTAAGTATAGCAAGTTCTTATCCACTTTGTTAAAGGACGCTCTCAATCAATTACAATTCTTTTCTCTCTCGCGAAAAAGCACGGGGAGCGTATATCGGGCTTCAAGTACTTATGATAATATTTGCTCGGAGTACGTGCCGCACGATACATGCACAGGAGAATTGATATATGGGACAATGTCAGTGTATCGCGATAATACGTGCTGGCGTCAATGATACGCGATCACTTTGTTGCTTTGACTTAAGACTCTTATTTCTTGATACTATTAGCAACTTGAACTCGTTCTGTTCCAGCAGTTAACGTTCCAGGAGAGCCTTCAACAGCGAGCGTCTGGTCGCTTTGTATACCCTTATGTTTTCCAGACCGCAAGACCACCGCGGCTTTCTTTCTCGTTATGTTTCTTTACCGCCGAAAACCAGTCCATGCGCCTACTCACCAACGATCCGATAAATCGAGCAGAAGACTATTGTCATCACGACGAACCAAGTATTCCAGTTGTGAGTATTGTTGACAGTGGCCACACCGAGGAACATAAATATAATGGTTTCCGAACTGCTGGACAACATTTTCATGGTATACTTGACAGTGGTGTGTGACTTGTGCGATATATTAGCCTCGACGTAATTCTTCATGGTAATGCCACAGAAAGTGATCCTGCAATAAAGAGGTCACGGATAATGGGAAAAGGTGAAGTGGCCGGGCGAGCTTCGGAAACGGCTATCGATCAGCTTGCACTGTTTCGCACACGATGACTGAATTAACTCGAGATCTGGTCGGAATTGGATGCGAGAGACAGAGAGCAGGAGTGCGGGCGAAAGGGTTTCGTGCGGATTCGAGGGCCATTCACCGCGTCAATTCCGCATCTCGAAATTACCGATAAGCATGCGGCATTATTTGCACGATCGATCGTCCAGTACTTGGCTAACGCGAGCGGGAAGCCCCATTGCCATCGTGGACACCAGCCCGTTAATTTTTTCCCGTTCGAGCAGTGGAGCGCGGCTCGAGAACGTTCCGCTCGAGAATCGCATTGGAGGTTCGGTGCATCCTTTTTTATATTGCATCGAGTTATTAAAGCCTTACCGGTTAGTCGATAATTGGCTGAAGCTACCTACCAAGGATAGCGTTTTCTTTTATCGGGGAAATTTTATTCCGCCACCTGGCTTTGTCGGCTATGAACATTATGCACCGCAAGCCGCTACCACTGAATCGTCGGCAGGGTGCAAAATATTTTAAAGCCTTGCAGCAATCAACGCGAGATTCTCGATTAAATTATTGGTTAGTGGTCTATCGACCTGGTCAAATAAGGGTAGATCAATCATGCGGGTTTGTCTCATTCCTCTCTGTCTCAGGTTCAAGTACGCCTACCAGTATATGTATGCGCGGTTACAAACAGAGGGAGGCTGATCGAAGCACGTACGTAGGAGCCCTGCTGTTTATTAGCACGCGAACTTTCTTTTTTATTCCACTTACGCCAATATGCCGGACATGTGGAAAATCTCGGCGTTGAGGTAGGCTAGGTAAGCCATGACGAATATGAAAATGGGCTCGATCACACGGACCTGGTGGGTGAATCTCGTGACGAAACCGGTGGCGAAACCCCATATCACTCCTATTATCGTGCCACCGATTGCGACCACGAGAAACGAGGCTAGGCCCGACAAAACGTCCGTGTAAATGATTCTGGATGGGCCCATCTCGCTGTACGTTTCGAACATGTGGTATAGTACCTGCGGCATTGCAACAGATCCAAGATTTACTCAGGTGTCTCTCCATTAATTAGTTCAGGGAGGCTACGGCCAATAGACCGCCTAATAGACTAACAGTCATATCGGTCTTCATTTGATTATTTAGTCATCCTTCCGAGAAGATACATCCGATTGATCATCTTTGAAATGTACATCGCATAGGATTGATACTATTTTTAACCGACATCAAATCTCAAAATGGAAGGGGCAAAGGCACTCTGCGTTCGACCTCGTCATTTTCGCGTAGATATCGCTTCGACGCCAGGTGAAACATCGGATGCTAAAAAAGGTGGAATGACACTTACGACGGTGACAGCATCGTTTAGTAGACTCTCCCCAAATACAACGATGTACAGGATCTCATTAACGTGAATCTCCTCGAAGACAGCCAGTACGGCGACAGGATCGACCGCGCTGATTAGTGCGGAAAACAAGAACATGTCCAGGATCGGTGTGTCGCAACCAAATAGTCCGCTCGTTCCCAGCAACCATAGGGACGCACCTGGGAAAAGAGGATAGTATCTTTTAAACGACTCTGTATCAACTTCCGTTATATAAACTGTTTTCCGCGGAAAACCTTGGAAGTTATTATTTAGCTCCCATAAAGAAATTCGAGGCGTAATTAAGATTTTATCAGCAAGTACTTGCAAAGAGACACCCGTGGAAAGAATATTACTTTATCGGTGCGGTGATCGAGAACCCTGAATGTTGGGATTAAACAACAATTACCTCATTGAAAGCCGCAACATCGTTATCGGCCGTCGTCTTACTCTCGAGAGTCAGATCAATATCGTTGCAAATACGAGATAGCAATTCATACTGCGTATGCATCAGCTAACTGATCACCACGGAATTTGAGGTAATCAAACGGATACATTCCACTGATCGAGATTAAGACGAATCGATAACAATAACACAATTAGGTCAGAGCTTCCAAGAAAGTAAATAATCGGTAGCCCCGCGTCAACGAGAGTCTCGAGTCTTTAATTGTAAATAACGTCATTGGTGTGAGCGGTCTCGATCGGTGATTACACAACTCTTAAGTTATAGCAGTTTCGGCGAGGCGCGAAGGGAAGAGCGTGGGTGTTTTGACAGTTGCCACACGCGCGCCCTGCTACTCCTGGCTCCTCTCGACGCTTCCCACCGCGAGGAGTAGTTGCTTGCGCGCGTGCATTCGGCAGCACGCTCTATTTTTACACGCGTGTACTCGCGCGCCCGTACATTGGTAGCCCGACCGCTACGCTACGAGGAACGAATGAGTCCCGAGAAAAGAAAGCAAAGCAGAGGGAGCGCGAGAGAGAGAGGGAGCGCAAGAGAGAGAGAGAGAGAGAGAGAAAGACGCGCGCGTAAGTAAACGCGGGAGCACGTGGAAAGAAGTGGGAGAGCAGAGCACGCTAAAACGATCGAACGAGGAGAGACAGTCCTCGCTCGAAGTGGAGGTAGCGCAGGAAAAAGATAATTCAAAATACTCCAACGTTTCGAAAGAGAAAGGAGAGGGAGAGAAGCGTTGACGGCGTTAAGCGAGTACCAACCTATCGACATTGTATTAAATATAGTCCCAAGGACGGCGAAGAGAAGGATCGTCCCAAGATGATCGAAGAACAGTCGGTTCGGCATGAAGTAGCCAGCGTCCAGGATTATGGGTGGCAGCATGTACAGGAAGAACGTGTCGGGAGTCAGGGGTGACACGTGAACCCTACTCGCCTGGAACAGGACAACGCCAACCACGACCCCGACGACGATCAGTAGACAGGACTCCGGAAAGATCTTGCTCAATTTCGGCGCCATGTGGAAACCTGCGTACACGTTCAGGTAGATTTAAGTAGTATAGCCGAGCATTGGGCCGACATCGTGTCAACATCCGAGACGCGAGTGACAGTGGCTCACCAATTTTGGCTATGCTGGCAAAGAATATCCATATTCCGATGACGAAGGGTGTTTCGACACGGTGGAATTCAACAGAAATGATTTTGTACTCGGGTTTCGCGTTGGTGTGTTCGACAGCATGCTCCTCTGGTGCGTCCGCCGAACGGGACGTGATGTGAGAGTCGGCAGGGTGAGTTACTTCACCACTGGCTGCAGAGAGACTTCGGAGAGAAACATCGCCAGGTAGCGGTCGATCAACAGGGCCCATGGGTCCGAAACTCTTTCCTGGATAAGGCTCTCGTAGGTCAGTGGGGAAATCTCCATCCTCCACGATGGGTCCATGGATGGAGTAGTCCTCGATAGGCATAGGTCTCGCCGGCTGAAGGTGATCGGAAGCCGGCTCGTAAAAGCGTGCCAGGCCGGCCTGGCAGCATCCCGGAGCAAGAGCTACGGTGAGGAGAAGCGCGAGTATCATCATCGGGATGGTAGTACGTGGAAACATTGCACTGCGGCAAGTCGACGCCGGCGTCGATGCTGCTGACGGGGACGATCGTCGTCCGCGTTCGTCCACCGCTGGTGAGTCACTCGCTGTACCATGAGAGGAGAACTCCAACGACGAACAACGGCCCTTGGGGTTCACGGCACTCGTTGCTCCTGTTGTGGGGGGAATGCACCCTTCTCGTTCCTTTACCACACCCACTACTGCTTTAGGAGGCCGACGCCTGTATGACGACTATCTCTCGCTGCACGGTGATTACGGGGATTAGGAGACTAGAGGGGTACTAGCTGGCCGACCGAAGCGACTCAGGCCAGCTGTAGCGCTTTTCGGTTCGGTAGCAAATTCTTCATGGACATATTGTCGGGCATAGGTGAGTGACTCGTGTCATAGCTATAGCTGAGTCATATACTGAGTCATTTACTGATATTATATACTGAGAGACATGGAGCGCGCGTGCGCGCGCGCTACTGTTTCTACGAAACACGTGGAAGACAGGTGTTACGAATTAATTCCTCGTTGGCGTTTTACGCAATTGAGATTCTCCGGCCGCCTTTCGACGCGTGCGAGCCTTCCTATCTTCTTGTTGTCCCTCGCCGGGATTTGAAATTCCTGAGTTGATGTGCTTTTGATGCCGAGAGTCAAGGTACATACGCGACCCTGCTCCTTTTATTGCTTTACTGACAGGGCTCAGCACTTGCTCGATTTTACCCCCTTATCTTTCGCTACTTTTCCAACTGATTTCGCCTGATAACAGGCAAACAACTGCAATTGAGGAACAACAGTCCAGAACTCGATGATCAAGATGCGATGGATAATGTGATACGAAGCTGTCAATAATGGCCTTGTCGCCTGTCGCTAGATCTATCGAATGTATCTTCTATTTCGAATACTGTTGGTATATTCTCGGAAATATTGGTAATACTGGATTTATCTCTCTTGCGTTTCTCGATGATAGTTTCTCTTCAGGTACCGTCCAAGTTTTTCATATATCTGTATCCGTTTACCCCTACCACCAGCGAGATCCTCGATATTTTGAGATGCGCTCGTCGAAGCTGTTGGAAAAAGATGATTTATGAGTCAAATATACTTCCTTCTGAAAAGACTAGTAAGGTCGTGCCGAGAATGTTTGCATGCTCACCACACTGCCGACAAACAGTCGCGCGAATCCAGCCGGTTTATTGCACAGACACAGACGAAGGAATCCCGACACGCAGCTGCAACAGACAAGAATGCAATGAAGATGAGTAACCCATTCTATATCGGTATAATCCTGTCCAGCTTCCACGGTTATCTTGCAAGTTCCGTTTACATAGCGTTCGAGCAGATTAATACTACTTTATAATCAACGTGTCGGTCGTTCTTAACCACGGTGTTATCACTAGGATTACGAGTGTGCACTTGGAGGATTACCCAGAGAGAGAGAGAGAGAGAGAGAAACTGCTGATGCAGTTGAAGTGACCAAAACGGGCAGATCAGGGCTCAGTTCCAAAGTGATAAGGGTCTGTCGCTGTCTCTCCTTCTCCGCCTCCTTCCACCTCTCACTTGCTCCTTCTCTCTCGCACTCGCACGCACTCTCTCTCTCTCTTTCTCTCCCTCCCACTCACATCCAATTGGTATCGGCGATTCGTCGTCGAGTTCGGCTCCGATCGCAGTCGCGCAACATCGGTGTGTGGCGTCTTGATTTCTAGCCGGGCGAGCCTAAATGCGGTGACGGCGCGATAAACGATTCGTTCTGGAGCGTGCGATATTATGGCAGCAGAACGTACATGGCAGATAAGGGAGCGAGAGTACGTCGGCTATTTCGGCTGTAAATCTTGCGGTAGCACTTTCAGCATGCAGCCTCTCACAATCAGTGGAAATCACTGTCTGACGTTGAAAGGCAGAGAGCAAGCGGCGAGAGAAGAGAGAGAGAGTGTAGCACCGAGATGAGGCGAGGATTGTCGATCGGGAGGCAGCGATGACGAGCGCCTGGCACACCGGATAAGGGTCCGAGGAGGGCAGCAGAGCGGCGGCGTCGCTCTCTCAAATCCTCATGCTGGGCCGCGACAATGAGCGAGCTTCCTTGACGCGAACTCGCGACGATAGGGTGCGAGAAGCAATTGCAGCGAGGACGACGCAGGTAAGACGAGAGACGACTGGGCCCAGGGCATCGTGGAGACGGAGTAGCGGGCTCATGGAAATACCCTGTTCCCACCTTCGTCGGCGCGCCTCGATCGACCGTCACGGCAGCACTGCGCGAGTGTCGAGCGACCGGATACCCTTGCTAGTTGATAGCCGACGGCTGCCACGACGACGTCCCCGGCTATGTGAAACCAGAAGGCGTGCTGCGAGGTACACAACGCCGAGAGTACACAGTGCCAAGCGCCGTTGCCTTTGCCGCTGCCGCTGCCGCTAGTATGCACCCACCGGTTTATCCACTTCCGGGGAGAGAGAGCTTCGCGAGGAATGGAAGCGTGCGAAACTGGCTTGGCCACTGGCACTCGCCTTCGTCTGGCACACACCGATAGGTAATAGGTCCGATGCGCGAGGGCCGCCTCTCTTTTTAACTCGGATATATCACAGCGGCAGCGCTTCTTTCACTACCCTTCGCACTCTCCCAACTGCCCCTCGTTCTCTCCGTACTTCCCCGCACCTTGGCCGCCCGCCCGCCCTTTCCCTGCCAACCCCCAAACGGCCTATCTCATGTAGAAACTTCCAGCCAGCTGATCGTTGCCGAAACCCGCGCAGGCGTCGCGACGCCTCGATATAGCTCTGGCGTCGTCGTCGTCGTGGCCGGCGACGTCGGCATCGGCGCCGCCGTCGGGGCGACGCGCGCCGCGCGCGTCCACACGCGCCTTCCACCGCCCGCACGGGAACCGAGCAACACCAACACAGGGAGACACACGCGGTCAGAACCTCGGGAAAAACATGCCACTGATTTTTTTCCGATACGCGCTAGAGAGCCCGGGCCGGCTCCCGGTGCTGGTTACGCAAGCGATCGATCCGATCGGATCTGAAATTCTACGCATCGCATCGCCGGGAGAACCGCCCAACAGCGAGAGCCGTCCGTCCTACCCGAATCGCGCCGCGTCCTTGCTTCGTCGTTCTGTCTGCTTCTCTAGTTGTGTTCACCGATCAATTCAGAACGTCGCGTGGCGTCGCGCCGCGATTCCCTATATGCCACTGGTGCAGGCCACTCGCCCGCTCTTCCTTAATATCGTCGCTTAATTGCTCTTGATAGATTGATAAGTCGGCGAGAACCAGTTCGTAAGCGGACGGATTTCTGCCTCGGACGCAGCATGTGCGTATGCGTCGTCATACATTTATGAGTTCATCCCGCGAGTCAGTCATACTTGCTCGCTCCCTTCTTCTCTCTTTCTTTCTCCTTGTTGTCCTCCAGCTGCCATCCTAGTCTATTTACGTTCTCTTTGCGCGACAACGACGTCTCTTCTAGTCAGTATACACATATTCGTACGGATATGTGTAACATACGCGGGAATGCGGCTATCAACATATATCGGGTCACGGAATCTGGCCGACGGCGACCTTAAACCAGGCCGCCCTCCCGCTCGCTCGCTCGCTCGCTCGCTCGCTCGTCCGTCTGTCCGTCCGAACTCCGAGCGAGCGAGCGCGCACGTCGCCGGATCTTGGAGACACCTTTACCCTTGACCTTGTCAGTGGCGCGCCAGCTACCGAACCGAACTCCTCCCTGTATGTACCAACGAGCAAAGCAGGCGTCCTTCGAGCATATATCCTCTGGCGTCCATCCCCCCGGATCTCTGGCATCCAGCTTACCTACCCTTCTCCCCAGTCATTCTTTCCATACGTACGCAATCGTATACTTGTCCCCGGGATTATCGTCGACACTTCCTTATTCATAAACATTCTCTTTTATTACCCTGCCTTACTGATTAGTACCCGCCGGTCCCGCTGCGTTTCATGCCTGGTGGAGGGCTCGAGAATTAGCTCGTACAAATAAAGAGTAGGTAATTCAGAGTTATAAGAAGAAAGCGAGCCTTTCATTTGCCACTCATAAAGTGTGCACTTTGGAGCGCGGCTTTTGCCTCGGTCGCCGCGAGCGTCTAACTTATGCAAAGAGAGGCAGCGAGGAGGGGCGGAGGCCAGCGCGAGGGAGAGGGGAAGAAAGAAAGAGGATGGCGAGAGGGTCCAGATAAGAGCTTACTCTGGTTTCGTCTCGTTGCTTGCACTCGCTCTGTATGCTCTGCTGCGCTATGCTATGCTGCGTTATGCTCTGCTCGTACACATTATCAGGGATCGTGGAGGATTGCGTCTGGTTACGTCTACCCCTCGCGGGCGCGCATCTTATTTATAACGGTGAGAAGTAGGCGCGAGACCTAATTTTCTCCTCTCCTTTTCTCACCTTTACTCTCTCTCTTTCTCTGCCTCCCGCATTCTCCATCTTTTTTCATCAGACTGTGAAAGCATTGTACTATTGATGGCGGTGATTCCGGTGTTATATGGGCTCGCGCTGGCAGAGAGGAAATCGTTGTTGCGATTCTGAAGGCGCTCCTTACGACCATAAATAATGCTGTTCTGGGCAGTGGCGGCTGCGGCGCCGGGCTCGGCGGCATGGGTTAAGGAAAACGTAACGTCCACTGAAATATGCGCTTTTTCCGCAAAAGCCTGCGACTCATGCCCCTGAAAGGGGCCGTAATAATCGCTGGCCGCTATTTGCTCCAGACGCGTAATCCGCATTACGCGCGCTATGCTGCGCTACATTGCCTGCCCTCTCCTCCACCCCATTCTCCTCTCCTCGTCACGCTCTCGCTCGCTGAGAGCCTCCGAAGGAGGTTATCGGTCTTGGAAAAGTGTGTTTGGTGTCCATCGCAAGGCACGGCCACTCTCTAGCCCGAACGGACGCATGTGGCTTTCTCGCCTATTTGCCCACGATAATGCAAGATAAAAATGATAAGAAACGATCTATTCGCCCTTGTAGTTTTTTTTTGTACGAGGCAAACGCACATAAAATGACGGAGCGCACCGCACGACTTGATTTACTGCCTCATTATCGCACGATTCACTGACAAATCGGAGTATGAGACGATAAAAGTAGTGAGCAAATGGCTTCTGCGTGGGGTTCGAGAAATTACTCTTCACGATCTTGACTTTTTCTCACTCTCTTCCTCTGATTCTTCCTCACTTATACTTTTGCGCGGGGTTTCTTTCTTCTGGTTGAGTGCTCTTTTCTTCACAACTCTGTTCTACATCTACATATACATGCACATACACGAGTACACGGTATCGACTTCCTGGCACCACGGGCGCCACGTGTAGCCTTGGATAGCTGCGTGCGTTTTTCGACTTTGTACAGTAAATTGGCAGGAATTACCATTGCATTACCCCTACTGCTTGGTAATCGAAGATTGGTGTCATTGCGGGCTACTATAAACCGAGGATTCGCTTATACACGTGCATAAATAGTCGGTCTCGGCAAAAATGCAACTGGCGTTTCGTAATCATCTGTTTTTAATGAAAGCTTCATTACGTGCTCGCGAGCTGCCTGTCTCGACAAACTGCGAGTCTCGGTGGGCGCGGCGAGGTGGGGCGCGGCGAATAGAGCGGGCGGGGTGGGAGTTGTGTGCGGGGAACACAACACGACGACGGTCGACTTGTCCTCATTCCGTGGGCCAGGGTCCTGTAGGTTTAGACATTAATTTTCCCTGATGGACAAGTGCCGGCTAATGGTACTTTAATGACCAAGGACTCCATTGAACTTCACTCATTGGTCACGTGTCGGACCGGCAGACTACCATCTCAAATCAAGATCCAGCGGTTTGCCACCCTGCCTGCCCGACTCTGACGTGGATTCAGCAGGCGAGGACAGAACAGGCGAAGCAGGCAGACTGGCTTAAGGAATGCCTCGTTGCAGATTGTCGCCTGGAATCCGACGAATTCCTTAGCAATACGCTGATTTACTTAAGTCCACAGTGGCGGCACGTTCTGTATTCGGATGCGTGACCGTATTTCGAAATTCCGTACTCGGAACGTGCGCCTCTCCCATGAACGGCAATCGCTATCGACGATACGGCAGACCACGCTCGCAGCATTTACGCGCCGGAAAGAGTATGAAAGTCACTTTATGCCCGGAAAATGTAATGTCGCCGGTGATAAAAAAAAAGAAACACGGGGAAGAAGTTTTCCTCAAGTTTTTCCAGTTGGCGCGAAGGTGCGCCGCTCACTTTGATAGTCGCCGTTAATCAAGCCGTAAATGTTGCAGAGCGAAGGCCGCTTCTTTCTTCGGTCGCTTTATCATAGGCGCGAGGTGCTCTTATTTTGTTGTTCAAAGGACCCCCTTCTCACAGAACTTGCTTCTTTAATACTCAATGTAACGCGACCTTTCGCATCCTCCGTCTGGTTTCTTTGATCAAGAACGAAGGCGGTGCTGGCCCGCGCGCCCGCGCCCGCGCGCGCGTGCTCCAAGGAAATAAGACTGATAGTCCTAACAAAAAAGATCTCAAAGCTGTCGGGCGGAAAATTCAAGGGGTATAAACATCCCACCAAATTCCTGCTACCTTGAATATCAGAGGTGCGCGCTTACCGCCACCTTTTCTTTCCCTTTCTCACACTCCCACTCTTTAGCGCTAATCGACAGATGCATCAGCGATAGAAAATTAAGGCTAAAACCTACGTTTTCGAGAGCAGTCGATCTCTAGGTCATATTGAACTCGCTGACGGAATCACTAAGAGCAGCCCTTTCATTGATATTCCACTCGAAATGCGAGCGGCTTATAAATCATGCTACGTTACGAAAGACGCCAAAGGCGGGGCCATTAATCCTGTTCTTCCCTTCGATTCAGGGTTTCATCGAACATCACTAGTGACTGATATCGATCTGCAAGACGCACTGAAGAATAACATTAAGCCGAGTTAACGGCCTTCAACCGCGGCGGTGGATGAGGCACCGAGCGCTAATGGCCCATGTGGTCTGCGGAAACAATCACATTTTCAAGATCTTAATACAGACACGTCATCTCTGTCTCCGGAGCGCATTCGCTCTCCCTACGGGGTCGAGAGCAATACGAGAGACGTGTGTACGTAAAGGGGAGTGAACACCGAGGACAGACATCGAATGAGCAGGGGAAATAGCATGAGGGAGATGCAGCCTGGAAGTAACTGAGAGAGACGACCGAGGCTGCACGAGTTTTCGCATTGCGCGTAAATTGCAGCCGACATCGATGCGTTCGGAGTTTCCCACTGCAATGGACAATACCGCCGCCGACGGCTTAAACAATCGCATCGCCGAGCCGCCAACAAATAAAAATCCTCGATCCGCCTCGGCGTTAATTCAGGCATTACTTTCAATTTCCAGGCGCGCTGAAAATCGAAGGCGATTGTGTCTAAAGCTATTGAATTCCTAGCACGTACGTACTATCGACGTAGGGATGTATATATCTATAGAAAGGGAGAAAGGGAGAAAGGGAGCGAGCGAGCGAGCGAGCCAGAGAGAGAGAGAGAGAGAGCGAGAATGGAATAGGTGCGGGGGTGAAAGGAAGTTCTTATATTTATGCTTCACCGTGTATAGTGTCCCTTGATGCATCAGGCATGAGGGCGAGTCGTCCCTGTAAACACAATATAGAGTAAAAGCGAGCGCACGTTTTATTAAAATCCATCAGCGATGAAATAGGTGAGCAGCAGACGACGTGCCGGGTGTTTTTAACTAGGCAGCCCGCTTGTACGTACACCCTGATACACTCCGCGAGGGCTCTGTATTTCGGGGCTACTGAATAAATACAAGCCTATTTCGTTGGAATAGTAAGACCGGGACGATTTCAGATTAGCCGGCGCTTTACCTTAAACAGTCGCATTTTCGAGACCTCAAACAAAGCTGGCGCCATCCCCTCGTTATCTCTTTCACCCCTTGGCGTTTAGATGGCAACTGAAAGAGAGGGAAAGCGGCGTGCACGGTACACAGAGGGTTGAACAAGCAGAGGGAAACGAGAATGGCCGAGGGAAAGAGTTCAGCTGCGACGAGCACTGGCTATAGGATTCCTAATTCGACTTACGCATGACAGCACGACTATTATTCAAAATAACAGGAAAAGAGAGAGATACCCTCGAGAAATAGTACCGTGACATATTACGATTGGTTACATACTCCAACTCCTTTTTGATTCTTGTGGTCTTCTACCTTCTTGCCCGTTATTTCTCCTTTTTTCGGCCGGGCATCTCCCATTTCTTTCGTCAAAGTGTCCGTATCGTTCATTCGGACGAGTCGAAGCCCACCGGGCCAGATAAAGAGGAACAATGTCAAAGCGAGAGATCGCCGGAGACCAGCAAAGGGGATGGCGAAGATAAAAGTACTTGGCGAAACTTTTACGTCCTTCTTCTAGGCTCTGTTGGAAAAACGTAAGTTCGACTTGGTTGAAGTGAACTTCGAGGAGCGGAGGCTCCTTTTAACCGTGCTCAAGGACGAGTTCAGTTAAGAGTACACTTTACGCAAATAATTATCAGTCCTTCTCTTGCCTCGCTCGTGGATACTCGTAAGTGTCTGCAGAGCAGCGTAGAAGAAACAGGAGACCGAGAGAGGCAAGAAGACGGGGCCGTATTCGTCCCATCCTATGTCCATTGTCGAAGGTTCCTTTGTCCAAGAGTTAATTATTGGCGGAGTACTGGTTGAAAATCGAGTCGCCGTCAAAGAGTTAAAAGAAGCGTGGTAATCCATTGTCTGATTTTACCGCGTACGGACGTGTTCTTTTTGTCTTGGGCGGTAAGGAGGACGACAAACAAATATTAGCGCGAGAAGATACCAAGGGTTATTTCTTCCCTTACAAGGATGAGAGAGGATTGTTCTGGATCTAGTGCGCGTTGGACTCGCTGGAACTCTGGGCTCCTTGAACGATGTCGTAACGCAGCGTCTCCGGCGTAGAGGCCAGACGCGCTGGAGACCTCGGGGTCGTAGAGAAGTGCGATCGCGAAGAATTTTGCGATAGGCGGTGGTCGAGGAGGGGAAAAGGGTGAGCGAAGTGGTCGGCGACGCCAGAGCGTCGCTCGGTGTGGGCGACGCCACGGTGGTGAAAAGGAGACTGGAAGATCGGGGAGGAAGGACGTGCGAGAAGGACGTCCGATGCGTGGAAGGTCGCGTGACACACGTACATAGACAGGAGGGGTTGTTAGCTTTCGTTGGGTGAATAGGGGCGCGCGAAACACGGACGAGGGACATGGATATATCGGGGAGGGTTCGATATGAGTGTGTGTAGAGGCACGGGGTTGCCTGGAATCCATCGATGGGCCAGATTTCACTCGTACACGCGCGACTAGTTTCTCCGCGCTATTGATATCAGCCTGAAACCGGGGGACCGCAAGAATCCATGTGCATACATACATATGTATAGATACGCCCTGCTGCATGAATGGGCGGTAGAAAAAAATTTGACGAGCGGCGAACGGGCTCGAAAAAAGCAGAGATACATACACCCCCAAGCACACCGGGGAAACTTTACCGCCACTGCCTGCTGTTGCTACTGCTACTGCTGCTACTACTGCCGCTGCTTGCCGGGAGGTTTTAAATCCCGTGCGAAATCACCTACCCCTTCAACGAGGGCAAATACCAGCGGAGTAGTGACTTCCTTTCGTCGCGCCGAGTGTACCTAAGCGGAACCCAGCCATTTTTCTCAGCCCCATTACTCTTGCATGTAAGGAGTCACGCGCTCCGAGCATTACTTTCGATCCCGATCGAGATATTCGCGTGGCGTGGAGGCCGAACGCGCCAGAGAATTAGCCGGTGACATTGTGGTTTCAATTAAAATTCATTCCGTTCCTCTCGTTTAATTCGCACAACCCAAGCACACTGTGGATTCCAAAAACCTCCCTTGCGCGCCCACCAACCCGCACCCGCACTCGGTCCCCGCGACGGGTGGGGCGGGGGGAGGGAGGGAGGGGGGTCGAAATTCGCCGGGCTGAATTCCCAACAGTTCTTGTGCAATTTCGGCCGGCTGTCTGTCGGTTTGCAATCGCGATCATTCCGGGTGTACGATGTCAGGATAGGAGCGTTGGTTCTGCCATATCTCGCAAATCGCAAGGAAGCGTATCAGGGACACGCGTGGGAGATAGAGCAGGCAATGTGAGGGGGGGGCGGGGGGGTGGGGGTGTAGGGGTGTCTAGAGAGATATTCAGTGCGAACACCGGCTAAGTTTGCGAGAATGAGAGAGGAAGGATGCATCGACATGGCAAGAGGAAGGAAGTACGGTATATAGGAGTTTTGCGTAGCACGTAGCCGTGGGATTGGGGCAGAGGAGGTTGAGGAGGTGGGGGAGGATAACGGGGGGGTGAGGAGGGTGGCAGTGGTGGTAGTGCGTTCGTGCTTCGCGAATACACAGGGGGATGAGTGAAGATCGTTGGAGAGAGCGGAGGACGAGGACAGTTGACTAGAAGACTAGAGGGGTTGTGGGCAAGCCTCGGACTGGGGTGGATGAGGAGGGAGGAGGTGGCCGGCGGAGGTGGAGGGTTGGCCTATCGGCTCGGGGTTGCTCGGAATCTATCGGTGGGCCAGATTTCACTGACACAGTCTCCGTGGCTCCGGCACAGGCAGAGCTTCGGCCCCGAGGAACTGTGGGGTGGTCGCGGAAGGTCCGCTCATCCGGTGGTGGTCCGCTCGTACGAGAGAGCACCAGGAGGCAGGGAAGCAAGCAAGCAAGCAAGCCGAGCGGAGCCACGCCGAGCAGGCGCAAGCGTGCTCTCTGGATCGCGCTCGCGCATTCGCGCCGCTGCTCGACTCGTCGTTTTGTGAGGAAATTGATTCTGCGCGCAACGAGGGGAGCGCGCGCGAGAGAGCGAGAACGAGAGGGGGAGAGAGAGCGAGGGAGCGCGTGGCGGAGAGGGTGAAGGAGGGGGGCGGTGCGCGCGAGGGTGCACCCGCGGCAGAGCCGGGATCCGCTTCCACCGCAGAGCGCGCACACACCACCGGAGAGAACGAGCGTCGAGTCGAGCTTGGCCGAGGCTCCCTCCGTCTCGTGTGTCCAAGGTCCGTCGGGGCTACGACGGCGACGACGAGTACAGCGTTGCTATTATGTAAGGGGATGTTGCCACACTACCAGCGCGTACACGGCTAACCCGGACGCTCGGCACGAGGAGGAGCACACAGCCCCGCTGCACTCGCTCCTTCGACATGCGAAAACGAGACGCGCCACTCGGCTCACGACACCACGTATCACAGGCGAACGACTCCTCGACCGACCATCATCATCACTAGGACGTCCGTGTGCCTTGCACCGCCGGTGAGAGGAGCCCCGATGGAACTGCAAATAATCCTGCTGGTGCACATCGTGGGTGAGTCCGATATCGCGGCTGCACAGCCTCGCCGTCGTTGTCCGCCGATTCTCCGCTACCCGCTGCATACCACGCTTTCGCATTTGGCAGTAGTACGTACCGTCTACTACATGCTTTCTTCTCTCTAGCCTTGCCCGCTCGCACGTTGACGAGCCGTCGCTAGTCCGCGTCTGACTCTCGCTTGACCCATGCTACTTACTCCTCTTCAACCGTGCAAATCTTATGTACAATATATATTTACAATCGTGCCCCTTCACGGAACTTGAACGTTGGCCCTCGGTATATATTGTGACCCCCTCGAGAGTCGCTAAAGTTTCTTGCACCGGCTGCACCTGGCTCTTCTTAGCCCTGGAAGATGCATGATCCCACCGGTCGAACACGCACCACGAGTTTCCCAAGTACTGCCGGCGCCCGCTAACTAATCCTATGCTGTTTCTTCCCCTCGTCTTACCCGGCTATCGCGCCTTTGAAATCACCTTAAGCAGAGGGTAATTGCGATGACGGATTAATTGTTTATTGCGTGTCACACGCACCGATTCTTAAGTGCTCGCTTTCACTCGGCCGCTTGCCGGATTGACCAGAGCAAACGGCCAGTTTGCATGAAATCACGGGAATCGCGTCAGTGCAGGGGATTGGTGATGATGGGGTATGCGACCGCAGGTTCCGGCGTAACTCGTGTCAGGATATTCGCCTGAACTTGTAGAGCGTGTACACGTTACCGCTGGTAACCGTTGCGATATGATCGCCCAGATAGCGTCTAATCGAACGCCCGATACAACTACACCCGTTTTCTCCCTCTCTCAACCTTCCACGCATCCTCTCACGCTCGCTCTTCGCTTAAACAAACAAAGATTATGATCCTCCGGAAGAGAACGGGGCCGGCAATTCTCCTGGGGGTGAGTGTAAGTTACGCGCGGCTGATTGCACGTTCTTGCACGTCCGGTGGGCGGCCGTCGAAAACCTGATAGGAATTGATGAGACCGGCTTAAAATTAGCCGTTTCTCTTATCAGCGATCAACTCGGTTGCGAAGTACCGCTCAACAATAGCTCATTGTACCGACTTCCTAGCTGGATCAGTTGGCGAAGGAAGAGACACAGAGAGAGAAAAGGGGGGGGGGGGGGCTGCGAGGACGACTGTGCTCGCTGTGGTAATAAGCCGGCAATGAAACATTGCTGACAATTGAGATTGGTATCGGGCAAACAACCCTTAATATCGCACCCGGGTACAAGAGCTTGTTGGTATTATCAGTGCCGATACGACCGGTATAAATTTCACTTCGGAAAAGTTAATCAGAGTGACGCATCGACTCTTTTCACGCGACTGGGTCCGCGGCAACTGCCGATTCAATTATTCCCAATGCCGGCCGATATTATTTATAGTAGGGAACGGACACGCCGAGATGAAGAGCGCAATTTTCATGGGTCTGCGAGTGCACGGCGAGAGGCCGAGCGCATATTCCACGGACAAGCAAACGCTTCTCGCGAAAATGAGATCAATTAGTCGGAAGGAACTCTCACAGTGACACGAGAGAAGGAGCGAGGAGCGAGAGAAAGAGAGAGAGGGAAGGAAAAAGCGAAGAACAGGGTGGTGCAGTAAGGAGACGGAGGAAGGAGTGAGGTAGATTTGTCGAGATGGATCGCGAGATGTGATCTGCGGGATTCTTATCTTGCTGGAGCGTTGAACCCACAAGGGTGGCTAGACAGGACGACGGGGTTGTCGGCGTAGTGGGTGAACGCGGCAGGCAGGCAGGCAGGCAGGCAATGCAAGGCAAGGCTGGCAAGCAGGCTAGCAGCCAGGCAAGACAGCCAGTCAGTCGGTCATTGCACGGCTCCTCGTAAACGGCCAGGCGTTTTCATAATGGTAATTTAATGAATTTGTCGAATAATTGTGTCAATGGATAATCGCGTTACTACTGCTCGAATGGTCATGATTCCGCGGCGGTTTTCGCTCTACTTCTCGCGGTACAACAAATCCTGGGGGCCTGGCCCGGCTCGGCTCGGCCCGGCTCGGTCTGGCCTGGACTAGCCTGGCCTGGACGAGCCGCAGCTACCCACTTCCATCGACACTTTATTGAATTTCGGCCCCGCGCTACGGAGCAGGAGAGCAGGCGGAAATTTAACGCGGAAAAACTGTATCGGCTATAATCGAATATATCCTCGTTTCGCGCGACTCTCCGCGATGTAATAGAATCAGCTTATCTTTTCCCGTCGGAGATTCTTTTTAGCAGTGTAACCTACAGCATACGGCCGCCTACCTCCGCTCGGCCCCGTTATGAAATACGATCGTACAACATTGAACTGTCGATTCCATTGTAGCGATTCCAACGATGGGAACGCGCGACGATGCTGCTCGGCTCCTTTTTTGCTCCACGCGCGCGTCCCCGATTGTTTTTTCTATTTGTGGGAGAAGTGTCAGCGGGTGCGCACCCGCGACACATGGCCCCTTACACACCACGCAATTCCGATGAAAAATGCAAGCCTCAACAACTGTAGATAGCGTGTTGGGGCGCTGCGAATTGCTGAAACAGTCCGGGCGGCAGCCGCCGACTCTGCTATAACCGCAAATACTTTAAAAGTTCGTCGCGCACATCACATCAGGTACCCGTTCTCGTCCCTATGTCAGCCACCTCTTTCTCTTCCAGTTCCTTTCTCTCCTTCGACTTCTCATCTTTTTACTTTTCCCTTTTTATCTCTTCCTCCCTCTGCCGCGTAAGCGCGAAAATAAAACGAGGGGCCTACGATTGTCATTTTCCATAGAGTCCCGTGTGACGCCGGGCGATGCCAGTCCCCATGAATAGGCCGGCACTTTAAATGCGAATCGCCCTTTTATACGGATACGAAGTAATTCTCCCGAGCAAGCGACCCGATTTATTCAGAAGCTCGTCCCGCTTCTTACGCAAGAGCGATTCTTCGTCCAGCTCGCGGTTACCCTGGTGGCTGAGAGAATTTTGTCGACGCCTACCGACAATGCATATATCCAAAGAATCCCGGCGTCGCATTCACCAGCAGCAGTACTAGCAACAACAAGTGCTCGGGGAAGTGCAAGCCACGGGCACGCTTCTGCTTTAATTACAGTTCGCTTGCAACGCGGATAGCTTTGTTGGCCATGTCACGCTGAGATCTCGCAGAGATTTCGAGTTTCCGAACGTTAACCGAACCACCGCACCCGCGTCGTGGTGGCCCGTCGAACGTACCTTCCTACGAACCCGGTAATTTCCTCCTCCTCCTCCGGAGAGAGAGAGAGAGAGAGAGAGAGAGAGAGAGAGAGAGAGAGAGAGAGAGAGAGAGAGAGAGAGAGGGAGAGGGAGAGGGAGAGGGAGAGAGAGAGAGAGAAAGAGATAGAGGGATAGACAGGGTGAGAGAGAGAGAGAGAAAGAGATAGAGGGATAGACAGGGTGAGAGAGCGTTCTCTTAACTTGGATGGTGTTTGCTAATTTACGATAGTACTCTACCCATCCAACAAAAGTCACGTGGCCCCCCTTTCCCTTTAATGGTTCGATCCTATCACGAGCATCACTTTTACAGGATCCTCATTCCCTCTTTAATTGCCGGTCGAAGACCGAGGGCTTCAGGGCCTGTCTTCCCTCTCGACCTCTTGGTGGCCCCCTCTCGAGCATAATGAATCTCGAAAATTCCTCGACTCCATTGGCAATCAAATTACTGCCGGCCGTGGCAGAGGCAGATGGAAAATTCGGTCGGAAGGCAGGTTGGCTGGTTGGCAGGCAGGCAGACTGGTTGCATTGAAATTGTTAAGGAAATTCAGCAATCCTGAATTGGGGAAGAGGGATGACGCTTTTCCCACGTTTCCTGACAGTGTGCCAGTAACTTTAACAGACATTTCCGGCAGAATAAAGAAACCTGCCGGCGAATTTAAATCTACACCGTCTTACTATCTGTGTCTGACGTACCTAACTACTCTCTGTCGCTTGCGCCAAACTTCCAATACCAGGGGCAAATTAAATCTTAATAACCTTATTTCCAGCGGTATTCGTATAGTAAGAGGAGTAAAGCTCGAGACTTCCTTAGTGTCAGCTCCTTTTTTAATTAAGAGCCCAAGCGAGTGGTCGGGTGAGCCAGTTCCAATTCAAGCGGAACTCAATATGATCGGCGGGATAAAAGTGGAATAAGCAGTGTCTCTGTCTGTTGTAGGAATTTGCTCCGGTTTGCGTGAAGTGCGCATCAAGATACCAACAGCCGTGAAGAAGGGTGATTCGGCGAAGCTGAATTGTTTGTATGACACCGAGGGGGATCCGTTATACACCGTCAAGTGGTACAAAGGGGGTCAAGAGTTTTATCGCTACGCCCCGAACGAGACCCCGATCGTCAAGACTTTCGCCATCGGGAACTTGACAGTGAAGGTGAGTCCGAACCTCTTTCTTTCTTAGCCTTGTACTCACCCGTTCTGCATCCCTCTTCTTCTTCTTCTTCCTCTTCATAGCCGACCGGCTGGCCCTCTTACTCTTTTTTCCGCCCCTCCTTTCCTTGTCTTACCCCCTCGACACCCCTGGGTAAGCGGGATCCCACGGGCTTTCGCGGAATCTCGAGCAGCTCTCCTGCCGGGCAAAAGAAAAAAACGACGCTCCCCGGGAGAGAAAGAGGAACGTCGCGGATTTATTGCAGTCGAGAAGTTAGATGGAACAATAACCGAACGTTGTAAAATATGGCAGCGAGATATCGCCGGGGCTTGACGAACTTCTCGAATTCGCAGAGAACGCTTCGTTCTCACCCTCCAGGCCGACGGCACCCTAAAAGCCGCCGTGAATCTTGGCCGTGGGGAGCTGTTAAGAGAGAGGAACAATTGTCGTTTCTTCTGTAATTGTTCGAGGGACTTTTCCCAGGCGTTAGCCACCTCTATAGCTAATATCCAATGAGATCGATATTGGCTATATCGTTGAATTATGGGGGTTCCGCGATCCCCGGGAGTATACCATTTTCTCTGCGATTACTCTCTCCGAGGCTAGTTAGGAGGGGAAAAAAGGTAAAGCATCACTCGCCACCAGACCCTCGGAAAACGTTTACACCGTCTCATTTGCGTGAGATTTAAGTTGCCGAACTTATTTCCCCGTCCACTCAGCCGATGCGGAAGTTGCGACTGGGCTGCTCTCGGAGCGTTCGGGTCTGCAAAATCAACTCTCAATAAGCCGGCTTAAACGTGCAAACACAGCCGAAAGTATTCAGCCGTGATATTCTTTAAGGCCGAGAGGAAGCATTTCCAAGTCCCTCATCCTCCTAAAGTCCCCCGCACTACTAAGTCGGATGGGCGTAGTTTCGACTTTACAAATTAAGGAACCCAAGGCAGGCATTCAATTAAATATCTTTCGCGCATAAGTATGATAATCTCCGGACGATCTAATATCGCTGGAAGTACGAGCGCCGCTGCTTTCAATGTTCCGCTGGAATCTCATCAACTGCCTGGCGTGCTCTGGAATAATGGAAATGCATTTTTTTCTCACAATAGGGGTTTTGGCTATAGCATATTGTCGTTTCACCACTCCCGTTCCGAACACATTCGCGATCCGTATGCGCTATGCACATGTATGTGCGACGCCAAGCAGACCTGTGAGCGCCGGAGAGTTGATCTTTGCGGAGTGACTCGCGCGGCGCGATGAAAGAAACGTAAAAGAGTCGTTTAGCGAGGACTTAATGATGCCTGCTTGTGTTGCAGAAAAGCGAGAGCAATGCGACGCGGGTTGCGTTGACGAATTTGGAATTGGACGCTGCTGGCGAGTATAGCTGCGAAGTATCAGCGGACGCGCCTTCCTTCCACACGGAGATAGGATCCGCCACCATGAACGTCGTCGGTAAGCGAGGAGAGAATATGTATAGTAAATGTTTACTAACTTGCATGCGAAAACTTTACGCCACGTCGTATAAATGTGTAACAAAACGTGATGCGAGCGGGGTGCTGATTCTGCGCGCACCTAGCTTGAATTTACGTGCTGCCGTGAAGCTGCGAATTAACAGTCGAGCGGTAGCCTAGCCTGGCCTCGGGTTTCAAACCTTCATATTCGAAAGGGGAGCCGAACGAGCTGCAATGAAACGAAACGGAATAGAATGAGTAAGAGCAGCCGAGTGAGAGAAAGAGAAAGAGAAAGAGAATGAGAAAGAGTACGCCGTCGTAGCGTCAGTAGAAAAGCGCGATCGCGCTTCCTCCCGATTCCCGGGGCTGAAAAGAACGGCGCGCTGCCGGCACTACAGAGAACGGCCATTTCCTGTTATTGACACATCCCCAAGTTGTCGATACCCAATTTTCAGTTTCCCTTTGTGCCCCGTTTACTCGAAACGCTAGTTACTACGAACGACTTTTTCCTGCGCGACACCCGCCCGTCCACCCGTCCACCCGCCACCGCCACCGCCGCCGTCGCCGCCGCCGTCGCTATGAGTATGTACACGTCGTGCGACGTGCAATCGCCGCAAGGAGGAATATTGAAGCGATGCCGGTGGCGGTGACTGTGGTGGTGGCGATGGCATTGGCGGGATGCCCTTTCACGGGGACGCCTTGCCTCGCGTAATCAAAATCGCTGGTTTTGTGAAGCGCTCAAAAAGATCGGCACAATGCTATCGTTTGTGAATGCTTTATTCCGGCGTGCCTATCAAGATGCGAGTGCGCTTGCGAGCGGGTGAGCGAAGTGCCAGGCATAAGGGAGGAATTTTTCATCACTCGCATCGCGGGATACATCTGTACCGCGTGTCTACCATAGGCACGCCTTGCCTTCCGCAGCTCTCTCTTCGTCTTTCCGACGCTCTCTCTTTCTCTCTCTTTCCCTCTCTTTCACTCTTCCTCTGAGTGCGCGTAAATCGCGGAATCTCGAAAAGTTGCCATCGCGATGCACGACCGGGCCAGACGCAGGTCAAAGCGACATTTCGATCATGCTTTGCATACTCCCGCAGATGTATCTCTACGTGCCCATGTCTCTTGCTCCACAGAATTACCTTCTCAAGGGCCGTCGATACAGGGGCTAAGCAGGAAATACCGGATTGACGATATGCTGCGTTTGAACTGCACATCCGGAAGGAGCAAACCAGCAGCCAATCTCACCTGGTACATCAACGATAGACAAGTACGGGCTAGTATACATTCTTCTATATATAGACGGGTGTAAGAATGGCGAGAAATATTCCATATCTCTGTGAGTGAAAAGTCAAAACGATATCAAAGTGAGATCTGTAGAAGCACATCTTTCGTTCTCCCACTAATGATATACGCGTGTCGGAAATACTGCGGTGCGAGGCTCGGTCGAGCATGACGCCTCCTTTGTCGAGCGAAGAATTAATTCCGCGAATTAATTAGCGTCGCTTAAGACGGGCGCGGTATTCCGAAGCTTAAAACAGAGGGAGCGAATTTTAGGGGCACTTTTGCATAATCGGTGGGGTGTGCGGGGAGACTCGGGACACCGTGAGTCGAAGTACCTTCGCTGTTTTTTAATCTCTCCTCTTTCCTCTTCAGCCACTCAAGCCACACGTTCGCACATACAGTCCCCTCGACACCAACGAGTCGGAGTGGCAAGTCTCTCAGATCGGCCTTCAATTCCTCGTCACCCACGACCACTTCACTGCTGGCAAGTTGAAAATACGCTGCAGCGCCTCGATATACGAGATATATTGGCAGAGCACGGAAGTCAGCGCCGAGGAGGATCGACCAAAGGTGATTAATTACGAACCAGCCGCGACGATCGTCGGCATCAACTACCTTCAGCCACCGCCGAATTTTCAAACTGGCCAGAAGAAACCCGATGGTCACATCGGCGTTAAAGGTATCTATGCACATTCTACTCTACTCTTTTTGTTGTCGCTAGGCCCTCTCACAATCTCCCAGTAACATGCAAATTCTTGGCTGATTTTACAACACAAATTCGTCAATTGTCCCTCGCGCTGCCGTGGTCCAGCACATTGGCTCGTTGTGCATAGTCGCTCGCTCGTGGAAAAAAGGTCCGTTGCCTCCAGAAATCGGAGTTATTTAAACGTCGGCGAATTTTTGCGTCGAACAAGCCCGATTACGGGCGATTTACATTGCCGGACTATTGTCGGCGCGCTGGCCTTTGCAAGTCTGGTATAATCCGTTCGGCCAATTCATTGAGGGGCTGAGGGGGTGAGGCCGAACGTTAAATATCTCGATGGCCCGTCCAATAATCCAGCCCCACACTGGATAATTTCGCGGCTGCGGCAAGGATCATTCGAAACGCGTTCCAGGATTATTTGTCACGGATTCGGATTATTTGCCGCCGTAAATGAGCTCTTTTGCTCGGCCGGCCGCACTCTCGCCCGCTGCCGCCGCCGCCGCCGCCGCCACCGCCGCTACCTCCGCCGCCCCTTTCCCGAAATTGTTGCTCGCCGGGGGGAAAAAACGAGCAACACGCGCACCTATATACAGCATGCGCCAGCCGTTCTTCCTGATTTACGCGGGGAATTCATTGAAATCGCATCAGCGAGACGGAAGACACGCACCAGCGTCCGCGAAATCGACGAGTGCCGATCTCGCAGCGCATGGAAAAACAGAGAGAAAGCGAAGCAAACTTCGTTACGTTGTTGGAGTTATCGGGCAGCGGCGCGAGCGGGCTCGCGGTAATTGAGCCCGATATTTCGAGCACTAATACTCGTTTCGCCTTGACACTCAACCCCCACCGGACGAATTATTAGATTCCGCCCGAGATTTTGCCAATTGGCACACACACACAGCGGCACATATCGCCCGACCGCCAGTATGCCAGGCTCCACTCTCCCTTCTCTGTTTTAGTGCTCGGCTCATCCTCGACAGCTGGACTCCGCTCATCTCCACGGTTCCTGCTCGGATTGTTTGCGTCTCTTCTGATCGCCATTCGTTAAGCGCACTCTATGATATGCGCGCGCGCTTTGGAGCTCTTTACGGCAATTATAATAAGAATCGACGTGCTTGTACCAAGGAGGGCAGCAGAGAAGAGAGAAGAGAAGGAACGGGGAAGCAGTTGGCTTTGTGCGAGCTTCCACTCGAACTGGGCAGCATCCTAGAACGGCTGTGCCGACTTGGATGCACCAGCTGTCGCACGTGCACTCGTGAATCGTGCACGAGAGGAAGCCGAGGAGTGGCCACAGTTTGCGCTCCTGGAAAGGAGAAACGTGCCGTCGGCGTCGGCCGAGACAATGGCTAGTTTGGTCCAGCGTTGAAGGACCAACCAGCAACGGAGAGAGCGGGCCATATGAAGTATGTACCCGCCGGGAGACACGTGAGCTGGATGCAGACACACGGCCGAAGAAGACCTTGCCGAGCGGTAGTAATTCATACGGTATCAACAAATAACCACGCGTAGGATTCATTGCGAGCAGGCAACGGCAGGATCGGCGGGAGGGAATGCGCAGAGCGAGATCGATGTTCGAGGGATATTTTATTATTAGACATACACCATATACTTGCTTCCTTTCGGCGAGGTAATGTGTTTTGCAATGTGTAGGTGAATAGTTAACAGTTACATGCCGCATTCGTATTGAGACGATAGTTTTTTTTCGTACTTTTATAACTCAAAAAGACTAATTGTAGCATGGACATATATATATATATATATATATATATATATACAAAATATGAATATGAATGTATTATATACACACTACCTATCTGTCTCTCTCTATCTCTGTCTTTCTCTCACTCTCTCTATCTCTCTCTCTCTGTATAATTAACCCGAATAGTCGAATGTTCGGACGACATTGCGGTTTCGCCTAAGTACTTCGGCAGTGTGTGCGAGGAGATGTACCTGAATCGGAATATTCACGGATCTTTATGTTGGGTTGCGGCGCCCGTCGCAGCGCTCCGCGCGTTGTTGTGTGATGCACGAGTGATGCATTATTAAAGCGGCAGAGTGATATGTGATGCCGAGGCACCGGGGATACGACGCGAACACTTTTCTGTATTGCCGATTAAAAGACTCAAGCCGATCGATCAATCACATCCCTTCAATTCAACGCACGAGACAATTGACATTCCGCGGGGCTTCATTACGGATTCCGTTCATTATGCCAGTCAATACCACTCAAGCCCCATCTCTTTATCGGTTAGGTATGAATTCTTGGAAAACGAGTGCGAGGTATATACTTGCTACCTTTTTGTTTCCCCAGAGTCGATCCTCACAGGCAGTGATATGTAGTCTTGGCGTCGGTTCTAAACGGTCCAGTCAATTACTGGGTATTCGGTTGTGGAGGAGGCTTTCACGGCTAACGTTCTATGTACTCGCGTGAGGTGTGTGCTAGCAATTAGTACTTAATTAATTATTAAGGCGACGGCAACGACTGAACAATACTCTACATGATTTTCTAATTATATAAGTATTTTTGAAACCGTCATCGTTTCTACGTAGCTACGGAAAGTGAGTGTTATTATTAGCTCGCGGGCCAAGCCTGCGAAGAATTTATAGAGAGGGTGTGTGTTGTAATTAATATTTTCGTGCGAGTCAACTCTACTTGGAATGCATGTATCCTCGCAGTTTCGTTCACCAGATCTTCGATTTCCGTAAACACCACCACTCGCTCGCTCGCTCGCCAAGGCGGCTAATCTCGAGTTCACGCCACTTTTTCGGTATCAACGCTCATTATGTTCCTCGTTAGATTCCTTGTCACAATACCAAAGAATATTTATGATAATAATAACGATGATACGACCAGAATACCATGTTTCATTCAAACCTAATAACTTCATATTAATCCAATTGTTTCCAGTCCAGCAATTTTAGTCTCGACGAAAGCCATGTCGCTTGTCTGCATGTCTGCTCCCCGATTACCACCAATTCCCTTTTATTCTCACCGTTAGCTAAAAAAATATGTCCAGATGCAATCGCAGCCCATATGCAACATACCAAATCGGTGTATCGGATATTAGTGCATCCAGTGTGCGCTCCTGGCTTCGAAGCGTGGACGAGCCGTCTGTCATTATTCCGTTTGTTTCAGCATCACTGATAATAACGCTGATGAAATAATTCAATTATCTATTTCCCCGTTCGGAGCCGGAGTACACAGTTACCGCCGGGTCAGCAGCAGCTGCTCTCCTAACGGTGTACCAGTGAACTCCGCACTATTCACCTGCACATCAGATAGCTATCTCTCCCCCGTGTTGACCCATATCAATTTCCAAAGACCCTCTTGCATCGTCCTACCACCTCCCCCGCACCCCTCCCCCGCCCGCCCGCCCATCAAGTTATACGTCCATTTGAATCCAGAATGCTTGATTCGATTTAAAAAACAGAGCACAGTCAAGCCGTTCATCTAGGAATGGTTCCATTCGCCGGAGAAGGGAAGGAGAAGCTACGTCAGGGGTACACAACTCTGTTCTCGAAATTCCTCGCAGGATTATGCTTACGCCACTCGATTTACGCAGTTGCACCCGTCCTAAATGCATTGTCGGTAGAGATGGTTGCCAGTGTTCCGGACAGGCACGGGCCATTCGGACGCGGATAATTAAATGAAGGCTTAATAGAAGGTATCATTAGAGAAGCACGCGCGCCGGACGCAGGATCGCCGAGTGGATAATGTGGTCCATGCGCTCCATGCCGTCCAGGAGGCAATCGATGACACTCGTGTCGGACGGGCAAGTACACGGCAGCCGTCTGTGCGCATACACCTACTCACTACCAAAGGCTCTCTCTCTCCTTCTCTCCTACCATCTTTCTCTCTGTCTCTCTCTCTTTCTCTCTCTCTCTCTCTCTCTCTCTCTCTCTCTCTCTCTCTCTCACCCTCAATATACCTATACGTAATATCTACATTATTCCGCCCACACAGAGAAGCGGGCGGATACTCACACCCACACTGAAAAGTCGGTTGCTTGGAAACGAGAAAAAGCCGAGGAGCTTGGCAATGATGAAATTTGGAGTGCGGCTGGTGCTAGGTGCTGCGGCATACTCGAAGGTTCGCCCGCGGCTCTCGCCATTGGGAAAAAGCATCGAAGGATACTCTGGTTATCGGTGCCGGCTGTCTACTGGTCAGTCGTAGTGTATCATCGGGAATCCACGATAACCCCGATCATCTAGCCTAGCCGAGCGGGATGCAGGCCCCGCGCAATAACCTTCTTTGCGGAGGAGGGTGTTCTCGGGAATTTCCGGGATAGATTGGCGGATGCGGACGCCTGGTACTTCTCGCACACTACCCTATAGATCAATTGGCAGCGACGTCGCGCGACGTGAGTTAAATCTTCTTGCGCTTCCAGATGAACGGATTGCCTGGCTGCTTGCTTGCTTGCTTGTGCCGCCTGCCACTGCTTGCTTGCCTGCCTGCCTGCCTGCTTGCCCTAATTAGCGCGGCACCGTCTGTGTGTGCACGAGTGGGGTAGGTGCCACCGTGCGACTCTGCCTCCGAAATACCATCTGCAAGTGGTCTCGGCCGATTTCTTTCGTGGAAAACTATGGCTCCCCACCCCAACCGGCCTTCATAGCCTCGCTCGAGAAATGCTTTGGTTTTTTCTTCGCGCACGTCACGCCGCGTACCAACAGCAGCCGGGCGCGCGTTTTGTACCACTACTTGGCACTGGCCCGGTGCATGTGTGCCTTGTGTGCGACAGATGTGCGGTTCCGCTAGCTAGACATACCGATGCACACAGACGCGCACGCATACCCGGCGCTCATTCGCCTTTTTATGCATTTTTCCAGGCACCGCACATGGTTGCGCATTGCATGCACTTCTTGCCAGCAATCGTTTATTTATAACAGTTTTCTCAGTTACACGTGCCGATGCGCGCATCTCCATTGCGACGATTTCTTTCAGCAGGCATCTGATATTACGGCATTATCCTCGAGGTCACGTGCAGCCGCGTCTATTACGGTAAAGCCACATGCCTGGCCACGTAGGGATTGAGCCTCTGTTCTCGATTGATGTTACGTGGCCGTTGAAGATGATTGAATGGTTACATGAAAACGGAGATTACGAGTGTGCAGGGGCAGCCGATCGCATTTACGCAAAACCGATGTGTACTCGGGGCTCCGTATGCAGGGACTGAGTGCGAACTGCTATATGCGTATAGAGAAACCCTTTGGCGATTGACCAAGCGAACCAGTGACTCCTGGTACCTTCTGTGCCATTCGAGTTTATAAATTTGACCCGGCGAATTTTTGGACTACTGCCTGAACCGCAATGGAGATGCTGGTCAATGAAGGTAAGCTCGAATAAGAAATTACATTCGTCTAACGTGCGAGTCCAGCTTCAAGTACAACTGTCGAAGAAATACACGCGACGCCTCTCAAAGGTGATGAAAAGTCTTTATTCCTTTTGAACGCGTTGCATTCGATAGAGCGTGATAAAAGAAAGGAGAGAAAGATGTTTTTCGAAAAAAAGAAATATCGCAGGCCACCGCTATGAATGAGGGACGCGGGGAAGGTCGAATAGCAAAATCCAGGCGTTTACTAAAGCGAAATGTAGCGCGGCGACACTCTTTGAAATCTGGGGGAACGATATAGCCGCACTGCATACACACGAGAGGCACCACGAGCGTGCTGGTGCGCTGCCGCAGTCCCGCCACCCGCTACGGTATGAGGTGTGTGTAATGCCAACTCTTGAAAGGCACCCAGGCGGAAACATGTAATACGACTTCTATTGCGCGACAATGGATGGCACCACCGATATACATAAAGCGAGTGCGGCAAATTGCGGGCTGCAATCGTCGTTTAAGCGTTTACAGGGCGCGCGCGCTCTCTCACCTGCTCCTCGACACCCTGCCACTCCTACCGTATTTCCCTATCCGTCCGCTCCGTCCGCTTCGTCCGATTCGCCCGCTCCGTTTGCCCCGCCTGCTGCGTGCAGCCACACGAAATACACGTTTTCAAAGATTCATTATTCACGTTTGCGGGCCCGCTTGTCTTTTGCCAAGCGAGGAAAAAAGATCATCCAGCTCGGCTACGAGCGTGCCACCGTGAATCCCGGGACACACCGGCAGAACTTTTCAAGAGACTTCTCTAAGCCTTTGGGTCACGCCGCGCTATGTTTCTGCCGGGTACTTTATCTTTCGACCATCGATTTCACCCGCTCGGATATATACCGGCGGTAAAGCGATCGGTTCCTCTTATTTGCATGACAGTATCCCGTGCCTCGCGTGCACGCCGCTTTGGAAAGTCAATAACTGTCTCGGCGTGTGTATGTAGGTATATCGATGATCTTCATCGGGAAAGTAAGCCGTATCGCCGCACAAAAGCGGGATACGACGTGAGCCTCTCCGGCATGGGTGCAAGAGAGAAGGGGAATAAGAAAGAGCGAGACAGAGAAGTGCCGTGGGGGGGTAGTGAATGTCGCCCGTGAGCTTACTCTCCAGCGCGCGCCAGTAGATAGGTATGCGCCATGCAGGAGTCAGGCCGACTGATGAATCGATAAATGTGCCTCTCGCTGCATTATGCTCGACTTTTGCGAGACGATCTTGACAGTAATACCCAATAAAGCGTGCGCCGGGAAAGATGCAACCACTCTAACCGGTCACTGACAATTGTCCCTTGGTGAAAGATCGATCATATGCCAAAGCGTTTCGAGCCGTATAACTTGCTCTAACGAAGAACGCAACTGCTGGAAATAGTCTTATCTAACGTTGCTAGTATCGCGGTCAGGAATTCTCCGTGGAATAGCATTTTTCAGAGCACCGGCAGGCACTATGTTTGTCTGACATGCTTTTCACTGGTCATCTGGCCGCGAGCCACGTCGCTCTGACACACGCCGCCTCTTTTAGCCAACGTTCCTCTAGAAATATACATAGATATATTTAGTGGGAACGATGAAAAAGCTCCCACCGCCCTCCAGGTGGGATACACGTAAGTAGTTGTATATCCTGCCCACGTAATCCTCAGTTCGGCGAAAAGCGGCTGGTATTGTTATTGGTATTATCTACTTAACGCCGTAACCGTACAAGCATTCGGCGATCGCTCGACGCAATCGGCAAATCCTAGAAATCGATGTGCCGATCAACAAGTAGCTTCCGCAGTGTCTATGGCTTCTCCCCGGAAACTTTAAGAGACTTAGGTAGCGAGAAATCTGCCGAGCCAACAGGATTGTCTGTGATTCATATCACACCCGATATAATTCCAAAAGCAATGGCGAGTATGAGATTCCAATACAGAGGTTGTAATTAAATAACGCTCGAGGTATTGTTTCGATAATCCATTGATAAGTGGCTGTGCCTGGGCGGTTTATCTGTTTTGCGTGCTAAACTTATCAATCGTTATCGATCTAGGGGGGAGTATGAAAGCTCGTGATTGCCAGTGAATGAAAAATTCAAGAGAAACGATCGTGTCGAGTCAGCCTGCAAACATTAGCAATTGCATAGGCTAAGAGCCCTAAGAGGACTCCTGCAGAGAGGGGTTAACGACCGACGCTGGCGCGTACTCTGCTTTTGCGATTATTTAGAAAATGCAGCGCAGCAATCGAGCCTGTCGCTTAACAAGTAGCAAATACCGAGTTCTCCCTTTCAGAGACTGAAGAATAAAATGGAATACGATTCCAAGTGCGTTCCGCTCTGGCTACCACCAGATTTTAGTAATTCGGAGTACTCGAGCGAGGGAGAATTCGCTACTTAAGAAAATGATTGAAGTGTACCGAACGTGAAATATAAAGGGCGCGTCATCTGCTCGAGATCGAGTTGAAATTAAAAAAGAAAAGAAAAGGCTCGAAGGAAGGAGCGAAGGTAAGGAGGCGAGGGAATAATAGTCCTTTGAGGAAGAACGCGAAAAAGGCCGATTGAAAATCACGGCCTGTACAATGGGCGCATTCTCCCAGTCTGATCGAAAAATTTCCGAGGTGCACAGAGAGATAGACACAGTAATCGCTGCCGGAAGCAGGGTACACATCTTGGTCGTCGGAAATTAATTCGGTATCGCGATCAAAGGAGAAGCAAAAGCTCGCAGGGATCGCCGAAGCCCAGTGGAGGAGGTCACCATTATTTTCTTTCATTCAAAGGGAGGACACAGGAAGCACCGAAAGAAACATTGCAACAGAAGACACTCGGGCCGCATGACTCGTTGGAGAAGTGTCTTTTTCACTGTACCGAGAACCTAACTAGTGTGCTTTATCCTCATTGAGTAGCAGAGAAGAGAGACCGTCAGAAAGAGAAGGAGTACTTTCAGATGTTACAAAGCTGACTTTGTTCCGGATTCCTTGATAACAACGTCGACTGTGATACATACATCTCTCTGGTGCCCAAGTTCGCGACCCAACTTGGTGACTCCGTCATTGGACGGATCATCATGCGTACACCAAAGGTGACCTTGTCGCATTCACTGACAATGGTAGAACGCTTGTGTCGATAGAGTGGGTCAGATATGTGAAGACATAACAAGTCCCGCGACGATTGAAATTTCGAGTGGCGGAAGCGAGCAGAGTGAGGCTGAGTCAGAGGATCGGTCGGAGAACGGACGCAGCTCGCGTGCCGGCGAACGCTGGCGCTGTTGTTGGAGGAAGGCTCGATAGGCTGGCATCGCTGCTCGAGAAGAGAGAGGCAATCAGGAGGAATGTGAGGAAAAGGAGTGAGTAGGAAGGCGTGCGTGTGCGAGGTCAGATACGCGGTGTTCGTTCGTGGAAGAAGGAGGGATGACCGCCAGGGAGTATCGTTAACCGGTATAGTGGTATACACACGAAGAGAGGGCCGTTCGTTCTCCAGCGGCGTGCAAAAGTCCCGAGTCCTCGCTACAAGTTAGTATCGCCAGCGAAGTCGGCCGACGCGCAAGCCGACCGACCGACCGACCGAGCGGACTCCCGAAGCGTTGAGCACTCGAGCGGAGATCGGCACTCCTAGAGCGACAAGTTCCACGTGAGCCAGCGGGAACGTGTAATTCTCGTGTGGTTGGTATTAGTGTTTGCTGCCCGATGACTCGGGCGCTCCGTTTTATTTCTGACTGTGTGCGCGGGACTAAGTGAAGACCTATTCGGACGTCGGACCAACAAGACAACGCCAGTCGCCGAAAGCATAAGGATTGGAGCGTTCCTTGGATAACACTTGCTCGCTCACCGTGATCTCTATAGCAGACTCGGTCCTCCCCTCTCTCGCTTTCACACACTCTGTCGCGAGGTACGTCGTTACTGGTGCTAAGCTGAACTCATTACAAACGAGTTTAGTGTTATATACACATAGACATGGATCTAAGGGCAAACTTGCCGGGCTTACTTGGGGCAAACTTCGACCGAGTTTCGGGCAACAATGTTAATCGCACGAGTGGCCCCACGGAGCTATCTCAGCCGGGTTCCCGTGACCATAACGACGCCCCTGCTGCTCCGTTTTCTTACATATTCCCTGGGGAACGTCGAAGTTAGGCGCGCTTATGATCTAATTGCACGTTAGTCCCGCTTCTTCTTAGTCCCCGGTGGGATTGCGGGGGGCACGATCAACTGGTGGAGAACGTCTTGTCAATTTCCCCTGACAGAATCGTCGCGGGGGACAGCGTGACTGATCGATGTGGCCCCGATTCCGTGCGGCCTCGCGATCCATTCTATCGGCCGGGTGGATCTGCGCGATTTCCCAGCGGCGATAAAGCACTTTTCGAAAAACGCCCGGCAACGGCCTTCGACCGCCGCAGCCACTGGCAGCCCGACATACCCCATTGTTTCTCGGGGTGGCACATGTCGGGAACCGGATTGACGTTGTTTATCGGCGCTGATGGGTGCTTTGCACGTGCTTTTCACACGTGCGATCTCACTCCGCCACCTTTCTCGAGCATCTATCTATACCTCTCGATCGATCAGGAATACCTATACTGGCTTCGCTTGTTCTCGGTTCTCCCGCATGCTAGAATAGACGCGTGACGAATCGTCACTGATGAGCGCGCGTAGTGATCGTCAGTCGACATGCGTCCTTGAATGAACGAGCCACGAATTATTGTCTCTGAATTATTTATCGTTTTATGTATATCTCTTCGAATGGATGTTCTTTTCTATTGAGTCTGTGCCGGCTCGATTTCCATGGCTTTTTCTGTGAGACATCACTCCCATTTCTCTTCGCCTTTGCGCCTCTGATTCCGTGCTGATCCATCTTATCTGCTAGCTGCACTTTATCGATAATATATCTACGAAAAAGTGGCAAGTTGGAACGTCCTAGCAAGGCGAGAGTCCTCCATCGAGCGTTGACAATTTTTAGCGGGCAATTGAACGAACACAAAAGCTCTGGGAATAGCAGCCGCGGGTCAACGAATCGTCCACTTGCGCGAATACAAAGGGACACGGCGAGAGATGATCATCCAGACTTTCCATCCCTCTCTCTTTCTCTTTCTCTCTCTCTCCATCCATGCTGGGTTTTTACCTCCTGTTCGCTGGACTTTCTTCCCGCTGTCGTTATTTTATTTCAGATCACCGATCGCACCCTTCCCCGTATTTCTCTCGCTCCTCGAAAATACCATTTCCTTCGCTCGGTGCCATCAATTTTTCCTTAGTTTTCCAGCGTCAAATGAACGAACCGCTCGAAGTGTATCGAACACTAGCGATCGATCCGGTGAAATCGATGAGTGCTCGAGTAAAACTGCCCGAGGCTTTTTATAGAATAAGGGAAAATGCTCCTTCGTTAATTGACTCCGCGACGATCTGTTTCCTTTTAATTCACCTGTACGCACTACTGCTCTTTCAAACTCAATCACGACTAATCGTCAGTCAGGTATTTTTGGCTTATTGTGTACGCTGTCGGCGCACAAACCTATATACACATATATAGTGTTTGTTATGTCGATGGCAAAGTGTAACTAGATACAAGATCCTGTGTTACCAGCACCGTAAGTCCAGAGCTTGACTGTGAGACTCTCTGAAAAAAAATCGAGCGCTTCTTGAAGGGCACGAGCTTAATTTTCAAGCCTTGGCATCGTGGCCACTCCGCCTCAAGAGGGAGAAAGAGCAGAGCGGTAAACAAACGAAATTTCCTCAGCTTGAGTTCATGAATAATTGAGTACACGTCGCAGGGGCATTGTAATACGCTAATATCGTTATGAAGGCCCAGTGGAAGTGGCTAGGTGGCTGCCGCGACCCACTTCTCTCTTTCTCTTTCTCTCTCTATCTCTCACTCTCTATCACTCGCAATTATGCAAGAGCCTCCTCGCTTTTTCTCGGAATGACCTGCGTGAGTGTCCTCCTAAAAAAGAGCTGGGTGTACTCGCTTCACCGGTGGGGAGGGAGAGTGGAGCACTAGAAAGGAGGCTCGTGAAACAAGAGCAATTTCCCGCAAGTGCCCTTCAAAAACTTTGTTTCATCGTAATCGGATTAGCTAGCAAATAAGAGATCGTCATCAAGGGTTCACCCTCAGTTTCTTTCCTCTCGGGCGACACTCGTCTTTTATCTACAGCGAGTGGAGTTTCTCCGGTTAACTACGAGTACGTTATACTTTGTCGTAACGACAGTCGACTCGTATCGCAGTAAATATGCTCGATGTGCACATGACGTCGGAACGATTTGGCGATTAGTGCTAATCCGTGGTATAAAAGACGACGAGGCCGTGCTTGATCATTTCGCACCTACGCGCTAAATTCTCTGGCGTAGCAAAGTGTAGCTGTAGAAGAAGGTGGAGGTTACTTCTGACAGAAGGCATTAAGAGGAAACATGACTCAGTGTCACGTGTAACTGGAACGGACGAAGACGACGCGCTTGTCTGCATTCTGCGGAAGGAGTCGTTGCTCGCCTCGTCGAGGAGTGCATACGAAGCGAACGGCCGCTACAGCCGCAATACGAAGCCACAGAGCGGGTACACATCTGCCCGGCCAAATAATGTCCCACGGGAAATTTTAGGCCTGCCATATCGTCGGCACCACCGTTATGCAACCACGGTGTAAAACTTCTTTTACGCGCAGGAGGGCACGCGCGAAAGCACTTTCCATTACTAAATATCGCGCGGCAGATTGAATCGGCTCGGCGAGGCCGTCGCTCATCCCTTATCTCTCATCAGCGCCTACCAGCGATGGTAAGCTTGTATTAAAAGTAATTAGTGTTACGCGAATGAATAATGCTCCCGGCGTGAAACCACTGTGACTGATACACTTCATCGTCCGAGAAGCGTTTGCGCAACACTAATACAGGCTGGGCTTCTCAATAGTCGCAGCGCAAAATCAAAGGCCAGATGCAACATTCACTGATACCGCTTATCGTTTTCGAAGCACATTTCATTTCGAGATAGCGCCGACCACATTTCGGGGATATATTCGATTTCATCGCTATTTACATGTAATGAAGCTCCCCAATGATCCGGCATACGTGACAGGGAAAAAGTTACCTGGATACAGGATGCTCATGGTCGCCCTTGTTTGAATACGATCATGCAAGACTGATAGGTCCAGCACGATCCATCGGATTTCTCTCGTCCACGTTTATTGTGCACGAGCGGCAAAAATAAAACCTCTCCGACTCCCCCCGCCACTTGTGCGGCTTCGGTGGGAGGGGGGGCTTGACGAAAATTTATTATTGCCCCACACCGAATGGACATTCCGGTGACCAGAATGGGCGTTATTAAAACTCCAATAACACCAGCCGTTGATGTTTCCTCCGCCCGAGATTCATTCTGCATTCCAAGCGAAAGTACCACAATGCGAATAATTAATTAAAGCATCGATTCTGCGAGAGTCACAGAGAGGCCGTGTCCTTCTGGCTGCCTCTCTTTTCCTCTCCCTCGCCGAATATAGTATGTACCGTTGGCAATCGGGCTTTTCCTCTCTATTAATTCCAGGACATTTGGTATTCTTTTGTCGAGTGCTGACGATTCCTCGAGAGAGAAAGAGAGGAGTGGAAGTAGAGAAGTGGCTGCTGGCGTAGGAGAACTCTCCTAGCAGGGTCTTTATCCGAACGCGGCAGAATAGGAGAAGGCGCGCGGTGCAGCGCGACGGGGAAAGAGAAGCAGTTTAACCTGGAGCAAGCAGGTGCGTTCGTTCAACCCGTTGACAGAGCACGGAATTTACCTACGGGAGTGCCCGCCAGCTCGAGACGCCCTTCTCCCTCAGTATTCACGCACCGTGGAATGCTCTGGCTCCTCCTCGCCATCGTTCTTACTTACGATGCCCTGTTACGCCGAGCACTGACTTCCAATTCTATGCTGGCAGCGGGCGAAATCGACTCGCGCTGCTTATTTGCAAAACGGCCTGCCACCGATAATTTTATGTGCTGGCGTCTGCGCGCGGCACCCCCAGCAACCGAGCAACAAAGCAGCGCGAACGAGAGAGCTCCGACAATAACACGTTAACTCTGCGAGAGGCGCAAACTCGATGGCGCTTATTAACAGCTTAAGTCGCTTCGCTGTAGTTTCCTTACAATCGTCAACTACGATTTTGAAATATGTATGTAGAATTTCGCTGCTGAACACACTCCACCAGTGTGTACTGCCGACTGTATATCGGAGGACGAATTATACCATGTTTTGTCGGGTTAGCCAGGGCGAAAGCGGAATTCTGATTTCCGTCCCACTCGAGTTACGCTCGGGTGCGGCTGCTTTATCAAGAGAGAAGTAGAGTCAAGAGGCCGACGACGGAGAGATCGTGATAGCACAGTGCGATCTTCACACCGCGTTGGCTCTCACTTATTTCTTCCTTCATTATTCGACCTGCTCACCCGCTCCCATCGAATCTCCTTTCGGTCGGTCCCGGAGCGGTTGTCTCTCTCTCCCTCTCCCCCCCCCCCCCTATTTCTACCTCTCTCTCTTAATCTTCTCATTCACTGTTCCCTCCATCGAATATTTCCGCTCGCTTGACGTCACCTGAACTCGAGTGGCGATATTATCAGAAAGAACGTCCGCTACTCGGTTAACTGAACTCGAAGATGATTGGTGAGCGGTTGATCACTCCATTTCCCTGTCTTCTCGGCGGAGAAGGACAATTTTAGATATCGATAATAGAGACAGTGATTTTCATCCGTCGATCAAGTTGGTCTAATAAGACTGTGTATGTCCGGCTGTCTACGTGATGTACAGTCATCAGAAATACAGGTAGAGAAGCAACGTGCACGATGGTTACACTAGCAACTCTCGAGTGTTGCGAGGAAGCAAGGTGGGATCGGTGACTCACGTCTACTCTTGTTAATTCTCCGCGCGTACGGCCGTATAATTAGTTCACGGTGATTCCATGGTTGCGTTCATCTTTGTCCGGACTCTCTCATTGTTCCTCCTTTCCTACCTCGGCATTGTCCTCGTCGCCGGAGTCCAGCCGTTTCATCCGCGATCTGACTTATAAACGGGCGACGTTATTCCCTCTACGATCAACCAGCCAGCAACTCTCCGGTAGTGGTCCACGCTCCAGCTCTTTCTCTCTCTATTTCTCTCTCCCACCCTCTCTCTCTTTGGCTTCGTTGGCCTCGCTGCAATTCCATTCCCGCGGCAGATTCGTCGAGCACTTTCTTTCCCCATGCTACTCTTTGCTGCCCTCGACGCTTACACTGGTCGCTCACGGTGTGTGCAATAAAAGTACGATAACATTGTTATTTCTCAGCGATCGAGGATTAGCCGTGGCAAGGATGGGCGCTGGTTTTATCTGACAGCTCTCTCGGTAACGCGATATTACCTCTCGAAAGCGCGATTACCAGGGAGTCGAGTATCGAGTAATTCTATGCCTATCAGGAATCAGTGAGCATTCTGATAAAGAGGTCGACATATTAAATCGACTGACACCTAGATATCGAGCATCCTGAAACCTCGGTGCGATGTTGCGATTCGAGGCCGTGTTTTTTTCGACTGTGCGCTATCCCGTGGACGTACGCAGTCTCTCGCCTCTGGGAAATATGGTGGCCCGGCTCGATTCGGCTTATCATGTTCCCTGAAAAACATGATTGACTTTTTTTACCGTGAAACCCAGCCTCACGCTACGCGGAATCAGACGAGAGTGTTCTCCCGGTAAGTCGCACCTTCTCTCACAGTATACCTCCAACGACGGAGAAGTTGATGGTAGGTTGAGTACTCGGGATGATTATTGCCCCGTGCCCTTAATTAGTTTGTAGAGATAGTAGATCACGATCATTCACAGAAACCCACGCGCAATCGCCCGCCCACTGATTAGACCGTAGGCAGAGAAGCAAAAGCACCGCACTGCCTCAATTACCGACGTGCGAGTTAATCGTCTCCGGACTGCCAGACAGATGTAAGAGTTACTGCTTGTAAGTGAGAATGATGTTAACCAGGCCGAGTATGAGCAAAGCCCGGTAGTTTTCACGTAAATTGGAAAACGTAGTACTGCCCCTAATAGTCTCTGTATGATAGAGGTTTGAGGGTAATTGTCATTGTCTGCTTGCCTGACTGGGTTACCTTGCCGCATGCCGTAATCGAATTCAGCAGTCGGTGCGCTCGGTGCGAGCGAACTCCCGTTATCTACTCTCACTCCCCTTTAACTCGACCTCTCTCACTCTGCTCATAGAACATAAGGTGGTGTGAAGATAGTGTTAGCAGTGAAAAATGTTCTGGCAGAGGAAAATCGAGCTTTCGAAGAACTATTTCATTTCGCAGTAGTATTAACCCAGATAACATGCGCGGGGGAGGCGATGACGATGTGGCAGAGTTGAATGTGCAAAATTGGAGAGAAGTATGTTCCCGGCACGGCTAAGATAGTCTGTTGGCGCGATTATAGATATTAGACGCGGTGGTAGGCTAATTCTGGGTGACGAAGTCACGGGAAAGAGAGAAGGGCTTCTATGCATGCGAGTACTCGGCGTGTGGTGGCAGCGGTTCGCCAGGGGTTTTATGTGCCTCCACCTTTTGCAATCCTTCCTTTCTTTCGGTCGGCTCTTATCTGGTGTACCAATAACCCAGTATGTGTGTCGCTCGATAAGTCTCGCATTGTTCTTCCCGGCTGGTTACTCGAGTTTATCGGAAAAAGCAACTTTGGCGAAATCCTTTGTGAAAATGAACCGAGCCCGAAAGGGCCTTTGCGCGCATTGCATTGCACTGTACTGCACTGCACTAGAGTGCGCTGCTTCCGCACCGTGATTAAAGTTGCGAATTAAAAATAGCCCAGTGCACGTGTAGCGCTGAATAGCGCACGAGCGGCAGATGGGCCGGGTTTGTTTTTTACAAGCTCTACTATACCATACTGTCTGCCCGATTGCCGTGAATGTATGTATGTATAGCAGCGGGAGAGCCTCCGCCTGTAGCCTCGGTGGCAGGCGTTCGCCAACGCGCCGCAACCAATTTTCCAAATACGCCTCGGAACACTGGATATTTTTCCCCGGTAATTAAGCACATTTCGGCCGAACGCGTTTCATGCAGCCGCATATATTTCAGGCATCCGCTTCGCGCTCCTTTCTCACTCTGCCGCTCTCTCCGTCTGGTTGGCCCGGTATTCCCGCAACCGTACGGTGGCGTTGAATTTTTCCTCGTAAACGCGAAAAACAGTAGAGGCCCGTGTCGCGCTCGGTGCGAAAGTTTCACCGTCAATAACGGAACTTTTGTTACTCGGTACATCTGAGGGGTGTTATGGCCCCAAGGAGCCGTGTTTGCTTTATGGGCTATGCAGCACCGATGGCTTAGCCCGGCAAATAAGATTACCGGGGAGATCTAAGCGCGCTGTATGAAATATATAGTCCGTTCGGAACTGGCCCGGCTCCACTTGCCGGTATGGTTCACCAGAGGCTCTTTGTGCAATCAATTGATTGGTCGCCGGCTGCTCGAACGGAGCATTAAGCCCCACGGTGACAGGAGGGCCGTGTCAGGTCTTGTCTATTGCAATTTTTAAGGACGATTAATGTGTCGAAATATCCGGTGGAACGCGAAAGTCTGCTCGGGACATTATCACCCATTTTATGCTGGTCTGCAACTTCGCTACCGATTAATCGATCGAACTTGACGTGACCTGCGTTCAGGGAATGGAGGATACCTTTCTCGTGAAATATTGATAAACGCAAAAGTATTGGAATCCCTGTCCTCTTCTGTCAATACCCACCGAACCTCTGTCAATCTCAGGAAAACAATTACGTATAAGGAATCGTTGATATCGGCAATCCGTATAATTTGATGGTTTATTGACCGGAGACTTCGAATACGCCTGCATGTTACTTGTGCCCTGATATCGACAAATTACTGATACACTCGCTCGATAACAGGGAGATTTTGAGATTTCAGCTTAATCGGAGATTAATCATAACAAATGTCTTGTACACTGAATGGAATCGATTCGGTCCGGTAGTGGCTGATAAAGGCTCGATCGACAGTTTTCTAATATCTCATCAGAAAGTATAAAAAGCGGGAGCATACTCGATGTAAAATGAAGTCGGTAGAAAGCCCGGCAGAAGCGAACCATTAATTTTCGGTGATAAGGAAAGCCTGGCTGTTTGGTCGACAGGGTAAAAAGTGTCACGTCAATTTATTCGCAATAGGTGGTGTTACGGAGCTGGTGAGGCCTACTACCGAAGAGGAGGTAGACTGCAGGAAGAACTCGGCCGATTGCTGCGGGGAATTAGCTCTTTTGCCAATAGCGATGGGTTGCTGTGGCTGCGAGGACGAGCCGCAGTCCAAGGTGGAACCTACGGTAAGCTCTCTCCCTCTGGCACTACTCCCCTTCTCACTGTCTCTTTCATCCCTACTCTCTGTACTTCGCATAAATCTCCGGCACGAAATTTTTCGCTCAACTATTTTAATATAAACTTCGGCTTGCGCGGGCGCAATTTCGTGCCTCTTGCGTAAAACCGCGTGGCTTCTGCTCCGACGCTTTTACGGCATGCGCACAGTAAAATCAGATTAATTCAATTTATTCGACTAACTTCTTCTTAGATCGGCAGCAGCAGCAGCGTCATACAACGGGAGGCTTTCTGATATTAGTTTCAACGTAGTGTGCGGCGACCCTATCATATATAGCAATGAGCGAGGGAACTAATTAAAATCGGTATTATAGTTCATTACTCGGGGGCGAACCGAGCTCGCCGGATTATATTTGCCGACACGAGATTTAGCGATTCCCTCGGCCGTGTCGTAACCGCAGTTTCGGTCATATGAGCAGAAGTTAAATCCATATTTACATTGACTGCCGGCTTCTACTGTAAACATGGCACGGGCAAAGGCAAAGCGGCAATACTAATATCGGTATCGCAGTGACCGCGCTAGCCCCAGCGGATTAATTGAAATTTTCCATTAAATGTCTTTGCGATCGGCAGCTCTCCACCACAGAAAAGGCGTCGTGTACCTTAACCTTTAACCCGCATGTACACACACGTTGCGAACTACTATTACACTTTGTCATGTTATGTTTTTTTTTTAATCGATCAAATACTCATTCCTGTCTGGCTCGTTTACTTGTTTCCTTGTATTCTTGGTTAAACCAACGAGTAATCGTCGGAAACTGTCGGATTATTCGTGTACAGTGTGGCCGAGCACGGAAACAGGATTCCGCTCTTGGCAGTTTAACATGACCAGTTCTGTACTGGCCCAAGCTAAATTACGGGCTTGTCGGCGATATGGGCAATAACAGGGTAGGACATTTAATTACGTCTCTTTACTAATGCAAGGTCAATGGCAAAGAGTCCAATTCATTTAGAGCAGAGCACGTTGGTGCGTGTGTGTCCTCGACCCCACTAGCACCGCTCCGCGGTTGCTCGCTTCGAAATGTTTGCAGGCTCCCCTTTAACGCGTTCGATCGAAGCCCCGACGCATTAAAAGCATTACTTTTCAGCCGATTTTGTGGAATGGAAAGCTGCTTTCCCATTCGGTTGACGTGGGCCAAATGAAGTATCGACACTTGCGAGTCACACCCGAGAAGATTAATCAATCACTTAGTCCGCGGCTTTCCTGTTTTGCCTATTATTCATTCTACCGTAAGCCTACGCGACTACCCTCCGACTTTGTAATTTTTCTTCGCGTTTCAAACTGCGAAGGCTGCTTCGAGAATGAGAGAAAGAACGGGGCGGCTCCTCCCGCGAGATACGGGAGGCTCTTGTAAGTTCGTCTGGTACATCAGGAACACACTTCCGGGCTTTCCAATATCTCAAGCCGAAGTAGGAGTAGGAAATAGTGGTGGTTGTAGTAGTAGCCGAGATGTTATTCTCGAGGCGTTTATTTCCGTGACAGCGTTGGCACCTTCTATTTCAGACGGCGGAGGATGAGGATATCGCTAGAAAGGATACTGAGAAGTTCTTCGTGACAGATCGATCTTGCACCGATCTCATCCCTTTGCTCATTATGATCGTCCTTCTGGGCGGTTACGTAAGTCTTTTAATTGCACTTTATCTCCTGGCATTAATATCCGCGGTAGAAGCACATCGATTATAGAGAAAGATGCGTACCGCACACATGAGGCCTTTAATGCACTTGTTAACAGGGCTTTCTCGTCAGTAATGCCGTGAAAAAAGGGGACGTTTATCGTATGATAAACGGTTACGATGACAATGGAAACGTTTGCGGCCGTGTCACGCCCCACGAGACTAATCCCAACTTTAGCAAAAAGGGTGCCGACATGACAAACTTCCCGTAAGTATTACTAGCGAATGCACATCATCGCTGATGATACACGCGCTCTGCCATTATACTTTAGAGCATGATAAAAATAATTTTTTCGACAGAAAATTAGAATTTACGGATTTGCACTGACAATGAATGCATACAGCCTCTCTCTTTCTCTCTCTCTCTCTCTCTCTCTCTCTCTATAACCCGCATACACACTCATCCTCCCCCATTTCAGTCTGGCTCTCGCATCAGAAATGATTAGGGCTTGCAACTGGAATGAGGGAAGCAGTAAGCCGTGTGCACGTTCGCTCTATTGACTTTCCAATTTCCACCGAGCGCTTTTCGCAGGGCGCAGGCTAATGACATCGACTATTTAATAATTCATTTCCCAGGTATCTCCTGGTAACTATGGAGTCCAATGGAATCAAGTCACGCAAATGCGTGTCCAACTGCAGCCAGTCGCCCGATCAGTTAGTATCATGCACACATTAAACCAGCAATCCTATTATTTCGCTAGTGTTCTACGTTGAATTCCATTATCGAACTTGCCACTTCCGTTAGAAAGGGATATAAAACTAACTTTAAAATCTATAACTTTATCACAGGATTGTGTTTCTGAATCGTTGCATTCCGAAGGGGGCAAAGGACACCATTCATTCCGTCCTTAGCCGACTCGGGCTGGATAGTTTCTATCGGGTTAGTAGTAGTTAGCAGTTTAACTAATGACCAACACCGGCAAAAGTTAACGGTTCTTTCGTAAAGCACATTGCATAGAATACTACTTCTAGGAAGCCTCGATGGATGTTAGTGTTGCTTGGAAAGAGTTAGTCTACCTTCTCCTCATCGCCTTAGGTATTTACTCCGATAGATACCCTTATCTGAGAAAGAGTATTATTCGATAAAGCGATAAATAACGCGTGAATTTCTTCAGCTTTTTCCCTGGCTATCTTGGTTGCCTTCCGGTTCATGGTGCAATGGGTTATTTATATCGTTTTGATTGGTGCCATACTTGCCGGTATAGGAGGCTCGGTTTACCTTTGGTGAGTATTCCTTCAACGCGAACAAGCTCAGTTTCGATTTCAGATGTGCCCCCGTTGTGACAATATTTTTATTTTCAAAGGCTCGCTTGGTACCACGAGAAGAAGGACGTGGCAGCGGGGAAGATAGACGAAGGAGATGCGAGCGTGCAATCCTATTTCATTTATGCCATTATACTCACCACCGTGACAGTAAGGAAACTTTACGGCCGACGAGTTGCCGCGCCAGGCCCGCGCATAACGCTTTCGTTTTATAAAGAAGTAGAAAGAGGAACAGACTTTTATTGGGGCCGTAGGTACTCACACTGCTGATCGTACTAGTAATGAGGAAAAGGATCGCCCTGGTGATGCAACTATTCCGCGAGGCGGGCAAGGCGGTCTACGCAATGCCGGCTCTACTCCTGCAGCCCATATACGTAAATATTTGTGACAAATCTAGTTTCCGCCATGCTGCCACACTTACCCGGAAATCGCGCGGCCCTCCGTAAACAGAGCGAAATCATGTTCGCAGACCTACTTGCTCACGGGACTGACGGTATGCGCCTGGGTTTATTGCTTGCTCTGGATCGAAAGTGCCGGTGACATCTACAAGAATAAGAAAGATCACATCCATTTCAGGAAGGATGGTTTGCTTATTGTACGTTCCCCAATTTAAAGTTGCAGTCAGAGTGATACAAGATTTACTGAGTTCCATTAATGTGACACAGGGAACGCGATGGTACAACTTGTTCCTCTTCTTCGTCACCTGCGAGTTCCTTCTCGGCTGTCAACACCTTGTCGTCGCATGTTCGGTAGCACGTTGGTACTTTAAGAGGTGAATCATCAGTTATATATGTCTTCGTAGATAAATATCGGGAACAGGTAGATGGTTAAAACGATATGATGATTGAATTAGGGATAAGAAGCGTCTCTCCTTGGCCGTGACACGTGGCTTCGCTTACCTTGTTCGCTATCATCTGGGTACAGTGGCCTTCGGCTCATTGGTAATCGGAATTGTCCGATTGATAAGGGCAGTTATCTCCTTTGTACAGAACCGATTGAGAAAGTACGATAACGGGTTCGTTAAAGGTATAATATGGTGCTGTCAGTGCTGCCTATGGTGTTTCGAAGTCGCCCTGAAATTCCTCACGAGAAACGCATACATCGAGACAGGTATGTCGAAGCGGAATATGGAAAATCATTAGTGACACGCCCCGAGCAACTCAATATCTTTTATTATAGCGATATATGGTTGCGGCTTTTGCGTGGGTGGAAAGAAAGCGTTCCAGGTTTTGTCGAATAACATCCTGCGCGTTGCTGCTATTAATAGTGTCGGAGACTTTGTCTTATTCTTGGGAAAGGTTCTAGTTGTCACCCTTACCGTCATCTCGGGGATCTATTTAATTCAGGTTTGTACGCATGCCTGCGTAGAAGATGTAGATAGTAGTTGTAGTCATTGTGGATCTTTTATGTTTAATGTTCTAGAAGAAAGATGGATTGCATCATCCATGGATACCGATTACGCTTGCGGGCATATTCGCGTTCCTCGTGGCGCACTGCTTCATTTCCGTGTATGAAGTAAGCCTCCTACCATGTGAAGTTTAATACTGACCTTATTAGACCAAGCTTAGACTAAATGCGAACCCCACGTTGCAGATGATCATAGACACCATATTCATTTGCTTCTGCGAGGACTGCTCGAAGAATGACGGCATCAATCGACCCTACTTTATGAGCACCGGATTGATGGTAGGTTTATACTCAATTAAATCTGGATTATCTCTATTGCGGTCGCATGAAATTAAACTTTCACGTGCCCTTTTTGGTTCAAGGACTTCGTCGAAAATAGCAAAGCGGCTTTGCGAAATCTGGAGCGACAGCAATCGACTAGCTAACGTGTTCTTGCGATATCGGGTCAGATTACTCCGAGTGCAGAGGACTTGCTGATAGTGTCTTTGACTTCTCAGAAAGATATTGCCAGTACAAGCTCATGGTTTGCTACAAAATTACAATTGCTTGAATGGGCTCTCATTTCGGAAGCTAGCAATCGAGCATATTCTTATATACAGTGATTCTACTAAGCGCACATGACCATACCTTTTGCTCCACGAGGGCACATCATTTCCTATCACTGGGTTTGTGTGTTCATAATTATTACTTACGCCAAAGGACGAGCTTTGAATATTAATCATTTAGAATGTCCGGCTGCAAGTAATTGACATTCCCATTCCTACAAGTAAGTGGGTTCGACCGAAAGTCGAGATGTTTTTTGATGAATACACTCAATTTACTATGACCTCAGCAAACGATGCAAGTTAGGCTTAAGGAATTTCTGATACGTCCTATTTGCGCGCAGTTATTTATCGCAAGGTGTGCTTTACCAATCGCGACCCGTTCCTCAGATAGTAGACGCGGAAACGGAAGAAATGTAGTCACGTCTACTAGAGTGTAAATATTTTTTTTTACATATGAAGGTCTGCCAATAAATTATACTTTGTTGTCCGCGCAGACAGCATAAGTATTAGTATAGAGTATACCATTATCGTTAAGTGAAAACACTTACTCGCAGTTAAGCGTACGTTAACTCCTGAGTCTAGTGGATAAGCGCTATTGTTCGAGAGTATTACTGTAATTGAGATTGTCATATTTTATGTACGTTGTCGACTGAGTATAAAATCTAAGATGCGATTATCAAGAGTCCCGTGTTCATCCTTATTATTCCTTGTGCCTTCGCAGCTTAAAGTTATGATAAGGATAGTGGGGGCAGAACGAAGAGTGCATGACATCAGCAGAAAGACTCACTTTGTTATTATCAATTTATTTGTTTTGGGCACACAGTTATTGCATGAATGATTATGCGTATACCGGCAGTGTACAGATCTTCGGAGGTTTCCTTTCAGGTTTTGTTACACCGATATACGTCAGTGGATGTGTTACATTCTGCTGGCAGTAAGTTGGGTTCGACATTCACGAAAGCAGATACTTCTGATATTTCTCATTCTCTCATTGTTTCCTTCTTTTTGCTGTTATATTTCATATCAAGAAATGGGTTTAACACCAGATGTAACAAACGGCGTGATCACGGAATGGAAAAAGGTCCAGTTACAAAAATGATCGTGGAATATTGTACTGTAGCGGTATAAGTGTTCCTTGCTGCGTCACGTTGACTCGCGAGGAAACTAGCGGATACAATAGTTATGGGGCTTCGTTCCCGAAGCGCTATTATATACTCATTGCAACAAAGAGTTCACCTCTCACCATCCTTGTTTGTCTCCTTTGTATTCTCGAGGATCATTGTCACCTTTGCAACGCGCGACGGATTGTACGGAGACCAGATGCGGTGTGTGTGTGTGTGGGTGTGTGTGTATGCACTAATAGTCCATGTACGAGACGAAAATATTTCTTAGGTACGTATTTGTTAGTTAATAGTTTCATCTAGAGCATGCGGGTCATATCCCAGATATAGGAAAATCATCAACGATAGACATGTGTGCTTGCGATGCTTTACTATTTCGCAAAAACTGCGAGATACACATTGGAGGCCGAAACTTTTGCAGATCGCGCATCGTAAGGTAGAAAATATGTTCCGAGTAAGCAATCCTAATCATTCAAATAGTAATCTCTGTTGGATTTGGATTTGACCGCTTATTTTCTCATATACTCGATAATAAAGCGCTATAATTGTATTATGCAAACGTGTGAATGTGTATGTCTGGCGAACATCAGGGCTACACGAGGTAACACTTCGCAATACTTTGACTATGTTATACTTCTCTTGTCTGCACAGAAATGTAATACTAATGCCCGTTAACATCGTCGTGCCGAATTCGGAATCCCGTGGGTAATACTCATACTGAACGAGAGATTCCAGGTACTGCGATTTTCGAAAGAATCCCCATCGACCTCACAATTGGAATGCGGAAGCTACCGTGGAAGAGAACGGCTCTCCTTTTTTCCTTGATACGATTAAGTATTGCACATGAAGCCAGGGTGTCACCGAGAAAAGCAGCGCTTCTTCATTTGAGTATTTTTACTCTTGGTCTCTTTGAGTCATCGTCATCGTACGACGGCAGACTACTTCGTCAGCCGTGACTCGAGTCATCGCAAAATTGTGTTCAGTCTTCGTCGCGAAACTCCTTACACGTGAATCCGTAGTCGCAAAAACGAAATGAAAAAAAAAGAAGAAAGAGGGGTTCGACGATCGTCGGCAGTGACGATTTGAAAGGACCGTCTCTCTTCACATTATAATAAATAAATTTGTCTGTATTACACTATAAACGTGCCTGGCTCGGTACATACAATATACCTAGATTCGTACACCTGACATATTAGGTACATATATATATATAAACACTCGGGTTGTTCCTGGGACTTGGGAATACCGGCGTGAGATACACATATAAAAAGGAGGGTGAAAAACGGTCTCGCAAACATATGTATACTGATGCATCTGCCTCTCTATGTCTAGATGTACATTTATGCATCCCTTGGATTCAGCAGGAAGCTCTCTTCATCGTCTGCCGAATGGCCCGCATTCGATCTTCGTAACAGACAAAATGCATATCCTTGTACGTAACGAGATGCGACTCAACGTTGCAACACCGGTTTCGTTCATTTGGGGGCTTTGCAGGTCAATGCAGAAATGAGTTTGGGTGCATCATGGATTTAGGTGACCCTCATAATACTGCAGTCAACCATCTACTTGCAAACATACGTTTCACAGATATGCACTCATTTAAAGTGCTTGAGTACGCATCTTCTGTGATGAAATCCCTGCGATAACAATAGCCGAAGAGTAACGATAACGATGACGATGACGAATGAGGCGAAGTCTGCTTGATTCCAGAATATCGCAGACGCCGTCGATGAATATAATGGCCAGAGCGCATTTAACCGGCAAACGCGCGTTCCTTATTTATTCTTACATGTAGTTTCTTGCCGATCCTCTTATCAAGCGAGGAAGAATAAGTGATTAATCATTCCTGGACTGGATAGCAAATGTGTCATGAGAATTTAGCCTGCACGTGCGGTGGGTTCCGTATACGTAATAATACATACTATCCTTGCCCAAAAAATATGAAGCATCTCTTTTTTGTATAATTAATCATTCCGCATATACCACTTTTCAAGGTTGATCTTTTTCTTCGCTCTTTTCTCTTTTCTTTGCACGCTTTATACTCGTGTATAGCACCACGTTCGAGGTGTCGCCAAAATGTCATACTTACGTTCTATTCATGCGCATTATATAAATACAATATATCGTCTCTTTGAATTACCCGACATCCACTCTCCAAGGGATTACAGTGCGGAAGTACATACCACGCAGGTCGGCGAAAATGCTGCTTTCCAAAACGATATTATGAAAGTTGGACTGGGAGAGCATGGAAGAAGGATTGACGGGGCGGGGTTGGGGAGGAGGGCAGATAAATAAGGGATGAGCACTGCTTATTGCAGCATTGCGCTCGATTCGCGACGACTGTCTATGTCATACGTTTAAAATAATAATAATATTAGTCGTAATAATAATAATTAATAATTAATAATAATAATAAACTCTGCAATATTTAATATAGGTTTGTTCACACGGACTAGATACACTTCCCATAGAGCGATCGACCGTTCGATACGCTCTCCCTCTTGACGCGACCCTTGTGCCCGTTGACACACATCACATCGAAGCAGTAATATTACGCGATCGTTTGTATGTGTTGATCATTGACGCGTGTCACATAATCACTAAGGTCGCGGTTAACGATTACCACATTGTATAAAGAAAATCGGTCGCGCATTTTAGTACGTATAAGTTAAACGCGTGTACTCTTGAATGTGACGAGCTGCCTGAGATAGACGCGCCGATGCAAGAGCGCAACGATTTTTATAAAATAGATTGCACTTCATTTTCGTATCTTCGATTCCTTACTAGAATAGTCTTTGTATTATCTTTCGTTTCGTGTCACTTTGTCTTCATTCTTGCTTTAACAACACCGTGGTAATCGTAACCGTCTTCAATAACGAATTGTTACACGAGTGTTTCTTTGCTTATGCATTGATCTGTTCGATCCCTCGGGTGGCAAGTTCATCAACAAAGGCTGCAACATTTCGAGGGATCACCTAGGTGAATGTGACAAACTGCAGGTATACCGTTACAGCCTTTCGCTACAACGCTTTCTTGGACAAGATGAGCAAGGCCCAAATTTTGGTTTATGTCACCGTCACTGCCGCGATGCTGATGCTTAACGTCACACCATTGTCGGCGCTCCCGCCACTTGTCGTCTGGTGTAGCGCAGAGTAGCATGGACTTTGGCGACGGTGGACTGACACGGTCGCGTGCTATGTTGCCGCACGAGCGCGCTTTGTAAAGACGCCCCTTTCCAAAGAGACCAGGCAACGGTACACATAATTTCTTATGCACCGCAAAATACCGGCTTAACAATCGATTCTTTCTACTTTTACAATCGTTCCTGTGCATCGAGGCATTTCTGTTCTCTTTGTCGCTAGATAGTGTTTGATTGACGCACCCACCATTCATGTCTTTGCGCCTCTCGCAACAATTCTCGATTTTTTGAGCTGCTTCTCGCTGTTCGTGTTTACTACTCCTACCACTTGGACTATTATTATGTTGCTTATTAGTAGAATGCGATAATGACGATTTACCACCAGTAAGCGACCAGCTCTGCAAGAGTCTGGCTCCGAAACCTTTGGCTTTCTGCACCGTTGCTGCTGCCTGAGATATTGATTGAGCGAGACTATGCGACTCCCCGACGCTGTGCGATGCCGAGGATGCTGACGAGGGAATACTTTGGCCACTAAGAACAGTTGAATTACGTGACACGTGACAATGATTGTGACATGCTGAAGGACCCTCAGCTTCCTGGACTTCAGTGATACGATTCAACGATTGGCTTTCTCGTAACCGTGTTTCACCGGCTCTTCTCCTACCAGTGCGATGCTTTCTTCCAAAGACAGTTTGACTCTCCGCGCACCTGTGTCTCCCTCCGTTCGTCGTGGTAGTTGTACTTGTAGTATTAGTACCATTTCCACTGCGATTCGTATCGTTCGAAGGTGTGTCAGTTGAATGCTCTCCGTTTCCTACACCATTTCCACCGCCACCACTCCCGCCACCCCCGCCACTACCGCTAGGATCTTGAGAATCACTGGAGTCATCGTGACTATCACGTCTGGACGGTAACGGCTTACCCGTAGAAGCACCCAGTTTTTGCGCACGTTTCTTTCTACTCTCACTGTCGTCGTCGCTGGCGTCAGAACTAGAGCACGATGTCGTGCGCGTTTTGTGAAATTTACTTTTTGTCTGCTCGTATCCTGTCCTTCTAACAACCCGACATTTTCCTGCAGAACTACCACCTTCGGTTGGCGTCACCGGGACTTGTATAGTATCTGTATCTTCCAAGATCTCATTAAGTGTCAATTGAGGCGACGTTGTTGGGACCGTGCTACTGGGTGAAGGCATTGTCTTATATTTTGGCATGAGTGTAAACTCATTATCACCAAGAGCACCGATGGGATGCAAGGGAATTGAAACTGTGGAGGATTCGGTTAAGATTGTAGTGGTAGTTGTAGGCTCGGACTTCAGTAACGCTGTTGGAACAGTAGAATCTAACGAGAGGCCGACTGATCGATGCTGCGCACCCATCCTCCACTTATTCGATGGGACTGGCCCTGTTGACCTCATACATTCTGTCACAGATACTGGTCTCCTCTCTGTAGTGGTAGCCTTCCCCGCCCACTCAAATCGAGTATCTGTTAAGCGATTCTTTATGTTTTCCTGACATGTTGCGTCAGGCATGGACATTCCAGGTACTTTTCCTAAGAGCACATCGTCTTTCACAGGTTCAGCCACTATATTTGGAGCGACTGTTAACAAGGAATCACTACCCCTTTCACTTCTTAGACTAGGCACTAGTTTCTCTTCTTTTTCGGACAAACTCCCATCTTTCTGGTTCGTGTTTCGCGCGGTGGTGAGTGCTTTGTGCGCTGGGTGTTTCTCCGGAAGCTGTGCCAACCTTTCCTGCAAAATATGCGACAGCTTGCCCTCAGAACGTGAACCACGCCGATTGAAAGAATTCAATGCGGAATTACTTCCGCGTTCATCTCGGCCAGAGCAGGACGAGACATCATCCTCATCTTCTTCTTCTTGGACTATACTGCACTTTCTCGTGCGCACATTCTGTAATCAGAGGAGGAATCCCTTTTCTTATCTGCGAATGACATTTAAATACATGTCTCTCCCTATTGCCGGTTCTCGATTAATGATCAAAGTATTCTAATACAAACCTGTGGTATTTCACCCGGTGTTCTAAGAACACTTAATAATGACTGATTTACAGTACTCAGTGCAGCCTCATCGGTACGTAAATTCGTGACCCTTTCATCATTCCGGCTGGAAACGAAAATCGAGTTGAATTATTGTACTCCTAGAGATTTCGTGCATCTGTTAATTTAATATAACCCATACTTGACTGAAACTTCAAGAATCTCAGGCCGAGATTTTTGCATCTGTTCTTGACGATGCGCACGCAGTTTTCTTTCCGCGAGTAAAAAGTATGTAGCAGTTATGTGATTGTACTCGTTTTTGTCGAGGGCACTGGAATAAACAAGGAAAGATCAGTAGGCGTCATGTAGAATAGTGATATTTAGGAATCGCGTGCCAGCAGACAATTTTCGAGTTAAATAAAATTTGACTGCTTTTGCATCCACTTACTCCAATATCTCCTCTTTGGTGGCGATATTTCCATTAACCATCTTGGTAATTATGTGATTATGGTGATCGTCCGAAACTTGTTGCCGTGATACAAGAGGTAATGCTTCCACAGAATCTGTATCTGATCCAATGGCTAACCATGGGTCAGCTGCTATCTGTTCGAGCGTAGCTCTACCCTCGGGCTCTCTGACAAGCATCCTGGCAATAAGACGTTTGCAACCTTCAGAGACATGCGGCGGAATGGAATATTTGCAATCCATAATCATAGTGAGAGTCTCACTGTCGTTTGCCTCTTGGAAAGGCGCTTGGCCACACACAAGCATGTACAATATAACTCCAAGCGACCAAACATCTACAATACGAACACCAACATTTTAGTTACATACACCACAAATTCGTAACTACACGTGACATCATATCGGACAATTTTGGAGAACTTACCAACTGCGGGGGCGTCGTAGCTATCACCAAGCAAAATTTCGGGTGCAGAATATGCCAAAGAACCACAGGAAGTCTCAAGCTTTTGACCAGGACAAAATCTATTGCTAAATCCAAAGTCAGTGAGTTTCACTGTGCCCAATTTCTCAAAAAATACTACATTTTCTGGTTTCAGGTCCCTATGTACCACATGTAACCGATGACAATATGATATGGCTCGAACGATTTGCCGAAAATATGTTCTGGCCACCTATAATCAAGAGAAGTATTTCATTAAGAATCGTTTCATTGGTCGAGTATCATCGGAGGAATAGTTCTCTGAAAGTCTCGCTTGGCTTAAGCTGCGAATGCATAGCGCATATTCAATATTATTTAGTTCTCTGACGACATACAGTTTGATGGCTTTGAAATTGCGATAACTATACCTCTTCACTCAATCCACTATCGTGGCGCATGATGTAATCGTAGAGGTCGCCGCCGTCACCGAGCTCTAGAATTAGATAAAGCTTCGTCTGCGTGTCTATCACTTCGTAGAGCCTCACTACATTCGGATGCTGCACCAGTTTCATGCATCTCACCTACGGAAATCAAATGATACGAGGGTGTAAACCTGAACTTTATTGAGACTCTGGTGTCAACGACCCCCCAGTTCCTTCCCCAGTGTCATTATCTCGTTGACCTTAACAAGATGCACAAGTTCGAAGCGGATCGGTGGTCATTCCTGACCGCTCACATTCGGTCGTTCTTGCATAATCACTCATTAGTGTTAAATGCCAATATCGTTCAAGCTTTGAAGCCTCTTTTAAACAAGCCCCTTAAAATCATAATCCCCTTCTCTTGTCAATAAACTATTAACAAGGTACTTGTTCGCTTTAATCATGCCTTTGAACCTTCCGACGCTATAACCATCTATTTGCAGCCGTAAAAGTTTTAGGAAAACTTTTCTGTTAACTTACATCGAAAATAACGATTGTCCCGATAAAAAAAGAAAAAAGGTATAGTCTCCACTCTCTCACCTCTTGGAAGAGGTGTGCTCTCGACACCTCGTCGAGCTTGCTCTTATCGATGACCTTCACAGCGACCTTCTCCCCGGTGAAAACATGCCTTGCCAGCTTGACGACGGCGAAGTGACCGCGACCAAGGGTTTCCTCCAGGTCGTAGAGGCCGGCGATCTTGCCATCGTAGTTGCTGTATCCCAACCTCCGATGCATCTCGTTTCTGTCAGAAAACACAATACGAGGATTTTAAAGTCGCTGTTTCAGAAACTCTAGCTATCTTTTCAACGGATTAGCCTGCAATTTCGAGCTACCTCTGAAGTGGACAGACGTAACAAGGTTCTTGGATAAGAAGGAGTGTTCGTATCTAAAGTCAGGGGCATGAAACGGGAGGGCATTGCAACTCTAGCGTTATGACCGGCATGCATAAATACGGATTCTGCGGGGGATAAGCAATCGATCGTGCGCCGTAGATAGAAAATGGATTTCCAGTGGAGCCTGAGTATGTGTCGAAGGTGCTCGCACACTCTCACTTTTTCCATTAGAGCGCATTGCTCTCCACGCGTGGGGGATCGGACTTGTTTTCGCCGTTACCAAGAGGAGGCGGTGGCTAAATATTACTTCCGATGCGGTGGCCAGCTAGATTTTCCAACCAACCGAAAATGGCTTACTTAAGCCTGCTATCCCTCTGGGTCTAAAATCGATTGCCGCTCCTAACTGAAACCGTTTCCAGTGCAGCTGACCGGACTGTACTACGAAAGGGAGCAGTGATTATTTTTAGCACGAAGATGCAATAATTAATCGCCCAGTGAATCCGAGGATAAGCAAGTCCAGGAGAGCAGAAGGGTACTCGAGATATAGAAGCCTCCCAAAGGCTCATTGAAAGTCAGTGGGTCGTGCACCGGTGTCAACTGCAATTTGTAAGCGGCAAAACTAGAACTGGTCGGCATTATTTGCAACATTAGCATATATGAAGGTATATTCTAGTCTTCTGCACGCCTGGAACTACAGAAGAACCTCGAGCAAGAAAGAAACGTTGCTTGTCGTCCACTGATTCTTGGTATGTCCGTGCTGCCAGGAATGATGTCAGACATTCGCTGCTGCTCACTGCTTCTTTAATGCCGGATATTAACTTCATTTTCAGCGCGACTAATTAAAGCAGACGTAATTTGCTGCCAACGAAAAGTTTCTAAATTGGATGCTTTCTGCGAGAGTAGGTCGAGGAGAAAGGAATGTATGTTTGTGTATACATGTGTCTACTCCGAAGTAATGTATTAAGAACGACCTGCGCCATGGATATATATTCCGGTTCCTTCCTCGAGTCATTGATATACTATTCACGAATTCGTCGATTGCCAGTACACGTCACGCAAGTTCCGGCTTCTTTTACCGACATCTGCGTCAGGTTCCGCTGTCTACGTGCGTAAAGAACCTACTCGATTGGAACGTACCTCTTTTTTCCACTGTAGAATGTACAGTGTATACTGTGCATTTGGGGGGAGGATTGCGATGAGAACAAACGTAAAAATAAGTTTCCCTGAATGGCAGGTAAGTGTCAAAAGAATGAATGGTGAGAGGTGACTAAGTTCTCTCTAAGGATCCGCTAGCAGGGCAAGCTCGAGCAGTTAAAGTTGCTCTCAAGATGCAGAGACACACTTCAAAGAAGTCCGGTAGTTAGTCTACGGAAACGAAACCACCCAACTTTCGGAGGGTCGAGAAAGCGCTTGGACGATCTTTCTACTTGTAAGATGGCTGCAGTAATAAAAGATGAGCGATGCGACTTTATGTTTTTCATTTATTATTGCAATCCATTTATCCAGCCGCGGTTTAACAGGCTTGTTTACGTATCTGTCAAATTAGTGACGTATGGAGTTTGCTATCGTTCTTGGCAGATACCGTCGTGAAACGAAGTCAGAAGTATGAGTAATTCGATTAATTTTACATAACCGATTCATAAAACCGGTGCGCCACAAAGAAGATGCCGAGATTCAAGCTCAATCTCTATGATTGCCGGCATCATCACGGGGCTATGCGTCACGAATGCGTTATTATTAAATAATACCAACGGCCAGGGCGATACTCGAATCCAAGCTCTGCCAGGAAATGCGTCTGCGTTGCAGCAGACAAAAGACACGGCTGTCTAAGAAAAGCGGGAGTGCACAGTGTGGAGGAAGTCCTCCTCTAATCTCAAGTCTGCGACTATGCTAGTACAAAATTGGTCGACCAGTATTTTTGGTCCTCTTGCTCTCTGCCGACCTGTATTCTGCATCCCCGCAGTAATTTGCTGAATTTTGCATTCAATAGATGTTCTACTCTTTTTCTCGAATAGACAGGTCAGCCACCTACTCTCTAATTAACTGGGTGTATCGTTTAGGAGCGACTGACGTTGCAGGCTTGCCCTTATTCTTCGTGATCACCGAATACTCGCCTCACAAACACCACTGTGGACACTAACTCACTGTACTTTTTACAAGTGGCGTGTAGCAAGTCTCTGACGCAAGCCCGTAGTCGATACCAGTGCGCTATTGACTATCTAACAGAGTCTAACCATCATACCATGATGCGCTGCCACCCTGATGGATATTGCACCAAATATTGAACAATAACGAGAGGATGGCTCATGGTATACCGAATTGAATGAGATTAACTATTCTATGTCACATATACCAGAGCAATGTTTTCGTTACACTTTACAATCTTGACATCGAAGCCTATGAAAGATCGAACGATTGGCTGTAAGGGTATGTCTCCACTAATACAGATAATCCCGATAAAGTAGAGTTGATTCTTCATGGGTGTAAAAGAGTGGAGGAACCGCAACGAACGATGGGCGTATTGGCAGAGAAAAATCTACAGTAGGCGGAAGCGTACGGGTATCTCGGCAGTGACTACTGATTCGATTTGACGTTTTCCCGATAACAATTTACGTCTCCCATCAGGAGGTACACCTGTGTATGACGTATCTGTCGTGACACCCGTTGACCCGGTTCCACTGCATATGTGCCCAGAATAATAAAGGGTAGCAGCAGGAGGCGCCTATCAGTTTTCCCAGATAAGCTCTTCCCACCGAAATTCGCGCGCGCCGATAGGCATCGCCCGCTCTCCCAAGTACTTTATCGGCGCAATGCGAGATTGCGTAACCTCGAGGAAGCGCGAGTATCCGCACGTACGACGGCTGCATTCCTTAGCACGTCAATCGCCCCTTACCTTACTCGCTTAACCAGCGAGAAGTTCCTTACCGATTTTATTACCGGAGGAATCGTGTATCGCCGAGCCGATGAAGCGAACTGCACTGAAGTCCAAAAGGGACTTCCCGATACTTCACGCACGCCTGTACAGCATTAGAGGAAAGGCATCGAAGCACCTCAGCGACAAGTGAACCAGTGACGAGTTACGACATTCGCACACCTCGCCTTTCGGCAAAGATGCTTAGGAACAATGCAAGCGGTGGATAGAACTTGCATGCGGCTGGGCTAAATTGGATTCCCGTACACGAGAGAATCACTTAATCCGAGCGTGCCGGTAGTATCGCGTGGTATTATCCAAAGTAATTCAATTAGGATTCGCAGTCAATTTCATCGCAAGGACGACATGCTTGTATCGTCTGTTTCGACATCCTCGACATAAATCCGCAACGGTCTGAAAAGCCTTCGGTATGCAGATTTCTTAAGGCTCGCTCGCATACACCGCGGACACCTCGCCCAAGCTTATGAATCGTACTTCCTGGACAACGCGAGGCAGTGTAATAGTTATTACAATTTTTTGGACTATTGACTTATGTTTCCTCTGCTCGGGAAACGGCGTTACTCGGCAAACTCCGTGAAGGATGTATTTGACTACGCATACAATTTAGTGCTAGACGCGGTTCTCTTAGAAACTCTAAAGCATGAATATCTGAATAGGAGTGAATGCGTTGCCCACTTTTCTCTAATTCACCACCGGAATGAATCGTTCCGTCTCACTGCTAAGAGGCTCAGTCATGTAAAACACATCTTCGAAAGCCAGTGAGAGATACTTTTCACCAATGAATCTGCCTTTCCGATCGGCTGCGAACTAAACAGGCAGGGCCGCGCCGCAAATAACACCTATTCCGGGTATCGGTGTTGGAGAGCGCTCATCAAATTCCAATTGCAGATGCGAGAACGAGCAGACGATTCAACCATGCACGTAGACGAGTTCCCAGATTTGTCAATACGTCTTTAACTCGTCCCAGTGGCTTTTAGTTAGAATACGTGATTCATCGCAAACTCGAGTACGTCGGGCATTGCATTCGGAAAGAGAACCCGGCTGAACTGATTGCTGAAAAGGGAAATTGGCGCATAGCTCGGTGTTTCTCGACTCCGGTGATCTGAGAAACGATAACCTATGCTAATGTGCATTTGCAAACGCATCTCGGGTGCGTAACAGGTAGCGCCCACGTACCGTTACCAACATTCCTGGCCTCTACCACGTTCGAAAAATACCAAGAGCACAACCAGCCAGTACTTAGGGATACGACCCGATCATTGTCGGATTCAATGACGATACCATTGGACGGGCGTCCTCGCGGTGAGAATAATTAGGAACGATTAGACTGACTGGGTCGCTGCTACCGTGGCTCCAGGAGTTCCGAGCTTTGCAATCAAGTGCATGCATGCATTTCACTGATGCGGCAGATTGAGAGCAAGAGCCATCAGTTTAACTGCGGCCAAGACACGGCAGCACATCGCGCCACGCCATTTTTAGCCCTCCAGGACTTTTTCGCATCATCCGCGAGCTTTCTCTCTGACCGCATTTCATTCGCCACTTGGCCAAGCCTTCCTCAAACATGGTAGACCGACGTCACCTAATCAGAGAACGAAAGGTGTTCGATTGTCCATCCCAAGTACTAGTTCATCAAGCCGTCAATCCGAATACCAAGAGCATTGATTTACTCGACCACAGGGCAAGCTCGAATCTCTCATGGTCCTAGCACACCCTAGCACACACTAGTGCCACACCAGTGTAAACTCCATCCTGCTAGAAGTACATCGTGCTTAATCCACGTTAATTAGTCATCAAATAGTAATGAGCACTATGCTCTCTGCTGGCCTGATTCGCCGCATCTCCACAATGTCTTGCGCCAGTTCCGTGAGCATCGTTGCTCCACGTACTGCTAACCGCAGCATTGACCAATCTTTAAGGGAAATCGTGTGTAATTCATGATACACACTAGACAACTCTAGAACAGATTTGTAAAGTCCCGACCATACCTGGCACGCCTTGGCTTACCAAAAATATTGACTCTCTAGAGATTCGACTTCGATTTAACTAATTCCTGCTTTCAAGGTCGCGGCAGGTTATGTACCTACGGGAAGTAAATATGGCGGAGACGATCTTATAGGAGTACATTGAGAATCTCATCTCGAGACAGCGATTTTCAGATGTAACTGCTGTGCAAGCATTTGGATGTTTGGATGCTTGTCACTCAAGTTTATCGGCCATGAGCCGTGTGTGACGCGCAGTGTCTGTCAAAGGATAGGTCGCGGATGTTTATAAACGATCAGTGCAAAACAACGGCAGGTGTTGCATACTCCCGAAAAACACTGGGGTGTTTGGCAAAAGGCAGGTATATAAAAGAAGGATTCGGTCAGGCCAGGCAGGTCGAGCCTGCTTCAAAGCAGTGCGAGTCTCTAAGAATGTTGAGGGAACAGAGAGGGAGCAAGAGAGAGAAAGATTGTGTGGGAGGGAAGGGAGGAGGGTGCAGAGTGGGGGCGGAGGATACACGATACACGCGCGAGAAGAGAAGACAGGGAAGAGGAGAGCGAGGCGTTACAGAGGCCATTTTTACAGAGGAGCCCACTGAAAAGTGGCAGGCGACCGAGAGTGCAGAGATCCGCGCTCGTACTTACTACGTTGCCCGCTAGACAGACGACCCCAGCCAGCACCTGAGCTGTCCCACCTTCCGATCGACTGTCATTTGTGATGAAGCTTCATGCACGCTGGTCGAACGCCACGATGATTGATGCACGACACCTGAGGCCGTTGCTCGGCCGACTTGGAGCGATCAGTGCGCGTTTAGGCGCGCTTGCCAGAAGCGAGCCAAGCAAAACGGACAAGAAGACGCGGACGACGATGCCGCGGAGAGGCCAGCGTGTCTCACGAGCAGCCAACCGACACAGAGGCGGTAGAATTAAAGTTGTCGATCGCCACTACTCTCTACCACGCACTACGCCCGCTCTGCTAGGATCTGTGTTTACACGCCACTGATGATGATTCTTTCTCTCTGTTCTCTTCTCTCTCCCACCGCGCTTCCTTCTCCTCGCTCTCTCGCTCCGATAGGCTCTCGTACCTCGCTTATTTCGCTTCGCTGCACCACTGCGATCGCTCGCTTTCTCTCGGGATACGTGTACCCGAAGGACCTCCGTCCACCCTTCTAGCAAAGATCGTTGCTTCCTTCCTCACAGAACTGATATTCTGGTGGAGGCTTCCTTCCTCGGCGTGCTCCCGTTTCTCCGGCTGTTCCTCCGCACCTCGCCCACCCGCGCGCCGCCCCCCCGCGACCCTTCGATCGAGCTGGCGGCAACAGGACAAGGAAGACAACCGCCCTCGCTTCTTCTCACCCCTTTCGCCGCAAAGCACAACGATCGACGATCACGGCACACTTCTAGCACAAGCCGTGTCTTCGGCCGAGACGACGGTCTATGCTCGCGCCAGGCGAGGAATGCCCGTTCAATCGGCGACCCGACTCTTGCTAACGCTTTTACTCCCGTCTTCCTCTTCTCTCGCTCTTGACGGTCTCACTCTCTCTCGCTCGCTCGCTCCTCTTCTTCCTCGCTCCCACGGGCTACTCGCCGCGAACCGACCGACCGACACACACACACATACACTCCACGCACACCGAGAACAGCGACAGCCAGGGCAACCCTTGCTGGGCGACTCGCGCACACACGCCACGCACGCTCGCTTCCCGAGCTACCCACGTATGCGACCGCTCGTTCGTTCGCACGCTCGCGTCTGCACGTATCAACGAGTCCAAGCTACCGGTACGCGCGTCCGTGGAATTTGACTTTCCTTCACCGAGAGATCAGATAAAATACGATGCCGACGGGGCTGCGGTGCGGGGCTGTCGACGCGGTGGACGCCAGCTCGCGCAACACCGTGACACGGGATATCTCCGAAAGCCGAATGGAATTACATTGGAGCGCCTCGCCTCGGTGATGCGACTGTTTCAGTAACGACGCTCGGATCTCTCACGCTGTTCCACCTATACGCTTGGATCGCAAGCTACATCGACCGCGCGCCTTATTACGAATTGCTTTATTCAATTTTGATATTACCGTCCGCCAGACTCAGGACTGTTGTGAACCTGCAGTGGCTATTGAGTCATTCATTTCATTTGTTTATTTGCTGGAGATCTTATCAGTAAATTGTGACCCGAAGAATTAAGAAGAGAATTCTGTTGAGTAAACTGAGACTCGGCTCATTCCGGATATTATTCGATATTAGTAATAATTATGGTTAAAGTATGATTCTGTAAACAACATTGCTAGTAACTCAATTTCATGCATTTTTTAAAAGAATTCGTGAGTATTTCTGCGGGTTCCAAGTGAGAAATCAGTATATGTGGCGCCACTTTCCGGAGCCAGCGGTAACAGTACCAGGCGCATAACGAAAGAGTTCAGACATCGTTGAATAGATGCCACTAGCTGTATTTATTTAAGTTTTCAATTCAATTGTCACTAGCTATCGCTAACTAAAAATACAGAGTTTCTAATGGCAATAATATGTAGTCCAATTTTCCGCTCTATCTCCTACTGCCAGCAGCAATACACCAACATAGCCAAACCGCGTCTACAGTCTATGTCTATGAGATCTACTCGCAAGTCGAAACGTTACGCAAGTAGGAACTCCGAGAATAGTCGAAATTTGTAATATGCGGTGGAGAGCGCGGCTCGTGCGAGGCGACTCTACACTTTAGCGAGAGGCAAAATGCCACGAGTGCACTCTGAACTGCAGTTACACGAACTCGGGGAAGGAACATTAACTCGTTATCAGTCTGAACGTGGGCCAACCTGTATATGCCGTAGTCAGAGGAGAGTAGAGAGAAGCGTTGCGTAAGCGACTGCTTCTCTGTAATTCCATTCTGAAGCAGCAAGCAAGGGACAATGTTATCTCCATACTACTCGCCCTGAATGCAGGAGAGAGCGCTCGCCACCGGAAAACGTATACGCCCTGCTGAGTCCCCGCAAATCCGTTTCCCTTTATTGCCAAGAATCGTCTTCTCCAAATAACTCGATCGCCGTCTCTCTCGCTCTCTTGTCCCCTCATCCTCTCTATGTCTCATTCCCTGTCTCATCCCAGCGGTCTTCGCGAATTCTACGCTTGTATTGGGAATAATTTCGAAATTAGTCATCCCTCTCGTGGCAAGCATGCGCTCCTTCCCGATACTCGGACACGCTTCCGAGAGCCAAGCCAGACGAATAAATTGTCAACGGGCAGACCGTTGAATATTTCCTCGAGTTTGGAGCAGTACGCGTTGCCAAATGCTTTTCCAGCTGCCGCCGATTGCCTATCTTACGTTTTCTCTTCTAGTTTCGATCTGAGTAGAACGACGTCGCGCTCAAGTCGGGGCACGATCGAGCAGGATCGACGTCGAAGTGAACGACGACGACGACAACGACGACAACGACGAGCACGTCGACGACGGGGCGTTAGCGCTCGGCCAAGCCGGCTCGGCGCCAAAATCAGCTCTCGCCGCGGCGGTCGTGCTTTCCGGTCGGTGCTTTATAAATACTGCAGACAGTGCGAAGAGTGCAGCGAACAGCCGCAGGGACCCGCCGCGAATTCTCGATTCCCGATGGCCATAGTTACACTTAGGCAGTTGCTCTAGTCCGCCTAGGCAACGTTCACGCGAGCACCTCTTACATCTGGCATTCCGATCCTCTTTCCCCTTGCGGCTTTCTACCTCCTACGGATCTCTATTTCTTCCGTGATTGCAATCGAATTCGGTCACGAGTTTACAATGAGAAGTAGTGCTAGTGAGGAGGCGACACATGTTAAGTGTTAGTGAGTGGACGAGGAAGTGAGGAGAACTCTGGTAAAAGTTGCCGAGGAAATTGTTAAGAACTGTATTGATTGAGGGAGAGACACTAAAACGAGACATAGCGTGATACTTTGCACGAGTAAGTAGACGAGCTTATAGCTACGAACCTATTACGTTCGACTGAGAAGGTACGTGCTGAACATATCTATAACCCATTGCAAGTACGCGCCGAGTATCTACTTTCTAGAGACAGTCATTAATTTCGTTGGGAAAGAATCTCGTCTCACCGTGCCTCATACATCTCGCGGGCTAGCAGATACTAAATCACCCAATCGAACTTTATAACACTGAATCGCTCCCACATTTCTTGCCGAGTCCCACTTTTCCGGGTGTTTCCGTTATCTTGTTTCTCAGACATTTCCAAGACGCATTGGGTATTCGACATAAAGGAAGTAAAGTACCGGCGAGAATCCCTCCTGTATAGTCTCTGTGATTTGGCGAATGTCGTGGTACATGCACAGACGCACACTGATCGGAGGGATTTGCGGTTGTGGCTCTCTCGATGCCTCTCTCCACCACTTGCGCAACAATTGCCGCCACACAGCTGAAAATATGAGATCAAGCTCGAGTTTCCGCGTAAGAGCGGGTGGAAAGTCGGATTGAAAGAGCCGGGACTCGAATGCGGAACGCGTCGCGGCGAAGGATAGAACGTGGCCCGAAGCTTTCAAACGTTTCTATGTGATGCGACTAACTCTCAATTTTGCAAAATATTTCTTCCCTCTTAGGCGGCATTGCAAAGTCTTTTCACAAATCAGGGCAATTGGGAACACTCGTTCCTACTTGCCTAGTCTAGCTCTTGGGAGCTTAAATCAAAAAAGGGGGCGGGGAAGGCGGCGGAGAAAGAGCCGGGAGCAGACGTCTAAACGAAAGAGGCAAAAGCTAATTTCATCCTTACTCGCGTAATACGATATACGCCCCGAAAGCTACAGTAGGAGAAAGAGGAAAAAGTCCGCACTCATGAAGAGCACCGCATGAACCGAGACGCGCGCGTGTTCAGCGAGTAAGGAGTCATTCACGAATCTTTTTCCTCATTCAGAAGTGGCGATGCTACTCTTCGTGGTACTTAGAAGTTTTGTAGCTACATGAGAAAGTCTCGCCGCATCCGCTTGGCGCGCCACAAAGGACGCCTTATCCAAACTCATATATGTCTTTGTGAGGCTGAGAGTTGTACACGTGCGAGGCCGACAAACTGCGAAGAGAGTTTGGCCCAGAAAAGCTTTGATGCAACTATGGAAATTGATGATTGCAGCGCAACGTATCGGCGCGTCAACTATACTGTCATTAGTGGAAGAGTGCAATATACCGAGAATATCTCGAGGCTAACAATGATCGGCTTGGAGTAACGGCTTGATTTAGCAAGCGAAGAAGTGGTACACTCGAGATGACAGTATGTGAGCCTTGCGTCCCACACGTCATCCATGCGCGCCTGTTAAGTGCATTCTCGACTTTTGGCTTGCATTCGAGTTGTTCGCGGTAGCGAGCGGCTCGAGCGTCTGCCAGAATGAGCTTAATGAAGAAGGCTATCGGCGGCTCCATTCATAGGATACGAGAGTTCGAGCTTGAGAAGGTAATTCAATTATAACGGAGCTTTTTCCACGGGCGACCAAGCCCTCCTTTCACACCCACACCCTTGCCAATTACGCCGGGCGTCCACTACCCTCGATTCGTTCGCGTTCGTCGCACACGCGCGCTCTGTCGTCTCCAGCGTTACGAGGTGCCGGCGGCACGGCAATCCAGAAATAGTGCCGGCACATGCAAGATTTACATGTAACCGTGGCACGGGCAATCTTCCCCTCTTCCTGGCACTAAACCAACTTTTGCCCGATGCCCGCTTTATGACAATGCTCGACGCAGCTGTAACCCTTGGCGCCTCTCGGCGAATTCGTGCGATATCCTTACTTTCCTATCTCCTATCTCGCACCACGTCCTGTCGATCCAAGCTTTCCATCCTGGTTTCTACGTCGTTGTGTGATCGCGCGGATGCATCCAGCCGTGCCTTTATTCCCACGCGACCTATATGTATATCCTCTCGAGACTTATTCCGGAAAGTCGCTTCCATATATTATAGGAGCAGTTACAACGCTCTAATACATGCAACGCGCATTACACCCGAGGTACGTGTGGCAATGTAGCCCTGAGGAAATTGCGCTGCCAGAACGATACTCGCGCTCGTTGCAGGGCCATTGTGCCCAATGATTCACGGGGAAGATCGTGGTTAATGCCCGCGTTATCTGGGCGACCGTCGACGAAAACGTGTTCTCCTACCCTCACGCAGGAGAGGACGACGCGGAGTGTGCGTTAAATTAAAAATAGATGCCCGCGTTGAGCGGGTGGTAAGATAGCGCGTCTCGTGATGGGCTAGTGTTCGCCTCGAAGCCGTCTCGTGTGTTCTCTTCTTCACTGTGCGAGTTCCCTTTGTCAGTTCTCGATTCACATAGCTGAGAAAGGTGCTAGGATGTACGGTATTCCTGGCAGACCGCCTTCGCCCACAACTTGTACCCTTTACTTTCGCGCGGAGGCCATTCGCCAGCCAGACCTGCACGACGCACTCGCTCCAAATTTCCTCCTCGAACAGGTGAACTTGATCGACGAGTTCGACATCCTGCAAATCGTCGGCGAGGGATGGTTCGGCAAGATTCTGCTGACCGAGCATCGCAGCACCCAGACAGAGATGGTGCTGAAGGCGTTGCCCAAGGCGTACACGGGTCTATCAGACTTCTTCCGTGAATTCCATTACGGGCTTCACCTGGCCGCTCATCGCAACATCATTACTACCTACGATGTGGCCTTTGAGACTGCTGGTTTCTACGTTTTCAGCCAGGAATACGCTCCCCTCGGTGAGAGAGTCAGGTCACTTGAACTGATTGACGCGCGCACTGCGCCGCCAGCTTTTTGCTTAGTTACACATACTGGTTCGCCCTACTAGCAGAACAAATCTTTTTCTCCTGACACAAAACCCTCTGTAAACCCGCTCTACCCTCTGGTATCGCGGACTGTTTAGATTATCCGTTAGAGTGTCTGCATGCGGGTGAGTTGAGAGAGTGTGTTTTTACTGCTGGCGCGCTTCCCCTGTGTCGCCGGGCACGTGGTCCCTCGACAAATGAATGTTTTGCGATGGAAACGTATTCGGAAAGTCAGTCGGCCGGTGTTTAACTCTACTGACGTTGTGGTCGCCGATTACAGGCGACCTGACTTCGAACGTGACGGAGACGGGCTTGGGCGAGCTGCACGCAAAGAGGGTGGCACGGCAGCTGGCTGCTGCGGTCCACCACATTCACAGTCGGGAGCTGGTACATCGAGACATCAAACTCGACAATGTCCTCGTCTTTCGCAGCGACTTCTCGCGCATCAAACTCTGCGACTTCGGAGAAACGAGGCGCGTGAACACGGTGGTGCGACGGCACAACGAGTGGCTGCCCTATTCGCCGCCCGAGGTATTGCAGATCGACACTGATGAGACGTACAAGTAATTATTCGATTGAGCATCCACCGATTTCAAGTGCGCGCCTATTCGGGAATAGTTCAGCAAATTAATGAGTGAAAGAGTGATGAACAATATATGCACTAGATTTATAATTTATATGTATACTCCGTTGTTTACCCGGCATTCCTACGCACGCTAACAATCTTTTCAGATGTCTCACGTCGCACGATGTCTGGCAATTCGGCATTGTCCTATTTGTCTGCCTCACGGGATGCTTGCCGTGGCAAAAAGCAGCGATGGACGACCCGCGGTATACTCGCTATCAAAACTGGCACAGCGCGACGCTCAACATCGCCAAGAAACCGAAATTATTTCAGCTGATCAGCTCGCGAGCGCAGAGGTCAGTCTCCCACCCCCTTGTTTCCTCGAGAGTTTACGGTGGAAGGTAGAATAAAGATAGATGAAACTAGGTTGTGATGGCGCTTTGCGACGCATACTAATTAATGACTGTCGATCACTTCTCGACAAGTTAATTCGATCTATGAGTATGACGTATGATTTGCGTTAAATATGTCTGGTAGGATGTTCAAGAGACTTCTGGATCCTAGAGCCGAAAAGCGGCCGTTGAGCGTGTTGGAAATAAATAAATATTTAGAAGACAGGTGGCTGGCAAAACTCGGTGCCGAGAAGGCACTAAACGGTAAGGATTGAATTATTGCGTGAAATTTAATTAATACGCGCGCCTGTATTACGTCGCCCTTAACACGATTTATGCCTGGCGCAGGTGGTGCCGACGAGAGAGACGAGCTCTGCCCCTCGATGTACAGCTTCCACAGCTCGCTCGAGGAGAAGAATCAGTTGCTGCACACCCTGACTACTTATGGAATCGAAACGACGGTCGATCGCACGAAGAAGAAGGATCGTATTAGAGAGTGGATTCAGGCGAGTACGATCGCAGAGGAATACGAGGAGGATGAGTCGGACCTGAACGAGGATAGTCGCTTCCACGAAGATGAAGAAGAGGAACCGGCCTCCATGAAAGGCAGGCATTTCCCGGAGACACGGCCGAGGGCGACGGCAAACGACACCCGGAAAAACTCAAGAACGCACACGTCCTCCGCGAGAAAAAGGCTGCCGGTTAAACCCACTGAGAGGAAAATCCCGTTCGCCCCACAAGTCGCCGAAGAGAGAGAGACGGTTGCCCGTTTTGCCAGTTTTCCCAACGGCGATCCAAATTTGGCGACACTAAAGAACGGCGCCAACGGGACCACGGAGAGTGAAAGTCCAATCCACTCGAATCCCGTGGCGACCAGAGCAGAGTCTACACCGGTAGACGATAGGTCCTCGATTGTCAATGTTAATGGTCGGACTACCACCAGGAGCTCCCCATCGAGTAGTGTAAACACCTCTCAAGACGGGAAGACAACCAATACAAATTTACAGCAGGCTATGTCTCCAGCGAGCGGTGAAACGAGCCAGTTGAACAATAATGTCCAGGAGCAAGCACTAACTGCGGTGGGGGATGATCGAATTGTACCCAAGAGTCCGGAGATCCCGACGAGAAAACATCGATCGCAAACGGCACCATTCGCAATACCGACCTCGCCCTATCTGAATGGGAATAGGAGGGAAACTGCGAAGCGGAGCCACTCGGCGAGCACACTGACGGAGAGGTCAGCGGCGTTACCGGTGGCTCGGGGGGAGAAATCATCCGCGATAATGTTACCGACCCGAGCGGATAATCAGCCCGCGGGAATGTCACGAAGCGAGAGGTCACCGACAGCCTCGCACTCGGAGAATCGATCGGCTGGAGGCGGTGGCAGTAGCGGCGTGGTAATTGCGCGGCCCGAAAGGCCGCCCGTAACAGGACAATCAATGTCTCGAGTAGAAAATCAATCGGCCGCGATGCTGCCCGCGGCTCGAGTGGAAAATCAATTGGCTAATACCTCGCCAATAACGCGAAATGAGACGTCCCCGCCGAGGACAATGCAGGCCGCCCCGGTAAATCCTCTAACGATGTCAGTCGCCTCTCATCTGGTGATGCAGAGCTTCAACGCCCTGCAAGGTATTAATCCTTTGACTCCGACCAAGTCCACCGACTCTACGACCGTCTCTTCCAACGTCCCTGGCAATTCGGCATCGACCCCTACCAACAGGAGTCCCGCAGGAACCCCTGTACGAAACACGACTCCACCGACAACAAAGAAAAGTCCCCGCACTGAGGAGTTCATAAGTTACGGGAAGGACGCTTACGAACATTACGGAATTGCTCAAGGTGTAATCCTACGGGCGGGGAATACCCGACACGGTTCCTCGGGCAGTCCCAGTCGATCTGTTAGCAATTGACCGGCTCACTTCCCCACTTTTTCCTATCCAGCACACTTTTTCAAAGTACACGACTACGCAAGGGGGGAATGGAATGGATAAGCAAGCTTTAAAGATTCAAGAACGACGATGTGTAATGTCCAGGCCGACGGTGTGAGACAAAGAAAGAGAATCGAATGCACATTAAGCGGCATTGTATTACGGATACAATTACGAACAATGGCGTCCAGTAGAATGTTGCATATCGTCGGACAAATGTACCAGCGCTTATGGTGCCTTTGATTTGCTGGAAGCGAGCCATGCCGAGGTCGTCGCAATATCAACTCCCTTTTGTTCCTCGGGCGAGCACGGCTTTTACATTATGTACATAAAATACGCTCCGGCGAGTAAGTCGCGGATTATTTTTCATTATGCATAGATCGCCGCATTTCGAGCGAGCTCGGCCGGGAATCCCACTGAAACAAGCACCTACTGCTGAAACAAGGATAAAAGGTAATTCCATTATGCTCTGCCCTATATTCTGGCATTCTGCATTTACAATCGCGTGCCTCTGAAAAGTAGAACGCCGATAGCGCCCGAAGGCATGCCTCTTTCAATACTTATTATACGTTCCAGAAGCAATTTCCCCGATAGTCTGCCGATTGATCAGTCGACGCTTTGAAAAATGACAGACTACTAGATGCCTACTTACTTGAACAGGCCGCAAGAACGCCCGCCACTTTCACGGGACTTCGGTGACAGATTATTATCATCCCATTGACTTCCGCCACCCGTCCATTTCTACTTGTGACAGCAGGACGTTCATGGGTTCAATCGAAAATGTAAATATTACAATCCACACGACGACGCACGTCGAACGTCGTCGAGACGCACGACTGTAATTGGAGGTGCGGCTCGCGGAATGTGACAGGGTTACTTGTGATAGTAGAAGCAGTGTTAGTTTAACTACTTCTGCCTCGAAACTTCCGTACCCGATATAATTACGTCTCTAATAACGTACTTGTGTCTTTTGAAAAGACACTGCGAGGGATATAACGAGGCTGAGAGAAAGAGAGCCCCACAGCTCGGTGACTCTGATTGTAAATTAATATGTAATCGTAATAATAAATTGTATAGTGCGACCTATTGTAATTAAGTGGTTGATTAGACCGAGATTGATTTATAGGAACATAGCTCTCTTTATCTGCACAGCATTCATTTTCAAGGGTTGATTTTTCAAATACAGAAGCATTGGTAAAAGATGCGCTATCATAATAATCTAAGAATCTCTACAAACTGTTATTGTTTGTGGTGCCGGAAGCTCGGGTTTGAAGAATGCCCAGTATCTCGAGAACCAGCCGGTAAACATGATTGTTGCTGCTAATAATAGCGGATAGCAAACATTGTCACGACTTATCGCAGTTGCTTTAATACTTCCCTCCCTCGTAAAGTATTTCGCCGTTAGAGGATTGAACGGATCCCGCTTGTTTTCCAAACGGATGCTGCGCCGATCTAATCTATTATACTGGAGTGCAGAGGCCGGGCTTCTGGAAGGGATTGAAGGCGTCCGATATAATACGTGTGTGTACCTAAGTCTCAGACAACCATGACTTATCACATGCTTCTTCGATATACACACTGTTGGTAGGATGGGTCTATCTGGTGGTATGGAAATAAATAATTACCAGTCTAGAATTTATCGGAATCGATTGAAATAGTACATAAATAAAAAGGCAAGTGCTATTCTACGAGATGAATGAAACAGACGCCATTAGAAGAGTAGGGATCCTCTGCTGTGGCTTTTGGGCTTTTGACTTTGACACCTTCCAGCCAGCAGTACGAAAGTGCGGATGGAAATTAATGAAACCACAATTGGTGTTAATGGTCCGCCACGACTTCCCCGGCGTAGCCCGGCTGGCCGGATCAAGCTTCTGCATCCTTGTTACGTTAATGCATGGCCGTTTCGGCCTCCGCGGGATTTGTTTGAAAGTGGAGATCCACGCGTGACACGAAGCAGAACACACCGAGCCGAGGATACCCTGCTGGAAACGCTACTGTAACGATCTATTTATAATCCATGCACGCAACACTGCTAACACACCCGAAAACCATTGCACCACGAATGTTAATGGCGATTCTCAAACGCGCCGATAATATCTCGAGTTCCCTCGCACGCGAAAGCTCGATCTTGGCGTGCCGTGCGATTACGTACTTAAGACTTAAGATGGATAAACGTTGGACTTTCCGAGGAAATCTATAAAACTACGACCTTAGCTTTGTTACTTCGATCAACTGTGGATCAACGCCCAGAGAAAAATGAGTAGTCGATAGGGATCGCGAACAATGGTAATGAAGTCGTAACGAGACAGAGAGCCGCCTACATGAAATCAGCCCGGAGGGCTACGCTTCCACTTATTGTGCTATTTCGAACTTTGCATCCTACCTGTCACAGCCTCGCTAATTAGCTCGTGACCCGGCAACTCTTCGCGCGCCACGGCTCAACCTCATCCTGGCATAGCTAATCGCACCCACAATACCGGAGACACGATGATTAACTCTTTCAGAGGCGGTTCATAAAATGTTCAGTCTACGTAGTGCGATTCTCTAAGAATTATACTATATTTCGAAAACTATATTCTGATTTATTTCAGCGATTAAAATCTCATGTCGGAGAAGTTAAAGAAGTTATTCCGATAGTGTGCGTACTATGAAACGGAAGCATCCGAACGAATTGTCTGGTCTATCCACTCGACAGAGGGGTTGCTTTCGAGTTTTCTGATCCCCGGCAAAAAGTTAGCGGATTCGTAAGCGGCACTAGCGCGCGACAGGTAATAACTCATTGGCACGTCAGGCGAGCTGGCGGTGTATCGGGTGTTTCCATTTTCATAAATCAGGAAGCAGGCAACAGCCGCCGCCGCCGCCGCCGCCGCCGCCGCCGCCGCCGCCGCCGCCTCCACCGACGCCGGCGTCGTTGCAACGGCAGCATCACCAGCGAGCCTCGGATGATTAATCCTCGCCGGGCGAGAGCACCAAGGGAGATAGATTCAAATCCCGCTCGATGGCTGCTTATAACGGCGCGGCCACCAGCAGGATATCGTCGTCGCATCGCCACAGGCAGGCATATCGGCACGGGATTCGCCGGGCCACGAGATTCGCATGGAGATACAGATTGTACCGGGCTGCCGGTACGTATGTAGATGTATATATACAATGTGTCCCTATCCGGCGGACGACTGTGCCGCCGGATATATCTCGAAAGTAGGCGCCGCTAAAACGTATGCGCACATTAGCATTTAGCAATTAGTAGGCAGCCCATCCACCCCTTTTGCGTTTCATCCCCGGCGGTGCGGGAGTAAGCCCCCGTCGTACTCCGTCTCGATAGTACTGTGCTCTGTACTGCACGCAAATGTCTGTATGAATGACGGGGGAGAGGGAGAGAGAGAGAGAGAGAGAGAGAGAGAGAGAGAGAGAGAGAGAGAGAGAGAGAGAGAGAGAGAGAGAGAGAGAGAGAGAGAGAGAGAGAGAGAGAGAGAGAGAGAGAGAGAGAGAGAGAGAGAGAGAGAGAGAGAGTGCGTGTAGGAGAGGCCGAGTACTGCTTGCCGCGAGGAGGTGGAGCACACACCAATGGTCGTGACTCTGTGCGAGTGCCCGTAATGGTATAAATATGGAGTACTCTGGCCTAAGCGGCCTCGTCGTCGTTCGCACTTCTCGAACGAGGACTTCCGTTTTTTGTACGTTTGTACGTAGCCCGGTTGATAGGTGGATATTATGCCGATCCTCGCGACGCGATTGTGCGTCTCCTGATGCATCGCGTCTCAGAGCGTGCGCGCGCGCGCGCGCGCGTGAGCATGTTTCACGCCGATTCACGAGGACGGTGCTGAGATACTCTCATTAGCGTTAATGGGCGGATGTCCTTATCGGATATCCTTATGCTGCTGCTGTTTTCTCTTGGCAGGGCGTAATGATAGCAGTGCGCGGGCGAACTTAATGCCAGAGCACACGTGCTCTCGCGGCTTGCTCGATTTACACGCAATTAAATAAGCTGATTATCGTTCGACGGGAACTCGCAGCGACCAACCGTGAACGCGTGGTGCGTGTAAATACCCCCGCTTGCTACTCCGCCGTAATGGAAGCACCTTTCTCAGACGAACGCGCTAACAGAGAGCTTCCGCTATTTCGAGGAGTGGATTTTCAGTCTGCTTCCACTCGACTTCATCCTTCCTTTTTCTGAATCCTACTAATTCATGTGCAGTGCTGTCGGGACCCGGTAATTCGGCGCTGGTAAATATCATAATTTGCGAAACCGAGGATTCGCGCATTAGCGCGACGCCATTAGCGCGCACGGTGTAATACAGACTGAACCATTCGGAGCTCGAGTTGTCGTGCACTCTTTGGTCAGCGATAAGTGGGTTAACGCGTGTATCTCCCGAGTATAATTGTTTGGCCACGAAAAAGCACGCGCTTGTGAAAGAGCGAGCGGTGCACGAGCGACACACCTACTACTCTGCACTGGCGTGCGCTCTTCCCTTTGTTTGCTTTCTCCTGTTTGAACGGCCGTTCAATTAAATTTGTTTCATTTATCCGGCGCACCTTTCGGCCGCGCGTCAAACATTCGTTAAGCCCCCTCACGCTTCGTTCGCTACTGGGCGTGAGTGTGAAAATTGAGAAGTCATTATTGAAGGGCCATTCAGGAAGGATTGTATTTGGCAGGCGCGTTACGTTCACGATAGTATATATGTATGTATAGATATCTGTATATACTTCCTGCGCTATTGGCCTCGTCCATCATCCTCAACAAGGAATTCATCGTCGCTCCGAAAGCTTTTATCGACAAGTAGGCACGTTATAACAAGGTATTACATCATACTCGTTTCAGAGCCTCCTGACATTAATGGCAGTGATGCTTTACGATCGTGCGAGAGAAGCTGGCCCCGATATAAAACGCGCTGAGATAGCCAGTTGTCCGATAGTCAGAATAAAACTCGGATCTCCCTAGAAGCTGGTTTTCTGATCATCGTCTCAAAACAGGACAACAATTTACGAGCATTACCCAATCTGGGAATGGACATAATTTCTCCTAGTTCGACCTCGGAGAAACGGAATAACTAATAGGAATAATAGTTCCTTCATCGATACAACGATGAAGAATTAACTCTTTGTGAGTTATCTGAAAAGTTTTCATCCTGCTTGCCGACAAGCTGACAGATACACGGCGATCTGAGAAGATCAAGTCGTTTTCTTTTCCCTCTGGGAGAGATATTTCTCGGAGCCCCTGTTCTGACTATAAGCTCCTAATCGTTTTCGCAGTTCATTTGCGCCTCGTTCACGCGCTCTCAATGATCCTACCAGTAATTATACTCCCGGTCTCTCTTCCACTCTCGGTCAGTAATCGCGCACGCACCACACCCGGCCAATATTATTATCCTGTCTTCTTTGGCTCCTTCATCCGATAGGAGAATTCGCCTGTGGTAATCGTTAGAGCGGTTGGCGCGACCATCTTCGTCGGCAGCTCGTGCGAGAGGGTGAGCGGTGAGCGCGTCGCTGCTGTCCACGGAGTAAATGACAGAGTTGCTCCGTTAGTGATTCCGTCCTTCCTCCCGTGTCAGAGAGACGAGCGTGCCTGACTATGACTGTATGTGTCAGCCAGCCAACCAACCAGTCAGCCTGCCAGTATAAGCGCACGTGCGTAAGAGTGCGAGCGAGCGCGAGGAAAAGGGACGGACGAGCGGCAAGTAGAATGGGACGGGCTGGTATCAGCCGGCAGATGACGAGCCACCGTATTAATCATGTATGAAGCGTACATATGCATCCCACTCCCCTCTTCGCGTATCCGTCCGTCTCCTTGATCCGATTCCTCGGCAGATCGGATCGAGTCGAAGGTAATCGCGCTGTCAGAGCCAGGAATGGTGATCGCCTGGAATGGACGAGTAGCGAGTTGTGAGTGACTGGCCACCGCAAATTCGAAACGTTTCCTGCGGTCGGCCGGCTGTCAGTTTCGCGTGCGTCGCGGCGGACTGGCTAATTGCTCGTGTCTTTAGGATAACGATGCGTTGTCGGATAAACGAGCAGCGTCGCGCTTGCACACCAACGCGCACGGAACATGCCATCGACGCGAGAGAGAAAGTAGTGGCTCTGGGACACCGGAGCAGCGTAGCCTGCATCATGTGTATGTATTCCCTCTGCATAGCATAGCGCCGGCGAACTTGTGTCGCTACACACTATATGCATAAGCGAAATGATCTCGTTAAGGACGAGCATACGCGGAGTGTTGCGGTGTGACAGCGCAACGCGCGGCGGGTGATGCATTGTATCGTCCAAATCCGCATCGTCCCACCATACTCGCGTTAGAAAAAGCCAGATATCTGTGGCCTACTCTGTTGTTTTTTTTACAGAGGAGAGATGCGACTCGTGACACGGGTAGTATCAGTCGTTGATGCTTCCTCTCCGCGTTCTGCGATGACTTCCTGTCGAGCATTAACCGGGTGTCGGATTACCGGCGCGTTACTTTTCCACTGCGGGGGGGCCACCGAAGGAAAGAGTTACAACCAGGATAAGTTTAAAATTTTCCTGGTATATGAAACTCGAGACTTCTAATCGAAGGTGGGTCGGTAGATCTAAATTAAAGCGGAACACACCAAGCGTGTATCTACTCAGCGAGATGAAAACAGCACGGGATGTAGTAAAAGCATTACGTGGTTTACACCGCTAGCGCTAGTAAAAGCTTCAGCCCTCTGTACAAGGGACTGGAGAGCCTGATATTTGCGCTGGGATCACAATAGCCTATAAAAGCGGAGGCCAAATTTAGAGTCGCGCTCGATTATAAATTTTGCCACTTCCGACATTAAAAGTCTCCTGGTTGCCGGGAGCGAGGCTGATCGACTGGAGGAAAGGGTGCTTGACCGTATGTCTTGCTCCCGCTACCGTATGTACGTGTCCGGAACGCACACAGTTGAGAGAGAGAGAGGGAGAGAGAGGCGAGGTGTGTACACGATTTTACCATGAAGCTATAAGCCCCGTGGGCTTCGCGTACACGGCTCCGTGGGTTTGTTCCCGGGGTGGTAAGCCGATAAAGCGGCCTGCACACCGAACGCCCGATAATCCCTGTGCATTGAGCACAGCGCGCGGTGCTATCGCCTGGAAAAGAATGGACGGCTCGTACAAAAACCATCGCCGGCAAACCGGCAGCTAGCCCCACGCTCTATTGGTCTTTGCAAAGTGATATCTGGCCGGTCGAAACTAAAGGGGAAGGCAAATAAAAAACATGCTTCGTCCATTTTTCCACGAGCAGCACTCCTCCCAACCCATTAAACAGCCGATAAAACTCGTGCTACAACCATTCAGCCCCTCCTCTACCAATTTGTAACAACGCCGGTAAAAAGGTAGAACTGATTCCATGTGACACATAAAAGTATCCAATTATATGGCTACAGTAAAATGAAAGTGCAACTTGTCATTCCTGTGGTGTCAGGTCGTTTAGGAAGTTTTTATCACAGTGCAAAGATGGGCTGGAGGGGAGATGAGGGATCAGCAAGTTTCCGGTGTGCAGTTTCTTTAAGCGCGATTAACCTGCAATGTTATGTCTCCAAGATCCTGCGGGAGCATTTTACGACCCAGCAAGCTTACTGCTCCCGCCTTCCTTGCGAAAACCGTGTGGAAATTCGAAGCCAGGCGTGAGCGTTCCTCCAACTCCAAGGTGTTCTTGTTGAATTAATTCGAAAGGGATGCTTACTGCATTTGCACTGGCAGCATGGCTGCTATGGCTTGTAAGACGTGGCTGGACCACAGACCCGCCATCAGCCGAGGGTGGAACAGGAGGTGTATTAATATACAGAGCGCAATCTCGACGCGAATCTCGCCGGCAGGATAATACCATCGCGTAAACAAGCATCAGTCCGGACAGGCTATTAGAGCAATTAAGTACCATCGCTTCTCGATTGAGTCCTTTATGCTGGGATCGCTCGGTCAATTGACTCCAATCCGATCGCCTCATAAAGCTCGAAGTGCACACAGTGGACTCGCTCTTCATACGATTGCCAATAAAACGACCGAAATAGATGCTCAGAGAATTTCAAGTCAACGCATTATCACATACACAAATGATACATGTATTATTAACCGAGAGCGAGTAGTAAACACTTAATTTCGATATTTTTCATCACGTTAAATTGCAAAAGCTTATATACTCGGCACTTTCTTACATTTTTAACTTTCTACCCGTGGGATAAATGCAATCTGTTATAATAATCGAATACTATCACGCTCGAGTGGAAAGCGGGAACGGTTCGCCTCGGGGGCGAGCAGTGCGTAGATGAGGGTAATTTTACGGAGACTGGTGATTACCGTAGCTTCCTTTGATCGCGCGAACTTGATAACGAAAGATGTTAAGCGTGCGATCTCTCGTACAGAGCTCTTCAGCAGAGTCCTTCAAGGGCTAGGCTTGGATTTTCTTTCAGCGGCTCTTTGAGAGATGCCATGTTCGGGAAGGAGTAGTCGCGCATGACGGAGGGTTCTCTGGGTTACCGGCACTATTTCACATTTAGCTCTCTTCGCATGGCCTTATCGTACAGGATGGCGCGCGTACCGAGGGAGCATAGGAAGACGTTAGTCTCCTGGTCCCCTCGGGAGACAGGACAGGAGATCCATCACCTGCGGACAAGCTGCACTCCCCTTCTCTTTTCTCTCTCGCTTTTCTCTCTCTCTCTCTCTCCTAGCGCAATAGACCTCCGAGAAAGGGTTGTCGCGAGGATCGATCGCCCGAAAGCAGCCTCAGCTTCTCTCTCTCGTCTCTCTGTCTCTCGGTGTGTGCAGCTCGAGTGCTAGTACGAGCGACACTTCGAGCCTGCTTTCCTCCGCGCAATTAACCCTCCTCCCATCGCAGCCGACGCTTTTGCTGAACCGCCTTCTTGGCTTGAATCAATGCCGCGATACGGCACAACCAGCGCGCTATGCAGAAAAAGCTCGGTCTAAACTCACCGGCGTGGCGTACACACGGGCCTTTACGTCGTCGACTAAAACGGCGCCTGTGCTCTGCCATCCTATGCCACGTGTGCGGCCGACGTAAATACATAACGGCGAGCTCGTTACCGCTCTCCGCGAAATCGCTCCTCTCGCGCTTCCGTTTCGGAGTACAAATTACAACCGGCATCATCCGCGAAAATAGGAATTCCAAACGTGCAAAATATACACCCACGTCATGTGCCTCTTTGTAATTTAGTGTGGAAGGTAAGGCGCTCGAGTATTAATTATACAACATTTTATTAGATCCTTTCTGGTAAATGTTCTGCTTCGGAGCTTGTTTGTCGGGACGTCCCGGGGTGAGACAGCGCGGGGACGAGCTCGTAATTTTTAAGCGGAGCGGGCAAGGAGGGAACGTGCTTTATGGGTGACAGGGAGATAGCGTGCAGGCTTGTCCCCGAGATAACGTACATACTGCACTTTCACCGGCTGGAAAAAACGCGCGGATGCACGCTTGTGGGAACATTTGGACAAGTGAGCGAGCTTCCGTTTCACGCGGTGAACCGGCCGAGAAACGTGCCGGGCTTCTGCGACACGTATGTTGCCGCCCGTTGACAGCCGAATGACCGTCCCGATTTTGCCGTCGGAAACCCCGTCGTCAAGCAGTGGCTTCGCTCCAACGACCCGACGACTCGCCCGACCACACAAATCGTGACCTCTGACTATCAGCGCGACCCGCAGATACGAAAAAACAATCCCATCAAGAGGAGGAGCATTTCGCGAGAAAGTGCATCGCGAGAGTAAAGTGCCCAGCTCGTTTGGACGTCATCACCCTCCTATAAAGATCTCCCCTTCCCTAAAGGCTCGAGCAAAAAAAGACCCAAGAAGTAGGTACTATTCTTGAGACTTATGTTTCTCGCATTCCTTACTTTTTAAGTTCACGACGACGTACTCATGTAAAAAGTTCAGCTGAATGAAACACTCGGTGTCAGAGTGTCCAGAGCAAAGTGTTCGAGTGTGGCTGGACAAATAGCAGAGACGCATAGGGATTTTCTCCTCGTCTCGTATTCATCAGTAGCGAGAGTCTTGAAAGCTGAGCGGGCTTTAATCCGCGTTCGAGATATATTTAGCGTGCCACGCTCCACATGATCTGCCGATGTCCGTCGCCGCTGTGCAATTTCTGCGGATCGATTGTGGGAGGACGTCAATGACCCTGCGACCACGAAGCGCCCGTTCTCTCTCTCTCTCTCTCTCTCGCGCGCGCTCTCGTGAAAGAGAGATCGAGGCCTCGTCGAAAAACAGCGATATCGTAAGCCCTAGGGCCGCCGCTTGAGACGACGCCGGCCCGGACAGACGCCCTTGTGAAAATATTGTTTCAACAGTCGGCTTGCCTTTACGAATCCCGTGGCCGAGATATTACTCCCGGGTTTCAACTGATCTGGAGCTGAACTGCCTTTAGACGTAATGATTCAACGTTATCCAGCTTGCAGATTGAACTGTCCCAGGAGAGAATCTGAACTTTAGTCAGAATATAGATCCGCAACCGACAACTTAGATGCGCTCTCGCTCTTTAACTCGTTAATCCCAGTGCGTAGAATAATTAATGATCAGCTGCCGCAGCTGGCGTCTGGAGAAGGAAGGATTAAGGGCAAGAGGGCGACCGCCTAATTTGAATGGGATCGAGGCGCTCCGAAAAGCCCTTAGACCGCGTGTGGAGGACTCGCATTATGCGGCACGCATGGTTCCTCCACACTAGGAAGGTCGAAAACGGCCAACGTGCGAATCAATGTGGGCACAGGGGAGTATATTGCGGTCGATACCTATCGGTGGCCTTCCCCGCAGCTTGACAATTCCTACTACGATACTCACTGATGATGGCCTGCTTGAACCTACCACACGCCCCCACACCCCTCTATCAGCGGCGGAAACACATTATTTTTAACGATTTTTTTGTCTCCCACGGAAACCTGACTTTTCCTATCAATGCGCCCATTTGCGGGCTGCTCGTTATGCTATCTTATTAATGGCGACGTGACGGGCGAGCGGGACCGACTCATTAGTGCGAATGAAAGAATCAATTTAGAGTGGCCTATCTTAATAATACTCGCGCGCAGTAACGAACATGGTAATATATTATTATTACCGCTGCGACGATTGATTGCTCCGGAATAAAAAGGCCGAAGTAATCTGGACGACCGAACGACCCTTGAAGCGCCGATAACGGCTGTGAATGCATGGCGAGGTTCTCGTGCGTCCGGCACGTAGTACGTGGTATGTGGTCACATATAACGAGGCACCGTCGCGCGATGTCTTCTTGCGCTCTCTTTTTCCCTTTGCCTCTTATTCGATAGAGAGCCTGATGGCGAGAGGCATTCTTCCCTCCGGGAAAATAATGGTCGAGACCCCGGAGATTATTGTAATGCACGACATCAGGGCAGAGAGGGACGAGTTGGCGATAAATGCGCTCGAAAAGACTCGCTCCGCACGTGAACGGGAAATGTTGGCGCGACCGGATAAGTAGAGTGCATGTTCTCCATTCCAATCGTCTAATGTTAGATCTTATACCCGACAATCTACCGAATTCGATGCTCCCCCTGTTTCGCCTGGGGAGTGTCTTGCGCCTTCACAAACAGAGGGACAATCCGGTAGAGGCAGTAAATTAGTTTTCTTAGCTGCAATTAGTCCACGTCGATCAAGGCTTATCGTAGCGAAGCCAGCTACGGTGTCACTAGTCGCCGCGCCAAATTGCTCTCGAATATCGCTGTAATCTATTTCCAACTGATATCCAGGCTTGTGTATCTTATCCCGGCTGCGCACTATCTCTCTGTGGCTCTCGCACTCGGAATCAGCGAACCACCGAGCGAAATCCTCTCGTGGCAATTGAAATGCTTGACAGGAATATGTAAGTGGATGAGAAATGTCTGGTATCCCGGCGATGCGTTCTCGGTGCCAAGTGTCTTCAATTTTCGCGTGGGTGTGTTGGAGCCCGAAAATGTGACTCGTGACCTCGGCCAGGCTTTCCTCCCCTTTGAACAAGCTGGAACGATGCAATTAGAGAAATCAACGCATAGCAGTGGCGGGCGCGCGCGCGCGCGCGCGCCTGGCCAGTTAGCTTAACGAGCGAATGACTAACGGAGATCCGTATCTTCTCGGCGGCCTGTGCCTTACTGTCGACGACAGGCGGAGTACACGGCTGTAAACGTCTGACGCTTAATACCGTTTGTTTATGGCGCTGATATCGGCGGTGCACCGTCGCCGACGCCACCGTCGAGCCATAAATTGGGTGGCCTATACGCCTCCACCCTCTACGTTGCTGCACACGGGGTGGTAGCTGTTTACCCTCCACGCTGGATGGAGCTGCGCTTCTGCTGCCACGGTGAGTCACGGAGCAAAGGGTAGGTTTACTTAGGCTCGCCCTTGGTTAAACGGTGATTTTCACGACGACGCCCGTCCGGTAACGTCAGTGCAAGCGCAAATACCACGTCCGCGCCCGGTTAAAATGTCTGGGGTTCCCTTGCGGTTACTGCAATTCGCAATCTCCGCAGGGAGACACGACTAGCAAATCCAAGAGCATTTCGAAACGATTTCCACTTAGTCTGTCGTTCCTTGATGCTCACATAGAATTCTGGAAGCCAACGACTGACGACGGCAATTGGTTTCGGTTAGGATGCTGTTCTTTCCAAGACTCGCACGTGTCCAATAGAAACTTATCTCTTTCTTTTATACTGGATACTTGGTCACTGAACAATGCATTCCGAAGGAAAGGCATTGGCGTGCCAGAGCTGTAAGTTGGGTTAACAGGATGTTTCCAAGGGATATAGTAATGGAACGCTCGAAACTTAAATAATAATAAAGTATATTAAAAATCGTATACAATTTTGATTTCGGTATGTATATATATACTATACGTATATGCATAACGATATGGTCATCGGCAATAGGTTCAACTCCGTAACTACTATGGCAACGTAAAAAATTGTACAAAGTAGACATCGAATGTAGATATATCGGACCGGATACACCCGAGGTCAAGAAGTAGGATACGCGTTCTTCAGGGAGAGAAATTTAAAGTCGGCAGTAACTCACGAGTCGGCGGGCGAGGTTGGGAGCAGTGGGAAAAGCGCTCAGAGGAAACACATAGAGGAAGATCCGACTTTTCGCGATCGAGAGATCGAACAATCGTAGAAATCCACGGTGTACTCCTTACACACATTATTCTTGCTTTTATTGACAATCATCGTGACAAAAAGTGGCTTACAAATACTCGCTTATAAACTTCTCCCGCAGCATTCTACGTCTCCTCGGAGTCGCGCTCATATGTGGGCATACCAAACTCTCTTTTCTTCTCTCTGTATTTTGTCGCTCCTGATTGGACAGCGTATCTCTCCCGTTTCGTCATCCGGTGTCTCTCGCCACTTTTGCACGCTATGAGCGCGACACTGTTCGTTCTCTCGCACTTTCTCTCTCTCTCTCTCACTTTGTCCGGCGACCTGGCTTGCCATGATATGTGACACTAAGAACAATTTTACTCTCACTACTTTACAATATTACATGTGTGTACGTTTTCGTTTTGGCAGTGGATCCCGTCGGACATGACGGCCTCTTTCATTCTCTCTTCGGTGTATGAGTGTGCGGAGTATGTACGCGCGTGGAAACTGTGTTTATGTATGTGTTTTAAGTTCGCTTGAGGCAGTTTTCGTTTTCAGTCCTTTTTCCTCGCAAACCCACCAGCTCGCGCGCACCCTGAGCTCTCCTTCCTTCCTTCCTTCCTTCCTTCCTTCCTTCCTACCATCTGCTCTCTTTTCTCTGACTCTGCCGAGATATCGCGTGACAATTGCCAGCAAGAAGCACTGAAAAAGCATCGGTTCACAGAAATTGGCACCATCGCAGCCCTTTCAAAATACTCTCGTGGCCATGACCGTGGCAACGCCGGGCGAGATCCCGTGAGTCAGCAGCATCTCAACGGAAGATACTCGCAGAAACTCACTTTGCATTTCCGCTCTCTCTGTTCCTGCACTTCCGTCATTTTCTCACTCTCACACTCTCTCGCTTTCTGTCTTTCCTTGTCCCTCTATCCGCTGATTATAAAAATGCGAAATATCGACGTCTCTTGTCGACGAGGCGCGCGCGTCCCCGCGCCGAGGTCCCGCCCGCGCTTCTCCGATCGAATATATATTTGTATTTGTATTTATATTTATCTATATATTCATTTATATTTATACGTATTTATAATATATTTATATATTTATATGTATATTTATGTACTTAACGACTTGCACGCACGTATATCCTTTTACTCGATCTCGCAATTGCCTTTCGTGAACGCGACCCTAACACTGGAGATTACGTGCATCCACACGTAAGTGCACGGAGTCATTCGTTCACTTCTTTTTGACCAACGATGCTCAGGGTACATAGAACTGTTGCATCTCCCATTTTCCATCTACGATGTGCGCGTACAATGCGTTGTGTCGGGCATGCTTGAATGTGTATGTGTAAGTGTATGTGTACGTAGTGCGTGTGTTTCCGTTGGTTAGATTGGCTTCTAAAGTCGAGATGTGGTACTGCGGGCTATCAAACGAGCAGAGGGACACGATTGCACGATGAAAAATGCTCGACTTTTGATATCGGCGCGCTATTTTTACCCGTTTCATTGATCCAACCTCATGGCGCACGTGGGTGGCATTTGTGAATGTAAACACACGCGGAGCTGACTCTCCGAATGTGGGCGACAACAATTAACCGACATGCTCATTTATCCGTGGCAAGATTGCGCGGCCGCTTCAAAGTTGAGTCGGAGCGCGCGGCATACCTATCCGTCTTTTTCGATGCCTGATTAATGTTCGACCCTATTCCGACCATTGTATATTCTCGTTGCAGCAAGTAAAGGAAATTCGCATTGTCTCTGCCGCGAGCATTCTCACACTCCAATTTCCTTTTTCTGTGTATTCTCTCCTCGTATATCCCGCGCGCGTCTGTACAGTCCGGGGGGATGATGTATGGCTGGTGGGTGCCGATCGACCACGGCGACGACTCGTTTTTTTTCTTTGCGAACGTCTTTATTTACAAACGTAATAACTAACATCTAAGAGACATATGTACATTATGTAACTCCCTCGCTTCGGATCATCGTTAAACATCGTGCTATACACTCGTTTCTCGCACTAGGTACGAACGACGGCGATCGGTCTGCATTCGGGGTATCCGAGTACTTTCAAGGGTTTATCAGAGTGCTCTCCTCCCTATCGCTACCACCGCCGCTTCCTTTCTCCTCTTCATCGTGGGAGAGTACGCCTTGTTGCGTAAAAGACTAGCGAGCACCAGGGCAAAGTGTGTATGAGTGTGATGAATTTACAAAAGTTACCTTCTCTCCTTCGTGGAATGGCAGACCACCGCCCTTACCGCATACGCTCTAAATTGTGTTGTACACCTATCGTTACCGCTAAGTTAGATAAATAGACGAGACGATACACGTTAGACGGACACGCGGAGCGACGTACGAGCTCCGCTATGCTATATGCAATATGAAAGTAAGAAAGAGTAGAGATAGACACGAACAAGAGATTAAAATCTATCGCACTCATCGACACGCGCGCACGAAAAACCACTCACTCTTTCGTTCTTTCACTCTCACTCTCTCATTCCCTACGTTTTTTTTCTTGCTCTCGTCTGAACTTCCCTCCCGAGAAATACCAGACTCTCGCTACACGGAGAATCTCGAGCGGGGTTGATACGCGCTTTATCGTCCGATGTCGATGGATAATGCACATGTTTCCGTAGAATACCGCGCGCGATCGCGGCTCTAATAATTACGTATATGCGACTTGGTTAACCTGATCACAGAGATTCGAACTTGTAGTTTAGCGACACGCGATCAACGTCGCCCGTTCTCCAGGCCCGCCAGCTGGAATCGAGGGTCGTGGGTGGGTGGAAGGGAGGGAGCGGAGGGAGCGGAGGGGTTAATCGGCCAGGCGAGAAGAGTCCGAAATCCGAGCAAGCTAGCCCGAGGCTTCAGGAGAACAGGTGTGACTCGAGACTTCCGGCGAAAAGACACGTACGGGCTAATACGTATATCGGGTAATCGAGAAGCACCGTCGCTGGTGGCCGACGCCTTCGCTCGAGCAATCTCGCTTTCTGGCGAGGTCTCGCCGACTTAAAAGTCAAAGACGACCCAGCCCGATCGCACGCTCAGTCCGTTGCGAGTGGTGCGGATACGCAAAGGGTACTAAGGGTGTCGGTGAAGGTGTTGAGGGCTAGGTGGAGGGTGAGGGCGAGGGCGAGGGCGAGGGCGCGGGCGCGAGGGTGCTCAAACCTCGGTGGCCTGCGTGTAGGAAGGCGCGAGGCCGTGTGCCGGCGTAAGGGGCCCTGTGGTCGAGGCGAGGGACCTCCTCGAATAAATGGTAGCCGCCGAGTGTGGCGTATGCGGCGCGGTGTGCGGCGCCGTATGCGGCGTGTGCCTGCGCGAGGCCGAGGCGAAGGGCTAAATGGGCCCGTAGTTACTAAGGGCGGAAGGCCTCTCCTGTTGCTGCAGCGATTGCTGCTGCTGTTGCTGGGGCTGCTCGCAGCCCGCGGTGTTCATGTCGCCCCCCGCCGACTGGTGACGTCATACGTGCGAAAGCGGTGGTTGCTTGAGTACGTGATGATGGAGATGATGCTGGGAGGCGCTGGCCACGCTGCCCGGCGGTAGAAGAGCGCTTCCCGGACCCGGTGCTGGTGGATACGGCACTCCGACACGTCCTGCGACGCCCTTGATGCTGGCGCTGCCGATGCCGCCGCTGACGCCGGTCACGCCGGCTACCATACCTGCGCCAGCGGCGCCGTGACCTCCGGCGCCGCTCCCGCCGCCGAACAGACGCCTCCAAAGACGCTTCCATGAGTCGACCGTTTTGCCGCTCCAGATCCAAACGCCGGAGGTGATGCCGACCGCGAGGGCCATGAAGTACTTGAGCATGAGGACGGAATAGAGGGGCCGCGCTCGAGGCCGACATGGACAGGCCAGCGAGCTCAGCCATTCGTTCCGAAGTGCTGTCTCGTACATATGACAAGCCAGCACTACCCCGGCCGGTAAAGTGTAGAGAACGCTGAATACGCCGATGCGTATCATCAACTTTTCCAATTTGTCCGCCTTCGCTCCCGGTTGCCGCTTGATCACTGATCGAATGCGAAACAGACTCACGAATCCCGCTAGCAGGAAGCTCGTGCCGAGCAACAGGTATACGAACAGAGGCGCCAGGATAAAAGTCTTCACTCCTTCTGGTGCTACCGTACATACTCCTGCGACCGGATCGCCAGCTACCCCGCCCGCGACGTACGCCGAGACTGTTTGCACTGTCGGTGCTAGCCAGGCTGCCAAATGAAAGTACTGGGAATACGAGGCTATTGCTTCGTTGCCCCACTTCAGGCCTGCCGCTAGGAACCACGTGAACGCTAGGATCACCCACCAAACCGAGGATGCCATCCCGAAAAAGTAGATCATAAGAAAAACGGTTACGCAGGCCCCGGGACCTTGTGCCCCGGCTTTTAACGCTGGCCCGTCGCACGCGATCTCCTCGTGTCCCAGGACGCTCCTCGATAGGTATCCCACCGACACGACGAAATAGCACGCCGAGAGGAAGACGATCGGCCTCTCAGGATACTTGAAGCGCTGGGTGTCGATCAGGAACGTGGTGACGGTCACGAGCGTGCTTGCGGCGCACAGGCCGCTCCATAGAGCCAGCCACACGGCCGCGAACCCTCGCTCTTCGGGGGTGAGGAACGCCCCGTGGCACGGGAGTGCGCAATCCTGTACTCCTGCAATTTCCTGCATTATGTTCCGGGCGATGCTTATCGGTGGTGCCGGAATTGCTCCACTTGCGGCCATGCCTGCCAGTCCAGCCCCGTTGACGTTGCTGCCGGTGCCGCTTATCGGGCCAGGTATGACTGCGCCCCCCGCCCCCAGGGGTACGAGAGGCGCCCTGCATCGGCACGCGCAGTCCCTCGCCCTTTCCCCCAGGGGATGCTGGCAGTTTTTTTGGTTTTTGCCTGGCTTACACCGTGGCGGCTGTGTCGTCTTCGAGGGCCGAGTTGGCCGTGGGGGCGCTGCTGCTGGTACCGGTGCGCTACTCGCCGCTCCTCCGTTACCAGATCCGCCGCTACTGCTCGTCCTGTTATTCTGCTCCATGCACAAGTTGTCCGGATCGCCGTGAACTGGAAGTCTCTCACAAGCCATACGCTCCGGCCAAGAGAAGCCGTACTGCTGCATCACAGGTGAGCAACCTGCCCGCGCTCTCTCGCACACGCTTCTACAAGCCGGCAGTGGTTTCGTATACTCCGGCAAGCAGATAGGCGTGTACATCGAGCACAGGAAGAACTTGAGATCCGGCGAACACTTGATCTCCACCAACGGCCAGAACTGATGGACCTCCAGTCCGGCCTCGTCTTGGGTGTCATGATTCAACTCGTTCGGCATCGCTGTTAAGTTGTAGCCGATACCACGACACATAGGTATTGTAATCTCTTCGCAACGTCCGTTGCCATTGTTATTTCCATTGGGGCTGCCACCACCCAGTCCAGAGTGTCCTCCACCGCTGCTGCCTCCTCCCACGACACTGTTACCAGATCCCACCGAGCCTCCGGATCCGGATCCAGTCCCGGGTACAACGCCGATCACGGACGAGGAGGACGCGGAAGAGGAAGACGCCGAGGAGCCTCCCGGTGCAGAACCAACATTGCTTGCCGGTTTTATCGCCGATTCTAATCGGGCCTCTGGGAGAGCCGCCGCGAGCAGCAGCAACGCTACGATAGATTTCATAGTCCGGCTTGGATGCAGCATCCACCGTCGGCTGTGGCCCATCGTAAACGACCTGTACTTATGCCCGCGTGGTTCGCATTACTCCAACCTGTAACAAAAACCAAAATAACTTGATTTAATCGCTCTTGGATCAAACCAATCCTCGAAATCATTCGTCGACGATACCTCTCAGTTTCTAATTATCCCTTGTGACGAGGGACGATAAATAATAAACATAAAAGAGGTTTCTATAATTGTGATATTACCAAGAAGGCCCGGGAGGCTATTTGCATAACCGTTCGCTCGCGGCTTTTCGATTAGTCGACGGCGGCGCGCAGGCCTTCCGAGGTTGTTAAGAGGCTTGGATGAACGATGCGCCTGTCCGCGACCTTAACGAACAAGGGCACAAAGTTCGGCGGGGGCTCTTGCATAAATCAACGTCCGACCGTGCAAGATCCCCCGCCTAGATTCGAGCAGGCCGAAGGAGCTTCGTGCGAATAACTATGCACGATCGAGCCGGTCTACCGTGACCGGCTGCTCGTGCTTCCAAGGAAAGCGTAGGGGCCGGCTCGGCCGAGAGAGCGCGATCGCAGAAAGGGTGCCCCAGGAGTAAGCCCCGTCATGAGTGACGGCGGAAGGAACAGGCCGATAGGAGGCATGGCAGCCGGAGAAAGCGAGGAGTGACGGAGAAGGTGAGAGGGCAAGAAGACAGTTACAGATCTTATAATAGTCGCGCGACGACCGCGCAAGACACGTGACCGGGGCGAAATGTTATTGTAGGAGGCCAGTGTTAGTTTTACCGTTTGTTAACTGCTAACACCCCGAGATGCGCTGCTCTGCTCTGCCCTCCCGCTATTTATAAGCCCGTAAGAGCGAGAACGAGAAAGCACAGTTGCATTTCTCCCTGAGAAAGGAGAGACGAAGACAGACAGGACGCGAGAGTTGCTACGTGTGTGGCTCGAGGGTCCCTGTACACCAGCGATTGGCATGCGTAAGGAAAGGATCAGAAAGACGGACGTATCCTCCTGCGAGGAAGGAAAGGATTGCGTCCCCTCGCTAACTCACGAGCACCACCGTTCTACCCTCGCACAACCCTCCGATCGATTCTGCGAGGGGGTTAAGTATTCCACGATTTATTTTTGTAGATCCCATTGCCTGACGTGGCATTCGGAGCTATTAAACGCGACATTTACGAGGGCGCTGGGCTTCCCGCTGCTCGAGAGCGCTCCAAGGCAAATTGAATTCGTGATCCACAAGCGAAGCGTTACACCCGCTGATCTTTAACGAAGAGGGTGGAGAGAACACACGTGCTCTCAGCGCTACAGAATGTTCCTTTTCGCGAAAATCGCGTTCGAACCACGCGCCCATATGAATGAAAAGGTGAAACGGTCGTAACGAGAGAGTCCGATATTCGAGTCCGGCTAGTCGAACATCTGAATGCCGGTTTAATCGATCTGGCAGGACAGAGCAGCAGCAGCAACCGCTGTGGACTCGAGGGTTGACAGAGTTCACTGTGCCGACTAGCCCTTCAGTTTGCGTCTACTTCTCTCTTACTCTCTCTCTCTCTCTCTCTCTCTCTCTCTCTTCTCGTTACTCCTGAGTACATGAGTCATACGGTGGGTGACCCCACCCAACAAACGATCCACAGATTTACGGAGGTTCGCCTGCACAGACACACACGCACGATGCCCTCACTGTTAGGCTGCGTTGCTGCACCTCGTTCTAATCGACACGTGACTAATGGTTTTCGCCTGCCCCGTTCACCGGTGGAAAGCCGGCTCTCGATTCGCTACCAACAATACCCGAGAGAGCGCTTTCGTACGAGCAGGAAAATGCTGGACGAATGTTACTGGTAGTGGTGAGTAGTATGCGCGCTTATCAGACGCAATGCGGTTCGCGAGCCATAATTCACGCGTGCAACAAATCGAGACCGCACCTTGGATAGCCCAGCACGGACCGAGTCACGCGTGGTATGTGTGTACGTGCAATTGTCAACAGTGGCGTGCGGCGATTATCGACGCGCTTATGGCGGATTCCTGGCCCAAGAGGAATTATCGGGAGTCTCGTGTTGGTCGCGTTGATGGTTTTATTGCTGCGCGAACAATCCCTTATTATTCCAGCGGCGATTCCGCCTCAGGAAGGGCGTTCGTGCACTCTACTCTCTTACTTCGTGCCTCATTCTACGTGACCACGCTCTTTCTCCTGCTGCGATCACCCTCCATCCTTCCCTCTCTTTTCCTCTCGACTAGAATGCGACAGACACTTCCCCCCTTTCTTTCTCGTCTCCCTCCCTGCTCGGGCAATAATTTTCCATTAAGGTGGGCTTTCGCGGTAGAGAGGAGACTCCCTTCCGCCCGCACGAGGTGGAACGAAAAAACTGAAAGGCTCGTGGAAGAAGGAGGATTGACTCGGGCGGGCGCGCAATGAATCAGCTTTAAGAGCGGTTCCCTGGCAGAAATACGCGGCTCACTGCCAGGGTTATTTGGGTTATGATATACTCCTCTTGTATGTAAATTTTGCGCCCTTCTATCCTGCATCTTTCTCTCTCTCTCTCTCTTTCTCTTTCTCTGCCCACGCACTCGTCCAGTGAGTCTGCCGGTTGGCCTGCCTGCCTGCCTGCCTGCCTGCTTGCCGCTGCCGTCAGTACTGCTGCTGGCTTCCTTAAATATTTGCTTCGCGTTCCGTTTAGTGCTTCCAGGCTTTCCGATCACACTACCGGTTCTCGCCCGTGGCCCGGGAGCTCCTCTGGCTCACGAGATATATTCGTCGATTCGAACTGCCTTTCAGAAAGCCCTTGATATCCCCTTTGATCGTTCGAGAACAGCATCCGTGATACGTGCACAGCACGTTTGTCCTCGTTAGGCTTACACTTCATTTTACGTACACTTTAACTCTTCTTTATCGCTCGATCTTGTAACTCACCCGAATACCAAAGACACGGGCAAAAGCTTTGGATCGTCTACGAAACGCGTTGACTGCGAAATTGTAGGAAGAGGGAGAGAAAGAGAGGTTGGGTGAAGTGACTGTAATTTGCGGTGAATCGGATTTTGCCCTGGCGAAGAGGAAGAACGCACAAAACCTGGAAGACGTCTGAAGAGGATAGCGCGCTGCTATGAGAGCGCCCCGAGAAACTCGCATTAATATTCAAGCGACTCCGAAACGACGGGCCGGGAGGTGGAGGAATATGAGCGACGTCGTCAGTACGAACGCTCGTCAAAAAAAAACTTTTAATTTCCATACGCCTACCGGTCAAAGGTGACTATCTGGTATATACGTACACAGAGAGGGGGGGAGAGAGAGAGAGAGAGAGAGAGAGAGAGAGAGAGAGAGAGAGAGAGGTGCGATCCAAAGCAAAAGCGGAGGATCAGGCGAGCGTAAGAATACGCGCGCGCGCGCACGGAAGAAGCCCAAACGAATCCTACGCTTCCTTTACGGGCGGTGCCCCGAAAGCGACGTAAATCAAAACTCGCCTGCAAGAAGATCTACGACGCACTCTGGATAAGATAGGCGTTGTGCTACCTCGTTAGTTGGCAAGAGAGACGGCCCTCGCAAACTTTTATAGGAAACGGTGCGCGTCACGAGCATTAATCACAAATTTACCGAGGATCCTCGCAGCGGTGGATCGAAAACGAGCGGTGACGAGGCCAGCGTGTCCGTTACCTGTCTCTCTCTCTTCTCGGTAATGTCTATCTGCCCATCTATCTATAAGACGTCCATCTCACCATCAACCGATACACGACATACATGTTAGCCAGTCGGCAAACGAACCTCACTGACAAGACACAATTTCTTCGACACCAAGAGGAATGCGCAAGGACAGAAAGAGCGCGTTCAATTAATCGAAAGGCGAAATACCATAGTGCGAGGTAGTCGGAATCGATGGAGCCTTCCAAAGAGCCGAAATCTCACAGCGGAATTTGAAATCGATGTCCCGTCGCGCATCCCGTCGCCGCATGATGGATCGGCGCTTTCCTGGAGGCACGATATTTATCCAAGCAGCAGGCGCACCGCGCAAGTTTCGTGGAAGGAAGCAACATCCCAGGGATCTTCTGCCGGAGGCGGACGACCAAACGCGAATAAATTCTCTCGCATAAAATCGCTCGCACTACTGCTTCTCGGCGCCCGACAATGTTTTTGCATAAGTTATCCCTCTAGCAGCGAGAGGTGGGCCGCCGTTGTCTCGTCGTAGCTCAGGCTTCCCGTTCGATAGGGAAAATATTTGTAGAGTCGTGCTCCTTCTGCCAGATGATGCTGCTGCCTTTATTTCGCGCGAGGGCTAGCCTCTTTTATCTTATTTTTATAATCTCTCCTCTTCAAACGAGCTCGAGAAGATAAGCCCTAGAGAGAGAGAGAGAGAGAGAGAGAGAAAGCTCCTGGCCACTCGAGAAATGTACGATGATCAGAAGCGCCGGCGTTTTTTTCGTGCACCCTTGAGAAGACGGAGCCGAATGAAAAAGTGGTGCAGTGAATCGAACGACACGGCAAAAGGAGAAGAATGTGGAGCAGGAAAATCTAGCTCGAGTAGGCCGGCCGGGCGGCATTCAGCTGGTCCTTTCAGCTGAAAATGAAATACCCCCCGTTGGCTTCTGTCTCTCGAGTTCAGCGAGGAAGAGCCAACTATCGACTGGCTGGCATTTTTATTAAACCCCTGGCTAGGTAGCTAACTCTAGCTGCACTTCTTCAACCTTCAGACGGCTTAAGTACCGCGCGTCACGTGAACCTCCAGCTACCTCTAATTGCCTTTGATAAGTTGAACGAACGAAAGGCAGGTATCGCGAGACAAAGAGCCCCGGCTAAAGTATGCCTTCAGTTACTCCGGCAGTTTGCACGCCACTGGAAGAAACATGTCGTCGATGTCTCTTCGCGACACACGTACCTTTACTCTCCGCAGTCAAGGTCCTCATTAATATTCGAAACCCTTCGCTCCCTCGGTGTCTACTCACGATTTTTCTTAGAACGATCGCATGTCCCAATCAATACTGGACTCTGCCGAAAATTTGCATCGACACGTACAATTTGATTCGACAAAACAAGTGTTTATCGGACAGGTGGTAGTACCACGACAGGACAGACAGACAAGGGTAGGAGATGAGTGTGGTCGGTTGACACGAAACCGTCCACTTGAAAAGCAAAGCGAATAATAGATCGCGTGCTCGCGCGGACAGGGTGCTAATTGCCGGGGAAAATTCAAGCGACGACTCGAAACTACGGTGTAAATTTAAATTTGGTTGGCGCAAATGCCATTCGAACAAATATCGTTACTGCGGTCGCGTTTCCGCGCGGAGGACACGACGGGAGTGCGGTGACTGCTGTGCGCCAGCGGATGTACGAATGCGCGTGAATTGAAACAGGGAGAACACGAGAGCGCGGGCGGGCGCGCGCGCGCGCGCGAGCGAGCGTGCACGTGAAATACGCGGAATCAGAGAAATTCTTACTAATAGGAAACAGCGAGGCATTTCAATGATAAATAGGAGCGCGAGCGCCTAATGGAGCGTGCGCCGCTATCCCGCGTGCACTACTACATCACTAACTTTATAATTTACGCAGTGCGAGAATGTCTGTGTGTACCTCTCGGCCTGCGGTTGCTGACTGCCTGTCTGTTTGTCTGCCTCTGTATGTGTGCTTTGTGTGCCGATTTAACGTTGGCCGCACGCTGTGTCCTGCGCGCCTCTGAAAGGAGGGACTGACGAACAAATTCTATATGATGCAATCGAACGGCTCGCAATTGATTCGACGATACCGCTCTATTCACTAGCGCACTCGACGACGACGACGACGTCGGCCGAGGGCGTCGACTCTATTGATTAATATCAGGGTCATCGATGCAGCTAAACGCCACCGGTCTTAAGCGTATATCCGATCAGTTTTCCCGTCATTTAGCAGCGAACGAGCTCATTTATATACACGTCCCTCGATAGCCCGCACTTACTTAAAGCCGCTACACATAACTTCTCTCTTTCTCTATCCTTCCTATCCAGCCTGTAGAACGAGGAATCCTCAAAAATGTAATTGAGTCTAGCGTTATCGCAGCGGTATGCGAAGAGTCTTCGCTTCTCGCAGATACTTCGAAGACTGGTCTCTTCTTCCTTCACTCTCTCTCTCTCTCTCTCTCTCTCTCTCTCTCTCTCTCTCTCTCTCTCTCTCTCTCTCTCTCTCTCTCTCTCTCTCTCTCTCTCTCTCTCTCTCTCTCTCTCTCTCTCTCTCTCTCTCTCTCTCTCTCTCTCTCTCTCTCTCTCTCTCTCGCATGGTGCGATCAAACGAGTCCAGATACGAAAACTCTCGTTTCGCGCTACACCGACGAGTTTATTAGGGTGCCTGGGTGAGAAAGGGAGCGGATCTCGCTGGCCAGCTGGCAGACGGAGAACGGTAGAGCCGAAGTCTGTGAAAGGACCGATAACCGGAACTATTTATTAGAACCCCAGAGCGATACGCATTCGCACCGAACGATGTACCTCGAGCCTTTATGCGATTATAAAGTACGCTTTATACGTTTCCAAGTACAGCCCGGGCACAGTCGACCCATACCCGACGCGCTCTGCTTCTCCTAATAACTTCATATGTCTTGTAGCAGACCATCCCGCCGAGAGAACTCCCCGCATACTTCAGTGGCAGTCCTTCCTTTTCTTCAGCCACGCGCGACACGCGATGCTCGATCGCATGCCATCCCTCGACTCTCAATAAAAAGCGCTCAGGATATTTCTGATATTAAATGCACTTGCCCACTTCTCATCATGAGAAGAACTGAAATACGACTTCCCTGATCGCCCAAACTTTCTTAACGACTAACTGGAAAAGAAAGCCCTTCGAGCAATCGAAGTGCTAGCAGCAGACTCTCACCAGTGGCTATTTAATAAAGATACTATAACAAGTCAAAGCGTCCTCCCAATTTATTCCAACTGGCTACCGGTGTCATGTTGGTAGCGAGAGATTTTCAAAGTGACCTCGGCCTCAGCCCTTGTCGGGACAGTTCCATTGAGGGATAGTGTTTCGCGCGGAAGAAAAGGGAGCGAGCGAAGAAGCGGCAAAGTGGTATCGCGTGATCAGGATGCAGACGGGCCAGTAATCGCACACCGGAACCAGGCCGTCGGTATTTCGGCAGAGTAGAGTATACAGGAGTAAGAGAGTGAGAGAAGGAAGGAGACGAGTGTACGAGGAAGGGAAGAAGATTGAATCGCGTACAGGTCTAAAACGGCGCGTCTACACTCGAGGTGTCAACTTTAAAGTGGATCCCAATGCGCGAGACCACTTCCTGCGTCGTGGTCTCGGGTTACCTTTGCTGCTGCTGCTGCTGCTCACTGGCTTTGCTCGGTACATAGAGGTACATGCACCGACTGAACGGTTCGTTCCCTCAGTCAAAGGAGCAAAGGGTAATGGCGAGAGCAAGAGGAAGAGAGAGTGCGAGGACAGGATCACCGGGAACCACGACATGTCCCTGTGAGAAGGAGGTGATAGAGAGGGGGAGGCAGGTTAATATCCTGGCCGGTGATACATACGGCCCGGGCCTGTTTGTTTTCTCGCGGCAGTGAATGCGCCATTGGGCGTTGTCGTATCCTGTTCCGAGTCGACACGATGTTCAGATATGCGTACATATGTACGGCCGTCTGTGTACGCGACGGCGGTCTCTGCCACCGCCACCGCAGGTAGGAGGACATGTATGCACTTATATCCGCACGCTGCCACCCAGGACAGAGAAGTGGTTCGCGCTCGCTTTTGTCCTGGCCGGCGAATTAACAGCGGCGCTGCTTCCTCGTCGCTGGGCATGAGTAAATGCGCCCGGCAAGGATTACCGGTTGTCACGCCTCGTTTTCTCACTCTCACTCTCTCCCTTACTGGGAGGCGCGCGCGCGCGCGCGCCCCCACGATACCTACTACCTACGACGCCTTCACTTTCGAACAAACTCTCCTTCTCTCTCACCACACGTCGCTCTTCTCCTCGCGATTCCCACTTTCTTCCAGTACACATACACCTCCTCTCTCCAACCGCCATCATTACCTCGCCACTTTCCTCCCTTTACGGGACTCTCCCTGCCCACCCTTCATGATTCCCTCCTCCTCCTCCTCCCCCTCCTCCTCCTACTGGCGGCAGTGGGGCGGTGTTCTATACGTACGCTAATTAATCCCGGATGAATTATGGATTCGCGCGCTCGCTTAATTGGATTCGACGCTCTTCCGGAGAAGAACGGTCGTACGGGCGTTGCGCGATAGGACAACGAGCTGAGTCTTGTTCTCCTCGATGCTTCTTCGACACGCCACCGAGTGTTTCCGCCTTCTATAAAGACCCATCAACCCCAGCGCCGCATCATCAACGCCAAGTAAGCCACCCGATCATCCGTCTGCCGGATGTTAGCATTGCCACTGGCTACCACCGAACCGATCGACTATCGACTTATCGACACTCCTGGCAAAAACTTTGCTTATCGCAACCAACTCCTACCGCTGCCACGAAACAGCAACCGGCTAATCCACATCGGCATTAACTCTCTCGCGTAAATTTAGCGAGTCCACTTATTACCACGATCGATGTCGAAGAAACAACGATTCCAATTACGGTGGATTTGCCATTCGCGCGCCCGATTGAATTTATAAGCTGGGCAAATGAATGCGATGCCGAAGTTCGTTTCTCGAGGGGCCGAACTTACTCAGGATAGTGGAGAGAGAAAGAGGCGAGATGAAACGGGCGTTGTGTATCGAGCAAAATGTACTTAACGTACCCGAGTGAGAGAGAAGAGAATACGAAGGAAGGGTGAGGAGAGCGTGAAGCGCTCTTGTATTTCAATACGAGCAGCTGACAGCCTGATAGAAAGTTACGGCCAGTCTACCTGGCTCTCCTCTTCTTCTTTCTCCTTCTCACCGTCCTCTTCGGAAGAACCTCCTATCTCTTCTATCGCTACGCCAGCGGCCAGGGAGGCGGTGCAACCGATGGCAGGACGACGCAGCGCTCCAAGAAGACGAAGGAGAGTCTCGTTGCCACGCTCGCTGTTTACTTTTCACGGACTCGAGCGCGGCACAGCAGCAGGCGAGCAGACCATCGTCCACTTCCCCATACTTGAAGGGCCTAAGGAGGAGGCAGGTAGATATGGCCAAGGTCCTAGAGTACCGAGGGATCGGCCTGAAGAGAGCTCAGGCCTCAGGACCGTAAATCATCGTCCCGCTCCCCCAACAGCCTCGAAGATGACGCGGCCTGATGTAAAGGGGGAGGGCGAACCGGCGAAAAAGCCAGTAGAGAGAGAAAGAGCGACCAAGGGAGAGTGGGAGTAGAGGGTGAACAAGAAGAAGAAGAAGAAGAAGAAGAAGCAGGGATGAGGAAGATGCCGAGAAAAGATGGCAAAGGATAGGAGCGTCCCGAGTTAGCCCGGTGTTCTGCTGCTCGTTATGCTCTTTCTCTCGTGCTCTGCTCTGCCCTTATCCGCGATGATCTGTCTCCTACCCACGACTGTCCTTGAACCCAGGGTGCGCATCGGCTAGCACGAGAGCAAACTGATGCAGATACTCGATAAAGGTTCTCGGCGTTTAGAGACGAGCCTCGCAAGCATCTTGGGAGTCCCTTTTGGCCGCCCCCAATGCGGGGAACCAGTTTTGGAGACACTGGGCCATGGTGTCTAAGGATTCGGCCTGGTCAGCACATGTGCTTTTAATTAGGAACTCGATGAAGCTCGATTTATGGTAAGGGATATGAGTCCTCTTAATGAGAGGATGCTGCGAGATAAACTGCTGGCGTGTCTCGTGTTTACAAGCTCTTTAAACGGCTTGTTGTCACTTAATTATGTGAACGGAGGGAGAGAGAGGGGATGAGAGAGAAAGAGAAATAGAGAGAGAGTGAGAGAGTGCGGACAGTGCAAGGCGTACGTGCTCGCACGTCCGCCAGAACGTCGATGCGAGAATGCAGAGGAGCGAGTGATGAACGAGCGTGACGGCGCGAAACATACTTCGTTCGACCGAACTTCCAGTCTCTCACGGCGCGCGCCACTCGGAACCGCGCCATATCTACTCCTAGGCTATTTTCTATACCCATGAACCTGAAGGGACCGATATCCAGGATATATCTCTCTGATAGGATCTCCCACTTTGGCACACGGGTGCGCGCGCGTGCGATAAATTACGTTTACATTAGTACACGCTCACGCGCATCGCATGCCATGCGACACCGCGCGAGTAAATGAGTATGGCGAGAAGCGCGCGTGGGAAGTTCTTGCCTGCGGCGGACAAATTGCGTAAGTTAGCCGGACGAGAATGCACAGAATTCGTACTTCCCGCGAAATTCCTGACGACCCGACAATTGCTTACTCATGTCAGTACACACGCGCCCGTGTACTTCATACTCGTTCAATCATGTCTAGAAAGGTGGGTGCTATTAGCAAAAGAATGACTGGCTGAAAGAGTCTGGGTCCACATGTACCAGCCAACAAACTTTCACGCGATCGCCGATCGATCGAACGCGTCCATCGAATATCGGGATGCTAGTATGTTCGCGTACGTGTAACAAAGTGAACGATGCAATTAAAATCTTGAATCTCTGTTTCCGGACCACTCGTTTAACAATACTTCGGCTGATGCCGAATCCTCGTCCTCAGCTTTTTTCTCTCCCGGTGACTATATGCGAGATCGACCGTCGAGCATCCCGAGGAAGGACGCGCTCGAGGAGAGACGAGAGAGAGAGAGAGAGAGAGAGAGAGAGAGAGAGAGAGAGAGAGAGACTGGTTTTCGTGCTCTCGACGCCAATGCAAATCGCTACCGATGCATCACCGAGCTGTCAACCGTTCGTTGCTTCGCGATAAACTTTCCCGGCTCGTCCGCTTCGACGGGCTTACGAGGGAGAAAGGGAAGGTTGTGCACGACCATCGATACGTACCGCTTGCTCCCCATGAACCTACGTACTACATGCGTACATACGTACACACTCTACCCATATACACCGGCATACGAAGGATCCCGAGCAGAATTTACAATGCCGTAAATGCCGGAACAATGACGCGCCCCGTGCTTGCAGACGCTTATTTTATTACCGGCTGGTGCAATAGTGGCGGACATTAAATTTCGGTTTCATACCGTCGATGAAACGCGGGCCACACATCCATGACATGGTTCGACGGGGAACACGTGTGCACGTGTGTCGGAGTGGCGAGCGGAATTATTCAACTAGTCGCTGCATACAGCGAGGACTCTATTCTTCGATATCACGCGACGTCGACGCCGGCGACACGCAGTCTTCCTCTAGCCAGTCTAGCCTTTGTAACGAGCTGAAATATCGAGGGTCCCAATTAAATAGGAATTTATCGAGGTTCAGGGAATAGGTGCCGACGAAGCGCGTCGCATTCAACGCCATTGGAAGACTCCGATCGCTTGTGAAAAGCTGATGAATCGAAGGAGAGAAGGACAGAGGGATAGATAGACAGAGCGTGCTTTATTAGACGGGTTAATATTAAGCTCAAGGCATGCGCTTGTTCCGCGCTCGTGCCTTCAGCGAATTCCATTTCTCTATTGAACGACAGAAGTTTTATCGAACACCACTGCTTCCGAGGAAAATTACTCGGCTTAAACCGCTAAATTAATTACTGAAAAAACAAGGCTTCATGGCTGCTCTATTAAGAGGAACAAGAAACTGGCAGGAGCAGTACGAGGAAATTGAAGCGAAGCCAATTCAGAGAAACGACCCAGGGAGTATAAATGTTCTCCCTCGATAGCGAGTGGTCGAGCAACACAGCTCCATGAACGAAAGTCGATCTCTGAATGCCGAGTGTGCGTGCTCGGATAGCTAAAAACACCTTGGCCAGCTTCGGAGAGCAAGTACGTCATTATTTTGCACGACCCTTAAGGAAATGGTCGCTTTTTCGAGAGGAGCGTCGAAAAAAGCAACCGGTCCATCGGTAGACTTGTAGCTCATACGTATGCACGGCAGCCAACTGGAATTCCCTTCTCGAACTCGAAGTGCCTTATTTCGCCTGACCTCTGCCGCATTTGTCCGCTAGTTAGCACGGACCACTGGCGACTAATTGATGGCGGACAAAGTGAACCGTACCGATGTGCTAACCAATAGAGGAATCGTCACGACGGTTGCTTCTTCGACCCTCTCGCTTTTTTGCGTCGTCGCACTTCGGGAAACTTTAATTAAGTCTGGTTTGCGCGGCCACCTAACTCCAACCATGGACTTTGCAATCGAGTTCCTACTACTCGGCGCGAACCGGCTGCTCTATTCCTATCTCGAAGGAAAACGGGGCTAAGTTTGACTCAGGAAAAAATGATTGAATTTAAACCTTCGCACTAGAAACGATTCTCACGGTAATGCGAATCGACTTCAACTCTCCCGATACTTTACAAGGGAATCCCGGAAAGTGTGTCTTTCGTGGGAAAGCAATTTGTTCCAGGAATATTCCGCAGTTAATGCCAAGGAGTAGAGGATACACCTCAGGGTGGAATAAGCGTGGCGAGGAGGGTGGCGTAAAAGGGAAATCTTATGGCGCGGTAGCGTCGCGCTCCTTGTTGGCACACGGTCGATAGGGCCGTCACTCCGACGAGCAGGGTCTCCAAGCTCGGCTACTAGCCATACCGTCGTCGTCGCAGCAACACCACCATCATTCCACCTCTAGCATTGGGGTTCCCGAGAGAGGAGAGTCTTTCCAAGCGTGGCGACACACACTATCGACCCAAGGAACACCGGCAGCTTCCCACGAGGAGTGTATGCAAAATTTTGACAGAACCGAAAGGACTATACTTCCGAGGGCAAGACAGCCGCCCAACGGACGCATATATGTATATCGAAACTGCTCTCCCTTTTCCTTTTCTTTGAGGGCTGTTCGTCCTGCCTGACGATAGGCGGCATTTCACGCGCAGTACGGAAATCCGACTCACTTTAGCTTTCCGTCCTGGGGCTCGGAGAGACTTTAGTCGAGGGCCACTCGTGGCAAGCACACCTCCTGTGCGAAAATATCGAAATATGTAAAAGGCTTTCTGCGGTCGCTGATCGCCCGAAGAACAGAGAGCGGCGGCGGCAGCAGCGGCGACGGGAATCCGCTCGTATGAGAGAAGAGAATTCAATGCCAGCGGGCTATTGTTTTCGCCACCCTCCAACTTACTCGATGCGTTTCCCGGAGGACAATGAAAGCAATGGAATACGCTACTCGGCAAAAATGACGAACCCTTCTGCCGCCAGGCACTACCTCTTCCTCATCCTCCTCATCGGCGTATCTTTGATCTGATTCCAGGGTAACCTCAGGAGTCATTAAAGTTTCGCAATTCTCAGTTATCTCATCGTGGCTAAACTCAATATCAAGACAGTTTCCGGAGTGGTGGCAAAGCAGAAGCGTCGAGCGAGCAATTTCCAGCAAGAGCAAGGCATTTATGCTTCGTACCAATTTTCGTTTTATCACACTGTATTGCCTTGTACACGGTAGCGTTCAAGCTACAGAAACAAAGAGTCGTTTCTTTCACGCTTCCTCCGCTATCTTCTTTATTTATCCATCGACCCTTCGTGGAATGGGGGAGATTCCCCGACGAAGAAAGAGAGAGAGAGAGTTACGATCGGTGATCCCACCAGGATTCACGGAGGTCCCCTGACCTCTCGATGGGGACCCTGGGCTTTCGATGCAGATTCCTCTCTGCTCCCGAAGCCAGGACGCGGGAGGAACGTGTGGAGGGAGGAAGCAGACAGCAAAGCAAGTAGCTGCTGCTGCAGCAACGGCAGCCAAAGCGAAAAAGCGCGCACGGGACAACCACGAATGAAGAGACAGACTTATAATTCACCGCATTGTCGACCGACTGAATATATTCGCGCTCGCACATGTATCAATTTTTAGACAATTATGAAAGTAGAGAATTGTCTAATAAATTCTCCACAAATAGGATTGTTGAATTTTATTTCACATTGATATACCACGCACCAACAATTCTAGCAGTCGTAAACTGCATGGCGAAGCTTGCAAACCTGCTTGGAAGTTGAAACAGCTTAGGCGACAGTCTGCGATTCACGCGAATTATGCGGAATTGTGTAACTAGGATGAAAAGTGGGCCTGCCTCGGTTTCCCGTGGTCGTTCGCTTCGCGTAGGAAACGCGTGGGAGGGTGATCGCGTTACCATTCCTGGAACGGGTTCCTTGTACGACGTTACGACGCCCGCTGCGCTCTAGGAGACTCTACACGACTTTCTTTCCTCGGCCGGAGTTGCTCCGCGTACATCCACGCGAGCTCCGTGTTCTACAAATGTTGGTACAACCGTATCATAGCGAGAGATATCGCTCTGTTTGCATGCCGAGTCAACTAATACCACGGTTATTCGACACGATCTCTGCAAACTAGAATCTCAATCGACAAGCAACACGAAGCGCCGAGTGAAAGAGAGAAGTACAGCAAGATCGAAGCATTCGTCGCACGTGATTTCATGTACGATCTTGAGAGCCTTGCAGGATCTACAATGTATCAAATCTGACTGTGAGAGAAGCTCTTAGAACGCTCGAAGGAAGCGATGCTCGTTTGCGATCTCGAGCAAGACGCTCCCGTTATTCTCAAGCGGTATATAACAGCTCGCTTTTGCTCGGTGGTATTTTACGTGCGATTTCATTGATCGAGATGGAAAGTTTCGTGGCGAGAAGCAGTGGGTATAGTGCACATAGTAAAGGACGCACGTGTGCGCGTACACACGCAAACACTGACACAGGCACAGAGACACAGAGGGGTTAATCCGACGCGGCTCGCGAAACAGAGCGTGTTGTTCCCTCTTGCTCCCTTGCTCTTGTTCCCGAGCGGGTGGGCTGTGCTCTCTCGCACTCTCCGCTCTTCCCGGCAGGCGTGCGGTTGTACGCGCACGTCGATTACGGTTTCACCTGCCCATCAGAGAGAAGAGAAGAGAGTCAAAGACAAAGGGGCGGTGTCGCGTATGGTTCTCCTGGCTGGTTCTCGCTCTCTCACGTCTGTACACCGGTAAACGACTCTGCAGAGGAGCGGCGAAGGAGAGGGGCCGAGCGGTGTAGACCAGCCGATGGGAAAAGAGGAGAGCACAGGGACAGAGGGCTCAAGGGCCGCCTCTGGATATATGCAGTCTCAGTGTAAAGAGAGGAGAGAGAGACACGCGCGTTACCGTCGACGGCGTCGGTGTCGGCGCGACTCTCACTCTCGCTCGCACCACATGAAAAGCCGGCGCCCAACACACACACGACTAACACACACTCGGTAAGAGAAAAGCGCGGCGGCTGTGGCAGCGTCGTCGGCGTCGGTACTGGCAAAGTTGTTTCCCGCGAAACAACGGCGAGAAACAGAGGATCTGCCGGGATGGGCGACGAGCGGCTGCCCAGCATAATGCAACCTCGTTAAAAAATAATTCATTTAGCCACAATAGTTCGCCAACGCGCGAAACGCGTGACTCTCTCGCGCGCGCGCGACAAGCAGGGTTCCTGGCACACGCAACACACACTCTTTGTTGTGCTCTAGTGTCTGCCCTTTACCCCTGCTGTATACTGCGGGGACTATGCTCTAGTTCTCTGGCTGGCGATACCGGTACCCCATGCAGAGGACTCACCTTATGCTACGCTATGCTATGCTATGCTGGCTGGTTGCCTGCTTGCCTCGAGGAACCTTTCCTTTACATTCACGACACGACACACGCGAGGCTGGTAGGCGTCGTAACAAGGACGAGAATCGTGCCCGTGTAATTAACGCAATAAATAAGTATCGTAGAGACAGGCTCACACAGAGGCGGCTGCGCCCGGTACTATGAGATGCCTGGCTACGGATGAAGGCGGGTGGAATGCACACGGGGATCCGACTGGCCTGCTGCTGCTGCTGCTGCTGTGCTCACTACAGCGGTGGGCGAGACAGTCCTTTTATTTACGTACTTGTCCCCGTTCAGGCGGTATGCGATACTATCGGAATTGTACGCTCCGAGTACCGTACACCCTCGGGAATCGCTTACTAGATTATACTTCGAAAGGCAGTAACCACTGTTTGTTCTTCCTTCGTATATGCGCGCATCTACTACTATCCCCTGTTCCACAGGACTGTGGAACCATCTCTTATGTGAGGCTCGCGGCGAACAGCAAACGAGCAATTGTAGCCAGGGTATTTGTCCGATCGTTCCAATTAGGATCCCATTGATATTGGAAAGAGGCGTATGCATAAAGCTCGAGGACTTCGGGGATGAGCGACACTCGAAACCAACTCTGCGGGGATAGCGGGATTCACATGGTAATAACCGGCCTCTTCTCATTTTTATGCTGTCCTTCGTTGGAGCGCGCGCACCCGCGCGCTCTCCCGATTCCGGAACAATAGCCTGGCGGAACGGTAACTATTGTTGGATACTTAAAAGCCGAGTGCAGGGTAGCACGCGGTGGAACCCAAATGTACTTGCGCGCGCGCGCGAGAATTCGTCCTCCCCCCAAGTCCAACCCACTCACCCCTTTTCAACAAACCTTCCCGTTTCCAAACATTTTCTTTCTTTGATTAAGCGCCCTTTTCACGCCGACGCGCAGTGTTCACCTTCGCCTTTCATGGGGGCCTTCTGGAGATCAAGGGTGGGCCAAAAAAGGCCATGGACTCATGGGGAGCTCCATCTCATAATGCCGACCGGGAGAAAGAGAGACAGACGGAGTACTATAGTCAGCGCGACACGGCTTTACCGGATACCAAAGGTGTGCGGAGCGTCGGACTTTTTGTTCGAGACGTTCAAGTAATGTGGGACACACACTCTGTACACGGGAGAGCGTCGATAGTGACTTTCCCGTAGAGTCGTTGCTCGACGCCGGCGACGACGAGTCGACGCCGATCGATCGTTGCCTCGTACTTGTCGCCGTCAGCGTCATCATCGTAGTCGGGAAGGTTCGAGCGGAAGGTTAAATTAACGCTTCGAGAGATAGCAGTTAGAGAAGAATTGTGCGCTGCGCGGTACTAGACGATTCGCGCACCGCGCCCGCTGATCTCATCGCTTTCTAATTTCGATATCTGCAGCCATAATCTCCCGCTGATTATCTCTCCAGCCTCGAGATAATCCGGCGTCGTCTTTTTGAAACGATCGCTCGCTCCCACTGACGATCGTGAGTGACTGGCTGGCGGGCTGGTTGGCTGTCTCTCTCGGGCTTGCTACGTTGCTTTCGTCGTCGACGAGTCTCTTTGCGCGAGACGCGATTTGCAAAGGGTCGCGCGCGCTCCACCGACACCAAGAGCCTCTACGTCTCTCTCTCTCTCTCTCTCTCTCTCTCTCTCTCTCTCTCTCTCTCTCTCTCTCTCTCTCTCTCTCTCTCTCTCCCTCCCTCTCGCGCTCTGGGTTGGCTATCCGAAAGGGCGTGTAACGAGCTTCGCACTCGTTAGACACCGTCCACCTGGACGACGATATATCACCGCAAACGAGGGAACTGCGACTTTTTATTGCCTTGGCAGAGAGACGAGCGTTCGAGCAACATGACTAATTATTGCTGTCTCGCCTTCTCTCCGCCACGTCTTCTTCTACGCCCGACGCAAAGAAAGAGAGCAGGGGAGAGAGAAATTTCTCCGGCTTGCAAGAAAGCGTACCGCTCACTTACACCGATCCTCCAACAGCGGAAAAAGGCGGTTGTTTCTTCTACTATGTAACTATCCAGCCAAATGGAGAAGTGGTCTCAACGATGGTGGCGATATCAGTTGAGTGCGAATCCAACATTCCAGAATGGCTAACTGTACCGCTTTCCAATTCGCCGAGGTCGGGGATCGGCACGACGTGTACAAAAAGAGGAGTGCGCGCGGTACGAGGTGTTGATCATCGGATAATCGGCGGCCAGCTAATTGGACATTATGCGCTCGTTACAGTCAAGAGGGACTGTATCGCGAGAGGCCGTAATCTCGACTGTAAGCTGTTATCGTCATCGCGAGAACGCCTGATAGCCGAGCAATTCCAAAGAGAACTGCGAGCAAGCATGCTTAAGAGAGCAGGACTGTGTCTTCTCAATGTGCTACTGTGCAAATGCGTATAGGGTGATCATCGCTGGTACCCAAGAATCAGCCGCAGATATATTAACATCCGAAAAATTTACCTCCTGCAAGTTCTAGCACTCTACATTAATTGATTCGCTACCGTGATTTATCAGGCGACACCTCACGCGAACAAAGCCCATTATGCATGCAGAGGGTAATATCGACATAGCTGAGTCACATGCATCCGCCTCACCCTGTACATACAGAGCGAGGCAAGCTACAACTCCGACGACGACGACGACGAAGGTTCGAGTCACTGACTGTGGGATAAATATCGACTCGCGTGGCCAGACGAGGCACAGAGAAAAAATATACTACCGTAAATATCGCGGCCGCGCACACTGCCATCCGGCGCAAATTTAACGAGAGCCCCCGGGGAGAGTGCCAGAGCACGAGCGAGAGTGTGGAAGGGAGAGAGAATCCGACAGGAAGGAAGCTGCACGATAGTCGTAAAAAGCCCGGACAGATAAACTCGGGCCCGCAAGTACCACCAACCGTTCATCCGTCGCCTTTTTCTCTCGCCCGTGCACAGATTAGATCGAAACCCGACGACGACAGGGTTAAAGTCCATAGGGAGTGTGTGTTGCGTCGAATTCTCTCGTCCCGCATTCAATTATCGTTCATATTATTATTATCAATATAGTGCTGTTGCTACTTGATCCGGAGCGAAAGATCGCGGGGTCACAGACGTCCCTCCCGATAGAACCCGATTTATATACTCGACTCTATGTATTTCCTTCTGGTAACCTCATCGACCACCAACGAGAACATAACGCTAGGACTTTGTAACAGTGTAGCATTTCAATGTAACGCGCTGCTAAGATAGCATTTCGCGGCAAGAGAGCCGCGCTTTCCCATTAGATAAATTCTCGCGGCAAAATGCCCTAGTGGAGGAAGCTGTGGTTGATCACGAGAATCCTACGAGATGGGAACGCGCGCGAGTTCTCATGTCGTTGATCCGAGGTCCGTTGAACACCGATCACCCCGTGCCCAACGAGACGTCAACTTTGTTCACTGATGACATCTCCACGGTCTGCCTTTCTGCATCCTCTATTTTCTCGGTTACTGCGTCGTTCTCTCTTTGTCAGATAACTGAGTACCTGCTGTTCATGCGTGATGAGCCCGTCGTCTCTCAAATAAGGACTCTAGTCAAGGACACTGGCGCGCGTCTCTGCGCTGCCGACTTCTGGCCCCATGCAAATACACGGAGGCAGGCAGAGAGCAATAGAAAACGAGCTGCGCCTCGTTTCCCGTGTGTCCGATCAGTCAGCCAGTCAGCCAGTCAGCCGACCGTCGAGAGATGAGCCACGGAGAGAGAGAAAGAGAGAGGACCTCATTCCTGTTCAGTCTCCCATTCCCTCCCTCTCACCCTCGTTCTCTCTGCGGCATCAGATTATTTTGCGGTCGAGAGTCCGTAAAATATCGATCCTTCTGCCAATGGATTTGGCGTGCGAGCAAGAGCGAGCAAAGGGCTATATCGGCATATCATCGATAGCAGAAGGCGAGCGAGAAGGAAAAATATAGCAGAGGGCCTGCTGGCCAAAGAGCGAGCTCTGTCGAGCTCGGTTTCGGTATTCGAATATGCAGAAGGACCGCGGAACATGGGGTGCCTCGCTTCCAGTTCGCGTGCATGTGTTTCTCATTCGGCCCTATGCACGAGGAAAGAGCCTGCCGAGTTGTAACCGTGCTCGTTGTCGTCGTCGGCGGCGGCGGCGCGACAGAGAAGAGAGGAGCCCGCAAAATATATGTATGCTGCTGCATGGAGCCGGTGGATGCTCGTTTGCAGCGAGGTTCGAGATGCGCAAGCCAGAGAGAGAGAGAGAGAGAGAGAGAGAGAGAGAGAGAGAGAGAGAGAGAGAGAGAGAGAGAGAGAGAGAGAGAGAGAGAGAGAGAAAGAGAGTGAGAGAAGTCTGCCGCAAAGCAGAGATAAAGAGTGAGAGAGAAGAGTGGAGGGAAGGAAAGAGGAGTAGCATAAGGCAGCAGCGGGAAGACACGAGAGCGTGCAGTGGAGAAAGAGAGGCGAAGAAGGTGGAAGAGCGAGCGCACACTGTTTGGCGAGGTGCTCGCGCGGTCAATGGTAGTAGGCTGACTGGCTATCGAAGAACCCTCCTCGAAAACAAAGCCGGATCTCACCTTGATTTATCGCAGAGCGCCGCACTGTGCTACACCGTGTGTATGTGTGTCCGTAGAAGCTGGTCGGGCTGCTAATGCCGCGACCGGGGAGTCCAACCCCGGCGAGAATTAATCCATTATCGCACGCTTCTGGCTCGATGAAAACAGAATAACAAACAGCCGTGGAACGCAGACCAGCGACCAGCCACCGCTCGTTTCCGGAGAGCCTTTTTTCCCTTCTGGGCGGCAGGGTTGTATGTTGTATGGATGGAAGAAGCCTGGCCTCTGTATACACAGGAGCAGCCGCACGCTCAGCCCGCCACTAAATCAGGCCCGTGAACGTATGCACGTAATGTGACTCACGGACGACCGCCGGTGGCTCGGATAGATGCTCTCCTACACGCTGCTCGATCACTCGCGCGCGCGTTTTGTCCTCACGATATTGTCCGTGGGTGCTACGCGTTAGCACGCTCACAGGCCGAACGTCCTTCGAGATATTATACTTGTATACCACGTGAAAAGGTTAACCAAGTCTTGAGAAACAAGGAGAAACGATATATTGTCGACACGCACGTGTGAGTCACTGATCCAAGAGACGAACAATCCCCAACGCCGGCCGGGAACGCACTGAGGTGAACGCGACCGAAGAAATACGAAAGTTGCTAGCCGATGGGATAGGTCTGGAGCGTGGGGGTACAATCGGGTAAGTCCGTCGGTCTTCGGTAGTATTCCGTTCCCCTTCCAGCATGGTCAGGATTCCCCTTGGTTCCTCTGGCTTCCCCGACCGGCGTCGAACCGTCCCTTCGCGTCCCGTGTCGCTCGCTCCGGCACGTAGCTCTGTGTAGCTGTAAGTCCCTCCCGTGCCTCCCTCGTTGCCTTGCCCGGCGGACGCAACCTCGTGAGAGTCACCGGCTCCGTTGTGTATTCAGGCTCGAATCTTTCTCTTTTTCCTGCGAGCCTCCTCGTCTCGCTGCCGCCCTCGCTTTTATCTCTCCTGCTCTTTCTCGCTCATGCTCCCGCTCCACCCCTCTCACTCGCTCCCTCCTCCTTCAACTCGCACTCCCTCGGCCGGTGGCTCGACGGCCGCGTCGCGCTCTTGTACGTGCACACCTGTTTACGTGAGTGTACACGCGACGTGCACCGGCTTTACGTACCTCTTTCCTACCCTCCCGTCGAATGCGCCCGAATGCACGAGATGGCCGATGGGCGACGGACTCTCCACACGCGCGCTGACGTCACACTGGGCGCCCTGGCGTGGATAACGAGGAGCCGGACACCGAGGACTTCTCTGCCTTGGTAGCCTCGATCGCTAATTATCCTCCTAGAGGTTTCGCCTCGTTTCGAGATGGCCACAACCTCCTCTTCTTTTTTCTTTGACCGTCGCCACCAGGGAGAGAAGTCGTGCACACAAGATCCGGAGGACGAAACTTGTACACGGAGAGGGAGAGGTGCATCCTCCGCTAACGCTCAGGCTGATTTTCGTTTACTTCGCCCTACGGTGGCATTAATGATGTCTCGTGTAGGTACGGTCACGACCGGTTCCCCGAGGCCTGCCTCCTATCAAGATCGAGTATCTACCAACCGCGAAGGCATCGTATTCGGACCTGGACAATCGCCGTCCACGAGTCTGCTCCTCCGCTCTGTCTCAACTCTCTCGCAGCAGGCTCCGCATCCTCCGGTCCCAGCCTTATTTTTCTCTAACCGCTTGGCTAGTTCAAGCGTAGCGACGGGATAACGAAATTCGCTATTCGGCCGGCTCGCAAAAATAGATAAGGCGAGCTCGCGAAGCGTAAATAAGGAGAAAGAGAGAGAAAGAGGAAGGAAAGAGGGCTTGAATGTCGCTTGGAGCGCGTAATAAATAACGGCCGTTGGGAGCACACCTGCAGCGACGGGGCGTGCACGATGGACGGCGAATTTCACATTCTTGGGAGGGTTTATTTCTCCGCCGGCGGCAATCGGCGATATCATACTAATAAAATGCTAATCGCTGGCGTCCCTCGTGAAGATTATGCACTTGCATGATCGAGGGATCGGGTGCGCCCTGTCACAAGTAGGAAAGAAATCGCTCTAACGTAATTGCGAGTGACGTCGACGCCGACGACGACGACGGACGCGTTGCTCCGACGGCAGAAAGGTTTCTTTGCGGGGTAGAGGCACGTCGCGGCCCATCTATCCATCCGGCAGAGAGGTTCTTTGGAACTACGAACGTGTCCCCGGATTCCCTCTCATAAATGCACTGTCCCCGGCCGGCGCGGCGCGGCGCGTCCCTTCGTGTTCATACGAAGGGAACCACCAGCCCTCGGGCCTCGGACACTTTCCCCCGACGCGCTCCTGGAATAGCCGGGAAAGCGAGGGGTAAAGCAGCAGTCCTACCCCTCTTGGGTTCTGGCACGGCCAGCCGACGCCAGCTATGTATTTCCTTCTCCTTCTTCACCTCTTCAGTCTACCCCACCCCACGTCTCCCCTCTCGCTCGCTCACTCTCTCGCGTCTTCTGCATAGGAATGACGAATGATGCAGGATTGGTTCTGATTATGATCTCGTGTCACCCCAGCCCAAGGACTGCGACAATGACGACGTTGGTAATTCTGCGTACGCAGAAGGTGGTCCATTATAATCCACCGAGCGGAATAGATTACTCGAGCTGCTCGCACCGGAGCATTCCAATGCAAACGAGAGTCTCGCGAGTTCCGCGCTTAAACTATTAATAACGGTATTTCTCGTTAGGCTCGTCATCAGCTTATTATAGCCTGCGATTGTTCCCGCGAGGCTCGAACACCTATTCATCGATGGAAAGGATTTCCGAAATTCTCCCTGATGAGAGGAACTCGATAACTAGATGATAGAAGAGTGGTCGCGCGCTGCTGGGGTTAAACGCAGAGTTTAATTGGAGGCAAAGAGAAGATTTTTCTCGATGCGGGTAAGTTCGAGAATTCCAGTGGAAGTAGCGGGGCGTGCAAAAAACGAAGAAGGGCTGGCCGATTGTTTTCGTAACAATGCCAGCGGGCGAACTTTGTTCGAGAACTTAAATTTTAAGAGTCGTCGGTCGACGAATGGACTTAGCGGCGCCTCTCCTCTCCAAAGCGTTTTTTTCATCCGGCCGAACGGGCCACGACCGCCACTAAAACCGGCCGCTTTCCACCGGCTGGATAACTGCGACGAGAGAGATGGAAAAGGTGTGGGCGGAAGGAAGAGAGGGAGCTAGATCGATCTGCGAAAGTTTGCTGGAAATATCCCTGGAAGAGTTTGCTTCCATCTCGCTTTCCTATTGCCGCATCGAGTCTGTCGTTGCTCGTTTCCCTGCGATTTCGCTACTACGGAGCGCGTCTACACTGGCAAATTTTCGTCCGCGCCGAGTTTATTGTACCTCGACGTCACTCGCTAGAGATTGAATTCCATTCTTTCTCCTTTGGCCGCACGAAACGAACCGGCCGGAGTCGCATCGCCACCACGAAGATCCGTCCAAGTTCGAGGACGTCAAAGTGGAAACTTTCCATAATAACACCTTTATGCTGATACTTCCCACTTCTTCGACATCCTCCGTCGCGACGCACCCCGGAGGAACAGCGCGAATCAAAGACTCGCTCGCCCCAGTCACAGAGAAACAGTCATAGAGAGAAAGGAAGGGAGCAGACAGGTACTGCAGAAAGCAACTTCCCACAAAGCAAACCACCCCTCAAGACAAAGATTTTTCTTTAAAGTTCGAGTGCTGACTGCGGACGAGACTTGCTCGTGCGACATGCATTCATTGAGGGCGGTGTACGCTACTCGATTCCACCGGCAAAGGGAAATAAATTGGTTCTTGCGCGTGTAATAACGGCCGAGTGGTCGTCGTTTCCCCGCATTTTCCGGTACATCGTAGAAGACCGAGAGAGCGGCTTGAGAAGAGAGTCTACTCTCCACAGTCGTCAACGGGGATGAAGTTCTCAGAGAGAGAGAGAGCAGACCTACTGTGTACGGGATGGAACGTCGGAAACACAGGGTTTTGTCACCCAATGGAACTTAAAAGTCCGAGCACGGCTCGCTCCCCCGCCGATCTCGAGCAGTGTCTCTTCCGTGTCCATTGTTGGGTCACGGTTGACATTCAGAAGGTTCGGGTTCGTCCTGCAGGCAACACGGGAATAGAGAGAGAGCTGGATCCTCGAGGGAGGCTCTCGCCCTGACAAAGGATCGTAGCTGGTACCCCCGACGACTTCCTGCACCGTAGGAGCTGCCTTAGAAATCCCCCGAAACCAATTTATCTTGAGAAGCTGTAGCGAGCGCTAAACGGATTTTCCCTCCGGTGGCATTAGGCGCTTTTATTCGACGTGAAATTAGCTTATAGCTGCGGTGCTCGCACTTGTCAAAATCGATCGACCCGCTTATTGTCGGCACGAGGGCGACGGCAAGGCTGACTGACTGGCTGGCTGACTGACTCAGGCAACGGGCGAGGGCGAAAGACAGCCGAGTACAATCCCCGGATTCTAACGGCTTGGCTTCGCACGCTTCCTAATTAATCTCGTGTTTCGAGTCCTTCCTGCTATTATATTTCCTCGCGCGAATTATCCGTCACTCGAGTGATATAACGGTACCCTTACCAAGCGATAAATAGGTCCAGACTCGGCTGTATGTGCACATTTGAAAAGTACCCGGTATCGTTGCACTGTCGAGGAGATTCAGACTAGATTCTCAAAAAGAAGATTACAACTTCCTGCGCCCTATCATTCCACCAGTGTAGACACACACTGTGTGTGTCTATCTGGCGTTATACTGACCGCCGGGTGGTCGGGGCCTACCAGATAAGAAGACTACTATCAGCGCAACAAAGAGCAATCCCAGGTGCAGGAATGAGTACATATCTCGTTCTCTCCATGGCGTAAGGGGCCCTCTGTCTTTCAGCCCCCCCATTGTAACGGTCCATGTACAGCGAGCGCGCGCGCCCGACGCATTATTCGTTATCTGCTTATGGTTGATGACCTTACGAAAGCAGCAGGAACGCCGGCTTCTCCACCTACGAAGGAGAGAATTCTGAGTGCTCCACGGATGTTGATTCTGCCGCGCCGAAAAATTCCTATTTAGATTAAGCCGCGCCGAAAATTATGATCGGACGCGCCGCGTTCCAGGAACCCCTCGAGGAAGCAGATAAACAGTACCTACGCGCCGAGTGTCCTTTCCCGTAGTGGAATGCACGTTTTCGTGAAGCGGGGGCGAGTAAGAAGCGAGTGCCAAGTCATTCTTGCTGGCCACCAGGAAAGCTTGGACTTGGAGTGGAATTGAGAGTGAGTGAGTGAGAGAGAGAGAGAGAGAGAGAGAGAGAGAGAGAGAGAGAGAGAGAGAGAGAGAGAGAGAGAGAGAGAGGGAGAGAAAAGAGCCAGGCCAACGATATACTGGCACTGCGGGGTTCTACTGTATCCCGGCTGGTTGTCGGAGACCACCAGACTCTCCCTGAACTCTCCAAAAAGATGCAGCTAACTGAGCTAACCCTGTACTTCACCCAATGTCGACCTGCTCCTTTTGCCCCGGCTGGCATCGTCTCCTCCCTATTGTTTGTCACGTGAAAGATCGTATGCTCGCTCGGCTGGGACATTTCACAGAAGTTTGCAAACACTTGGCCCGACCCACTGCCACGGCCACACGAAAGTCACGCATCGCTTTAGGAAATAATGATGGACGACGAACACTCTCGGCTAACATCCGAGAGTCTCCCAACTCTGACTTCTCGGGGTTGAAATGCCAGGCAGGTTTTATCGGTCATGATCTATATTGACAGGTACATGGACCACGAATAAATTATGAAAATAAATCGTTGTTCTGTGGATGGAACTATCTGTCAAGAAGTGAACGCTTTCATCTCGTTGTTTCGGCTGTTGTAGACGGAAATATTATTTTCGGTGACACGTTTCAGAAGTATATTCTTTTTGAAGGAAAATCGTTATAACTAGACTAGTTCCATAATACTGGAATCGCGAGTGGAATTGCATTATAATATTGACGAGTGTGTCTCCTTTCTTCGAGTTCTCCCGACCATTATCCCAGATCGTCGGAAGAGGGGTCTTCCTGCCAGAATTTAATAACGTCTTTTCTCCCCCGAAATCCTCCTTGCTTTCCCGGCTTGGCCGAATTGAGAAAGGGAGACAGTCGAGGAGAGAGAGAGTGGTGCGAGTAAGGGAAAAAAAGTGAATCGGGTGTCTGCAGAAAATATTTCTCATTTCCGCGCATTACCGACTATAATGGTAGAGCTTCATAAAAATATCGTTTCACCAAGAAACTCGGGAATCCTGAAACACCCGGTGAATGGTGGTGGCAGGAGTCTTTGAAGAAGGTGGCTGCATTTCACGGCAAGGTGAAGGAGCAAATCGGGCGACAAAAGGCGAGCGAAATCTAACGTCGAATCTAGGATGCATTCTCTCTCATTCTCTCCCAGGAGAATAGTGTACCGGGTGTGCATGCGCCGGCAACGGGAGAGTACAGCGGCACACCGAGGGGTAACTCGAGCCATGGTAGAGAAAGGGAGGAGATGGTAGAATAAGATTTAATAAATGCCACGGGGCACAGGTAGGCGACGTCTTAGCACCGCGGTGAGCCGCCTACGGGGAGTCGGATTTCTTCTCGAGGCTCCGATAATACCCTGGCCTTCCACTGCAACGCCTTGCAATGCTCGGCTCTTGTTTTCTTAACCAGACCCGTGGGACGTGCATCCGTTTTGCAATCGGCACAACCCAGACACACACACACACACACGTACACCGGTTCGCTCACTCTCACTCATACACACAGAGACAGGGAATACATCCGTCAAGTCCGAAACATGTACCTACTGGCGCTTAGCGCTTACAAGGGGTGGCGTGAAAGCTCGATTTCGATCTTGGCGCCCGGCGATCCGCCGAAATTGGTATTCAGGAAGCTCTCACGGCGAGAAGACGTGCCACTCGTACAAAGTGGCAGCCGAATTTATTCCGATGGCTGTGCGGGAGTTACGACTGCAGTCACCCTCCGTCAGCTCCAATTAATGCGCTTTTTAGCCTCCCTCGGGCGCTCGGCCGAGCTGTAAAACTTTAGAACACGAAGGCACCCAGTCCTTCCTTCATCCCCCCATTCTCATGTAAAGGAGAGAATTCTATTTTGTCGCCGAGCAGTCGCGATACCGTCCGGCCGCTCTCGTTATACCGGTCTGACAGAGGCCAGTTCGACTTCTTTCCCGGGCTATGCAGAGTGCTCGTGCTCTCGATATAGCCACATTCTCCGTTCGGATCGAGCCAACATATACTCTTTCGGACGTCGACGAGCAGAGGGGCAGCTGGGATGCAGCATGTCCGATTGACATTTCGGACGTCGTGCGAGAGTGTTCTGCTGTCAGGAAGACTATGCCCGGCCAATGAAATAGGGATCGTTAGCCTGAGAGTTGAAACAGACAGTGCCACCACGACATCGAGCTTTCTACCAAAGGAGAACGGCCACGCGCTCGCAACAAAAAATAGTGGGCTTGGTTCACCAAGTACATATATTACATTCGGCGGCAATATAATCGGCAATGTATTACTCAGCCTCGCGCCGCTCGATTCGGCATCTTAAATCGATCCGCGACGATAACGGCGTACCGGATAATTGTCTCCTGTCGGCTAACGGCACTTATTACGCCCTCCTTGTTAAATGATAATATGTACCTTGGCACAAGTGGGAGTGAGTCAGTCAGGTTTTAGGTGCTCACTGTGATTTACCGATCGACATTCTGAGTGTAGCACGGCCAGGATAAATTCCCGGTGGGAGAGTGGGCATTCGTGCCAGCGGTGAAAGAAGGAGCAATCTCCCATTAGCGATCGGAATGGCACTGCCGAGAAAATAGTCTTCGGGGTTGCGCTGCCCGGGCATTTCTATGCCATCAGATAGCCCCGGGACTTCGCATTATCAACCGAATGCATTTACATCGGCGGAGGGGGGGAGGAAAGCTTATCTACGAATAATCGCTCTCCGGTGCTTGTACCCGTTCCGGGAGCAGCTGTGTCGACCCGATTTAAATAAATCGCATTCGTCTTGATCGCGTCGCTTCTACAAAAGACTCACTTTGCCGAGCCAAATCTTTGTTAGGTCGATCGCTTATAAAATTCATGGATTTACAGAGACACTGGCCAAAGTTGGTGAGCGAACCCGCTCGGTATACATGGTGGACACCGGTGTTGGCAATGTCGCGTCCATAATAAAGCCGTAACGCACTGTGGCCCGTAAATTCGAAGGAATATTACCATACAGTGCCCGGGCGCTGCTCTCTCGTAAAGCGTCGTGGCCGGTGATCGTAGAGGAAATTTAGCAGCGTGTCAGGCCTCTTCTTAAGGCAGAGTCCTCGTGTCTTCTGTCGTAGATATGTACCGCAATATATTGACGGCTGTTTATAAGGGAAACCCATGGAATTGCCGCGCTATTACGTACACTTCTCGACCCTATCTTACTAGAGGGACGTTCTGCGATAGCTCGGACTTCCGTGGGGGGCCCTTACACCTATCCACTCAATCGTCACGTAGCTCGTAACACACCAAATAACTTTGTAGCCCGCAGCATCGACTAAAAGCTATCTCCACTCTTCCTCGAATCCTTAATGCCAATGAGAACTTCCTGGTAGGCATGATAACTGTATGCCGTAACTCGCAACGCAACCTCGTTACAGGTCGAATCTTCCTACATAGAGAGCGATATTTCATCTCTTATAAAGCGATTTGCATTCCTGCTGCTCGATTATTGTTGCAGGCAATATGGAGTGTGCGTGAGCAGCGAGCAGAAGCAGTGAGCACTGCTTATTGAAGAATGACTCGCGTGGGAGTGTGAATGGGGAGAGCGAAGTAGTCGAGGGTCTTTTTTCATATGGACGTCGAGACGATTGGAAAGTCGGCCCCTGAGGATTACGCCTTCCGCGTGGTCGTCGTCTCGCGCAAGATAGCTTTCTTATCGGCCCGTAATACGGGTAGCGGCAAAATAGGATCACATACTTGGAGCCTCGAGCGTATACAGTGTCGCACCTATAGAAAGTGGAGGGCTACTGAATTCTTTCCATCTCCTCCCACAGCCATGGCGTAGGTAGAACCTCTCTTGCATCGTAGCTAAAAATTTGTAGGTTGTTATGTGTACCGGTGACGGGATTCAGTTCCGCCCGTACTTCAGCTGGACATGACTCAGAGAGATAAATAAAGATAAGGTGAGGTGTGCTGGTATATCTGGAGAAAGTATGTATCAGCGGTGACCGATAATACCCGCTGTGTACACGCTTTTAATGAGATGGCTGGCCTCTCCTATGATTTACGTGAAGGAATGACCAGCCGAGAAAAATTACGGAAAGCGTCGCACGATGATTTACTGAGATCAAGATTAGCCCGACGATAAAAGGCGACTACCGTGGAGTGGCAGTGGACACAACCGCCATAAATCTCGACGCAGAGATTTTTATTTATCCTGTCGGAAGGTAGGTAAGGAGCATTCGGGGCATTGGCGATGACTCGTTTTGCCGTGTCCCTGTCGATAAGAGATTCTCACCGCGTGCCTGACTCCTGTTTTGGCACGTTCCTTGCCGTTCGCTTACCGTTTCTCCGATAGCACCCTCCCCATGGGCCACGGTAAACTCTGATCCCTCCAATTAGATACATCTGTGCAGTGACCGTGCACTCGCAGATGATCGACTTGAACCTATCGACTCAAGGAACATCACACCTCATGCAATGACGCGTCTTGTTGTTGTACCGAAGAGAATGGTGCTCCTTCCTTCCACATGGATGGAAGTTCAGGCACTGAGTTCCACTGAGGACTGAGGGGTGCTCGTGCCAAAATTTACGAGCCAGTGCTTTATAACGTCGGCCCACTTTGTATCCTCGAAATTGCCTGGCGATAAACGCGTGTTAATTAACGATCGCTCTTAATGAGAAACTAGGGGTTTGCGTTTAAGTGCAGGTTCCAACACCAGCCGATCTCTTGCACACATATGACACCATTTACAATCAACCGCTTACTGAAACACGTATTACCGGATCGAGATAGCGCTATCGATAGCGTTCCCTTGTAATTAGAGTTCGAGGAAATCTCAGCTTTACTTTCTAGCTGGATCGATTGTGTGGCGTGCATGGAAGGTTAGTTCACGCCGGCATGTTCTCTCGGCTGGCCGGGGTTCAACGCATCGTGGAATCGAGGAGAGATAGATCGAGGCGAGGCTCGCTAGAGTCGAGGGTATATATCCCCCGTATTCCAGCGAAAGACATTCGAGTCCCGCGATCACGTTACCTTGGATATTCCACGGGAAGTGAAAAGGGCCCATGAATTATTTAAGATCGCGCAAGGGCTCCTCGGCGGACTGCATACTGCACACACTACTTGATCCGGGTATATATATATGTGTGTGCGGGTGCCTGGTGCCAGTGTTATTTTAATTCGTGGCATATTTTCATATTCAAATGGGCGTTGGGCTGCGCCCGCCGCGCGTACAACTCTGCCAGACCCTACCATGGAACGTCCATCTTCGATCGCCGATGAATAGACATTGTACCTTCTCGCTTTCTCTCTATCTTTTTCTTTCTCTCTCCTTTTTCTCTCTGTCTGCTTGACTGGGATGACTGGTTGGCTCTCGCCTACCTTCCTGCACTACTCTTACCCGCGAGCCAGTGCTAGCAAACGTGGATGATCGTCCTGTTGGCTTCGAGTGGCAAGCGGAAGCCAACTCTCTTCTCTTCGTGGAGAAGAGGCGAGGATTCATCATGCAACAAGAGATATCAAATGGGAAAAATGGCGAGCGAGCGCGGTCTCGATGTGGGCGTTTCAAGCACTTCAACTTCACCGGGAAGTCAAAACAACCGTGGAAGCGTGAGGAGTGCTTTTCTCCATAGTTCCAAACGCGCTACACACTGCTCGCATTCTCCCTCTCTGTTGGACGAGATTTCAAAATCGGTAACCTTTTTTTTTATGGGACAGTAGAAGAATGTGTCTGTTGATTCAGTGTAGCTGTACTTTTTCTTAGAGGGGATATTGTACATGCATTATTTATACGGGAGTGGGCCTTAACGATTTAAATACGCGTTGCTAACATCGATTTGCTATCACCTCTTGTACATAATTAGTACTCAATTTACCGTGACACCGGCAGCATGCGAAAGCGAGATTATAAGCTGGGTGTGCGAGCAACATGCACCGGCTCTCCGGGACTCCGTCAGGTTCCCAGCGATATCGTGGTGTCTCCCTAGCTTTTTTGTCACGCGCACGCGGTGTAGCGAGCAACGCTTACATCTGTGGGATGCCAAGAACCGAGAACGAAAGAGGAACGAGAGCGCCGGACCGATTCGTTCCTCTTGTTCTTGTCTTGGCAATCGATTCCACAGATGTTTCGGAGTGACGTGCCAGATATCCACGGCTTCTATTTTCAGATGGGAGGAACGCCAGCACTCGTCTCTTTCTCTCACGCGAACACCTCTGCAGGAAAGCAACGACACGAGTCTTCTTTGGCAAATTCCCTACTTGCCAGACGTGTGGTCGCGCATGTTAGCACTAATACACGGTGGTCCACGTACACTGTTCTCATATAGAATTGCACCTATTTTCGCAAAGTGCTCGAGTACAGTTTAAGGTAGATCGTGCACGGACCACCGTGCGCAGTGATTGGGATTTCCCAAAGTTCTATTAAACGTCTGAGGTCGTCTGAAACCGAGCTCCCTTTAAGATTTGATCTCGGGGCGTGCAAGGAACACGGGGGGATCGATTAAATATTGCTGGGAAACTCGAGACTCGGAATAAACTGTTACACGACACCCTGCTGTATCGCACAGCACGGCCAGAGGCCGCACGGGATTCCTTCCTCTCTTTCTCTCTCTTACATGCATGCTCTGTCCACCTAGTCCGTAGAACCGTCGCCGGACGTTCAGAGAGCGAAAAATCCACAGGCTCAAAAGCGGAAATCTGAGCCCCGTGGCGTCCCCGGAGGTTCAGCTTCAGCCAGAGATATTCTCCTTTCGCGTTTTATGGGAGCCTTAAATCTCCTTGTTGGTCCGCCAGTCATATTCATGAGGAACGCCCCTCGATGAGGTACCGATCTTTAAGAGGCGCATGAATTGTCTTCCGCCACTAACTTCCATGATCCACGTTCGCCATATGGCAAACATAATATCTCGCGCCCTATAATCCACTCTTTGTCTAACTTTTGATGAAAATCATACTCGATCAGCCTGTTCGGATAGAAACGGCCCGGAAACTCTCTCACAAGGGAATGAGAAGGCTATCGGCAAACCATTGTATTCACGTGGATCCATCGTTAGAGGCCGGTGTGACTCGACACAGATATACACTTGGCGCAAGCTGCCACCGACATGCTTTGTTGCTTGTTTCAATTCTATTTGTTGGATTAACGGCACTGTCGGCTATCGGGACCGGGTTCTCCCCGTTTCACGCTCGATGTGGAGACTGCGGAATCAATTATCGGCCTCTCCGTTCTTTCTGCGGTCCGCCCATCAACCTCGATATACTCGGGTTATATTAATTAAAAGGATAGCTTAGCCAACGATATATTCGCTTTTCGTAAATCAAGTAGAACGATCGGCATACATACGGGAATTCAATCATTCTAGTAGGACAATGGAGACTTTGACTCGGAACTCGCGGTACTCCTCTATAGCTCGACACTGGTGCTTGATTTAAGTGAGTGCTCGGACGAACTACTGTTTCGGGGAGAAAGAGAAGCCGATGTCTGGAGAAGGCGATCGCACAAGACGTCTGAATTTAAAGGCTTGGTACCGCCAGCGTGTATAGGGGGGCGTTTGCACGTAGTGGAGTCCTATTTGTTAGATTAACGAGCGGCTTTCCGCGATTGTAGCCGACAGCCACGGCCCTCTTTCTCCTCTTTCTCCTGGCTGCTGGCAAGTAGTTTCTCCCTGGTACGAGCTCCACCTATAGTAGAATCAATTATCGGTCTTTTCTATCTTCCTTCTGGAACTGGTACAGAGAGAAGCCGCCGCTCGATTCGAGCTTCACCGGAGGTGGATCGAGGTTAGCACGAAGATACATCGTGGCCGAGAAAACGCAAGAGAAGAACCACTTAGATCTGACGCGCGAGGCCCAGCGGGATACGACACGCTGTCCTGGACAGCCTGGGAGTGTCTGAAGGTGCGTTGGTAGGATCAAGCTGGTGCGAGTGTAAGGAGAGAAGGATCGCGAGGGAGACATGGAAAAGGGCTGAAAAAAGACAATGTCGTGGGGCCGGAGGGAGAGAGCCAAGGAAAGGTAAAGAACCTGAAGTAGGCCCATGGGTCCTACGTATGGTCCCGTGTTCTCTGTACGCCACACGCTGAGTGACTTATGACGAACGATACACCAGTGGTTCTCATTATCCACCCGAAATGCAGTCGCTCCAGCAAACCGGTTATTAAGCGAATGCAACCTTCCTCTCCTCCCTGTTTTTCTAACTCCTCTCTTTCTCTCTAAGGATGCATCGTGAATCACTTGATTGTGTTTGCGCAAGAAGAGTCACGCGACAGAAGGAGAAAGAGTAAGAGAGAGGGGGGAGATCCTTTGAATGGAGATCGGAGGACAAAAGGGTCTGATTGAATTAAGTTTGGTTTCGGGCAGGCAGACTTAACGCCGAGCGAGATAGGATAAGGTGGAAATTAAAGGCTACCGTAAGGAAGTCGCCGCGAACGCTCGACTAGTTTCGATGCGAGAAAGGATACCAAATGCCGACAATTAATTCGACCAGTACTTCCGCCAAAGGAAAGAGACTCGTGAAATCTCAGGCGAATGTAGAAGTAATGAAAGAGAGTAAGATAGAGGTAACTGGCCGACAGACGAAAACCTCCTGGTTGGGAGAACAGTTGATAGCCGAAAAAGGCTTAGAAATTAAAGCGGCTCTTTTTGTCCGTGTTACGCAAAGCGATCGGAGCCGGCCGATAGAGGCGCCCGGCTTCCCGAAGCGTTTAATAAACCAACATCAACGTCCTTCGCCATTGTGCTCTTGCCGATCGACGCGATAATGGGACTCGACGATAAATTACCGAAATAATGAGTCAAGTTCTCTCCCGCGGCGTCCTGAAATTTCATCAAGGACTCGGAGAGCATGCGGGCCGAGCTGACGCCACCGAAGGGTGACCATGTGACTCGATCGTCACTCGAGCGGATAAGTCGTCTCGTTGCACTGGCACTAATGCTCCGGGATAGATTGACCAGCTGTGAAATAGCATTGGCGCTATCGATCGGAAATTCCAGTAACGTGTAGAAGATTAGTACGGAGAACGAAGAGAAACAAGAGAAGTTGGGATAGCGGCGAACAGTAGATGAGGTCCGTGTCGAGTGTCAACACAAATTTCACGTTTTAGAGGTCCTACCTGGAGAACGAGTGGTCATTCACGGGAGGAGCCGGAATCTGGGAGTCCCAATGTCGATCTTTATCGCGCACCCACATGTTTCCTTCGGGAACAAGACCGTGTACCTACGCCTTATCCCGAGGGAAGGATCGCCTAACAAGATTAACGAGGCTTCAAACTCGGGATCGTCGTCGCGCCAGAGACGTTACTTTAACAGGATGCTGCAGCTGGGACTGGTCGTCGAACAAGTCTATCCGTCGAGAAATTTGATTACGAGGCACCGTTGGACTCCTTCGGTGGCCGTAAAGAATTAAAAGAGCATAGCGCGCTTGGAATTTAAATGGAGCTCGCACGCACTCGAAATCTTTGCTTTTTTCCAGTGATTTGTGTCGTCCTAGTCAGTTGGCTTCTCCCGTTTCCAATGACAAGCGAACACCCGCTTCGAAAGGTGTGTCTCGAGTTTCATAGCACGATAAATCGAATCGGCGATATCTCGGGGACCATCGGGCGCCCGCAGAAAGAGGTTCTGGTGGCTGGCCGAAGAATGCGAAATATCGTCGGCGCGCGATCGTTATGCCATGGGAATTTCGGTGCCCAAAGAGCATCCTTCTCCTCGAGGTACTCCGGATACTCCAATCCCCTGCCTCTCAACCCCTTAATCGTGACAATACACTTTGCGATTTCATAATGCCATATTTCTTGGCGAACCGGGAAAAAGGCTTGGTTGGTACTGTATCGCATGTTGCGCAAATTGATAGAGGAATATCGAATTGGCGGGAAGGTAGGTACGCGCATAAATTGTGAGGGCTTCATCCTGATAAAAAGGCCGTAAGCAAACATGCTGGGTCGCGGGGGCGTGTCAGCTTTATTTGTATAATATACAGACACAGACACAGACACAGGCACGCAGTTACGTGCACGTGTTGCCGGAACCCTCGCGAGGGCCGAAATCGCAACTTCACTGAAACGCGGATATAATCTTCTTTAATTAACGGTGCTGAACTTCCTAGAAGAGGATCCTGGGTTGCATACACACACAGACTGGCGCGCGCTGGAGGCCAATAAATTTCATCGTTCGGCCAATAAATCCAGGGAATCGGCAGTGTTAATCTGACCTTTCCCGGCGGGGCCCGGCCTATTCATTCGCCGCGGCTTCAAGCGAATCTAAAATTACAGGCACTAAAGTGTGATTATAAGTACGCTTCAGGAGGCCCGGCTCTTTCGCTGCGACCCCTTTCAGCCGCGTCTCTGTACTACCCATGGAATTGCGCCGAGCCCGACCTTACATGCTCTTTTCGGCCTTTTCACCATATAACTCGCACATGAGCGCGAATTTCCGCGTCCCGGCCGATCGCTGGCGATACGCCAGCGCATATATGCGCGCACACATTCCCCCCATCGCCAAAGACATGAAACGATTTCCTCGTAATGAAAGGGCGTCGCTTCGATCGAGCGTACGTGATTAAGTCCGGGTCATGTCCACCGCTCGGATCGCGGTACACATTGACCGCACTGTGGATGGAATACGCGTAACTCCGTAAAACGCGATCGTGCTGTTCTCGGCAGAGACCATGTTCGAGAAAGAGAGAGCGAGAGAGCGAGAGAGAGAGAGAGAGAGAGAGAGAGAAAGAGAGAGAAGGAGGGATTTGGTTACCGAGGGGACACACAACGCTCGGGCTGCCCTTTCCAGGACACTTGTGGTTCTTCGTTCACACCTCGACCCTCCAGCCATCGCCTGGTGGCAGGCGACTCTCTCCCGAAGACACCGAGAGTGTCGAGAAACAGTGCGAGCAAAAAAAAAAGCCGGGGGGGAAAAAGAAGCAGTGCACCCGTAGAGTTAAGGACGTAGGTAGACCAGGAGAAGCTCAGGGAGAAAGAGAGAGAGAACGATATGGGGAAAAGAATGAGAATACTTTGAGCCCCAAAGGCGTAGGCCCAGAACATGAGAGCTCGCTCGACTGGTTGCACCGGCATTGTTACCGTCGCGCCGCCGTACGCCAACTCTATTAACGATTTCGAAGGTGGGCATGAAACACACTTCATGGACTTAGCGCGTTTTATGCTCGTCACGAAAGTCCCGTCGAGTGGAGCTAGGCGAGGAAGACAGCTCGAAGAAGAAGTTGAATGCGAATTTCTTGGGGTACAGCACAATGGGTGTGCGTGAAAGGGCGGACGCGTGAATCTCTGGATTCAAGCAGCATCGTTCGCATTGTTTCTACATATAACAGTGGCTCGGCTGCTCTCGCATATAAACGATTTTGCACGTGCCACTCTCACTCGACGAGCGAGAGAATCGATCAACGCTTGACGCGTATCCGGTGCTTCGGTATCGCGGTGAACAAGTCGTTGACCCTCGCAGTGCAATGCGATAAACATAAATCAGTGAAGGTATTATGTCCAGATCTGTATCAAATCTTTCTGTATGGTGTTCGCGAAAGGAGACGAACCGCCGACTGAGATTCACTGGTATCCTCATTATACGGTTGCCACGGTTATAGAGACATTAGGGACGCAGGAACCAGTCAGAAAAACTAACTGGACGCTCGCGAACAAAAAGCCGGGACAGGATTCCACTTAACTGAGAGTGGCGGAAGCTGCAGGCGCAGCCGGCGCAGGGACACCCTTTAAACAAGCGAATCCGTTGTCATAAGTGTTGGACAATGGGCATTGGAGAATCGATGACCACCGGCCTATCCACGGTGTGTCATTGGAGGTGAGAGCTGTGGTGGCCTGCGGAGAAGGAGGCGAGGTCGTGGAAGGCGGAGAATCGCAAGAGCAAAAAGGATTCAACGAAGAAGAGACGGAAGAGGGAACGAAAGTGGAGGAAGGTAGAGTAAGAAGAGGACGGAAGAGCCGAGGTGGAAGCAGTCTGATGGAAAAGGAGCCGCCGTGGGCTAAGTGAAATGGCGCGTGCCCAGTGGATTTCACGGTGCGTTAGTTACGGGTCCTCCCCGTCGCTACCTTGCACACCCCCTTCTTTTTCTCGCACCACTTCCTACTTTCCGCGGTGCTCCTGCATCACCCTCGAGCACCAGCCCGAGCAACGTCCACCTCTTTTGCCTCTTCTTCTTTCTCGTCGTCTGCCACACTGGAAGGCTTCGGTCCACTCTGACACTCGTGGCCGGACGCGCCACGTAGCAATTACAATGGCTGTTCCAACTCGTGCAATAAATCTCCCCGCGAGCTCTGACTCCCTCCTTCCTTTTCTTCTTATTCTCCTTCTTCGCTCCAAGTTGTAGTCGGTCGAGAGCAGAACGAACGAGCGGCTCCGCGAAATTAATTTATCATTCGCTAAAATGCAAGCGGCTCCTGGGGCCGCGAGATTTAAAAAGCGCCCGTCATAAATCGCGGCCGCGTACTCGCCCTCTCATTTACCGTGCCCCGGGCGTATTATGAATGTAAGGAAAGGGATAAAGAGAAGCCAGCGGTAAAAGAGAAAGGCAGAGAGAAAAAATGAGAGACAAGTTAACCCTGTGCAATGGGTACAAAGTGAGAACGCTCTGAATTTTCTTTCTGATATTACCGCGAGCACCGACATACAATGAGAGATCGTCTTGCTGCCTTATGGTTATTCCAGAAGGAAAACCTGTTAACCTTGCTACAGTGAGGTGGACAAAATCAGAGAAAGATGAAACTTGGGACCCCTGTGAGCGAATTGCATTCTGCACTAGGTCTTTCCCCCCTCTCGTGACCGATCTACTGCCTCTGGTTTGCCCGTAGTCCCAGAGACACGGGCGTTTTATTATTTCACTGCAGCAGCGTGGACGAGCTACCTGGTGAGCTACGAGACAATGAAGCGCGTGACAGGCGTATAAATAATGCCAATTTATCCTCGGTTACGAGATACCTATCGCTTGCGTCGCTGCCAGAGGCGCGACGGGGTATCCGCGCCGGACAGGACGCGCGATCAGGAGTACCATACTCCTCCTCCTCTTCCTCTTGCGGCCTGCAACCGATCCGGCACCGGGATCCGGCTGCACAGAATCCAACGTGAAAATATTCCCTTGAACTCTACATATAAATACTCCGCGCACACTCCAGCTGCACGCTAAACCGTTTCGATCATTCGCCATTTATCCTGTAAGCGAGTCCGATCAGTTGGCTGGATTTATGACTGCGCGTCCCTCGAATGCCGATGATCACCGAGACTTTATCAGAATGCACGATTTTTACTGTTTCGATTCCCTAAATGTGTAGGTAAGCGTAAGAGTTGGTCGCCGGTGCTGACGCACTCTGCTAAGCAGCTTTCAAAGGGTACAGGCTTTCACGTGAAATGCATTTACAAATCGTCAGTTTCAGAAGAGGATAGAAAGGTTCTGTGTGTAGAGCGTGGCACGACGTATTTAGGGGCGCCTTGCCATCGAGACGCGTGACAAAACTGTCAACTTGTACAAAGTATATACCTGCGCCTTCGAAAATCCTCTCGTGACGAGCACCATTTTCAGTCCGCGTCCAATCGTATTTTGACAGGGATTTATTCGCCCCTGACAGATGCTAAGTCTTGTCCCACCACCGGGAACTGGCAATCGCTCCCTCCTTTTCGGGAGTAACGATATTATTTTTAAGATGACCACTCGCCTAATCCCTCTCGAGAGATGTTCGGGAAATCGACGTTGCGTCGTGTCCGCTATACGAGACTCGTCGGAAATATGCAGAGAGTTGGCTTAAGCCAGCAGAGCGTCGGCCCGCGCCGCGCCGCTCTCGAAAACCCTATACATAATCCTCTTTCGAAGGAGGAAACGCCTTATCCACAAATGGATCGGGCGAGGTGAGCTATCTAACCAGCTACAAGAAAAAACAAGGGTAGTAAAACGGGACCGCTGCTTGCCCTCACCAAATCTATCTGCCTTTCGTCCTTTATTATTTTAGCGGCGAGCGAACGCTCTATTTCCTTGGCAAGCGGCACCTCAGACTTCGTCGAGCTAAAAAGCAAGCGAAAGCACGTCCCAGGGTAAAGCAACCACCCCAGCTGTATACTGTCGGATCAATCGACGAATACGTATATCGCGGCCGAGGAGAAACTCGGCGTTCCGAGAAACTTTTCCAGCATCTCCGGAGGGGGGAATCGTGTTTTACGAGATGTTGGGCCACTCTCGCCCGATATACTTCTGCCAAAGTTTATCCGAGCGTTCCATCGGTGCGTTGTGTATCCTTTTCTCGAAAGCGGACAGAAGCTGCCGAGGTCAGCGTAAACAGACGTCGATTGCAGTAAACAGTATAATTCGCATTCGAGGTGTGTACGAGCTAGCTGGTCAACGAGATCGCTGTCTGATCATTGGATAACTTTAGCCGCTGGCCAAGGATGGACACGTATCGAGAAAGTGGGGGAAAAGCGTCGAAAAAATTCCGGCGCGCTTTATATCGTTCGTGCGGTCGCTCGTGGGACTCGCGGTGGTTGGCATACGAAAAAAGGCGAAGAGCCACTCTCACCGGCGTCGAATACTAATTCCAGTTGGACGCGCAAACCGAAAAAGGAGAGACCTGAGCGAGGACTGAGCGCCTTCCAGAGACGGAGAGTATAAGGAGACAAGGGAGCAAGTACCAGTCAGGAAAGTCGAAACGAAGAGAAAGGAGACAGCGGACGAAGGGCGAGGGAGAAAGGGAGCGAGGGGTAAAGTGAGGGGGGAAAATCGGACAAAGTTCCGCGGCAGCTTGAAAAAGCTTGGCGAAAGGGGAGTAAGAGGAAGGCGGGTGGGTTGCGCGCTGGCGGGCGAAGCGGCCGCTCAGAGAATTTGCATGAAAATACAGAAAGTTTCGAAGAGCGTTTCCCTTAGCGAAAAGAGAGTTCCGCGCCCGCTCACGCAAGTGAAGTACAGAGAGAGGTACCGAGCAATACAGAGGGAAAGAGAGAATGAGAAGGGGAGAGAACGAATCGCGCGAACCGCGACTGCGGCTACACAAAGGCGCCGTAGGTGCTTTTCTATGAACCCTGGCATCCCGATATATGCGTGTACCCACATAAGTCCGCGAGTTTTTTAACGAGCACAGCCCGCTACTAGCTTACACCACCTCCGCTCTGTATGCGTACACCCTTCTATAGTACGTGTTGCACGAAAACTTCCTGTCGTTTTGACGCACAGGCAATGCTGCCCCACCATTGCTATTACTTGGTGCCCTCGAGTATTTCCGATCGCGTACCCACTGGCTCCAATTTAGAAGCGTGTAGAAGAGCCGCGGAAAATGGACCTCGCTCAGAGCGATCTCTCCCTGAAAACCACTCCGCTTTTGCGGAAATACTCTCCCGTAGAGGTGATGGGGTTCACCGTGCTCTTAAATCCTCGTGCGGAGTCAGCTTTACTGTACAGGATAATAGTGTAAGAGAGAAAAGTGTGTAAGAGGAATGGCCCGGTAGTCGTGACTATTCTTACTAGTCCAAATGGCATCGATTGCCTGCTACCCTTAATTTCAGGACGGACTGAATAATGGAGGCAATGTTTTATTGAAGCAACTTCCGCCTCCGCTCGGCCGGAGGGTTGTTTCCCGATACAACTGCAGTGTATGCTCGTCCTGCCAGTAAAGGGAAGAGTCGAGAAAGGCTAGATATACCATTCTTCGTCTGGGATTTAAGGAAAAGCGATTGTGAGCTAGACGAATGGATCCGGGGGGGTAAATGATGCGGAGCTCAAAAGCTGCAGCCACCCGTTTTCCAGAGAGGAGAGTCAGACTCGCTCGCTCAGCCAGCAGCGTCGAGGGTGCCCCGACGCTCGAGTCCACCAGCCACCGCCACAATATGTATATGTATGTATACGTTCGTAGGTGTAACTGGATATATGTATCTCGCAAGAGCGAGCTGCCTACAATTTCATTTCAGCCGGTTTTACATCGATGCTTCCTCGCGTTGCCCGCCCTCCTCATGTTCCATCGCTCGCATCTCAACCAAGTAAACGCGTTTACGCTCAAGGGTTTCTCTCCACCGCTTTCAATAGGAAAGCAAACTAGGAAATCTGGACTAAACATCGATGACATGTATTCAAGAGGGCAAACAATATACGGTAGGAGCTGGTAGATTTGCGAACGTTCTAGAGGCTCGAAGGAAGAGAGAAATGGCGTGGATTCGGTGTTGGTGTCGCGTGTGCGACAACCGTAACTCAATGGGATCGATATAATGTTTCCAACTCTCGTTTTCCAGTCTAGTTGGACTATTCGTATCGGAGCTCCCTTTCTCTTTTCCTCTCCCTCTCTCTTCTCTTTATCTCTTAATAATGCCTGAGCAGAGAATGAGAAGCGAGAAACGCGTCCGTCGAAGAAAAGATCCAGCGGATTCTGTTTCGGAATGGAAAGGGAGAGAAATACAGGGAGACGTTAGGGATGACGACGCTCCAGCATGGATAGCCGATATTACAGCCCCGGGCGGTAATTCGCATCGAGTTTTCCAAGCGGGCTGGCCAACTCGATCGGAAACGCGATCAGGATGGTGAAAGTAATTTTCGGAGGATTCGCCGGATCTCTCTCTCTCTCTCTCTCTCTCTCTCTCTCTCTCTCTCACTTATACACATACCGCCGACAGATACACTACGATAAGTAAAGCAAGGTTCGCTTACACAGGCTATCTGTGCCGCAAGGATATACCCCTGAGAGAAACAGACATGCTTTGTGTTTATCTCGCGCCCCGGCAATCACCCACAGTGAACATAACATTGGCAACGATACAATCGAAATTATCACCTTAGTGTCTCGACGCGAAATTGACCAACTGGAACAACGGCAGATGGAGTAACAAGTGCAAGGAGCACAGTGGTCATCAGTAAATTTTGTTGGAGGGTGAAGAGGGTCTTAGGGTAGGACAAACTCTCTCCCCGTGAACAACTCTGTCGTGGCGGGGGACATATTGGGCGGTAGTAGGTCCGGACCGCTACTAATCAGCAGCATTCCCCGAGCGACAAATGGCAATTTAACGCTGTCGAGCGTCTCGGTCGATACTCGGCCGACCCTTTGACCGTCGACGCTAATGCACGGCCGGCCCTTTATTTCCGGCTGTCACCCCGGCTCGACGATACGGCAACCGACGTCGCTCGCTCCGACGACGCGACGTGGCTGCCCACTAGCCGCTACGCCAACTATATCCTACATGCGTGCACCCTGCTTCGCTGCTCATCATGGACCACGCCTCCCGGCCGAAAGATTTAATTACGAATTAATTGTGACGCACGACCATGCACGTAATTTTTGTAGTACGTAATTCTAGCACGAAATACTTATGGCGTTCTATCTCTCTAGTTGCTTTTAGTCTCTTCTAGCTACCACTCGCGGTCCATTGTAATTTCTGTCTTCCATCCCAGACTCACACCCTTTTATTTCGATATGGGGTGTTGGAGGAGTTCTAACACCCCCAGCGAATTCATGTCATGCAACTATTGAGAGCGGTCACTCGCTCTACGCCTGTCTCTCTCTCGTCGCGTCGACCGCGAATTTATGGTCACTTATGGTTTTGATTGCTCCTCCATTCACGTCGATCGGCGAGTCCCCGTACCCGCAGCCGAACAGAGTGCAGACACAATTGCCATGGATTCCCTTAGTAAGCCCCACGAGGACGCCTCTCTTCCTGATTGAAACATCAGAGTGAAGCATGCGGTGCCGAACGATAATCGGGAGTTAATATATCCCTCGTCTACTCGCCGCCCCCTCAACGTATGTACCGAGTATGTTATTGCGAGGCAACCTCGAGGTAATGGCGGAGATTTGACATACGGTTCTATCGGGCACAACGCTGCAGGGACAGATTGCTTTCCGGGGGAGTAAGAAGAGCGATTATAATTGTGAAATGGCGTGCGGGTGGTTTGTCAACGAGGGACAGCCGGCTTGCCAGGTGTGCTCCGAATGCTAGCGAGCACACAGTGTGGATAACGGAATCTAATGAAGCGAGACCAGTACTTAGGCAGACGTCGTGCGCGTCTCACCGCAGTGTGACAGTGCGTCCAATTCAAAGGCCTCGTTACGAGACCCGGCCGCGTGACGAACCAGGGTGGTTTCGCGCTACTCTCGGAACACAAAGAAGAACAGCCGGCCCACCCCCGCAGTGTCAGTGTAATGCATTCCAATAAGACGCTTTGCTATTCATAGTGTTTGAAGTCGGCATGTGTCGAAACAACTTGCGCGTCGTACGGCGGCGCGCTTTCTTTCCAATCGAATCGTACGGGCGAAACATGCATCAAAAGGCGGCAAACTAACCGCGTCGAATTGATGCATTCGATTAACATTCGTTGCGAGACCGGTCTCTTATTAATTGATAGCAGAGCGGAGTCGAAGAGGAACGATTCTCTTCAGCTTTGACGAAGCGAGTCCTCGGTTAATTAAGATGCAGAAATATTCCGCTGGCAATACTGGCGCGGTCAAAGAGAGGGAATTCTCTTGTTGGCAGGGGCCTTTTTGATCATCGTTAGCAAGGTCTCCGCTGCACTACGAGTCCCGCCTGCTCGAGCATGGCTCGCACCGAGACCGGGTAATTGCAATCGAGCCGAGCGCCCGTAGATAAGCCCGATAAGTCTTATGCTCGAATAAATTTTCTGTTTGACTCCTAAGCCGATCGATCTTAATCTCTTACCTGATTGCCGGCCGCGATTAGATCGCGCGAAATCCTCGTTTCCTCCACTCCCAGAAAGTCCGAGGCGCGCGTGTGTGTGCACCTCGGTGAAATCGCTCTTTTGCCTTTATCAGTTGTCAATGAAGGATTTTCTTGACATCGTCGCGATTTATCTCACTGATAAATCCTCGACGCGTCACGCTCGCACGGACCAGAGTGGTCCGCGGAAACTATCACTCCCTGTTCCTTGATCCTTCCCCTCTCACTCAATCACAGAAGCTACTTAACACTGCGTTAGTTGTCCTCTCACACTGCTACTATCGACTATCGTACGCTTCTATTTTCACTGCTACTGTACAGAGCTACAGTTCTGAGTTCGCGTTATTTGTCTTTCAGCACGGTTCACCACTCTCGCGTCGCTTTGATCGAAGCGCAAACTGCACCTTTTCCCGCAGGCTTTTCCAGAACCACTGTTTTCCCGGATTCTACCTCCCAGTTGAGCCAGCCATTGGCTGACCTCCCTATAAGTCAGTAGTCTACCGGCGGAGTTCAACTATCCGATAAAAGGAAAGAGAGTTTACCGAAAAAATCACCATCGACTACGAACAGTTTCCCTTCCCTTGCTCTACCCGAGGGAATCCCCTGAGAGAGATTGGAGGAAGTGGTCCGAGTTGAGCCGCGATTTTTCAGCTGCGGGCTGAATGCTCGGAAGGTCCTCGTCCTCTCGGTTTAATCTGAAGATGGACTCTCGCGTGCTAGTGGTGAGTCGGCGCGCTTTCGGGTTGCCAGTGTCGAAGGCGCGCGAGAAATGCACCGACTTCCTGGCGTGTGCTCGCTTTTATCGGCGCTCGCCGGTGTATGCGCGCAAGCGTGTACGTATGGAGTGCACACTCTTTCGCTCTTCGCGATGTAGCCCCGTGGCACGGAGTCGACGTCGTCCTCGTCGCCACGGTTGTCCTCCGCCACTCGTCGGCCCACCCTCTCTCACTCTTTCGCCCTCTCTCTCTCTCTCTCTCTCTCTCTCTCTCTCTCTCTCTCTCTCTCTCTCTCTCTCTCTCTCTCTCTCTCTCTCTCTCTCTCTCTCTCTCTCTCTCTCTCTGGAAGGGCCCTTGCTAGCGCGCGTTCCACCGCCGATATGGATAGGCGGGTGGGCGCGCGCGCGCACCCGGTAGCCGATAAAGATGGCATAGGATGCTGCCTTGGAGCCGCGTGTACCCCTTTCGCGCGGCTGCTTTCCTTTCCTCGGTCTTTTACATCATCGATCTGCCGACCGCTCGCTCGCTCGCGCAACTTCCGACCTTTCCCAAGTCCCCTTTTGCCCTTCCGCCTAACCAGCAGCCCTTGCTGCGACCGCCTTTCAGATTGTCTTTTGGCTCGCTCACATTACACTTCCTCATTTGAACGACCATCTTTCCTATCTCGCTCCTTCTTAGGATGCCTACCATACCAGCCACCCCTCCAATGCCGGCCGACTTCGCCTTCCTCAGGATCACCGAGTGCCCGAATGAATCTCGGATGCACTGCACTCTTCTTCTCTTGCTCTCTCTTTCTCCTTGTATGCTTTTGCTAATAGCCCGACCTGCATCCGCCCCAAAGCACCTTTCGGTTTTTGGGGTGGCACTTGTTTCTTCCTTCTTTCTCCGCACGGAGTAACACAACACACACAGTTCATTTACCGCGTAAGAACTCGCCGACGATAAACAAGCCGCTACTATACTTACTCTCTGTCTCTCTACTCTCATCTCGATGGCAGAGGGAGCGAGTCAACGGGTGTACGAGTATGTACTCGCTGAACAAATGTTTGAGGCCGCTTGATTAGCCGCCCGGAAGCGTATTTGTTATGCACGAATACCTGATAAAAGCTACCGTGCTGCGTTGGCGGCACACAGGGTAATTAAAATATTTAGACCGATTCGCCGTCAAGAGAATTTCGCCGACACGAGGTGGAATGCCGGCTTACTTGAAAGTGGTCCTTATGTGACGATGCCGCCGACATTTTTCAGCTTCTTCTGATTGTTGAACGGTGCTACCTATTTGCCATGTGACTAATGTGCCCTACAAAATGAGGATTATCTCCCAAGCGGCGAAACTTTCGAGTTTAACGTGGGCCGAGTATATCGGAAATTTATGGGCCGCTCTTGCGCTCCCCGGTAATTACAGGCATGGGGCGAGCGATGCGCCGACGGAATTGCGAATTATCTATCGTCGCGTACGGTACTTTGACGCGGTAACTCCCAATATTTTATCGCCTTATAAACACCCCCCCCCCTCTCTCTCTCTCTCTCTCTCTCTCTGTCGCACCCTCTCACTCCCGCCCCGTTTGATCAACGACACGCATAATTGGAAAGAGCCGGTTCCGATTAGTGGCGCCTGATAGCTCCACACTCTTCTGAAAAGTCGATGGCTGGACTGAATTATTTGCTTCGACGTGAAATAAACGCGCGTGTGTCCACACTCGATGCCCGTTCGTTCCTATTCGCGATCCTCCTTTTACGGTCACCCGAGAGCCAGGTTGAATTATTTAATCGACCCTCGAGAGAATCACCCGTGAATGTAATTGGTTTGGTGTGCCTCGGCACAACTTCGCGCTTCTAAGGTTACCGGGATATATGCGTATAGGAGAGTGCCAGTCGAGAGTGCGAAATCACTGCTGCAAGTACTTTATGTCCCGAGAGTGTTCTGACCGGTGAACGAGACACTGAGAGTGAGAAAGATGGCAAGTGTGAGAGAAGTGGTGGGGGAGAAAGCATTGCATATTGCGAGGTGTTACATAAACCGGGCGAAGTTACGAGCATGAGGTGAACGAACACACGGGGCGAGGTATCGAGTTTAGATTGCTGTTGCGATGTATGCCTTCAATCATATGTCCATGGGGATAAGACTTCATAAGTTAAGTTGAAACACGCGAGCTCTGGCCAACTGTCACAAGGAACGTGTTGCCGAGTCGACGGTGTGCGAGCCTTAAGTCTACTGCAAAAACTAGTGGGTCCCGCCTCGTGGGCACCGAGCGACCAGACGTCCTCGCAAAAACAAGTCAGACGTAATTAAGATATTAATAACTCTTTGAGAGGAACAAGATTTCTCGGGATTGCCATGTGCGAAGGAGAACCTAGAGGATCGAGCACGGGCATCCATCGATTTGGATGAGAATGCAGAGGCCGTGATCGAATCTCCATGGAACGGCCTTGAGTCGAGATCGAATATTTCGAGTGGATGGAACGCATCCCACAAGAACAAGCTTTGCGTATGATCAAAGCGTTGCTTATATGTATCTGGACTGGTTCAAACCACTCTCTCACAGTAGGGATCGAGTTGACTCGAAGAATGTTAAAGGCGGGCTCGATAGCGTATTAATTAAGACGATGGCTTCGTTACTTCGTTAGAGACCCATTTGCCACGCCATAACTCGAGATACCTCCTTCCTCCACTAATTACGTAATTCACTCGTGGAATTTGCCCGGGTAAGAGAGAGAACGAGCACATGCCAGATTTTTGAGAGGCAAACTTCTCACTTCCCCTTTGACTGGAGTTTCTAGAGTTTTCTGTGTTTTGGAGATCTCGGCAACTGGGAAAGCGAGGAAACTACGAAGGAAATTGGGAGCACTGAGAATTAGAGGGAAATAGAGGGGTGCCATGGAAACTGGGTGAACTCAGTGAAAGCTCAAGCATTTCACGGCCTTTTTCCATTTCGAGGGAGCCGATTTCAGCTAGAACGACCACAACTCGTTCGGGTTAGTGATAATTTCTAAAGCGCCGGGTCGAGTTCTTGACAGCTGGGGACACGTCACTACCGAACGTAGATGTGGGACCAGAAAGTTCGTTCGGGCCCCTATCTACTTAGACTGGGTTGCGCGCAAGAGTATTAGAGCGCCTACTATATTACGGGGACTAATGGTAATGATGCTCGTAATTCTCGGCGATAGTGTTAGAGCGGGGTCGAAGGTGGAGGCGTCTGTGGTCCGATATCAAATGAGTTATACCTTCGACATTAGGTTGTAACTCCATACGTCTGTGCTTAATGTTTGGTATCGGTGAGCTGGGCAGTCGTTGAATCACGCAAGGTGGGAATGAAAAAAAGAGAGAGAAGAGTTTACGTACGGAAGGAGCTCGGCTCGATGAAGCGCTTATTTATGCACTTAGGGCCAGCGTCCCTGCCGAGTGAGATAGGATTAAATGCCTGTAAATGCTTCCTCGGTCGCCCACTTCGTTTTCTCGCGTGTCCTATCGCCCCTCGCTCGTAACGTGCTCGCGTGAGCCCCAAGTTCCCGGCCGGACGCGGAATGTCCAAGCTCGAAGCACCGGCCACAATGGAAACTACCGGTGCATCGTCGACAGAAGCTCCGTTACAAAAGGAAACGAGATAAGCTTTGCGCCTGCCTGCCTGCCTGTCTACCCACCTCCCCGCTCCTGATGTGTCCTGTCGACGTACCCAGTGAATCGGCATTGAATCCCTGCGCGAGCATTGTCCGCAAAAATGAAGCTATATGTATCGACTTTAGTAGTAAGCGCGCGCGCGCGCGCGCGAACGACCGAGGAGCTATTGCTGGGAAACACGAGGCTCGAGTTAATAAGCAGAAGCCTGAAGGTTTCAGGAGGTTCAAAGGCTTCCGTGATACACACTCTGCACCCAATGCTCGTGGAATACCACAAAGAAGCGATTGCTTGGCCGGAAAGCTCGCTGAAATCGTTGACCCAAAACTTGCGGCCCGATTTGCGGCAACGTCCTTCGTCCTTTGTGACAGAGTCGAAACTGCGATTTGTCGGACACTCATGCGCCAAGAGTGGATGGATGCTTTGTATTCTTTAAAGGGTGGATTTTTCATGATTTTCCTCGCGGTTCTGCGAGTTCCGAGAATAAAGAGATCAAGAGTCAATAGTACATTAGTTATTAGCCGGCGCGGCACTCGCTTTGTGCAGTGCGGCACACATAGCCGCGCACACAGCGCCGTGGGTCAAACGAGTGGCACGTGAAAGCAACGAACCTTTTTCACGAAGTAAGCATACACACGCGATGAGCGAGTGAGCGTGTTCGCGTGTATGGTCCTTCTAGGTAGATGCATCATGTGGAGCATCTTGTTCTTCATCTCGGTGACGGTGCTCGTCCACCCTCCAACCCCTTTTTCTCTTTCTCTGCGTGGCTGGCGGTGCCGCGCGCGCGCTCACTCGCTCACCAGAGTACCTCGTCCTTTCCATCTACGTGCAACCAGCAACTTTATATTCCATTCCCACCTTCAGCCCCGCTGAGAGGACGGCACATCAGCCCTCGCTCTCGCTCGCGAGGCACGCTCTTTATCGGAGCTCGAAGGAAAAGAGAGAAGACCAAGAAGAAGAGTGTACCGCCGAGGTAATCAAAGGGGTAGGTGTATATTCGTCGGTACTTTACCCCCGCTCGAAACGCCCCGGTGCTCTCGAGGTGCACGGGGAACACGCGGGAGCGTTGCCGAACAATCGTTTCGGGAGCTTTGAAGTTTCCTCGCCTGCACGCCCCCGCTCCGCGCCTCCTTCACCCCCGCGCCTAGTAAGCTCTCTCGCTTCCATCGGGTGGTGCCGCTCTTCCTGTCGCTGCACCTCTCTAGGGGACCGAATGCAAGTATGCGCCGTGCTAGTAGCACGCTGGTGGCCATGCTTCGTAACTCGAGCACCCGAGAAAAAGCCACTGCCACTGGATAAATGGTCGAATGGGCGAATGGGCGAGTGAGCGTGGACGAACGAGTTCGTAGAGTGGATGTATCCATGATGACGAGAAGTTTTAGTCGTAACTCTCTAGTCCGGCCTTCCTCCCGATTCTCCATCAGGCCGTGTATACCACGCACTCTTACCCTCTCCCTCTCAATCTGTGCCTCTTCCACGAGGTGGACTGGTAATACATCGTCGAACCTCGCTCTCTCACTGTACAAAGGCTCGTAAAGCACGCGCGGGGATGAAGAACGCTTAAGAGGCTAATTACAGTATTTTTCCCTCGGAGATTCGTACGATGGTCATCGTCGTTTGGATGGTACCTGCTTTGTTTTATCCCTCTCTATGTTGGCTGGCTCCGCGGCCGAGTGGTTCGCGGATGGGCTTTGTGACGTGTCACGATACGTGTACCAGGGAGGCAGCAGCCGCGTGCCTCCTCCATCTACGGGGGGCTAATCAACCAAAAAGAAGTCCCTTCTTCCTCCTTCCTCTTTCCTCCTGGCTCGAGCCTCTGTCGCATTTTTCGCGAGCACTCCGCGAGACTCTCCGCTCGGTAGCACTGCCAGGCGATTTCGTTGCACCCCATTTTCACAGGATGGTCTTGCGTCCTCTGGCCTACCCATTCCCCTCTCCGAATCTCTCTCTGTCTCTCCCTTCCTTGAAGGTGACTTCCCGGAGAGAGTTTCTCGTGTGGTCCCTTTGGCCGCGCCGCAAGCGCGCGAGAGGAGCCTTTGCTTCCGATGCCGCGTATGCAGAAAACATCGCGGAAGTGGCCACTCATTGTCCCCGGAGTGGTGCTCCAGCACAGCTTTGCCTACGACGGGGTAATTAGTTCGTATTATACTTTGTGACATCGTGCCGGGATCCGCCAATGAAGCCGAAGAGGATTCACCCTCTTTCTACATACTGGCAGAGCCACTCTGCCCACATCGCTACGCTGCCTCTTCGAATCCAATTACGATTTCGGTTCCTCTTTCTCTCTCTCTCTCTCTCTCTCTCTCTCTCTCTCTCTCTCTCTCTCTCTCTCTCTCTCTCACTCTTCCTCTTTATCACGACCGTGTTGGACCTTTCCTATGCGTATGCTCGCACCGGAATGCGTGTCCCTCGACCACTTCAGCCCGACATACGACTCACCCTCTTTCCCTTGTGTTCGCCGGCTCTACGTACCCTCTTCGTCTCTGTCACGCTCTTACCAAGGTAATTCCTCGATCTTATTTTCGGCGCTTGTTCTCTAATTCTCCAGTACGGAGAACGCTTCACTTTGGAAGCGGCCGACCTGAGAAAGAGTGGGACTAGAAGAATAAGTGCACCGCACAAGATTTGTCCGAAAACCTTTGTCAACGCAAGATCCTTGAGTACCAGGGCAAGTGTGTACGCACTCGAGGGTACAAAGGGACAGTGGTTCGCGGCCGCATTTTCTCTGAAGCTCACCCGAACCAAGCCATCGACGTCCCTCTCTCTCTCTTTCTCTCTCTCTCTCTATGTCTCTCACGCTCTCTCATCTGAAGTTCGATATTTCACAGGAAGCCCGGCAATGCGAACACGAATTTTCCCCCGCTAACGATGTACATCAAACGCACGATGCTACACTTTCAAAGACATCGCGCTCGCTTGCTCGCTCGCTCGCTCGCCCGCGTTGCGAAACCCTCGAAAGAGAGCTGTAATGGAAGCTCTCGATAGAGAGACGTGCCTGGGTCTGGGCAGCGAGCAGAAATGATTTTCTATGTCGAATGCTGGGAGCAGCCGATGCTCGGCGCACGCCGATGCAATTTTTGCCCAGGAGCCTGGATATATTCTCGTTAACGTCGAATCCGAACGGACACACGGTGGAACGATATCAAAGACATCGCGCGGCATAATTTTCCGTCAGAGGGAACACGCTCGCTTCGTTGCACATGGACTTGAAAATTTCCCGAGGGCCATGCTTTTCCACGCTCTCTCACCCCTGTCAGTGGTGTGCTCGTGTAGGCAGCAGCTCCCACTCGCTTTGCCGAGTTTTTTTCCTCAAGGAAAGAACGCCGAGAGGGATGGGGTGGTGGATCGTCGATGTAATCGAACGGTAAGAAGCCTTTGAGAAAAGCTTGCGAGAAAGCGTTTTACTCAAAGCGAATCCCACAAGTATTCTTCTGGGGCATGTGGCAACCAGCAGTGGGCGGGAAAGGATTCTTCAGAAATGTGTGCTGCTGTATTTTCCCGTTACTCTTGGCCTCTCTGCCATTACATCTGCTTCGCCCGAGCCGTAGAGAGCTTCCTCTTGGATGCAAAGTTCAACGTGCGCACGTCTGTGTCGCTGCGGAAGGCGAAAATTTGTAAAGTAGGAGCGTAACAGCCGGTAGCATCATCGTTCCTCGCTTCCACCTTCTGAAATTAGCCAACATTTCTATCGGCTGCTTCGCTCCTCTAAACTATTCTATGCAAATTCAAGAGGAACAAAGTTCGAGCGTCGAAACAGTCGCGTCGATGAGTTTCGCGGCGGTGCGTTCTTCCTAGGTATGGATCTCGGGCAAACTATATCTATACATACATATACTCTTACGAGCGCCCGCACTGCATTACCCGCAGGTGCCCGGACTTTGCAAATCGCGAGAGTTCAGCTTAATTTACTTAATGCACCTCGCCGCAGCCTCTCAGCGAGCCACCAACGTTCATTGCCATTGCGCTGTGTTTTTTGCCGCGCGAGGGTGCTTGCACCGTCGAATAAATGACTTGATTAACCGTACATATATTCGCTTAGTATTTCGACAAGGTTGGTCGGAGCTCCAAATAAATTCGCTATAAATCTCTCTCTTTCTGTGGAAATAAAATCGAGAGAAGAGAAGGAGGGCTTTACTAATCTTCGACTTTCAGAGCTACGAGGTGGAGTGTTCTCGATGGAGTAATGAGTCCAGGCGTGCTCGGGCACACATTACTATTGTAACCAAGCTGGAAAACACATGGCGTAAGGGTCGTTCCCTCCTTCCCTCTTGGTCAGGCTCTCACCCTTTCGCGCCCTTCTTGCGCCATTCTTCTGCTCGAGGACTGGTAGAGCTGGCGCTCGCTCGCTCGCATCTACGTATACACGAGGAGGCTGGCCGGGCACACTCGCCCCGATGAATTCTTTGATCCACACTGTAATTAGTTGGTGGTGGCTACCCCCGCTTGCCATCACCGGCACGCACACCGAGCCGTAATAGAGGGCCAGAAGGTAGCAGCGCGGTGCGAGAGCAGCCGGGAGCTGCCGAACCGGAGCCCAGGGTGGCTAACAAAAATGTTTGAGTGCCGATCAAAGTAGTACAAGTCTGCTTCGTATGTGTGTGAGTGTGTGTATGAGTGCCGGTAGCGAAGAGGCTGTAGGCGTAGGAGGGGGTTGCTTGGGGTGCCGGGGGGGTAGCGGAGTCGCCGCCAAGAGCGGCAATACCAAGGAGAGAAGGAAAGAAGGGTGGTGCGCCCATCCAGCCGTCGCATGACGCCCCCGCTCTCTTTCTCTCCTCTGACTCGCGTTATTGCCGCGACTAGCCTGCCAGTGGCGTAATCCACGATTACCCCTGCCTGCTCTGCTCTGCTCGTGCCCTTTAAGAAGCCCTACAGCTATCTATTCTACTTTAGCTGGGCTCTACACAGCCCCCTTCCAGATCTCGGCGTCCGCCACAGCTCATCCTATTACGCTCTCCGATTCAGCCTGCGGAGTATAGGCTGAGCCGAGAGGCCCGGGAAAAAGCGTCGAGTCGAATGTAGGCTGAATGTCAAAGTTAACGGGGCGAGAGAGAGGCGAGGCGAGGCGAGGCGATGTGCGTACACAGAGGGAAATTTGGGTGGCGTACTACGCCAGTGTGCCGGAGGGCGCCGCGTGACACGTCGAGTGCGGCACTCCGCGCCCTCAAAGTGTACCGCCGCCAACGTCGACGACGACTACGCCGTCCGCCTCCTCCTCCACTTCCTCCTCCTCGTCGTCGTCCTCCTCGCTGCTCTCTCCACACGAATCATTCCGCACCCGGCGTCACCGCTTCCATGTAGTTCCTGACGAACGCACGCCCGTATGCGTATGTGCGTGTCACTGGCCGGAGAATTTAATGCTGCTGCGGAGATAAATGCGGAAAAAAAAACTCCAGCAGCATCGATTATGGCTGAGGTTCATGCTTGCAGTCGACTGAATCGAAATCGGCTCGTGCGATCCTACCAAAAGCCCTCTATCGTATTTGCCAGCGGCACGATTCGCGACACTCGCGATCCCTTATCAGTCGCGAATGCTGCACGCATCGCGCAAACATTGCATACTCCTACACCCTGACATACACATACATTGTCCGGCTTTTTTTTTTACCGAGCCTGTTCGACATTTTTTTCTCGCAGCCACCCGCACATTTTTGGCAGCGTGTGCGAACCGAAGGACATAAAACATTTGCTTTATCGTCCGGACGGTTCGTGTACCCAACAAATGAAATACGGGGCGGTGGGCTGGCGATTTTGGAAAAACATGCGTTCTGGCAGTGGCGATAGGACCTTCAAACTTGTCTGTTCCGTATTGCACGACGATGGCGGCGGCGAGTAAATGTAAGGTTCGTTTGGAGAAGAAACTCACTGACGAACGACAGGGGAGAAAGGGTGGCATTTGAGGGTAGGATGCAGGCGCGTACGTACGGGAACGGTTTTACGCTTACATCCCTTTTGCTGCGTGGCGTAAACCCTCAGACACAGGAGAGCGCCAGAGCAGCAGCGGCAGCAGCACCGGCTCCGATGGGAAAGGGGGCTCGCACTTTCAGACGCGAATTTTCACGAAGCGAATAAAGCGTGCTAAATCCGGCGTTTTCATGACGCTCGCCTCACCGCCGCGCAGAAGTAATATCTTAATCCTCTTAGCTGAAAGAGCGAGAGAGAAAGAGACAGAGTGGAAAAGAGTGGGCGGGTGAGAATGGGACGTTGGCAGAGCACGAATTGGGTCGGAGGGACGGGTGAGTAAACCCTCGAAGAGATTTGCTCCACTCGTCCCGAAAAGACCGCCCGACGAGGAGCTAATAGGGCCGCGCGCGGCTCGTTTCTCCTCAATTATACTTTAACCGAAGTCGCAGGCGAATGAGTAACGCGCAGGCGAAGTTCAAGTTAATCGCGAAAGGGCGCGGGTCAATATCCCCTCGGTTACATGCATGCCAGGAGGATGCTTTGCAGCTCGCGTGTCTGGAGTGGACGCGGCCCCTTAATTGGAGCACACAAGCGGCCACTGATCAAGTGTATCTCCGTGCGTATGCACGCGCCCCGTAAACAGGGGGAGGGGAATCAAGTTCCTAATCCGAGGAGCATATGTACAGACTGGCAAGCTCCTCGGCCGTTCATCAAGTGGTCCTTTTTGCCGAACGATTTCCCTAATAACGGCCCTCCTTTGATGCGTGCCGATATTAGGCGTGAGATATCCCGACTAATACGAGCCAAGCAGGTTCGATTGTGGGATACGGCGTGGTGGGTGGGATTTAAATTTTAAAGTAGCTCATGGAGCAGCGATCTGCCTTGCTGGCAGCGGGCCCTGACGAGCTTAGCGCGTTTCGTCCCCCTCGGAAAAGCGATGTAACCGCGATCGATTCGGCTGGGAGGCAGAGTGCGTGAATTCCGACGAAGGAGTCCGGTTCGGTCGAGCAAACGCGATGAGAGCAACCCCTGCTTTCGACCATCCGGCATTAATGCACCGAAACGTAGTTACAGTTTGTAACTCTATTTTGAGGGACGTGCACGAGGAACACCCTCGCCCATCCTAGTAACTGTGTGTCTCTCTTTGCTCGGAGCCACTCTAACAGCCAGCCAGAACCAAGCGACCGACCAACCCCCCGCACGCCAGTCGGCAATATTCTCCTGCGCACAGATAACGTCGACGGCCTCGACGTCCTCGGTGACGAAGGGGACGACGACTGCTGGCAGAGCATGGTCTGTCGGTGCTCGCTTGAATTCTAGGGGTGGTGAGATCCCGCGCGCTCTGTCTACGATAGAATTCGGGAATCAACGTGTCTATAACTCCACTATCCATACGCTTCTTGTTCTCTTCTTCTCTCTCCCTTGTGCACGTGTTCTTGACATCGGGAGAACCACCCGAAACATCTGTGTCGCAATTATCCCAACTATGTGACTCGAGTATTTCGATCGATCACCGCCAACTTGTACTACCTACTCTACACTACGAATACATAGCACGATGTCGTCGAGGTGCTCCTTGAAAGTGGCGTCGTTCGAAAAGATAGAGCTCGTCGCAAGGAGATAATCGCTCGTCATCGACTGTGCACGGCCGGCGGCCTGCTCGAAATCGAAGATTGATTGATCTTTACTCGAGGCAACTGCTGCCAACTGAAAAGGGAACACGGCGTCGCGAACCTTCTTCGATCCGTATCTGACGAAGTTAATATTGAAGCACTGCTTCCGTGGAAGATAGCAACTGCAACAGCAACGGGAGAAAGTTTGCAGGAAAAATTGGAGTACAGAGAGAAATCTCGTGGGAGTAACTAATTACTTCCAAAGTAGGGACAGTCTGTCTCTCTTTTTTAGATAGACAACAAAGTGAAAGCTATCAAGGAGGATGAACGATCGCGTTCAATTAATTGGAAGAAGAACTCGAACTACCATTTGCTCCCGCACAGCATCCCACTGTGATTTATATCGTAATAACATTCTCTGCTACCATAAATTACGGGGACGTTCGTCACGCACTCTTCTCGAGATGCCGTTCCATCTGGTGTAGTAGATTATTGCATTGTGTCCAGCGGCGCACGACCACCTACTTTTCGGCTGATTAATTTCGTAGTAGGAATTAATCGTTGTGAGAAGGGGTTGCAAAGAGTTCTCTCTCACTCTGTCGGTGTACACACATAACACTCGCTCGGAGAGTAGGATACCGAGAGCAGGCCGAGGGGGTTTCAAATAAGGGAAGGCCCGAAAGGGGGTTAGGGGGCGGCTCGAACCCCTCGAAATATTGATTGACATCCGAGTGACAGATTTGGCTGGGCACAGAGCCCTTCGTATAGGGCAGACAGAGAGAAGGAGAGTAGGAGAGAGAGAGAGAGAGAGAGCGAGAGAGAGAGAGAGAGAGAGAGAGCGAGAGAGAGAGAGAGAGAGAGAGAGAGAGAGAGAGAGAGAGAGAGAGAGAGAGAGAGAGAGAGAGAGAGAGAGAGAGCGAGAGAGTGGGAACTGCAACGTACACCGCGGTGGTTCGACTCAGCCACCTCCTTCCACATTCTTTGTCATGCTGATTTGTTGCCGGGCCCGCAGCGGTGCTCAATCATAAATGATAGACAAGCTGTTTCGCCAAGCGGTTTAATTTCCGCTCACCAGCCTGGGAAAGAGCGGTGTCGTGGCCGCAAATTTCAATACTTCTGAGAAAGCGCTTTGGCTCGGTTAGCTTGGAAGAGCTCATGCTCATAGCAGTGTGCATTGGCTCGTATTCTTACGGTGCTTTGTTATCGTCGGTAGTGTCAGTGACACTGCAGGCTATCGCAGCAGGCGATCCATATATTAATTCTTTTCTCTTGGTACTGCGAGCCTTGAAAAATAGCCAGCTTCGATATCGGTGGCTCGGGTTGCCCGAGATAGAGCAAAAATGTGCAAGCCTCTCTGTCGCGATGTATTTCCTCTCTTTCCAGCCGAGTGTGTCGTCTCCTACTACCGATATATACCACCGATTGTTTTTCATCGCAGTTCCGGTCGCGCTTGTTTTTCATTGAAGCCTCGCGCTCGTCCCATTGTTAGCCGCGTGTATGTGGGCTCTATCGGGGATAGAGATTGCTGCTGAAGGGAAAAAAGGATGACAAGAACGCGAGCGGGATGAGAAGTGGTGGTGGTACCGCACGTCGGAGAGAAGAGCGAAAGGGGGCTATGGAAAAATTAACTCATTTGCGAGTGTACTCTGACCCGCCACTGTAGTACTGGGTAGCAATACGCAGCTCTAAAATTATAAAGGATACTCGAGATTCCAAGCGTAGTATAGTTTCAGAGCCCGTAATTTCATTTTCCTCTTCCGCTGTTCTACGAATGTCGATCCATATGCTCCTCGCGCACGCGATTTTCGCGAGAGTAGAGCGCATATACTACATAACAATCCGCGGCTCGAACTCCGTTCTTCCTGGCCGCTCCGTTCTACCCAGGCATGTTTCATTAATTTGAGATAGCGAGCCGAGCAATTCCCGTTTATGCTTGGAATACTTCCAGAGGGTCCACCTGCTGGCTCTGTTACACGCTGGTTTATATTGGAGCCGGGGGCGCAAGAGAGAGATCGCTACCTTTAATAAGGCAGCTCGCTGCTTTTCAAAGCGATAATAATTTAATACGTGCACCGTATAGCAGACACGAGAGTGAAATAGAGCGTGAATTGCTTCCATAAAAAGCTGTGCCATGCAACCGTCCGTCCGTCCCCGGTACGTGCAACACATGACGCGCACAAAATTGATTGGACCTCGAATACCAACTTCTTCTAATCAAAATGCCATTTTCGGACAGGCTTGGTGCACCTAGTGCGATTTCACCCAGCCGCCGATAGCCCATTTCTTTCGTCTGGGTGAGCAATATTTCGATGCTCCCTTACAGGAGCAAACCGTCGAAACCGATAAGGCAAGGAAGAGCCCCGGTTGAAGGCGGCAGTTTCCATTATAGTGTACGGATATCGAGAGGGCGAGAAAATTGGCTGGGCAGAGGAGGGCTATTGCAAATCCAAACGAGAGTCGATTTGACGTGGTCACGAGCGTGGAACGCATCGACACGTCGATCTCCGGCGTTTCAAGTCTGTTTCAATGTATTCCTATTGGCAGTAGCGGCGGAAGCGTACATGTAACCTAGGTGGCTCTATTTACCAGTTACTCGGGGCTCTAATAACGCGCAATTAGCGCGGGCTCTATAATTACAATTAATACCAGCGAAGAATTACCAGCTCCGACTAAATGCTTCGACAAACAAGCGGCTCACGAGGACAGGCACCGAGGGCACCGAGGCACCCAGATAATTTCACCTGATGCTAAGAGAGAGACGGTGCCTCCTAGAACGGAAGGCGCGCGGTCCTCGTTATCGCGCATGGTTTCTATTTACCATCGAGTTAGCCAGGTATAATCTACGCTCGGCAAGGTGCACGATTTCATCGTGTGGTCTGTACCGTTATCAATACTTGGAATATACCAACCCACCACTGGCTCACCAGCAGACACCGATTAACATAATCGCTGTCATGATGAGCATTTTCTCGGCTTAGACATCCGCTTTTTTGCTTCTCATACTCGCGGTCATTCACCATCCTTTCCACTAGTGTGGTTTATTAAGGACTTCCTAGGATGAGTTATTCTCAGTGAGAATTTCCACGCTATGCTGCATCGAGAATTTGGTGCATCAATTCTCGAGGGAAGCAGAGGAGCTACGAATTCACCGACTTTTCTCCCCATTGAATTGGAGTTTTAGTTTTAACGCTGCACCAGAGGACGACGAGAGCTAATGAGGATCTGGCGTTAACCGTGCAGCATTTAATGCTGTTAAGAGGGCGTCTAGGAGAGGAGAGGAGAGGAGAGACGAGGCTCGAATGAATTGGGAAAGAGGCGCGGACACGTGGAGAGGGTCAGAGACGCGAGAGAACGAGGAAAGGAAGTGATTGCTTGTGGCCGGAGAAGACAAGCGCGATGATGCGATTCTCGCGAGTCGCGGGAGTGCATGATTACACTCTCCCGGCCCGACACACCACAGAGACAAGGCAATTGGAGATCTGACAACGGCTGGACGCTCCTGAATCATGTCACACGTCAAATGAGCGCCTCGGAAACTGTCAACCGTCAGCCCAATTACGTCTTCATAGCAATGGCCGACCCATCGACCCACAGGGACACATACATACACGCCCGTCCCACGCGCTACACTCCCGAATACCGGCTGACAGGTTCGCCATAAGCGATGAAAATTATCTGATCGGCCGGCTACATCGCCGCAACAGCCAGGCCATAACAACATCCACGTATCTACGAGTCCGGATTAATACTCTCTCTCACTCTCTTTCTCACACTCGGACCACGTGTTCCGCTTACCCTCCCAAACTAATCGCCAAGTGCGCCCCAAGTCACGGCGACTGACCTATCGTGAGATTATTCCTCGAACCATACAGTGAGAGAGCAAGAGAGAAGAAGAGAGAGCGAGCGAGCACGGATGGAGATCGCCGGAAGTGTAAATTGTAAAATTGCAGACGGATCCTCGTTAATGGAATGACTTTAATAAGGTATCTAGTGCGTTAACTAGAAGGCTTCTCAGCATTAGGGAAAATGGCAGGGAGTAACTTCTGCATATAAATTCCTACTTAATACTGATTACAGAGGGCAGTAGGAACGCGTGGTGCGCAGGTAACACTCGGGTACACAACATACGCCGAGCTCCTACAAGTTGACATAGTAAACAGGAAAGATTCCCGCTAGGATATAACAAAATTACCAGTTTGCTGTACGATCCTGCGCGGAGATAGCGCACTAGCGACACTGCGCACATCTTAATTTACGCGTCCGCTCGCGAGGAGGCCATCGGCATCGGGCCAGCCAGGGAAGTTCTCCTTCCTCTTGCTTTTTCCACGGTGAACGGGCGACAATGAGAACAGGAGAAGGGCTCGAAATTTATTCCGGCTCACGGAACTACCGATAATTGTTCGGCTTCCTAACTGGCGGCCGTCTCTCCCAGCATACGTGGGCTTCTCCTCTTCACGGCGACACTCTAGCCAGGGAGACGGGAGCACTTCAGAATAAGTTATTACCGTGCAGCGAATCAAGGGGGGGGGGGGGGGGGCGAGCTAAAAAATATGGGAACACTATGCCCGTTTATCCTTGCAGGCTGACGAAGCGAATCCAGAAGTCTGTACGCTTGCAATTGGCATCATTAAGAAATAGAGAGTGTGAAAAAGGGAGACAGGGAGACAGTGAGTTGGGAGAGGGCGTGCACAGGGCCGTCACTCTGGACAGTGTCCTCGTTAAAAAAAAGTGAGGGGTTGCGATCTTAGGGCCGCCCAACAATTATACGTTTCGGGCAAACTGTTGGCGGAGCGCACTGCTGAATCAAATGATAGCTATTGTCTAGGTGCGAGAGAGTGCCAAGGAAGAGGACACGGCTGTTGACCTCGCACTCGCTCGTTCGAGACGACAATAAGAAAATCCAGTAACCGTCTGCCCCTGGCAGTAAGTTCGCGGAATGGGACGCGTCTCGAATGAGCAAGGATCCCTGGCGCTGCTGCTCAGTACTGACGGTACTTCGAAATCGGAAGTGATAAATCGCCCGGTGAATCTACGAGAGGATCGCCACTAGTTGCGAGTCGCGTGGCACGTCCCGGATCGAATGTACCAGTGGGGTGGTGGAGACAGTACCCAACGCGCGACAGGTCCCCGTCTGACTCTGTCGCGGTCTCGATCTACTGCCGCCTGTGGTGGAGTATCCCAACGAGCGATAAATCGGCTGTTAAACGCTCGTAAAACTCGCACCCCTGTGCCACTTGTCGTGCACCGCGTCGTGCCATTGCACTGGGGTGGTTGTCGCAGACGAGCTCGACGCGCCACGCTCATCTTCGGCATTCCTCCTCATTCGCAGGGCGACACGCTGAATTAAGCTCGATTCTCATTATGAATACGCTTGCGTTTAAGGAGAAAAGATTGCTCTAACTGATATGAGAATGTTCATGCTAAAGGTGAGCTCACGTTTAATTGTCAGAGAGAATTCGACAACTATCTATTTTCTTGGAAGATGAGAGGGATGGCCATGATAATAACCACCCCATTATGAAATCCAGCACGTTCTGAGAGAGTCGGATTTTGAAATACGACCCGGCCGAAATTACACGACGAAGCTAACGCCTTTCTAATAAGTATGCGTGCCATCGCCGCACACTGGTAGCATGATTTGTGAGAGAGATTTTTTGGAGAATTTCGAGTGAAGGGGCACTCTTCGTCGGTAGCGACGTTTTCCGCACCTAGTTATGCATACTCAAGTGGTTGGGCTATCATGTGAATCTTGACACGATATTGTTGGCATCCGTAAACACCTGTCGAAGTGTTGGGTAACGACAGGAGTGCGGCGAAGGAAGGTGAGAGGTAAATTCGTGGTAGAGACGATGAGTGAAGGCGATGTGTGCGTGAAGTCGACGCGACAATTGTCCATTACGAAAACCTTTTAGCAAGAGCTCCCTGTTCGCGCGACATCCTCGACTCATTGTCAAGTCGCCGTACGACCACCTGGGTACATTAGCGGGGCCTCTTTAATCTTCGAAATTAGAATATGCCAGAAAATCCATCGGGCGTATGGAATTACCATGACAGAAACAGGAGTGTCGGCCCGCAGGGCCGGTAAGGCCTGCGGGGATCACGCGCACGCTAAAGGCTGTTTATGATGAAAGAGCACCATGAAAATCCGCTAACGCCTTTTTAAGGTTTTTGTTAGCCTGTTTTCATTGCTCCTCGCCTTGGCGGTAGTAGGATCGTACTATTCGATCCTGGCACGTAGCCCGTCCCCAGGAATACACGAAGATAGCACGTATTCTTCGTGTGTGAGTTCCCGAAGAAGCCAGGAACGGGGAAAATCGGATAAACACGACTTCCCTCGACGACCTTCTTGTCAGGCTGCAAATGTTGCACGAAATGAAACTGGAAGAAGCGAGAACTGGTTGCCACTGTGCTTGCCAGAGTGCAGAGGCATGTATGCATAGCATACACATCCTTACGGGAACGTATGCATCGCGGTGATTTGTCTCCCGTGGAAACACGTTCTGTCCGGTTATCGGCGAACATCCCTTATGCAAACTTCCCTTGTGTGTGTACGGGACAATCTTTCTGAAGGGAGCCTTACGTCGCGCGTATCTAGTGTAACAGTCAACATTGTTAACTGGGAAATATCAGACCGTGGGAGAGTTGAACGAACAATGCTCACTCGCCATATTTCCTGGCAAGAAAATGGAGTTAAGTCAGGAGAAAAAACTGAATCGCGATGGTGAATACTTGGATCAAGACGAGAGAAAGATGGAGAGGGAAAGAGAGCGAGAGAGAGAGAGAGAGGTAGATGACTGAGGTGTGATATCCTGGGAGTGGAAGGGCATCGATAATGTGAAGGAGGAGAGAGGTGCCGATAGCAGAGACCCTCCAGGAGGACAGGGTACGATCCGAGCTCTTTACACATTGAAGCCGAGGACTTGGTAATGACAGCCAGCCCCGAGAGTACATGCTCTATGGATCCTTGAGCGCGTGAGACTGAACAGCCGGTGGAATCGTTGTGCAAGACACTCTAGACACCCAGGGTACTCGACGTCGCCTGCGAGCGCTGTGCAATGACATTTCGCAGCATCCTCTCACCGGCGAACACCGGCTTCTTCGGTCGCGCGAATAATCCTTCTAACTACACCAGCCTTGTCTCTCTCTCTCTCTCTCTCGCCTCTCCTTCTCACCGATGCCAGCCTAAATATACAGTGAAATACTTGTCGAACATTTGTACCTCCTCGCACTAATCTCAAACTCTCTTTGCTCAGTCCGGTTATCTCTGCCCTCTAAAAATAGATCTGTTTTGACAGTGTAAGAGATAGGGCAACGGCCCTCTCATAGTGATTCCAGCTCTACGAAAAGAGACACGCTGATTTTAAGGGAATGCCCCTGTATCCACGGAAGTCCAAACAAACTTTTTACTCGTCTGTGACCCGAAGCACGTGGCACAGGCGCTCTTTCCTGAGTGACGGTCTTCCCGGCGCCATCAATCTCCCTCTTAAATATATTCCCCCTTTTCTCCGGGAATGTGGAGCAGCAGCGCAGAGCGCTACACCTGATATCAACGCGTGAAAATCGACGGAACGCTCCCGTTTCAATTCCGCAAATACACCATCCGTCCATTAAGAGATCACAGCATTTCATCACTGCGTGCATTAAACTCCAAGCCATTCTTTAGAAAGCTGACCCCATTACCAAGGGGGAGGGATGGCTAGCTACAGTCGACGGAGTATTCCGTTCCTATTCTTTTAAAGAATGAATAACATTTATGATAGGACTGATCTTTCAGTGAAGCTCTGATTCTACTGTTCCTGGCAGTGTCGCAGTCTCTTGGGACGCGATCCCAGGCGATTATTGCACTTGGCAGAATAGCCTATCCTGTCTTTGAGCGGGACGTGCTTTGTGCAGGGATCCTCGAATTATGATTCGGCAAACTGCCGAGCCACAAGGGTGGTTCGCGTGAATCGCAGCAACGCTCCACCATACGTATCCAAATATTGGTCCATTAGGGGATCATAATGCTCCCTCACCTCCTGTATCAAACTCTCGTTTCAGTTCATGAAGGGCGAGACAGAAAGAGCGAGAGAGAGAGAGAGAGGGAGAAGGATGGAGTTTCACCCAAGCACGAATATGATAGATCTTTCTATGCGCACAACTACCCGAGCATATTCCGATCTAGGCCAACACGCTTCCTTTCACAGAGTATATGCTATCGGTTCTTGTAGCTCGGTACAATGGGCATTCGTTGAAATTGTATTCGGTGCCAAGAGTCCCTTAGCACTAGTTCTCCCTATTCTACATGAGTCTCACACTCTTCACCCTCTTGCCTGGAGCTCTTGCTGCAGCTTATTAAGCTATTGCGAAACATTACCGAAATTCTCTATGCAAATCCAAGCTCTGGTGTAGCAGCGTGACATCGCGCGATAAAGACAGTTTGCGCTCCGTCCATTAAGTGGTGTAGGTAGTCCCGGTGCACTATAACAATCCATTGAAGGGCGTATGACCCAATGAGGTGTACTTAGCCGTTACTGCCGTTTAAATGGCCCGTAATGCCGTGTCCTCGTAACCATATTTTCTCGTTACGGCCTCGCCTTCATTTTTATCACTGACTTGATTATACCAGGCAGTACGCGAGCGCGGAACGGAGGGTGCCCGAGTGCTTCACGTTTTTCTCTTGCTTCTCGAGAGACAGAGGGCTAGGTAGGTAGGAGCGGAGATAAATAGCTCGCCAGTTCACGCAGTCCGGCTCGTATTCCAATTTACCGACTCTCTTCTACCCCCGGCCTCCTTCTCCCTCTTCTGGTGGTGTTATTGATTTCCGCCCTTTATGTCGCGCGATCAAGAAAATTGCCGTAGACAGTCGGAGCAAGAGTATCTCTCTGGCGAGGAGGAAGGCGGACGGAGGATGAGTTCTTGGTCCGGAATATCGTACCATCGTGAGTAACTATTTCCCTAGCCACTCTCCTACTCCCTCTTTCACCGCCATCATCCCTCTCTCCTTACCGTCCGAGCATTTCCGTGCTCTATGAAAGCGCTTGGTTTCATTATGTAACGATCGATAAATGACTGGTATACCTCGAGTCCGTGAGTTTCGACAAGGGTTATTACGAATTAAAAAGATTCCTAAGAACCGAGTTATTCAACGGCTACCTTCCAAAACCAAGGATTCTTTCGCGGAGTTGGCATTGGGGAGCTTTATCGGGCACATCGGCACCAAACGTACTGGCAATTAAATGCCCGAGGATCGATAAGGCCGTTGAGAGCGATGTTTGAAAAAAGAGTGCGAGGGTGAGTGGAATAGTTGGAACGTCGTGAAGAAACGAGAGCACAGACAACAACAACGGGAGGAAGTTGAGGTCGAGAAAAGAATCGACGGAGAAAAAACATTCGCTCACACATATATACTTGGAAAGAGAGTGAGAGAGAGAGAGAGAGAGAGAGAGAGAGAGAGAGAGAGAGAGAGAAAAAAGGAAGTCGGAGGAGTAGAAAGAGGGGAACAGAGAAGAAGAGGGTGAAATTGCAACGCGTCGTCCCGTGGGATCTGTTGGGTGCTGCTACGGGGTTGTTTGGTTCATCGGCCGTAGTTCGAGGGCGCCACCGCTTTTCCTCCCTCGTGTGTATGTACCTCTCCCCAGAAGCTAGAGCTCCTGCCCTTCATTCCCCTTGCTGGCTAGCTTGCTCGCTCGCTTACACGCCCGGTGTATGTCTGTCCATTCCGGCCGCGGCGCAGGGGCGAGAGGGATACCTTTTCAGGGAGTTAGTTCGAGTCTGTCACTCAGTGATGGATGATTCTACCCCAACGCGATCAATTCGCCTACCGCGCGCGTGCATGCCTCGGGGGTGAAACTTACCCTCGCGCGCTCACCCGCTCGTTCGCTCTCCCTCGAAGAGAACGGGGCGGCGCGCGAGGCTCACGCACCAGCCTTTCCAGCGAGTACCGCAATGCTTCGGAAGACGAATTTCTTCCAAGGCTACCTGGCCCTACCATCCGCCCCCGCAAAAGAAGGCAAAGCAACCTCGAATACTTGCACGCACCCGGCACGCAGATCCAGTACGAAAGGAATCGAGAGAACTCTCGAATAGGAAGTCAAGACAGGTGCTTGCTTGCGAGTCACGTGCTCTCGGCACGAAACTTGCATTGATTTCCACGCGGGAATTTATGGAGGATTGAAGAAAATATACACGACGCTCGACTCCGTTCAATCAACTTGTCTGGGGTAATTGCGGATCGACTCGTTGGAAAAAGAGATGCTTGGGTGTTGAAAATGTTAACGAACTAGCAACGAGAAGCGAGCGACAAGCGGTGCTCCTCTCGACGACACAATCTAATTTGCATAGTAAATTTTAATCAATCTAACCACGAGCGGTAATACATGCGTGGATGCACATAGCCCGCGGTCGGCGAGCTAGTGCGGTGCCAGGTAGCCAGCAGCCACGTACTCCACTATGTAGAGTAGGTAGCAAGGAGGGAAGAGAGAGAGAGAGAGAGAGAGAGAGAGAGAGAGAGAGAGAGAGAGAGAGAGAGAGAGAGAGAGAGAGGGTGTAAGGGAGGATACGCGATGGCTCGTAGGCTAGGTCGCGCGTTCGCTACCCCGTAATTACTCTCCTCCGGCGGCGCACGTCAATTCAAATTGCTTTCGAATTACCAAACGCAGCCACCTCCGCCGGCAGTGCCGGGGCGATAGATGCTTACAGGCGCGAGAGAAAAGTCTGCCGACTGAGGTGGCGGCTAGCAAGGGATGAAGTGGGTACGCGTCAGAGAAGGAGCGCGAAGATTGCCGACTGGCGACTGGCGACGCAGGAGGGAAGCTTGACTGGCTGGCTGGGAAACGGGAGATCGGTGGAAGAAAGAGAGGCTCACGGGGTGCTCCATTCGCGCGACGCGCCGCGTAACAAGCTCGAGAATTACTCGGTTGACGGTGTGTTGCCGGCTTGCTTAGCCGCAGGCGCTCAGTTCATCGGTGGAGAGAAGCGAGTGGGACAAGGCGAGCTGGAGCCGGAGCCTGAGCGAAGCAGAGAAGCCTGCAGTCGACGTACCTACGCAACCTACAGCCAAAGAACTGAAACGACGTTCTTTGGATTATCGCGCGCGACAAAAGATAACGGCGCTTATCGCGCCAGAAGCGGGCCGCGGGGGACGAGAAAAATTCTCTGAAAACGGGAGAGAGAGGGAGAGGGAGAGAGAGAGAGAGAGAGAAACAAGTGTGCGAGCGTTGTGCCCCGCGCTCGCTCGCATTGTCAGAACGAGCGGGGTCGCGCACTGTGGCTTACACGCTTCCATTCTAGCGGGTTGGCTTACAAGTAACTGGATTTATGTAGGCAAACATACACACACGCCGCGACAACACACCGGCGATAAATCGCACTCTACTCTTCTCTCTTTCCATCGCATTCCTCCCCCCACACCCCCTACCTTTTTTTATTCCAACTGCACAACCAAAGCTGCGCGAACAAATCGCTCTGATTCCCCGATAATAGAAGTTTATCTCGAAGGCCGGGCGCTCAACCCGTTCCTAACCAAGCGTGCGGATCGTTTTCAAATCGCGCCACCGTATTGTTTCTATTCCGCCGATTCACTCCGGGCGACTTTAGAAAGATAGGGTTTTTGTCAGGCTAGCCTAAGACTGAATAAGAAGGAAGAGGCAATAAGAAGCGATTGTGTGCTGCTCGATGACGCGCAGAAAGCCGGGGTGAATGGGTGATTGTGATGGATCGGAAGGAGAAATTGAAATTGCGCTAATGGTAGTAGTTCCCTTATGTTCGAGCCACTATCATTAAGTGAAAGAGAAAGATAGAGCTAGAGACAAACGGTAGAAATGTGAACGTCCAATTATCATAGATGTAGGCGATAGGTAAAGATAAAAATTCTCTTGATTATGTTTGTACTAGTGGTACCGAGTGTTTGCTCCATAAAGCGCTCGAGTGGAGTTTCCCGAGGCGTTTTCTGGATTGCTAAGAATTATGCCCGGTTCAAATGGGAGCCGACATCAAACGAGTCTACTGAATACATTATTCGTAGCGTTATTATATGGGCTTCAACCCCCCGCGCAGTGGATTATAAATAAGAAAGGCGTGCCGAGGTCATTATCAGCCCTCTCTGGTGTTCGAGCGGTTGTAGGTGGTACAAGTAGACAGTCACGAAAGGGAGGTGTATCCGGGAGAGCGTGTGTTATCGCCGGAATTTCACATCGATTCTTGATTATCTTTGGCAGAGAAGCTCCGTTTCAACCGGCCACTCCGAGAGTGCAATAACCCCTGGACTCCTTTGGACTCTTTCACTGGCAAGTCCTTGAATTATTCCCGAGAGTACTTGCACCGGAATCGGGAGATCGTATCTTCAAAGCTTGCTAAACATTCGCTTCAATGGTACTTCTTGCACCGAGCGATGTCTGGAAACGTTCACCCAGACGTCCCGCGAACCGTAAAGATATTTGAGTGTAAGGTGTATTCTTCAATAATCGCGATCTCGTATGAAAGAATATATGTACTTTGGCGCAAGTGAAAAGTTAAACGTCGAGTCATTGTGGAATACACACGCTATATCGTCTATAAGAGATGTTCTATGTTTTGGGAAGTTGTTACTCACCGCACTAAGGTATAGAAAGAACCGCCGGCTCCGTGAAAGACGAAGGATGCTTCTGTTCTTGGCAGCTATCTTCTCGGTGTCACTGTGGGCTCTATAAGTTCGTGTGTCGCTGAGCACTAGTACCGGTTGATTTAAACACTGTGTCGAAAGCGTGGTCAGGTGAGTGGAAGAGCGGCGGCAAGCACGAGAGAGAGAGCGAGAGAGAAAGAGAGAGTCTGATGTCGTGCTTGGCTATTGCACGTCGAGAAAGCGAGAGACAAGGGTTTAGACCGGCACCTTGGCAGCAGCGGCAGTTCTCTATACGTGTCGGTTAACCTTGAAAAGGCAACCCGGTTGCGACGATACGCGGGGCTGTTTTGGGTGGCGCGTTGGTGCAGAGAGCGGAGAGAGCGGCGAGAGCGCGAGTGCTCACAGACGCCTCCTCGCGAGTGCGATGGGAAGCAGAGAAATCGATAGAATGGCTCTGGCAGCACATGCGTGCCACCGCGGCATCCCCTTCGTCGAAACCACCACCAGACTACTGAACCACCTCTGTACTGTGCACGCCGCTGCTGTCTCGCCTACGGTGGGAGAGGAGCAAGTGGAAACGAGCCGTCGGAGGAAGACGCCGTAGCGCGCCGGCCGGCCGGTCACCCCGTCGAGGACGAAGAAGATGAAGAAGAAGGGTTCTAGACGTCGCTCCCCAAAGTAATGGGAATTTCTTTTCCATTTGCCGTCTCTTTCTTTCCCCTTGCCAGCGCTCTCTCGCTCAGTCTCGCTCGATCCTTCCCCTCTTTTTCTTCTTCTCCCTTTTTTCGCCACCCTTTCAACCAACACTTCTTTGCCAGCTCCTCGGCAAAACTCCTTAGCCGCTTGTCTCTGCTCCAACTAACAAAGCTCAAGGAGCCGACGGGATGTACACGACGAGTTTGCTTTACCAATGAAAATTACGCTTTCTAATCGAGAGAGAAATCTCAGGGGTGGTAGACTTCTACCAAACTGAGAACTTTGCTGTAACGGGGTTGAAGATCGATGGCGATTAGGTCGCGTCGCGAAAGACTTTTCTACGGCTGAGTCGCGTCTTTCTCGTTACAAGCTTCTCGATAGCCTGGCAAGAGTTTCTTCTCGACGCTTTGTATCAGTTTTCCGCAATTGTTACGATAAAACCTTCTCTACTCCCATTACTCGGGAGTGAGAGATCGCGCGGGAGGCAAGAGGATGAGCACGAATGAGGGTGGAGAGAAGAAAGCCGGATGAAGCGGCTCTACATGCTTGCACTTTTTTCCTGTTTATTCTCCGGCCGTTCTCCCGCACTCCTGTCTCTCTGCTCCTATCCGTCCATCTGTCGAAGGGTGCGGTGTTGCGGGCGAATTTGATGCGTTCCGATGGACAAACAGCGGTGAGAGCCGGAAATTATCTCAGTGGAGATTGGGCTTCCATCCATCCCCCTCGGGGCAGTTCTCGCGATTTTAAAGGGTATCGCTTTCGACTAGCTGAAACTGCTCTATCCACTTCCATCGTAAATACTCAACTCGATGTCCGCCGGGCCGATCTTCCCAGCCGGTGGACGGAGCTTAAGCGTAAGACAAACAGGGATAAACGGCGCGCTGGATAAAGTCCAAGAAATTTATCGTTCGGAAAGGCTCGCTCGCTCGCTCGCCCGCCGGCGAATGGACGGTAGCTTGTAAATACCACGCTCGCAATAAATCTCGCGCTCTGTCCCGCTAAATTTTCATAAGGGTGAAAAGTTATTTCGCAGACTAGCTCCAGTATTAATGACCATCGCCACTCGACCGACAGTTCACCCACCCGCAGGTCGATCGATCCGATTTATTTGTATAAGTGTTACTTTGAGGCTGAATCTGCGAGCCGGGATTCCCTTAGCTTGTCGTGTACGTACGCGAACGTACTGAAAGCACTATTGGTAGGGCGACGACAGATACAGCAGAGAGAAAGAGAGAGAGAGAGAGAGAGAGAGAGAGGAGCGAGTAGAGCTTTGATCGAAAATAGGCGCGCATAAAACTTTTGCAATGCCTGCTCTGGAGGAGGATCGATAGGGTAAGTCTGGCGGAGTGCAGTGAAAATACAGTTGACACCGTTGAATCAGGCCAGACGATCCATAAAAAATGCATCCGCTCTTCCTTACGGCGAGCGAGCGGGACCAGCGCAGGCGAACACGGCGCTGCTTGCTGCGGAAAACCTGCGGAGGAGGAACTGCGAAATCTGCAGAAAAGGGCGACGTGCCACGACATCGGAAGACACGGCGTCAAAAAGGAGGAGAGGGTGAGGGGGATCGGTGGAGGGGGAGGGGGCGGGCGGGGTGGGGACAAAGCGGGAAAGCTTGGAGCTCGGCCAAGTTGCATTTTCGAATGGATAGGGATGTTAGCAGTCCTTGCCAGAAAGAGACTCTGCATCGCGGCTTTAAAACCGGCAGAGGCTTAATGGCGCGGAATCGTCCGCGACAGTGAAATCTCCTCTCGCGATGCCAATGCTCGAATAACGTTTTCTCCGGCACTCATGACCCTCGTAAATGTAAGCCGCCACCACTTCTCCTCCTATCCCAGCTAACTCTGCCAATCTCAAATGCCTCTACTCATTGAATTCTATCAGTGGACTCCTTTTCTTCAGCCACCTGTATCGAAATTTTCCCTCGACTAACAAAGTGCATCCGGAAAGTTATCTTCATTCATTTTATCCGGGCATGCTTCGCGTTCGGCTGTTCTGCGAAATCTTTGTAATCGCCGGGGAAATGTCAGGTGATAAATGCCGGTCTGGAACAAGGTGCTCCGTGAGGCGCGGCGAGACGTGTTTTACGAGTGATTCCGGCAAATTTGAAGGAAGGAATTGTAGTTGCCTCGGGCTGTATGTATAAGAGAGCGGACGCGGAAAGCGTTGCGCTGAGGAGCGAAGGGAGACAAGGCAGAGAGACAGAGAAATAGAGGAGAGGGAGAGAGAGAGAGAGAGAGGAGGAGATTTAGAAGCGGGGTGCAGGTTTCATGGTGTCATGGCAACACCCGTCGCGATAGAGAACGCCTTTGGCCCCCTTTTGCACTGGGAAACGTGCTACTGGAGAAGGAGGACGTAGTACACCGCGCCGTCAGAAGAGCCCGTACGAGGTTAACGGCGGCTCCTTCAAAAGGAGAATCGGCTAGTCGATCGATCTTTCACCCCCCATAGCTACTGCCACTACTGTTTGCTTGCCTACTCGCTTTGTGTATGGATGTGCGTGCTCTCTTGCCTTATCGCAACAACGCGAACATCTGCCAGAAATATTGGAATACAGATAAGGCGCGCAGAAAGAAATTACACCCGTCATTGAGCGGCCCCTAGTCATCCCTCGCGGGAGAAGTCGTCTGACGCGCCCACCCATCACATTTACCCATCGATATCATCTAAAACTAATTTTCACCACCAATTTCTTTGAGAATGTGTGACATTTATTTCTCATGATATTAATTAATTCTTACTAAAGTATTTTGTTCTTGGTGTATACTGTGCGAGGAAGAATACATCTGCAAGAATATTTGTGCATACTATTCCTCGAACGATCGTAAGCCGCGCGCACGTTTCCGGGTGCTATTTCCTGAACTAGATTTTGCCTTGGAGCGAGCATTTCATCAGGAAGTAAAAGACGAGGGAAAGTCAGGATCGACAGAGGCGGCATCGCCACCCTCGAGGGGTGTGCGCGACTTCAAACCCCCAGTGGTAAATGCGACTGGGCGGCTGGCTGGCTGGCTGGCTGGCTGGCTGGTTCTGTCGGCGAGTAGTTGCCTCGACGGACTCTTTTCGCCTTATCTCTTACGGATGTAAACCTCGTAAGACTACTCCCCCGAGAAGAACAGTACGTAGCATCCTCGTATGCTCGCATGGGAAATGATCGTCCTGTCTACCTTTCGCCTCGTTGCAAATTCCTGGCCGCTATGTTGGAGAAAGACACCCCGAGGAAGATGTATCTCCAATTTTAAACACGACTTTTCTATCCCATTATTTCAAAGCTATCTTCGGTTGAACGGTGATGTGGCAAGAGCCCTGGGGAGTCCGGATGTCTAAAGTTCGTTCTATGTTCCTTTCGGAGACTCACCGAAGTCAGACTTTAAGATGAGTTGAACGAGGGTGCCAGGACGTTCATCTCCGCACACGGTACTTGGTGCGCTGTTTCGTCTTGCGAGAGGAACCGGGCGAATTCCGAATTTCGGCTATATGCAGGAGGCAGCAGTCTCGCCCCGAGGAAATCTGACTTGCAAATCTCAATGCAATTAAAAGTGTATCGCGCGGGAGCTGTAGGCCGAGCGGAGCTCGGCTGGGAAGAGCGGAGCGTAGTCCACAGCGTGCGGACTGCCGGGGACTGCTCGAATCCGCAATTAAGGCGGAACATTATATAACGATCGCGAGCACCAGGGGTTCGAGAGGAACCCTGAGCTCTCTCCGCAGACCGACACCGCAGCTACTTCCATGCGGAAATTAGTGCGCTCGCTTAAAAATTGCAACCCGGGCAATTAATCACAAAGTTATACGACGAGAGGGCGCTATCCGAGCCCTAACACTCAATTATTACCAGGCTCAAGTATAATTTGTATATCGATCAGCCACCTGATACCGTAATATTTATTACGTAATTGAGGATTCATCCTCCCTGAGACTCTAACCGATGAAACACTCGCAGTAGTCTGACCAGACAAACTTCTCCGGCGAAAAGTCTAGCAGAAATGAAAAGATGTAGTTTTATGAAAGAACCCAACTATCTGAAACTAGTCAAATTAGGTCGCGACTTCTAACCAATCGCAAAGTAAAATCCACGTAGAGCTCTACTTGAGCTCTCCGGTCGAGTTAACTGATTACTATGCCCTCCTTTTTTGCAAACGGTCACGTGCTACATTCCGACTTGGCATAGTCTTAATTATTCCGAAGCAATCGAATGGCTAATCGAAGCAAGTGGGCAGCCAATTAAAAGCGATTAGAAGTCCACGGTATAGTGGACAGTATAACGAGGCGGACTCCATAATTGGGGAGAATTCGATTCTCCGAAGTCGGGTTGGCCTTCCTGCTGCCATTCGAAGTTTCTACTTTTCTACTAGGCGATCAGCTAGCTCTCTATTGCACTAGCCATTGCGGCCTCCAATAGCACACAACTTTCACGCGTTCTTCGATCCTGTTGTTAACGCGTAACAATAGACATTGAATGTAACTGGCGCAGCTTCGACTGCTTTGCAGTCCATTGTAGTATAATAGTACGTAGGTGTATGTGAAAAATCCCTAGACTGCAATTCGTAGTGATATGAGAGAACGGTTGCCAGTCAACTGCCTGTTGCCCATGGATAATTTCGGGGAAAAGCGCGCCCCTGATGATGCCCGCGAACCCTAAAAGGTTCGCTGGAGTCACCTTGATGGAAAAAAGTGCGCACCCTTTTCAGGCTGCATTACCGAATATGCATACGCGTACAGCGCCGATGAGGGATAGAGCAGACAGAGCTGCCCCGTTATATTCCCGCCCACATTTTCAATAGCTGCTTTTTCACCGATGCGTAAATTTCAAACAAAATCGCGCCCGAGCGTGACAAAAATGGACAGTGCATTTTTCCAATTACGAGCGGCTTTTGTCCAGAGCGCGCGGGACTTTTGGCGATCAACCGAGAGAAAGAAAGAGAGAGAGCGAGAGAAGAATGGAGGAAAATGAATTATGGTGGGAGTGAGCAATGGACACATGTTCCATTCATCAGCGTGTTCGACTGATATTTCAAAAGCTAGAACAAAGGGCATCGGTCACCACTGCTGCCGGCACTGCAGCAGCTACTGGGATTTAAGACCTGGCAGTAAAATAATTTTGCCCGATGGCTTTTCGCGCATGGCATCCGTGTCTTCTATTGAATATGTGTTAGTCAGTGGGATTAACGCTCGCACTAAAGCATTCGTATTTATTTCGAGCACCAAGTTGTCGGGGCCAGTAAATGGCCGTTTCAAAAAGCGAACTCTATTTGAACGGCACTGCGGAGTGACATAGCCTTGACGTATTGGCTCGTGGAACTGCGTGACCCGGTCTGAAATTACTCCAGTGATGCTGCCGACAGCTTTAGGAGATTGTCACGAAATAATCCGTGTTTTCACATTGCTGTCTGTACAAGCGTACACTGTACTTGTTATTCCAGCGTAGAATAAGGGGCACGGGGTCTCTTTCCCAGTGCGCGCCAGGCGTTTCAATGTGCCAGCGTTGACGACGACTACGGTGCACACAAATTGAAAACGGTCTTCTGTAAGCCTGGCAGCAAGAGTAGTGTACGCTCTCTCATGCTTCATGCAGACTTTTGCCGGCAATGAAATTATCCGACTGCCAGTCGATTCTGTCCCTTTTGACCGCGGAGACCCTATTTACGCGGGGACTGCTGCCACTGCCGCGCCGTCGGCGGAGCGCACCACGCATGACGGATTGAAGAACCTCGTTAAACTTTGAATCGCCGGTAGCGCGTTCGCTAATAAGATGTAAAATCTGAAAGCAAGAATTATATAGTTTTTTTCAAACGGCCCTCGCTCATACGTCCAACTGGTACAGCATGTGAGCCGCAAGCCCTTTTCTCAAACGTACCCGTCCCTTTTTTGTCTTAGTTCGAGGAGGGACGAAAAAAGCAAATGGTCACGAGAAAATCTCTGCGCGACTGAGGGGTAGTAACCGAAAACCACCGAGCATGTGTTCGAATTCTCACCCTGTCGGCTTTCCGAGCGACGATAATACCCGGCGGGAGGCTATCGCGTGTACTGTGAATGTTGTGTCCATGTTACAGACACACGTTGCGGTGGATCGAAACGAGCGGGCATGTCAAACAAAATTCACCGGAATGGGTTACAAGTAGTACGGTGGGATTAAATTCGCTGTACCGATGCCGAAGTACAGCAGCGGCACCCAGCATCTGTTGTACCGCGTCCTACAGCTGAAAAGCACGGATTGATTGTGTCAGATGCACCAGTGCAATCGGAGCAACACGAGTACGCGGCATATTATATTTATACTATCGGAAGTTCGCTCATCGAGTTTTCATCAGAAGCCAATATCGGCGGAGGGCGCGGCCGTGACTGCAGATTCATTTCTGAATTAGAGCGACTCGGAAGAGGAGGAGGCAAGGCGGAGGATAAGCGTAAATTCATCCGACGGCTCCACTGTCCTCATAATTTCCTGCAGCAGAGATCTTGGCCGGTATTAAATCCATGATTCAATGAGCGGAGAGACAGTGTCCGGGCTTCCGACGATTAGCGCGGCGAGATTCACGGAAAGAGAGAGGAGAAGAAGCAGCGCCCCGCTTCTTGCCGAGGCCAGATATTGGAATTCCTCGTAGAAAATCAGGGAGGATTATCGCGGCAAAGGCCGCCCTCCACGACCGACACGGGAAAAAAGCAGGAATGAAATGCGAGAGTAAGAGAGAGGGGGTCGAAGTGAACGAGTGAGTGAAATAGACACTAACTTTGTCGCGTCCTTTTGCAAGGCCAAAGCCGCGGCTCTGAATATATTAACGAGAAGCCGCGAGAACTCGCTTTGACGGTGCACGCCGGCCGCGGCAGCGTAATTTTTAATTACTAGAAAGAAACGAGGCCTTCCCTCCTCCCTTTCCAGCCAATGCTGATGGTGGTAGTGGTGCTGCTGCTGGTCTGCATTCACGGATACCGGGACTGACTGTACCCACTATTTATTACGACCTCCGACCTGTACTCTTTCCTTCAAAATATACGTCTCTGTGCAACGTAAAACGAACATGCGCTTGCGTCTTTCCTCTTATTCCTTTATGAACCCACCACACCCCTGATATCAACGTCAGTCCATTTATTTTCGCCACGTTTAATTGACTAATCGCAATGCATTCTCCTATCGTGGTCATCGATCCCTTCATCCGCCGAGTATAATAAAAATCCGGGCATCGAGTGGAGAGCAAATAGGGCGCTGCCACGAACCCGGCTGCGCTTGGAAATTCAGCTATATTGCCCGGATTCGTGTGTCCCGAGAAACATAATACCGCGCGTGCTCTTGGTGTTTGCAGAGTGCGTCAGAAGGCCCCTCTGAGTCTTCTGGCCACGTGTAATATTCGCAGCAGCCGCTCACGGGTCAAACACAGGCCCGACAGAATTTTTCTAATAAGTGCTACTAGCACTGGCAGCCCTGACCGAGGGATAGCAGAGCCTTGTAAGGAAAGGTCACCAAAACTAATACTCTTCAGTTGCGTCTTGCACGACGGGTTACGCGCAGCTGTAAATGAACGTCTGTCGACTATCAAAAGATGTATCGGATGAAGGAGAGCGTGAGATCTACCGAACAGGTGCATGTACGCGCGGGTGGGTTGGATGCTATGCGACCGGGGAGTCCGTCGCTCTTTGCTTTAATTTCAAACAGCACGTCGGCAATTCCCGCATCGCGAGCAACGTGAAAAGTCTGAACCGTGAAACGTGTCCTTCCCTCAACCCTCCTCTTCCTCGTCACACACTCTTTCTCTTTCTTTCTCACCCTCGTTGCTCGCGCCAACTCTGTCGCATACTTTCTTTCCCCAAAGCTTTTGCCCGGTGCTCTCTTTTCTCGATGCTTGCTGTTGGCCTTTGCTCAGAGGTCTTGAAAATTCACAGTTCCGGTGCTGAGAAGAGTAAAAGAGAAAGAGAAGGCAGTCGGAAAACGAACGAAAAGGAGAGAATTCTCGCAAGGCAACGGTGGATTAAGGGATTAAAGGATGCGTGCTGAGCTTTGATGGCCTCTGGCACCCAACCCCGACTCGTGTTCGCAGCGCTTGCGACAGGAGGAGCATCGCGTATCCAAATACCTCTTTTCTTTCTTATCGTCCTCCTACTCGCTGCCTTCTTTCCCTTCTTCTCATCAGGCACAACCCCTTTCCCACCCCACCCCACACCTACTATGCACTGTGTGTCGTGCTGTGCTCCACCATTCGCCCTGTTTTTATTTTTTTCCTTCACAGCCCGCGATTGCCAGTATAACGCGGCCGGCCTGCCGCCTCTCCTTTTAATTCTCTTTGAGAGCCTCCATTCCCGAATCGCCTTTGCTCATTTCGTATGAACGTTTAAACGTTCTCCGCGAGAAATGCGAATCCGTCCTCTCTTGACTCACTGGTGTGTCGTTCGTTGGTTCATGTTGGCTACGGAAAATAGTAGCCGGTATGCTGTGAAGCTCGACCAGGTTCGCAACGATCAGAGGGAAAAGCTGCTGCATATTCCTGAATGTCATTTGCCGGGCTTTCCTTTTTCCCGAGGTATTTTTTCCAGCGCCGCTTCCGCGATTGCAACATGCGAGTGGCAAAGGAAGAAGGCGCGGCAGCTGCAGAGGTTTACGCGCGCGCGCGCGCGCGCGCTTCAAAGTCGATACCGAGCAGAGCTGGTTAATTAATTCGCGCGGACGAGTGCCTCTAATTTGCAATGTGTTTGATGTTCGAGCGGGCGTTTCTTTTTCATCGATGCGAAGCGACGCTTCTTGCAAGGAGCGCGCGAGCTAACGACTGTTTCTCACGCTATCGATAATTAAGCATGTTAATTACTCGCCTCGAAGCTAGGCGCTGCTCGAAGGTTGAACGAACATGGAACAGCCGGAAGGAGAAAGAGGGAGAGAGTTCTTACCGATTGGACGTCAAAGTACAATACCAGTGCGATCACAGAGAGGATTGCATTGCTAGAGCAGTCGTGTCGCGGCAATTGAATTTGCATTCCTAGGCCTCTCGAGATCTCCGAGCGACTCGAGCAGAGGATAAGTAATGCGGAAGGTAACCTATTGTACATACAAAAGTCCTCTCTTGGTTTCGTCTGTGCGCTGAGATCGCACTTTTAATCGGTGTCCTCTAATGAGTGTAATTACGAGCTAGACACTCGGTCGTACGAATTCATCATTAAAAGTTTTCACTGTCTACCGAAGTAGATTTCGAAGTCTGCTGGCAGTCAGGCAGGAGAAAGAGAGAGAGAGAGAGAGAGAGAGAGAGAGAGAGAGAGAGAGAGAGAGAAAAAGGGAGGGAGGAAGGGAGAGCACGTGTGGCTGGCGCACTAATAAAATGATCCGATCGCCGGCAGCAGCAGGAGCAGGAGCAGCAGCAATCGCTGCGGCAGCGGGGGGGACTTAAATGAAGGTGAGAAAGTTAACCAGGGGGCAATTGCCGAACCGATTCATTCAGCGATGCGAATTAACGTCCGGTTGGCTAAATACTGGTATTGTCGGGAACACTCTCACATTGGCACGTAAGTCCAGCCGAGACTAGAACTAGCTATACGTGCAAGGGTTGCGCTACTATCTGCGGTTAGGAATAGTGGTAGATGTGGGATCCAATCGGACCACCACTGCCTTCGGGCAACAAGGGAACCCTTCGATCGAGGAGGCGTCATCCGTGAACCATTTCATTGGACCCCGACACACGTGCACACGCTCTCCTGATGCATGATGCTTCGTAAACACGAACGGATATAGCCACTACTCTCGCCTTAACTCCACCGACACGCCAACCCTACCGTCTCTCCCCCAATCCTCCTCTCTCCTCCTCTTTCGCCCTGTCTCGCACAGGCCACGCCACTAATTGCACTTATAACTCTTTTCGTCACGTGCTTTTTTCCCGCGGCGATTTATCTCAACTTGCCCTTGAATCGAACGGGCGGGCGGGCGGGCGGACGAGCGAGCGAGCGCGTTAACGCGGTAGCCGCTGATAGTGACGTCGATGGAGGCGATTTGATCGATGACCTTATCGAGTAGTCGGCGAGCGAGGGCGACCGTCCTAGGGAAAAGAGCGCGTAATGGCAAAGTGGGCAAAATGAAGCCATGAATATGAATGAGAGAAAGGTGTGCTCTTGAAATTGCGCTCGCTGAAATTTCAGAGGGACATGCCCACCCCTCTCCCGCTATGCTCGCCGCTCATCCGGGCCCCGCTCGGTGTCCCTCGATTCGCTCCGCCTCGGACAGACTACACGTACGAGCATGCACACGGCGGATATGCCAAATCGAATGTGACGTTATAATGGAAGTAGCATTAGTGGTTTTAGCGTGCGCGGATCGGGACGAATATTGTCCGGAATGTAGAAGAGGCGGCGAGAAAGGGAAGGAGAGAATGTCGCGTCCTACAAATTGTTAGAATGCATCCCAGCAAATTGCTCGGTAAGTGCGCGGCGTACACGGGTCAACTTATTCTCTTGGCTCGCTAAACTGAAGCGAGCTTTCCCTCCTCTCTCTGGGATAATAGTACCGCTTTTACAATTGTTACTCCGAACGCGATACAGCGCTCAGGGAAATTTGGAACCTCACGGCAACACAATACTGATAGTGCTTCGTTTCATCATTTTCCGGGTACAATCGCATAAGCGATACGTGTGTATGTAGAAAGGCTAGGAGGGCTGAGCAAACGTTTTCACTACCCTCAGGCGGAAGCACGATTGCGTCGGCATTCGGAGCACTTTTTAGATCGAAAAGGAATAACAATCTCGTCGTTACAATGGTGCGATGCCTGGGCCAGGGACCCCCCGAAAATATTCTTCGTTCACCCCTCGAGTAATTGGTCGCTGCGGGTGGCGAACTCGCTGTTCGTTACCGTTTCAAATGGTCGTTGCGCCTCTCGACGATTGGTGCACCCGTCTCCTTCGTTTGCCAGGACGATCGAGCTCTTGTGTTAGTCGATCGACTACTGCACTCCACCCTTCGACCCTTACATAACGTTACTCGCGAAATCCAATCGAATCGAGCGTGAAAGAGCACTGGTTTGACGCGCTCATGGTTGGGGTGACAGGACATCGACGTACGTGTGAGCAGTCGCAGATTAGAAGGAGGCAATAAGAGTCACTCGCAGATGGACTCGAGCACGGCCGATTGCATCGACGAATCGAACTTAAAGGGTGTGGCACACGAAATTAGAAAGAAGATGACCGAAATCGAATGCGACACTCCCCAAGCAACCACTCGTACTTTATTCCACTCTCTTCCATTGACGCATACTTCAACCTCTCCAATTCCTCCATTACAAATGAGCTTGGAGTAAAAGTGGACTTGTCCATCGGCAGACCACAAAGAAATGTGTCATCAACATTGAGAGGGCTCAGGTTGCGTCGTTTTTTGAGCCAGTAGCTGTGGTCGTCATTCCATTGCAGCCATCAATATCTTTTTCGTCCTGGAGTACGTGTCATCCATGGCGGAGTGACACGCCGGCAATAACGACGGAGAAAAAAGAAGAGCAGTGCAAGAGAGCGAGAGGCAAGGGGGGGAAAATCATGGATGGTGCGAGAGTTCGCATTGTTGGGAAACGTTCGTCGCCGAGGACGCACTGTCTTTCTCGCTCTTTCTCTCCTGTCTCCATTGACAGTCCGAAGTTCGAACAGAGGCGAAGTGTCGAGGATGGCCGGGGCGTCGATTCAAATCTCGTGTTCGGCCGCGGACTCCATTCATGGGAGCATAATGGGGGAACGAAGCCACCGAGAGACAGAATGGAGGGACCACGCATCCACGCTATCCATGTACGCACACACGTATACGCCGAGTGACAACTTGTACCGCAGGACAGATCAGCAATTCCAGGGACACACGTTCGATGCACGCAGTACAGTGCTTGCGGCACTGATGAAAGTGGAAAAGCCTTGCCGATGATACACACTGTACTTCGCGATAAATTCTCCATTAACTTCTCTATTAACTTTCCCATTAACCGCTGGAATTTGACCGAGCATACAAGAGAGCCAACCCCACGAATCCCTTTCTTCCACCCCCAATTTCCCAACTGTCCTTTCTCCCTTATCAACCAGCGCAGAAAGCAGTGCGATAATATTTAGGAAAAATCATCACGTCGCACAAGTACAATTTGTAAACGGATTTTATAACGTTGATAAATATCGATAGAGATGCATGTTAAATAACAGGGGATTAAAGTAGTATACATATGCGTGTACATACCAAATGCAGCAGAGAGGGTTGCTCGAACGAGAATCCGTTGGCGATGTGACGCAATCAGTGTAGTGTAGATGTTGTAGGGCGTAGGGGAATTAGAGTAGTTCTTGGAGAAGGTAGGGCGGCACCAGCGCTACAAAGTGGACGCTCCTGAAAAGATAATGGGGGCGTACGATACGTGAATGTAAGTGGAGTTGCCGGAAAGCGTGTCGAGTATTGTCCCGGGTATTACACATTCTCTGTGTCGCGTCTTTAGAAAAAGCCTACGGGCTTCTGCGTGCTCCTCCGCGGAGCCTATGCAGATAGAGGAGGAGAGTTGTGTACACGGGGACGCGCGGGCGGAAGGTCCGTTACTGACTGCCGCAGTGCACGCGTCTTCCCTACATCTCTTTTCCGCGATGCGAGTTTTGTGTTTACATCACGCAGAAAGTCTCTGATGCATGCCGGCCGCCGGGGGAATGATGCCTGTAGCGGCACAGAGAAAGAGGTGAATAGGACGCACGCCATAGGAGGATGCAACACGGAGGTAGCCCTGCTTCTAACTGCTTGAAAACCGTAAACGGCCTTGGGGATCCGATTCGCCCTCCAAATTGCAGATTGTAATCCTGCGTGTGCACCACCCTATTTCTTCCCTCTGAAGTTGGGACCACCCCTTTTTCGGCACAACATAACTCTTCAATACAACACAGGACTATTCTTATGCTCGCAATATCTCAATATAAGGTGTTAGGATTAACTTCACCAAAGAGGGAACTTCAGAATTAACACTCGAGTTGATTCTCGGTTTTCTCATCGAGATTTCGCTAGATTATGTCAGCTTGTCCGACGAGACATTAGAATCCCGGAGTCATCGTAGCCGAGCGAAAAGCGACGATCTTTTCACGAGCAGCGAATTATCTGGATTTCCTTGCTTATTAAAATGAAGACAATGGCGCCGTTAATAATTGGTCCTTACAATTAGTAGCGAGCCAAGGTGGCAATAAAGCTGGAATGACGACGACCGTGGACGAAGACCATTTCTTTTCCATGGAATGGAAATAGTTTACAAAGATCCTTTGGTTCTCAGGGTCAACTTGCGCATGGAGCGAGGATAGGGGTGAGGATTGAAACTCCTTCCTTTCTTTCTTCACGCGGGAGAAAGAGTGTCGTTCTGTCTTCTCGGTAAGGTGGCGTCGGCGGCCATTTGCCCGAGGGGGACGGTGGTGGGAGGGCTTTCATGGTGTTGGGGGCGTTTGTTGTGGCGAAGAACATCTGATCCAGCCATCCGCGCGCTAATTAAGTGTCTATCTCGTAGCACGATAATTAATAGGTCCTTTCTTTCACTTTCACGGTAGAGCGATATCGCCGCCCGATTCACACCAACCCGCGGGTACCAAGGCTGTTGCTACTGCAGCAGCCACCATTGCGCTTAATGAAAATTCTGTTTATCGCCGCTCTCGCTAGGATGAGCATAAATGAAAGCCATTGCGGGCACTGAATGCGGGCTTGCAGCGCGCGAATCGAGGAGTAAAGTTTGCAGACTGACACTTCCACCCCTTTGTCACGGCGCCGCGATTCCAAATAAAACTGTCGAAACGAATAGCAGCTGGGAAAGAATGGAAAATAGTTTCAAGCCCCACTTTCAATTGCTCGATTTCGAATGCCACGCGCTAGCACCACCGGATAGAGGGGTGAAAACAGGCATTCCGAGAGCGTGCTAGGATAAAAAACAAGAAAAATCGCCGCACCACTCTGCGCTGGAAAAAATGAACGCACGCCGGGCAAGGGTGGTGATGGTGGGGCGGGTTGAAATGTCCGATGGATATTTGAACTATTTTCTCATCGGCAGTTTGTAAGACTTGGATTTCAATTGGCTGGGGCAGGGAGGATTCTGCGGCGGTGGGGTAGAGGTAGAGTGGCGTAGCTCCGTCTGCCACTGGGTGAGGCGGGGGTGTTTGCAGTGGTCGGATGCAAAATTTCAATTACGCGTGTGCCGGTCCGTGATTCGATTATCGAGGCCGGCTTGATTACCGATTCAATTGTTGCGACGAGTGCATCGAGGAATTCGTTCCTGTTTGCACGAGAGCTTGGCCGACACGCATCTATTATGCAGGCACGTTTTCGGCAATCTAACACCCATCCACTCTCCATATCCCCTTTTCCAAACCCTAACACCTTTGCCTTCTGTTATCCTTCCTGCTTCTGGTAAGCTAACACGCCCTGTATTGCTCTTCTCTGTTTCACCCTTCACCATCCCTGCCTTTCCCTGCATCTCTCATTATAAACGCTTAAACGGAGTAATGTGGCAATTTTGTGTTAACTGCTATATGCCTAACCGCACAAATCTCTTGGGGGTGCGAACAACTGGCTCGTACTGGTTTCCACGTACTTCTCCACACGAGGACTGTTTTAAGTGATCTTTCTGCTATAATTGCTACCCGCCGAAGCTCCATTTCAACGCGACTACCTTCGCGCCCGCTATCGTTGGCCAGGGATATCACACTCGCACGCCAAATTGCGTCGACAACGCTCCCGTGAGAAAAGGCTGCTCTCCCAGCAGAGTAATACACAACAGCCGCGTCACGAAATAGCCTCACTAGCCAGATTTGCCATTTATATGAATTCTTCCGGTCCTAATTTCCAGGGAATTTCTCCTGCTATCAAAGTTTCATAAAGAGATATCATTATGTGTATTACGGGAACATTGCTTTATCATTCGCGCGTGAATGATGTATGGATCAACGATCGATGCTATCCAACAGTGGATTCCCATAACACCTGCCTTACCGTCTACCGATCCTACCATTTGTACCTGTACGATGCAGCCCCATCCGAGCAAGATTAAGATTCTTCTTCAAGTTACCGCGCCGGTTCTCAGGGCGATAGTGAAAGAGAGGGAGAGAGAGGGTAGATCGAGGGAAGGACGAAGAGTAGGGCCCGGCCAATGTATACGCGAGTGGCGAGCATTAAGGATTCCGCGCAGGAGCAGGCAAGATTCCAAGCTAATTGTATTCCAGCGAGAATGCTACGGAATAATGGGCATCGTACGGAATCGCGATCGAAGTAGCGTGTAACGGTGGTATTGGTGAAATACGCGGTGGTTACTCAGCGATAAGTGGCATTCGCGTCTGGTTACGAAGAGAGAGAGCGAGAAAGAGAGAAAGTACGTTAGATACGAAGCACGCGATCGACTCGAGAGAACTCGAACAATACGAGCAAAGAAAGTTGAGGAAAGCAGTAGAGGAGTGTCGGAGATACATACAGAGAAGATCGTCTTTGGGCGAGAAAGAGAAAAAGTTTCGTAACGTCAGTGACAGGGGGTGTAGAAAAGTCGAGGAAAAAGTCAACAGAGAAAAGTCTGGAGTCTCGAGCAAAGGACTCGAGGATAGGATTCATTGGAATGAGCAGGGGAGCGCGTATCCTTTTCGATTGCGCGATCCACGCTGCCTCACGGAGGATCTGGCAACAACGGTTGGAGGAGGAGTGATCTTGCGGGAGCACTGGCCACAAAGAGGAGAGAGGCGCCGTGCGGGAGAAGGATCGGAGATCAAGGAAGGTGTTCCGAGACACCTGAGCGAGAAAGAGAAGGCCAGACGAAAGAGTGGCAGCGGGAGACAACCAACAAGCCAGCTTGGTCCAGCGCTCGTAAAACCCGTCCTCCGCTCGAGGAATAATCTTCAAGCGCTAAAGTTCGAAAGTTCCGCTCTCGGCGTAGCAGAGATTTCCGCTTGCTTGCGGTGTACTTTTCTCCTTTAACGACAACATCACTAGGAAGTAGAACGAAGTAGAGCAGTGCACGATTTTCTCGCTCTCTCTCTCTCTCTCTTTCTCTTTCTCTTTCTGTCTGTTGGCTGGGCGGGAATACGACGGTGTCGCAGTGGAATTCGTGCGGCCACGGTGAACGAAGAAGTATCGAGGGTGGCTATGTCTGGGCTCGCGGGAGTGTAAGACACCGCGCAGTATCCAAGAAAATGCAGTGTTTCACGCGCGAGGACAACAGTCGACCACGTGTGCTAGCAAAAGGACGCGCATCTCACTCGCCACTGCGCCAACAGCTCTCTTAACGTCTTGGCGAACACTTCTCTCCCAGGCACTCCTGATTTCTGTACTTGGAACGCGAGCGATCACTGCTCCCGCTGTCTGACAAGGTGAGCCTTGATTTATCGTGGGAGAACAATACCAGTCTTCTTGGAACAGTACTCCGATTGCCCAGGTATTCGTAGTACACACACATAGACCAAGTTTACCAGTGATAAACAGTTGGAAAATCTGGAAAGTAGAAACGATCGTTTCCCTCGCGGAATACATGTCCGATTTGGAGGAATTCGGCGTGTGTTTGTTTACCCTCGAAGAGGTCGACATTGAACGTGACGAAATGTAGTAGAGGCTGCTTATAGTATCTAGCGGCTTGAGCCAGCCACATTGTTTGTCCTATGCGGGAGCGATTAAAACTTCGAGTCAATGAAGTTCCAATGAAGGCATTAGACTTTGAAAGTACTTGGGTCTTGAGGCGCGCCCTCCATCAGTGGCTGGTAAAAGCTTTTAATGCTAAAGTAGCAAGAGTCACGGTAACAGCTCTAACGATGCAAAACTCGGGAGACGACCGAGACGTGCTGGACAGTAGGAGTAGCGGGAACCTGAGCGTCAGCACTAACAGGGGGCCAAATCGGTTTAAGCTAATGCAAACTGGCGCTCGAGCGAGCAGCCGTTATCACAGTTCTTGCTCGAGCGAGCAGCTGCACAAAAGCAGCATGTGGATGCGGCGGATGGCTTTTTAATCGAATTAGACCTCGCAGAGACAGAACACGCCCGATGCAATGGAGCGCGGAAATCTGTGGAAGGCAAATGACCGGTCGATTGGTAGAGCTCATACCACCCCCATTCAAGCGGTCGCACATGAGGGCCAGCGGATTTGGCGCGTGACGTGTTCGAAAACTACAAAACCCGAACTAATTAAAAGCGAATTGGGCGAGCGACGCACGCCCACCCGCGCAACCGGAGAAGCCCACGCGAAATCTGAGCGCGATCGAGCGAGTCCGCTCGAACAGACTGTGGAAGCTCACAACGAGTAAGCGAGAGGGGGCAGAAGTTAACGCGCGAACGCATTGCCAGCACCCAAATCAAATATTAATCGCGCAATTAGCGCCAATTGTACGGTAATCGGTTTTGCTGTTTTTTCTCTCATCAGCGCGCCCGCTGCACCGACTGCTGCTGACTGCAGTGCCCTCAGAAAACACCCCCCCACTCATCCCTCTTCCAAGTATCGCACGTATTCTGATGACACAAGCGGCATACTATCAAGGGCCAGTGTCATCGCTCATGGATTTATTCCTATTCGCGGTCCCATTAATTTCAGATTATCATGGATTTCCAATGTTCCGATGTGGCTTGTCTCCACCACCCCCCCATTCGATCGACAGTCCACTAACTAATTACGAAATGAGAGCACCAAACTCTCGCCGCTTCAAACCTGACACTCCCCGGTATCCTACGCTCCCTCATAATTAATCTTGGAGAGTTCTGTTCAGGCTACTGGTTCCCCCTTGGTCTATCTCTCCAATTTGGATGCTGCTACTCCGGCGTCAGCTTCATCTCGTAAAAAGACGAGCTTCCTGTCGCGCGAGGAGTATTCATTATCGTAGCCGCGATGTACAGCGGTGGTTGTTCGTTATGTGAGAATAATTAATGAATCCTCTTGCAGAGATCATGGGAACTAGAGCGGTTGCTGTGGGTGCGGCACCAGGTGCCACGGGCATATCCGGCGAGGCTGGTCTGGCTGGTGTACCAAGGCTCCTTGAAGATCTTGCTAGACTCTCGGAAGACAAGGACTCCGCAGATATAGTCTTCCTACTGGGCAGGGATGAAACTCCAATATACGCTCACCGAATCATACTTCAAGCCCGGTTGGTATCATGAAACCATCTAAATACCACTAATCATTGATAATTGTCCTCACTAATTTTCTTGTACATCGATTGATCGAATATTTAATTACACAGTAATTATGGGCACCGATCTCTAATATCCGTCATTACTGTTGGAAGGAGACACTTGGTCGCGAAAAGAGAAGACGAGTTCAGGCGGAGGCATTATTTCCACGCTGGCGCGCTTCGATATATTGTGCGCATATAGCTATATATGTATGTGCACGCCTATAAATACTTGGTGTGCGGGACGCACCTGAGGGAGTGCGATCGAGTTCCGATACAAATTTCATTAAATGATCCAGCGCGGCGAGTCGTCGCATGCCTTGGGGGGCGAAATAATTGTTAATCGTAATTTTTATGAGCCACCACCCGCGCGCGCTTCAGCAGTGGGAAGGACGGAAAGTAGAGGGAAGATCGATGGTGCATCGCGCGACGAGCCCCATGGAGGATTGGGCAGGGAGAGAGAGAGACATGGAAAGAGCTGGGAAACACGCGCGGGATGTGCCGCATGGGAGCGTGCCCACGCACGCATTTACCGCCAGGAAAACGCCGCCAGGAAGATGCATTATTGCGTACCTGCCTATATGTATATCCGTCGCGTACAAAAAATGCCACCACAGTTGTGAGAAGAAGAAGAGAGAGAGAGAGAGAGAGAGAGAGAGAGAGAGAGAGAGAGAGAGAGAGAGAGAGAGAAGAAGAAGGAACGCAGAAAAAAGTAAACTTCCGACGAACACCGTGCGAACAATGCTTCGCCGGTGCTGCTGGAAAATGGAGAATTAATGTCGGAAAGTGCGCTATCCTCGTGTCGATGCCCTGTGTAAGTGAGGATCTCTTCGCCGTATAATCGGATCTCGTCCTTTTCAATTTTGCGCTTAATCGAATGTCCCGAAGATGTAACCGTGGAGCACCAGAATTCTGTACCGGCTTGCTTTAAAGCTCCGCAAACTTGCTGCAGCGGTAACTGCATTACAGAGTCCTCGCTGGTACATAGGTACCCAGCAGGTACGCCGAAGGAGACGAAAAAGGTCTGGTTGACTTTTCTTTGGAATTGCAAACGAACCTGGGGAAACTGAGACGATAATTCTGTTAAACTTGTCCTGTCTCTCTCGTCGGCTTTCGCATACTACGAAGAGAGTACTGGAATACAGTTGGAGTTAGTGGCAAGTTCCACGGTATTACGAGGCAGATCCACTTTGTTAAGAACAATTTACCGAGGTACTCCTTATCCGACGAAACTTTCATGATCCTGCGGCTACTGCTTTCTCGCTGGGTTTCAAACCTAGCGCGTTCAATATGAACTTAGCGGAATTATAAACTGGAAAAAATGCTCGAACGTTGGATGGATAAGTGAATTATTGGCCGAACTATTAGCAGCGGAGAAGAATCGTAAAGTCATCGAAGTTACACCGAAAGGCTATCCTCCCGAGAAAGTTTCTCGGTGCCGATGAATTTTAATTAAGGGTGCCTCCAATTGTTTCCGACCACCGAGCGAATCGATCGGACGTTCTAATTAGTTGGACAATGAGAAGAGTATTCTCCTTGGAAGATCCTCACTGGTTCTGCTGCTGGCATCGTTCTTTCCAGTCTCTCTCTCGCACTCTGTGCAACCGGAGAGAATTCTAATTGTTGTAAGAAGGGATCGCTTGATATTAGCGAGGGCCGGATATCACGGCGAAGGGGCGATCTTCTACAAGACAGACCGACACTAATTGTAAAGTCAATTACGATATTTCCGCGAACCCTTTTGATATCGGCGCAAAAGGGATCCACGATGCCTTTGTCATCGGTTCTCCTACCTCGCACCCGCTGCTTTAGTCATCTTCAGCGAGGTCGCTCTTCCTCTCTGTTCCTCTCACGCTTTCTATCGTCATAAGCCTCGGAAAATTAAGTTACGCATGCTGGTGACAGGCGTCCGCGAGAGAAACGAATGGACAATGCGCGACCGCACTCAATCTCTACGTGCCGCTCGCTCCAGTCCGCTGAAAATCCTGACAAAGACTCGTGACCCCTGCCCTCCAGGCTCCAAGCTGCTCTGCCAACCTTTCGTCGCTCTTCCCGTCATTGCAAAAGCCAGTCAACATGAAGAACGCCGTGCTTGCCAACCGCAAAATCTACCTTCATGCACCTCTCCCTCTTTCACTTCGTATCAAATTGAACTTTGATTCTCTAGTGACTTGCACGCTAATGCATCAATTTTCGTCCCCTCCAGGGAAGCGGTCAATGCTCACTTGGCGGGATTCGTGCCTTATCCTGCGTCACCAAGGGTGTCGTGTGTGACACGATTGAACTCTGCCTCGCTTTGCCTGCTTTTGCTTGAGTAGAAGTATGCTCTATCTGGTCGGCCTACTGCTAGAGAAGCTTGACGCAAGGCAAAAGGGGGACTGGGAAGCCCTAGCAATTTTTAAAAATCTGCTAATGCGCAACGTCGGGACTGCTCCCCGAGGCAAATGACGCTGACAGGAAGTCTACCTGGCGATTCCGGTGGTGCAGGATAAACCGGGTGGTTGTGTCGCAGATTTGGGCGGCGGTGCGCCGGAAACGGCGGTGGTTTTTGTGCGAAGATCGACGGAGCCGCCGTATAATCGCACGCTTGGTCGTTAGTAGCGGAGCCTGCGGCGTCATTCAGCCCTTGCCGCCTGTGAAACCAAGCAGCCACGACCCTCGTTTCCCAGCTAGCAGTGGCCCCTTCCACCGCTTGGCATCTCCTCTCTTTCCAGTGCGAGCGTACCTCCTGAACGTCACCGTCACCGTCACCGTCACCGCGACACCGCCACCGCCTCCACCACCATCACTACCACCACCCACCCACACTGCTGACACCTCGTTGCCGGAGCAGACGCCCGCACTCTCGCTGCCCTATTCTTTTCCTCGGCATCACTCGCTGATATTTGGTTTTCTTTGATTCCGCTGCGGTGTTCGCTTGTGATTAGAGAAAAGCTTCTCTCCGTCTTCATTCTTTGCCGCGGCTCGCACCCGTCCGCCCACCCTTCGCCCTTTCTTCTTCTCTCGCCAACCCTACTCGCTCCAACTAGTCCTTCCAACTCGCTCGCTCGCTCGCACGCACGCCCGTTCTCCCTGTGTACCATTCATATCGCCGGCAACCACCTGGTACCTGTATTTATGCCAGCCCCGATATACCTTCCCCCCGTCCCTCTCTCATCGACACGATGTTGCTTTACGTAACTCTATAGCATACCTTATCTCATGGGAGGTGCACGCATGCACACATCACTCTCTCTCTCTCTCTCGTGATTATGTACACTCGGACGCTAACGAAATAGTCAGCGATCTCGATCAAGAGTGATCTTCTTGGTGAATGAGCAATCACCGCGCACCCACTTTCCTCCGAACTCCGCGAAGTTGATATTTTTAGTTAGGAGCGACGAAACCAAATGTGAGTGTAATTGCTCCGAGGCTGACGCACGGCCGACATACATACATCGCTCTGGCAGAGCGCTCGATGTATATACGACTGGTACATACGTACAGTGGATACGTGTTGGTTAATACATGGAGATGCAAAAGCTGGGTTCTTTCGTTCCGCTAAAAGTGCGCCTCCCCGGTAAACGGAAACCCCGTACCCGTGCGGCCGTGTGCGTGTCTATCCGCGCAGATCTGTGTACGTACGTGCGGGCACTTTTAATTTTTTTGAGCACTAGTTTCCCTCTGTGGTGTAGCGGCAACCCGTCGAGCATGTTTCGCGGGTCGAGCACACGGTTTTTCCTACATTCGCGCTTTTCCGTCAACGAACACGCCCGGCCGTTTGTTAACGCGCCGGTTATAATGTCAAAGCCGCTTGGGGCATGCCTACTCCATTTGCACCCGGCCTTTGATAGATTTTCTTTTGATTCGATATGAGAGAGCCACAGCGACGACGACGGTAGCTGGTACGCTTTACCTGCGCCCACCACTACCATCCAAACACCACCCACACACCCGTCCACCACTCTGATTCTCGATCCTTTTGCTTTTCGCCTGCCACCACCAGCAGAGGCTTGTGCCAAACAGTCTTAGCAATCCTCGCCTTCGTCCTCCCGGTAGTCGTTGTAAGTCGATACAAACCCTGTCTTCGTGGACGTGCTGAATATGAAAGCCGTGTTTAACGAGCCGTACGTTTGTACAGCCTCGATCTCTCTCCTCTGATTTTCCCTCTCACCCCCTCCCACCACACCTCCTACTTCCTTTGCCACTTCGTTGAATGTCTCTAATTGAAAAAGGTACCTTCAAGGCTACCTTTTCCTCTTTCACGTGAATTGTCGGAAGGCATTCCGCCGCGTAAACTCAATTTCGATTCAGTAATCAGTAAAACCGAGGGAATCGGACATCGACCGTTTCGCCACCCCATACGCTTGTCGGCTTTGCCGAGGAATTCGAATCTTTTCCTGCTCAACTTACTTTTTATCTTTAATTGGGAGACTAAATTATAGTTTCACTCCACGTTCTATCCAGAGTTGGGTTGCTCAGCTAATTCGATTGAAACTATACAGCTTGGAATATTTGCTGATACCAGCAAGATACCAGATGCATTACCAGTATTGCGGAGGAGTACCAAGGGTGTTCTGAGATGTATCGAGAATTCATTGATGAAGCACCCTTTGACGGTAGACCCGTCGAAGTTAAAAGCATGCTGTTTGTTTGTCTGGTGAGTCGGTGGAGGTCTGAAGATCGGATGGAATCAAGAAAGCCGAGATCGAAGCTCGTCTCCCAATGGGTCATGACTATCCCCGACTGACAGTCGCGAAGTACTGTACACTGAGAAAGGAGAATTCATTCTTTGGCATCTATCTCACCCTTTTCGTGAGCGAGCATCTTTGAAGGAGGTTTTCGAAGGTTGCCATTAATTTCTAGGGGAAGAAAAACCTAAAGGCTAGCCGTCGTGTGGTAGTTACGTATACTCTCGCCGCAACAGAGCTTCCTGACGAAGTCAATTAAGCTCTTTTGTAACGAGAAACACGACCAGGAGAGTAGTGAGAGAACGAGACACGATGCTCGAAGTGGTGGCTGTTCGTTACGAGAGAGAGCTACACCCTTGCAATGACACGCGCCTACCCATCGCAAGGGAGCTCGCGCCATTCCACATATGCATACCCTTTCTCTCGTTGACTTTTTCTAATTGTTCTTCACTGACAAACCATCGTCCGTTGCTTTTTCGCTCGCTAGGTGCAAGAACTTCACTGCTGCCAAGAGAATCGGAACACCAGGCAATCCAACTCCCGTTCGTATGCCGCACGCACATTCCGAGACTTTTCGTCAGTTCATTCACTATATCTACACGGGCAAGGTAAATGTGTTGAGGAAAAGTAGACAAAGTCAAAGTAAAGAGGTAGTAAGTGTCAAAGAGACTTTTTCTAATGCAGACTTGGATGATGTCTTATTTGTAGATCATCCTACAGGACAGTGGAATCTTTGAAATGTTGGGCCTCGCACAAGAGCTCGGCGTCGAGGAACTCTGGCGAAGTTGTGAGGAGCACGTTTCAGCGACACTGAGCCCTGGCAACGCCTGTGCTCTTTTGACTGCCGCTTTAGAAGCCCAAGAGCGTGTCCCGGGTAAGTCTTTCATGACGAACTATTAAGAACTAATGCCACAAACCAACCGACCGACCAAAAGCGACCCTTTCGCGTTTAACCCGGGCGCACTTTTAATTAAAAACCGCGCGAGAAAGGTCGCTCTTTCTACGATTTTATTCTCTGCCTTGAAAAACGAGCTATGAAAGAGTTTCGTTTGACAAGTAGTGCTTTTACTAGACTGGAAAGTCTTACACATTTTATCGAAGACTCTCCATTTGTTTTCCACCAAATCCTATCAGTAAACAGTGAATGGCTTCATGTGAGACTTTGTCTCTCTAAGTAAGTATGAAAATAATTTGAGCTGACACAAGTGTGCATCAGGCCAGTTATCGACTGGAAAGTGTGCACTGTGTTTAGCATATCAAACATGTGGCGGCAGCACCAGCCGGCAGAAGTGGTCCATGATTTCCGCGCCTATCAGTCGCGCCAATACAGAAAATTTAACTGAACAACTACATTTTTCCTATTATTATAAATAAACTCGAAAACCTTTCGAGTTAAATAAAACTTCTTTTAATAACCCGCGTTACTCTATGAGTGATTCTGGGAAGCCCGTTTAATTAAAATGCAAAACCAACACGAGTAGCCGTGGCAAACAGTTGGTACAAGCACGACGCCGTATCTTCCGGCGTCCGGCAACGGCAAAGCACGCGTTTAGTCACACGTAGTGTAGCAATTTTTTGGAAAAACGCACGAAAATGTCGTACAAAGGGCCACAGAAAGTGCAGAAGGTGATGGTTCAACCCATCAACCTTATATTTCGCTACCTGCAAAATCGATCGCGGGTGCAAGTCTGGCTATTTGAGAACGTGAACCTTCGGATTGAGGGTCACATCGTCGGTTTCGACGAATACATGAACCTGGTGCTGGACGATGCTGAGGAGTATCACATGAAGACTAAGAACAGAAAGCCCCTTGGACGAATTATGCTCAAAGGGGATAATATAACGCTAATCCAGAATACGAACCCCGGAGGGAACTAACGCGCGATGACGCCTCTAACCTCCGTGGACGTATCATCAACATGTTTTGTCTGAACTTTGTGGAACGAATGTGTGGGCCTCGTGAATGCGTTCGATGTGTCTCAGGGACTGCTTGAAAGAGAACTCGAGGACTTTACGCGAGCCAAATGTGCCGCGTATATTTAGAATTTATTACCCATGGCACAGTGTACCCTCGACTGATCTATTGTAACACGGTATTACGAAAGTAAAAACAATTGTACACAAGAGGCGAAGAATAACCTGCTGGAGGGTGTGCACCGTGACAATAGAATCTTAAGATGTACTCTGGACTGATGCCTCTGAAGGATATTCTATGAAGATGAACAGATCATATGAAAGACATAGAAACTACACATCTAAAATCTGACACTAGCGAATTGTATTCCACTTTCTAATGTTTGTCAAGTTTTCAAGGAAACCCATGTACATATTCTTTATGTTATGAAACAATAATATGATAGTAGTCAATTTGGCAAATGTTTATTAAATATTTTTCAACCTTATTATTCATTGTTAGTTTATTTTACCCTGTCTTGCAAATATTACTCTCTTATACTTTAAGTGACGGCTTAGTACTCTTTATACGATCTATCAATTTTATAGAAGGTAATTAGATGAATATATGAAAGACTTTGTGCTTCCCAAATAGTTTGTTTTAAACACCTCAGTCAATTAAAAAATTCTGTTAGTCTAGGTGGGAAAGGAGCCTGCTCATCTTTCATTGAAAGATGCTTTTCTTTCATTGGTGAGAATGCGGTAGATACGGTCAAGACCACAGCCTTTTGTAACCTACCTAAAGATGCATTGGTGAAGATCATATCATCAGACTATCTAGGGCTGGAAGAAGAGGATGTCTGGAGAGCGGTTCTCAATTGGGCCAAATACCAGGTTCTTTTTTATAAAACTGTACTATTCCGTGTCCGAGTACTTAGAATTCCCTCGAGTTCCAAGAAGAACATTTAAAAGCTCAGAGGTTTCCGTATGAGGTAGAGCAAGGTCGTAGACCTTCTGTCGCATACGATTATTACTGGGTCCTTGGGTCCATAGGTGTTCTTGGATCGGAATTTAGAATTACGAGTTAAGGAATGCTTAACCGTACGGAGCACGCTCCTAGGCAGGGGTCACGCAGCCTACACAACACTGGACAGAGGAGGAACGTGTGAGGGTGTGCCAACATTTATCCGGAGTGATAAATCATGTTCGATTGCTGCTCATTGACAGCCAGGTCTTTGCAGAGGAAGTAGAACCTACAGGAGCAGTCCCTATGGAACTCTCCTTAGAGAGGTACGCTTTTTTCAATCAAGATCAACAGCATTATTCTGAAACTACTAAAGTCCCTTTTTTCCTTTTAAGATATAGGTATGCTGCTCTACCAAACAAATATGCAGAAATATGTTCTGATAAGAGGCTACAGCCTAGAGTGAGCCCATTTCTTTTTCCTGGATCACAGATCCTTTCAAGAGACAAGATGGGCTTCCAACGGCTATTGAATCAATGGTATGGAGTGCCAAAACAAAGCTGGCGGTTGGTTTACAGGTACATAGTGATAGATATATATTTTTAAGATCCAAAGATCCAAAAAATACTAATTACTCATTTCAGAGCTTCTAGTCATGGATACTCAGCAGCATCCTTTCACAGACATTGCGATGGAGTTTGCCCCACATATGTTATAGCTTTGGTATGTACAATATTTTCAACAAATTTCTTTGCTTGGAAGAATAACCACAAACTGTTTTTGTAGGGTACACGTGGTGAAATTTGTGGAGGTTTCAGCGATGCGCCTTGGGGTAAAACAAATGCCAAAGGGCACTACATCTATTCGGAAAAAGCCTTTCTGTTCACTCTGACGAATAATCAGAATGTGCCCCCCACAAAGTATGACATTATAAAAAAGCCCTTTGCTATATGCTATCATCCAGAGTAAGTGTCGAATGAGGAAGAACTTAATTGAATCTATAATGTCTTCTTACAATTACTTTATTGTTTGCGCAACAGCATTGGACCAATCTTTGGAGCAGGTGCTGATTTATTGATTTCAAACAACTGCAATGTGAATATGGAAAGCTACAGCAACCTGCCCCACAGCTATGATGGAGAACATGCTTCGAACACTGTGCTCATGGGAGATTATCACTTTTCTGTTGTCGATTATGAAGTTTTCACTCCGAGTCACCAAGTAGCCAAATCAAATCATTAATGGTATTACTGCGAATTTGTTCATTATTTGTAAATATTCAAATTTCTATCAACTTCCGTAAGTCTTTATATTTTATATATTTGCATAGTGTTACATTAAGTACCCTAAGGGAAACTGGGAATAAGTGTGCAATCTCGTGTGTGCAGAAGAGCAAAGCTACATTCTGTGCTCAACTGTAATAAAATTGCCATGAGATTTCCAGAATTCTAAATAAATCTATCCATTCACTTTGCACATCAGGCTACTAATTATTCTATTGAAACCATTCCCGCAATTAGCTTGCAATTGGAGATGTTGGCACTAGAGAAACTAAAGTATGCCAAACGGTTTTACGTGGTGTGGGTAACGATACTGTGATACCTTTCTTTATATAAGGACCGGTCGATACGAAATCGACAAATTACTATGTGAACCGAACTTCGAAATCTAATCTGTATTACGGCAGCGCGCTCGAAAGTAAACGTGAAATGTGAAAATCCACGGAAAAGCACAGAACGGGGTAGGAGTTGGATCGGTAAACGATACGGCAATTGCGGATGTGCGGCAGATACGAAAGTTGCGGAACTCGCATCTTCACGTATTCTGGAATTGATCGTAAATCACTTGGCACTAACAAACTTTATAAAGAATTAAAGAGTCGCCCGTATTTGGACGAAACTTGGATGCATTAAGTAGCGAAACTATTCATATGGATATCTAATTGGGGGGACGTTAAAGCACAATTTCATGAAGAAACACCTTGGGGGTTAAGTTCTATCATCGTATATTTCTGTGTTTTCGGAAACTTTCGATGTAAGGTCTCCGGAAGAGATAACAGTTCGATGGATTACGATCGATCGCAAGATCACAAATTAATTAAATCTCTTACAATATCTAACAGCTATGTACAAGTACTTACTGGCCTGTGGTCCCGTTTTGCAAAGAATGCCGATCCTTTATTTACACTTTCATTCGTGGCTTACTTCTAAATGAGATTCTTCGTCTTGTCCACATACACATCCGCGCCCGCTTAAAACTGTATGGTACTTCTACAATTGCACGTAGTCCGACAACTTAGTGACTAAACGCGTCATCAACAACTATGATGTGGTAAAATAAAATACTGGCCTTTATTGACTATACGTCCAAGGGATTCTAGTAACAAGGTGCTTAACGAAACACAAAGTAACGTACAATAGTTAACAGTATTCTCTCGCTGAAAACATTATCCCGCGATCTTAATCCTACGGGAGTTTTGATAGGCGGAGGGGTGGAGAGGGGAAGGGGAAGGGCGCATCTTACAATGTACAATTATTGGTGATAGAAAAACATACGATTCCTAACTATTTACAAGATTTATATACATTCGAATCGTGCGGCAAATCTCGCACAAATTGCGACCACAGATTCGTTGCTTCGCAATTGTCATGGACTTGCTGTGGGGGGGAAACCTGGCGTGAGAAGCACCGACATCTCTGCTCTCTAATGAATGTGTGCTCGGCGGCAGATTCGCGGCCCACCAGGCGCATTTCAGATTGGAAAAAGGCTGGAGGACGAGGGAGCGCGCGTGAATGCTGGCACGGCAGCGATGCAGCGCTAAAAGCGAATCTGTGTTCTTCGGTGGCGGCTAGTGCCGCGCGCAAGGATAAAGTGGCAGGGAAAGTATCGTCCAAGAGAGCGAACGAGGTGGTCTGCAACTGGGTGATGCTGTGCCCAACAATTTCACCGAAATTCTCGCTTCTTCTACCACTGATATTACCGGGATGGTGTCAAGATCTCCTCGGGAGTATGATGTCGGGCCACGGCCCCGATTCTCTCGGCGGCGGGGCTTTCGCGGGGGGTGAAGCAGGCACGGGACAAAAGCCGGATCGAAGTACAGGGTCGAGAGCAGAAGCGACGGAGGCGTTTACATTGGCAGGCGTCGAATGCTTGTAAGATAAAGCGGTTGCCAAGGCGCAACACGTGTACGCCGTTTTGTAAGGCGCGCACGGTACACGTGCACCCCGCAGTTTGACGTGTTTATCAAGCGATGCGCCGCCGTCGTTACTGCTCCTGCTGTTGGTGCTGTTGGCCATTTTGCCTTCTTCAGCAAACCCACCTATGTGTCTGCAATGTACCTGCCGCTCGCTCCTTCGCGGCTCGAAACTTAAAGAGCTCTGGCGCGCGCTCGTTAATTAAAGCGGAGGACTCTCGTTAAAGTCGATTGGCTTTTGCGCAATCGGCAGCCGTCGCCGATCGGGCGAGCCTAGCCGTCGCGCACGCGATCCCAGCAATGATTACCCGGAATTGAGACGTTAATCCTACCTCCACCTTTTTTTCTTTGCGGAGCTTACTCTCGCGGATATTTATGTGCACGTCCGCGGTTGCGAGGGTGCGAATCTTGGCAGAGCGATTGATCGGGCGTAAATGATTTGTCTATTGGCGGATCAGGTGAGCTAGGCTACGCAGCGACCCGCCTGGTAATAGCTGTCCAGCCAGGAATCTAATTAGGGATAACGTATAGTTCGAGGAATCCTGCCGACCTCAACCACTAACTAACACGTTTGCCCGTGGCGCACTTTGACATTCGCTGATTGGAAAAGTAAACGCGTCATTATAACATTACGCGGGCTCTCCCCTTCCTTGACGACGGCGATGGCATCGCGCGAAGGATCTCCGGTTACCGTGAGCAGTAATTAAACACGGCGAGCCCGTGGCATCCCGTGTAAGTACACTTGCCATGACGAAATCTCGCTTTCCGTCTCTCTCCGCGTGAGATACGGCAATGAAACCACTCGGTTGCCCGCGACACTGAGAGTCAGGCAGACTACTAGTACTACTTTCTCTATGATCTCGTTGTGAGGTCTATGGGCGCCGGCCTGCGCTTTGGGGGCGGGCTGTCCCTATCGCTCATACTTTCCATGTCGATCTCATCCTCTTCCGATTCATTCCTCGAAGGGCTACTGACGGTCTTCATCGAGAGATCCATCGGATTATCTTGCGGTGGTGGACAGTCCACTTCCGGTTCCGGGGTGCACGACGCCGAACGCCCATCGGAATGCTCCTTTACGGATGCTGGGGAACATTCCGCGGGCGTTGCTCGCTGGCTCTTCAACACCGCGTCTAAATAGAATCGCTTCGTGTAACTTTCTCCGCAGCTCTCCACAATCGGTGAAGAACTCTGTCTCTGCACATTATTATTGTGCACGTACTGATCGTTATTGTTGTTATTATTATTGGTGTGGTTGTTATTGTTGTTCTTCGTGTCCTTATTATCGAGGCCGAACGAGGTGGTGGTGGTTGTCGTCATCGGGGACATCGTCGTGGTGTTGTCCTCGATTACGGGCGAATGTCGGAGAATGCCTTGTGGATGCTGATTCGGTACCAATGGATGAGGAGCTCCATGGGGCGCCGCATACAGATGATAGGGAGAGAACATTGTCAGACTCGGGGGCGGCAGGAAAGCTGGTGGTAACAGAGACATTCCACCGAGATGGAAGCCCAAGGGCAAACCCATCATCTCCTTGCTCAATGCCGAGAGATCAGCGACCGAATGCTGCAAGTGCGAGTGGAGAGGTCGAAAACTGGGATGTCCAGGGAAAGCCGCCCTTCTTTCAGACATCTCAACCGAGCTATCACTATTGTGTGATTCCGGTGAACTGATACTAGGCGACGTCGAGTTCTTATAGTCATCGAGACCCAATAGAAGGACGTCGTCTTTTCTCTGGCCATGAATACCGATCGGCGGACTCATCGGCTTTCTCTGTGGTTGTCCCAGCTGTTGACTGGCTAGATTTTGTTGATAATGCTGTTGTTGTTGCTGCTGTTGCTGTTGCTGCTCTTGTAACAGACAGTGGATCTTGAACCAATTGGATCGACGGCCGTACCTTGAGCCTGATTTCGACATGCCAACTAGGAGGCATTTCCTTAGGCGACACGCCTTACACGCTGTCCGATTTTTCTTATTTATGACGCATTCGCCGCCATTCTTGCACTCGGATATGCTACTCAGATTGTTGTACGATCTGCCGAAGAAGGACTGAAACAGAAGAAATGATTCATGTATTATTAAAACTGACCGACACCTTCGACTCTCTAGGTTACAGTTGGCGGAGGTAAGAGTAGATCACGCGATGTCAAATAAAAAGTGTAAACACTCGTTCTCCCGGCACGGCTTGCCGATCCTTTTTCACCAGTTTACCGCAATAAAACGTGGACTACATTCGCCGTGCAAATTGAGCGGCTAAAGGATTCGCTAACTGAGCTTGGCGATACACAAGACGCGGCTCGCCGGCATTGTAATACTTGTAATGAGCACGCGCCGTGTACACTCTCTGTCGCGTCGTTAGCATGTAATGGTATGCTCCCGTTGTCTCATTCATTGTGTGCAATGAGGGGCCAAGCGGTGTAGGCGCGTGCGGCCTACTGTGCTCCCGCTAATTGCCCAAATGGTGCAATTCCACGTGATTCCGACATCGCGCGCGGCTTTCATGTCGGTCTTGTAGAGCAATCCATCCACGTTTTTTCTCCTTATATACTTCATATCGTATCGCCGCGCACACTAATCTCCGCAATGGAACGCTATCGCCTTTTAGCACATTATTCATTGGCTGTTTAAATGAAAAAATTAACGTTTTGCTGAGAGATCCGTCCGGTATATCGACGTATATAGCCAATGTCGGCTTTCGCTTTTTCCGCGCGTAGGCACGCTATATTATTAATAGTTTCTGGTTCGTTTGTCCTGAGAATGGGTATGATAGGGCCTTCCTGCGCGCGCGCCGGCCCACTGCTCCCAATGCTCGCACTCCTGAGATCCGCGCGCTTCTCGGCGTGTCGGCGCCGCGCGCGTTCCACTTGTCCTCGGCGTAGTGTCGTGCTGAATCGTGTCCTCATACCGGCGGCGCTCTAATGTCCGGGGACACACAGAAGCGTATATACGCGCGACGCTTCAGGAGAGCGATGACACAATCGAGAAAATGCTACCGTTATTACGTGCCGCGCGGGCCCCTAGGCCTCCAACTCTCTTTACGGCCCGCGCCGGTTATGCAAACAGCCCTACTTTGAAACTCGGCCCCCCTTTTGATCGTCGAAACCTTACGGCGATTGTTACGCTTTTCTTTCGAAAACCCCGGCAACAAATAGACCGGCTAATTACAGTATTGTCGACCGGCTTTCTTGACGTAACGTACACTCCAAGTATGAGTCAGACGGGGCCCCCGTTGCCACTCGCTCGCGATTTAGTGAAGGTTCGCTGATACCAACTCGTCATTTTGATTGACGCTACGCGCGAGCTATCATCTCTCAAGACAGAGCATCTCTCACAGAGATGGCAATTAAATCGCGTACGATACGCGTATCTTTAGATCTGTGCCGGTATCGTCGACGGGACATTGTATGCGTGCGAGCACGTGCACGTTTCGCCAGTTCGCCCACTCGTTCGGATCTCCGAGGCGGTACACACGCTTCCGGCGCTTCGCACTTGTCTGCCACAATTGTTTCCGCCCTAGTTCACGATTACGTCAGTCCCGACATTGTTTCGTTTCGTTATTTTCGTTTTCAGGCCCATCGTAGCATGTCAGCCGACCGGGGCCGACCTCCTCGTCAGCGGTCGCGATTCGTTGCTTCTCCAATTCTCCGCTACCATGTCCTATCCTTCCTTCTCTTCGCTCCTTATCTCTACTACTGTTTATCCTCTCGATTGTCAAATACTTCTGCCTTTGTTGAATGATAGAATTTCTTTGCAGGGACCCATTGACACGCATGCCTGGCCAAACGCTTGGCTCCGGTGACCGAGCGGATCGTGAAAGCGATATTATTGCCGTTGCGAGTTTTGCGAAATTCCGACCAGCATCAACGATTGGTCACAGAAAAAAGACGAAACGGTTTAGGAAAACTTTGGTATTAGATCGCGGTTGGGCCTGAAGTTATTTCCTGGCAATTAGTATAGCAACTACTTTTTTTTTTACTATGCTATCCTATTGCACGCTTCTTAGCCTTACTTTGTGTAAGGCCCGCAGCGGAAAAAGCTAATATTTGATGAGATGAGAGGTTCGGGTCGCCGACCATTAGAATTCACGGAGGTAGGCTCAGGGTCGTGATTTTTATCTGTTGGGTAGATCGGTGCGGAAAGGACGAGTTGGATTGGTTATTAAAATGTTGAGGAGGTGACTCACCTTGCAGCCCTCGCAGGTGAACGCGCCGAAGTGGAAGCCGGCCGCGGGCTCGCCGCACACCTTGCACTGCTGGTTCATCTGCAATTGAGATAATAGCTTTGTTTAAAATCTTTCCTCTGCTAAACACACCACATTCAGCTGCTCCAAAACTCTTGCTGTTTTCTCTACAAATCTATTACAATTTTGCACTTTTATTTCGTGTCTACCCATGCTTTTGGCATTCGAACGGTTTGAATGTGCTATTTGACCGCCGCCCATGTAAATCCATATTCCGGAGAGACAATGGCCTCATCGAAAGGGAGAGATGGATGTCACCGTGTCATAGTATGGGTCTCTAATGTTCGACGAAATCACAATGCAAGTCTTATCGCGCGCGCCTACACCGGCCGATTGGGAAAGAGAGAAGAAGCGCGTTGCGCAATTTGCCGGTTTGCGCGCGGGCCACAACAGAACGGCGGTACAGCACGGGCTCGCTCGGTCGTAGCAAAGCGGTGCGTGTTACGTTCAACGAGCGGAAAACTCTTGTGCACTTGCTTTTTTTTCTTCTCTCTCTCCCTCCTCCCTTGTTACCCCTCGGCCATGCTCGATCCCGCTCTTTTTCACGCCGGAGAACAGCTCTCCTTTCGCCTTCTTTGGCCGCTCGTCCAGAAAACCGAACCGAACGTGGCCCCGGCGCTCTCGTTTTCACAGCCCGCCGCCTTTACTCTCCGACTCGCCTATCTGGAACTGTGCGGGTGCGCGCGAGCGCATTCCGCTTGGGATTTCGATTGAACAACTGCCGATCGGATCGGAACCCGCAAGAATTTTTTCTCCTAACCCTCCCTGCCAACCCCCGCGCTACTTGTATCAATTGGGCTTTCTGTACGCGATGTCCGAGCTACTTGCAGCTGTGCTTTCTTCTCTTTAGTTGACATTGAACCGCTGTTTATCAGAGAATCTGGATTATGGGGCAATAGAAGTGACCCAAATAGAGAGAGAGACGAGGTTACACCGTGTCACCTGCGCGCGGTTCGACTTTCATACATGACGGACTGTCGCTAAATGGGAAAGTAAATCTCCCAGCTAATGGAAGAGACATCGATTGTTTGATCAACGGAGCCTCTCTCTCTCCTGACCTACACCCCACAGCCATTGACACTTCTCATTCGCGGTGGTTCGTCGCCATCGGAGGCGTGCCTACGCATACTTTTAATTCCGCGTTCGATTCTTCTTCTCTCTCTATCTCGCCCTGTCTACACACTGTGTCTTTTACCCGATACCGGCTTACACCTTAGCTTCCTCGTTCAGCCGACTTTCATCAGTCGACGCGGATCTTCATCGGCAGCAAAGCAACAGCGAAACTCTATTTGCCTTTCATAGCCGACAATGAGAGAAAGACAGAAACAGACGAGTTCATGCGATTGAATCGAGACTGCATTGTTGCAGAGTGTCGCGAGTTAGGGAGAAAAAGAGTCTGTGTGAGGCAATGAGCTCTCGGTGCGGTTTGCCCGGTGGACCTCGACGCTTACGCTCGCCAAATCGAGCCAGCGATAAAGAGCGCGCCGGGAAAGAGAGAGTGTGCGCGCCGATTAATTGAATGTAAATGACGATGTATTCTCGTTAGCCTCCCGGCCGCCTCAGGCTCTATCTGGTATTTTCTGACCAGCCTTTTCTCGCGCGCGGCCGAGAGGCATCGCTGGTAATATTAATTACCGATAGATATTAGAGAATCGATTGTGCCGGGCAACAGATCGCGCCCAGCTAGTTCTATGCGCAGGGCATAGTGCAAGTCTCGGTCGGATCGCAGGTGTGCATCCGGTGAACTAACCATTCGGGGGATGCGTGCGTATGCGGCGTGGCATTGGGTTATTTCCACGCTCCAAGCTTTAAGCGATATTGTTGTACACCGGCGTATCCCGTGTCGCAATTGGTATAGCGCGCGTTGCCACCGAGTACAAGATGACTGCATGCGGCACGAATCGTACGATAGATGATTAATGGCACTCGGGTAAATGATGTTTAATTATCGGCACGGCGCTCGCCACAATGGAACCATTGATTAATTAAGCGAGCCATTCGATTTTGTTCGGCCACATTACTTCATGCGACGGCATATACCCTAATATGTATGTATGTCGAAGTTGCTAATAGGAGGATCGCACTATTACGAGCCACTCGCACAGCCAGTAATTAACCAGTCACCTTAACCCATCCGTCTGTCTTTTAAAGCGAGATAAAGTATTGAGAGAGGGAGAGAAAAAAAGTCACGAGCGTACTCCACGCAACAGTTGGCGCAAAGTAATGTTGCCCAGTGGACAGACCACTCGAGCTGAGAGCATTTTCATCAGTTTATCATCGACGATAAATTCGAATGTGAAGGAGCATCGGCGAGAGACTGCTTCCAAGATTGCTGCCAGGATTTCTGATGCCGTGAGAATGGTAACGACTGATTCCTGCGGTGCAATTCAGGTGCCCGGCTATATTTCGGAATGTTATCCGATAAATTAAGTATTTTCAGCGAATTCCCTTCAACAAACGTGAACGAGAGTGGGGCAATTCCTATTTTTCGAACGAGAGTGAAAAGGCATTCAGACTTGTTTTCGCTTTACAACGATGGTCGTGGAAATGAGACTAATTCCGTTTCGCCCGGCTATTTCAGCTTCAATACTGTTTATGACCGGTTGAACGCCTTTGCATGCCTTTTCCATAGTCGAACAATGCCCGCTGTTTTACCCGGCGTGTATTTCTGTTTCCTCGTTTTTAAAAGCGCACCTTTCCCGACGCTAGAGACTGTAAAAAAAAGGTTCGGGAGGTACACTTTTTGTCGTTCGCAGGGCAATATCTCTTTATTGGCGAAAAATAGCTCGAGCCCCTATTCTGTCGAGCAGTAAAGTCAGCCAAAGCCGAGCGGATCACCGGGGTGGCCCAGGTACAGGTCAATTTTTTTACAGCTCACTGCCAGCTACAATTATTCGGGACAATTGTAATAAAAAGTGCCGCGAAAAATTCGTAGTAATATCTTTTCTCCTACTTCGCAAAATACGCAGTTCTTCGAATGTGCTAGGCTAGACTGATCTATCACGCTATTGCCGACGGTCTCCAGTCAGTTTGGAGAACGCTACAGGAAATTCTGGAGTTCCTTTCATTTCACTGAGCGATTACTTTTGCACGGGACTAAAAATGAAATGGCAGGATTCTACTAAGACACACGAAGACTAATTTTGTTTCTCGCAACGCTATCTTCGCGAATGAGGAACGATCCAGTTTGCGGAGAGCAACTTCCGCTCTTTCGAAAGTCGTTCCGCAACGCGTCCTCCGGCGTTCGGCCTTCGCGCGATGCAACGTGTCTCCGTTTGTTTCCGATTATACCGTCGAATCGCTTTTTTTCCTTCCTTTATTCACACTATGTTACACGCTGGTTTGTATAGAAACATGGTATTCTATATCCAACAATGTTGAGTGATACCTGGTCGATATGAACGAATGGTCTTCCCAAGCCATTCGAATGCCAATGTTGAGTTGGCAGTTTAAGATAAATGGGCTCATTAAGTCTTATTACTAACCGAATGCATTGCAATTGTGGAAGATTGCTTCTCACGTATGATTTTTTTATTTGAATATGCACGGAGTTAAAATAGCAGCTGTCTGAAGTGCCAATAATCATGCGATCACTATGAGAACATTTTCAAAGATAACTTGAATGACGTACCTTTATAATGAAGATGTCTAGTAGGAGGCTAGGGCAATGGACATTCGTGTGAGATCTCGATCCTCAAAATTGTCCGTCTTATCTCAGGCACTCCATTGAACACTAACACTATACAATGAGATTACTTCGTACAAAATTGATATCCAGCACTGGTCACTTGTACAGCAGCCACAGAGTTCAAAGTGTCTTGAGAAGGATTTGAAAAAATCCAAAAGCGTCGGATCACTGTTCAAAAGTTCCAACGATAAATGCGTTGTGCGGCACCGAAGAATTTAATCTCTTGGTGCTTCCTCTTCCTGGACCACCTTGGCGCACGTTTATTTCAGGATACAATTGCACTCCGAGCGTTCGAAAGAGTTCGTCCACTTGCACAATAGGTCTGCGTAAAATCGAGCGAGAAGTGTACTAGGCTGCTCGTCCTTTCTCCACGGGCATAAAGGGCCCACTGTGACAGGAGGGAATCCTTTGACGATGCACTCAGCTAACGGACGAGGAATAAGAAGAGTAGGGATAGCAAGATGCACACGAGGAGGAAGATTCTTGACACGCCGATGACCGTTAGGTGAATGACTTTGAAAGGTGAGGGTGTCCACGACGATTCTTGAATCAGCCCCCACCTCCGATTATATTGCGCGGTCCCACTTCGTCGGATCGATCGGCCGGTCGCTCGCTAGTTAGACGCTCGTGCGCTCTCCTAAGTATACTTCGAATGGGCCTTATGGGCATACTGTGCGTCGGATCGGCGGAGAAGCGTGCAGGGTCCATCCACAGCACAGGTGGGCCGCGGGTCCTCTCTGGGGACCTTTGGTGGGGGGTCCTGCCGGACGACCGAGGGACCCATGGGCTCCAGGGGAGGGGGTACAAGGGAGGGGCTTCACTACGATGCCCTCTCTTCCTTTTCCTTCTCTACCACCACCTCCTCCTTCTTCTCCTTCTTTTCCTCCTTCTGCCTCTGCTTCTCTCTTCACCGTTTGGGCGTTCTGCCCTCCCAGGAGAGCGGCGATATGCCGATTGCACTTGGAATATCCTGTGATAGGTAAAGCTTCAACCCTCCGACTCGCATGCACACATTGCACACTTTTTGCTTCGAATGAACTTGGCCCTTCGCGTAAAACATTTACGGACTTTCGCCTTCGGAGATTTGCGATGGAGATAGGTGGCTCGGCAGTTCGCCTCGGATTAAGCCTGGTCTCCTCTGAGGCGGAGAGTACGCCGTGATACGGAGAAAAATGGCATTGTAATTGCTACGGTGCTCTTTCGACATTTTTGCCGCGCGGCGGCCACTTCTTTCGAGGAGTGTCACGTGGGAAAGCGTTATTGTGCACCGCAAATCGTGCCTGCGTGACGGCGGGCTCATTAAAATGATTAGTAGAGGTTGATCTTGCACGATAAATTATTTTACTGGGGCGTAACATTGATCACGTGTAATTTATTGTCTCAAAAGCCATTGCTGGCGCTCGCTCATTGTCTCGGCTTTGCCTCCGCGCTTGGAATTATTTTAAAAGGAGCGTACAATGCAACTGTGTATTTAATAACATAGTTCGCGCCGCTTGTCCTTGAAGATCCAACCGTGACGGCTTGTATAGATCTTAGCGATCTTAATGATCGATAACAGAGTCAGGGTTTCTGTTGCACTGAAATATCCTCGTAGCTCCGCGCACTCTCTCTTTCTTTCCCTGACTTTGCTTTCCTCGGCTCTATTTCGCATTTGCATTTGCGAAATAGTAGCAAGGTCACACTTTCCTTCAGATAATGCTCGAGCGACTTTCGAAATCGAAGGCAATTTCGGTGTCCTCTGAATAACAGTTTTCACCGTCCACTGTGAAAGCTTCTGTTTTGACCGAAGGTGATTAGTAGCTTCTGTCGGAATAAATTGTCGCAACTTGCCCTCGGGTCACCGCATAATCAACGAAATGCAGCTCAGGTAGTGTACACTTGGACATTGTTTTAACCGGAGGAAAATTTTAATCTACCTTGGTGGGATATACGTGCGGCGGCCAATCTGAGCATACCTAAGGATTAGCGAGGTCAGTGCGACACTTTGGGGTTTTGTACATTCTGAAAAGAGCGGCCCGTACTTTTCACGGTGGATGAATTTTTAATCAGCGAGGATGGGACCGGGACAAAGTGGTAAAACTGGGGCCCTGCTACAATTAGCGACCGGGAATGCTAATCACCTGGGGGGATTTGCTTTTATTTCGATGAATATTGGAGGGATTTCACCGAATGTAGAAGACCCCGTTTATGAATGGAAACTCGCCGGGGTCGAGGGTATGGTCACCATAGGATGGGCGGTACGGTCAATGCGAGACAATAGCAGGGCGTTATTACACTTTGTGCGAAAAAGGACGAGAATGTCGTAAAGCGATGATGGTGCTCATCGAATCGCTTAATCGGGTCCCCGGGTCTTTTACGACACCCTGAGCTTAGGCCAGCTCTAATTAAAAAGTACGTGGCACCGCCCGGGCTTGCCCTGCCAATCGGTATAGTCCCCAAGGGAACACACCGTTATAAAAACTGTCTCAAAAATTGCTACGATTTCGGAGCTTCGCTCTCCATTTATGGCAGACCGGCCACGCTAATCTGCTTACGGACATAAAGTATTGCCTACTTCGCTTCGGAATATCCACCGAGGAGGGCCATCGACGCCTCCCGTAAAAAAGATTCGCAGCTGATACAATAAAACTCGATGGCTTAGTCTTAGTTAGCGGGATATACTTTTTCCTGAAAGTAGTAGGTATAGGTATTTTTGCTTGGGGAGTGCTCGATTTTTCCGTTCCTAGTTGCCCTGACTCGCCCGCCCAACGAAGAAAGCCTTTTGTCATTACGGTCTTGGCGCTTCCTGTGCTGCCTTGCATAGTGATGATCGGTCTACTATTCCGGTGCTTGTATTTTCCGGGGAAATACGCTGCTTTGCACTTTCCTTTCCTGATTTGCTAACGTTCAAACATCGTTCTTTTTCTTGGCACTCTAATTACCAATTGGGTGGTTTGCAGTTTATAATGCTTTGATAATAAACAGTACTCACCAAATGTACAGCTTCTGATCCGAGCACTCTGGCACTCGAAGGGTTTACACGGAAGAATGTGCTTCCCACGCTTCTTGAAACAGTGTAACCCTTAAAGCATTCGTACGCTTTTAGCCCGCGGTAAGAAATTGCCACACGAAACTCCCGCGTTTCGTGTTGCAGGCGGGAATCATGCATGGCTATGATTACATAAACGAGATTTCAGTATCACTCACCGATGAATACCTGGCCATTAGGCTCGTTCGACGAAAACTAACCCTGTAATTCACTCCTGCTGACCTTTCCGCAAGTTCCGACGTCCTTTTTTTGTGCCTCGTTGAAAAAGTACTTATTTCAATTACACGAGCGGAAAGGATTGCGAGTACGGGTAGGTTTAGGTTGCTCTATCGATTGCTTTTATCGACGGCCGACAGGTGGCGCCAGACGCTCCGTCGCAAAGACGCCAGTTGCCGGCTTTTAATTAGAAGGGTTAGTTGCCGCGTTTTTTCTTCCGCGTTTCGGTGAGTTATTTCATACAACTAACCCGATTTTTTGGGACAGTATACTCTCATTGTGTCCCTTATACATTCGAGCAAAGAATGTGGCTGATTTTTAGCTGAGTTATGACGAGTCTCGTGAGTTATGTGGAAATGTGATATGCGTGCCTGCGGATTCAAGTAGACACGACGAGTGGAAACAATGGACCCGCCCAAATCTGTCTTACCTGCACTTTTCCCCCTCTGAGCTGGTTGCAGTAGTTGCGGAAAGAGTGTTCGGTGAGTGATATGCATGTTCTTGAGTATTATCATTGGAAGCAGAGATATGAAACAGTGGCAGGGATATCAATATTTCGCTACAACAATTGAACCGGCATAAGAAAAAGTGAGGCAAGCCGGCTCGTTGGTCTAGGGGTATGATTCTCGCTTCGGGTGCGAGAGGTCCCGGGTTCAAATCCCGGACGAGCCCATGTAGGACATTCTTTTTGCGTCTTGCGAACACATTCGCACTCCAGTCGCATCAATAGGTTAAGATACGCAAGCCATGTCAGTAGCAAGTTGTGCAGTACCACGGCAAGGTACACCGCTCCGCCATTTTGAATTCAATGCCTTTATCGACAAGAACTCGGTTTCTCCTTATCGAGTTCTGATTAAGATAATTATACTCGAATAGGATACACGTACGCTCCTACAATACTGACTCCGAAGAGTCGTATTGCGCAAGTTACTGTTGGTATCGCCAGGCGTAATTAATGTGAGAATAGTGCCGCGCTCTCGAGAAGGTGGCAACGCCTTTTTCTCCACGGCAGGACCGCGCTGTTCATAAATTATACCCCATTAATGCCTGGGCTACGCGTAAGCAGAGAGGCGCGCACTCGATTCATCTACTGACTGTAATGTCCCCTAATTTGTGCAACGGCATCTTTGATCCTAATGCATGGGTGACCTCCTTCCGAGCCACCTGACACTAGCGGCTAGGTGAAACGGTTTCTTTAGTGCTTTCTTTAGTCGCCTCCCGTTCATTCGAGACTTTATATTGAATTGAATGCTCCACTTGGGACGCGAGAGGATATTCGGCCTATTAAGTACAGGCAATGTTGACTCGAAGACGACGGCGCTCAAAAATTAAGGAAATCCTAATCGTGCGAGCTGCAGATGCGTGCAGAAGGACTGTCCTCTCACGGGGCAGCTTTATAGCGACGGCAATAAAGCAGCGTGATTCGCGAAACTCATTTTTACTAGCCGGCATCCCGCAGATCGTCTCGGCCGAGGCAAAGGCCGTCGGTCATTACCGAGCGCCAGTTTCGCCGGCATTAAATAATTCAGGGCGATAAAAATGAGGAATCGGCTTTTATGGCGTGATATGAATTAATGTCGGCGTAAAAGTTTGGTTTTTGCAATAAACATGTTGAAACGTCGCCTGCGACGGGACAGTGATATAGAAGAGTAGTATAAAAACGATAAACATTCAGCCCGAGCATCCCAGGGACGCGAGCGCAAGTTATTGTAACTCGGGTTTTTCGTTACGAGGATTCGCCTCGAACGCATTGTCCGTAGTCTGGCGAGTGCCACAATCGTGGCACTAATTCGGGGCGAGTGTTTCGACACTTGGCAAGCGGCAAAAACTCTAGTATTTCGTAATAATAGCGGGGTCGCAAAAGGAGGGTACGGATCATCGGGTAAAAGTGAATGTTTGCCGAAAATGTGTTGGGGCAATCGCGGTCACAGCATTATCGAAGGTGTCTCCTTACTAGTCTCTCTTTCATCTCTTTCATCTGCTTAAAAAGCAAGGACTCGTGCCACGCCGAAAACCTGACCGCGATGCGCTCCCATTCTTCCCCGCTCCTTTCTTTTTCACACCCGGCTCGCTTAAGTAATAGGCGATTAATAAAAGGGGCTCGCATTTCATTGGGGAGTTTTTCGTCGCAGACCGAGGGCATCGCTTGCGCCAAGCAATTACGGCTGTCTCCGCCTTTCGTACGCGAAGGAGGGAACGAGAGAAAGAACGACGCGTTCGTAATTCTGCGCGCGCATCATGTATACGACACAGGGCAGGGAGGCCGTAAACTGCTGAACGTGCAATTAGGGCCAAGTCGTTAATTTATTTTTCTCTATGTGTGGCCTATACTTTGGACGCGCGACCTACACCCATGTATTATTGTCCCCATACGGTACACCCCAGTGCACGCGCGCACGAACGCATTTTAGCAAAGCTCTGCTCGTGCGAGCGTGCGACTCCTTCGAGTTCCCATTCTAATTGCACACTCTTTCTTACGTCAATGTACTTAAGGGGAAATTTATGACATTGCTTGGAAGGGTAATGCTGTTGTACACGTATACGTGTACGAGCATTAGATATCTCGGTTCGGACTGTTAGAGTACTTCGAGGAGGAGCGCGTTTCTCGAGGATTACATATGCTAAGGTATCTACATAGAGCGCGCACCTGCAGCACCTACATACACGTGAGGTGGCCGGCTGTGGTCAGTCACTCGGTGCTCGCGGCCACCTCTTTCAATTACTCGGGTCAGCTCCGGGTCGATGTCGTTTATGCACTCCGGATATGTTCCGGATGCTGACTGCCCCGCCAGACGCGATCGTGACTCACTCCCTTCAAGCAGCCGTGCATTGCATATGCTTCTATTCTTCAGCAGCAAGGACACGTCTCTTGTCTTTCGTGAATAGTGAAGTCCCGCTTAAGAATGGTGCTGGAATGAAGACTTCGAGGCGCTAAATCCCGCGATTACTAGCTTCCGCATCACAACGAAGCGAGAAAGAGAATGAGAGAGAGAGAGGGAGAAAAAAGGAGAAAGAAAGAGGGCTCTTGAAAAATCGACGGTGATTATCTCTCGACGAACAATCGCAATTGGAATCCGATTTACGGGACGGTGGATAGGAGAATATCCCGGAGGGTAATCCGGTGCCGGCTGGTGCTAGTGCTAGCTCGCGCTCCAGCGGAGTTTCTGCATCCTTCCATCGAAGGCGATGTGCGTGGACGAGGTATAATGTGGGAGAGGTCGGCGTAGGTCGGCTGAGGTCACACACAAGGCACGCATGCCGGAATACAGGGTGCTCGTAAAGTTCCGATTAGAAGAGAGGGCAGCGCGAGCGCGCAGGCGAGCGGTGAAGAGGAGAGCAGAGTAAGAGAAAGAGAGAGAAAGGGAGAGATAGATAGATAGATAGAGAGTAGCGAGCAGCGAGGAGAAACGGAGGACGAGTGCGGAACAGGGAACGCACGCGGTCCAGCTGGTTACGAGGGCCTCGGCACATCGCGGAAGATAGGATTCCCGCGATTGCAGTTAACATCCTGGGATACCTATAGGTTCGACACGCGGTCACGATTGATCCAATGGCTTTTCCCAAGTGGCACGGCCGACCGGGGTTAAACGGCGAGCGTATCTCACCGCGGAGGGCAGTCCCTGAGCCGATGTAATTCGCACACCGAGACCACCGACGTACACATTTATGATTTACGTGAAGTAATCCCATCCCCAGTCTCGTTAATGTCACGCCTATTTGAGGAGGGCCGAACAATGCACCGAGGGTCCACTGTACAATACTTCCGAAGAGTAGGAGTGATTCGCCTTGACTCTCTGTTCGAGTTCAAGAAGTGAACGATCTGCACTCGTAATATTCTCGTGGAATTTCGGTCGAACGGGCTTCCACGTACAGGGAAGACGGAGACTCTCGGCGCTGGGAGAATGGTCACGTGCTGAGAATGCGATGCTAATTAAATCTTTTTGCTCGGGCTCCCGCCCGGCGCATGCATGCAGCGAACAAATTGCGAGCGTGTTTTACTTGCGATTACTCCCGTTTCTCACGGCCGCGCGCAAAAACGGTAATGCGTTTGAGACGATGATTGACGGCGCCAAGCCCCCGTACCGTTTCCTGGACGGGGCTTTAGTTGATGGCGGCCTCGTCACAGGTGGTCCGCCAATGATACCAGTGTGATACGCTCCATTATTCCCATCTTATTACTCGGATTATCGAATTTCACGCTTTAACGCGCATCAGTATCAGGCTCGTGAACCAAGGGGGTCGAGCACATTTGGATTAACTGTTTCGCATAGACTTTCGTCGAGGAATCTTCACGGGAACGCACATAAATGTGACTGTAGTCGATGAAGAGGGTGAAAGAAGTATCAGGAAAAAGGAAGATAAACTATTAAGTAATCAAGGTTAGCATGCGGTGGCATTAGGGAAATCGGGAGGGAAGGGCTTAATGATTGATTTAATGGCATTAAGCAAATAAGTTTTGCAACTTAGTTTATTTTTAATGAAATACAATGCGCGAGAGATAGCTGATTTGTTCGGTGGCATTTTACACTTTCAATCACTCTGCGTCGTACCGAGCGAGGCGAACAGGTGGCACTCCCCTTTGGCGCCGATAAAAATCGTCTCACGTCGACGTCCCCTTCGACACTTTGACAAACGAAAAAAGAAGTGGCATCGCTCGGAATGCCGCGCCATGTTTAAACATGAGCGGAGTAGACATATAGAGAGGAAGAGTGCCAGGCGTCCCTTAAGATTCGCCCTCGGTGTGACTGGTGACTGGTTACATGATAATAGCGTGCGTGGGGTGGAAGAGTTGACAGGAGAGGAGCCGGTCGAAAGTGGCGTGAAGACCGCCTGGAAATCGAAAGGTAGCAAAGGCTTTATCCAGCGATGGACACGCGTCGCGTTTAGTGAGGACTATGAGACGCGACAGCTGGGAAAAGTACTATGTCTATCACAGTCGAGCGAATATATCGAGCCTAGGAATCTAGGAAAACAAAGTGAAAGGAGTGGGTACGATCATCATCCTTCGAGGGGGCCGCTGATCGACGAGCGTGCTTGTGTAGCTTGTATGAATCATGATACCCACGTTCGCTTGCGAGCTAATTGAAACTGTTATTGGTATTTTTACTAAACATTTAACTGTGCCTCCCCTTTTTAACGCGTCCGTCCTCTTGCCCGCCCCACCGCACCGGCTGGGACTCGAGAGTTCGACACGGGCTCGGTCATTTACTATTGTTCAGAAAAGAGCGCCCTGCGAAATGGTCGCCCTTCAAATAACTCGTGGCTGACATGCGTGGCTTCCTCCGGCACGAAAAGACTGGCCGTGCGCTCTTACTGATACCTGCCACCGCGCGCGGTCAATGAGTCTTTGAGCGAATATTACCTGCGCATTGCGATACCTGATTTTATTGCCCTCGGCTTGGGTTCCGGGGTTCGGTACTTGGACGGGGACCGCGCCGCGCCTCGGCCCCAGCCATTCTCGCTCGGCAGCGTTTTCAAGCGTTTTACAAGTCCCCGCCCCATTGTCTTGGGATTAGCTCGCAGTCGCATATGAATCTCGGTTTATACCCGCTCTTTATGCCGCGCCACTCTCCGACCCGAGCCACCTCGGACTACTCATTGCTTTCGCGCGCGCTCACCGTGCCGGATTAATGCAACTAATTACTGCCTGAAATACCCGACTATCATGTTCCCGACTATCGCCCCTTCTCCATCAAAGTTCCATCGACGCTCAAATTAATTTGAACTTAAAGCTCTTGACGTGGCAATCTCGGGCTTCGTGAGCTCGCAGTTAATAAAGCGCGCCAGTATCCAATTGGCTAGTCTCTACCCCTCTCTCTCACTCACTCGTACGCGGGGTAATCGGGGTTCACCTGCATATTAACGAGTTACTGGCAGTTTGACTGCTGGTGGGCCTTCACGGGAGCGCAGCGATAGAGATATATACGAAGGTGGTCAAGGTTGCTACCCCCGGTGAAGTCTTCATCGGCTACCGCGACATTGAGGGATATACCCTTGTGCGGCTATCCTCGGCCTCCTTGAGGAATTGCCTCATCCTGGCTCGAGTCAGTCGCTAATCACTCTCTCCTCCTCCCCGGCCCTCTGTCCCCGCTTGTTCTTACTACGCTCCATCGCCAAAGTTACATTATCAGCGGGGAAAAAAGGGAAGGAAAGTTCTTCCCCGCGATGGTAGGGAGCCCCTTAGCTTCTCGTAGCTTCATTAGCATATGCTCGCGCGAGTACGAAGGGTTCGTGTACTCGTCATTAGCGCGAGGCGCGATTAATAATTGCTCGCGGGGGCTAGGAATCGATGCTTGCTTCTTCATCGCACGTACCTATAGACATACGCATGCACGATGCGTAACCATTACAGGCCGCAGCGTGCATAACCGCTGGTAATTAGATCGTGGAATGGATGGACGCGTCTTTATTAACTATCGTCATATTGCCCTCGCCTTCCTCAGACCCCTTTTGCTCCCCGAATAGGGTTTGGCTGCTCCGACAGCTCGCTCTATCCGTCATTCAGTATTCACACTTTTCCTCAATAGCTTTTTACATATTTATAGTTCTTCACAATTGAGGAATTAATCAGCAAGTAATAGTGTTAGTATCCGCATCCGGATGTAATTAGTCTAGACTTTCTTAATGACAGCTCTCTCGAGAAAAGTTTCCCCTCTTGTCGCTCGCAAATCTACAGATCGCGGCGGAGCCAAGTATCGAGGCGGAGGGAAGGTCTTCCCACAGGCAATTACACGATCATTGAATCCGCTAAGTGTCGAGTGTGTTAAGCAGGTCGCCAATAAACACCCACGCGATCGCGAATCCCTGTCGCCACTCGTGGAGACAATCGACTCGAAGGAGCAGTTGCGGCGCCGGGAACGAGTAGCTTCGCTCTCTGGCCGTGTGATTTTATAGGCCGCGCCACCAACGATGATGTACTGCCGCCAATTAATTTGCCATAAGGTTCGCCGGCTGTGTTCAGGTGGCCCTTAATATCGCGCTGCCTTTAAGCAGGCCCTTCGTCGAGATAGTCCCTATCTCGGCGGCGAGATGTCCGCGTGGGCCCACTGGGCACACAGCCAGCACCACCACCACCACCACCACCACCACCACCACCACCACCACCACCAGGCCACCGTGGAAATGGTAGCGCAGCTGAATGGAACACTCCCAACATGAGCTTGTTCGTTCCGAAAGAGGTCCGCAACCGCAGAACACGGTGGTCCCGGCCGATGCAAATGCAAATGAGACGCGGGCAACGCGGCCCATATAGCGGGCGTGCATAGTAGGTCACATTAATCACACTGTGAGCCGGCAACCAAATCACTCGGTTTTCGGCCCCCCTGACCTACCCGTCGCCTCGTAGCTCTTCCCCTTCATCCCAAGTGTCGCAAATATTATCGGGAACCTCCTCGCATACCCTACGACCGGTTCTTCTATCCCCCGTTTCGCGGTAATGGCCGCGAATTTAAAAGGACTACTCTCTCGCTCTTCTCCTCCGAGGATTGTTTGTTTCACTGTGAAATGCTTCGGCGCTTAGTTCTGCAACTATTTGTCCCTGCTCGATCTTCGGAATCTTACATTTTCTCTCTCTCCCTCTCTCTCTCTCCCTGAGAGAAGTCCCTCTGGTGCAGCAAAGCTCTCGGGATCGGGCACTCCTTTTCGCCGAGTGCCCTTGAGAGCTGCACCTTCCTCTTTGGTAACGATGCTCTCTGGGCTTGCCGATTTACATCTTCTGTCTTCGACTGCTCTCCATTGAAAGTGCCTCCTCTCTTCGGAGGCCTGTAATTCATCGGGCTCGCGTATAATTCCATATAGGGCCGGACACACACACACACACACACACATATCCGCAATCACAGACACGCGTACGTGAAAAGAGACAGGCATGTGCAGACACCGGTTGCGCCGCCGAATTATCCCGAGCTGAATTGGAGCTCGGGCTTAAGTGGATTTTAAGCGTTCCTTTTCGTATCTGCTCTCCACTATCCTTTAGTCATTCGACTCACCGGCGCTTCCTCGCTTCCGTACAAGTGCGTATGTTCACGTGCAGCTTGTACTTACAGGACCGTATTCGGCGCCACTTAAGCGCCGATAAACTCATCCGTAACTACTCCTCCGTACGGTCGGCTCTTTCTCTTGAACTCTCCGCGAACTTCCCTCGACGAGCGTTGCAACGTATCGAGAGCAAACGGCTCTTCCGGACGGTCTTATATGGAAGTGACTTAAATACAGAGTCGGACTCAGAACTCGCAGGAATAACTCTTGTGAATAGCCCTGACGGCTTGGGGACCTACGCTTGGCGGAAATCGGGAGCGGAATGATGCTTTAACGAAGCAATAACGTAGGTAAAGAAAGGGTTATAGACCCGTAAGTGGCCACTTGAAACTGTAAATGAGAGCTTCCTCACTTAGCGCACCGCTCGAGGTTCCAATACTCGATAAGAAGCTGCTTAAGTGGTACTACTTATTCGCACTCTTGATAGCGTCAAATTTACACGTGCCAAACACTAGCCATTCCTAGACTTTAAAGTTTTCTTTTCAATCGTCTTACCTCATTGTTAGCTTAAAGCGACCTGTTTGTAGCCAGGAAATATTATCCATGCTTTCTTGAACGGATATACAGGTGACCGTTATTATTCTTGTTGAAGCTTTGGAGCAGCGGAACCTCTTTTCTTGATCCCACTTGATCGAATAGTGAATACTATGCTTGTTCGACTCTGCGATTATTCCAAAAAAGTCCCTCCTGATTACGCGCACTTAATAAACTTGAGCGAGGGAGAGAGACTCACTCACACGGTAATTGCGGGGTTAACTGATTTTTAATGACGGGTTCGCCGATTGCTACTGCGAGCACTTCTTCCCCGAGAGGCTGAACTCCTTTCTTTCGAATGGGTTCGCATTGCCTTCTACGGTTTCTCTCTCATCGTGAACTCCGAGATTCCAGCGAGCGACTTGCAGTCCTTTCGCCCTTGTCTGCTACCGAGGATTGCGCTCACTCGCCTCGCTCATTGGCCGGAACAATCGTAACGGAGGCAGTAACGAAGCGGCAGCACCATTTATTAAGGCGCCTTATACCAATTCATTATTGGCACTCGGAGGAAAAAACGCGGCTGGGCCTATTACCTGTAAGAGTGCCGGCAATACGACGCTCTATATATCGAGTACAAGGAGCAGCTTCGCCAATGAACACAGGCTTGGAAGCCGCGCACGGTAGTTACGCAATCATCCTACTGGTTGGGAGATATCCAAGACTGGTCTTTAAATTATTAAAGTGCCTCCTGCTACTGCGAGGACGACGCGATACTCTGCAATGTTTATCGCCCCGACTGCTGCCACGTCTCTACTAGCGTATTCAGGAATTCAAGGATCAACGGAAGCACGCACGCGCCCGTAGATCACACTGCCACCAATTTCTGTCGAGTAACATCGAATTTCCAAAATCACTGTGCCGCAACTCTGGGACCTTGTCGGAGCCGACCTTGGCGAAATTCGGATAAACCAGTTGAGTCGCGAGGATACACGCTTGGTGAAATAAAAGCACGGAAATAGGAGTGGAACCTTGAGGTATATCAGCGCGAATGTGTGTTGTACGGAAGATCCTCGACTTTTTTTTCTTGCCTCGAATCGAAAAGTAGTTGGCCGGCACGCGGGATTCGGAGAAGCTCGGAAATTCGGACAATACTTTATCGTCCCTCTGTGATCGAGGTTGCATAATGCAATTACCATTACACTCACGCTGTGAGTATCGTCGATCTCCATCTCGCCTCGGACTTGTTTAATTGGCGTGGGCGTGAATCGGATGAATCCTAGTGAATTCGTAGCATCCATCGAGGGCCGTTGGTATTTTTGGCCGTGACGATTTCGAGCTGGCTAATCCGGCATGAACGTATGTTCCGAGCGAACGCGCCTAATTAAATCGCTTGTACCACTCTGCATGTAACAATATGGAATTAATAATGCCGGCAGCCTTACATTCATCGGTAAAGAAGTGGAACGAACATTTCCTCGAGAGGGATTAGATAACCAGGGCCCCGACATTGTCATGTAATCACAGAGGCCATTTCTTGAATTGTGTTCCATATTCTCGCAGTTACGTGCACCAATGAGAACGACCAGCGGAAATGAGTCTGGCTTTTTCGCGGGTAAGGACAAACGAACGCGATTCCCTTGCACTCGTACGGACGTCTCTTAGAGAAGTGCAGTGTAACGGAAGTTCTCCTTAATGCGTTGACACCCATGCAAGTTCCCCGGCTAACAGAGCTGGGTGGCTCGGATGCTGCTAGCAATGGACCATTCTCTCAGTTTCTCGGAGAAGAGCACCGAAATCCGGTCGACGAAATGAGGCATTGTCCGAAGTTCTTGACAAAGGGCAGCTTGCCACCGTGCGAAGTGTTGTAATCCTCGTAACGTTGTAGCGACCACGTCATCGAGAGGAGAAAACGCACATGCCAGAGCGGACAAAGTAGAACAAAAATTGCGACACCCAAAGAATGCTCTCGAACAGCTACTTTTCGCGATGCACCGAATTCCTTTTCAAGCGGAGGACAGTGCTCCTGTCTTTTTTAGGGAACCTGTTGTGCTTGGTATAGGAAACTACGGCAGTTTCAAGTATACTGGTGGAATGACCATAAAAATTAGCGAAGCATGGAGTTTAAGGGTGTATTATATCTCTAACAAGACGAGCGGGCTTGGTCGCGGTTCGAGCCTTCGTAAAGCAGGGGCGACGCTATTATTAATAACGATATGATAAGCGGCTCCCAGAGCCTTTTTACGAGATGTCCCGACCAGTGCATAACGCGTCAAAGTTAGCAGAAGGGGAGAGAGCCAGCGGTTATTAAAGTCAGCAGAGAGTCCGTGCAATAAAAGGAATTTTGAACAGCCATATGTGAGAGGGTTCGCCGCGTATGCAAATGCAGTGCACACCGATGAGAGGGAAGAGGAGGGTATAAAGCGGGCGGCGCGATCGAATAAATCGCAGTGGGAGCACGCGATATTCGGCGTGCACCGCGAGCGGCAGCGGCACCGATATACATACATTTAAGCGACATAGTAGTCGCACGATGAAACTTTATGGGCGCTATTAAGGCGCGCGCGGGGAGACGGGGCCGAGATGAGGCCCGATAAAGACGTCGGCGGGCCCTTGCCTCTCAGCCCTTTTTAAGGATCGCTCTTCCCGCGCGCGGCCCCTGAGAGCACCCGGGACGACTTAAGCCCCCGAGACCAAGAGTGAGCTCCGTCCTCCGTGCTGCAAGCAGCTCTGGACGTGCACGCGTGTTAGTCAGGATTAGAGGGGTCGCCTGCTCCGAAATTCGTTAGCGCGAAGATGTATTCTCACCGGGGCCCAGTTGGAGCAACGGATCGAGAGTGAGAGAGGAGGGAAAAAAGGAACGGCGGGACGGCGCGTCCGGGAGAAAGAGAAATAGGTGATCGAAGGTGGAAGGAGTGGAACCGAGCGGAGCGGAGGGCTTTCTCGACTAGAGAAGACAAGTAGGAAGGTGGAGAGGATCGCGGTGCGCATTCCAGGAGATCGAAAGGAAGGCACGAGGAGAAATATTTAGGGCTCGTCGGTATAATCGTGGCGGCGGAAGATATATATTATTGCCGAGTCCGCGAGTACCGTATGCTCGCCGGGCTAGCTCTCCTCTCGCAGGTGCAGCTAGCCTGCTCCAAAGCTACAAGGACGAAGACGCGGCAGCGAGCAGCGCACGCTCTCGCCTTCACCAGACAGAGAGGGACGACTCTCCTTTTTCGAGGCCGGAGCTCGGATCGTTAATTCTTAAGACTCCTACACAATGGGGAATTGCGAATTCTGTATTTTAAGCCGCTAGCTCTCCATCCGTGCGAGAGGGAGGGAGAAAGAGCGAGCGAGAGGGAGGAAGGACTCGAGAGGATCAAGTTGTTTATGGAGTGTCCATGACATCCAGGCGTGAAAAGAATATTCCTCGTATAGGTACATACATGCAGCTGCTCTCGAGGCCCAGTCGCCAATGTAATTAAGGCTCGCTCACTCGCTTGAGCAAAAGATTAATGACGATGAAAGTATCTCTTTCATAGACTCGGAAACGTTAATGAAACGAGGCAGACATGCTCTCAGAAACTCCCCTGAATCCCCCACTGATCTTGTTCCCCCGCGGCCAAACCTTTGTGAACGCAAAAAATTCAAGTGACCGTTTCCTCTTTACAGCGAGTACACCTCTAATAAGTCTGCCTGAGAGCCCATTGCTAACCGAGCGCAACACTCGTCCATCTCTTCCAGTGAAATTAATGTGTCCCCCGGGATTTGTGGCGTCGCGTATCTTCTTTATTTTGACAGAGAAATATTTATAACTATATCTCGGACGTGTGCGGCTTTGGCTACCGCTAAAGGCCGGCGACGAGGATCCCGCTCGGCTTGCGATAAATCCGATTCAGGTCACTTTATGCAAAGCAGGCTTTGCATCGCATTTGTCGCGCGGGGATTCGCACTTGACGAAGTGGAATGATCGTGATTGTACATAAGGCACCACTGAGATACTTAAGACGATCGACTTGTCGGTGCCTGATGAATAGTATTAGTAGCGAGTCACACATCGCGCGTTATGCATTGGTTATATCACAAATATGCCGCAACATAAGCCAGATAAAGGCTTACCATGTACCAAATATTAGTTTGGCACATGGAAGATTTAGATTTCTCTATTGTTGGTAGTTGTTTCAATCAATTCCACAAAGCAGTTGATTAAGAATAAGAGAAGCACGGGGGTTATGGGTCTCGGGCAAGTCCAGAATCTGAGAGAGAATTGGCTCGAGTTTCTCAGGGAAAAAGGAGGTCCGAGAACGATTGCGTCGGAATCTCAGGCAGCGGCGGATGACCGGTTAAAGGTCCAGATCCCGCGCGAGCCTGGCGAAACTAGTTTCGTCCGGCCTGTCCCTTTGGTTTCACGGCCACCCTCCTCGCGACAAGATATGCAGCCCGCTTGCAGTTTCGACCGCAAAACTCGTCCCGGGCTTACCGTCGGCTAATCGACTTAGGTAGGCAAGTATATCCCGTGAGTAATATCATCACATTAACCCCGGGCAGCCGCGTCGGTTGCGCGCATAAATAGAATCGTCGTTGGCCCGCGGACGCGATCTCGGGCCCCGAGCAACCCGGGGCCTTAATATAAATGCGTGTGCGCGCGAAGGGGTCAAGTCCCTCGCGAGGGCCGAGATTGATACTTCACGCAGCATCTCGTGCTCTCGTCCGGCCAACGTGGATCATACGCGCGTGTGTGGTCCCCGCGCGCGAAAAGGGCCCGCCTCGTTAGCAACAACCGGGCCCGATCCTCCCGGGAACACGCCGCTCGGGCTGAATAATTGATTCTAAGGCACGCGCGCGACACTTCGCCCTTTATCCTCACACTGCGCCCTACACCCATCAAGTCTTGAATCTCCTCAATATGGTCTACGTTGGATCTTAAATATACTTAACTCGATATTATAAAGTGTAGTATTTGTGGCTCCTATTCCACCATTCCAATTATCGACGCAAACCATTAAAGAACGGAGTAGGTTGATACTTCCTTGAGTATTCTCTACTCAATTCCATCGGGCCCGAGGCACGTCCCAGTTGATGTGAGCGAATAGTCCGTCGCTTCGAGCAAGCGCGGTCTAGTCGAATGGACCACCGTGAAGACATCATTAGGAAATGTCACAAATTGCTTTAATTAGCGTTCTCATTTGCAGCGTAATAACAGCCCAATCGTACGTAAGGATTGCGCGTAATTACCTTTTTAATTCCTACCGCGGGGAAGTGGACATGTCGCTCTCACTCACGCAGGAATGTCTCGAGTAAATCGCTAAGCTAAGAAACGCACGAAAACAATCGCGGTAATCGTGCTGCGCTTGGAGTGCGGAGAAAGTGAGAGTAAAAAGAGGAGCGAGGAAATACGCGAGACACTTGTCACATAGTTGGAGGACTCGCAAGAAAAGTCTTGGATGATTATCCGCTGTGGAAAGGCGGCTATTCCTAGCGAAAATAGTGAACTCTCGTTAGCGTGGCTACTTTCATATGTTCGCTCGTTGAGGCTTCGTTAGCGGGGCCCGATCACTCGAGGCACGAAGCTCAAAAGAGGATCTGCACCTATTTAGCTCCTATCAGCCGTTTCCTTGACTCGGCCTTTTACGCAATCCTCCCACGCGAATTGGCCAAGCGGCCAGCAACACAATAAAGCGGGTCTCGAGCCGCCGGAATAGCATTGCGGATAAGATGTGCACACGAGGAATTGCTCGCCCCATGTGTATCAGTTGGGCCCGATGAATCATAGATTTCTCATGTCGAGCATCCCACGTCTGCAGCGCGCACACTCGCCGTTCGACGATTCACGGATGTAAAGTTGCATGTTCCGGAAGGAGTGTGGCAATCGGTTTCGCAGATTGCCACCTTGACGAGATTACCTTATGCGCGCCGTTGACTCCTTCGTGAAATTACGCACAGGAAAGACTACGTAGCACTGGCAGTTACACTAATACCGTTATTATCGCGTGCCGACTTTGGGACCGGCGCAACACGGGGAAATACACACCAATTGTCCGTTCCCCCGTCTATTTAATTGGCCGCACGAACAGGCATTCCATTATCGATTTCACTCTCGGTGCCGTGCGGAAGAGAGCTCGGCTCGTCTCTTCTCTACGGCATGAAGCCGCGAAATTGGTTTATGTCCGCGTGATAGTAAAACTGATTTATTGTCAAGTGGAGAGATGCTCTTCGATGGTCGGTGGTGAACAATCCTGGCATGGGTAAGCGCTCTCTTCTTAATTGGAAGAAAGTGGAATGGAGGGATTAGAGGAGAGTTCGTAAAGGTCAGCGTGTCAACGACATTATCGTATTGACTGGCGCGATCAGCTGACTGCAATTGGAGGATCTGTGAGGGGGGGGGGGGCGAGTGCACGGGTCGCGCTATTATGTTCTGATGTAGAGGACGAAGACGTCGACGTCGAACGTCGAGTCCGGAGCGGAGGATCCTGAGACAATGGGCGGCAGGATTGCGCAAGATCTGCTTCCGCTCCCGAGAGAGCCTCGACTCTCTGTGTTCTCCGTGCATGAGCCACTAAGGAGGTGTCGCAATCCTGGCGAAGGCAGGATGTCGACGAGGCTGCTCGGTGCACGGTTCTCTGCCCATGCTGATCCTGATTCCGTTTGGACATCATCCTCGGTGCGCGTTACACCCCTCCACCACCCTCCGCGTTCTTACCTCGTTCTCCTTAAACTTCTGTCTCACGCACGGTACCGTAAACCTTGGAGTACCTGACCATAGATGGTTCACCGAGGCGTTCTCGTCGACACTCTTTCATACCCTCGCGGCCATTGACCAAAGACTTTGCAATAGAATCATTAAACTTACCACGTTGATTCTCTGAACTACACAAGTACGAGAAACAGGAGGGTATTAGATTTATCTCTTGCAGGATTTTCCACGACCCCTGTGAGAACTGATAAAACTATTAGTTGCCGTTTGTTGCGCATGAGAATTGTGGGGCAATCGTCCTGGATACGGTTACACTTACGGCACCAGTCCTGCCGTGAGCGAGGACTCGGCGAACTCCTGCCGGAAGTAAAGCGGTAGGGAGAGGGATTGGCGAAGGAGGCTGCGTTTCCGGCGACGGCGAATCGGCAAGGACGAGTCGGGACCTCGCGCCAGATGCATCCTTCGCTGCGCAAGCCGACGTCGGTCTTTCTTTTTCAGCTGCGGGCTCTCGTCCGCTCGGGAACGGAACTTCGCGGAGTCGTGAGCACGTTCACGGGACTCTATCGGCTCAGAGTCGTGCGACCTGTCGTGACGATGCGCTCCTAACAGCACGGGCAATCCACCGTTTTCGTAATCCGCGCCTCCGTAAGCAGGTCGTTGAGATAAGTCATGAAAGAGGCACGCATCTACCCAACCCACACAACTGTCAGAAAACATGCGCACTTTTTCCAGGCCTGCCCGCCTAGCATTAATTCCCTTTTCCCAGGCATCTCTTATCCATAATAACGCTGGACTTATTCGAAAGCTTCGTGAACCGTGCCCTGGGGCCACGCTGTAGGTGTTTCGCGCTCGTTAAGAGGCTTCCGGGAACGATCGTAAAAGCGCGCGCGCGCGCGCGCGCGCGGGACCTTCTTTCTTTGATGAATGGCAAGAGAGAAGCAGCAGTGCCGGGGACTTTTTCGTAGGACTAATCATTCGGAGATGCCACGTATGTACAATGAGCAGCTCGTTGTGCTTCGGAGACTCGAAGAGCAAGCAGCGCTCATTCGGGGCGCGAGCTTTTCGTATTCATGTATGCGGCCACGCCCCAGTAGTGCAGTACTGGGCCCGCTTCTTGCCCGAACGTGTGGTCTACTTCATTAGCGGCAACCAGTCGGCTATATGCGCTTACCGCAACTTTACATACAGTATCAGCTCTTCTTTGGCTCGAGGCTCGGTCCACATCTTGGCTAAGAGAGTGGCTAATAGTCGGATTCGATAACGAATCGGCGCCCGACTATCGAATATCCTGTCTGGACCACTCGTCAGCAATCCGTCATGCTCAGGTTTTCCTCGCGCAATCTGTCGGTCGATGTCGGGACTTGAGTCGGCTCACCTAGCACTTGTTAGATAATCGTCATGAAGTCTTGCCATAGTTTCTCCGGCCAGAGGTTGCAATTAAGTACGAAACGTACTGTGGTCGTGGACAAGCAATTCGCGTTTCTCAAATGGTACCGAGAGCCGCTCGAATAGAAGGAGCACATCGCATCAGCCGGCTTGGAAAGTTTCTCTACGGATCTTTGTAGGAGTGTGCTGCAATGAGCCGGGCCTTTTTGTTACATTTACGCAAACGTGCGCGGCAGGTGCTCCCCGTGTTTAATTGCAGTGAAACCGCGGCTTTCCTCGCGATCCCGCGTACCGCTGCTTCTAATTTGCCAGCTAACAAGGGTGCACCAGCGTATTTAGCTCTGACCCCTCGTAAACCTTTCGCACTTTGATTTATTTGGCGTTCGCCGAGTAAGCGTACAAGCATACATCTGACTTTTATCGCGTTGGCAAATTGCCAAAAGGGAAGATTAATATTTCGATTGGTAGAAAAACTGGCACATGTAAGTACAGTCATAATATTATTGAACAGAGATTTCGTTGGGATGCCAATTCGTATGCCGATGGTACCGTAAATTACTTGGGTGCATTTTTTGAATAGTCCTTAACACCTCATAACTCACAAGTTCGAGGTACAAGGTATGACCAGACATGTTTCGCACGTGCCAGGACTGACGTGGAACGAAGGGACAGAGAAATCTCGAGGGCCCTGGGAGCGCGGTCCAGAATGTATTCGTTGGCTCTGAATGGGACCGTGGAGGAATGGGTAGGAGAGGAGGAGAGGATCAGGACACGGCGTGCCGGGCATACCGTCGTGTCGAGGCCGAGATTAATGGAGCTTTAATAACGTTAATTGAAGCCCTTAGAAGAATCGATACGACGCCGATCGGACCGGTATCGTTTCGAGATACCGATCGATCTTATGATAAATAGTCAGCGGCACTGCGGGCGACCGCTCCGACGCCTTCGCCCTCGCCGTTCACTCGAATGAGCATCGATCGAGAGCCCTCTGCCCTTCCACTTTCATTCTTCCTTTTATTCTTCTCCCCTCGCGGCCTCCATCCGCTTTCTTCTACCCTTCCTAGCCTGCAGAGCAACCACAGAGCTTGTGTCGGCATTCGAATTCTTCGCTGCCCTCTTTCTTTCCGGCGGATCTTCCACTCCACACGTGATAACTGTGTTATTTCGCAGACACTTTTCAAAGCCTTCCCACATTAGAACATTTGAAACGAAATCGACAATATAAAAACTTATGCTTTCTATTGAAATTCTAAAGTCCCATAGTGCCCTTCACTTCAAGATTTACCCAGTTCATCTCAGATAACTTCTTATTGCTCTGCATCTCGGAACAGACAACACAATCATTTCTATCTAGCCTGACATGGTTGGTACTTAATTCAAAATCACGAAACACATTAATCCCAGGGATACGCGAATCGAGCCGCGTGACGGCCTTTTTTTCATCCGTGATTTCGTGAATCCCATAAATCAAGGCTTGCGTCAGCGAGCCTTGGTGCGCGCATTGCAAAAGGACAAAAGCGATCTGGAATCGGGGATAGTAATTGGCGGTGTCCTCTCGAGAGGATGGGGCATCCATCCCTCCAGTCACAGCAAGCTAGTCAAGCCGAATACGTAATCCTTTCTATCTTGATAGAAGAGAGAAGCGTCAAGAGAGGAAGGTAGAGGGAGGACGGCGATTCGGATAAGCAAAGGTGTCAGAGCACGACCATGACCCGCACGTAATGAGAGCCGAACAACAATAGACAATAGCGATCCCATGCTCCACATACGCAAAGCACGGCAGGCACGTGTAGCGGTGGGTGACTGTGAACTCGGGTCTCGGTGAGTTCAATGCGTGAATAAGCGTGGCTGCGTGCTCAGAGATAGAAGTGCGTGAGTTTCTTACATACGTACATATCTATTTCTTCATTTTTGTTGCATGCGCTTGCGATTTATATAGAGAGATATTTTAGAGATATTTGAGAGGTTTTTGAGAGGTTGAATTATAGGGATGCATTGAAACTAAAACAGTCCTTAGCTGGGCGCAAATTAATTAAGGGCTACGTTATCCTAGACACTGAAAGCCCGAAGTGAGACTGGCCGGCGCCGCGATACACATACATATACATATATACATTGGTGCACGCGCAACTTGCTGCTACTGGGCCTGACGAGCCCAATCGCAACAGACTCGTAGGTCCCAGTCGGCTGGTTATTCGCTCTCCGGGCCGCTCGCGGCAAAAGTGTTGTCGCTAATTGTCGTGACGCAAGCAAGCATTGTTCGCGGATTAATCGTCATGAGAAACGTCAGAGCGTGCAGTGCTATTGTTGGTCGGGCGAGCGGGCTAGCGAGCGAGTAAGCGAGTGAGCGAGCGGAATCGGTCTTCGTTGCAAGTGTTACACGGCCTTTTACAATTCGATGTGCGAAGGCACAGCCAGCAGCAGCGATAGAGCGATGGATAGGTGGGTTGGTGGTGGGCAGATAGCTAGATGGACGGACGGACAGACGGATGGATAGATGGATGGATAGGTGTGCATGTAGGTAGGTGATCCCTCCTCCCTACGTGTCGTCGTCCTCGCGCTGCTGTCGTCGCACTCACAATCGCCTCACGATACCTACCTGCACGTGTACGCGTGACGCGGGCCCCGAGCTTGAAATCAATTCTCATTGAAGCGGCACCACGAGGGAAAGTGATTTGCTCGCGAGTTTCGAGCGCCAATTATCCTTTTGTTCGTACGGCAGTGGCCTCTCCGGGAACTCGATTGAAAGCACGGCTTAGGGCGCGAAAATTATAGGCCAGCCTCGCCGAGAGATTGACAGTAGGCGATGGCTGAGCGGGCGCGATGCGTCTGCTGTCGAGGCACACAGGGTGCGAAGCGGCTTTCGATCTTCATTATGTCTATATTGAACGGCGACTAGCTGGCTAGGGCCCGCTCAGGGTGTGCCCCGATCTGTCGGTATCGCGATGTGGAGGCGTGCATGCTTCGTAACTGGGGCCACGATTCACCACGTATTAACGTGGAGTCATTGGTTTTCGGGGCCCGCTGTGGCCCGGGATGCCTCGTGCCACCCACGCGATCAGGCTTTTCACGCCTCTGACGCGACTAGTTCCTTTGCGGCACTGCGAGTGCCGTCCAAGGTGTTGGCCCTTCGGATATCTCCCTCATGACAGATAACACAATGGCTCTAATATGGCGCGCGCACTCTGAAAAGGGTAAAGAGGGTACCGGCGAGAGGGCAGCGATCAATGCTGGCCTCGAGAGACAGAGGGCCTTCTCCCTGTATCTTATCGAATCTCCTCCAGCTTGCGGCCCAGCCAGCAACGCTTTGACAGTGCTGACCATTGTTCCACGCGCTTTCTTCACCCCACCCACCTGCTGACCACTGGACAGACCGATCCGATACCTTCGTGATCGAGCCTTATTATTCAAATGACTAATGTTGCATAAATCCATAGTTACCACTTAATGAACTCCTAGCAGGAAAGTCTTACCAGACCGCGAGTTATTAAAAAATCGAAATTCCTTGATCAGCGCGACCGGACAAAACCGGCGCACTCGAGACGCATTGTCTGCTTCGTCGACTCGAAGAGAATGGATTGCTTGACATGCACACCCACGCCGGTGGCTCTTTCTTTCAGGGCCCTCTCCTGTCCCTCGAAAGGGCCCTTTCTTTCGAAAAGAGCTCACGACCAAATACGAACTCTTGCTCGGTTGGGCAATATTGAATATTCACCGCGGCACCGTAACGAATTAGAGGCTCGTCCGATTGTGTGCACGCGTCTCTAATGCGTTCCCTGTGCAATCGTTTCCATAAATACAATCGTCGGCTCGCCATAACCACGCACGCTTGTACATCGCCGCAATAATATCCCGGCGAGTAAGCCGTGAACGGTATTTGTCGGCTATCGAAAGCAAGAGCGCAACGCCTTCAATTACAAATAAGCAATATCGCTTAACGCCTCCTCAGCCGTGCATCATCGGCGCAGTGAATGACTTAATAAAAGAATGCCGGGTATTACGCCAATCGAGATTCCGAATCGGGCTGTTCGACGAGGGCGCTCGAACAAAAGGTAGATGAGTGAGTGAGAGCGTGCTAGGGAGCGAGTGAGCTGGCAGCTCCATTTAGTCGAGCTTCCCGAGCTCGAGAAAAGGCCTTTCCTGGCCGGCTAATGGAGTGGATTTATGTGGGTTAGGGCGTCGACTCCTCGGTGCACGTAAGAAAATCTCACTTGCTTCAGCACGGGCTTCGTGACTCATACGCGTCTGCCCACCTAATCCGGTGTGTGTTGCTCGCTTGCTCGCTCACTCGCTCGCTCTTTCGCTTACAAGACTCCTCGCAACGTATAGGGGGCCCGCTCGCGGGGCCTGAAAGCGAAGAGGAGGAAGAGGGCACAATGAACGGGCGAGAGCGACAAGTTGGACGCGAAACACAATGCGGGCGTGGGTCCTGGCATCGGGCAACGCGGCCAACGAGGCGAATCTCGCGTGGCGGCGGCCTTTTTTCCGTCCTCCTCTCACCTCTTGCTCACCTGTCCAACTCCTCTCCTTCCCTTCTGTCGGACTCTGCTTCGAGAGTCGCGGCCTTTTTCAACCAACGGGACTCACCTACACTTTTCCTTTCGTCCGCTCGCGTGCCCTCCGCCGCGCCGCGCCGCGCCGGCTGTCCCGATAGAGCGCGGATCGCCCGGCGGAACGGAGGATGTGTCTCTTGTGCAAGCATTTCTGACCTACCACAGCGGAGACGCGCTTCGCGCCCTCGTTACTCCTTCGGAAAGCTCGTTGCGCGGACCTTGAAACCATTTCCCAGCTATCGAGATCGAGAACGAGAGTCTACCATGCTAGCATCCGATCCACCACTCACTCGTCGCTCGGCCGAGCGAGAGAAAAATGAGCGTGTATACTCGCTTAAAGTACCAACCGCCACCTTACGGCTTATTGTTCGCGAATGTGAACCTATCGGGAAGCGCAGGCAACAAATAACGCATTGTTAGAAAGCGATATTTCATCCGGTGATTACGTGTCCCGCATTCGGGACACGAGTGCTCCCCCGGAGGAGTTGACCAGCAGCGCAAATGCTCACGAGCGATCTTGCTCGAGGATGCATAAGCGAGCAGGAGCAGGAGCAGGAGCAAGAGCAGGAGCAGGAGCAGCAGAAGCAGCACGCTTCAGTGAGCATCACGCGAGAGTGATATAGCATAACGTGAGCGTGGCGCAGACGGTGGGATCGATTAATTAAGAAGCAATGAATATAACATTAGTTGGGGAATTGCGATAGTGATACGACTTAATTGTGCGGGAGCCCGCGCACACATCGCGAGCTTTAATCGATTCGCCGATATTTATTAATATCTGCGCGACGTTAATCGTTCTTATCGGGGCGGCCTGGTGTGCGAGGTGGCGTATGGCTAGAGGAGACACGGTCGCTGTTATACGCCAATCCTCGTGTTACAGCGTGTACACTCAAGAATGCAGGTATACAGAGAGCGCACTAGCTCGCTCGCTCGCTCGCGCGGGCTCCAGTCCCGTCGGCCCGGTGATTTACGATTAGGTAGTCCAGAAATCGACAGTACATAGCCAATAAGAAGAAAATAAATGTTTGCAACAAGACCTGCCGGGCACGATCTACGGCTAAGTAAGCTGATACGCTCCCGCGAGCGAGTTCGATCGAGCAGGTTCTCGAAACACGACGTGACCTTCGCCGGGGAGATGTATCGAGGGCTACCTATGCAAACTCGGTCGTTCGGATAGTGACGAGCAATTTAACCGTGCCCGGACGGCCAGGCGGCTCTCGAGACCCAATCTCAGAAACGAGCAACGCCTAAAACGGGATTTAATCCGTCGATGACCTCCTTCAGGATATTGGAAAGTGATCCGAGGATTTTTCACTGTACGAGCACGAAGAAGACAAAAGATGGCGGTAGAACTTGTACATGCCACATGCCGCCGTCCCTTTTCCATCGCTGGCTTGCCATAAACTCTTAAGATGAAAGCTCAAAGTGATTCGTCCGCAGGGCAAACACGAAAGTGGCCTAAGCTTCTATCTTATCCGCTTTTACCTGTCGGGATATATATCCCCCGATTTTATGACCCTATCGGTGGAAACGGGGGAGGCACCTGTTACCGCATCGCCGATGGTGGCGGTGCGTTTACCCGGAGGAAAGGTGATGATCGACTATTGTCGAATAGTATGCTTAGGACAGGTTCCCGGTTCGGATCACAGGCACCGACTGAGAGAGCATCTCTATGCCTGTTTACCCGGTCGAGTTTTAGACAGGAAATGTCGGCTTCCGCGCTCTCCGTGCAATTCGTTTTGAGTGCTGCGCATGCACCGGCCGCCGAGCCTAATGATACTTTATTGGTCGCACTTTATCCGCTCTTGGGGTTTCGGGCTTCAAAGGAATTCGGCGAAGTTTGATCCTCGGCAAACATGATAGTGCCGCGAAGCACAACACTGAGAGGAGACGACTGGAAAGCGTTTTATTGCCCTGCGAATCCGAGTACCCGATGTACCGCGTGCATCCAGACATCGAACCGGCTGTTTTTCATGGGAGACGGAGAGACAGGGAGTACGAGAAAGGGTGTACTCTCCGCTCACAGGGAATTATGAAGGCGACACCTTTAGACAATGCTCGCTCGTAGACACCTACGCGACTGGCTCGACATGACATCGCCGAGTTCGCTCGTAACTGTCGGGCGCGCTTCGTCATAAACTGTAACGAGCTACTGTACGTACAGGAATTCACTCCGGGTCAACCCGTCGAATTCCGAGCGACCGAGAGTGCGTCTGTACTTTCCATCATAAATTTCATCGGCTGTCCCATAAAAATACATTGGCTGTCCGCTCGCATTATGTAACGAGCAAGGCTCGAAGCGCTGGCTCATTCCAACGAGAGCGAACCATGTTCAATATCTTTGAGAAGAAATTATAGGTAGCCTTTAAGAAAAAGGAACAATTTTCGCACTACCGATTCAAGGGACAACTTGTCATTCGGTGTAGAGTGCATATTCGTGACATTCCTTCTTTCGATACAGAGTGCGTGTAGCTGGGTGCGTGCGATTGTGCATCAGCAGATGACACTTGCCGCCCTGGTCACGCACAAACTATATTTGCCTCACGAACGCCGCGCAGTGAGCGCAGTAGCCAGTGGCCAGTTCGATCGAATTACGAACGCATACATACAGTGGATTGGTAGGTAGAGGGTGAAGACACTTCAGGGTCAGACGGCTGCGCATCGATATGAGAAGCTCGTATGAGAATGCATCGCATCATACTTATGTTACGTGTGAGCGGTGATCGCGGGCCACCTTAGCTCTTCGTAACTGCATATAAGATTCGGAGTTATCGGAGAGAGGATTTTCTCACAATTAAGGCGAGAGCAGCGGGAGGAAATGGTGCGGTGGCAGAGTTGCATTGTGACGAATCGGCGGATGGATAGACAGGAATACGTGTATGTGAACTGTGAACGCGCGCGAACTCCAGACGCGCACGCTCGCGTCACGTCGCGAGGCCCATAGTTAAGAGTTAGAAGCCCACACGGTAGCGAACATTGTTATTCAAATCAGGCATTGTCTCATAGCCCGGGGCAGATGCTAATTTTTCGCTGCCCGCTTATTACACGCTTGGCCGTTTCTAATGCGTTAGGATGTAGAGCGAACCACGAGAGCGAGCAGAGCAGGAGCGCGGTGGGCAGAAAGAGGCGCGTTTACCATCGACGAGAAATAACCTCTCTCGTTCGATCCAGTCCGCCGTCCGTGTCAACGCCTCCCCGTCTCCGGCGATTTCACTGCGTCGCGCGTGACAATCTCATTTCATTGATACCGCGCGACTCCGCCTTCCCACATAATTATGACGTCGCCGATCGAGCTGCTGAAACACAAAGGAATGGTTGGAGAGAGAGAGAGAAATATAGAGGGGCGAGCGCGTTAGCCGAGACTTTCTCTCCTCGCCTCTTAGTCACGAGCCCTCAAACGGATCATTAGCCTGTCGCCTGTGAACTTGGAAACGATATTCACATCAGCGGCATGTGTCTCGAAGATAATAGACTGGAGGTTCTTAGCGCTACGTCATCTCCATCAGCATTTTAGGTGATACTCTATTGGCCGGAGCACCATCCTCAACTCCAGGTGGTTTCAATGGTCAGTGGAGACTCCGTTAACTCTGCTCGGCTACCAGACTCTCCCGGCATGGCTGCTATTGAGTTTGAAGCTATAAGTTTTTAGTATCGCTGAGAGAGGAGCGTTTCGTGCTAGAGGCTCGGTGTCAATGAGACAGCGAGAGAGTGCATGGGCGTCAGTGAGTGGAGTGCGAGTCTCAGTCTGAGTCTCAGGGGGCAGTACGGCAGTAGTTGGCGCCGAGCGTCGAGCGTGCTGGTACACGTACGCGTCAAGCACACATCGCTCGCAAGCACATCGGCGCGCGGCGCTGCGGGATATTTTCGAGGCGAGCGATAGAGACATAAAGAAGGGACGTGCGACATCCTGCCCCGCGGGCGGGCATTGGCGAGGTATAAATCATCGGCGCGAGGGATTGCATTTCAATGCCGCGGGCTGGATAAGTACCGCGCGTACGAGCGCGCCGCCCGATGCCCTGCGAGCGCTTTTATGCATCGTGCCTCTGCTTGCTGCGCGTACTCCGGGATCACAGCAGCGAACAGCGAGCACACCCCTCGTTACAGATGCAGAGAGCGCGTATCCGGCAACGTCTCCCGGTGCTGCGACGAGGAGGGCCAGCTCTCGGAAACTTCTCCAGCGTCAACCCCACCTTCCCTCACTCCCTTTTGCCCTCTGCTATCATATTCCTTGTCTCTTGGAGTCTCTCGTACCTCCACTTCCTCGCCCGTACTAACTGACTCATCTACCGATTCGCAACTCCCTTGAATCGCAAAGTAGTAAGGCGGCCCTCTTTTACCGAGACCCATCAGACAATATTTTTATCAGCTTTCTTACCTCCAATTTTTGGAAGACCACATTACTTCACTCGATATTCCCCCTTTCGAGACTCTCGGGTTCCGTCCCACCGAAGGTGGCACCAGTCTTGTTCTTGTAATCCAACCGTGTGGAACAAGCGACGAACGAGCGGTGTGGTTCGCGGTCAATGGCATAAATCTCGGATCTCGCGGCACGTATGTGCGTGCGGTGCTGCGAGCCACGCACTGGGCGTGTCGCGTGCAACACTCGGCACGTGGATACCTGGATACAGATCGGGGGAGCTCTCGCAGTTTGCGTGACCAGTGCGTACACACGACACGCGTTTATTATCAGGTTATGTAGGACCGCTCGAGAAGTAGAATCTTCTTGTTATCTCTTCACACGCATCATCTCGGAAGGGATGGTTTTGAATATCGCAGACATACGATACTGAGCTTTCCATTGCTCGGGTCAATTTATAAATAGAATTTTTTTACATGGAATATTTGAGAATAAAGGGTGAGTGAATATTATGGCGCGAATGATGGTCGATGCCGGGCGTCAATGGTAAGCAGGTGGTTGGCGCATCGCGCGGTGCATAGAGGCGCGTACGAAGGGTGCGTAATGCTCTGTACGCGGCGGGCGGCGAACGTGACCAGACGCAGAGCGTCCTGTCTCCTGTCGTCCCATGTCGATGAAAGAAGAGCCCAGCCAGCGGACAGGCATGAGTCAGTCTCTTAGAATGTATACGGTGGCGTTGCGCCCGACGGTAGCCGCGGGAATACGAAAGAAGGAGGCAGTGTGTGTACATGAAAAAAAGAGGGATGTGGCAAAAGAATTATACGAGCGCCGCCGACGTTGTACTCTCCTCGTGCGCCTCTCTGATATGCATAACTCCTCGATCCCCTCGCTGCCTCGTTGATATTCAAGGGATCGGAATGGAAGCGATGTGTGTATACTACTTTCGTAAGCGGCCAGTTACCAGTCCGAAGCGTGCCTTCAGCTCGCGCTCGAATCACCGCCGAGGAAATATGAAATTTATCGTTCCACCGAGGAATCCGAACGAGCAATAGCAGTGAAAGGTGGGGAGGCTTTCACTGGAGCGCCTTCATTATCATCATCAGGCGAAATAGGTATCGTCGCAATTCGCTTTGCATGCCGTTTTTCCGGAAACAGATTGCGGTCAACGATCCGCGCTTGTTGATGCTGTGAGACAATGGCGAGCGAGTGTAACGTACGCGTGCGTCATTGGTAGTATTGTGGGACGCTGGTATTAATGACACGAAGCGATGCTTGTTCCACAAAAGTGAGATCGATTCCCGCGAAAATGTTTACCATTAACTGTTTGCTTTATAGAGAGTATGGATTCCTGTAATTCGCGTCAGCTGTTTCTTGCCGGGGGCTCTTCGATCGCTGTAAGCGTGGGTCCTTCCCCCCCCCCCCCTCTCTCTCTCTCCTCCCCTCCCCACGAACTCACCATCTCCTGAGCGCGCTTGAAATATAAAAGTGAATTAGGATTACCTCGAGCGATCCCGCTCGTCGATCATCCACCAGCTAATTCACACGGCGCGGCCGATAGTAAGGCACATATGTACAAACACACAGCCAACCTGGTGTGTAATGTCGAAAGTGTAATCATGGCGATGCCGCTCGAAAGTTCAGCGGAGTCCGACAGAGAAATTCTCATGGTGAAGGAGTCCTTTTGGAAATGATAATGCGCTTACGTAATCTCAACATTCGAGAACTCGTTGGCGTCTCCCTGGAGACTGCTATTTCCGGGAGATAATATTTTGCATAACGGAACAGGTCGAAATCCTTCGGGCGAAATCTTCGGCAACTTGAAAAATTGGCTTGCCGACGGACAATAAATCTCATTTGGCGCGATAACTGTTTGCTGGCCGCAGAGAGCTATTGACGCGTTGGCATCATTTCGCAAGATCATTCGCGGAATGTGAGCTAATTAGTGCGAGCGACGACCTCCCGCTCGATCGTCACCCTTCTCGCGGAATGATCTCTCGCGCGGTATACGCAAATCCTCTCCTTAATTAACGAAAGTAGCGAACGAATGCCGGCGCACTTCGTTAGGAGGACGAAGCGGTTGGCGGCGAGCGTACGGGAGGACGCAAGTACACAAGAGAGCAAGCTGGCACTCCAGCACGCACTCAATGCGGATTTCGGTTTCGCAATCGGCATCTTGAACTTTTGCGCCAAGACACGCGACCGAGATAGAAAAGAAAGCAAGCGAGCTGTCGATGCTCGAGTCGAGGATGCTCCCACTCGAGCAGCGTTAACATCGCGATATCCTGTTGGCTCGCCGCTCTTTTTCACGGGGGCTCCTTTTTTCGATGGCTTCATTGAAGGGGGACTCGCGTTCAAGCGATAGGTCGGTTACGGGGTGATCAATCGTTACGCGTCTAATCGAATTAAGAGATGGTTAACGCCGATATCATCCGGCCTCTTTCTCTCTCTCTCTCTCTCTCTCTCTCTCTCTCCCTCTCCCTCTCCCTCTTTCTTTCTTTCTTTCTCTCTTGCTTGGCGGCTGGTGCTTGTCCCTCGATGTGGCGGCACTCAATTAAAGCCAAGTCGTTGAGTAGTCTCTAGTGGCGATCGGATTAACACAGGTGGATTAGGGCCCCCTCTAAATGGCTTCCTCCCACGGCTAGCTCGCCTGCCTCTTTATCCCTCTTTCTAACGTTAACCCGCTTTCATGCCACGGACACTCGTCGCGTGGGATATGGAAGTTCTCGGTAATTAAGTATGCTCCCCTCTGGCACTCATCTGCGCATCCACCCCTTTGCCTTGCCTGCTGAAACCAACATGTGAATCCATGTGACACGTGTCCACTCTCGTGCATAATCGCTTGCTCGACCAAGCGGGAGTCAATGAAATTCGCTCCTGTCGTGGATTCCTGACGGTTGGGTGCGCATGTATATTCACGGCTGCTTATGCTAAGTGACGCCGATACACATGCTTCCATGTAAATGTCAGGTATTTGTCTCGCCTTCGTCAGTCTACCTTTGGACTCGACAATTTTCAACACTCCTACCAAATTAGAATCATTACAATGTTTTTCTTGTGTCAAACGGGTTATCATAGGCGAAGCATCTGTAGATCAATTCATTCAGATGTTTCCGTTTGCTGACTGAAATTTCACACCTCATGGCTACACTGTGCAGAATTTCATTCGCCTTTACTGCCAGCGGCAGGTTACTGGATGTACTCGTAGGTTGAGAGAAATCCTTCGACTTTCTTCACACGTTTTCGCGAAATCATTTTACAATTTTATATCGGCGGTTCCCTCATTTTCATGGATTTGTGTCCGACCACACACGTAAGGATTCTTAGTAATATATCTTTCGAAATATTCAATTATGTGTTTCATTCGTGTGAATGTTTCTTTTTGGCACACCTATCGTCGGAACTCCCTATTGATTAGACGATTGATTGCTGCTGTTTCGTCGAAGTAGACACGCCTCTCTCCTAATGACCAACGCGATCCTCCGCGTGTAATTTGGGCAAATTAGCGACGTCAAATTAAACAGCGATTAGAATCTAAGGTCTCCTAATCGCCAAATAATGTTACGCTGCCCCCTCCCAGGAACTTTGGAAAGCGATACCGCTCGATTAGTTATTCAAATTGTCAGTGCGCTAGTCCCACAATTACGGCCCGATAATTGATTGAGATTCTTAATAACGCAAATTATGATGGATGAGCCCTGGCGCAAAACACTTCACGATTTTTTTAATCACACCTGACTGAGTAACTCGTCGATCAAATTAGAGGTTCGTCTTCTCGACCGTCGAAGCGTCGAATACAAACTTGTACATACTTATTAAATTTTAGAGATTGCAACATTGTTTAAAGGTATGCCCGTGCATCGACGCGTTTCCTCGTAGAGTACATCACTTTTCCCGTGACACAGTTAGCGATATCGAATCAAAGCAAATTGCCGAGCGCAGAGAAGTGGGAGTTGGAGCGTAGCGACTCGCATGCGTGCACCGGCTTACAAATGCCCGGCGATGGCCCCGAATTACGTAAGATTATGACATCCGTGACACAATCGTGCGTACGTATGTGCATGCACGGTTGTCGGTACCGCCCTCCTTCCGTCAGCCTCGTCCACATTCGCTATCTTTGGAGTTCCTTCTCCCTGTCCCACTGGACTTTTCGCAATCCAAGCCTTTTTCCACTTACCTCCCCCCCCCTCCCCGCCCCCCCTCTCTCTCTCTCTCTCTCTCTCTCTCTTTCTCTGTTTCTCGGTTAATTGCTGACGGCGAGAGAGGCTGCATTTCACGAGCGGGTGGTTCGCCAGCGTCACGATTCGCACACTCGCGCGGGAGTGCGGGTCACCTCGTTCACGGTGCACATCCTCGTCGTCCTCTCGTCGGCCTTCGTAGTTCTATTCACTCCCGAGTCATTGTTCCTGCTCGTATGGCACTCGGACTGCTGATATATTTGCATTGCAAAATCGACGGGTAAATCTGCATTTTACATCCATCCTCTCTCCCTCGTCTCCCACAATCCGGGCATAACAACTCCAATCTCGATCAGATCTTTTTCTAACCAACCTTTCAAACTATCTTTATAGAAAGTGTAGTTACGATTGATTTGAAATTGACTGATCATTCAGTATTGGAAACCTTATTCGAATCACTCTTGGAGAAACTATCATCTGGTATTACTTTATAGCCGCTTTCACAACAGTGATGAGTAAAATAGACACGAATCTAATTGCCGGTATTGTCTCTTGGGTCTTACACGATCGGGCTAATTGAAAATGTCACCGGAGACATCGGCACTCGATTGGTACTGTCTTCCGCTACACCCTCATTACTATCTGCCGGTACTTTGACTGTACATCTCTACTGTCTGAGGGATTTCCAAACACCTCACAATATATTTCTAAAGCAAACTTATTAAGAGGCTTTCAAGGCTTAACGGAGGATCGCGAGAAAGTAGGTGCACACGGCTTTAGACGACTCCCTGCGAAAGAAGCTCTCTCGCGCCAGGAAAGGGCAGGAGTTCTTCGAGCGGCCAAAAAATGTTACACCCGAAGAAGCCTCGATCTAGCGGGAATGTTGGCGAGCTTGTTACGCAAAGTACCAGCAGAAATCCAACGTTCACGAACAATTATCTGTATTAGCTAGCAAAAGTGTTACGCCGGCAAAATTTACTGCGCTTGGCTATGCGCAGGTTCTTCGAGGCTCGAAGTCATTGCTACCGAAACTTAACCGTGTCACGGATCTAGCATTGAGTATATGTACGTATAGTAGTAGTATCGTCAAAGCCAAGAGCGACCAAGCGACGCTTTTTATTGCCCAAATAAAATGTATGCCAGGCGTGTGTCGCGTCCGGAGGTGTTGCAAGAGGCCCGTTACGCTTATTGTGTACATAATTCGAGGTGGGACGATTAGCTCGAGCGGTAACAGTGCTTTCGAGCGTTTTTCCAGCAGGGAAACCCTATGAATAGGGAGAGAAGACTTATCGGTGATCTACGGTAAGAAGGAGAATATGATTTCGTTTCCATATTCCGGGGGCTGGCTCGAGCGATGAGCATGGCAATGAGTCGAACTAGGCTTACGACCGGAAGCGAGGGAGGCACACGCGCATCCGGCGAGGCGAGACGTCTCCGTGAGATACGATCCTTTCTAGCGTCCATTACCGAGAGATTTCCTTCGGATCCGCTCGACCCAACGACGACTAGAAATCTAACGAGACCTCTCCAACCGACTCTTCACCTGATAGTGAACTTCATACGTAATTATCGGCATTCAAACCGGCGATTTATCTGACATTCTTTAATTATTGATAATAGCTAGGATTTGTGGGAAGCAGGGGCGAGCTCTTTGCCAAGAGGTTTCGCGTGCAAAGATGATTCATGTTCGCAAGCTATTAAGCGAAATCCAGCGAGCAAGGAGGTAAGGTGGATTTCATTATGTAAGGGGCACAAAGTAACCGGCAAAATACCGCAAGGCTCCTCGCAATTAGGATTAGCAATCGGAGGAGCGCAGCCCGATCGCGTGTCAGGCGCGGGCCGATGTAATTGTTGTTGCTACAATATAACAATTGCACTGGATGCAACGAGCGATCGCACGCCGGGTGTCGCAACTCCCCCGACACGTGCATCCGTTTCTGCCGGCAAATCGGCTCTATAATTATACTGGTTCGCAGCCGCAAAAGGTTTCGCGCGAAATTGAGACATTATGGCGGGCTCTCAATTTGTTCAGAAACTGATACCCCTTCCCACAGCCACCCGTAAATCTTATCTGAAATCTACCGATTAAAAGGAACAAGCGGACTGCGTTCTAACGGCATTAAAAGTCCGCCGGCGATCTGTAGGGAGATGCGGCTACTGTGCACGCATAATATGTAAATCTATTGTACCACGCTCGGACTACCAGAACGATTCGCACTCGCGGACAGGAGGATTAGGAAACACGGTAGCACTGTGACACACGTGGGGTCGAGCCGCGATTTATCGGTAGAGTCTTGTATTTCGAAGAGCGTGTACCTTGGAGAGTAACAGGGGTCCAGATCGAGTGATAGATTCTCTCTTGGCGAGGCCTGTGGAACGTATTTCTTGAAACACGTGCTTCGCACACGAACCTAAAGCCTCTAAATCCTGGAACGCTTCATGGTCTTATTTTACTAGGCTTTTTTAATTGTCGACCAAGTGGAAAAATGTATGTCCTTCAGACATTGTAGCATTGACTCAGGTCGAGATTGACGGTAAGTGTGAAATGGAATGGCGTCAGGATACTCGTTGGAAATTCGAAATCTAGCTGGCATTATGCAGTGGTTGGCGCCAGGCTTCTCGAAATAGTAGCCTGGCGCGAGCTAGGAGTGAGTGAGGATGGCCGAGGGGAAAAACAAAGGTGGTTCCCGTGGGCATAAAGCACCTGTCAGTGTCCCGACGTGGTAAGACCAGTGGCAGGTTCGTGTAACGATTCCTCGCCTCCGGTCTCTTGGCACCTTCTTTTTCGTGGATGCGCCGTCTTCTCCCTCGCCCTTACCGGCAGCAGCAGCAGCAGCAGCAGCAGCAGCGGTAGCGCGTAGTATTCAGCGGAAATATTAAAATGCCCCGGCTGCCCCCGGCACATGACAATAAGTTGCGTTCGCGCTCGGAACGTGCTCTGGTTACCGGGTGTTCGCTCTTAAACTACCATTCGCGTACCCACTCCATCCTCTGCGCTCCGTTCATCCAGCTCCTCCTCTTCATTCTTCTCGAGGCAACCGGCAGCTCTGTTCTATCCCTCTCGGCCATAATTTCTCGGGGTGTCCTGCGGGATTGAAATGCACGCGGTGCGCATCCTGCGTCCGGGAAAATTCAAATGAGCACTTGGAGCGAACTGGAGACAAAAGTCGGAGGGAAGTCGTTCGAAGGACTTGGCTTTCGGAAACTTGGCTCGCCCACCGAAACCAAGTCCGTGCTGCGCAAGCGATAGTCTGCCATGCGGCACCGTCAAACTATGATAAACGAGAGAGCGCGTTAGGTGAAGGAACTTCCAGGCGAAACAATGGGCCCGGCAACTTTTTTCCCTCCGTCGAGTGCATTAAATTGATTTATGGCTCGACTGGAGTTTATTAATAATCGTAGCCCCGTCGTACGTATTTGGTGTCGATTAGCTCGTACATGCACGCATGTGTGCTTACATACATACGAGCTTCAGCTTGGTTGCACGATCCTGGGCGCCACATCGAGAGCTCGCGTACGCGACGAGGTATGCATGCTCCCAATCGGATGATTCATCCGAGCGGCGCTCTTGCAAAATGATATTGGATGTCCCCGATTCTATCAGGCTTTATTTGGAAAATAAAACACCTCGTAAGCCTGGAGACTTTTATTATCGTCCTCCCAGTGGAATTCGGCCGAAACACGTCCCGGCAGGACAGGCTTTCGTAATTCACTTGAAATTTAGCGCTCGTAAAAGCCTTTGCCTGTTCGTGCATTTCTTCCCCTTTCTTCGGCGCGACCGCCGGAAAGTGAGTGCCGTTTCGGAGAGGCCACTACTGCTCTGAATTGCCGTGCTAGCTAGGGTCACTTTCTTCGAGCACTAGTCGTGAGAAACGGCCGATATGATTTTCCCATTACTGCGGCCCATTACTTCGAAAGAGAAGGTAGTCGCTCGAGGATCCGCGTGGAAAGAGTGTAATGATAGCGCTTTCCGCGAGCCCTCGTTCCAAGCATTATGAAATCGTGATCGATATTAAAACGATCACGCACACCCTGCCGCGTAGCCATCAAATCACATTGTGAGTGAAAAGTTCCGCGAGCCGTAATGCCCTTGACTACATGCGGCATAGAGTAATTTGTAGTTTGCCCGAGCATATCTATGCTTACCGGAGGAAAGAGCGCGATATCACGTTCGACCAGTGGTTTCTCCGAGGCGGTTGGCATGCCAGGTATTCAGAGGAGAGTGCGATACTCTCGGAGCGTGGCGAAGAGGGTATGTACTACTGCCGGGTGGCGGGTCGGGTCGAAGCTTGGTAAAAAAAGGTGCTCGGTTAAAGAGCGCGTTCGATCCGTGGCGTATCGGTAGTACATGTGGGGTACTGATGAGTCTGCTCCATTTAGAGGAATGTTTCAGGCCTCACGGGCCGATCGTATTATCCGTGGAAATTGGTTCTGGCGAACGCGGGGTCAAGAGAGAAGAGAGACCCAGGGTTCGTTCGCGTGCACGGCCGACTACTCATCCACACTCACGTATTAAACATAAGTGCCACTTATCTATGCCGCATCCTCACGAGCCGCGAGCATCTCCCTTTCTTCTCTCCGCCTGGAACTCGTTGCCTGCCCTTGTTCCCGTGATCGGCGCTCTTTCCCCGGGAAAGAGCGTCTTCCTCTTCTCTGCTACCCCCTGAGGGCTTCGCGGGAAAAACCGCGGGATCCTGGTGCTAACAGCAGCGCTGCGCCGTGTGCGAGTTCTACCCTCCGGGTAAGGCACACCACAAATGTATAACCTTCCCTCGGCCAAAGGAGGTGCACGCACGCAAGAGACTATCGAGCGAGCCTCGCATCTTACAGGTTCCTGATAATCGAGATCGTGAAACGGTACCGCGCAACTCTTGCCATCGTTATATTCTGCCACACTAATGCCGAGTAATACCAGATGAAATATCCGACAAGTAATTTCTTGCGCCGCTATTACGCCGCATCCAATCGTTGAGATCGCTTTGCTCCAAGTACCCCGATGCGTGAAGTTGAGCCAGCAAAAACGTGAAGTCGCTTCTGAAGTCTGAGATCGGAGATCGGGAGCATAAGAGCACCATTATAGTGAGAGTCAGAGAGAGGTAGAGCAGGAGATGAAAAAAGATAGCTCTAGCAGTTCGTAGGGAGCCAGGCTCGATTGTGGGGTGGATGTTCCGAAGAGAGGGCGAGAAGCGGGGAGTTAAGAATTGCGGGCATCCCGGATGGCTCATTTTCACCTGGGGTTACCTTTGGCACACAATCATGCGCCATTAAGGCCGTCTGCAAAAATCCTTCGGAATATCCCTTTACACGGGCCAGAGGAGGCCGAGCTCGGCGATTCTCCCGTGGCTTGTATGTACGCGCACAAGGCGTTCAAGCGAGGTGCGCGAGCGAGCGAGATCGGCTGCATCACGAATAGCCCCGTGATCTCGCGGCATGATCTTTCAAGATCGGGAGAAAGGAAGGCGTGGGAGGAGGGGTGTCGGAAGAGAACAACTGAAGCGAGCGGCGGCGCGAGAAAATGAGACGGGTCCCGAGGAAGCGCGAGAGAGCGAGCGGGCAAGGTGGAAAGGGCGAGGAGGGTAAGCGCGCGGTCCGCTGGTCCGCATCGAAGGAAGGAGCCAGTAGAGTAGTGCTAGATCTCGAGCAGCGATCGGAGATCATCTTCCCTCTCGCGCGCAGCGCATTCTCGTCCTCGATCTTAGATGGAGGCTGCGCGATCTGCGCCGTCGGCGGGGGTGAAAAGTACCGAGCGCGTCGCTCCCGCCGCGCCATTATCAAATTATTCACTCACACCGTGAGCCATCTATCTTCGGCCAGCGCGATCGTAACGTGTTATTATTTGATCCTCACTTTGTTAGCGATCTGACTCTAACAGCCCCGCGAGATGTGTACCTGGTAGATCCTGCTCGCCGATCTAGAGTACTTCTCACGATCTCGCTCTCGCTCTCGCTCTCGCTCTCCTTAGGCCCGGCAGCCCTTCGCCCGACGAATTCCGGTTCGCTTCCAATATCCCCGTTTCCCTTTTTATCGATACAAATATGGGATCGAGCTCGGAATAACCAGGTTCACGATCCCCCCCTTGATAATCTCACAATTCTCTCAACTACTAGTTAAGATCCTCTTAATGACAAATTTCGTCAATTGAAATTGTTTCAAACGATGATGCTGGTAGAAAAATATCTGTGCCGCAAACGAGCGATGAGTTATTAGATGATTTCAAGATTACAAGAGCACACTCTCGATTTCTAAGATTGCACGAGCGCGCGCGAGTACGATTTTTCATCGACAGCCGTGTAATTTACGTAGGTGAGCGGCCAGCGAAGCAATGATGCGGAGGCTGCGGCGTACAATTATACATCCCGTCTTGCTAGGGGTGGCGGTGGGGGACGGGGAGCGAGGAGGCCCCGTGAGGCTCTAATTGCCTTGTGTAATTCGCGTAATCGTAAATACACGCATCAGGAGGTGTTGAAACCCCAGCACGCCTCAAGGAGCCGGGGCCTCGATAAATAAATCACGGGCCGCGGCCGAGATATGTAATCCAATTCCGCGATATGGCTAGCGAGAGCCTCGAGTTGAGTCCAGCCTATTACTGGACCAATACCACCATTTTTTATCTGCGTATTTTTAACTACGTATTGCTATATTCAATTATTTCTTATTTATTAATAAAATTTAATAATTCCTAGAAAGTCAGGTGCTTGGCACACCTAGATTTGGCATAGATTAGCCGGAACTCTCGCGTGGCAGCTTTTCGAGTAGGAGTGCGTGAGAAAGTATTCAAAATATGCCGTTCGGGCCGCCTGACAACGATTGAGAGCAGCGGCTGTCGGTTGCGGATAGCGCATCGTCTGAAACAAAACATCATTGGCATGCCTCTTTCCTCTGAGCGCAGCCGTGCCGTGTCGCACACCTCCGTAAATTCTCGAAAGATGACTTTCGTGCGCCGGTGCGCCTCGCTTGGACTAGGAGTACATGAATGGGATTTCTCAAGGCGCGTTGCAAGCTGGGAGGCGTTCAATCGCTCGAGAGAGGAAAGACTTGTTCGTACCTCTCGACATCACTCGCAACCGTCACTAATAACAATGAGCACGGTGCAAGCACTTAGCACGGAGTTCGTTTCACGAATTGATAGGGCGTTCTCGTTTCTCCCGGGCAAAGGGTTCGGGTCATATCGTACAGGTTGATCCACGTGTACTTGTTCAAGCTGTCTGTATTGCTATACTTTAACGAAGCTTGTACGGGTCAGTCTGTACAGCTAGTATAATAACAGGATGCTTTATTTATAAGCTCTTGACAGTATCAGCGGTCTGCTATTAATAATGCCTGGCACGATTGGCTCTTTCCACCCTTCAGTTGTTCGAAGATTTCAATGTCGGGTTAAGAGATCGAGCTCGTACCTCCTCCCCACTCGGACAGACTTGGAACGCCACGCCGGGTAAAGTTAAGAGGCTCGATTCCAATCAGCGGTCGACGGTGTTCGCCGGGTGTTGCGCTTAATTCTAAACGCTTCTAACGATATCTCTCTCTCTTCTTGATATTCGGCGGGCGTGCGCGAAATGGTGGCTCGGACTGGCGAGTGTCCGGTCGCTTGTCGAATTCGATCACGTAGCGCTTTAACGCTTTACATTGAAGGCAGCGCGTGCTCGGTGTAGAACGGCGTCCGCGGCTCCGAGTGCGACCAAGTATATCTACTTCACGATATACGATAGTGTGCGTCCACCTAGTCTCCCTGTAACTGTATGACAAAACCTTTGCGTGTATATGTACCAAGACAAACGCGTCGAGGTGCGTGCGTACGCATAAGAGACGAGACGTGGGTGTCGAGTCGTGAAACAAAGTAGTTTCGAGCGGAGGCACCGGCTTGAATTTATAGGAGTCACACTTGGAGAAATGAGCGGGCATAATCTGTCGCCGGTGTGATATCAATTCCCTCGACGACTTCAACTCGAGTCATATTATATATTCGTATAGTGACTTTGAGAAAAAAAAATGATTGCTTCTAATATTAGAAGTCATCGACATCCAGTGAGCAACTACTTTCGAGGCTTGTCGTGACAACCGTTGTTTACGGCCGCCGGCTGCCGATATGCAAATCGAGCTGGACCCGTACACTTAGAAAGTGTATAATTACTGCGCCGAGGTATTCTAATGATATGGTAATCGCGCAATCGCTATCTCATTGTAATGAAATTAGTAAGTGCGTTACAGTGTACGCGTGCTGCTCGAGCGTGTCCGGCCGGCGACCGCAGACTGCTAGCGCCGGAGGAAATTGCACGGGAGTGCGTGAAATCGCGTTTCAAGGAAAAGCGGCTTTGTAAATGAAGCTAGCACTCCGGCACCTTTTCGAGCTGGTTTCCACGAGTAGAAGAGCTAAGTCGATACATTCGAACCTGCCCGTGAAAATCAATTGATATGTGTCACGATGCTCCGAAAGCTTCCTTGAAACAGAGACCGGATGCGCGAGGGGATTCGTAGCTGACGGGCATTGTCTCGGGAGTCCCTCTTTCATCCGACCGACATGTCGAATGCTGGATGCATATCAATTTATGCCCCATCTCAGAATTCACTCTCACGCGACGCGGCTCCTCCTTCACTCTTCTCGGCCGCCTTCTCTTTCGCCTTTTCGAACCCTCGGCGCCTCCTTCACGTCCGGCTGGGCATTTCCTTTCGGTATCACGTATGTTCTTACCATTCCTCGTGCACTCTCCCACCTATCCCGGGTAAATCGGTTCTTGTGATTCTCGCCTGCAACCTATCGCTCCAACCTGACGCTTCATTGAGGGTATAACCTGGCTATCAAGTATACTTGGGACCAGGGCCATCAATTCAGCTTGAAGGTACGAGTGACTTGTTAGACCGAGGGTGATGTGCTAGGGTAATAAACCAGTACGTTTAGACCAGCTGAAGGAGTCTGATGTAAACGTAATAGTTTGCTTGATCGGTGACGTCCAGGATTGCTCGGCGGGCGCGCAATTAGCCAGTGTGATTGATTAAGGAATCGCTCGGCGAATAATGATAGCTCGAGTGCGAAGGAACCCTCGGCCCCGTATTTCGTCGGGCGGAGGGGGCTGCGGGGGGATCCATCAGTATGCGTGGGAGTCGGCCTTTCGAGGACCAGGAAGTGGGTGTTGTTGCACTCCATAATTCACCAGGCGTGTGCTCGGTGTTGGTGGACTCCGTCCGAGCTAGTACTCCGGGCTTTAGAGAACGCTCTCCTTCCTCTCCACGGTCCATGATCCTCGACTCCGATGGAGATGTTGGCGCTAACGTTTCCAAGAGGGCAATGTAGAAAGGTACAATTGTGACCATCGAGTGCATACCCGCTGGCTATAACAAATCGTGTTCTTCGTACGCACATGGAAATAGTCGAGGCCGATCCACACGTGCAATCGTTGAAGGCGCTGCTTTGAAGAGATCGCACTTCCCGACACCTTGTAATCGTCGGGTAAGAGTCTACCTAGTAGATCCGATTTCAGTGAACGGGCTCCAGCCGAGATTCAGGATCGCCGTGTTCCCGCACGGGACTAATGATGAGCGACCGAGTGTGCCGACAGTCGGCCTCGCGATTATTGCTTGCAACTTACACGGGCGCATCGTGAGATCGGCATTACGGCTCCCCAGTATCGTGTCGTTGAAAAGCCTTCAGGGCATCGAACGTTTTATATGCCGGTGCAATATAAGCAACTTTGTGCTTGGCCTCGGAGCCAGTGGAATTTTCTCGAGGTAAACATATTCCACTACTTATATCCCTCCGGCTAGTGGAAGTGCGACCAGTTGGACCAGGTGTTTTAAGTGAAATTCACCGGGTAATAAGAAAAATATTCCTTTCGGAGGTATATTTATTTTACAAGGTACATTTCGTTATATCGCTGGCGTATAATGTAGATCGTTCTTTGAAAGTGGAAGCATTGGAGGCTTTTAATTATAAATCAGTCGATAAGTCCAAGACTCTATCTACATTGGTTGGTCTCTCCCCTTTAGCCCTCTGACTATCCTACCTGTGGTTCGACTGGCTGGCGAGCTCTCGTTGCCGATCGTGGAGGCTTTTAAGCTCGTACATCACCGTGTCGGTTACGCCTCCTGTATTTGCTTAGTCGTGCCACGGGGGAGGCGCGGACGAGGGCAGAGATGAAACAATTAATAATCTCCACCGAGGCCGCGAAACATACCACCGTGGGCCAGATGTTCTCACTCCGTGACGCTCGCCCGCCTTGTTCTCAGCCACTCGCAGATATTGCTCCCTTGCGAAATGGACACAAATTCCTCGCTGAAAATTCCAAATCAACACTAACGAGTTAATGAAAATCAAGAATATTTATGGCTTAAGTGCGGGTTTACATAGCACAGATTGCGAATACAGTACTAGTTAGAATGCACTTGGTGATTAGGAGTACTGAGCGACGCGGAGTCTCACACGTGGGGCACGCGATCCACTCTCTGAAAAATGACGGTACCGCGGGCTATATCTCAGCGTCTGCAAAGGATATCTTAATTATCGGGCAAAAATTAATTATCGTAACGCCCACTACGCGGCTCTGTGCACTCAGTGAGGACTCCCGTAGGGCATTCGTGGGAGTATGTGGCGCGGCACCAACCTGTTTGTTGCAAAGCCTCGTCCCATGGAGTCTTAGACTGTGTATCTAGTCTGAATCACTTATTAAGTCTTCCTTATAAATCAAAGTAAGTGATACTGTTTCGTCAAGTGTTCTATCATAGGCACAAGATTGTTTAATATTTCTGTGCTCTCGCGGAAGCGTATCAGGGAGGATGCGGAGCGCACGAACGACGAGAGTAACATGAGTAATTTCAGTCGATGGAAAGAGGGCTGCATGACGGTGGGGTGGCGTGGTGTGGGAGTCTCTCGGCTTTGGGTTCAAAGGTTCGCGATTATAACATTCCGGGCATGCCGTTTCGTGTGCATCAATTCGGTACGCCAGTTCCCTCTTTGCGGAGTTCACAGCCGCAGTGCTCTCGCTCCGCTCCGTCCGGAGCATCCTTCCACCGCTGCTCCCTTGGGCAGCTCTTCTTCTTCTTCTTCGTTCATCATTTCCATCGCTGTCTTTCTCCTTCTTGCTCTCGGCGTGTTGAACACTGGCGTGCAACTCTCTGCTCTCGCCAGACAAACGTGAAGTTCCAGTGCACCGGGGCGCGCGATGAGTTCCAGTGGATCACGTGCACCGTGGCGAGGAGAGCTCGATCCTTTCCAGGAAGGACCTGCTATGCTATCCCGGAATTGGTAAACGCTTCATTTTCCCCGCTCTCTTTTCTCACTGGTCGACCATCATCCAATGCTCTATCCCACGTACTCCTCCGCTTCGTGTGCACTGCTTCACCCTGCCCTGACATGGCGAGAATCCACTCCTCGTCTCCGGCTTTAACCTTAACCCAACCCCACTTTCGAAGCCTCAACACTCAACCGATCTGACCCAACTTTCGGACATAAATCCAAGAGTCATTTCGATATACCCAAGGATGCTTTTGTTTACAATTTAGATGGACGCGTTAATTTTTTAAAGTCGCCTCCGGTGGTTCTCCGTGACCGACGTGGATCGCGGAGCAACAATAAGATGACGCAAGAGAGGCTCCGTGCGCTCGCTGGTACTTGAGAGATACATACGCCGTAAACTAGATCAGTTGTGCGATTTATGGTCGGCATTGCGTTTTGCCCAACGGCTTTATCGTTCCATTGTCCCGTCGCGTTTTGTCCGAGGCCGAGTAATTTAAACGGCTGGGTGCGAGGTCGCCGGGCACACTCGGGGCCGGGACATTGTCGCCATTTGTAATTGAAATTCGTGAGCGAGCATAGGATTGCGAGCACGAGTCTAGTTATAAATTCAGGGTACCGCTAGGGTACCGGCAGCCTTGCTCCACAGTCGTGTCCAGCTACCACTGGCATATATCACTGCGTCGACTATCATTGCGTGCGTGTGCAACAGTGTTACGCTCGATCTTTTTCTCTCTCTCTCTCTCTCTTTCTCTCTCTTACTCGTTGCTAGCAATCCTAGCTATTCGCACGGGAATACTTTGACCTCTCGCTTTGTTCTGTCCTGCGCAGAAGATGCTTTGACAGTGGTTGTTAGGTCCGAGGGTGCTTTAGACCGATCGACTGATGGGCGCATAAATAACGGCGGAAAATGGACGACAGCGACAAAGCTGGCGCTGATTTCGCTGTTAAGGCTGAACGGGGCTCGCGCACGCTCGCGCATCTCGCAAAACGGCCTACCGAGATGGATTTATGCCAGCGTCATTAGGGATTAATTATACGCCTTGTCAGACAGCTGATGCCCGTGCTAGTGAGCAGAGATGGCCACGCTCGTTCCCGTGAAAGCTCCACGGGTGGACGGGTACCAAGAGATCGGTCTGCACCGAGCATCAAAAGAAGAACGGGCTGGTTACTTCCCATTCGAGTGGAATATGCGTCTGTGCCATCCTATGATTTACACCTTCTCTGAATTTCCCACTCTGTTTCGCTTCAGTTTATCTCCAGTTAATTAGACGTGTATCTCCTCATTGAATACTCGTACACTTTCGTAAGTACATATAATCGTCAAGCGGTGTATATTAAATCCTGTTAGAGAACTATTTTTACCGAGATCCCGCAGATTTTACCACCATTTTAGGACGGTGCAGCGGTTGGGCAATCGCGGGGAAAAAAGTAAAGTAAAGCTGGAACATGAGGACTCGAGGGAGACGCGGATGCGAGCGAGCGAGCGCGCGCGCCACTGAAACGCACCCATAAGTACCGCACGCTCCAGACTCACGTACTTCCTTAATGCCGAATGCGCCATCCGTTTTCTTGCCATATAAGTTTCTATCAAAAGCCTGGATCGTAATCCAGAAATCTCTCGCTTGACCCCATGGGAATACGCGCTCGGTGAAACTCACGCATGCCCTGCCTGCATGTTGCTGCTGCGACCGCAGCGAAATCCTTGAGAACCGTCGAACGAACGCATTTCGCTCTTGACTCATCGTTCCACGATGCAACTGGAACAAAATCTACCCGCAAAAGTTCAGGGCCTGAATAACGATGGATCCCAGAAAGGTATGGAGAAAACAGTACCCTCGATTTCCAATAGATACGGTCACGTCCTTCGGAGATTCCATCTGCTCCTACAAAGCAAGAGCAATTGTCAAAGCATATATTTGCAATAGTTTTTACATGCATTATGGTATTCGGCCGAGTTCCATACTTAGCCTCAACCTAGTTACGAAACATTAAGGTAGCTCTTTGAAGAGTTTCAGTACGTCGAATGTAGTGATCCTGCGGGCAACTATCAGTCAGGCACGTGTCTCCGAATCAAACTTTTTATCAACAACGTGAATGGAATTCCAATTAGCTCGCGTTTCTAGTACACTCGACTGCTCTCTAAAGTCTCACTTGTGGTTTTCTTGCGAGGCAGGACACTCGCATTAATCGGTCGGTAGGTCTCAGTCCCAGCGGTAAATCGTTCCGCAGCACCACTGTTTATGCAGAGTGATTGATGAAGTAGCATTAATATTTCCGTAGCAGCGGCTTTGGCCGCGTTGCGTACGCACCCGCCGGAGGATCCATACGTTACGAGGATGCAATGAAATATGTCTCAGCCGGTCAGATTTACGAGAGGGAGCCGCGAATCCCGCCCGAAGCGGTCGCCCTGTGTGCGGATACTCGGCCTGCTCGAGATTTCGTGTTCTCGACTGCGATCGCACATCCTGGATGATCGATACCCTTTTAATCTCACGATTGTAAGCTTTTGTGCGAAGGTGCTCCCGAAACGTTGGCCAATTTTTGCTCGATGGACTTCTTTGGTCGCGTGTAATACGACTAAAACGCGATTAGTGGCCGATAGCCGCGTGCCGTTTCAATAAATCAGCCGATGCCGTGCCCAACCCCTTTCCGGGCACAACGAGTAGTGGGCCGTCCTGGCCGACCTTCTCTCTCTTTCTCTCGGTGCAAGCAAATTTTGCTCCGCATGCATGCATGCTTGCATGCGATGTGATGCATGCACGCGCAAACGCTGGCCTGCGGAGCCAACTCCGAACTCCAGATGCAACCTGTAATTACGCGTATTGCGGACCTCACCCCCGCCCCGGTCGGCCGGTCGGTTGGCTGGCTGGCTGGCCGGCCGGCCTCGCTCGACATCCGGTATCTCCGGTATCTCGCGAGAACTGCCGAATATCAGGTAGGATCGTTACTTCCCTCGGAAGAGATTGCTACCCCCAGGCTCAGCACTCACAGCTACAAGTGCTTCTGTAATCTGAAACGGCGGGTAGACGGTCGAAGACCAGCATGCTGCCATTACTCTTGGCAAACCGGTGATTAATCAATCGGGACGCCGCGCGCGATTAGATCGCCACGACAATCCGAGAGTCGAAAGTGGTCCCTTGCTAGAGAGCGCGTGCGCGCTCGTGGTCCACGTGGCACACTGATATTTTATTAATGAACCGCTTAGATAGGGTATACACCGCGATAATTCGCCGCAGCTTCGAAGATTTATACTACCGGTGCACCTCGTCGGCACAGTGCTGCTCTTCGATCTGCTTCCCTCGCTTTCACTCCAAAGAAGAGTCGTGGCTCCGAATCCACCTTACGCCGGGGTAACGGAGATCTACGACAGGTAATGCGAACGGTGAAAGCGAAGAAGGCAGGTGGTCAGGTGCGCGCTCCGTCGCTCCTCGGGGCCGTGGATTTCGGGATCACCCGTTGTACAGAAAGCCGCTATCAAGAGAGGAAGACGGCAGGTGTAGCCTGCAGGCGAGGAATCGCCGAGCGAGCGAGCAAGCATGCTCGCCGTGGCACACCGTTCCTTGCGTGGGCGCCTTTCTCAGGGTGGCTCGGATGCGTCACACGCGAATCGCGCGAGAAAAGAAGCGCGGAGAGGCAGAGCGAGGAGGAGTGCATGCGGCGGTGGAGGAGGTGGAGAAGGCGGAGGAGGTGGAGCAGGAGAAGATGAAGAAGAGCCGCAAGAGGAAGTGGAAGCAGCCGCCTGGGAGAAGGACGAGCCCGGGAGAAGGACATGACTCGAGATGAGGCGAGACCAGGTGAGATCAGATGAGATCAGCGAGGGCGAGGAGGAATAACAAATCCACCGAGGGCGAACAGAGATAGAGAAGAGTGAGTGAGAGAGAGAGAGAGTGAGAGGGAGAGGGAGGGAGTAACAAGCGAATATGACGTACGAAATGGAAGGGGAAGAAGAGTATCTCATGAAGGGAAGAGAGGAAAGAGTGAACCGCTGTAGGACCTGTAGGCGAACTATGCTGGGTATCCAGGCTGAAGGTTGGGCAGCGAACTAACCAGTTAAGCTAACCAGCCCAGGGTATATCCTGAGAACAATCGGACCTACCGACCGACAGCGTGGGCGAGCCACCGGCGAAATATGCATTCCTAGCGAACACTCTGGCTTAAGCATTATTGCACTTACGTGCCCCGAAGGGGTGGGGGGCAATGAATCGAATCTCCAAAACGGATTCGATACCGTGGGCCTGAGAAATCCGAGGAGTTTGCATCGCCCCGAGTTCTCAGGTGGATCTTAACTACATTCAGCGAGGATGATTAGAACTTGTCCGCGGTAAACGAGAGACGAGGAGTAACTCTGTGTACCTACTGCCAGTTTCCTTCAAACAATTCCCAGCTTCCATTAAGATCGCTTGGTCCGTTCCTCTTTGGTGTATGAGCAGAGGCAATAAGTCGAGAGGGGCTACACCGGCGACAACAAGAACGCAAGAGAAAAGCAGGAGGGCTATGTCGTTGGGGAATAATAGGCCAGTCTTGCGGTTTTCCCTAACCGAACCTAGTACTACCAGGTTTGCGGATGTGCCACCGGAGAACTCGCGGTGGCATCTTGACGGGGAGGAGGCGAGAGCTCGTTGAATTGTCGTCTTGAGAAACGCGGAGATTGCCGAAACCCGCAGTTCAAATTAGAAGCGTACGGACTGCAAATTGAGCCTGCAAATTGTCCCGCGGTATACTTACGCCTCGCTGTAATCCACCGCGTTCTCCACCGGAAGTGTGCGCGAGCTTTACTTATTGTTAGTCGTACTTCCGACTGCGGTTTCTCTCTTTAATACGCGCGAATATCTAAGAAATCGAGAAAAATCGAAGGGGAATTGTGCGCATCGTAGCAAACAGTGGCGGTTAGAGGAAATCCTTGCTAATTATTCCGGCTGACGGATGTTTCCGCGAGCAAGCGCTAATCATTTCGCGAGTAAATAGTGGACAATTAATCTCGCGAAAGTTGCGCCGGGTGATTAAGCCGGGAACACAAGTGACTGTCTCTCCGTGAGGCTCTCTCGCTCTCCCAGCTGTTGTGTTGGCTTACGGTGGTCGAGAAGGCGAATACACCGGTACCTGGCGACGATTAGAGCGGCCTGGCAAGAGTGTCGGGACGATGAACGTCGTAGCGCACACAACTGCAGCTCCGGCAGTGCTCGAGAGCGCAAAAGCGATGAGCGGACAAAACGAGGCTGCTTGGCCGGGCGCTAATGCGCCTCGTTTCGCGCTTCGTAATGACGAACGCACACGCCTGTCCTCCTCTCAAATGCTCCGTCGACTTCCGAGATGTGACACTGCACACTTCCCGCCGAGATATTATTATCCCTGTTCTCAAGATTCTACCTGTTACTACGCTGCTCCGCGGCAAGGTAATTAGTAGGCCGATTATGCTCGGCGGCGCGCACTCGCCGAGCACTCTCGAGCGTATCCTCGTTCTCATTGTAGCTCTCTGTTTATATTGTCCGCGCCACGAGTGATAAAGTGCTCCTCATAATCGCACGGCTTACGCAAGCTCGTTTTTACTCCAGTTTCTTTGTCGCCCGCTCTCGCCATTCTTGATCGGACGTGGATTGATCTACGCTCGCAACTACAAAAAACTGGAGTCCGTACTATGCTTGACTAGAATTACCCGTGGAGAAATTGACCCCCCTCGAAGGGGGCGGCTGGCTGGCGGAGCCTAATTTTCTCGCGTAAATCGTTGATAATAATGTGACGTCATCGTACATCAGTTCCGCCGGTTGATTGGGTGCGAGAATTGGGGCCCGCCAATTACCGAGTGACCCGGCCGCGATTTATGGGGTCGGCCGTAACTCATGCCCGCCGATTCTAGTACTCCCCTTGCTTAGTGGGGGCCCCCATATTCCATAACTCGACACCCTCGTAACCTTTGACGTGAGACTGTGCACGGGATACCACGGGATACCCGCAGTAAATGCGCCGGGGATCGGGCATTCAAGAATTTACTACAAATTGACCGTCCACGCAAAACTGGAATTCCGTCGGCGCCCAACTGAGTTATCTCTATTTACGTGGGAGTTGAACTAGTCGAGATAAATGATCGATGTCGTGCCTTTCTCCCAGTTGAAGCCACTTCCGGTTTCGACGGCTTGACTACTCGTCAAGCCACAACCTAGAATCATTCGTGACTTTGTAATATTGGAGCGAGCAAGTTGCAATTCAAAATTCAAATTGGATGGACGGACCGATTCCACGGTATTATAAAGCATCAAGAGAGCGCGAGGACTTCTAAGCGAGTAGAAAGTGCGACTGGTGGTCGCGCAGCCGCTGCAACAATGGATGAAGCCTACGAAGGATAGGGCTTGGTAAGGAAGTGTCTGTCGCAAGAAATTATGTCTCGGAATCGCAAGGAAGCATCCCGGCCCGGGGGAAGGTAGAGTCGCCGCTCTTCTCTTCGGCCAACTTTATGTGCACTCTTCGGGCTTACATCGTTGTTAGTCGTGCTTCCTTTATGACGAAGATGTCCTATGTATCCCGCTGTCTTGTCAAGACAGCAGAATAGTCTAGTGCTCTGTTTGAGCTGACTTCGCTCTTGCTATGAATCCCAATAGAATGCCAGCTCACAGATAGACACCGAAACCGCATGCTCGTGAATGTCCCATTACTCGGCAACGAGTTTAGTGAAGGGAGGCAATCATGTTCGAATGTCAGGTTGGGGGTGGCAGAATAGCGCTCATTAGGCAATGGAGATGCATCTCGGATTATTGCGAGGGAACCTTGACTTTTAGTGGGATCATTTGTAATACGGCTCTGCCGGAGAACTGCAAGCTCTTGGAGAACACGAGCGGCGCTCGAACGGAGAGCCATTGGCCTCGGCGATTCATATTTAACTCTCATTATTATCTTCGGCAAACGACTCGCTTGATATATAAGGCGTTCTCTCTCTCCCGAGTGGATGTGGACGTGGGTTGCGGCGTCAGGTCGGCCGGAGAAATAATTTCACACCCGCAGTCAATTTCGTAGCCGCGAGTGCTCACCCTCTTGCTTGGCTCACGGTGTACGCACCATCGAGGAAGAAGGTATGGGGCCCAAATGTATGGGCCCGAGTGCTCGAGATCGAGTTTACGGACACGCGATGCTCGCCCCCTACCATAAGTTTCGCTTTAAACCCCAACAAATTGTTTCCTTCGCAAAAGAGTATCCTCCCTCGCGAGTCCCCGGTGTATCATTGATGTTGCAGTTACACCATCCGGCCCAATAATAATTGGACCGAATACTAATCAATCGAGTAGATTAATTCCTTCTCGCCGTATAAGTCGTTAGTTAGAGCAGTAATAATACGTGGAATGCTGACCGCCATAAGACAGAGAGGTCCCGTAAGTCGGAGCCTAGGATGAAGCTGGCCCCGTCCGGCCGAGTATACATACACGCGGCCCAGGAGTGTCTTGCGCGGGGGAGTATTTTTGCCGTTGGTACGAGTTTGCAGGTTGCGCGAAGCAGTCTGCGCGATCAGGCTTGGGCTCGGTGACCGAGGGTCCCCCGGGTCCCCTCGGGCCTTACCCGAGCCCCTAGTCGCCCTCCCACTAGTCCCACTGGCCCCTGGACCGCGTTGCACCGCGTTGCAGTGCATGGCGTCCTCGTGTGGGCGAAGGGTCATGGGTCGCAGACACATCACAGTGGCTCTCAAATTTAAGAGAATCCGACCTATGCGGCTATCTGAGAACTCGCCCTTGCCAACACTATATTTTTAATCTGTCATCGAAGTTTGAGATAAAGCGAGGGCCATGAGAGCTCGTTCCTACCGAGAAACATCCGATACACAGCATGATTTACCTTGAACGCGAACACTTCTGCGAGTTTGCGCGTGTTGTGCACCACCACCCTCACAGAATCTCGGAAAGGGTGGTGGTTCGAAGATGCACGCGTGGTCAGGGAGAGAAAGAGAGAGAGAGAGACAGAGAGGAAAGTATGTGTGCGAGTGTGGAGGAAAGAAAGAGAGAGAGAGAGAGAAAGAGAAAGAGAGTCAGGAAAGAAATCGGCAGACTAAAATCGGTGATCTTGGTCGGCATAGCAGTCGAGTGGTGAACCCATCGGTGTGTGTAGCGGTCAGGCGACAATTGTGCGGACAATTTGTTCGCAGCCAGCGGCACAATGATGTCGCATAAAATGCGGGGGAACAGGGAGGCGGTGTTTCCCACCCTGTGCGTTGCGAGTGAGTTCACGATCCCAGGGGGTCACGATCCCAAAGAGAACCGATATGGTCAGAGTATCGCCGCGGGCTATCATCGGGCGCGCGTGAGCGAACGGCTTCTAATCCCTCGTGCAAAGAATCGCGTGTGGAGAGCAGTGCATCTTAGTTATGGAGCACTTCCTCCTCCCGCTCGTTACTTTATAGATCCATTAGAGATAATTATCGGCAACAGCTCGGGGAATTCATGGGGATACCACCTCTTTCTCTCCCCTTCTCCTTCTCTCTATCTAGACAGAGGCCTCGCCCTTTGCGCTCCCCCTCGTGACACCGTGACCGCCGGCGCACGAAACGCGGCCGACGTTATCATTTGCGCACGAGAACTCGTGCCTTGCTTTTTGGCCCGCAAAATTCCCCTGCGAGCCTATGTTGCGCCGAGAGCGGAGAGAAAAAGAGGAGGAGCTGGTCAAGGAGGAGTAGGAGGGAGTGATGGAGGAGGAGGGGAAGGAGGTATAGTGGGATCGCCAGGAGGGAATTTTAGAATTCCGTGGGTTCCCGATACGGGTTCGTGCTCGAAAAGTTATGGCACGAGGGCTTGGTAGCCAGAGAGGAGAGGACTCCTGTCCTCTCGTGCGAAAGGTCACGCGCGAAGGAACTGACCTCCCTCCCTCCCTCCCAACCCGCCAGCCCTTCTCTTCCTTCTTCCTCGTTGCACCGAGTCTCTTCCTCCCCGCCGGCCGGGTGTCCCGTCCAACCCGGCGTCCAACCGGTGGAGGAGCTACCCCGACAATTTCGAGCAACGGCAGATAGAATCTTCGGGGCGGGTCGAGCAAATTGAAAAATTATGCCGGTGCGGATACGTGCGACGCGTTTTTTGGCGAAGATGCGAGACAATAGGCGAGGCAGATAAAAAGGTGAGGACCGTTCAAAAGGGTAACGCCATCACGGTAGGCGCACTGCATGCATACAGGTACACACATAATATATCTCTGCCGATCTACGGAAAGGTATATACCCCCAGGGCTTGACGGCCTCATGCATAAATGCGTCAACGTTGTTTCCCTCGGTATCTTCGATCTCTGCAAGTTGCCCGCTCGCCTGCTTGCCTGCCCGCCAGCCTGCTTGCTTCCCTGCCTGCTTGCTTGCCTGCTTGTCTGCCTGCCTGCCTGCCTGCCTGCCTGCCTGCCTGCCTGCCTTCCTTACTGTCCTCACTGCCTGTCTCCCGCCAGAGCTATATCGTTCAGATTTCTGATCGGCTTATCTCCTAGTCGCGCTTCCTACTGAACACTCCTAAATCGCCAGGCTGCTTGCTTGTCGGGCACGCGATGATAAGTTGCTACTTCCCCATCTCTCGGCCCTCGCGCCATAACTCCGGAATACAAATTAAATCGCTGCGAGCAAACAGGCCATAAGTATCTTCACCCTTTATCTCCGATCTGCCTCGTGCCTGCGCGCGCCTCTTTTAACCACCGACAGATGATTTTCTTGCGATTCGCCCTTCGTTATACCCATTTCTTTGCCGAATGTCTGACGGAAACTTGACGCAAAGTCAGAGAGACTTTTCTTCCGGTAGAATACAAAAGCTTCGCAGAGTCTTTTTCAAGTGGGATAGGGGAGATCTTGGTGTAACGGTATCGGCGTTCTGCTTTTCTGGGATTCCATAGCGGTGACGGGGGACGCGAGTGGGATGCTTGATCTATTCGTTACCGTTTAGAGGCGCTGCTGGGCGCTCGTAAAGTCTCATCAGAGATCGAATCGGGCATAGCCGCTGAGAGCGGAAGAAGTGGTACTGGGAAGCAGGCGGGTTAATTCGCGGGTGATGAGCGGCTCTCCTCGCCGCGCGAGCGCGAGCGCGCGCGCGCGCGCGCCTTGGTCTCTCTTTCTATCGTATTCTCTCCTCTCTCTTTTCCCTCGTTCGCAGTGCCGGCCGCGGCACCTCTTACTCCCGTTCTGCTTCTTCTTCTTCTTACCGCGGCTGACCACATACATATACGTGGGCCGTCTCGTGTCCGCGGCACGCTCGGTTCCCACGGACGGGGCCGAGAAAGAGTTTGAAAACACGGCAATCAGTGTAACTGCTCCCGCCGTGGTACTGTGCGTATACACATGCGACTGTATATATCCACATGATCGCGCGCTGCCCAGGAACATTGTACGACTGGTGCAGCCTCTCCTTCAAAAGCGAGGCGATATCTTCGTCTAGTTTAATCCCCAGTTAACGAACTCTCAAGCGTACTTAAGACAAACGACTCTTCGTAACGGAGTCTGCATGGGAGTCTCGCCTTACCAAGTCAGTGGATATATCCAAGATCTAGGTGGTACCGGAAGTCCTGCCTGCCGAGGCACGGAGCACGTCTCGATGATTCATTCGCGGGGCAATTGTTTAGCGAGACACACACAGCGCAGCGTCTTGCCTGCTCTTCGACTCTCTGGCGAGACGAGTCCGGTGACTAAGAGCTGTGAGGTGGTGGCGGTGTACGCTGCCGGCGTGGCGTGGCGTGGCGCGGCGCGGCGCGGCGCGGCGGCGGCCAATACACCGTGTATATCGAACTAGCAGCCGATGGCGCAACGAGCACTTTATTCTCGGCTCTAACACGCGACTACTCTCTGCCTACCGACGACGAGAGATCGCCGGTGGTACGCACACATAGACAGGTGCGACTTCTGGCCAATATCCATGCGATCATGTCGCGCGAGAGCGTGTGAGGAAAAGCGCGACAGTGGCTCGAGCGGAGTATTGTCAGAGGCGTGGGTGGAGAGTCGAGGATAGTTGGGCTGCATACTGCCAGGAGGTGAGACGGTGCCAGGCTGCCTCGAATCGCCGGATAATTACTCGATAGTCGTCGATGTCTCTCGTATATCTCCCGCTGCGAATTGGTGTCTGTCTCATAACTAAGCAGCAGAGTGAGCGAGCTAACTCTGGGAGTCGAGTCGCTCGGGCGTAAGTGAGTGCTGCATGCGGATTTCTCTGTAGCAGACCGATCGGTATCGGCGCCGATCGTATCGGTGAGAGCGCGCGGGCGTCAGGTAAACGGCGATAAGGCGAGAACTAGCTCGTAAGTTTCCGCTTCGCGGCTCTACCCAAAGCGGCTGACCGCCACCGCCATCGCCACCGCCACCGCCACCGCCCCCTCTTTCTCGAGGGAGAGAGAGAAATAGCAAGCCAAGCGACAGAAGTGGTTACACACTCCCAGAGTCTCTTGTGGGAGCTAAAGCGACCGATCTCTTAATTGATAGATAACGCGGGGGTGTTTCAGCCTGCTCACGACTCCCGCGCACTATGATTAACGCACGGCGAGGGTGTGGGAATGAAAAGAGCACTAATGGCTACTTGAATCCCACCTAATCAACTCTCTTCATTAAAGTTCTACTATCGGCAAGTAGTATGGGACAATCACTGGTCAGACGGGAGGTGGTATTAGCACGTCAGGCATTCGTCTTCTCGGGATGTCATGTCGCGGATACGATGGTGAAATCTCGGCTGGTGTATGCGTGTGAGCGCGCGGCGAACTCATGTAGGTAAACGATCGTTTGTCCTCCCACCTCTCGATTGTCGTCTCGAGGCTCTTGCCGCATCCTCGCCCGGAGATATGAGGTACAGATGGAGATAAAGGTGGAGGTGGAAGTGGGTGCCGGTGCGCGCCTCTTGAGTAATTGGAACACGACCTCTGTCAACCCCCGCTGACCCTAAATGGTCAACGGAAACGAGTATACCACCGGCGAGGAGGACATCTCATTGTTGGCCAATCGACGAGAGACGATGCCGATTCAAATGCAGATGCACCTACAATTCTTGGCGAACACCAATCCGAGTCAGCTACCTGATGATCCGAGCATTCGACATCTTCGAGCGTCGCCACTCGAGGCTCTTAACCCCACTGATAATCGTAACGAGGAATAAATGTCTCGTTAATAAATAAGTAACAGTCATCATCGTGCAGTTATGACGAACGAAGTGTTCCGACTCGAACGATATAAATACGTGCGCGCGATGGCTGTTAAAAGGAAAGTGGTTCGACGGAAGAGAGCAATTAAAGAGACCAATTCGTGCAGGGAAAAATATTGGTTGTAAAACGCCGCCATTATGTCAACTCTTAACGATTATTCCCTCACTTCCTTCTTGCAATGCTGGCGCCGAGGCGACGAATTTGTACTGGCAGTAAATTATTCCGACGCCGAACAAAAAGAGACGTTTATCGTGCGATTTGTAAATCATAAAGTCCGGCATAAAATACATCCAGCGAAATGATCCCGACGAAACCAGCGAATTTCGCAAGTGCATACCCCGCTGTTGATTCGACTGTATACAGCGAGACTTGATACCGCTCGGGAGCGGTGGTGTGTACGTACACCAATAAGCATAACGGGCGAGAGAGTCGCCCACGCGACCCACGGCTATGATCAGGGAACAATGTATAACAGTTTCTTCATGGTTGTCTCGTCAAATCAAGGATTAGTCATCTGCCCGGCACGAGGCTCCGGTGAACGTACTCCGAGCCGACCATTTGCGCTTTTACCCTGTTAATAGCAAATTCACCCGAGCCCATTGTAAAACCTGGGAACGACCTATCAGGTTCTGAGATCCGCGCTTGTGCAACACCCTCGGTCTCTTGCCGAGAATATTGAAAATCAGTATTCCTGACTGAATCCTACGGCAATAGGGGCGGGTAGGCTCTTCCGTTCGGCAGAGGATCAGCTGTCGAGGATACTTTGATTTGTCGAGGCATAGATCAAACGATGTCTTATCGGCGGCGGATCGGCTCATTCTTAGGCTGGTCAAACATTCCTCACCTTTGACCGAGAAAAAGGAGGAATACGAAGTGGAGTGGCCACCCGCGGGTGAAACCAGGATGGCAGGTTGCACCCTCGGGCAGGTTGCCTGCCACGAAAGGTATCGATCGCAAAGTATCGCTCACTAGCAGCGCGCGCGATACCTGACAGAGTGCCGAGAGATATATATCTCGAAAGACCGGGGCCATGGCCGAGGAGCGGTGTGCCGCGGGGTTCACGCGGGGGTAACTCAATTTGTAGTTACAAACGAGGATAATATGATAATGCTGTGCGCGGCCGAGCACCGATTCACCTGGAAACCCGTCTTCTCTGGCTTTGTTAGCGCGCACCTCGCCGGCAACCACCGAGCACCCCCTCCGCCCTCCAGCTGTGCACTGTCATTTGTTCACGTCTGTCAATACGTCACTGATAGGTACACCGATGCCTGCTTCGACATATCATAGATACATCTCCCGTCACAGAGTGAAACTCCGCTGGAAATTTCGGCCGTCGAGATTCGCGGTGAATAGGATGCCAAATTGTAGTTGCTACTTATCGATTCTACCCCGCCGCTAAATGCTTGAAATGTGGAACGTCTTAATTTATGCTCGTCTCATTTTCTACTTGACAAAAGGTTTACGACGCGCGAGCCGGAAGGTGAGACTGATTGCAGTCGCTGCCGTTGCAATCGCCCGCTACCGCAGATGTACGGAAGAGGTTTATCGGCATAAATCATCATGAGCGCGCGTGTCTATCGCGCCGGATCTTTCGTGTGCTCTTTCGAAAGTCTTGTCAAATTGTTAAGCGGTGAATAGGCGGCTCACTGGGAAGAGTATACTTTGGCGCGTTGGGTTCATAGGCCGGTTTCATAGGCTTTCTTCACGATTTCGCCGGGCAACCAAGCAGGCAGACGCGCGCGAGCTCCGGGTACACGCGTGATTTAAGGCGCATCGTAAATAGATAATAATAAATCGGCATCGTGGGGCCCCATTTGCTTCGGGACCAATTTGTTGGGATCGTTCGCCCTCGCGACCCGAATATATGTATACACTAGAATGCCACATGGCCATTTTTCAAGCGTGCGGACCACTGATTTATTTTGGCACGAACCAACCAACGAACGTAGCCGCGCAACGCGCCCCGGGCGAATTATGTGAATCCTCTCTCGACGCCGACGGAGGCAGGCGTCCGTGTAATTCTAGAGGATCCCAGGCGCCAACCAGCACACCATCTCACGAAACCCCGCTCTGACGTAATGGCCCCAATAATAAAAAATGATCCCCGCACCGTTACGTGGCCATTCTCCTTAATGAATACAGTAATTAGTGGTTAAGATGTCATTTACGGGTACAAATTAGCGAGAGGGAAAGTACGACGGCGCGCAAAAAAGAGCACGGTGTCGAGCGGGGACGACGGTGCACCGGCAGTCGGTGCCTAATACATCCAAGGAAAAGAATCTGATTAACACTCCCCTTTCCGCTCGACTCCTGCCGCGAACGATCACTCGGACTTCTGTCGCTTAGAAATCGATGATCCGCAGCTGTCAAGGCTATTAGCAGCATCCGCTGTGCTTCGTTATCATTATCGACTGACAGTGCGTCGAGGATTTTAATTTGAGTTTCACCGTGTGAACACAACCGCATACATACTCCCGGGACAAATAGCGCGACCGTACAAGGAAGCAATCACGGTGAAACGTTAAAATTGGCACGAAACCCTGCGGTGGTTTCCAGTAGCGAGGACAAGAACTTCCCATAGATGAGGATCCCCTCGTCATTGCAATCGAGATTTTGTATTCGTTTTGATTGCCGCACACCCGCCGCGATGCGCCGGAAGGACTAGTCCTTTGGAAAAGCAGCAATCGAGATAATGGTCGGACACGGTGCGTATTACGCACTGGACCTGCATTACATGTATGTATACGGCTGGCCGATTCACCACGCGTTATGTGTAACGGTGCCGAGAAGAGAGATTTTCATTTGGCTCGGATAGTTCGTTCCAGCATTATCCCACGGGAATAGATTGCGCTAGGAGGGACTGACTGGTGAGAGCTAGCAAGGGGTTAGCCACGATTGATGTCGGTTCTCGCTACTTCGTTACACATTGCCGCGAAACACAATCGCGGCTCGTTTGCGCCGCGACGTGGCGCGGCAGTCTCTTCTTGAGTACCGTTGCGATCGCCTAGTCCTACGGCAGCGGCAGCGGCCTGGTCGAGCCAGTGCTCATAGCTGAAATCTTATCATCATAAACAAATCATCTGTCAATAAGAAAAGGCGTGAAGATCCTTCGCATGCCGAGAGCTAACGCAATCTCTCTACCGAAAAGCTCCGAAGAAACACTGCGTTGTGAGAGATGCGCCTGCTTATTATAGGAAGTACGACCTTTAACGGGAGGGAAGCTCTCCCCGGTACTACGTGTCACTGCCGATAGTTACGAGCCGTGTAGACCGCGTTATAATCTGAAACACAGCCAGAGCTCCCCTTGTAACCGACGAGGCTCTCTCTAATAAAGTTGTCGCGAGTGGGTTTCACATTGTGCCGTACCGGTGGGGCACAGCGTTAAAGGAAGAGACGCTAGTATCCATGGTACGGCATTGCGTTACCAGTCACCCAGTCCTGTCACATCCAAGTCCTGAAACAGCCACCTTACGATTAGCGGCACTTTTATGAGTTCATCTTCCTTCACAGCATCTCGTTTGTTGATTTAGTCGGACAGCTCGGTTTCTTAAACCTCATAGACTCTCACTTTTCTTGGTGAAATAGACTTAAGCCAATTCGACTAAGATTCTAATAATCTCAAGTTCGACCAACCGGCACTTCTCAAACAGTTACGCCCCGGCTTGATTGGATTCTTATAAGTGGTCATTAGAAATCAATGTATTATATTGATAATTCGGAAGAGCTGGTTAAAGGTGATATACGGGGAAACGGATAAGAAGTACAGAACCAGAGACTTCGGCTCCCGGCGGGGGAATCGTTAGAAACAATCGTTGAATCTATCGATCATACTTCGATCATCGAGCGAACATCAATCATTCCGCGGCATACGAAATCAGCCTGGCGGACAAGCTGAAGTTCGGGTAGTTCATTCGGTCGATGGATTTGAGTTAAACGCGGGCCCGCTTTGCCCTCGCTTTCATTAGACAGTGACTTCCTCTTGTCGTCTTCGATTCTAATTTATCATCCAAGTAATGGGTTAAGTTCGGCCCGATTTTCGGTGCGCCGGTATTCGCGGCTGAGGGGTCGCCGGAGGTTAAGGAGAAATTTCGTTGGAGTAAGGATGGTTGCCGATTGGTCGCCGCGCGGCCGGCGTCGTGCGGCTTGTACTTAATTAGGTATCGGCTTGTGGAAGGACGCGCTAGAAAGCGTCCGCGCCGAGAGCACAATGAATCCCTGATTGCTCTCTAACGTATCGGCTGGAGAACAGCGTGACGAAGTCGGCCACGCCGCGAAATCTCAAATGGCCCTCTATACAGCTAATTATTTACGATTACAAGGAAAGCCTGTGCGTAGTCAGACTTTGTAGTATGCTCTCCCTCGGCAATTGCTCTATACTATCATTCGAGACGCTCATGAATCAGCTGCGACCAGCAACGGAGAGTCAAATTATCCGATGAAAAAGTTGAATCCAATTGGTGTCGAGTACCTATACTGGATCGTTCATACCGGGCTCCCTCTCCATCTCTCGATAATTCATTATCTCCATGCTTTCGCGCGCTCTCGTCTCATTTTCGCCACACGGGGTCCTCGATCACGCCTCTAACGGCATCGCATCGGCGTAAATACGTTACGTAATTAATATCGCTGTTATATTTATAGCGGTGCATTAACCCTGAGCCTCACGTTTTATGCGGGGGATATCGGTGTTCTCTCTGTCTCTCCCTTTTCATGAGGAGGTGCTTCGCTAAGAAAAATCGTTTCCATAGCGGCGCCGTTCCGCCAAGCGTGTATCCAGGAAAAAATGGAATTCCCCGGGCCTCGAGCCTCCAGGTGGAAATATCGATAGGAGGTCAGCACGGGGTTAGTTAGCCACGCACGAACAGCCGCCAGGCCGACACCACCGTTCTCCATCCTCCTCTTTCTCGCACTTTCTTCCCCATGGGTCTTCTTTCTCTTCGTCCACGCTGAATCCCGCTGCTCTTCTGGTTCAGAGCGTAGGTGTGGATGTGCTTTAACCTTCCAGCCGAGACCCAGTCTCCGCGGGGTGGACCGCTGACTGTGCACAATTAGGCTCGGGCGCAGAACGAATTCATCTTCGTTGGGCGCGTGAGACTCCGGTCAGTTCGGCGGGATCGATTATCAATCATCCCACCACTGCGAGCACCACCGGATCGACTCCCCCCCCCCCCCCCCCTCCTCCCGTTGCCTCGTTCATTGTGCTCATATCCAGAGGAAGAAATCTAAGCTCGCCAGTATGGTCACCACTGTATGTACTGGCCCCCGAGCGTGACACCCACCCCCGCAACTTGGCGCACGTCAGTTTTCGTACTCAAGCTGATGGACGTTGCCACGGGGCAGCCACGTCGATTGGGATAATGTGGCTGTCCGGCAGCATCGTAATGATCCCTCGTGTACACTGGATCTTATCGCATGTGTGCGCTCGTCGATCCTTGCAGCCAGCACGTGATTTATCGCGCTCGCCGTTTTCACGCAACATTAATCCCGCGGCTCTCGAAACTTCCACATTCGATTAGCACTCTTATTTATTATTTCCTCTTTGATTTACTGACCACGCGACAATCGAGCCTCCACCTTGGCCCCTTACTCGGCTACGAAATCGATCCTGCTCTAGGATAATCCGATGCACATAATATTCGAAGATATTTATGAGCAATTTTCTATCGCGCGACAGTCTCCGGGATGAAAAACCGATTTTGCGAAATCCTGTTGTAGCGCGCGAGAAGGTCGGCTGAGCGTTAACTTGATTAATGAACCATTACCAGGAATATAGAAAAATCTATGGGCATGAATGCAAAGTAGCTGGAGCGGCAACAGTGAGTAAAGTCGTGCGCCTCGCTCGATCACTTTTTTTTTGTATGTGCGATGGATTCTACCAGATTTAATCGGACGTTGAATAAATTAAGATAAAGTGGTTATCATAATTACCTAGGCTGTCAATATTAATCAGGACATTAGGCGATGAATACTGACCTTATGCGTTTCTTCCTTCTACGAGATTAACAAAAAGCTTGTTACTACGCTCTAGTCTTTAGAAATTAGAGAAATAGAGATGGCGAAATTATAGCACAGTTGGCAGACCGCCATACAGGTGGTCACCTGCTGGTCAGGTTCTAGAGCATTTACGTAAGTAGATGCGGCAACTTGCTGTGTTCCCGTGAGCGGGACCAGCCGAGAGACGGAAGAGGACACACTGTTGAGAAGTGGATACACACCACCGCTAGAATCGTCATGCCTAAGTCATTGTACCCGGTGATTTATTGCCCGCGTGCTTGCCAGCTCTCTTACCATGAGTACGCGCGCGCGCGCGCGCGCGTTGCTGGAAAATCGTTTGCATTGCGCAAAATTTAATAAAGCAATCCACGCATCGACATCTCGATTCCAGGGATCTTTCCCAATCGAGGCAGTGCACGACCGCGTAGATCGATGAAAGGAGCGACTCTCCCATAATAATTGCGCAACCTCAGCCATAACTGATATATACACACACACACACACACACACACGGGGGGGGATTTAATATTTCGTCTGGCATTACGAAAAGCTGCCTTACGACGTGCTGCTTGGACACGCTGTCCCGCTTGTTTGGAATGCCAGACGATAGTGCGAGCGGGTGATAAACACGTTACACGCAGCGAGGAGCCCCACGTCCGAGTAATTAATAGTGGCATCGGCCTGAGACAGTAATAGTCTTTACGCAAAGTTTGCAAATTGACATTTGGGTTAACGGTGTCTATCAATCATGTACACCCGGTGTACGAGGAGGCCGACAGTATCAAAGGAGCAGGTACTACTCCCGCAAATGGATGTACGCGCGCGCGTGCTCTTTCGGAAAACTCATGTAATCCGTTTAGCAGCCTTAGAAACACAGGGAGAGACAAAGAGAGAGAGAGAGGGACGCGAGATGAATGCAATCGGTGTTGGTCTGACATTTCTGACGCTTCCTGCGGCAGGCCATTCAACAAGGAGAGGTAGCCTGGTCGATAAGGGCTGCTGTTGTAGAAATATGCGAGGAGCGAGGGTGACGGGGTCGAAAGACTAGTAATGGGTGACTATGGAAGAGGGAGAAAGACAGAGAGAGATAGAGTCGTCGTCGCGGGCGAAGCTGCTCGGCGGACAGTGATAATAGTCAGGATCCATAAATCCCCTTTTCCACGGTCATCAATCGCTTCGTGCCGCGGCCAGGATTGTTAACGCCGCTTCTCCAGCGCGGCAACGCGACGATAGAAATATCACTCTGCCAGAGGAGATACGGTAGGTTCGCGTGGAAACTGCGCGGGCTTCTTCTTCTAAGGCCTCCCGAGCTACTCGATAATCCGGGCTTAGCCGCGTGCGCACCCGCGCGCGTCTGATAGGCTCACCCGCGCCAACGCTCCATCTCTCGCGGACGTTCCCGCCTTGAGAAATGATCGTCAGCCACTCGATTTGTATGCTTTCTAGCCGCTTCGGGACTCCGAAGACCAACGTGACGTAAGCGGAGAAACGAACGAAAGACACGACAATAACGCCTCCACCTTTGCGAACACTCCTCTCCCTCTCTTTAATCGACGAGTCGAAAATTCTACGAATACGATCAGGCCAAGCTCTAGTCCTACCATGGAAATTATGCCCCGCCATAGGAATTATGTGGTTCCTGGAGTGCGAGTATCGCGATAGCCCGAAGCTATGTATAAACCAGAGGTACTTTACCGGCAGAGGGTGTTCGTGGTTCAAGGAACTCTGTCGGCAGAGGGGAGTTTTTCCACTGATTTGCGAATTGTATGCATCCAGGAATTACTAAGAAAATCGACGACAGCCTCATTAAAAACCTGTCAGGATCTCTTCTGCTACTCGGTTCACCCTCTGTCCTAATGTCACTCGGACGACCTTTTTGCGACGCGGCTTCCATTTCCACGTGCATAATTTGCGAGAAGGGCAAGCGCCGAATGCAGGATAATAATCTCAGCGAAATCTTAGGTATCCTCGCGATCGTCTGCCCTAACATTTGCATACAGGTTGGTCGTTATCCCTGCGAGGGTTGGGGGCCGACCACGCGGGGGCGGAGTTCCCAATTTTGTATGAGGGCTTCGGTGTAGGTCCAGTTCGGGGGCGCCTCGCAAGCCACGTAATGCTCGGGCACGCTCTCGCGGCTCGGCAAGAAAGTTATTACGTTTTTTGCCCCTTGTCCAAGATTAAAAACGGCCGGGCGGCAGCGTTGTAATTGCGAGTGATAGCGGCTGGCTACCGGACACCAGTCAGCACGGCCTTCTTTCCTCGGCCGATTCGCCCGAGGAGAGGGAATATCATTCCAGGAGAGGACGATAAAGTCGAGGCAAAGGACGACGCTCAGGATGATCCTCCGGGCACGACCGCACAAATTACAGAGCACCGGCCAGCAGAAGCCCACAGAAGCGCGCATCACCAGCGCCGCCGCGTAGCGCGGAAGCCCGACGATCTTTGTCGATCCTTTTGCCCCCTTGCGATCACATACTACCCAAACTTCCACTTGAATAGTGCTACTATTTTTCCACGGTATCTTACCATTTATACATTATCCAGATTTAATTCCAATAGTATGGACATCTATCGTTGTCGAAAAAAGTAAGAGAATAAGATAAGACTCGATGATGACGGAAGCCACTCCTTGGAAGACAGTAGCTGGGCGACAGAGCGCCTGGCGAGTAGAAAGAAAGAGCGAATTTTCACTAGGCCTGGCGTGTACTCCTTTACGTAATATGATTTTCAATTGCACACGCCCATCACGTAGCACGGTGCCTTTCTATTCATATAATCTTGGCCGAGCGTGTGCATGTGCTTGGACGAGAAAGAGTGGTGGCAGCGCCGGGGCGAGCGGCGGGATGGTGGGCGCGGGTGCGGGGCAAGGCACTTTTGATTATCGAACCTCGGCGAGCGCGAGCGGGCATCATACCAACATAGCCGGGGTTCTTAGCGGGCATGCATTATAATGCATCTACAATGCAGCGGCGCGGTGCACATCAAAGCACAGCTACGTGAGCGACTACGTAGCCGTGTACGGGCAATAGCCGGAGCTTATACTGCCGATACCAACCAACCGCCTAATGGCCAAGCGCGACCCATCGCTTGCTATCTCCGCTACCATTCTTTTCACTGCCAAACTTTTCCGTCACTTCCTTTTGCCGCACCTCCTTTCCTGCTCACTGATAAACTTTCTTTCATAGGAGTCTGCCTTCCATTGCAAGGCAGCCCTCTTTTACATTTCACAATACTCGATAGAAGCTGACACAAGGATGGGCGTTCACTTCTATGTCGATAACGTATAATTGTTTGATTGAGAGTCAATGGTAGCGAACGATACCTGATTCGCTTCTTTGTCGGTGGAGAGACAGTAGACAGGAGTTACTCGATGCTCGCCCACTGACGGAAAAGAGCCGCCTCAGTCAGCGGTGGCTGTCAGAGAGCGATGAATATCATTTTCCTACGCGAATCGGTAAGGAACAAAGGGGATCGCGCGCGCTCCCGGTGACCCAATGCCGCGCGTTCCACTGGATGCTGGGAAATGCTTGACAGAAGCGATCCCGCGGAATTCGCGAAGCGACGCCACCGAAGCGATATTCGTTCGAGCGAAGAGAAGTTATAGGTAGTCAGAGAGAGAATCCTGGCGGTGCGTAGGGCCGCCGCGCCAGCCGATTCAATCAGAGCTGGCGCCATGCATCGAAAGAAGGGGATGCAGCCCGACGAAAGAAGAGATGGGTGCGATCCCGGGGATGCGAGGAGTATCTCGCGCCCGAGAGGAGAGAAAGAGAGAGGCTTGGGCGTATAATGCGCTGGCGTCCGGCCTCATAATACAGTAGCAGCGTATCGGCGGCTCGAGCGACGACCACGAGTGCAAGCAGCAACAATCGCGAACAAAGAGAGTAGCAGAGAGCGATGGGGAGATTCAGCGGAAGGCGGGAAAGGAGAGACGGGGGAGGCTGGGGTTCCTCTCGCGAACGTGATGTAGAGGAGAACGATTCAGGGGGAGGCCGAAGCGAACGAATGAAATAACAATCTGTTCCGCCGGCCGGATCATCCCAGGCGGCGTGTGCTAACTAATGGCATTCAAAATTAGTCCTAGCCGCCGCGAAATTATTGGATCCGATCCGGTAAGACGGCTGGCTGCCTTTTCGGACCTGCTCGGGACGAAAGTTCCTCGGGTGGCTGGCCCACGGTAGCCAGGGCCGCTCCTCGCGACCGCAATTGCGGGGGCCCTCCCAGGTTCGATATTAGTTTTCGAGCCCACGTCCTGCCACCACCCTTCTACCCTCCCCGCCTCGCCCCGCCAACCCCCCCTCGGGGCCCGAGACGTCGTCGCAGAACGTTTAACTGGTTATTACGGTTATAGAAGCTGCGCATCCTCGTGATAATCTGTATCTACTTTCCTTCCCTTTCTTAGCTCGTTCCTCTGGTAGGAAGCTCGATTTCTGCGGCTGTCGGGCCTCCGTTTCCATCAGTTTTTGCGTGTCTCGCCCTTCCACTCCTTCCTCAGAGTCAATCTTAATAGTAACGACGCCGGCCCCGCACAATTTCGATTGGAATCAGAGACAAAGTGAAATTGGCCTTTCTCTCTCTCTCTCTCTCTCTCTCTCCTTCTCTCTTTCGCTTTCTCTGTCGCGGACAGATTAGATCGCAGCATTAAGATTGGCTGCGCCGAGATTCCGGAAGCCGATCGACTACGGGACGCCTGTACCACCAGCGAGCGATAGAGATCTCGTTGAATAACAAATGGTTTTTACTGCGCGGCGTGTACCAGTAATTTGGTGACGGTTAGCCGCTTACATACCTGCCGCTTGTTTGGGCCCCAGAAGCACCGCAGCCGAACACCAGCCGATCGTTCTGCCGGATTAGTCGATAACAATGCGCGCAAGGAAAGTACAGCTCTCCGACACCTAATTAACGGAGGCCACGTCGGCGTGGCATGCATAGCCGATAGCGGAAATCGGAACGCGCCTATGCCTTTGGAATTTAACGAACGCTCTCCGTGGGGGAACAATGTTAACGATGCCGAAGATACTCCCCGGTGATTGACTCGTGCCCCGATTGTACACGTGCTATGTCGAGTCGATCTTCGAACGCCTCTGGCTTCCTCGAACGTCACTGCCTCGGCCAATAGATAATTAGAAACGAAGCCACTCACCGCGCGCTAATGACTCTTCTATCGCGCGAGACGATTTCGTTTTAACCCCTCTGGCTATGCCGAAAGCTGCCTCACTGCCCTTTCACCCTCTCTCCTATCGGAGAGCGCCTATTCCCCTCTGTTCTCCTTCTTCTCTACCACCAGTTGCCCTTGTCCTGCTCAGCCAACACTTCACCGCTGGCTAAACGACGCTGATGAGATCATTTATCATCGTACGAAAATCCTCGGCGTCTTCTTCGATGACTCCTTAACTCTTTAACACGTGCACACCTAGTAAGAGAGGAATCGTACGCTTCCGCGCTTCGCTCGCCTCGTTCCCACGAAAGACCTCTGCCCAGAAGAGAGCCGTACGACACGGATCCCATCCTCGTTGTCCCGCTTTTACTAGTCGATCAACCGCACTCGCACGGCCGAAAGAGGATTTTCGTGAGCGGAAACCCGTATGGAAAGACGTGCCTTTGTCTGGAACCTCGATCCTTTGGCAGGATAATATGTTAAATTGGCACGTTCGCATGCACTGACAATCCCTAACCCGTACTGAGAAGTTAGACGGCGAATAACACTCGCATGATTTGGCTGTTTGGTGAGATAAAGAGGATCTTTAATGTTGTTCGTCATATGTATTCGATTTTCGTCTTTCTCTTATCTTACCCAAGAACAAACGATGCCAGCAGGATCTCCAGGAATTATGTAAACCGAACTCGTTCTAAAGATTAATAAGCGAGTATAAACTAATTTATCCAGCGAGTCCTCGGAGATCGCTCATTCCAAGTTAATTGAGTCACAAGCCGTATGTTCGAGAGTATGTACTCGCTTCTTGAGAAATGAAATTATTTCTTGATTGTGGACCGCTCGGTCTTTCATTAGCATTCACTCTCCGGGAGGAGGATGGTCGACATTGTATTACTCGGCGGCGGTGGTCCTGTGTGCTGACTCGTTCTACCTATTGACTTTGTACCCTGGTCTTGGACGGTGTGTTCCACATTGACCATTATAAAGTGCTACCCACGCGGTGGGAAGGATTTGGTGGCAAAAGTGTGGCCCAGCCGGCTGGCCGCTTGCTCGCCCCTGGAAGCTGCAATCTCGAATTTGTTTGAACGACTCCCGAGACGGGAGCACGGGACCCACAAGTGGCGGACACCGCGTGTCTCGCCCACGTGCGACTCCTTTCAGACGTAGAAACACACGCAGTCGCCCAGCAGCGGCTCTGCTCTCGAGCGCACCTCCACATTTGCATAATACGGAATCGAATTAATGGATTTAGAGCTGGGCGCGTGTTTGCCGACGTTGTTCGCCCTCCCGCAGCCGCCCATGCGCTTTCAACTTTCATCCAATTAGCACCTCCACCTTCTGACACGAGATTTATTACGCCAAGACTGAGAAAATCTCTTGTTGAAAATTCATCGAAAGTAATTGGAAGTAGCGAGGATAGTATATGGGAAGATGCAGTGTGGTAGGATGAGAAGCACTGATAGTGAAGTGTACCATCGGGAAGGCTTGTAGTACCAAGCGTTCTGAAGCGTAAAGGCCCCCCATTACTTGTGTCCACAATGTCGAGATATTAACCCGCTTCACCTGGACGCTTGGCGTGCTCGATTCGCGTTTCCCCGGCTCTCCCGTGGTTCACGGGAGCCCGGGGCCTGGGGCACCATAGAAAAGGCTTAAGTGAGTTAGATGCGCGCGGTGCGCGAGAGGGTACCGCCGCTGGAACAAGCACACTTTAACTCACCTGTCTCTTGGTTGGCCGGAACGGTGCCACTTGTCCTGGAATTCTCAGGGACAAGTGGCGGTTCGAGTGGATGCTCTTCCGCGTTCGGTGGATGCGCTCGAATTCTCCAAGCGTTCCTCGCTAGCCGAGGACTGAGTAAATACTGGAAGCGACTGCCTTGAATAGTACCCATTCGCGCGAGCTCTCGACGCCAAGACAATCCAAGTAATTCCAGCCACGTGGACCGCAACGTTACCGTACACGGGCGAAGCCGACTCTTCTTGATCCCAGCTTCCTCGAGGGATCTATGAGAGCCAGATCTACGGGATGGCGATGCGTGAACTCTGCGTTCCACCGAGCGCCGCGTGGGTCAGAGAAAAATCGATGGGGGATATCGTGAGCGTTACTGGAATCTGCTTTGTGCTGCCTTATAAAGCCAGCTCCGTCGCAAAGGCAACGCGCGCTGAATTGGCACGATTTTTACGGGCTTCCAACGCTGACATAGTTATTCGATCGCTAGTCGAGCCGTGCCGACGCCGGCCTTTTTCTCAGGCGAAATCCTATCGATCTTCGAGTGGAAAGTATGTATCCCACGAGCAGGAGAACACGCGGGTGCACATTGTACGACAATGAGTGTGCGCGCGCGCGAGGTCTGCCTGCCTGCTTGCCTGCTTGCCTGGCTGCCAGGCTGCCTACGCGCGCGTGCACTTTCGCCACACGCCCGATAATAAGGATAATAACTCGATCTTATTGGCGACCTTTGCCCTTCCCTTACTCCATTTTCTCTCTGACACGGAAGACTATTTCTTAGCGCGACGCGCCCCACCGCGACACGACCCCTTTTCCACATAATGCCCCGTGGCATCGCTAAATGCATACCTCGCACTCCTGACCCGGCGAAAGGGAACCGTGAAATTAGAGTGGAGTAACGAAATCCTATTGGCCCCGGGAGATATTGTTCTAGCCCGGTCTCAATTACACTTGGATCGATATTCATTTCGATCGTGCGCCAGTGACTTTACTCTGATTATGTCCCATTGTCTCTGGACAGTCGAGCGTGCTTGGTACAGCGAGTAGGTCGTGGACCAGAGTGCACAGGATACCAAGCAATGTCCACTTGGTATACATATGCTAGCGAGGAAACACGCGATATTAATAGACTTGTCATTTTCCGTTCAACTCGCCGGAACAAGCGTGGCACAGTTCAGTCCGTCACGGGTGAACATTTTTGCGCCTCGCCTAATCAAATGTCATGTGACACGACCGGCAATAGGTTTCCGCCCGCGCTTGAAACCTGTTTGATCCGATTTCGCGTCGCGATTGTACGTGCCGTGTGGCCTCGCTGCGGTACACATAAGCGTTAATAATTCACGATTTTACGGCGGCAACTCGTGAAGCTGACATTATCCTGAGTGCTTTGGCTTGACCTGGCTCGGTTTACAGAGTGATGCGGATACATATGAGTCTGTATGGTTTGTTCCGACTTGCACTCGGCCCCGGGCATTCTCGCACCTTCCGTGCCTTCGAAAGCTTCGTAAATCATGTTCGAGCCTTGCATCCGCGAATCCTGCGAGGACTTTCATGGGCCCGGTTATTTATAGCGGTCACTGATAAAGCAGCGAAGGTGCAAGCGCGCCGGGTGACTGGGAGCGCGGCTAATTCCCATTTATCCCGTAGGTGTAAATTGAATATTTGCGCGGCGTGAAGCAAGTGCTGGCAGCCGCAACAGGGTACCAGCGCGGCGAGAGCGGCAGCTACGGGAAAAGCGGCTCGATCGAGCTCGTGCAACCGTGAAACTCGATACACCGTCGATACACACTGATCGATATCGATCTCCTACATTGTCCGACGAAAGAACTATCCCAGAGAGGCCGCGAGAGCGAGAAATAGACCGAGTGCATGCTCGAGTGGTGCGTAGGCGTTGACTTCCTCGCTGTCAATTTAGCGAGAACACCGACCGCCACTCCAGCACGTATAATCAGAGGTGCAGGACTTCGCCGAAGGGTCAGAAAGGGAAAAACTTCATTTCGAATCACACTACCAGCCGGATAATTTGTCGGCCAAATCGAGAATGGCTGGTTGCAACCGCTGGTTCATTCATCCGATTGATTTGATTTGATTTGCAAATACCCCCAAGTGGTATCGATCGCCTGTGGTTACGACAAAGCGCGTACTCCATGAGTGAGACTGAACCGGCCCGAGATTACATCGGGACAAATCACACGGCGGCGCACTGACCGTGCTTGCAACATCGCTACTCGATTGAAAGCAGATCTCTTGCACTTCCAAGTTCCAAGCGCCAAGAGTAACAAGTTTCTACTTTTGGCAAAGAGCGATTAAAAGTCCCGGCAAAAGTAACGGTATGTTCGACTTGCTGTAGTTGGAACTTTACTAGTCTGCGAAAACCTTCACATTGCGGTAATAGATCTCGATGATAGTTGACATTGCACATGAATATAACACAGACAGTTTTATCGAGACTGTACTGTAAACTCGTACGTGTTGTGGTACACCCGCACTTCGTCTAAACTTTCTACTAGCTGTCTGTGATTTACCTGTCTGTGGAAATCGATTTTCTCTTCAAGGCAGTGCGATACTTTTAATCGTGCGTTAATTATTTATTCCGGTTGTAAGACAGTCTAGTCATTTGGGATGCGGCCGAGATTCCATGCGATGTGCAGGTGAAATGGTAATCGAACTGGGTGGCGCGTGCTCGCCTGTCTTTCCGTAAAAGTATTGCCACTTTTTCAAGGGGACGCCTTGCTTGGATATTTCGAGGCGATTGCAGGTGCTAGTAGCTACCACTCGCCCGAGGCCTCCCGCTGGCGCCTGCCCGGCATTTCCCCGGCCTATCATTACCATACGCACTCATCCGTTGCACGCACCGGCAGATAACCCGCGTGAGCACGTGCACGCGTGGGAGTTGCCGGCGTGCGACGTTCAAGTGTCTCGCGCGTAAGTATGTACCCCGCGCGGAAGGTCTCGCTCGTGAGAAATAATGGGAGAGCACGTGGCTATATCTGGCACGCCACGCACTACTTGCTAGGTTACCATTTCGTTGGGGTTACATCGATTTCGCGAAGTCAGTGGGTCTAACTATCAATTTAATAGACTGATACATCACCTTTAACGGGAAGAGAACTCGGATATAAAATCCATCCATGTCTTCGTCTACCAGATATGTACTATACACAAGAGCCATATTGTTTGCGATTGCAACATTCATGTAATATCGAATTCGTAAGTCAGCGAGTCTACGTATGACTACGACTGAGTTTCCATCGGGGAAGATGCACTTTTCCCTCGAGCGATAAATGACTGCCTATGACAAGGATAGTGCGGGAGGATCGTTTGTCCTTTCGAAGGATCTCCGCGCGATCGATAAAGTAGAAGAGTGGATGATAAATTTCGACGTGTCTCCGGTAGGTATATCTTACGATCTCTTGGCGGACCCAAGAAGACGAGGACGCGGCACTGCACTTTGCGCAATTGCGCGAGAAGCGAGCATTGTATCCATCTAGACGCGTCGCACCGTCCCAGAGAGGCTGTACCGCTCCTTTCGTCGCGACAGAGCGCGCGTGCGCGCGCGTGCGCGCGCGCGCACGCGAGCGCATACTAGCGAGACTCAAAGGGACGCCTAGGAAAATAACGCCAATAACGCCTCGTACATCTCCATTAGTAGAATCGCGAGCCTGTCCGAACGCAATCGACTATTGATGAAAAGAGTATAAGCGAGTGGAATGTCGCGCGCATGTTAAAGCGACCGCAGCTTTGCCGCTCGGCGATTTATGAAGCATTTTTAAGCGCGAGCCTTCACGCTGACAACGCTATGACTCTATTAAGAACGTCGGCCGCCCGAGGTGTACTTCCAATACGCAGAAAAAGTCGACTGGAGATCGCCGACGCGTTGGTACTCGGTAAAAACCGCCAGTGGATATATAATTGCTTAGGAGAGGATTTCTAATAGGCGTCTGCGCGGAAAGAAAGAGATGGTGATCGAGGGAGAGAGACGGAGAGAGGAGGGCCTCGAGTTGCTTGCTCAGTGGCGAATAAGTACAGTGGACACGGTCGAGGAGCAATGCCATCCGCGGCCTTTCACCGAGGATCTCCGATGCACCTGCATTCAGGTGCATCGGGGAGGTCAGGGTGTAGGAAGATGCTTCGGTGTACCGTATAATGGCCATTGCGCCAGCCTCGGACGTTATTAATCGACAATAGAAGGTGGAATGCGTAATGGCTGTGCATCATGCGCTATCGTTGACAGAGTCACGGTACATTAACGCAACTCCTGCATAATTGATTCGAGCGAACCGCTGCTAGAGAAACACGATCGACAAATTGGTCCAATGCGGTTTTGTTGCTAGTCCGTGACTGATTTTGATCGTAGCCTGATCAGGCGTTTACAAGAAAAGTATAAAACCAAGCTTGTTGATTTAATATGCGGGTTAATCGACGTGCTGGGAACGGTTGGGTGTACAAGGCTCCCTCTTGTCGGTGTTGTAAGAGATAATGCGTTCGAATTGAAAGATAAACTTCTACAGAGAGACATCGTATATTGTGTATCTGGCTCGATCTCGGTGATCTCGCCCTTGCGAGCGATTTGATGCGGCTGATGATGGTCGGAGGCTCGTTGGTTGAGCGCTCAATGTGCGTGCATCTATGTTGCGTTCAGTAATGTGTCTATTTCTCAAGTCCCGATGATGAGATTGCTGGGCGGCCTTCCGGCAGCCGGGATCTCGTCGTAGCGTTCGCTGAGACCTCCAAGAAATATCCCGTGGATGGAAGAAGCGTGAATACTATCGGCCAGTGGTTCGCACGATCGCGAAATGTGTCTGGACCAAGTGATCGCGCGCGCGCGCATATACTTGTCCCCCAGCAGGCTCGTCACTCTGATTGACGTGCTTCCGTTAGACGCGGCGCGGCGATCCTCCTTAATGGGCCGTGCACTCCGTGAAATCGTGGGCGCGATACAATCGGTCCAGCTTGTATTCCCGGGAGCGTCCGTCAGCGGGACTAATGCGATATCTGCGATTTATACCCACCGCTCGGGAGGCCGCCACCAAGAGAAAGACAGGGGGGAAAGATCCGTAGAGATCCGGTGACGAGTGTCAAGCTGCTCTGTGGAATCCGCGGCGACATCGGTGCCATGTGTGAAGAGCGTCGACTGCCGACGATTTATGAAGGAGTCGATAAGAGAGCCTGGCAAAGTCACCGCCAATCCCGCTCATCGTGCACTCGGAGTTCAACACCACGTTCATTCCAAGCACAGACATTTAGTTCAACAATTCTCACGCATTTAATACAAGCATAGGTACATCGGGATCACTGTGCTAATCCGACGAGCAACATCGACACGCGGGCTCTCCATCCCTCTCTCTGGAGCAACGGCGACGCGTAAAGGTCATCCTTGGCGTAAAGGCCTTCTTCGCAGACGTTCCACATTAGCCGCTGGAGTCGTTGCCATTTCTGGCAAATAGACCTCTCTTCTTAGTACTGCTTGCTCTCCTATCCATAGTGTGCAGTGCAATGGGAGCAAAGCAGCGGGAGTGGAGTCGACGGAAAGAGTGCGCCCAAGACACAGTCGGGGAGCTCGGTGTCGATAGATCTTTCGACCTCCTTCCGCTCGCAAATGTCGATATACCCCCGGCATACTAGATCGCGTCTTCTTCGCCGCTTATCTCCTCATCCTTTCTCGCGATCTCCCATTCTTACGCAATCCTCCACGTACTAGTGGTGTATCTTTCCTCGCTTGGCAAGTAAGCGTGCGCGCTCGCGCCTTGATAGCCGCGTCTGTTCTTTTACCTTGATTTGCTCGATCCTCGATGCCCGTAAACGCTTAATAACTAATGGACTTATTTGCCGATCTTCACCGATACCGCTGCTCGCGCTTATATAATGCGGGCTGCTTTTCGCGTTTTATACGCCATAAAGAACCGTTTTTACCCGTTAGCAAGCCTAGCCCCGTTACGGCCATAATAAAGATGCATGACTCCGACGGAAAGTCGGGCTATCGCTCTGCCTGGACGAGCGTTCGCTAGCTCGCTCGCTCGCTCGCCGCTGAGAGTTATGATCTCGGCAAATGACATTTGATGCCGCGTTATTAATGTAGTACCGAGAGTGCGCCGAGCTTTACTCCTCGATCTTCCTACCCTGCACATGCATGAGAGAAAGAGAGAGAGAGAAAGAGAGAGTCCCCTTAGGTGTATCGTTAAGCGCGATCACGCTGCGGCATTAATTATTTCACCCCGCGTTGCCCCGTATGTTAATTAACTGTAACGCTTACACGCCCTGAGCATAATGTCGGCCTCGGCAATATCCCCCTACCCAAAGAGAGAGGCATGCAACGAAAAATTCCTTAGGTGGACACGTGGTAATTACATCGACAGGGTTCATCGATTCCTATCACCGTTATTAAAATATCATCCGGAGCGCGCAGGCCGCTTCGAAGGCGGCCACTCCGCGCTCGGTTCACAAGGAAGTGATCCCACGTTCGTTCGAGCTCTCGTACGCGTGAGATATGCTCCCGATTGCCGCTTGAAAAAAGGAATTGAAAGCGGAGCGTCTATGATCCTTTCGGTGGGGGAGAGCAGGTCAGCCACGGTGAGAAAGTGCCGATAAACGTGATAGACAATAGCGCGTGCAACGAAATTCTGCTCGCGCGGAGAAACATCGAGAGAAAAAGAACAAGATCGCTTGATAGGTTCTGTGAGGGGAAAGGGGAGCCGGAGGAGAGGTAACACAGTGGGTGGATGTTGCGTAATGCGCTCGCTCTCGACGGCAATGTGCATTATTACCAAAGCCGCTCCACCCCTTTGGCTTCGGACGAGCAGCTCGTACTTACGTATACACCGTTACGGATAGCTACTCACGCGGGAACGCGAGTCATCACGCGGCGCTCGTTCGTTTGCGTGCACGCCCTCTTACGATCGGCGAAACCAAACGCAATTGTTCTTGGAGATAGCAAACCGCGGTCAGAAATGAATGACTTCGAGCACTCTTTCTCTTTCTCCGAGTGTTATGTAGGTTTGCGGGGCCTCTCGACTATATGTAGATATAGTGCAGCATCTTTCATGCCACCGTGGCATTTGAGAAAGGAGGAGTAGCGAAATACCAGTTCGATCGGGCGGTGGAGGAAGGGGCGAGCGACTCTCGTTGCCCTCTACCTGCTCTGATATTGACTATTTATTGCGACTTGTAAGAGAAGGAGTGCTTTTTTTTTCACCACTTAGTGGGATTCCAAAGGTTCGAGTAGTTGTCTCGGGAAATAGCGGGCGATCCTCGCTCGGTCGAAAGTGAAAAGCGGCGCGGCGCGGCGGGCGGCTATCGGGAATAGAAGGAGAAAGCTGCGGTGTAAGTGCCGCATGCCCGATTCATCGGTGCCTTGGCGATCGGCGTTACACTTGAAATTGCTCACTCGCTCTCGCCGACCGTGTCCGCCTCTTTCTCTCTACCTGTCTCTCTCCCTCTCTCTGACTCATACACACACTCTCTCTCCTTCCTCGCTCTCGCTCGCGCGCGAGCGCGCGCGCGCGTGCTACGTTAAGAGGGAAAAATCGCATTCGCGATCAGCTCTCGGGACGCGATCGGGCGCGGGCAACCCAGGCAAATGTCAGGTCGTGACTTTCATGCGGCCTACCACCTGCCATGGGATCGGTAAGTGCGTCGTTATTAATGGCGTCCCGATCCGATCGCATCCGGAATAGGCGTAGGTCTGCCTGTTCACCTCCTCGGCGTGATGCCCGCTCGCGATGCTCCCTCAACGCTTTTCCACTTTCTATGAAGAGCGCGCGCGCGCGCGTGCTCGCTCGTTTTTTGAGAGACCACTTTCCCCAAGGATGCGACTCCAGGCATGCACGCGCTTTATTATTACCATGTAGGTGCACGGTGAAAGAAATCACGCGCCGGCTGGGATCGGTGAATCTCTCAATACTTTATTTATAGAGACGTCCTTTCGACGACCGAGCACCTCGAGAGTCAGCCTTGCGGAGAAAGTACGATCTAGGGACTTATCGGGCTCACAAAATTCCCGAGACAGCGGCGCACGCCTGCTCTCCGTCTGCTCCAGATTGAAATTCGTGATGTATGTGGTGTACGCCGTACACTTCCGAGGGCAGCGCGCTTTCAATGGGATTTCGAAATGAGGTGTACACGTGTACGTGCACCGCGCGCACCCAGTGACAGCACTTAGCGTGAACGTACGATTGTACTGTTTACGCCGAGTAATTCACTGTCTCCACCTACGCGGGCTATGACCTGTCGTACGAAGCTAAGATTACCGTGGCCGCTCGATTGCTCGCCGTTGAGCATTTAGCCTCATAAATACACCCGCGATAATAAGGTATACCGTGAACGCTATTTTTCTCATAGCCAAACGTGCGTTTGCTTCTTTGGAGAGGAACTCTCAAGAGAGAGAATGAGGGGAGAGAGAGAGAGAGAGAGAGAGAGAGAGAGAGAGAGAGAGTGCTTACGTTGACCAGCTTTCGTCCGCGTATACGTCGTAGGACCAGCATATTTTCCAGGCGTTTGTCTCTCGGCTTTATTGCATCAGTTTACGGCGCGGCGCGTAACTGTCCAAAAAAGGGCAGTCCGTTTTCTCTCGAATCGAGAACATCGCGAGGAATCTTCGGGCCTCGGGCCAAATCCGTCGTGTTGCAAGTATGTCGTATACACGCGCACGCACGTACACTATACAACGAAGATACCCGGACACGCGGATTGTACTCCCGAGTGTGATATATCGATGACGGGGGCGTGGGTGTACCGGAAAGTCGACCTCAGCGGAGATTAAAACGGCCTCGCTCTCCAAGATCGGTTACCTCGCAAAAACGTCCGGGCTGAGTACCGATCTGCCAGCAATCTTAAAGCGCGCTCCCCTGACCGCATTGCTTCCGACGCGCGCGACAGGCCCGATCGGCTTTCGTTAATCCGATTTCTTATTGATCGGTACCAAGAAACTGTTCCCGTATTTTCGGCCCAACGAAAGATCCTTTTGAGGATCCACCCGACGAGAGAATGGCGAAACATTTTATACATTTAGGAATTGCTTTAATTGTTGGTGCGATTAAGATGGAATTAGAAGCGAAGGAAGAAGTATAGAGGAAAGATGTTCTAGGTTCGATTGACGCGCTTCCTTTTTTTCTTGGGTCGCTCTCGAGGCGGTTGCAATTCCGGGATTTACGATTGGCTCGCCGCCGTCGCGGATTCCTGAGGACAGGCATCGCGACGCTTTATCGAACGTTGCGGCGTAACCTTTCCATAACTATCGCGTCTGTTGCCGTAGATCAACGGTAACGCCGCGCGGCGACCAATTTACCGAGCGACCTCTCGGCCGACCTCTTCCACCAGGCCTCCTCTTCGTGGTTAATACACCCGGCCGGCAAATATACATACATCCAGCGCAATGTGTAATCCGTGCACGCGTGTACATCGCCTTGCCTTACATCCTAGCTCATGCGGTCACGAGGAAAACGTCCCGATGACGCAAGCCCGCCGACGAGACGGGGCCCCGGGTGTAATCGTCCGCACGAAAATCACGAGTCGATTTCGTTTAACATACACTCTGCTCGACCGCTATCGGCACATAAGTGCGGCCTAAGTGACTCGAGAGATCTCTCTTCCTCGAGCGCTCGAATACTTCATACTGTTATTGGTCATTATACTCTTTAGTTTCCCTTTGCCGCTGGGATAACATGTAGATTGGGGATATGCTGCTTCTATGATTCCGTGTCTACGCGTTTGGTCTTATTTCTAAGAAGGAGCACTGCAGAGTGGATAGTGCCGCGCCATTGAGAGAGTGGAACGCGTGGCCGCACGTAGAAACGTGCAGCTCATAGCTCGGACGTAGCCATATGTTAATTGCACCGGACCAACGAAACCGCGATCAGCATAATGAAACGGACAATCAGCGGATGCTGGGATGCCGGAGCGGCGTCACGACTTCACATTATAATGCCTCGGCCGGGAGTTACGGCCGGCGCATCGGTGGCCCTCCGCTACAACCCCGCGCTCGCGCGGACGGATAGTCGAGAGTGCATTAGATCGGATACACGTCGTTGCGGCATGTTTCTTCGGTGCGTTTTTTTTTGTCGAGCCAGCCTACGAGAAAATCCCTGCACCACGAGGGAGCCCCGGATCGAGACGTATGTACACATCGGGCTTTACGATTGCCCTCATACATTAATGTAAGCGTTCCGGCGGACTCGGCTGGTCGCCGAGCAGCAGCGGGACTCGCGGAGACGGCCTGTCGATTCTACCCTTGAGGACGCCAGCCACCGGGAACAGAGAGCACCTACGTGTCTATGTATACTAGCCAACTAGACAGTAGTACGTATTGCGATATACATCGTTCATGAAAAAAGGGACAAAAAGGAAGCATAGCAAGAAATGATGGAAGACGCAGCGTGACGCGACGGTGATGCCCGTCACGGTACATTGATAAAACCGATCGGACGTATCGCGCGCTTCCGATCAATCGATCTTCCACTCTTCTATATGAATCGATCGGAGGTACGGTTCTCTCGGAAGCAGGTAAGCGGTAACGGGGAATGTTTTGCAGCGAGCTTTCCCTGGGATTCGAGATAGCTGCAACCGGCCGGAAGGAGATCTCTCCTTATGCGCTTGGCCAGATATCGGCACGGTATGCGTGCTCTCTACGAATGCGGATTCACGGCTGTATACGCATGTCTCCGCGTATGCATGTGGTAAGTAGAGGCAGAGAGGCAGAGCTACAGAAGACGCGACGCAGCCCTCGTGGACCGTGCCATAAATCAGGCTGCGCTTCTTGCGCGCCAATCGTTTGCCATCGCCGTCGGGTCAGAGGGAACCTTGTCGACGACGATTCAGTACGGCCTTCTCTTCGCTCCTCTGCTCCTCGACTGGAGGACCGAACCCTTTCATACCACGGTGGAAGCGAAACACTTTTTCCTCCGGTGGCCGCGCTCTAAAGACGTCCTGCCACGCGGAAGCCCACGTCCACCTCGTCAGTTGAAAATGACTGACGGCTCGGACACGGAGCATCAATCCGGAGTGAGGATGCCGGAGCCACAAAAAAGGCTTGGTATCATTTGCGCTCGATTCTTGATACCGTCGTAGATCTTGGGTGAACTCGAGCTCCGAGTAATTACTTTACGAGTGACGAATTAACGCATCTGGGTCTTCGGGGCGAACGGTGAAAGTCTGCCTTTTTTGTGTATACGTCGAGACCCTCTTAATCGGGGGCTATTTCTTCGATGCTTTCCAAAACTATATCATTAGCAATTACAAGGGGGATTTTATGAGGCGGGTTGAGAACCGCGATGTCATCTTGCCCACCAAGAGGTCACTCTCGAGAGCTCTATGATCTCCCGCGCTCCCGTAGCACAACCGGTTGTCCCATCTTCTTTTCTCTTCTCGATATGCGTGTGTACGCTCTCACCCCGAAGCGCGCTCTTCTCCTCGATTCACTTGGACTTATTTACCTCGGCAGTCCCATCGCTGCCGAACTCAGTAATTGTTCGTAATATCCATGAGTCAAGAGATTCGGATCTACATCGAAGAGGGCTCCAAAGGAATTTCCCGAAAGTAGCAGTCGGTAGCAGGATTCGCTACCAATGGTAGTTAAATAAATTCGCGAGAGAAACCCACTCGCGAATAAACTGTTCTTAATTCAATACATAATTTTTCCAACACGACATGGGATTCCAGCAGGCCTTATTTAGACAAGCATAAGAATTCCCATCGGCAGAAGTGCGTGTGCACCTCAAAGTGGAAACCCTTCCCGGCCGTAGATCATGAGATTTTACAACTTGAGGCTGGCGCACCTGTCTTTATCGTCGATTAATTATCCCGATCTTTTTCTCGCGCTGATGTTGTTGCGACGTCGATCTTCCGATCGTCAGTGGTCAAGGACACCTGACTCGTCGGCCGGTAGTTCATGCTACGTGGTACTGACCCTCGACCTGCAATTTCTCCGTCTCCTTTTCACCGTCTCTGCCTCCTTGCCTCTTTGTCACTCTTGGTTCACTTCGCTGCAAGCTGAGAACTGCTAAAGCGGCGTAGTGGGCTTGGTTACGACAGGTCGTAAGACGACAAGCGTGTCTAATAGGTCGCGATAACGCGACCCGATGATATCCTCCGAGGCGTATCGCCTTCAGTGTGGTCCGCGTAAGACGCGCGATTAAATGCCCACCTATACCCCACCGGTTATTCCTTCGCCCTCCCTGTCAGAGATACACTGGACTTCGTCGACCTGCGATCCGCCGTGCAAACAGGCCGGATTAACGCGCACCGTGTCGTAAATTAATCGGCAAGCACCCACTTTACTTAACCAGAATATCACTGGAGTAATAGAAACCGCATAAAACCAGATCAGAGGATTCCCATTTCACACCAGCCATCGGATACTTACGTACTGCATCAAATGGATTTGATCAAATCATTGTTGAGCTCGACACTTTCCATAGCAACTTGCATTTCGTTTGGATGTTCCACAATCTATTGCGTCCTGAATTCATCCTTCATTCCGACACCATTTAAGATATAACTCCGGCAAAGATCGTGGTACGTAATTTTGGTAGTTAATATCGGGATGGCTTAAAGAGGTAGAGCTCGGATTAACCCAAATTCCCGGTAATCGAAAAAGGAGATGACTCGCTCGGGAATTTTGGGGAAAGTAGCGAGGTGCACGCTGACTTAAACTCGATTTTAAGTAGAATGAAGTTGTGCAGTAAGAGCAATACGAGCTGCGATGTTTCTTTCCCAAGCAAATATTGGCACGTATACTATACACGAGTATAATAGTCTCCGTGATCGTAGTCGATCGTAGAGTGTAGATCTCTGTTAACGGTTGCTACCGCGATGCAGAGTTCGTGGTGAGTTACAGGTCGAAAGAGCTGAGACTCGTAGTCGGCGATCGCTTCTGAAATTTCTCGCGCGGCGATAATTTCGAGGTGGTCGACAATTATCGTAAAATGTGGAAGGTTCTCGGATACAAGGAGAACGACGAGGAGGAGGAAGCCGCGTGCGAGTTACGAATGCGCGCTGACTCGTCCGGTGGCATTAAAACGCGCGGTTTAATCGTCGAGAGGCGCGCGAGCTCCTCGAACTCGCTCGCGAGTCGAGTCGAGTCAGAGCGCGGCGATCAATTGGCGAGATTATTTGGAATCGTATCGAGGACACACTGTAAGTACGTCGACAGCCAGCCGACGACAGCGCGCCACGAGGGCTTTAAATGTCGCGCGAAATCGCCGTCGCCTCCCGTAATCGAGATGTAATCTTTCCTTCTCCACCGCGCGGCGTTTTCTCCCCGCTCCAGATGAAGAAGCAGCAAGCGTAGTCGTAAGAATTTGGTTTCATCCACCCGATTATTCGTGGCTGGGTCGCGCCATCTTTCGGGAATCGATAAATAATTAGGCCCTGGGTAGAAACACTCACGCTTTCACTGCCGACGAGAGAGCAGCTCGAAAAACGAGTATAGGACGCTGGTTCTCATCCTATGCGACTCCGTACTCTTCGTCTTCAGCGAGGAAGATCCCACGTGTCTGTAATGCAGTTCCATTTCCAAGTAGCACACCGATCGTTCCTGGTTATCATTGCAGCTCGTTGTTACATCATGTTCTTGTACACTTACTTGCCACACCTTCGATCACGAAACGTGCTTACGAGTAGGGGCAGCAAGCGCACACATGCCCCCTATGGATAGACGACTCCCCTCCCTCGATTTTAAAATTCCCGCTAATCGTCGCAGTTGTGTCAAAGAACCTTTGCTTAAATGCTCGACAAGTTATGTTCGACGAGACATAAAGTAAACGCGAGACCTCGGAGGAAGAAGGTGGGTCAAAGCTATAATTTAGTGAATCGATCGTAAAATTATACTTCATAAATATGTGTGTCTTAATGTATCGAAATGAAAACCTGCCAAAGTTTATCGTCTGCCTTGCTGGTAATGAAATTCACTGTGGATAAGAAATGAGCTAGCTACGCGTCTGAGCAATCGGTTTTAATGAAATTGACGCGGGACTATCATAACAGGGGTTGAAAGAAGGATTCGGTTGGGGTTGCTGCTCGGAATTGCGATGTGCTCTGGCAGTCGAGGCCTTGTATAATCGTGGATCCAAACGTACGGCTTTTGAAATCGGATCCGCCAGATATTTCTCGTCCTGGGACCCGGGCGATGGTCAGAGAAGGAGAAAGGGCAAAAGCCCATCGTCTCAGTTACAATTTGTGTTCGCACTTAAAAGAAACATTACCTGGTGGGACCGGGTCGAGGATAGCGCGAACGCCTCGTGTGTGGTCCTACATAACGCCCTCGACCGTATCTCGAATCGTTCGTTACCGATTCGATTGGAGTCGTTCGAGCCACCTTTCTGCCTGCCCGGGGACGGGCAGAAGTGCCATTTGAAAGTAGAGTTCCTTAATTTCGACCCCCTTATCCAACACTTATGGCCCAAGCGAGAACCGGCATAACTCCCATTCAATTTCTCGAATTCCAGACTCGTTATCATAACAGAATGCACGGGTTGATCGAGCGCGTCTCCCACCAGTCGGGCGATCCATAAAGAAAAGTCCCTTGTAGAAAGTTTCCTCAATTTAGTGCTTCCTCTCTTTCACCTAGTTAACCAAAGACCTTGCGCAAGGTGATTATCGTTTTCTGAATGACGAGCGACGCCGCTCGCGTACCATGTCGTCTCTCCTCCCCGTTTCCCCCGAAATTAACAGAGTTGTAAATGAGCGGTCTGGACTCCCGAACGGCCAGATAACTAATGATGTTTCCGAAATCGACCTCTCCCTATTTGAATAATTTTGTAACTCGGCCACGATTGCAACGACCGTCAGTGGCTCTCAAGTCTCGTCAGGTAGCCTTGCTCGAAGGCTGCCAAAATGGATCAATTCTTAAATTGGAGAGTCATCCTGCTGTAGTCAGACGTAAGGAATTCCGACGCACGATGATATCGATATAGATAAGGATCTGCCAGTCTGAAAGGAGGAATTCAATCGGGCAGAACACGAACAGGGGGCGGAGCGCGGTGCTTGTCATTCGAATTTAACGCTTCCTCCGAATTCGTGCTTACGAGATCGAGGTTTTATTTTCCAGTTCCCTGTAACTCGCTCCGTTCGAGACGCGCGATCGTAAAACGCGAGCGATTCCCTGAACGGCCTCTAAAAGCTCGCATGGCCCCCGTCGGATAACAGGTGAAATTGATGGCGAAATAACGGCGCGAAATCGCGAGCGAGTTTCGCGGGAAGGTAATTACAGTAAACGCGCAGAATGAACGATCCACGTTCCTGTTAACGGTCATGGATATCGGTAACTGCCTGCAATCCCCAGTGATTTTGGGGTCCGGGATTGTTTCGGCTGTTGAGCAGCGATAAATCGCGTAGGCCCACCAATCTTTCTTAAGATGAAAAGAAATCTAGGATCCATTCTTGATGAGTCCTTGCTGAACGTCGAGAGATATCATTACGGTAAAGGTGCGCAATCCCACGCACACTTCGAGCGTTGCTCGACTTATTTTGACTGTGCAGTTACCTCTCGACTGCCGCTCGGTTCACCGACCTCCCCTTGCACGCCGAAGAAGCCGGCTCTCTTGCAGAAAGTGTTTTTGTTACGCTTGATTACTCGTCTGCTCGCCCTAAATGGTCGAGATTAAGGCGAGATCTTTAAAAAAGCGACGGTGCTCAGGAGGTACGTGGCAATCATGTCATTTCTGCCTTTGTCCTGACAGACACCTTTCTCGTAATGCTTCCGAAAGCATCAAACTTGTGTCTATATATATGAGCGCCTCGAACAGTCACGATTCACCTTTCTAAATTAATCAGGTATCCTTACGACATGGTAATAAAACCTTAATCGTTTTCTCTCTCACACTCTGTCGCATACGATCTCATTACATTTAGCGATGACGCGTTTGAGAAGTACGAAGCTTCGAGGACTCAAAACAACTTGTTAGTTAGTCTGGAGGGAGCGAGGACATGCGATGGGGAAACGTCGCCCGAGGTTCTTTCGAAATCGAGTTATTTATTGCCTTGGTGGTGCGATATTGGGACAAACGATCGTAAAACTTGGAGGACCGGCTGATGGATCTTAAAGTCCCCGGGCCTCGAGAGCGCGCGCGGTCTGCTTCGGATAAGGCCGAAATTGATGGCGGAATAACGGCGCTAAATCGCGACCGAATCGCGTATAATTAGGCTGCCCCATGTGTACGTCCCATATAATCGGCAAACACACATACACACCCATTCGTGTCGTTTCCCTGGTGGGCACAGCTATTTGCCCACAAACTGGCCCAATGTCCCCGACCAGTGCCAATCGCCACCGCCTCCCATAGTAGAGATTAATAGCGAAATTATACCATTAAGCAGGATTTTATATGTATTCGCTGGAATAAAAACCCACCCGCTCATTTGCATGCCACGTGGGAATCCATCCGGATGGATTATCGGCCGATTTACGTACCGTTCCTAAAGAATCTCGGTCCTTCGGCTTGTTTTCGAGCGTGGCGCAACGCCTGAGAGCGAACCCATCAGGAAAAAGGACTTGACTATTGCTGAATCTAGTCGATTCGCGAAAGTGGAACAATCCAATTCATCGGTTACCCAGCCACGGATTCTAGTTAAAATTCTTCGGTTTAATGGACCTTATCGTCAAGGTAACATTCGCCAATTCCTTGGAAGGAGACAGCTGTGCCTATTACCATAAGCCCTGAAATAGTGGATATTAATTCTCTCGATAAACCGACCACGTGGAAATTGCGTTTTGGTGCGTGTATCGGTGGTATCTACCAGGGGAAGCTCCCGTCTAATCCTGCTGTCGCGTACTAGTAAAATATTGTACAGTAATCCAAACGCGAAAGCACCCATTGATCGCGCGCATCGGTGCACTCCCACGTGAAGATCCACCAGTTAATCCTTGCTCCTTCTCTCTTTCAGGGAATCGTAGCCTCGGTAGTGATATCCGTTGGGGAAGAAGAGTCGCCGTCGTCGTTCTGCGATCGCAGAGAGGCCCGGCAGGGTGAACGCGCGTCCAATTACCGACGGACCTGCGTGTAATACGAGCTTTAATGTCCGGAGGCAGCGGCTTATTAGCCGCGGGAATCGCCGGCCGAAAGAGACAGGTACACAGTGTGTCCAAGTAAAGAAGCGAGGGAGGAAAGACTGAGAGAGAAAGAGAGAATGAGTTAGAGGGCGAGTGGGACGCGGGGAAGTTAGTGGAGTTCTGTTTGCGCCGGGCGAAGAAGGCGACACGAAAGGACGGAGCCGGTGTGTAGACAGACGCGAGAGCAACACTTGGCGTGCAAGGGCTGCGCTCGGATAAAAAAGCGAGGCCAGTACGTGGCAAAGGTAAGAGAAGCTGCCGGCACCGATCGACAGATCTATGGGACCGCTACTAGTTTTTCTCGATCCGGCGGTCCCGATCTGACGCGATCTCTTGCCGCTGCTTGCGGAGACTTTCCGGTCCACGAAGAGTGCCGGCGCGGCGCGGTGCGGCGCGGCGCGGCGGGTCGTGTAACCGTGTTGAAGTCGGCGACTTCCCGAGAGAGGCTAGCCGCCTCTTCCGTCCACCTCGCCTGGATCCTTTACCTTACGCATACCTGCCGCGCGCGCACTGACCACGGGCTTGTTTATCGCATAATAAATTGCGCAGTCTGCCGCGCCGTGCCGGCGCACGTGCGCTTGATCCTTACGCCCTGTACCGAGTCAGGTGTCGGGGGAGCGTGTGATCCATCCTGCGCGCTAAGCTCTGATACCACGCGCGCATTGTTTAGACCGATGATACTCCCTGTGGGCTGTGGGTGCGTGCACAGGCATTGCAACCACAGGAATTGCAAGGGGTCTTCTTGGAGAAATGGTAAAACTTCATGCACGATTCTTCCCTGACTATAGCTACTCGATACTAGTTAGACCCTCGGTGGGGATTGAGTTCGAAGGGAATCCCGGACGTGAGAGTGTACTATGGAAAGAATAATCGAATAGCTGGTGAAGCGTGAGTTCATAAATAAAACAGCCGGCCAATTTCTGCCATGCTATAACGACGATAGTAGAGTCGACAACTCTTTTAAAGAGGCTCGGCATACGCGGCGGCTTGTAATCAATCTTACGTGCCTCCTTTATAGTCGGGTGTCGGTACTGAATTTACGATTAGTCTGACAGCGGATTTCTCGAGCATTATGCCACGCTCTTTCCTTACAGTTGGCCGAGCGCGCGCGCCCGATACATTTCTCTCCTGGCGGCAGCGGCGACGGCGGTGGCCGCGGCGGCATATGGGGGAGCGTCGATCGGCTAAATATTACATCGCGGCAGATTCGTATCGTTGGCCGTGAGCCATGACTTACGAGCTCTCTTTCGACCGACGATCCGAACCGATTCATATAAAGTAGCCTACAAGCCGCGGGGTACTCTGTATGGGCACCGTATGTACGCCCTCACCAACGGCAACATTTGCCAGGCTATCTCTTCTATTGATTTATCGATCCTCGAAAGGGTTCGCCTACCTTACTTTCGAGGAGAGCGCGCCAGCTCATTACAACAGTCACTTTTTTCGTGATGCTCACCTATTTACCCGTACGAACATTTTCCCATCATCTTTTCTTTCGCGCACCCTTCCAAATAGAACTTAACGAGTTACCGCGAGCTTTCAACCTGAGCGCAACGCCCTAGCGCACAGCCAGGAACACAACCAGGGCAAAGCTCTCTCGGGTGTACTTATGCACATCATGAAGTATTGCGAGTCTGTGCGCCCGTGTCTGTGTTAGTTGCCGGTTATCTAAGCCGCGTGCTGGCTAGTCGCGTCGTAAGCGCACTCATAAATTCCGGATAATTAATTGCGTTAACGTATTAGCGCGCTCTGTTAGCCCTACGAGTAAAGTGTACCTGACACACACCGGCGGCGGAGCCCTTGCTCGACCCGGTGCCTGATTAAGCCTGGCTTTATTTCTCGCGTAGATAGTCTCCGCGGATCTAGTTGAGGCCCACGGTCCCAACCTTTCATCCTCTCGGCGGCGTCGGGCCGTGCCGACGCCGCGCGCTATTATCTCTCTGCCCACCCGTTAACACGGAGTGCCCAAGTGCGATTTGCATCTGGCGCTTGTTAGCTGGCCGCGAGAGCGATTTTCTTGCGGGCATGAAAAATCGATCTAATCTCCGCTGGGTGCCTTGAGCCCGCGCTGCTAGCCGGATTGCCATCTGCCACGTAAGTTACGACACACCGCGAGGTCCTGCGAGCGGGCACGTGACGACGTGGAAAAGCCGACCACCTCCTTGCGCCATACACTTTTCTCCAAACTCTTTCTCTTCAAGCACTACGCTGTTTTACAAACATTTATGGGAAAATAGTCATGTTTCTGTCGTAATGGAACGTAGCCTTCTTTGGTAGGAGGGAAAGCTTGGAAACACATGTTTTGCTTATAAGTTGGCTGAATGGGTGGTGCATGGGACTGACAGATCGGTGGTATCAGTAGAATAGCCCGACTTCATGCTCAGACGCCAGAGTTTCTGTGTCAACGATATCTCGGTGCTGTCTCGAGGCGCACAGCCTCCGGTAATAGCGGCGTCAGGTGCAATTAATTTAAAGTATTTTATGTCTGATGGGCGTGCAGTTTATTACGAATTTTAAGGGAGAGGAAGGGGCGGGGCGGGTACGGGGGAGGCGGCAGAAAGCTTGCGAGAGCTCTAGCGCGCATTACGATTGCAGAGGGAGAGCGTGCGCGAGCGAGTGAGCGCGGAGATGAATCGTGTTCCCACAAGACACGTAGAGGGATTATATAACCTTTGATCTTCCTCACAACGGTTCATCCATTGTACAGGTTCTTTCTTCGAAGAGCGGCGGGCTCGCGCCCGCGGATCTAAATTATTGCCTAGAACTTACTTAAAGAGCGTAGATTATTATTTATCATCATGATTTACGCAAATGACCGAACATTTCGAGCCACCAGATGTTTACGTTTAATAGCTACGTGCCGGGCGCGTATTGTGCGGCTTGTTCGCCTGGACCAGGAAATTCTATCTTCCCAATGACATTATTTTGCGAGATCGATATCGCCTGTCATATACCTTTCCTATCATTGCTCGATGTGTTCTAATTCACTCGTCGGCTCCGAGTAAATCATCGTCCACGAATTCGTTCTCATAAAGTATAACCCGGGAGCAGTGTTATGCGTATGCTAAGCAGGAAGGGTGCACTCTGCGCGCTCAGTGCACACTCCGAGCGATACATCATTCTGATTCCCTACTCACACTGTAATTTCATTCGTGGATAACGCGCCGATCCGTCTACCCGTGTCAACATCTTCTTCAAGTTGTGCCCTCTAGCCGAAGCTCATCTGTTGAAAGGTGAAATTACATTCACCACGGTCGCCCCCCCCCCCACTCTTCTCTCGATCTTGCGTTATATATGGCAAAATTTGGTTTATGAACGGTAACAAGCACGTACATCGGAGCGCGCGGCGCGAGGCCCGATCGTACCGCGATACATCCAATCGATCATTCCGCTCGTTCCTTGAACACGGGACACTGGCCGGCCTCTCCCCAGGCTCTGGTCGTCGTCATTGTCGTCCGGCCATTGTCGTCTTACCTGGCTGCACGGTTAACCGGCGGGAGAACAACGTGCGAACAGGTCGCGCCGGCGTCTCGATGATTACAAATGTGGCGTTGACCCCGGCTCGTTCGAGGGTCCCGTGAGCGCTCCAAATTATATGGAGCGAGTCGACGGATGGCCAGAGCACGCCGCGAACGTGATGGCCCGATCGTGGCTCGGTCATCACACCCGCTTGCCGATCGCTGCACATATATACGTGTCAGAAGGGTGTGTGCGAGAGAGGGAGGTTAGGGAGAGGTAGAAGGGGGCACGTATAGGTCGATCTATCGCGAGCTATGCCGGTATAGTTGCTCGATGTTGCGGTATCGTCGCTCGCCCCGATGATAACCCGAAGAGATACGCTCGGCGATGATCACTATGATGAAAGGTGTCCAGGATGCGTGCCTCTATTCCCCCTCAATCCAGATCACGCGACCCCCGAGAGCGCGGTTAACCTGCCCTTAGACTAGCGGCCCACGACTCAATTACTCCGCGCGGGGAGAACGTTTCAGCACCGTTTAACTTTATTGCTCGAGAGCCCGTTACTCCCTGTCGCCGTATTTCTCGCGTGGTGCAAACGGCGCCGTTCTTCAGCCTCCTTGCAGCCCTCTTGTTCCCAACTAGCCTATCGACGTGGTACAGCTACTCGACAGGCCTGACTGACTGACTTTAATTGAGTCTCGATCGGGACACGGGCGAACTTCCAAATTCGACGGGAGCGCACGCTCAGGGTAAACACACGGAGACTAGCAGTGGGAGTCTGAAACGGTTTACCTAGCAAATGATAGATCAAGCGAGGCATCTAATTGCCGGCTGATACCGAGGCATCATGCCGAGTGCGCGCGGCCAGCCGCGCTACTAAATCACCGAGATCAATTACCTGAATCTCCGGCGCTGCCGGTGTGCACTTGGTACGGGCAAATCTTTGCCGCGTGGATTTTGCGCCCTCGCGCAGCTGTGCGCTATGTCAACATCTTCTCAGCGGGTGAATCGCGCTGGAATCTCTTCCGATAAGTCGCCCAGGGTACCAGTGGCGGGAGACGGGGGCCCAGAATTCCGCGGCGGGGATCCGGACGATCCGGGGCTGTGCGCTCCCTCGCTGCGTGCAGTCTCCGTGCGAGCAGCATGACTATCCACGATTCGCATAAGGTGCGTGTACCTACACGTATGCGCATATCGCCCGCCCGCCCGCCCGATGTGTGCATACGAGAGCCAAGAGAAGAAGCCGTGAGGAATACCCGCGCACCTAGCGAGGAATCCTCGATCTTACTGTGAGAAATAAAGAGGAAGGAAAGAGAAGAGTGAGTGAGGTGAGAGTGCAAGAGTGAAAGAGGAAGAAGGGGAAACACGAGAGAGGGATCACGGGTTGAGCAGCTACGTATGGAAAGACAGTGCGAGCAACAAAGGCTTGACCGAGGATCCGTATGGTCAGCATACGGGAATTCCTTCGGGAAGGTAGTCCGCTCTATATATATATCAGCTGGACGGGGGACATATTTCGAACGCGTCCTATTTATTTATTTTATCCCGCGCGACACTCGAGGCGAACCGAGCGAAACGGAGCGGAACGCCAAGAGGGAAAGGAGTGAGGAGCGAGGAGCGAGAAGGAGAGAATGGGATGCGCCGGGCTAAAGCTGAGATTAAATTCTCCCTACATACTGCGAGAGCGCAGGGTTAAGTTATGCATCTCGGTCGGTCCCTCCCTCTCTTCGGGACTTATCTTCGGGGCATCTTCTCCTTATACACTTATATACGCCGGGAACGGGCCTCGGTGCCGCGGTGCTCTCTCAAGGGAATGCTTTACGTCCAAGCCGTTCGCAGCCGTAAATCACGGATTAAATAAAATAGCCTACTCGCCAGAGTCAAATGAGATGTCAGCGCCCGAACCCACCACCCTCGCTGACTTCTCTTCCACCAAATTGCTCTTGTTGCCCGGCTCTCCCCTTCCTATCCCGTCTTTCCTTCTTTCGGAGAAGCCATCGCCTAGAATGGCTTCTTCTCTGTTATCGGGAAATCGTCGATCTCGCCTAACGACACGACCAACAAGATTAATGTAGGTCATTGCTTGACTTTCGTCCCCTCCGATAAAACCCGCGATATCCCACGTTTCCCGATCCTCCATGCGTTTTCGAAGACTCTTTTGTTTGCCAGCTGGTTTAATTGGAATACTAGATGACAGTTTACAAGATAGACAATTCTACAGGAATTGTTGGAATATATTTACACAAATTTTATAACCGATTTAACTAACTTCCAATTACGTAGCATACTGGTGCGTAGTCCAAGTCGTGTTCCAAACTTCCGAACACATGAGCAATTCAAAGGCAGAAGTTATTCAAATATCTTTCAGCTAAGTTTATCAAATACACTGCAATGACTGGCCTAGTGATCTAGTTTACCCATTCGCCCACGACCTAGGGCAAATTCCAATCAAGGACGAGGAACAAGGCCAGGCGCACCAATGCTACGCAGGCAGTCAGTGGTAGGGGGCAGTGCGAGTCGGCGCCACTAGTCCACCCTGATCCCAACTTTCATTTGGCGCGCACTTCAATTTGTCAATTATCAGAATTATATTCTCGACTATTATTAATTCTACTTGAAATGAACAATTCTCATCTGGAATGGTCACTTGTTTAAGCTGTAATTCTATCAAGTTGTAATAGCTTTTAAGAGGGTTCTTTGTATCGTTCGAGAGATTGTCTGGATAGGAAAAATCGGATAGAAGGAGTGGTAGAACGCGTGTACGAATAACATGTACAGGGGATACCGGGTATTTATGTAGCTCCGGGTAGCTCTCGAAGCAGACCTTCTCGGCGTGCTATCGGCACTCGGTGTAATTGGAGCGATCGGCACTTGTTTTCGCACGGCAGGATCACGAGCGTGGCTGCGGCGACTCTCTCGAGATCCCTCTTCTCTCTTCCTCGGCGGAGAGCGAGCACATCGAGACTCATTATACGCGGCTTTGGAGCGCGGCGTGGCGGCAGCGTGCCGATACGCTCATACCGTAATCCAACGTGTCCGCGTGCGATCCTGCCGCGCTTGCTACTCTATTATTAGAAGCCCTGCGTAACATTGCTGGCGCGCGCTCAGCCGGCCACAATGTTTATTAGCGATACGTGCCGCCGATAAAATAAGATCGTGGAAACTCAGACGTTCCCGCGCTCCTCATCATCCTAGCCCCTCGTTTGTCGCGCTACGCTCCTTTGCGTGACTTGATCGAGAATCCTCAGACTCGATGATAAATATATTGAGCAGAAGTTATGTGCGAGAAAGTAAAAGTCTCTCAGGGAGAGATTTGCATGTCGAGAAGTAGCGGGTGGTACGTGAGAGGGTTGCCGAAGTTTCTTGGTAGAGAAGGCGGTAGCGATTAGCTCGGTGGTAGCCTTGCATCACAGGGAGCGAGCGAGATGAAGTGAACGAAGCGGAGGTGGCCGCGGGATATATATCTGGGTAGACTGTTGTCTCCGCTCGAAAGAGCAGGAGGAAAGAAGTAGGAGGACACAGGGAATTACGAGGACACCTCGTCGTAAAGTTAAAGGCGCCTCCACTCGTGGCTGGCCCCCTTCGCGTTCGCCCGGTGTACGTAAGCGTCCAATTGACTCCTGTGTATATATCGCTGCGGAGGCATGATTCAGCCCGGGCTCTTCACCACCACGTTCGCTCCTACCGGCGACTCGTGATGCTCGTGACCTGTGAGAGCCAACCCCGTATACATACTACCATCTTCCTTTTGCCATCGATCGCCGCCCGAGCTTCGCCAACCTATCTCGAACACCCGCGAGTCACACTTTCCGGGACACACCGGATCAACTCTCTCTAACGTCTTCCTTTCGACGACTTTACTGTCAAATATCGCAGATCATTCAGGCAAACACTTTTGTCTACTAATATGAGGCCTGGTTGTAGGTAATATTAAAAGCCTCAGAATTGAAGTTGTCTTGGGAATGGGGAAGTTGATTTGGATTAAGGTACCGGTCGAATAAAAGTGGTTCTCGATTGCGAGTGTTAACGATGTATTATGGGGAATGGCGAGCTGCTGATTTCTTGTGCCTTTGATATTTAAAAAATGGTAATGGCATGAGAGTAGTGAGTGTCACGAGCTCGAGTCGATACAGGAGCGATCAGGGTTTATCGTCTCGTATCTTTTTATTACGGAGGGCTCCATGGAAGATCTATACACGCGGGACACGGAACCCAGAGTGAAATGCCTTCGGCGGGCATCCTGGAGCGAATTCACCTTTCTCGCCAGCCGAACTTTAATGGCCTAAGACCTAATGGACGTTAAATTCGGTGAGAAGCCTCCTTTCGATAGCACGGGAACAGCACTTTGTTTCCTCTGCTCTGAGAGAAAGTGAAGTTTCCTTTGATCAGGGCTATCCTCATGAGTTTGAATCCGAAAAGTGGAGTCTCCATCACGTACATCCTTCGAGCGATCGGTTCTTTTATGTATCGAGACGTAATCCTAGTTACGAGCAATATAAAGGCAATAGCTCTTCCAACGAGGAAGTTAATCGTTGGCCAGTTCTGGCAAAAATGCCAGGCGCTTTAACATCGGCAAGTAGATCGCTTGGTGCTGCGGACGAGCAGTATAATGCCGTTCATAAATAAAGGGGGCCCAGGAACAGCTTTCGCAATTTCGATTTCACTATCGAAAAAATCATCGTCGTTAACCGGAATTCAGTGATTAATTAAGCAAACGAGAGCCAGCTAATTGTGCCGGCTCGCTCGGCACCAGTAACGGCGCTCTCCTGCGAGACACTCACAGGTGCCCGCGCGCGAGCGCGCGGCAGAAGACACGCTCGGGTATAAAAACAAGTAGTTCACCTCGCATCTCCTTGGAGCGCACAGAGTGCTCTTGCTCTTTCCAGGTCATTGACGGCAGTGCGATTGCACAACACCACTGGCCTGGCCGAATACCCCTTTACAAGAGCTCGAGCTCGCATTCATTCGGCATTAATCGGCCACGCTTAATCCTGATTTTTTTTTCTCTCTCCCAGCAAATCGAGAGCTAAGTTACCACAAACGAGCGGGATACACTTCGTTACCGGGTCGATCCTGGTGAACGTGCTGGTAATTAGAACGTACACTCGGTCGAAGAGAGGTCTCGGTTCACTGGGTATATCTCTCGCGGCGCGATGCCGCAGGTGGCATGTGCTCGTAATCTTTGTCTACTCTTTTTTTGTCTCTCTCCCTCTCTCATCCGATCCGGCTACCGTGTGTGTGCCACCTTTCTCCACCGGCGACCCCGGTGACCTCCATCCGTTCAGGAGAGCACGCTCCCACCAGCAGAATCGGGGATACGTATCGATCCGAGATAATTAGCTTCTGCTGAGAGAAACAAACGCACTGACAAACCGACCATATTTCTATCAATTGTATGCTTCCTGGTTAAGGTTCTCAGTTAGTTGTGTTCGCATGGAATAGATAGATCCGAGAGAACTGCATGCAGACGATATCAATTAAGAGACGACAGAGTAAAGTGATGGTCTGCTAATACGCCGATAATACGTGCCTGGAGTTAGCACGTGGCGAGGTCGCTTCAGATCTTCCGGTGAAATTCGAGGCGAAATAGGATCCCTTCTACGCGGCACAGGTGGTACAAAACATCGGGAGCACCCTGTGCCACGGCGCAGATCTTCCAGTAGACTTGATCAAATTAATCTACCCCATCAAGACCTAATTTCGAGAAAAAAAAAACTGTTAACACCTGTCTTGGCAGGGTGAATCCTTATTACGACATGAAATCTGCCAGATTTCTCGGATACCCGCTGGGCATGCCTGATGTTCGTCGATCTTTCGACATTTCTGAAATTTCTTGCGTCTCCCTACAAGAACCAATTAATCCGACGGTCGCATTCACACAATTCTACTCCAATATTTCATAATAGCCCGATGATTTACGACTATCGCTCTAATCAGCGGTACTATTACGATCGCGTCGAAAAAGTCAGCCTTTTTCCCACACGAGCCATAATAATCTGGTCGAATCTAGTCCGTTGATTTTGCATGGGAGTTCACTCTTAATCGAGTATACCTATGAAGAAGTGCTTAATGACGCTAGTAATCCGCGAATCGCGCGCGGTTGTAACACGCAAAATTTCTGGAGGATTAATCTCGGCGCATTAATTATACTCCGGCATGGTACGCGGTTCGCTCGATACCGGCCGAATGTTTGTAATCGCTAATTACGTTGTAATCGCGCAGGGCTGTAATTACATTTCACGACGTCCAGCCGATAACGCAATTATACGATGTGCGGCGTGATATTGGATCGTCGCCACGTGTTCTCTTCTATCTCTCTCGGACTCGCGTGGCCCTTACGTCCGACAAGGAAGACATGTGTTCGGAGGGGGAGTGCCGAGGGGGTGGCCCTGCTTGGAGGAGATTCGAATCTAACGGGAAGCGCACGGCCGCTGGAGATAATGACGGCTGACGATAATATCGATATTACTACATTCACGGTTGAAGCTTGGAGTGGCGATGGTGGTCGGGCCGGCCGGGCGAGCGCGCGATCGAGCCGATACAGGTGATGAAATATGCACGGCACCGGCGAAGACGCGCGTGAAAGCACGTGTACCGCTAATGGACGTAAAAGGAGATTATAAGGGCTGCCGATAATTAACGGCCTCCGATCGCATTCCCCGGCAGAGGATCATCTAGCAAAAGTGTAACATCAATCACCCTCGTAGTCTCCCCTCGGGCCGGCTTGCGCTTCTTTCATAGCGGTTGTACATCATTGTCCAGCGATAAGCCCGGCATTTCTCTGTACCGGAGACGAGAGGAAGGCATGCACGCCAGACGGAAGGAGAGAGAGAGAGAGAGAGGGGTACGCTCGCGCGCGTGACAAGTGTTTAGATTGTCTAAGTTCGCGGGTGTATTATTTAAGGGGCTCGTTAAAACTGATTACGAGACGGTTTCTCATAGGCGAGCCCTCGTCCCACGCAAGCTGGTACCGCGGTACCAGTGCTTGGCTCGCGCGTAAATAATGAAGGCAATACGGTCCAGCGCGTTACATTAATCAAGGGACACTCGGACGCTCGCTTGTTCGCTCACTGCGTGCACCTTACTACCGGGCGAGCGCGGTAGGCGCACGAGAAAGCGAACCGCCGTTGGCATCGCGGTGTAACTTACCGTTCATTCGCATCGCTGCTGCGCTAGTCGAACCCCCACCTAACCCCACCGCCTCCCCTTCCGCCCTCTCTGTGAACTTCCAGCGTGATTTCTGGCCTTTTTACTGGCAGAACTACGACTCACAATCGCATTTCACCGCTCGTCGCTGCCGCTGAGCTGCCGAGAGCTTTATGCCAGCGCCGCTTGTTCTTTGAGGTGGCCGATCGCAAAGCCATACGCTCGCGGCACAATAGATCGCTTGAAATGGAACGTGTTCTCGATCGCCCTCGATGGATCTCTAACTTCTTTCCGGACACACATATACGGACGCTCGCTCGCTCGCGCGCGCATGGCTCTCTCACGGCGGTCTCGACTTTTCGCGGCGATTTTCTCGCGATCGCCCACTGACACGCTCGAATGAAGTCGTTCGAGCTTATCCGCAACGTATCTCATGTGTGCGGGTCCAGACGACCGTAGTTCTCACAGTCCGCTACGGCGGGCGACTGCTCGGGTCACATTTGAGAGAATAATTCATAGCTATTCTCATTGCCGCTTTCGAGGGTACCGGAGACGTGGGTACGTGTGGGTGGGACTGGCACCGAAAACAGGAAATGTAAAGTATGCGTCCTCTCTTAGTCACACCTTGTAAAAGTTGGTGCAGATGGATGTGATACTTCAGCAAGCTTGTCCTGAATGCTTTTTCATTGGTCCCCTTTGTAATCGTGACATCGAGACCTTTTAAGAAAAATCCGGCCCTTGGCTCGCCTGATCAATCACGTTGCTCTGTGACTTTCTCCTAGGGTCGTGATTAGAACTGCATTTAGCAAGAGGGCGACCACCGTCCATTCACGATTTCCTACTCGTTGTCAATTAAGACAAGCTTTCAAGAGAAAACGGGAGACCTGATTTCGCCCACCCACGCGTAGTCTACATGTAGAAAGTTTCTCGGTTTGCCCCAGTGGCGTCGTGCACGGGAATCCCAGCGAAAAATACCACTGGCCCGCGGTCATTCGGCGCAAATCAGCCCCTGTTGCAATATCCACCGAAGCGAATTCATATTTTTTAATTAGTGACAAAGTTACGACTGCCATCACCTACCCATGCACCAGGCGTTCGGTATCATTTGGGAAGGAAAGAGGGAGGCAGAGAAACGAGTTCTCTCTTTTCGTCCGACGTCTCACCTGCAACATGCTCTTGATGAAGGCCCAATCTGTGTAGGTGAATCAACGTAAGCTCTCGTTCGGAGAAGAGGAGAGTTACGTGGAAGTCAGTGAGAGGCCACCAAGTCACAGGAATGATGGGAAGGGCGGTGGTGGAGAGCGGAGGGGAAAAGAACGCGTATGTATACTCGACCAAATCTGAAATTCCAGCGTATCGCTGTCAATAAATCAACGACAAATAGAAACGTCGCTTCTTGGTCGGAGTTCTTGCCCGCGTGTTCGTCCAAGTCTCATCGAGAGAAACGCAGGGACTCCGGCTCCAAGGCAGAGGAGTAGGAAGGAGCGGCAGGATGAGCGGCGCTCCGGTACCGATTATCTTTCCGATTAAATTTATAGTCGATCGCGGCCTCGAATTAAGCCGTATTGCGCAACCATGCCTTCCTCGAGATATATCGTCTTTTTATCTTTCCTTCGAGGTTTTTTCACTCTCCGGAGAGAGAGCCACCTCTTCTTCTTGTTCTTCTTCTCGTGCGCGTCCGGAGGAAGCGCACGCGGTGCTGGCTGAATGCCTCGAATACCGGTCGCGATTATGTCCCCCGCGCGCGGCCGCCAGACGCGAAAAGACTTATACGCACTCGAAGTGTGTGAGGGTCGTTGATCTTGCCTATTAAAAGGTTTATTTATTCGAGCCGCCTCTTAATGCCCATTTGCAAGTCAACGTTCATTTTAATTCGCGGAATGTCAAAGTGCCCTGACCGAGCCACCGCCGCCGCTATTGCCAATGCTCGCTCGTTTATTACACCTTTTGCCGAGCAAACCTTGCCCAATTAATCGTATCGAATGGTGCCGCATTTACGAATTGTACTAGCTGGGAGGCCCTCGCAATCTTCTTATCGTATCCCACAAAATTCCTGTCCGTTACTGCGCTGTTACACCGAGATTCCTATTCTAATGTATCTCCTAGGGAAGCACCTTTAAGGAAGTATTCCTTAAGAAATACCAGCCAGAATACTGCCATCCTTAGTGGGATTCGACGAGCGTAAAGTCTAATCGTTAAGGAAAGATCGGGTCGATTTCTAAAGATGAGCGAATATAGCATGTGAATTCTGGGGAGGGAGGCGAGAGTACGTCTTTTATGAGTGCTATTAAAAAAGGATGGTCGTCGGATCCTCGTGAACGAAGGGGTACCACTTTTTGAACCATGGGGTGCAAGGGGAGAGGAAGTGGATGTGGAAGGAGAGAGACCTTGGTAGAAAAGATAGAGCGCGGTAAAGTTCCAGAGTGGAAAGAGAGCCGTGACCGGTGTACTCCCGACATCCTGGATTGAGACGACTCACTCGACCTAGTAAGGGGGTTGTTTATGAGGCCATATAGCGGCTGATATTTACAATGATGTCGGTGGTGGCCGCTTGAAAACCCGGAGCGGCGAGCATGCCGAGGACTCCCCACTGGCTTTACGCTCGGCACACATCTCCATATGATATCCACCTCCGTAAATATCGTTACAAGAATCGCCATTTAATTTTGCATACCCTGAGTGCGTGCTCGTGCGCGCGCGCTCGCGCACTAGCTCCGGGCATCTGGTTTTGATTGGCACTTGGGTATCTTTAATATCCAAGGATACAGCGGGACTTACTAAAACAACGCGTCGCTTCATGGGGTTCAATCTGCATACGCGAGTCTCCGACTGTTTAATGAACGCTCTGACGAGAATTTTAAGGGCACGCGGTGCTCGCTAACCTCAAGAAAAATGGGTGATCGCGAGCAGGAATTAATTGGAGGCAATTACGCGTCCCTGAGATCTGTTGACCACTCGCTGCGTAGAGGATAGGAGAAATCAAAGCGGAGCGAGAGAGTAAGCCAAGTTTAGTGAGACGAAGATACGATCGCACATCGATTATGATTCGAGGCAGAACCCTGTGCGCCAACTGGACAATCCCGTACGGCGAGGCTGGAAAAGGGCACGCAGAAGATCGGCGCCCTTGAGCGGTACAGATCGGGCAGCGCTTTGATCCCACTTTGCCGCGAGCCCGCCGCCTTCTTCCGCGCGCGGAAACCGCAAAAAATTCGCGCGCACCTCTTCCGCCTCTTTCCAATCGCCGGTATAATGATCTTACTTGGAATCGGCAGTTGCTCGCTCTCTCTTTGACGCGATCGGTCTCACACTTCTATATTCACTCTCGACGTCTCGTTAACTTCGGACGTCGTAATTAGTACCTTGTAATTAGTATCTCTCTATCATTCTCCTTTTAAATTTACCAACACGAGTGATAGTCAGTTGTCACCGAATTCAGTAGTAAAAGTCTGACCAGCATTAGAGTGCTCAGTAGTATCGGTCGACGATATGTCAGCCCGACAAGTAGCAGGCTTGACAAGAGCCGCATATACATACATACATAGAGCGAAGCAGCGCTGGCTAAGATATGCAGTTGGTATGGCAAGTGAAACGGGCGCGCCAACATACAAAGACAGCGCAGGTAGATAAAGGCTGATGTGAAAATAGAGCGCGGTCGGCTCGAGTCGCACAGAGGGAAGAGAAGACAGTGAGAGAGCGTGCGGAACGTGCGCGGCGCGTCTACGGTGACGCTGGATTACCTAGCGATCGGGATTTGCCGGGGGAAGAGGGGTGGGGAGGATCGGGCATATTTTCTCTCGGTACGTAAAGTCCAAAGGTAGAGATGTAATTTCATGCAAAGGAGTCAAGACCTCACCGATCCGTACTAGCGCAGTGCTGGCGCAGAGAGGGAGAGCAGGAAGCCGACTCGGGGTGATGTACGTACGTACAGTAAGTACCTGCGCCCGTACTCCGTGTCGTGAACGCCGGCACCAGAGGGAAAGGGGTGGACTTGAGGCGGTAGCGCAAGCGGGAGAGAACGAGATCGCTCGAACGCGAGGAGAGCCGTGAACACACGGTGAATCAAGAAGAGAGACGAAGAAGAGAAGAGTCTCGGCGGGAAAGGGAGAGAGAGAGAGAGAGAGAGAGCCACGGGTAAGAATGTACTCCGAACTCTCGACATAACGGGTAGCAATGTAACCAGATCACGACGAGCCACTCTCCTCTCCTTCTCTCCTCGTTCGTCCGACAAAGATAACGAAATAAGAGGATGCTACACCCGCGCGCGGCACCGACTTGCGCGCCCGGTACACGCCGCGACCTTATTGCGTTTATTAACAATTACAATTGATTTAGCATTGTCCTACGCGCGGCCGCCCTATTATTCAGATTTATGTTAATCGATACGGGAGAGCGGGTGTTGTCTCCTTCTTGCGCCAGACCCATTTGAACGCACCAACAGCCGAGGTCGAGCGAGGAACGAGAGCAGTACGAGGAATCCAGCGCGCTAGAAGCGCTCCTTGATACATGGACCAGTGTGCTTGCTTTGGCTGTGAATCGAGCTGAGATGTATCGATGCATCGAAAGTGCACCGAGCGCAAAATTCCATCGAAGGTGTCGCTCGACTGTTACGGGCCGGGAGTGCTTATTAATTTGCATACACATTTTTCATTGAGCCGCTGTTGGATACCGACACACACGAGCGCCCGCTTCTTCGATGAGCCGTATATGGCAGACGAGAGACTCGCTACTGTTGAGGAGGATGCCTTCTGGTTGGGTATCGCGTCCTCGGTGAACATCGAAATATACTTTATATCCGCGCGATATAATCTGGCTCGTCGATTCTTATAAGGGATCCTTAGATAGGAATCACGAACGTCTTATCTGCTTTCACTTCTTCCCATGGCGGAAAACGCCGCTGCCCTTTTCACCGTGCTACCGCCATGTAACTTGCTCGCTCTCAAGACTTTTCGGTCGGTTCCACCTGCAAAGAGCATGAAGAATCTAATATATTCGGTCGTCCTCATCGCATGTGCACACATGAATGTCGCGTGGTTTCAGCTGGGATTTATTTCCAACTGCTGCTTTTCCATTTGGCTCGGTTTGGCGAGTCCTATACTTGGCTTACGAGCTAGCCGCATCCGGATGAATGAATAGCTACGTATTTGGTAGTGGCATCAGAACATCTGATGTGCGATACATAGAACCAGGCTTTGTTGGTATTTGCTTATTCTGTTTTTGAAAAATGCTTAGTGACAGAGTAGAGAGGATGTTCTATAGATTTGCGGCCTTTGTTATTGTCCGATCTGCTGTATTGGAAGCGTGTACCCTTTGAGTGTACCCTTTGGGCCGGGTATAAAGAAACCTTGGCGGAGAGCGTCGTTTAATGGCAGCCTGTGTGTATCGAGCAGTGGTCGAGTCGAGTCGATGAGTCATTAATGAAGCTTGTGCTTCATCGCATATTGCGCTGCATGCACCACTTGCGCTGCACTTGCACGGATGCGCACTCACACATGCCTGTAAGTACAGTCACGTTTGCTCTCGGTACACAGCTCCGGTGATTGGAATGACTCTTGGCTCGGGTATGGGGCATTTACTTCTCATTGCTTTCCGATCGCGTAACTAGATCATGCTCGAAGGTATCGGGCACTCTTCATCGCATTTACGGAGACGCGAATGAATTGAGCAGTTACTGCTGCGCCGCGAATTAGTGCTAGTTAACCTAATTTATCATGATCGTCAGTCAGTCGTTTGACAAGCGTCAAGGTAGATTCCAATTGAATTAGGATACACCGACGTTCATTAGTACTTGATTTCAACACTTATCGAATGGCAAGCACATTATTTTTAACGCGTAGCCTTTATTTTCGCAACATCATGACTCATAGCAGTTTGGATTCAAAGTAGTTTGCAAACCGGCTCGGGTTCGTGCCAAAAAGAAAGCAGGTGATTGTCCACCGTAGTGTCGGGCTCCCCCATATATCGTTCGAACGTACTTAACACGTTAGCCAGTGACTTCTCGATGCAAATTTCCTTGAACAATGTCGAACGGTTCCGTCGGTTTTATAGCACAGCCATCGATAACCGGGACATTGATTTGCGGATCGCATGGGCGTCCTTTTGTTCGCCTCTTGGACAGCTCGGTTCCCGTTTCACGCGCCAGGCGTGCAAGCAGAATGTCACATCTTTGACATCGTTACAACGAAACGACCTGACTTTTCAACAAGGTGGGTACAAGTAGGGGACAAAAACCCGCTCGGCCAGGACCGGCTCGCAATTCTGTAGCAAAGTGAATACATCCGCTCGTATCAAATTTTCTTATGGCCTGCACGGCCCTCCGAACGCGCGCGTCTGAGGACGGCAGGAGGAAGGTGGTCTCATTTTGGATTGTCGGGTGCAATAACGCGCACGGTGTATGTATCCAGTTAGCCGAACGCATTCGCCACCTGCGGCGCATCGCGCGATGCCCTTATCCGAAAAATACTTTCGCCATTCGGGAATCGCCCGGGGCGCATATCTCACACGAACCGCTCGATCCCTGACTCTTCCTCGACGTCTCTTTCTCTCACTCGCACGAACTCGATGCGCTAGCCTTCTCTCTCTCTCTCTCTCTCTCTCTCTCTCTCTCTCTCTCTCTCTCTCTCTCTCTCTCTCTCTCTCTCTCGCAGCAGCCAGTGCTGCTCGCCTGTTTTTCGATGCCGCGACAAATTGGAAATTACCCCCTCGCGTTCGGTCACCGCGATTGAGATTAATTGATTTTTTCGCTGCTCGAGCGAGCACACTCTCACCGGAATATGTGGTCGACCCGCATCCTCGCCATTTTCGGGCGAAACGGCTGATCGGGATCGTGAGAACCGTGACGGACACTAGAACGCCTTCGGGAGGAAGATGCCTCCCAGGAAAGCGAGTGCGCCGCGCTCTGTCCGTCGTACCTGCTCCCAAGAACCTTCTTGCGTCACACGAAAGTCCGTGTACATATAATGCGGCCAAGTTGAGCGCCGATGATCATGATAATAATAACGATAACGTGGGGGGGAAAAAAGGGAGCAGCTCTCTCGACGCCTGTAATTGCCCCGCACCGAAATTGGATTGCTCTCCTTCTTTCTGAACCGGTAGCAGCCATGCTTGTCAGTGTGTTAAAATGTAGTGCGGCGCGTCAGGTGCGAGCACCATCAAGCTTATAAATCAGAGTTTCAAAGTGTTCCCTGCATATTTCTAAGGTGTTTTCCCATCGTTAAGTACTAAAGGCTATTTCCCAGTCACACCAGTACGGGACAATCCTCGACGGACGTCCTTGGTGAACGAAAGCACCTTGCAGGCCTCTTGCAAGAGTATCCACTTGCGCGCTCCCTCTCACTCTCGTTCCTACGCGAGGAGCAAGTCGTTTACTAATTATCGGCTTCATTACGTCGATTCTCCTTTCTCGCGATTACGCATCCCCGTTTATATCGGAGCCTCTCTTGTAAAAAGAAGGCCGTCTTCGATCACGCGCGTGATTCCCTGTTTTTTTCCCCAATGGGCTCCGATCTCCATCTCAGGCTGCGATCGCCGTTGATTATTATTACTATCGACCGTGTACTTCACTTTTCTTTGTTCATCGACGCCAATCTCTGGGCGCGCTCACGATCTTTTATCCCCTTTTTTTACACCTGTCGAGCGAAGGCATGGGTGCGAAGGAACGAGAGCCAGTCGGCCGGCCTATATGCGCGACTCTTCCCACGCAAGAGTGGTAAACATTAATTGAAATGTCACTCCTACCACGACATTTTCATTGGATGTACCATAACCCCACCACCCCCTTCCTCACTCACTCTCTCTCTCTCTCTCTCTCTCTCTCTCTCTCTCTCTCTCTCTCTCTCTCTCTCTCTCTCTCTCTCTCTCTCTCTCTCTCTCTCTCTCTCTCTCTCTCTCTCTCTCTCTCTCTCTCTCTCTCTCTCTCTCTTAGACTCTTCATCTGGTCCTCTCAGTCTGTCGGTCTTTTTCACGTGGCTGTTAACGGGCACGTAGGACTCTCTAGGAGGCAGCCGGGCAAGCAGCTAGGTCGTATCACTTCCTGGTACACCTTATTAAACTGAAAATTAACATAGCAGCCGATATGGTCTAAAGGAGCTCGCTCTCGGGTTGTGCATCTGGCTGGTTGGCTGGCAGGCCTGGCTGGTTGGTTGGCGCGCGGTCACAGCGCGCCGGGCCCACAGATAGAGAGAGGAATCGTGCACCGCCAGGGGGAAATTTATCACCATAGAAGCAATTAATGAGATTTTTCTTGAGCTGGAGCGCGGAGCCTATGGCTCACGAGGCATGCATCGTGGTCACGTCTCGCGATCGCGCGCGGCCCCAGCGTAGCGGTCCCGTCGGCACCGCGCCGCCAGCCCAATCAGCCCCGATCCTATGTACCTACCTACCCCCACTTCTTATGTAACTTCTTGTCGCCCGATATTAAGGTCACCGAGGAGAGAGAACGCCCGGACGAAATCCTCTCTGCGTCCTCTCCCTCCTCATTAAAATATCCGAATAATTGAACGAGGTGAGAGTCGCCAAGCCTCTCTGTGTACATCATAAACTATCAGCCTTCTTCTTCTTCTTTCTCCCCCTCCCATTGCAATGAACGTGTGTCGGGAGTATCGGTTACGAACGCTCGCTTGAATTTTCATAATTGATTAGTACGTACGGCTAAGCGGATGATTGATGCGAACGTGATACATCTCTTAATGATTTAGCGTTGATTGCCCGATTAATGGGGGCAAGCGATAGTACCCGGAATTTGGGTGGGTGGTAGGACTTTAAGGTTGATACCTGTTCTTCCTTAAAGGGAGAGGTATTTCTGAATCAACAGTGGAATTCATTCTCCTGTAATGTATGCGAGTTTATGTCCTTCTTGTTTATACTTGGTAAGACAGAAGAAGCGAAACAGAGGTGGAGATTCCTGGTGTGTGCGAGTAGGCGGAAAAAAATGATGAAGAGTCGCGTGCTTTCGCGCGGCACGCCGAGTTTGCCAGTTGGTCGCAGCGGCTCTCGTGTGTATGTAGCCGTAAAAGCGCGCAATCTCAAGCCGATAGCGGTCTCGGCCGAGTTTGACGTTAATTGGCTGTAATTACGGGGCGAACCGCTTAATTAGGTGGACCCGGGTCGACGGAGGCGCCAATTCCGAAATTTATCGATGCGCAGCACGGAGCGGTGCCGCGATCGCCGGGAGATCGGCGAGGACCAGCCGAGGAAAAAGAAGCGCGTGGAGCGCGGAGAAAAAGGCGAGGGAGGCTGCTGAGCGAGCCAAGGAAGCCAAGAGGCAAGTCGAGTGAAGCAGAGGCAGAGGCAAAGGTAAAGGCAAGCGAACGAGTGAGCGAGCGAGCAAGCCAAGGCAGAAGCGGCTCTTTCGCGGGCTGGTGCAAGCCCTATCGGATCTCGCGATCTCCCTTCGACGGTGTTATAAGGGCGCTAGGCGTGCATACGCTGACTCCTCGCGCCCGCTGACCGCCGTTAATTAAGCGACGCCATCGCTAGAGAGAACGCGTATATACATATACTCTAGAGCCAGCCGCGTTTCGAGGCCGAGTGTACCAAGCGATCCGCACGATTTTTACGGGAGATCCGAGTTTTTCTGGGGAACGCCGCCGCCGCCGCCACCGCCTGCTCCTATCTGCCGCTTGGAATCGAACTTCTCTCCCTACCCGTTTTCGCGAAAGCACAGAGGACACGCTCACACCGAACCAGAGAAAGATGCAGTCGCCACTGAAGCGCATGTACGCTCCTGCGAAACTTAAGGAGGCGTCGCACGCCCTTGTACCAAGATACGCCTATCGCGCTTCGCTAATCGCACTCTCCACTCTGTCCACCCATCTGCACCCACTACCGGTCCACGCCTCGAACCTATCGTCCTCGATCGCACCTTCCACCCATTGTCATCCGACGCAATTCTAAGGGATCCTTTCCGCTGGATTCCTCTACAAGGTTCAAGCCTTTCGTGCAGGAACCTTGTGACAGAGCTTGGCTAAATGTCACACTGGGCTTTGCTTAATCCAAGCACTGGTTCACACGTTTCATCTCGTTTTGTTTCGCCAATCGACTAACTCGTTCAGAAACCATTACCGTCACGCGATTCCAATTGACGCCCAACAACCGGGGTGCGACTCAGTTAGGAATTGGTGTGTCTTGCACAAGAAATAAGGTGACTCCCTACGAGTATGTCTCAAATATCGTTTGCATTTTTTTGCACTGATCAGACTCGTGTCCGCCGCATCATCCGGACAATTATCTGAACCGTGTATTCAGGCGCATGTCTGGTATGGTCGTCGTGTAGTATGAACGAGCTTTGAGGTTTGTTAACAACGGGGCGAAGAGCGCGGGAACGGGACACGAGAGTGAGTGATCCTGGCATCAAAGTGGTATCTCGAATTTCTCTCGTGCCCCTGGTTCGCTACATTTTCTAAGGTCGTGCGATCGGACTTCCTTCTTCCAGATCGAAAGCCAAGCGCGCTGGGACGACGAAGCTCTCGTCGAGTCTCGCGTCGTGTAAGACGTCGGATTGGACGTCATGCCTTTTGACGCTTACAAGACCCGCTGGTTAGGAGAGTTCATCGGAGAGCACAAGAGCGCCCGCGCGCTACGTTCGTCCAGTATGTACGGCATTCGCGCAACGAGAACACGAAGAGAGCATGGTCGACGAGAGAGCAGTGTTCCCCGTTGATCATGGCTGATCGCCAGGGCGAGTCACCACTCCTCGCCCGGGTGACTCATTCACCACTCACTCGATATTCACAGACGGCGCGTGAATCTAGTTGGTTAGAGCAGGATTCTAGAAGAGCGAGAGAAAAGCTGATACTTCCCACGTACCAAAACTCTTCTTACCAATCGACCCCGCCCTGGGCAATCATACTGGTCGCCAGATTATATCTAGTTGTTGACGGCCAGACACTTCACTGCCACACTTATTGCTATCTGCGAAGTCAGAGGTGTCTAGTTCGTAAGGGAATGTGTACGATTCAGCCAACTTCTGGATCACCGTTGATTAATTTATCCGAACATCGTGCCGGTCGATTGCCGGGAATCGATAAGCCGCTCCGGGAGGCAGGTACAACGCAATCCCTGAGACTGGGAAACGCTAGGAATCTTATAAGTCCCGGGCACCTTCTCAAGTATGGAGAAAGAGAGAATGAGTAAGGGTCAGGGATGGCCTTATCCCTTGATCTTCATCCGCGATTCGCTCGCTAACAAACCCCGAAAGTCACCAAAGCGGGCCTATCGGAATCGCGAGCCTCGCAACCGATAAGTCTTTACATTCTCTAAACACCTGCTTAAGTACTTCCAAGTATGCTGACTGAGCTCATCCACCCTAACTCTTCCCAGGCTTAATGAATCAGTTGGATCGGGATTACCAGTCGTCAGATTCATCGAGATCGAATAGATTCGACTGGTAAAAATTCCAATGTATTTTTTACAACCGGCTCAGAAGAGAACACAGTGTGTGTGTGTGTGTGTGTGTGTGTATGTATGCGGTACTGGCCGCAACTCCATAGCGAGTTGCGTGGCCCCCGCGATTTTTCCGCAGCCGGCGAAAGAATTTCCACGAAGCTGGAGACAAAAGGCGCGGTTGCGCGCACGCATGTCAATGCGCCAGGCAATTAAGCCTTGTTTGGCGCGAACCACGCGCGCGGCTCGTTTTGTATCCCCGAGGCTTTCAGACTCGATCCACGCCTCTGCTTGTATGCGCACATGTGCGTGTTTACCTGTGGTCTGCGCCCGCACATTCTGTCGACCGCACAACGGGAAAGTACTCGCAGAAGCGCCGCGCTGATTTATTTCCGTGGTGCGACTAAACTGGCGGTGCCGCTCCTTTTTTCCAAAGAGATTTGTACGTACCTCGGTGTGGAACGCCGCCCGGGCGTTCGTTTGTTCCACAATCTGCTCGTCTGCCCTGTTGGGCTCTATTCTCTCTGGAGTGTGTGCTGCCGGCAAGCCGCAAACTGGAGTAGCTTTTTGTCGCCGCGAAGGAAAGTTCCGCGGAGGCCTTTTACGCCGAAGCACCGCTCCTACCGATCCACTCTGTCGTCCCAACGAGAGCGAGAGTGATTTTTCTCTCTTTTACTCTCAAGCACTCCTCCGTCTTCCTCTGTGTGTTTGCGCGTGTCTGTGTGCGTCAGCTGTATACTTCTCCCAACATGTCAGTCGCGGTCGGATTCTGTCGCGATTAAACGGCGATTTATCAGAGGTATTCCTGACAGTGACAAATAACGCGCGCGCTCGCCTTCGCGCACAGAAATTGGGTCAGAAATCGCTGCGCTGGCGATCCAGTGATATTCCTCTTGCTATCGTAATAGTCACACGACTAGCCAATTACCTTGGTAGCTTTTTGCACGCCCCCATGCCTCGTGCGTGGCATCCTCATTTTTAGCGCTGATAATCCGAACAATCAATTATCGACGCTTTCTTTTATTCGTTACGGACGGCGCGGTAGCGGTGAAGCATTAGAGGGACACCCCGACCATTTGTCGCCGCAGGCATTCGGCCGTATTCCCTCGTAGCTCGCCGAGAGGCTTCTTCCCGGAATTTCTCGATTCCGTGGGAGTACGGCCAAGCGAGAGAGGCCGGTCGGCGCGTACGAAATTCCACGGAGCCTGGTGGACCAGCTGGCAGGTGAGCTACTTTCAGGTGTAGCTCTACCCAGAGGAGCTCCATTAAATTCCTCGAACGATGGGTCACGAGGAGCAACTCCCCGGCATACTCTCGACCGACCAAGTCTTCACAAGTCGGTGGCTCCTGAGTGCTCGATCTGCTGGAGGTAGCAGAGTGCGAGGATCGTGATCCTGTCTCTCTATTCCCGGGGAAATCACGCGTGACACATTCGCTCGAGCACGTACTAACAAAGTGACACGCGTACCGCGTGACAGACAGCCGGGCAGACAGACTGACAGAGAGAGCTACACGTGGACACCTATCCTCGGTGTAAAGCGTGTTTGCCTTACTGGAGTGAGTGCGATCGGCATCGAACCCATTACCGGTAATTAAGCGCGACGGCTAGAAATTCCTGGCGGATTTATGTACTAATTACACTAATTAATTCATCGGCGTTGGCGCGCACTGGAACGTGCGATCGGCCGGCCGGTTGCTCGCTCTCGGGCCTCTTGCACGATCGCCTGCTGCGATCGAGCACGGCGACGCCTTTTCCGCTATGATTAACGCGATAGATCCGCTCGATTTAACCGCTCTTACCTACCACCTCCTCCTCCTCCTCCTCCTCCTCCTCTTCCTTAGCGTGGCTTGTGTTACACTCTATCGCGCCCGCGCTACCTGTCATTTACGCACTGCGTGAAATTACCCCTGGTAATGGGATCGCTTTTTCTCGCTCTCTTACTTACTCGCCCGCTGCCGTAATTAGAGATCGTGTATATTAGAGACGGGTACACACCGCGCATTAGTACGACACCGGCTACTCCCGCGGCTTAACAAGCCACGAAGTATGTATCACTTTCTCACTCCGGTGTCATTCATCAAGCTGGCTCTCCCCGCAACATTATCCGAGTTGTTTCGCTCAAGAAAGTCCTTAACCTTTCGAGACCGTTTACCAATGAAGTCGCTCCGCTTTCGGACTACGTCACACTTGTTTTTTTCCAATTACCAGATTAGTAGAAAGTGGTCGTTTCCGATTTGCGCGATCACTAAATCGCAATAGCAACACCCGGTTTCCCGGGTTCCCAACGATTCTGCGTTCTCATTCGAGCGCTTAATCGCATGCTCCCGGCGTGGCCTTTCTCACAGTGAGGACGATAGCAATTCGTTCTACGCGTCGATGCCCAGGGATGCCACTTCACGATGCGCTCGTCCGAGTCTAGAAGTCATCTTGGGATTGTTGCCCTCGTGAATAACACTCGAACACTTCTGGTAAGGTGCGCGTCAGCTTCGTGATTAAGATTTTCTCATTACTTCGTGCTGTGTAGTTGGTGTATACTCAGCGTGTTCACGGTGTCACATCGAGATCTGGGAAAGCCGGTGTATCCCGTTAGATGATTAGATCATACCGGCAACTATCCCACACACGTTGGATTCGTGAGGTTCGATTTGAGAGGTTAGTAGTTTGCACAGGCATACTGGAACAGCTAATGTAACTGACGGTTGGGAGGATGTATTAATTAGATAAGTGTCATGACTCAAAGGGAATAGACAGAAAATCCTCTCACCTCTTTAATTAATTTCCACGCATGCTTTACCATGGAACACATCGCCCCTTAGGAATGAGTGAGAGAAGAGAAGAAGTGGGTTTTCGATTATGCAACTGTAGCGGGCAGCTAGTTGGCTTTGAACCATATTATATATATTACGGTGCGAGCGCGCGCGCGCGCGACTAGCGTGTATCAGAAATAACAGGCGCCATTCGCCCGCGATAGCATGAGTCATGCTCTCTAATTAATGATGTCGAGCGAGCCTAGCAATTTGTGCGGCATCGGTAATCCCCCTTTTTCCATTTGTCAAGCGCGCTCCTTTACTCTCCTGGTGGCTGCAAATCAGGACGTTATAATTTTCGATGCTCCCATTGTCCGCAACGGCAATCCGTTGACCGTGAATACTTCTCTAAGATCTGGCGTCTCTCTCACAATCAGGTGGTACGCAGGCATTCGGGAGATTGATTATCCCAATGCCGATTACGTTTTTTGCACCTTTCACAATGTTTTCTCCCACTCGGCGACTCATTAGCGCTTCCTAGAAGAATCATTAATAACTGTGACCTTATGCATAGCCGGCAGCACGCGTATTACGATCAAGCGGTGTTCGTAGTTTCCTAAGCGCAATGATAGCCCTGGACCAACTTGCCGGCACTCGAGATAATCGGCCAAGTTCTTGGCTGGAAAAAGTGGAACGACTTTCTAATGAACTTCGAGATGTTCCAGGTAGAATTAGTCTTCTTTAAGTTAGAAAAAGAATGCTCCACCATTATATGGTTATGGCGTAAGCTCGGTTTATGTATCGGCGATCACCCACGTGTTTCGTTATGGATGCAGTGAGTAAGCGGCTAAGCGATGCCGGAACTTAGCGAAACCAGCGAGGCCGAGGGTATCCTTGAACCTTGCCTTCGTTAATACAGAATGCACGGTGAAGTAATTCAGCTCTGGCGCGGACTATTGCTCGCGGTCGATCGATTCCCGAGCCCCCCCAAGATCGATTACCAAGAAGGAAATCGGTCGGTGATATTTATTAAATGTTAGATCAATCGTCGATCCCTTGGAATTACGGTGGTATTGCCTCTCTAATGGTAGAAGGGATACCTGGATGAGACAAGACAAGATGGGATGAGAACTAGCCGAAGAAATGCGGTTGTCGGATCTGTGTGAATGTTGCAGCACGGTGGCCGAAGGGTAGATCGAGGGCTTCTCTTGCACGGATCGGCCGTGAAACCGACGAGATCGCCGATGGCGAAATGAGAAAAGAGGAAGCGTTATCGAGCGTGCGCTCGCGCAAGGTAAAGAGCCGGCTAGTCGAAGGAGGCGGCTCGTAAGCGTTCTCGCGTAACGACTTAAACGCGCCGGTAATCACATTGTTTGCCGGGTAATTGCGCATTAATAGATGAGAACTGGGTCTCCCGGGGCTGCAGGGCTACGACGGTCTCCTAACCCGCCTTCACCTTGCGCAACCTAGCCGCTCGGTCGTGCCCGGTCGAAATATCGGACGCGCCACGCCGCGCCGCGCCGCCGCACTGCCGCCGTTCCTACCAACTCCTACTTACGTTAGCTGCACCTTTCCCGTATTCGCAGGTTCCACGCTCCCCGCACAACGAGAACGCTGCGGGCCTTTCCGAACGTCCCATCATCGCTCCATTCCTCCTAAGAAGACCGTGCATTATGCGTTTTTTAAGCTATCTTCACGCGAGATGTCTACCCGTGTACCGTTTACCCCTTTCTGTGTTTCCCGGCAAGCTCGCTGCCTCGAAATCTAGGTAACACTGATTGTTCCCGCATGCCTCTCTAAGAAATTATCACCTTAATGGGATTGACTCTTTGTGCAATCCTTCTTCCCATTCTGGGTGGTGATGCGCGTATTTTCTGTGGAGGTGAGTTCCCAATCGGTGGCTGCCACTTCGGACCTCACGTGTTACTTTCCAAACTATCAGCTCGTCATTCAAGCCCCCAACAGTACGACTGGCGACAGCTTGCATTCTCGGCTCATGCGGTTCCAGATTTCTCACGCAGACCTTCGTTGTCGCTCGTCAGTTCGCTCAGCGAATATACGAACTTCAGGCGTTTCCTATAATTAAGTGATTCGTTTTAGTTTGATTGACGTGCGGCTCTATCATTACATTGATTCTTCCTGTTAGGCGAAAGCATTCGTACTTCGAGCAGTAGCCAAAAACGAAGTATTCCGGCCAAGTTGATTCACACAGGTAGCCGGTAGTAGGCGGAACGGCAAACCAAAGTCTGACGTTTGCGTCTAATTGACGAGGCCAATTTGTGCGGAGATCCAGTATCACGTGGGCTACGGGAACGCAGTGTGGAACTCGAACAAGAACATCTTGATTGATGTAGCCTTCTCTTATTTTTATTGATAAAGCAATAGCTGGGAGGCTTGCCGACTGACTGGCTGCCTACACAGGCCGAGCATGCAAAAGGCCATGCCACACAATAATTGCTCATCGCCTCCGACAAGAATGCGGGTATTTTTAACGTTCGCTCGCATTACCGGCGATCAGTCAGCCTGAGCTCGTAACGAGATGTACCAAGCATCGTTCTCGACGCTCCGCTAATGAGTAATAAACACTTTCCCTTATGAACTAATCGATTGGGAATCGGCACAACGCACACCATTCGTATTGTATGACGCATGCCTTCCCAGTTTGTTTTTTTTTCGTTTCGTATTACTCAGTCACCGAAGGAGATTCGTCCAGGAACACAGCACACCATAGATTTCGTTGGTTGTAGTTGCCAGCCGATCATTGGGAATGAATCGTTACTAGCGCGCAATTAGGGGACCTTGACCGAGCCCGGGTAGAAGGTGATTCTAGCAAAAGGAGAATCGCCCGGAGCCAAGGACGCGATACGCCACCGGCTTACATTTGCATAATTTCGGCTCAGGTGCATTCGGCACGATTAGTATCTTGGGGCGAAACTCAACCGGGCGAACATAAGAAAAGAGAGGAGAACTCTGTCGATGCAGCTACCGGGGAAGAGAGTAAAAAGTCTTGGCGATAAGATCGCACCTAAGGATAGATCCCCTTGTAGAGCGCGTTCATGGTCTTCGATCACGAAAGTGCAAGGTGAAAGAGTTCGAACGATAGGATCGGGAAATGCCCGGGCGATCTAGAGCGCTAACTACGCTGTTCTAATGACAATGCAACTACGCGAAACCGCAGGAAAGATAGTATCGGACCATTCACCTGAGAGGACTCGCTGGATCCCTCTACACTTAGCCGGGGTCAAAGTGCGAAGATCGACGAGATGAATTATAAGGAATTATAACGATAGAGCGACAGAGAGGGAAGTAGAAAGAGCATAAGCGGGGTCTGACAAGTAACGAACTGATATTTCTGGAATGGAGAAAAATCATAATGAAAGGATGTCGTCATGAAGCGATTGAGGGGGTCGCGCGGACTACTCTCCTCCTCCGATGGAGCGTGTAACGGTCACTGGATGTGCCTTCCCTTGCTGGACCATTCTAATATCAAGGACTCCGAAGGCGCACCGGCTGCGATGGATGCGCTGACAGAGAGGAAGGGGTAGAGAGGCAGTGGAAGCAAATGCAGCCGACCCCTGACCCGGCACGCTGAAACCTCGAGGATGTCTGACTCATGACGCGCTCCGCCATCCTATTCTACTGTATCGTAGCATCCCGCGTATTCTCGACCTGAACCTGGACCTACCTAGCTCCACGCGAAATTGGACCTCCTTTCTTGGCGATCCCGGCCACTCTTATGCCACTCTCCACTCTCCCGGGTGCACTTGACTTTTGTCCCGATGTCTCAAAGGACACAGGTGCGCCCCCACGTAAGCCTGGGACCAGGATTTCGTCCGGGAGGTCTGTCGAAGGTATGCTCGCGTCTAGGAATGACATTGAGTGGCGCACTCTCTTGTAAATATCAGACGGATTTTATGAGATCTTGATTCAAATAAGGAAGAAACATACGAGTGACTCGGATGACACTAGAAACGTGGATGCACTCGTCGACTAGAGAGATATCCCAGGCTGATCCGTTGGCGTAGCTAGCGCTCGGCGGACGTGAGCGTACGTGATCGTCGATCGCAATTGCCCGCGAACGTACTTACCAACGGTACGGCACATGATTATTGGCCGATGATCGAAACAATAATTGTAATCATCTCGAGCGGATAATGACGGGAAGATCGGTGTCGCCGATGATGAGGCGTCGATCCCATAGGTGAGGACGGTGGACGCGGCATGAGTTATGAGTGTCCGCACCTCCTTATCTCCCGTGTAACGAAATGTCGTGTAACGGATCGCTGGCGGGATGAAAAGTGCGATACCAGGGGATACGAGATAATCATCGAACGCGTGCTAGTTGTGAGAACGCGCGGTTCTGTCGCGTAAAATGAATATCTATCATCGCGGCGATAAATCACGGTAATTGTTTCGCGCGCGCGGAACATCATTTGAGGGAACATTCTGTTATTACCACCTGGTTGGTACGAGGGGTGATTTCGCAGGTCCGATATTGCTCGTTAAGAGTGAACGCGTTGTTTCTGAAAGGTCGAGCGAACAGGACTTTTCCCGACGAGTCTAATAAAAAGCATCCCGGTTATGTCAGAAGGTATCGGGGCGTCCGTGACGCCTTTAAATCTTCTCCGGCGTGCCACGGTGACACGCTCGGCCCGTAAACACAAGTCCCAACACGAATGTATCTGCCAGGCTGGAATAAAAAGAGACGGCCTTTACCTGCTGACAGGTGCTCGCACAAAGATATTGGTAAAGGCTTCGAAACCCGAGTGCTTGCTCCACTCGTTTAGCGCGCGCGCGCGAGTCCCGACTCTCTCGCGGAGCGACCCTGAGATTTCGATCCTATCGCGAACCGATCCTCGATCGAAGGACATCTCGATTGACCGAGTTGGAAAACAATGCGAATCGCGGACGGGACCGAAGCGCGAAGAATGGAGAAGATCGCGCGAGCGAGCGAGCGAGCGCGCAAATTATCCTGCCGGCGGTCGAGTCGGCCGTAATTATCCCACGAAATGACGATCCTTCTCATAGGCAAATGGCCATCGACTTTCAACGAGATTGTGCTATTGAATGGCGAGGGGAAGAGAATGCCTCGAGCAGCCCGAGTCACAGCCTTTACTCTCATGCTCCAATAAATGCCGTACGCGCAACCAACTATTTTCTTGTCATTAGACATTGTTACTGAACTCTTTCGCTTCCAAACTGGGACGTCTCTTCTAGTCTCGTATTTCACCAACCACTCGTAATTGAAATAAATTGAGAAACCACCCAATGAAAATAGAATGGCACGGGCAGCACGGTTCAAAGATCATGCCCTGCAAGTACCTTTCGCTCGAGTGTTGTTTAGTCACTCTCTGATACAGTAGTAGTGGGAAATGGGAACAGGAAGGAGATCACGGGGTCCTCGCACTCGGAGTAGTACCCCCGAAGATCTGGCCAGTGGTAAGGTCAGGACACGAGATCCTCGTGGGTACCATTCGCAGCGGAAGTTCATTTGCATAATATTATATATATGTATATATCTCTGGCGAATGTGAAGAAGAACGCTTCACTTTGAGTTTTTAGAGTCCTTGCGTATACAGTCTATACTCCTTTCGCTGTTGTTATGTTCACTCATTCTTATCTCGATCACGCCCAGCATTAATCGGTGATTTCGTCCTCGTACTTGCGAAGCTGGCAATGTAACTCGCCCGATCTTTTATAGTTATCGATTTCCTATTAGGGTGTCAGGGTTAGGTAATGTTTTGATGATCGTGATCGACGATCGCCGAGCAATTCCTATTCACTTGGGTCTCAGGGTGACCTTGGTGATCGAGGCACAGGTACATCCGAAAACGGCGAGGGGTCCCAATATTAAGGCAAACTGGCCGACTAATTCGCCGCTTTAAAAGCGAGCCACACACGGGGCAATATGTGGCTCGTTCGTGCGCGGCCCTGATACCACCACACGGAGGTCGCCTCCCCGATGGTGACATCCGACGTGCGCTGCCTATTCAAGTCACCTGGATCTTCTGATCTTCGCTCGGGGAATCCAAGCGGATTCCCTGCGCTCTGCGCTCTGCCCCTTTGCTCCAACTGAGAATTCCTACGGTGTACACGACATACTTGCATCTTCAAAATATATTTCGGGGCGAAGGTTGCTCCCTCCCTCTCCCCGGCTCTTCAATCTCCAAAAGACAAACCTCTTTTCATGACAACTGCAATCCTCGTGATCTGCATTCAACTCTTACTCAAAGTCTTCTGGCCCGTTCTTACATTGGACAGACATAGATTTATCTCATTTAGTCAGGCAGCAATATGAGATACTGCTTGAACTTAGCTTTAAGATGCCGGCGGTGTACGCATCGTTCGAAAGTGGTGCAGGAAAGGGATCGTTGAAGGAGAGTCGTACAATAATTGTTCTGGTAGGCGAGATCGTGGCTACAGAGCGAGTGGAGTGCACGCGAAAGCGGTCGGGCGATAAAATCAAAGCCGGTGTCCTAAGGTACGTGAGTGACAGGTCGGCTTCGTCACCGCGGGACGCGCGAGATAAAAGCTCGAGGCACACACGTAACAAGGTGCCTGCGAAACTATAGCTTACGCTTCCAGCTCGCTACGTGTGCACGTACGCTCGACGCTGTATCCGGCTTTGTCTGTCTGGCCAAGCTATCCGAGGCGCGCAAGTGCGATACAATTATCCCATGCGAATACACTGTCGTTTCGAGCTCTGACGGATTGGAGACTCGAGTGGCCAATCGCACTCTGGCCAATATGGACACGATGTCGAAGAGTATAAAGACCAGTCGAATAATTCAGAGATCGAGTGGCATTTGCATGCTAAAGTGGCCGACTAGATAAATTTGAAAACAGTTTTATTGACAGCTCGTTACCCGCGAGTGGACTTGCGTCACCGGTAAACTGAAAATATGACATAATGTATCGGTGCCGTTTGGTAATCGGCGCTGGATCGTGAGAGAGAACTACGCGGGGCATCTTGAAAAGGAGCACTCGCGCGTTGCTCTGCGTCATTGGGAATTACTCTGTTACTTTGCATATACGCTTGCGAGCACTGGTCACCGAGGATAAGTGGCATTAAGTAACGTCGTTTAAATCGGGCCAGCCGCGGATGTGGCTGGCTGGCTGGCTGGCTGGCTGGCTGGCTGGCTGGCTGGCTGGCGACGGTGCTTGTAAAAATAGCATTGAAAGCGAATCGAGACGAGTTCAAGAGCGAAGGCCCCTGGCTTATTGGACGATGAGTGTAAGGAAGAAAGAGAGGGAGTACAAGCGATAAATGAAGAGGAGAGGACAATTGGTCGAATGTAAATGTGAGAACGTGAGTCCCATACCGATTGTCTCGGCTCGTTCGACGAAGGAGCGGAAAGTGATCCTCCATTCTGCATCGGGATTTATCCAACGCTCACCGGCCAACAATCCCTACCACTGACGTATCCCGTCGTTCCCCGTAATCAATTGTCATTGCTAATTAACCGCGTGCCACTCGCGCACAATGAGCAGGCTACATACTCGGATGGAAGCTGTCGATAACCACTCATAAGTGTCAAGATCATTGGCAAATCGTATGCACTAGAGACTGTTGTAACTACTGGCGGTAGCGTGTCCCCAGTCCCCGTCAGACAGGGTGCGTGAAACACAATACATCTTGGTAGATCCATTAGCGCCCTCGTTACGTGCCACTGCAAGGGACACCATAGCACATCCCTTGGCGGAGGATGGTGCAGGTCTTCGAAGGTGTACAGTCTGGCTGCTCGTGCGAACTTGTCGTCGGCTCGTCCACGAGCGGACACGAGAGCTACAGTGGAGCGCTGTTCTCGCGGACGCTTCGCTCGCACAATTATGCATCCGCGGAAGACAGAACATTAATTTATGGTTGAAATAAGGGGCCTGGCCGGTGTGCTCGCGCGTGTCGGCGCGTCTGTTGCCTCTGAGGAGCGTGGGCGCCGTGAGTGGCTCGCTTAAAACATTTCTCTGGTTCAGCCGGGGCTTGTGCGCGCTTCGAACGAGCCTCCCCGGGCCCGGGACACGACCACGTGTTCGTTATTTGTACCCACGTATTTATATGCATATATAACTACCAACCTATACACGCTTACCTTCTACGTACAGAATGCGCCTCCTCGCGTACACACAATATCGCGGTTCGCGCCGAGGATCCACACGTACGGGGCAACCTCTTAACCCCTGCTCTCCCCATTTCTCCACGGTACCTGGTGGATAGCAGTGGTCACCCCTCGGCCCCGGCCACCGCTCCGGTCGCGCCAGGACGATTAATAACCGCGGTGCTTCGAATAAATTAAAGCACTTACTTATCTGGCGGGCGAGCGCGCTCCACTGATAGCAGCGGCGAGCGCGCTCTTTGTCGCTGCACCAAGGGATGCATCCGTCCCTTTCGGTCTCGCCTATGCGTCGCACCGGGCATTGGTTACACCGTGCTTCTTGGGTGGTACCGCGCGTCAACTGGTGGCTAAAGGAACCTCCTGAATACCTGGGAAACGCGCGCGACTTTTCGCCAAGAAGCTGCATGCTAGCTTCACAGAACGTACACGTACCACTCGGACTAGAGGCAATTAATCAGAGCGTTCAATTAAGCATGTTATCGGGGAAGTCGATCGTTGGGTCGGAATTGTATCTGCGATAGGCTGGCAGTGGTGGTACGTTGGCAGATCGAGTGCTCGGCCCTCAAGATTCTCTCGTAGATCGATCCCTGTTGGCAGGAGCGCGCGGCGTCCGACGGTGCATGCACGGAGACCATCGGTCGAAGGTAATTAACCCATAAAGAGAGGAGAGTCCTTTCGATCGCCGGCGCATATGGCTCTCGGGCGCAGTGTACATGGCCGAGTTATACGCGTGTGCATCTATGTGGGGACGTGTACGTGCTCATCGGGACAATGGCAAGAGAGCAAGGCGTTCTCCGATCGCTAACGGTATAGAAATATCCGTGCGCAAGCTGCCGCTAATGCCCGAGAGACAGAGACAATCGCATGGCGGCGCGCCGTCGGCGTCGAGCAGGTCGACGACGTCTTATTCCCGCGCGCGCGCTCGCCAGTCAGCTAGCAAGCGGTTGAGGTCGTACCCTTATATGAGATTGTATATAATACACACAGACGGTAGAGAGCAGGGAGAGGGCGAAAGGAGCTTGTGCCGGACGACGAGGACGACGACGACGACGGCGACGGGGCTTTAACCCAACGTCGTGCGGGAGCTAGCAGGTTCACCGGGGTTTAACCTTGAGGATGATTAGAAAGCAAAAGATCCCACCGTCCGCCGACGCTGCGCCGCCGATCACGACTCGTCCTCGCTCCTGCAACCTCTCGGATTCTCGCTCGCAGGACTTCTAACGCCGTTACGCCGCCGGGATATCTGGGCCAGAGCTTCTCGAATCGCGTGTGAACGTTGCTCGAACATTAACTCACCGTCCTTCCCCCTACCCCTCCTCACACCCCCGTCGCAAATTGCCTCTACCAACGACGCTGATTCCTCGAATGGGGTACAATGGCCGCAAGGCGCTAGCTAAGCCAGAGGTCGAATTAATTTGAAGAGTCACCTTTGTGAAGTGACAATGACAAAGTTTGGGAATAGCTGCTCTAGGGCGATCCACTCTTCTTTGGAGCGAAGGTACCATTAAAGTCACAGCCAACTCGGCGCTCCCACTGTCTCTGTCGATTCAGAGTCCAGGTCACTCGTCCTCGCGTCCGCAATCATTTACAATCAACTCGTTACAGTGTAATCCGCCTGTCTCGGTCTCCTCGCCGCTCGCGAATCTGTACGCGCAGGGAAGCTGCAGGTGCAGGTGCCGGCCGTTCAATTGGAAGCAGCTACTGAGGATTACCAGACGCGAGAATCATCCGGTATAATTGATGGTTCGCAGGCCCGGCCGAATTATAAAGACTGGCCAGAACGCGGCCTCTTTCGCCCCTCTTCACAGATCGTACACGACGTATTACGGCCCTAATTTTCGACTTGCTTCCGAAGGCTGTTCTCACGGAGAACAAAGCGAGGAAAACGGTATCCCCATTCCGTGGCCCACCGCTCATCCTATTATCGTGGCCTCTTCCTACACACATCTATATCTCTCTCTCTTTCTTCCTCTCGATTGAGCCTACTATTAGGTGGTGCTACGCTCCTATCATAGAACCTGACTTGAAATTATTCATAGCAGTAATTATCGTGGAATAATGGTTATTACTAAGCCACGTAATGTTTATGCTTGGGCGTGCCAATTGATTTTTTATGTAATTAGCGGATCGATTGAATCAATCGATTCGCTTCACTTTGCTGTGTGGATGACGGGAGCTTCAAGGTATTATCATCATACCCCATATCAAGAATACTGATTCGACGTATAAATCAAAAAGAAACTTACCATATAAAAGTGAGTAGTGTAGCCGACATGTTTCGTCTTATCTACGTACGCGAAGAATGATGTTGTCCTGTCAACTATATCCGGCGACACCGGTGGTCCCTGAAATCGAATCAGGCCGGAAATCATCTACTTCTTCTTCTTCTCAAGAGAGAGAGAGAGTTCTCTGGAAGAAAAGATGCAATAAATTCAAGGAGCGGGAGATCCCGCCAAGAGGCAGATGTATCAGTGGGCAAACGAGGCGATTTAAATGTATCGAGGATCTGCGAGGTGCGTGAGGCGATCGCAATCGGTCATGACGCCTCCACCTGCATTCCGATCTCTCGCAGCGGTGTGTCGCGCGGCCAATCCTTTGTCGCGGCGACAGGCCCGACATATAAAACGTAAAGGGGATCGCTTTAAATTCCATTAAATGCAAATCAATCTCCAAGAGGCGGACGCGCCGGTGCGCCTCTCCTCGTAGAAGGTTATCAGTAGCGGCGCTCACTTGTTCATGCTGGCTTAAAGGTAAATGGGTAATCGCGCCTTCAGAATGCTTGTTCCATGTAAAGCGAAGGATATAACATTTTACGGCAAGAATGACTAATTAACACCTCGGATCGACGGCGGCGCCAGTCGGCCACTCGATTATTCTTGCCGACTGGCGCATCCATAGATCATGTGTAATGGAAGGGCGGCAAGCAAGCGACTGAAGCTGCTGAAGCGGCGGGAGCACTGCCCTCCAACTATCGACAACACCATCCAGAGGCATAATTTTGCTGGACGCTTGTTAATCATATCATCCGTGTCGGTATCGTTCGTGTTGATCACCGGTGGCTACACGCGGGCTCCGCCGAGTGCGTGACACTCGTGACGCTCCTCGTGCTTTTTAAGCCGACTTATCGGCACGATCGCGCGCGCTCCCGTATGTTCGTTCGGCCCCGACTCTAGACGGATCCACCTGTCGACTGGTAAAGGCCCTTATCGTACCGGTCAAATCGGCCGCTTTGATTTAATAAGACCTCCACGCGATGATGGGATCTTGACATCCACTGGGGCGACACGACGTCTTTTCTCTCCAAACTTCCCCTCTCTACGCCTCTTCGTTCTCTGTTCGGGGCTGCTGCGCGCCCAACCAGGGCCGTTTTATGCCAGTCCTCGTGACTCCCTATCGCTCCTGGAATGTACAGCGCATCAGACGGACGCGGGCATCGGGATCCACGGCGCGTCTCATTTGAATTCCGTCCGAGTATCATTCGCTCGATCGAAGGACCCGCTCTTTTCCCTCTCCTTTCTCCCCACCCCTCTTTCCCTCTCACTCGCTCTCTCTCGCCTCTCGGTATGCGAGGTAGCCCTCCCCGATCGCGCCGTTTCTTTCTACCCGCTCGCGGAAACCTTCTTGGATTCTGTGTTCCTGCTAGTTCGCCTGGTCAGTTCGCCATCTCCGGCGAATCTTGACATTGCACCGGACTAACTGAACCACCGGCTGACTAACTAGGCGAACATTGCGGCAGGTCGTAGAAGCAAATGCTCCCAGCTACTGGTACCATTTCTTCGATGACCTTGCAGCGCACCGAGCAACTGGCTAAGGCTAAATTGCCGGGCGTGCAGTGCTACGATGAGACACGCGATAGCAGCACGTATGAAATCGTTACCTTGCTCTCGCACATGTGCCACTCGTTCGCGTACACACATGGTAGGTACGTGCACGTTGGCCGCTTCTCTCTTCGGTGATCATACGTGCACGTGGGTGTCGCGGTTCGGGGCATGCATTATCCGGCTGTCGTCGGCCGTCCACTCTGACTAATGAGGAAAAAGGCGCGAGGACGGAGCACGGTGGCGCTCCGGGATAGCCCAACTTCATCCTACGTCCGGGATCCTTACGAGCGTGTAATAAGCTTCGCCGATGTGAATAAGTCTCTCGTTAAGACGTATCTCACCATCGGAACACAGTGAGGAGACCCGTGCCGCCGCAGTCGCAGTTGCTATATTCCTCCGGCAGACTTCCAGATACATACATAAGTGTATGTGCACGCATAATTTCTCCTGGTATTACAGCCACGATTGCCATCTCTTTTGTCAGCTGTGCCGAGTGTGTCAAATCGTTCCCTATGCTATCCGAGATACTCTGCCACGTGGAATGCTAATCTTTCATTCCTACTAGTGTTAACCCCAATGAAGTGAGCCAAGGGTCGAATCATTTTTATGTGTCGAGCGCAATGTTCAGTAGTTCCCATAAGATAGAATTGTGGTATCGATATGCATGTAAGAGAAGCAGCACCGATGTGTAAAAGCGAGAGGAGGCTGGTGCGAGACGATGGTTCGTGAGAAAGGGAGGAGGACATTGCGATGCGGATGACCGTAGAACGCGGCGTGACCGCGTCCAGCAAGCGCTCTACCCGCTGAGATCCCACGGCGAGTCCCGGCGAGATTACAGGGTCAGTAATTAATATATTGAGCGGTAATTAATATATTGGCTGGACCGCGTCGGCAACGTGTTATTACTCCACTCGGCGAGAGGGTGGTTCGAGAGGAGGATTAAAGGGAGAGGTTTCTCTCGCTTTGCGGCGACAGTCACTGGCATATTCCAACTACATCTCACTCTCTTTTCAAGCTAAGAAATTCATCTTCTATGATGACGACTCATTTGCAATGTCCAGTTGTGATTGGTACTTTGGCCGTTTCGAATTCATCACTACGGTAGATAAAAGTTATCGTTCCTCTTTTTTTACTGCTCCTGGAGAGTTCATAACTTTTAACGTTTCAAGAGCCGCGTTCACCTTTGCGCAATGGATTAAAGATATATCTCTCAGTCTGGATCACCGCACCACCTTTGCCGGATCGAAGATGACGAAATGACGGGCACACCGTCCGTGCGGGATCATTAATATGTACCCATACAAGCACACCAGCGAGAAAATAGGCTCGGAAAATGCCTGTGGTGCGGCTAATAGCCGAGTTTAAGATCGCGGCCATGTACGGAGTTTATTAACTCGATAAAACGATTCAGGATTTATATCGATGGGGTACCGATGTGCGCTTACTCTCTCACTCCCGATGATGCATCCTCCTCGAGAGCTGTCCTCTCCACCTCGCTGTCAACTCTGCAAAGCAGCACGACGACCCCGTGCACTTCCAATCGTTCCGATTATTATTTCAATTACCCTGGCATCCTTAGTGAGCGAGCAGGCAACCATTATGCTCGCGTCGGCTGGCCAAGCCAGTTGTCGAAGGTGCATGTTTAATCAGGCGAAATTAACTGTCCCCTTATGTCGCGAAAGTGAGGCGGATGCAGCCAAGAGAGACTTTTCCAACGGCCGCAAGTCATTTGCGTTCGTAGCAACGAAATAAATCACACGGGGGACCGTCGCTGATTATTTCCTTACGACTGGGGGAGGCCTTATTTAGTCAGCTCGACCGAGATACTCCTCTAAAGCGGGGTCCTCGCCAGGCTCCGCACTCCATTCAGATCTAGAGCTTCGCGAGAGGAGAAATTGTGTTCAAGTCGCCGAGCGTTGTCGCTGGCAATGCAATTGGCACAGAACTTGCCTGTCAGATACACGTCGTATTACCAGGGCAAACTACTATCGATTCAGAGCGCTGGGAAGTGTAATGTACAATGCAAAGGAAAAAAGTGGCGACCCCTCCGATCGCCGGGAAGGTACTCTGTGGTGCGATGAAGTGCTGTGTTGCGATGCGATACGATGCCTCGCCGAGTCGGACTGGCGAACGCGCTGTACGTTGAGAAATCGCGGAAACCATGCCGATTCGAAAGGTCAGGCCAGCGACATTTCGTGCCATCGGCGAAGCCATCCCTCCCCGCTTCAGCGCGCGCTCGTGTGTTAATTCGAACTGGCGCGAGCATCGCACGCGCTCGTGTTAATCGTAGACTTTTATCATAGCATGTCTTTGCCGTCTCGACGCCTGCGAATTTGACTTCTAGCTTTCCCATACTGAAATACTCTGGACTGATGCTGACAATAGTGAAAGGCAAGTAAGGACATGGAAACTATTTCTTTCCTTGCCAGATAAGAATCGTTTCGATGGTAAACAGCGATGCAAGTATTACGTGCGATACGTATTCATAATCGCTGACTACTTTCGCCTTCGAAGTCGAAGAGCGTGTCCTTCGTCCATCGTACGGATCCATAATACGACCGTTTATGAAAGGAATCGCTAGCTTCGATCCGTCGATCGTAATTTGCCACCCGCGACTATCGCGATAAGAATAGATGCTCCGATAATGAGGCTGAAATAGCCGTGCCATCAGGGGGAACCTGTTGCGCCTAGCAATAATAACCGACAAGGTTGCGATCAGGATGAAAAGGAAGGCAAATCGGTGATTAGCGGCTGGGATAGGCGGTACGAGTCGGCATCATCGATCCGACGAGAGTTGGATCCACCGCGATATTTTCAGCGATCGAGATATACTCAACGGTGAAATCCGATCCGTGCGGATCGTCCACATGGAGGATCCCCCATCGGGAAAGCCTCTTTGAGAAGCCGGCAGCTCTCTAGGCAGTACATAGGTGAACTGAGAGCGTGCTCGGTCTCTGGCTCGAGCTCCACTCGCCCGTTGAGTGATATAAAACCGGCATTCGCGAATAAATACTCCATTGCGGGAGTACCGGGCCCTAAATATTCATGGGGCAGCTCACTCTCCGTAGAGAGAGGTCCGCGTCCTCCTCATCCACCGGTAACTCCTGTCCTATCCCGGACAGCCGGTGGTCACCGTAAGGAACGTCACGTTTGTTACTACCGGAGATTCGCTACCATTCGAGACCACTCGACTCTTTGTATCCTCTCCCGATACGATCTAACGAAATGTCCCCCGTACTTCGTCGAGAGTATTTCCTTTCGCCGGAGAGTACTACCCTCCCTATGGCATTTCGTGTTCCATACCACCTCACGGGTTCAAAGAACTCGTCCGGTGAAGGTAAAAGTAACCTGGAGTTGTCATAATACTAATTAGCAGTTACGAAAGGAAACGCGCGGCGGCGACAGCGGGTTCGCGAGCGAGCATCGCTTCATTAGATCTTGACTTTGATTCCCAATCGTTCCCGATTTCAAGCGAGCCGTTAATTAATTAACTAACGAAGCCCCGCGGCCGACTAATCACGAGCACTCGTCCGGCGACTCGTGTCGTAATTAAGTTTGCCGGCTCGAATTACAGGAGTGAGCCCGACGTCCTCCACTGCTAAGCTGCTTCTCCTTCTCCCTCTCTCTCTCTTTCTTCTCAGCACTTTTGCTTTTCCTCCTTCCCTCCTTTTCTATTGCTTGCCACACGCATCAGTATTCTTACTTATTCTTTAGCCACAGTTTTCGGCCCACTCGTAACTCGAGTGCTGGGGCTTCTTTCCATAGGTGTGTCGGAAATCGTGGAACCCGTTTGTCTCCTCATAACACTCAACACCGCTCTCAGCATAGATTGATGCGTTCCTCGTACAAAAAAGCGCATCGAAAAAGCCGGTGCACCTTGTCCCAACCTCATCTGCCCCGGCAATTTGCAACTCACCTTTTTGTACTGCCGCTTCTTGGGCGCCTGGAGGAAGTGTAACTTGAGGATAGCATGGTTATCAGAGAACAACTGGAATTAAAGCAGCACCGGCCTCGGCATTATGTAAGCCGTTATGCAACTAAGGGAACACTGCTAAACCGATGATGTCCAGAATCGATTGCATTAAAACGCATTTCTAGTCCGAAGAGCGGATCGAATCCACCTGAGGATAAGGTGGTAATCGAGTGAATTTTTTCCTGAATGAGAGGATCATTAATAACCGAAAAACAAGAAACCACCCAAGTATCCCGGGCCATCATTAACGAAGTGGGGCGTTGTCCAAGCGCACGTCAACGCATAACAGGGTAATCTCGCAATAGCCGGGCCAAGAAGAAATTCACTAATGCTTACAACGAGCCCGACGGCCACTCCAATTAGTCTCGTTCGTTAAATCGGTAATTCATTAAAACAGTCGATATACGCGTATTATGCAAATTCAATGGGATGAGGTTGCGAGCCAAGCCTCGGGATGCGGGCGGTTGTCCCATCGGAGCAAAGCGGCGTTGGAGGTAGACAATTTAAGAAGGAGGCGGCAGACGCGTGATCGGGCGCAATTACGCGGCTGCCGTAAAGGTTAATGTCGCTCGTTAGTAAACAAAGCGGCTGATGAGAGAGAGGCTCGTCTCTCATCCGAGAAACGTACGAGCGATCGCGACCGATCGAGATCGTCGCCCTTTGCGAGAGCGAGTCGATGGAACGTGCTAGTGCTCCGATGTAAATTAGAATATTCCGATTGGCGAGAGCCGACGAATTCATCACGAGCCACATACAAACATGCCGAGAGTTCGCGGCCCGCTTTTTCAAAGTAGAAGCGCGTTATTGCGAGCGAGCAGCGATGTCTACTTTAAAGGTTAATGCCGAGACCCAAGAAAAATGTTGGGATTAATGCGTCGCGTACGCTGGCTACTGGTTGCGTGCTCAATGACCATAGCCGGCGGCTCCATGGGGAAAAAAGCGACCGCACGCCAACCAAGGATCCGCGTAAACACGCGTCGAGAGAAATCGGCGCTCGCCGCTTGAGAGATATGTATCGGGAAGTGTCTGAAACTGGAACTTCCTTTCGGGTGATATTAAGATCGACGATAGAAGCGAACTTAGCCCCGATTTTCAATAAGCGTGCGCTCGCACGGATGGAGAGAAAGAGCTCGTCCCGCCAGAGACTTGATGTATGCACACCGTATTCAGGGGAGTCGATAAGGGAAGCCCCTTGGTAACATTAATAGTTGAGCTCGCAAGCTCACCCGAGCGGGACAATCTCCGACGTGTATGTACTTTGCTGTTAATAGTTCATAAATTCTGCAATCGTAAATTATCCCTATCCGCGACCTATTCGTATGCGCAAGTATATCGACTTTCGATGCGACCAAGCCAATACAGGCAGAGAAGATTCGCAGCGCGTAAGGTGTAATAAGAGGCCTTGCATTTTGCTTCTCCCTTTTCGCCTGAATGAGAGTGACCTTAGCGAGGAGTCTGTGCGTTAAGTCCTATCCGCCGAAGTTTTGATGCTCGTAACTCCTACCTCGTAATGACTTACAGGTCTTCCAGGCGAACTCGCGCGCGCATCTCTCTCTCCCGCATCTCTAATTTACGAGACTCATAAGTCGCGCGTTTCTGCGATCGCGCGTTCTGACTTACAACGGTTTCCTTACAAAGTTACATCAGTGATATCCGCTAGCTTGCACGCTCGCTCCTAATAGAACCGCTCGTAATTCCTGACGTTAACGATTACGATAGCTCGGCGCAATATCCATTTCTTGTTTCACGTGCCGTTTCATACTGAAATCATTTCTCGCGCGAAGACGTCCCACTCGCCTTTTTTCCAAGCCGTATTGATCTCCCAAAGCGTTTGATATTCTATAGAGAACATACATACAGACATTGTGCGTTCTATATATAAGAGATGGAACAGGAATTGTGGAAAAATGAGGAGGATGAATGAGCGGTAAACCGCACAGAGAGCGCGAGAGTCTTCCGAGAGGTCGCAGCGGAAGATTGAAAAAAACATTTTCGTTTCGCTGCGATAATATCGCCCGCGCGGTCGCGCGCGCGCGCGCGCGCGGCAATAAAGCCCTATCTCAGTGAATATCTTCCGATAGTATCTGAACAAGTGCTCGCACACCCCCGCGCGTCCAAGACGCACACACCTTGCGAGTCCTGTCGGCCTCTTGCCGGCTTGGTTCTTGGACGCGCGAGAATATTAAGGTGCGCGTACATGCAACCTCATGTGTACGTGCAGTGGTACTCGCATGCATCGAGCCTCAGTGCATCTCGAGCGCCTGTTATGGGATGCGCTGGCGTTGCACCATAATATTATTAGATAAACGGCACTCCACCAGATAGTCCGCGCTTCTATATGGTTTACATAAGCGCTGTGACCCCTCGCCTCGCGAGGACCTCTCCCCTTCCCCCCACTTTCCTCTCCCAACTCCTTTCTTCCTGTTCTTCCGCCCGTTCTTCCTTTACTCTCGTTGCTTCGCCGGGAAGCATAGATACACCACTCTCTGTGGATCGTACAGGTCGTAGAGCCGGCCGCCTGGCAAGCGACAAGTGCGATCTTCCGCGTCCTCCTCTTAGCCATTCCCTTCTCTCTAAGCGAGCCTTCTTATCCGCCGGTCGAGCCCTTCCACACCACCTCCGCTTCACTCGCCGTCGTTCATCTCCTCTCAGGGTTAATGGGGTTTCAGGGAAATTGCCTCGCGCCTCGCTCGCCACTATACTTCCAAAGTTCTATGGCGATACGCTAGTGTCCGATCCCCTTGGGCAAGCAACATTTTTATTCCAAGGTAAAATGCTTCATAACAGAAAATGCTACATCCTATTATCAGGAAGGATAGAATGGTATCAAGCTGGCGTGGAAGTTAATGAGGAGAATATACTTGAATAATATTCGAAATACGTAACAGCAAGGAATTAAAACGTCCTGGTTCGTTAGTGCTAGCCCGGAGATAGTGATCGTTATCCTTAGATCGGCCTCTCGAGTTACGTCGCGGGCGCGCGCCAGCATCCCTCCGGCAGTATGTACTGGTCCAGGAAAATCAAGCCTAGTTAACGTACGCGCCGGACTCGGCCACGCAGTCGCACGAGTGCAGCGTTTCCTTCTCGGTGATAAAGCGGCGTCTTCGATTTCCGTGAGATCCCCGAAGGCACGCACACGCGTAGACCTTTAGGAGCAAGGGAAGCTGGGATGAGGAATGTCCTGGCGAATCCCGAGCTCCCCTGGATCTTCATTAATAATTACTCTCCTCTCGGAGGATCAAGTTTCTCCCAGGTTGGAACTCCGCCCGCGGTGGTCGCGTTTCTCGTGCTCTCCTCGATCGGAAAGTAACCGGATGCTCTTGCTGCCGAATGTAAACTCTCCTCGATGATAAAGTCGTTAACGGCATGTACCACCTCCTCTTCCGAGACATACGCACGCGATTACTTTCCTAATGAATTCACACGCCGGCTCCTTCAGTTTAAAGGGATGATTGCCTCCGTGCACGGTGAAATACTAAATTTCCATCTTCTGAACGAGCACTCGTCTCCTCTTAGTCTTAACATAGAGCCGGGGATCCAAGCACGTCCATCAGGCTGCGCGACCACGCTGAGAACGTGCAAGTACACTGGCTTACAAGCGCACCGGGGCGACTCGCAGGCGTACGCCGAGTTGCGAAATCGGAGAACTCCCTTTAAAGCAGGGCGACATGAGGAAAAAAGGTTCGGCGCTGTGCGAGGCTGTATAACAGTGTCGCTTGTAATCTAGAAAGAGGTAGCCCGCTTTTTACCGATCGACCAGTGGACTGCTGGTCCGGCCTTGTTCCGAGATCGAAGATAGAGAGTGAAGTAGCCCCAGTAGCGATGGATCCCGATCGGATCGGTAGCCGTGCGCCGCAGACCGGCAAGGCAGAGAGACTTCGGCTGCGGGGCAGCACTCGCAATCGCCCGAGATTTCCGTGAGACTCGACGTGATCGAAAAGCCAATATCAGTTGCGAGCTTGCCCGTGTACTCAGCGTCAGCGAGTAGCAATGCGAGCGCGCCTCCGCGGAGAAACGAGAGGCCCGCCAAGACCTAATGAACCGATCGCTGTATCGATTAGCGCCGGTTAAGAGCGATCGATTGCGTGTCTTGTCAAATTTGTCAACGGGTGCGAACCGGCCGCAGACATAACGATCCCACCGGCCGACTGGTACAGGACTCGAGCCGGCCGCGGAACTCTCTTGCGAAAGTCGAAGCGAACACACGCGAGAAAGAGAGAACAGAATCTCGCGGCTTGTTCCCTCTTGGCGCGCACACCAGAGATTCAGACTGTCGCCGAAAGCAGGGATGCTGCTGCTTGGAGGAACACGAAACTCGAGTCAACGGAGCCGGGACACGGGCGCGTGCCGAAACGTCCGCGCGAACAAAAAGCCACTCTGACAAAATGTGTGTCTGACCGGACCAAGTGGAGATCTCGCGTGGCGAGAAGCGGGCGAGAGCGTGTTCTTCCCAAATACACCCGCCGCCGCGGCCAAGAGCAGACGCGCGCGCGCGCGCGCGCGAAGATAAATGGTACGCCGGTATCGCGGAACCGGTTAATTGATGGATGCCTCTAGCAGCTCGAAAAACATTGCTCTTGCACCTTGTCATCACAGTTCTAATTAGCCTTTCCAAAAACGCCGTGGTCATATTTCACGCGCAGCGCACCGGTGTTATGCCTCGCGGCATAACGAATCGCGCATGATATAGGCGGGCAGAGAATGAACGAATGAGTGAATGAGAGAGGCAAAGAGTCGGAAAGGAGATCCTAGAGGAGAGCCTCCCGGCTCGTGTACGTGCATTAAAAGTTCACTTGATTAAGGAGAGAACGATGCCGCATTTCACGCCGCTGGATAGAGAGATTGCGAGATGTGCATCACGTTTCCGAAGAAAGATCAAAGATATCAGCCGGTATCAGCGATGATCTCCGAACATCGAGCACCTTCTTCTCCCATCGCAGACTCTCTCGCTTATTCCTTAGCCGGACGTCGTTCGATTTCCCCTCCCCACAAAGAATTTGAGAACGACCGCTTTACGTCGGCGTGCACGTTCACGCTGCTCGATCGGCCAATTTACGATCACCGTGCGGCGCTAAAAGCGACGAGGGCCAAACTCCTCTTAAGCGCGAGGCACAGTTTGGTACAGCCCTCGCGATGTCCTCCTCTGCCTCCCCAAATACCTCCCCCGAATGCTATGAGTGTGTAAGTACATGCTGATAGAAGCCCGGTTCAACACACGCGCGCTTACCCTGAGCGGCGGGCGTTCAGAGCGCGCGGCCCAATTACTTTAAATTGAGTTATAACCGGATCGAATTGCCGATAATTGGCGATCGCATAGCTCAATCGGGTGCCACCCCCCCGGGCCGGCGAACGGTGCCACGTACTTCTACCACCACTCGCCTTATGCCGTGCTCGACTCCACTCTCTCGAATATGAAGTTATTCAGCTGAGTGGTCAGTGAGACAGAGAGAGAGAGAGAGAAGGAAGAAGAGGGTAAGGAAGAGCAGGAAGGAGAGATAGAAATAGACAGAGAATAAAGGAGATGATGTTCTCTACTTGAGCGAGAGCTCGCTCGCGCGCTCGCTCCCTTATCCTTCGACAATACAAATTGCTGATTATGCGCCCGGCGCTTTTACGTGCCTTCTAATTGGGCCGCCTTGGCTCTTGGGAAAGATCGAGCGATCGCACGATCGGCCCTCGTTAACCCCTAACGCTCCTCGTGCACGCCAGGATGTTCCGTTCCTTTCCGTTCCATTCCGCTGGTAGGTACTCTCCTACTCGGCCCTCTCGATACCGATGATAGCCTTTGCGTCCCGGTTGCGCCCAACGTTTCTCTTCTCTGGAACGTCCTCCAGCTGGGGAACGCGCGACTCCGACCTATATGGTCATGCAGGAAGTACCACCACGTGCCGAACCAGTTTCAACCAACCCATCCTCCATCGAGCTTCCGACTATCAAAATTTTTATTGAGAAAGCCAAGTCAATTTGCAGCCTGGCTTACGACGCCGTTATCCTCATGGTGACACCGTTTTCACGCCAATATCCTCCTTGTATTTAGATAGAGGAGGGTGTTACAGACAACGGTACTCTCGATTTAATGCTCCTTTACCATCGCACACTGATCTTACCGATTGTAATACCTTGGCACCTCGCAAAATCATAAAATGCCGCATCATTTTAATTGATACGCTTATTCGTCACTGCTATCATCGTACGAGCCACTTATTCACGCGTGTTCCTGGTACCGAATCTCTCTTGATTACAGTTGTCTTTTGCGTGATTAATAGCCGGTCGCTCGAAGCCAGGTGAAAAGAAAGTGCGAAAAAATGGATGACGGGGGAGGTCGATATGTGAAATGGGTATGTATGTGTGTGTGTGTGTGTGTGTGTGTGTGTGTGTGTGTTTGTGGAGTGTATGAGTATGTGCGAGGCTATCTGGAGTTCTTATTCGTAGCGCGTCGGGCGTAAGTAAGTAGCAGAGCAGTAGTGGCTCGCATGTCCGCGTTCGCCAGGCAAGTCCGATGGACTACTAGGTCCCAGGAGAGCTGTTGACATCGGTGCGCGTGCATTATGCCCGGTTTCTTATCGTATTTTATACGGTGCACTGTGCCGTGGAAAGAGATCTCTCTTTCTCCGGGAGGACGCGTTACATCCTCCGGCACGAGGACTGTCTCCACGGGACAGAGATACATCGGAGTGGAAGAGAGAGCGAGAGAGGGAGAGAGAAAAGAGGCTGCCCTGCCGCCTCAGTGTACCCCTGAGAATTTCACTCGGCGTTGCTCGTACATTTCAGCAGGCATCCGGAACCATGTAGCCCGAGTACGTCGGGCCAATGATATAGCCCGAGAGTCTCCTTACCGCTGGCGGTCTCGCGGAACTAATTTACTCCGGCGCGATAAACCGAACGGTTTATTTGTCAGTCCGCTTAATAAGTTCCGCCCCGAGAACGGACGGCACGGCAATAGCAATAAATATTTCCGTGATCTCTATGGAGAATTAGCCTCGAGTCAATAGGGGATTGAAGGTTTAGTGGCGCTCGCGGTAGTCGTCAGCCGCGGTGAGCAGAGTCGTTCAGTAGAATGGGATCGGCCCAGATCAGGCAGAGCGGCAGCGGTGATTTCAACTGGCGTGCGCGCGCTCTTGCTTGCCCGAGTAAGAAGGCGGCCAACGCTTAACCGGTAATCCCGACAGTCTTCGATATTTCAAGCGGCCAAGAGAGCAACGCGGCAGTTGATACGGGCTCAAATCGTCCCGATGTGTGTGCCCGCGCGCGCGCGCGCGCGCGCACGCTCTAGGGTTGCCCAACTCATGCATAGAGTCATGACGGGGCTTAAGCGATTGCTTATTGCCCCGGCTGGTGTAACCAGTCGCGATGGACTGACGCACTGCCTTGGCTCTCTCCCGTTTGTTATCCACCGTGATCGCCCGCTGTACATATAGGTTTGCAAACGTGCGCGTACACCTATCATAAGTCTCGCGTATATCAGATACACCTGCGATACACATACCCCGCCGACCGAGCGAGCGACCGCGCGGCCAGCCGGCTGGCCGGCGTGCGCTGTACCTACTCTCCTCCTCACGGCATTCATCCTCCGTAACTCCCGTCGACAAATCGCGGCTCGCCGATCTCCCGACTAGATCGAGCGCCCGGTGCGGTGCTGCATCCCGCACAAGCCGATTTTTCAAGTCGAACTAGTTTTTCAGTGGCGAACGTCAAAGTGGCCGCGATTAGTTATCGACGACCAACCGTATACATTATACAATGACGAGGGGCCTTAACATCCGCTGTGTTTATAGGCTGCAATCAAACCGGCAGCAACCGCCAGCACACCCGCCCGGTGCGTCCCTCTTTTTACGAGTTTTTAATTGGCGATTTTCGTCGGTAGCCGCGGGTGTGCGGCTCCATACGTTATGTGCGTGTTACTTATCGCTGTTTAATGGTGGCATAAAGAATGCATCGATTTGTATCGCTCGTCATTGGACGAGCGAGTATAATAAAAGATTGAAGAAGAGAGGAAGATACAGAGTGGTATGAGCGATCCGGACACAGAAGGAACGTCCGAGCTGCCAAGGTCGAACAGACCGACGTGGGCTGCTATCCGTAACCCGATGATTTTGCAATGCTCGCAACGCTTCCTGCTGCAATTGATTAATGGCACCTGTGCCAGGTATCCCTCTCGACGACGTTGCAGGTACAGCATCTCTCGGCGTGCTTACGTTTGCGTGTACCTGTGCACCGACAAACGCAATGAGAGTGCCGCGCACCAGAAGCCTACCAAGGTTGCCGGGACACGGTCCACGGTAAATGGAGCTTCGAGTCGCATCAAACGCCGCCGCATCAGAGCTCGCGAGCGCGCGCGCGCGCCCACTGATCTTCGACGAGCGAGAGATCGAGTGATTTGCGACACCGCGAGTGATTTCCCAGCTGGATCGAGTTGTCCCGGTGGCACAGCATCCATGCAACGAGTGTCTCCGATTCCTCTGGAATGTAAATACGGCTGATCGCCGATTGCTTGCCAGTCATTTTATACCCAGATACCATCGTGAACATCGAGAAACCGGGCGATCCACTCTCGATCTTTTAATGACGGAAATTGTCCCGTTTTATGCCGGATTCATTCGCGACAGCACGTGGGACTTGTTCCAATAATTAAGATCAAGTAGAGCCAGCGGGGAAAAATATCGTAGCGAATGACAGGGATAAAAACAGATACAGGGTTGAATTCAATGAAACAAAAAATATTTATTTCGCGATTCGTTTAGGTACTGGCCGCTCATATTTTCACCACTTACATCCTAATATTTACATGTGGAAAGGCAGAGGAGAAGCTGAGAGTAAGGCATCCGTCCATTACACCCGATTTGAGAGATAGTACACCAAACGGAAGCATACATAGAAGCGACGTACCAATTGGCATACGTGTTTCCCCCTTTTTGCCTATTTACAAAGTGTAACTCTGTCTTCATATATATTCATGTATGTATGTATTCATGTATTACAATACATTTTACTGGCCTCCCATCTCGCCGGCTCGTGAGCCCTAAAATCTCGACTTTACATTAGCACGCAAATCTCAAGAATCCATCACTATACAGAATTGCGATACTTATTATAGGTGCGATACATACAGTGACAATAAAATCCTAAAGGGGTCGAAAGGTATAATTACACATATAGAGCATTTATATAAATATATATTATATTAAGGCACTCCACTACTGGCCGATGTATCCGCGATTCTCTTCTTTATACAAGGTTGGGGGGGGGGGGGGGGAGGGGTACTACACAATCTTGTGCATCAGAGGTACGATAAGATCGATATAACATATCTATCTATAACTACATACCAAAACGAGCATTGAGAGTCCTAGTATTTAGATAATGTCGATCCTTCGGCTAGCTACTACATCGCAATAAATTAATCTCGTCTCCGCGGTCGGTTCGATCGGGCTCGATACGTATGTACAAGTGTGAACACATTTTCGTGATGGTCTTGCTCGCGATCTGTTCTCTCGCGTCACGCTTCTTCTCTCCCGCAAAAACAGTGGACTCGTCCAGCATGTCTGCGAGACGCTTCCATTTGAGAGGAAGCTTCCCGAGCGGTTGACACGTGATCATTCGCTCGAGCGATCCCAAGACCAAAAGGGTCCTAAGGGCATCGTGACGATTTGAGTCTAGCCCTTCCTGGGCTTGCTTTTCTTAGTGAGCTCACAAGGAGAGAGGCAACTCTGCTGGCCTTTTAACACCAAGTGTCAGATCCAAGGGCTTACTCTTCGTCGTTGATTCTTCTTTCGCTGGGCTACCACGCTCGCATTCATCCACGTTCGATCTATTGTCCTCTTCGGCCGATTGGCTCGGTCGTGGCGAGCTCCTACTCGACCTTACACTCAGGTCAATCGGTTCGTCCTGTTCAACCGCGAGACCACCGGGACTCGGGCTGACCAGCAGCAAATCACCACCCCTTGGCGAATGCTGGGAGGCTGCCGGTGTCACCAAACCTGGTGGTGGATAAACCAATCCTAATCCTTGGTGCGGGTGGTATCCTGTGGTTAATGTGACGGTGGCGTTGATCTTTCTCGGTGGGAAATCTCGATCAGATAACGTTGGCGATGCTGTGCTAGTTTTAAAATAACTCAGCGCCGAATTACTCCTTGATTCAGCATCATGAGCATCTCCACCGTCCACCGAGGATGCTCCACTGTCACTTGGAGTATCGGCGGTTCTTTTGTACGTCGGTAAGAACGGTCTGAACACGTCCGACGGACTAGTTGGCACGCAGACCACATCCTTCTGCGCGAAATTCATCGGGAACATAGGTGATGCCGGATGTTGTGGTTTGTAGCCGAATGGTGGTGGTGTAGTATCTCGCGGGGGTGTACCCGGTGGCTGCTGGGGATTTCCATTGATCCTTTCGCGTTCCTTTTGCCAAGCTAGTAAGCGCAATTGATTTTGCAATGCGACATCATCCGGATGAGGTGACTTGCTGCCCCTCTCGCGTTCTTGCTTCAACATAGCAACGTGGAGAAGGTGCGATTGAAGTGCTAGGTCTTCCTGACTAGGTGAGGCGCGATCCTTCCCGTCTTTTCCATAGACACCGGCACCCTGTTGTCCTTGGGCTTGCGGTAAGAATCCAGGAAGGTAAGCGGGTCCAAAGGGCGAGGCTGCACCAGGCGGCACATTGACATTCTGGTTACCGTTGGTCTGCTCCTGCAGTAGACAATGGATCTTGAACCAATTGGAGCGCCGCCCATATCGGGATCCGGACTTCGACATTCCGACCATCAGGCACTTTCTCAAGCGGCATGCCTTGCAGGCCGTGCGATTTTTCTTATTGATCACGCAGACTCCGCCGTTCTTGCACTCGGATATGCTGCTGAGGTTGTTGTACGTGCGCCCGAAGAAGGACTGTAACAGAGAAAACAAAAATCGTGGGTCAATCGAGAGGAATAATAGAGACGGATTGGATTACGCTTATGGCGCAAATAGACTGATCATAAATTATGCTAGCTCTCGAGGGGAATACGCATGGGGTGTATGTGTAAGTCTAGATTGCAACATCAAGATCATTGAATTTTTGTTGGAGCCAGCTGAAAAGGCAAGCTACTCGCGGGTGACTTCCTTACGGGTCGAACGCGCTTGAAACAAATAGTGCCTTATTTATCGTTGAGATCCTTCGTTCTTTTCGCGCCCGAGGATTTTACCAGATACGTTCAGAACGTTCTTAGTAAAAGAGAGGCAGGAGGAGGAGGAGGAGGAGGAGGAGGAGGAGGAGGAGAAGGCATCTATACGAGCGGACCATATAAAGGGTTCGTCGCTCGCGTTGCCCTGTTGCTTCTATAAGCCACGCGCGTTTCTACCGGATTAAACGTCAGAGTTTAATGTTACGCGCGTCAGGAGAATTAGCATGCCTCTGCCTAGAAGAGAAGAGAGCGGCATCGGCGGTGGCGGCGGCATCGCGCGTGGGGAAAAGAAAAGGGCGAAGAGGGTGGCGAAGTGGATAGAGTATATGTACGTGGCGCGGTCGCTCGTAAAGTTAAACGCCTGTCGGCCGACGATAAAACTGCCCGGGAAGAGCCTCTCTCCTCCAAGGCGCGCTCTCCCTCTCGCACTCTCACTCCCGCTTGGTCATCCAGCACTAATTTACGACACGAGCCCACAGTCTTTCGCCTCCAGTTCACCCTGCGAGAAAGCCTCGAAAATCCGCCGCTGAGTAAAACCGGAGGCGATCAAGCAAATCGCCTCGGCAACTCGACACGTTACTGCCCTGCGAAAATGGGAATTTCTTCCTGCTGAAGAAGAGGGCGCCAGCGGAATGCCGACGCTCGACGCCGGCGGGTCACACCTCTCGTCGAATTAAAGCGGAGGGCCAAGATTCAAGTGGCCATATTTCAAGATGTAATGCCATTCCGGCTCTGAGCCTATACACATGTGGACTCTCTGCTTTATCCCACCGGGCCACGTGGGCGGCCCACTAACGGTTCAAAACCTAAAAGCTCGAGCACGTAGCGGTACTCGGCCCAATTGCGACTAACGAATTGCTCGATCAAGTCTCCACACCGCAACGATCCGCGACCCACATTTTAGTAGGATAATAACGCAGGATTATGCGACTCCAACATCATTTTGGTACATTCCTACAATCCTGACTCATTCGATAGTCCGTGAGAATCTACTCTCTCACTAACGCTCACTTATCCGAATACTCATATCAAGGATAGAAGTTGCTACGAAATCTTCTTGGAAAAAAGTCAGGCTAGAAGTGCATCGAATATGGCAAGAAGCAGAATGGGTTTCTTGAGGTTACGAAGAAATGCGAGCAATAACGCGTGCATTGACTTCTCGCGCACCTTTTGCAATGTTGTACTCTCGACTCCTCGTGCGCGCGAGGGCAGGGGAAATGCGCTAGTTTTTCAATTGCGGGCAGTGTTTACATCCATCATGAGTGGCGATTGCGTGGCTGGTAGTCATCGAGCGCACCTCGGCACTCGGTCAGCTGTGTGTTGTGTCCCGAAGCGACGGCCGTAGCGAGCGGCTACGACGAACAAGGGGGACAACGGGATTCGCGGGATTGCGTAAGAGCGTGCGAGCGCGTGTTCGCGTAGTTTTGCAAGTTTTTGCAGTTCCTTGTCCGGTGGCGAACCGGCGGCCTGCCAACTGGGATCACTGGGTAACCGGCAACGGCAATCGCAGCCTCAACTACGCTAGCACGGCTGCAAAGCGAGTGACGGCAGCGCGCACTCTGTCCACTCTGGCGGAAAATGTCCGTTCCCGAGTGGAACGCGGCCATTTAGGGGCGCGTGCGACAAATCCGTCGAGCACCACCGGGATTATCACAAATCAAGCGGCGCGCCCGGAATCCAGGAGCGATTTGTAACGCCATATACCGACCGACGGAGAAAACGTTGTCCGTGATCGTGAAAAGGAGCGTGGCGGCATTGTTTACGATTCTTAATACCCCGGTTACGCGCGCGTTTGCCAATTAAATCTGGAGCAGCTGCATCGGCCAGAATCCAAAGGTGCCTTCGAGCTTAATTATTTAACGAGCTGAGTTGCGTTGGCGAATTTAAAGCGAACCCAGCATTGCCAGAGCTCTCACTGACAAGCCGGACAACATTTTTTCGATCGCGCCAGTCGAGAATGCGATTGGTATGACGTTTGGTAAGTCGATCACTCCGATCGCCGTGCGGCTGCGACAATTTCCTCGCGCGCGCGCTAAAAAAACGGCAGTTCCAGCATCCGACAGTAGGCCGTGCGCGTGATGCGAATCTACGGGACATTATCGGTCCAGCGCGATTTAGCCTTACGCTCTCTACGTTCGGGGAATTCGATTTCTTTTCGTGGCAACGCATAAATCTCCATCAGTATCGTTTTGCCTAGACTGACATTTCCGAAACTTTTCCGATCACTTTTAGAATGTGTGTTTCATCAGCGCATTAAATCACTTAGAAGCCAGTTAGTAAAAATGATAAAATCGAGAATTTAACTATCCAGTTTGGGAATCACTGCTGTAGACTTGGATGATTCCACGATTGCCCAGACTTTCCGTCGGGGATTCCGCGAAGCGCTTGTTCACATTAACGCGACCTTTATACCGCGCAATGTCGTGGCGAATTTGCGGCGAGCTAAGTGAGCTTGCAAATATGAGTCTGAGAATGAGTAGCTCGGCAGAACATTCGAGTGCGAGTTATGATGCACGCGGAGATCACCGACCATGAGGCTGAAGCAATTTTCACTCGTGACAATCGTAAAATTATCACCCGTAAGCGAAATAGTCCGGTCTGATTTTACGGCGCGCCAAGACGGGAAATTATTCCAATTGGATAAGCGAAGAGCTTCGCTCCCACGGCGCGACTCCTCGTTCGAGCACAACATAGCTACGCCACATTGAAACTTACTTAGATGCAGAATGCAAATTGGGCTGCGTGGAATCCCCTCTAAATAGTGGCTGTCAGTCATTAGTATCAATAATATTCTCTGGCAAAACTGCACTCGGTATGTGTAGACGTGCATTTTGATCGTTCTATCTTAAGTTTTTAGGCAGGCCAATTTTAGACAGTCACTAACTCGATTCGCTTGGCAATAAATTTCGACCTCGGGCAAAGCTGGTCTTATTTAGTCTGCGATTCGCTCGCTCCTTTCATCGTGGTCCACTTGCCTCGCTCGGTCTGACCGAGACACCTGTGCTATGAGACGAGTCCCCTCTTCCTTCCACCCACGCAACCTTAGTTCCTTCTCTCTCTCTCTCTTTCACTCTCTTAGAGTCCAGCGAGTGCATCCGCGAAACGCAGCCTCCCTCGGTCCACTTCTGTTGCGAGCATCGCATTCACCCTCCTTCTCTATTACGATCTCGGCAGTACTCGCCGTCCTTCTCTCATTTGCGTCGGCCTGTCTCGTTCGTACTCTCTTTACGGCCGGAGCGCGTATCAACAATCTATATTAAGGACGTGGGAATGTGCAATGGCCTGTCCAGCTATGCCAACGGTGCCATAGGAGTCTCGGTGTGGTCGTGTCGGCTGTCTCGCGACCCACGAGAGAGAGACCACCTTTCTTCGTGTCACACGCGCCTTGTACCTTGCACCGCCGACTCACGTACCAATGATGAACCGCGTACCTTCAAATCTTCCTTGAAACTGCCGGCTTATTCATTTTCCCGATGGTAATTTCCCTTGATTATACCAATCCATCCGTTTCTTTATTCTGTCATTCCTATTCGACATTTAATATACGCCACTTGACACAAAAGTTCTCAGGGATGCGATGATTTGTAATTCGAAGGTGTTTTTCCTTGAAATTAGAACGCTAGTGAGTGCTGTTAACCCGTGACTGGAGGCACAGGTCATCGGTGCAACCGATTTCTCCCGAGTGAATGAAGAAACCCGTTGGCATTTGGAACGAATGACTGCGTCTGACCATGACAGGGACAATCGACTGCGAGTCATGTAGGCATAATTGGGAGTCGCGTTATAAGGACCTGCTTCCGCTCGATCATCTTTTAGTCATCTCCACTTCCTGCCTGATTCCTCGACAGATGAGTCATAAACGTTTGATCTAGATTTCATTTCCCCACTGTATGTAATATCAATGCATTTCCTGGGATTCTAACCTCAGTCGAGTTACTAACTCCTAAGAATAGCTAATAATGAATATTCGTAGGATTATTTCTCGAGGAAACCGCTCCGATATAGATGCGACGATTATCCTTAATAAAACTTGGACTCACAATTAGAGAGGAATAGTCAATAAGGCATTTCGTGGAAGGTCGTAACTAGATTCTCGCGGTTCCCGGACGCGTATGACATTGAAGACTTCGCTATTTTACCTGGTTCTTGATTAGAATTGCATCGTACTGTATTTGCTAGCGTGATTGTTGTACAAGTTCTGATCGATTCTACGTAACTCAGAAGAGATCGGTGCGTTCGTAAGACTTCTGTTTTTCGGTATGGACTCTGGGAATTTTGGCTCGCGTCCAATGGAATCGAATGGGGGGCATTGAGAGCGACTGGACAGCCTCGCATCACGTTGCCACGAGGTCCTTGGTTTAGGTGCGTTCTGCATGCGAAATGCGTGAGAGGCGAGAGGCGTGTAGAGAGTACTCTCGTTTTCATTTCGCTCGTAAGTTATTGCGCCTACTTGCCAAGCTTGGCCGAGCAAGTCTTCATCAAGATCGGCTTTCAAGCAGCGCGAGGAATTAACGAGCAAATGACGCGCCCAGCTGATCAGATTTTTATTTCACACGGGTAATACCGGTGTGCAAGTTGTTGGCCGGGAAAATCCGGTTGCGGGAATTGCAAGTCGGCCGAGAGTGGTACTCGCGCGCGCGCGCGCGCGCTTTGTCATTTGTCCTCGCTCAGTTTAACGCACTTATGACACGAGAAAGAGAGATGCTTCCACGTCCTACGGTATCGCGTCGAGCGATTGAATTGCAGATTGGACGTGAGCGCGCGCGCGCGCCTGAGCTGCGGCGAGTCGCTGTAGCTCTAAACCGACTGAAACAATGAGCCCAGCCTCATTGTATGCTGATTTTGTATCGCGATTTTGAAAGTACCCTTTCTACCAACTTGAACACGCAGTAATAAACTCTAACAAACCAATAGTCGCCCCACATCGTGTCTCTTTCTATCTCTCTCTCTCTCTCTCTCTCTCTCTCTCTCTCTTTCTCTCTTCTTCTTGTGGTCGCTTTGATTTTCACCTTAGGGAAAGTGGTACATACGCGTTCCGAGGAGCTCGTCGATCCTCATCCAGACTAGCGGTTTTTTGCAGTCATTTTACAGTCGTCGCGGAAGCACGTGCGATTTCTGAATACGTCAAGTATGTCGAATTTTATGAGTTCCAGGGTTGGAAGTAGGAAGTCGGGCATGTGAGGTAGCAGCAGCAGTTATATCGAGGGTACTGTCTTGGAAGTACGCGTCTCCGGGGGCGCTTTATGGTCATGGATACCGGGTAGCAGGCTCGTCCGTCACCTTTTTTCCGTTAGGCCGATATGGTCGCCGAAGGATTTGTCCGGAGGAGCTATTTGCTTACATTAGTCCGATCTTGCGATGTCCACGTAGAAGGGAGAGAGCGGTTTACTTGCGCCCGATCTCGAGTAGGATGGTGGACTGTTGGTGCAAAGCGGCTGGGTACGTGTTCGCCGGATGCCGCGTCGGATAGGAGCCCGAGCGCGGATTGATGCATGAGAACGACTGGTACTGGCATCCCAGATAGAGGAGGCCGCACTCGATGCGGGCGCGTCGTTTGCCAATAGTATATACGAGCCATTCAGCACTGGCTCCACTGGGATCCTCCGCGAAAGAGTAAGGCCACGCGGCCAGACGTATGTGAGAAAAGCGGCGATCGGACGGCGCAGGCTACTTGAAAAGAGAGAACGGGATACGGCTGGGTGATCGTAGGATACCGAAGACTTATTCCTACCAAGTGTTACCGACCCCTAGCAAAATATTTCACCAGCGATTCAAGTACACCCTGCAAACTGTTAGCCACTTCCTTGGCTAATGCGAAATCTATTGGAAACTACGGCGATGAGTCCGCAATAGATTTAACGCAACCTTATCTCTCTTGGCTCGATCAAAGACCCCCGGGGAATCCATCTTGCACAGGCTTATCGAGACCGATTCAATTGCTCGATCGCATCTGATCGTCGATGGCGATATTCAAATTTCCCGGGGACACGGTGTACGCTTCATTGCTCCATTATACACAGGCTAGTCGGAAACTTGGACTAGCATTGCTATAGGATTGGGTGAAAGAGCGCTTTGACTAGTGGCGGGATCAGTGTGTAAATGCGGAGCCGCAAAGGGTAAGGCCTTTTCCAGCAAGAGTGCGTGAGAAAAGAGCAGCGGCCACGACAAATGGAGAGGAGAGAGACACGGCGCGGTGATCGATTGCGGGAGATCCGAGAATGATTTCTTACAGCGAATCGGCCAGCGGGAAAATATCATCCCGGCGCAAAGTGTACCCGTGTGTATTGGCAAGGTGGTACGATCGCGCATATAATTACCTCCCACCGTAGCCGAAGGCGGATTTAATTGCCCTATCATATTCAGTCTGCACGGGGAGAACCGGTCGCGAGAGAGGATAGTTAGGAAATCTCGGATAATCAATAACAATCGGGGATCCCATCGGGAACTTTAACGTCGTAGTAGATAAATCTCATCGGTGCATACAAACATATTCCTCTGCCGGGCTATTGCCAGCCAGGACCGATGCCACTACGCGACGAATGATTATTTTCTCGAATTGCTACTGAAAGACGTCCGATCAATCTACTGTCCTTCGATCTTGCCTGATTTAATCGTAAAGAAAAATATGTTTCGCCCAGTGTATAATTCAAGTCCAGTTAGATCCATACAATCCACAACGGGGTAGAGCGAGAAGACAAACGCGTGGCTCGTGAAAGAGTCCAAGGATTAGCATGAGTAAATAGTACGAGTTCTAAGAAAACGATTCTCGCTGGTCCACCTTGCGTCCGAAGAGCGTTAAGTGTGGAAAGGGGGCGGCCAGTTAGATGAGGAGCGAAGTCGGGGGGAAGGTAAATGCGGCTAAACGTGCGAATACTCCTTGGCGGGGTAACACGAGCTGTCCTAAATTACGGTGGCAGAGCGAGCGAGCGAGCGAGCGCACGAGAAACGGGCGACCTTACTCAATCTGAAAGATCATCCTCGCTGCACGCCACCGTTTCGTGGTGCCACCGCGGGAGAGCTCTCCACGTCGAAAGAAGAGAGTCCCGTGACTCCGATTGCAGCGTGATAATCGTTCAACGAGGGAGAGCTTTCCACGGCCGACTCAGCTAGTTCGATATTTCATCCGGCAGTCGTTTCTCCGGTGCGCTGCTGCTGCGCCTCGCTTTGCGTGACCGAGAGAGGCGCACTCGCTTCGCTTGCGATCCCCCGGAGACGATTGTCTCTCGCCCAGCAGACCGACAGATTTACCAGACAACGGGAGAGCCCCACCGCCAACGTAGAAACTTTGCAGCATACCCATGAGCTCTCCCTTGACTTACGACGATATCGCGCATAGAACTGTCTTTACGCCGAGCGGAGAAAGCCCCGATAATATCTGGTCACTATTGTCGTTACCAACATCCGTCGCCGCCAACTTTTCATGGGAAAGCTTATTGCTGTTTTCGGAGCACGCTGCTGTGTATGGCTCGATGCTAATGAGACACAACCAACCGATGTTTTCTTAGCGCATATTCACCGGCTCTTGAAACCCGACCGTCACCGAAACCGCTCGCGGTAGGCCAATTTCACGCGCAACTCATTACACGCCGTAAGACACGCCTGACGGAATTGAGCAACTTGTACGCACTCCTGTTACCACCGCGTGCGCCTTCCCGCGTGTCTTCTCGTTCCTTCTTTTGAGTGGCTGACTATCTATGCATTCGGGACATGAGCTCTCCAGTAGAATTAGCTTCGCTCCGACTTGACCAAGTGCACAGCAATTTCAACGCGCGAATTCGAACGTTGCGTCAATCGTACGCTCCTAGAAAGAGAGAGAAAGAGAGAGCAGAGACGGGTTTGCGTAAGCTGGCAATCCCTTCTGAAAAGTGCTTTGCCGACATTGTCGTTGTACATTGGTTGCGCAGGGTGACCCGTCACTCGTCTATCGTGAGTTGAATGTTAAGTCCGATCACTCAAGGGCGCATTGTGCCAACAGGATGATACGATCGTCGTGGGCGTGAACTGGGCCACCTTACGCGGCACCTTCTAACTTGCTACTGATTTTAAACCTCTGCCTTTTACCGCTTCAAACACGAAGCGAATCGTCCCAACATGCTTCGAACCATGACTTCCACTCACTCGTAAATTTGTATTCTACATTATTGTTAACCTGCGGTTTGTGGTTTCCACTCCAGTTATACTGTATGTCTTCGACTGGTATTCCCCGCTCTAGATGACCCCTTTAAGATGTCATCCTTCTTCATTCCTTTGGTCGAACCGTAATGCCCCGAAGAAACCAGACAAGAAAGGAGAACGCGCGAGTATGTAGGGTGTACGGGAAGTAAGCCGCCGTGTGTTATCCCAATCCTATTTTTACCGGGTACGATTTCATCTGTGACAAGCGTAATTAACGAGTGCAATGACTCAGTTGCAAGATCGATTAGCGCTCAACGGAAAGTCGCTCTTAGCTTGTCTTAACTGGAATTGGCGAAGAGAGGGTGGGCAGGGAGGGTTGGGAGGAGGATAGAGTGAGGCGCGAGCGGGTACAGGACGTTACGTGGGCTTCCTATCGCGGGGATCTATTTGCTGAGCGAGCGAGCGAGCGAGCGCCGGTATTTAAATGGCCGGCAATTAGGCGACGTAATAGCGGCAGTTAAGAAGCAAGTCGCGCCGCGCGAAGTCGGTAACCGCGTGCACTCGCTCTTCACTCCATACAGAAACCGAGTATACGCATCGACAGAATCAGAGAGAAAGAGAGAGAGAGTGAGAAGTACGTTTATAGATAGATATAGACAAGTAGAAGCAAGCGCGGGAGAGTTGCCAGTACGAATTTGCACTCCGACTGCGTAGGGATGCAACCAACCAAGCCAGGAGCAACAGAGCGAAGAACTGTTCTTGGATTCTCGGCGTGTGTTAACATGCGCGCCACCTTATAGCCCGAACTTAATGTCGCTTTATGAGCGCGCTAATTGTACCAGAGGAGATATCGCGGCGAGAGATCGCACAGCAGTGTAATCGGATTTACGGGGCTTTTAGAGCTAGAGGCGCGCGCGGCCGTTTCGCAGTGCAGCGAGGCCGTGGCCAGCCCGGTTCTCTGCCCTATCATGAGCGATCCATTTGTTCTCCCTTCGCTATTACGGGGTCACAACGAGATTAGATCTACGCCAAGTAGTGCGCACTGTGTCGTCGCCATCCTCCTCTTCGTCCTCGTCCTCGTCCTCGTCCTCCCAGCGATATTCGCGCATTAGAACTCCCCTTAGCGAGTAGACACTCCTACATACCGCGCCGCTCCAGCTGATTTATCGTCCCAACTAGACGTTCCTGCTGTTTTAGCGCGTTATAATAGACTTTCCCGGTAAGAGCGATATTTCAGTCGAAGGAAACAAAGGCGGCCGTGTCTCGGTGTCATCGGGGTTCCAAGCTTCGAGTGTGAATCGCCCATTCGTAATACGAAGAAATGATAATCCACCTACATACGTTTGGTTGAAGGGGCGTGTGCGCGTTTTGCTGGTTTCGCAAAAGGCTTAGTAAAAGGACAACGACACCAGCATGGACCACGTCGGATACAATTGCGGAGGCTCTCGAATGCGGCAGGTTCGTTCGTCGAAAGTACTGGCGTGCCAAGTTTGCGTAATAGACACGAACGCGTGAGATTGCCGACAAGTTTGGCGCAGCCGAACGAAAGGTGGTGGCGAACGATTCTCACAGACGCAACTCTCCGAGAGACAGATAAGATATGGAGCTAGTTGTCAGTTTTCTGCGTAAGGGACACTTTGGCGCGGCGAGCGCGAGCGAGAGATGGATTCGCGGGGCGAGTGAAGCCGGTGTCGCCCCGAACTAAGTGAGTGCGGAGGGCAAGAAAAAAGAACCGGTCGTCTAATCTGTCGATCGTGACGTGAGGCACTAATCGCAGCGTTGTCGCGAAATCGGCCGGGCTCTTGAGGAAATCGAGCACCTAAACAGTTCTCCTGGCACGGTTCTGCGCCAGCCAGCGGCATACTATCGCGTAGCACCGTGCGAGCGCTACCAGTTTCGTGCCATTTGTCCATGTCACCGCTAACAGCCCGGAACAGGTGCGTTCTCTTTCCTTAAATGCCTTTTTCGCCTCATGGAAAGGTAATCGATGATTTCAGCCGACTGACTCGACTGCCTTTCTTCCGACTGTTCGCGTGTATACCTCTTACTTGCCGCCAACAAATTCGCACGATTCCCTCGGCCACTCTATTCATTCTTTCTTTCCTTCCTTTCGCCTCTTCCTTAGAAACATATACAGGCAATTTGCTATCTTCCAAGAGAGAAGCGACTACTCTCTTAACAGGAATGGTGTTCACTAGCTATCGGAAATCGCACTACAATCCTTGGTTTTATAATCAATGCCGAGGCGGAAAAGCTGGCTCGTGTCGGCTAAGTGCCTTTTCAGATCCTAGCCGCCGGAAGTCCGTCCGATTCCAGGTCGAGGAAGCCGTTAAAGAAGCGAGTCAAAGAACGATACACCCGCGCAACACAACCGGGCAGATGCATCACCGCGTGAAAAGTAGACCCATGCTATTTCGGGGTTCCTTTATGTAGCCGCGCGGCCTCGATCAGCCGCTTAAAGTCGAAGCAGGACCTTCATTGTTAACCGATGAATAACACCGGGGCCTCTCTGAATCACACACTCGCCTTTTCTTCGCTCCAGTGGCTCGGTTTCGCGATCCTCCTTAGTTGAAACAGCGGAAGAGCATGGCACGGGGTGGAGGCGGAGAGGTGCCGAAAAAATTTTCACAATCTCGGCCGTGCGCATAATCGCGCGCGGAAAACAATGGCCCGCGGACATTAGCATGATAAGCGAGACTCGGCGCGATTCCGCGCCTCCCTTTCAGGACCTTAACAAGCGTGCGGGGGCCTTTGCAAATTGGTGCAGTGGGTCCCCGCAAAAAAAGGAAGAGAGAGCAGAGAAAAAGAACAGGAAGGGGCGGACAAGCGGAGCCAGGTCGCTCGCGTTAATATTCATATGCGACGCGACGAAGAACGCGGCTCCACTCGTCCTCTGACTTTGCCTTTAGCTTTGGGACCTCTTCGAGCCCCGGCCTTCAAATGACCGTGCCGGACTTTCGTTTATTTTAGCACGGCCCGGACGACCGACGGACGTGGAATTCGGACGCCACCCGAATGCGATACACCATTCCAAGCAGGGACGTATTCTATACTAGAGTAGTAGACACATTCCTCCTTATTCAAATCGAATAAACCAAGACCACCGGGTAGGATTACGGACATAAACTTCCCAGCTATTTTTACTTTTTAAATAGTTGTAACTCTGTATCCTATTGGCGTATAACTCATCAGATTGCAGATGAGTTTGTAGAGTTACGTGAAGTATAAAGTACTTTTTTGACCGAAGAAGACGTTGATGAATCCGCCCCTGCCGAGCGCGAAGGCAGGATCATATTTTCAGTGTTTCGTACATTTGGAGAAGGAGAGAAACGCGCGCGCGCTCCGAGCGGGCCACCAAAAATGGAAGAAGCCCGTGGAAAAGATTCGGAGCAAAGGGGCCAGCGGGGATGGCGGGAAGGGGGTCGCCATGGCTTTCGATGTTACGCCGGGAATTCGAGGCAGTCGTTAGTATGCTAATGAGCGCCCCTCGCCTCGTTTCATTGCTCGCTCCTGTGAGCGCTGAATTATTTCAAATATTCCCGAAACCCCGCTAATCTGAGTCCTCGGACCAAGATCGCTAGAGACACATCCTAGAACGCTCAGCCGATTATCTCCAACCTCCTGAACCACACGGCACCTCGTATGCCGCGTGAAATCGAACCGCGTTCCTCTCCAACGAACGTCTTTAATTCTCACCTCTCAACTTTGGCGAAGCTCTTGGGATATCAGAGCTCGATGGCGCCGTTATATATTCCCCGATAAAATCGAGAGGAGCCGTCTCGTGAGAGCAACACTCACCATCTCCTCCTTCCTACACTCGCGCACGTACCGGCGCGGCGTACTCTCCTCGCTATGCCGATATTAATTTCCTCCGCCCGAGGCGCGATCCTCTTTCATCCGATCGTAGCGGGCGATCGGCGCTCATTAATTAGACATTCAATTTCCACGAGAAATTCATGTGATTAATGGCGGCGGACCGGGCCACGATCAAAGCCCCTATGGCGGCGGAATGCTTGCTGTCAAAAAATGCCTCTGAATAGGGAAGAATAGTGTTACCGTAGTAACGGTAATGTGGCGCGCGAAAAATCCCGCGCTGTTGTATGCTCGTCGCCCGGGGAGAGCGAACGCTGGTATTCGCACGAAAACGAGCTCGCTCGTGCAAGACACATTGTTGCACTGTCATAGACTAGGCATTGAAAGAGCCGCGCGGTACCTAAGTACTCGGATCGGCGCCGATGAATCCATGCCGGTGAGATTTAAAAGAGAGCCAGCCCTCTCGTTCTCGGAGTCCGGTTCGTAAGAGGTCTCCCCACCCCCTTTTCTCTATCTCACTCTATCTCACTCTCTCTCTCACTCTCTCTCTCACTCCACTGTATGGAATTGCGCCAGAGAGAGTGCGCGCGGCATGCGACTGTCTGTTCTCATCGAAGTCGACAAAACACGAGAGAGTCTAATTTACCTAAAACGCGTTATCTGGTGGCTCGGTCTTACTGGAGACCGAACGCATCGCGGTGCGCCAGGTAGACACAACCATTGCCCGTTGTTGCCTTAATGAGGTCCAATTACTATCGGATGGGTCACTTAGTATGCGGCACCGATATTCCACGGTGCACCACATTAGTGGGACGAGCGACGAGAGCAAGGGGTCAACACCCTTCCAAGAGGCTTCAGCATGGCCTAACGAGACGATCCGCTCTTCTCTCCAGTTTCTCTCCTATCTTACTCTTCCCCTTGCCCCTCTCGCAGCACGCATACCGCGGATTTCGAATATTATTTCTCTTATCGATTATTGGAGAACGTAAAACGTGATATGAGAGTTTGACTGTTTTTCTGCTTCCATTTGATTTTATTAAACTGTGATGAATAAATGGAAATCGAATCGATTGTGTTGGAAAAATCGTCAAAGTCACGGGATCGAAGGAATCCGGGAATGAACGTGTTAAGTCAAACGATCAACGTTGATCACGTTTCTGCTTTGGCGCAGAAAAGGAGAGGATGGTGGCGGTGGCGGCGACGAGTGGTAGAAAGGTGCGCGCGTGTGTTGGCCGGCCTCCGCGGAAAAGATGCTCGCGTAATAAAGGTAGATTAGCATCTGGCGATCACTTTGAGAAGAAGAGACGGCAGATGCTTGGGGGCTGGGAGGCGAAGAGAGGCACGTCTATCAATGATGCCACACAGCGTGCTCGCGAGAGTTATCGAGGGTTCGGTGCATTATGATTTCTAAGACGATCGCCGCGCGCGTTGCCCACGCAAGCCTCGGACGAAAGAGGACGATCTGAGAGATATAATCAATGGGTCACGCTCGATTCTCCCGTCCACTTACGGATTCGTGCCGGAGCGACGTTTTTTCGTCCGTTCCTTCGTCGTCCCCTTTACTTCCTGCAGGAGGATCGGACTTTCTCACCTCCGTGTGTACGCGAGCGCGCGTACCATCCGCAAAGCACCGGGATTTCTTTTCGCCTTGCGATTAGTCGCGGCTTATTAACTTCTCTCTTCTTTAAACTGGAGTGCAAAATGAGTGCGCGGTGAATCGTCCTTGCGGCACGTCGGACCGCCTGCCGTGCTCCTGGCTGTTCTAGTACGATTTCGAGACGAGAAACTTGAGCGTGGAAGTACTGTCGACTGCTTTATCCTTACGCAGCAAGAAACCGCACGTAAAGTCGAGTAATTTTTCTCGCGAACGTCAGACGTCCCCGATGGATGCGAGGTTTCAAAAGGAGCCTGCCACCGAGACACACGAAAGTCTTGGCGCGCACCAGTCGATCCTTATCGTTCGGCTCTCGACTCTCGAAGTACAGATACCAATCTCAATGAGAACGTGGCAATTATGCATATTCATTCATCTGCCGGCTGGCCTTAATTAACGAATAATCGTCCGTCCTCGCGCCAACGTATCTGGTACACAATCGCACCGAGGTCTTTCTCTATCGGTCCCCCCTCGTACGATTCTGAATTTCGAGATATGGAGCAATGCTAAGATGCCTTACCTTGCAGCCTTCGCACGTGAACGCTCCGAAATGAAATCCTGCCGCCGGCTCGCCGCACACCTTGCACTGCTGGTTCATCTGCAATTATAGAGATTTCTGTTATTCGAAGGATAGAGGTGATACATCACTCGGTCCGGTTCATCCTTGAGAAAGGATACATCGAGGAAGTGGAGGCGGCAATATGACCAACCGGTTTTATACACTTCGCGTCGTCAATTTTTATTCCTCCCACGATATCTTACGGATGTTCGAACACTCGCTATTTAGAGTACAACCAGGAAAACGCTTTGAAGAATTATCCTCGAAGGTAGGAACGGCTGTGGCACTTACGCGCCGACGGAGCAACGAAGCCACGCGAATACTAATACAACTTTGCATTGAATGCCACTCGAATTGATGTATTGCATCGAAAGCTTATTTTCATCTGCGTAGCGCGTATCTACGATCGAGAGCAGATGCGAGCGTGGACGTCGGTGGTGGTGGCGGCGGCGCATCCTTTCCGACCCGATCTCTTAAATGCCTTTAATGGACTTTCTACATTGAGTCTCTCGGCGGGCAGAAAGGGAGTCATTAGATTTCTCGCCATCGCATTGGGACACGAAAGAGGTTCCTACAGGACCATTAGATTTTTTCCCATCGAATGTAAGTGTTTCTCGGGCTAACGATCGGACGGGACCTAGAGCTCGCTCCGAGCTCGAGTGAGTACCATAAATCAGCGCTATCTCAGCGAACGGTACCATCTGCCGTGGATCGGCGCTGCCCAGGCTGAGCATACACTGGGAACACACTTTTCGGCTAAACTCGAATAAAATTAGACCAGCGATCGTCTGATAACCAAAAGAATTTTACGAGCAACCGAAACACGGGGACATCTTCCCATCCATTTCTCCCCTTTTCGAGCTTTGTCCACCTCTTCAGTCATCTCGCTGTACTTACTTTGTCCGATCATCTGGACACTAATAAATTAAATCTCGAATGTTCCTGATTCTCTTTTATCCCGGATGTCTTTGGCATACGGCTTTGACAATATGGCCGACGTACTCTCAAGGAATACTCCTCTTTTACAAATGACTCGGTTACTTTGACGGCAGTTCAAGGTGACAGTAATTAGAAGCCTGGTGGGACGCGCTAGTGCGGCCTGCTTCTAATCACGTCTTTGTAATTGTTCTGTTAAAGGAAGCCGAACCTCGCCAGGACGCTCGAGTATCGGCGAAGCCTGTCGTACGGAAGAAGATAGACCCGAGGAAGGACAAAGAGGCACGGAGAAAAACAGCGGCCGACCTGCAGGTTCGTTAAGGTTTCCAACTTTTTTCCCGACACACACAGTTGCTTGACGCCCGTTCGGTCTTCAACCGGCAAGAAGCGAGATCAACGCATCGCTCCATTCTTCTCGCTCCCCCTTCGCCTGCTCTCCGAGTCTCTACGCTATACTGTGAGCCGCGATTCTCTGTGTAACAATGACCTAACAGCCGATTGTTCGATGCTTTTTAATGCCGGTACCGCTCAACTTTCGTGCACCAAATCTAAGGAGCGCTGGAAAGAAAGAGAGAGTTCTAGAGTCTACTCTAGTTTGGCTGTCTTATCTCGGAGCTGCATTATTAATAATTATGACACGGAACAGCGCTCGGGTATAGAAACTTTTCATGAGTGAAACTCACGGCAACTGGGCGGGCAGAGCAGGCAGGGCTGCGTGAGAACGGCTGAATATCAGTCTCCCGACGCGGCAGATATGAGAAGATCGCGACTCGATTAAGGAGCCAGGAGCGAAAGGGGGCGAATTAAAGGTTAAGTAGAGCAAACGCGGTACACATAGCCGATATCAAGATGTTATTTCCATAAGGAACGTACCAGGCCAAGCATATTCGAGTAGAGCGTGAGTCCGCGCGTTGATCAAGAGCACGGCCTGTTGCGATTTAACAATAAATCACGGGGAGTGCATTAGTTCAGCCTTCGCGAGCGTGTCCGTGCTCCGCGTTCAAGTAGCCTGCTACCATTTAGAGCAAGAGTCTCGATTGATTTTACAAAAGCTCACGAGAGTCGTACTGATATCGCCCGGCCACAGAGTTTCATTCGGGCCAAGGTTTACCGTCGACACTGCCACCATTTCTGCCCTAAAAACACTGCCTCCGAAAAGGCTGCGCCTCATTTAGAAGCGATGCCAATCATGCTTTTTCTGCATACTTCGAAGGATTAACTTGACAGATCGGTCAAGTCCCGGCGAGAGACAGTAGGCTTTGATATGTAAACGCGCGGCTACCCTTCTGAAAAGGCGAGTCTGTAATCTCTTCATCGACGCGGCTGGTTTGGCATCGTTTAGAACTGCTGCATAGAGAGCAAATGGATGGGGAAGCCTGTGCATATAGACACGGCCTCTTCGTACCCTAGTTTCCACGGGCAGAGTCAATATTTGCTCGGCACTCGCTCGTTAATGAAGTCGATCGAGTCTCTCTCGGTCGAGTAGTACCTGCTCCAGATACCTATCGGGTTACCCAGTACATTGGGCTAGATCATCGCCAACCAAGTCAGAATAGGATCATCGCACGCAAGGAAGAAGGGTTAGTATTGGGGCCCTTCGCGCATCCTTGTCATCGCATTTTGCAGGAGCCCTTCTTCCTGTAACTCGTCCTGGCGTCCGGGGGAGCCCGCGCGTGCATCTCCCTGTATCGGTGCGTACGAAGGGGCACGTCGAAGTTTACGCGCCATTAAACTCGAGTCCCGTGTGACGTTTATCCCTTTATGAGACTTTTTTCCCTTGGCCCCTCGGAACTTTGCCTTTGTCGTTTTACCCCGGCGGGCGAACGAGTCAGCGGCGGCCAACCCTTTTCTTCGTCGACTTCTTTGCGCCCGGGTCCTTGCACTCCTCGTCTCTTGCAAGCCGGCCACCACCACGAACGCGTATCCGGACAAAGCGGCAGTCGCATCAATGATGTAAAGGAGAGCGTGGTCACTCGTTAGTAGCGTAACACGGCGCCCATAAAACTCCTGCTCCCCTGTTCCTCTCACTCTCGGCATAGTACCATTAATTATTATGGAAATCCAACGTTCACCGGTACGCTCAACATCGAGCTTTAATCTTCTAGTTGCGGGCGCTCTAATGAGAGTGCTGGTAATTCACCGATAAAACACAGGGAAAACACATGCAATCTGTCAGATGTAACGATAAAGACGAGTGAGAGAGCGCGAGAAAGAGAAGCGGAGTACAGTGCGTGCGGCACCCAGTGAAATCGTAGGTACGTCAACGCTAATTTCCAGTAATTCAGCCGAGCTCTATGGAGAAGTAACGAGTATACTGGCAACAGCCAGTAGATTCATGAGAACGTTATGACTCGCGGAAATGGTCTGATTGTTACAGATCGTCCCGGTAACATGTGTGCACACTCGCCGCAACAACACACAGCGAACGATATAATTAATCGGTGGTATATTAATTCGCAAATTTATTATCGCATTAAGAATGAGCACTTGATTACTGGCTCACCGGTGATGTACGGTCGACGATTTTTCTCGTCCGGGTTAATGAGTTAATGAATCTGCTCGAAAGAGTGACTCGATATATCACCGGGTGGTAGACGCTGCTGGCTCATGGGAACTTCTCGTTGCGCCAAAGTTACCAGACTCTCTGTACCGATATTATCGTCGACTTGTGCCGCGGACACTTATGGACCGAGTGCCCCGTATGGATGGTGAAGATGCCGCTGAGATAAATATGACCAAGATATGCGTTCGTTTATCGCTAATTGCACGGAATAAACATTGCCCGGTTAGAAGGATATCTCGATTTGGTTATAATTGACGGTGTTTCCCGATGCCGACGTCGTGCGTGCTCACCGGGATGCTGCGACTGAACGCTCATGAATTCACAAGTGTAGAATGATGGGAGGAAAACGAGAGAACTATTTTGTCGACGGGGGGAAAACTCGTCTCTTTCATCGCTCCCCTGCGTGCTCCATTTCTTTGTGCGGGCCCGCGGCGAAGTCGGAATGAGCGACAGCAGGACAGAGGAGGTCCACTTATTGCCAGTCACCGTGGGTCGTCCGCAAGAAGAGAAGCCCTGACCCAGGACAAATCTCGGAAATGCTCGAGAGGAAAAGTCCCGGAGTGAGTCCAGGGTTGCGGCAGGAGCGAGGTCGCGCAATTTGTATTGGTGGAGATGCGTTTTTAACGATCACTTTGATGGATGGTGGCCGCGCCTCGCTGGCACGTCGATCGAGTCCTTGAAAAATGATGCTCCAGATCGTTCAGTCTTCTCTCCTCTTCTCTCACTCGAGCATGCATACATACACAGACATATGCCAGGGTCCCGAATACGCACGCCAGTGAGACGTGTATATTTCTCTGTTCGCCGTGGCATGAGCGAGCACATGCCAGGGGAGAGACGGCAGCTCCTTTTCGGTTAATATGTTTTCGCGATCCACAAAGCGCCCGGTCGGGAGTCAAAGACAATTAATAACCTTCCGTAGGATCATTTATCGCGACAGTTTAGCCCCACGAAGGCGAACCCGCTCGCCTTCTTCGCTTCTAAGTGGCCCCCTCCTCTTTCACTCTCCTTCTCTCTCTCTCTCTCTCTCTACGGCATAGATACTCTTCTGCCGAGAGGTCCTGCGGAAGAAACATACAGCGATGCTAGGACCGTGCATTGTTCGTCTCCTCGGGCCGTGACCGATCCGATTTTTAACAGGACCGACACTCTGCCTCGCTCTCGAACGATTTTCCTCAGGCACTCCAAGTTAATCGAGGGCGACCGACGACGCAACCCTTGCCACTTGTGGGAATCGCACGCTCTCCCGTATGTTCCTCGCGATTCGTTATAGCTGAGAGTTTACATGCTCTTACTATATACGCCAGGATGCACGCGCATCAGTATGGATAGCTCTGTCGACCCGAACCCGTTCGCCAGTACCGCCGAGGAAAGAACAGCTGCTCACGTATCCGGAGATGTGTCAGGCCTGACGCATTCTCTGAATGCGAATGCGCCATGCCGCGCGCACGGGATGCCCGCGATTCGGAAAAACCGGAGAGAAGATCTCAAGATAACACGCACGCCATCCGGTCACCCGCATCTTCCTGGGACTAGTGGCTATCGCTTCCAGGAACAGCCAATGCAAATAGTCCAGCTTCGCAGAAGATTCGTGTCCGATGAAAAACCGAGACAATACGCCGATCAAGTGGGAGTTAATGTACCGATAGAAAAAAAAGAAACAACACCGACAGCATCCAGCTGATGATAATTTTGTCGTCAAGCGGAGGAGTCTGTCGTTCCGTTGGACAAGAAGAAGATAAGTTTCGCTTGTTTCCTCCTTTCACGAGGATCACTCATACCGGCTCGCATGCGTGTGATTTATCGCGCTTTTAATGACGGAACACACTGCACTCACAGCCACTTTCCACGATTTCCTGCGGGGAAAGAAAAGCCGGTGCAGAGATGCCTGTCAGTCGAGAGCGTGTCGAGGAAGCCGGGCGTGGAAGAGTGGGTTGTTCGCTGTAATTGGCGAATTATCGCAGGGTGGACAAAGAGCATCGGATTAGATTAGAAAAGTAACGGGTGTGCAACTCGGAATGTGTGCAATGGTGTACCGTTAAACACATGTTTAAGGGGACACGCTTTCGAGATAAGACTGCACTGTAAAATACTATCTATGGTAACCTCGCTTCCCCTGGGGACATTTGCGTAAACATATCATCCGTTAATTTCTCCTTTCTCGACGTAGGCCCTCGTTGGCTAAGCGATTCTCGCCAATTCGAGCCAGTGGCAAATACGTGACTTCTACGACGAAGATTCGGATTTAGAAGCGTGCATCTCTACCGGCTTTCCATTCTAATTCACGAGCGAAATAAAAAAAAAGGGAGATAATACGCGTATTTGTCAGGAGACTTGCGATTTTTTTTTCGAGCAAAGGGCGAGAGCCGGGAAGGGTGAACACCCGAGCGGTGGCAAAAAGGCGTTAAGTCAAAATCATGACCCCGTGACGTCGTCAAGCCACGAGGTGAGGGGTTAATATGGAAATGAGAATCGGTAGGACGCTTTAGACAACTTATGCAGGCTCGCTATCCTACCGGAAGAATCTGAGCCGTTGACCAGACACATCAGTGACATACGAATATAAGTTTTATAACGATTACTGGTCAAAGAAAGAGGCAAGAGCTTCAGCTCTCACCTATCTGATCTGTAATACCGCAATTACTCTCCACATTTACGATCAAATGAGGCTAATTCAATAACGGTAACATCCTCAATATTGTACTCCACATTACTTCGCTTTACTAGGCCATCGCTTCCTTTAGCAGCGCGCGCACGCGCGCCCGAGCGACGATTTTACAAGGATCATCAGCTGCACGAAGTACTTCTCGGTCGTAAAGAGCTAAGTAAAAGCAGGGTGAAAGAAAGAAGTTCCAAAGAAGAGAACACAACGCGTCACAACTCTTTCGAGGCTTGGTTTCCTCGGGTATAGGAGTATTCTTTGGTCGTACAAGTGGGTAATAACCGTATGAAAGGGTAACAATGGTGCCTGACACACCGCAACTAGCAGAAAAAAGGTCTCCAGGAGAAGGGACTCCGAGGGAGGCAATAAATATATTTTGACATGGGAGAAACTGGCCAAGGTGCTATGCATAATAATTGTAACGCTCGACAGTGCCACACACTCGCCTTTTCTCTCTATGTTCCCCTCTCTTTCTCCTTCTCTCTCTCTCTCTCTCTCTCTCTCTCTCTCTCTCTCTCTCTCTCTCTCTCTCTTTCTCTCTCTATAAAGAAAGAAAGAAGTGTATGCATACACGTGCGTGTGCCGGCGCGAAAAGTCGTACAGTTCTTCTGGCCCTTCCTTCAGGTCACAGGAGTCTCGCCCTTCGCTCCTTTGTGCCGTCCGAATTACAGCGGAGTGTCTAGCGGTAGGCAAATATTATAGCAACAGGCGGTCGCGAGGGGTGACACGATAATGTTTTCATTTGCGAGTAACCCAGACTAACCGCAGGACTCGTTCCAGCCAGGAGAGTTCACGAGAGCTCCTCTCCTCTCTGCACTCCAGTCAGAGACGGCATAAAGGTACTTTCGGCCAACAAAGGGAACGTACGCGAAGTCTGCGGTCCGCTCCCGTCACGTAGAAGCGCAATGAAGCACGCAGAAAATGAAGTCAGGCCGCGCAAAATAAAGTATCCCTAACGTTGTAACCTTCGGAATTAATGAAGCTTTCTCTACTCGGTGGTCAGTTCGTATTGAAGTCCAAGGAACCGAGAGAGAGAGAGAGAGAGAGAGAGAGAGAGAGAGAGAGAAAGGCTGTGGTATGATTTTCGCGATAGTTTTTTCGCTCTCCTGACTTGGTTGTGCTATCGTGATTTCGTAATTATATCCCAATCAAAACTTATTCGTCGAACTCTCGCAGAAGCTTTTTTCGCAGGCCGCTCGCAGGCTATTAGCTTGCATTATCAATTTCACGGCGCGGTATAATCGCGAGTAGCGCGCACTGCTCACCCATACGAGTATGTAGACGTTAATTTACCAGGGATAAATGGAGCGGCGAACGGATTGTAAGGATTGACGAAACACCGGTGATTACCGAGCGAACACACGCGTGATTTATTCTCCCTCTCTCTCTCTCTCTCGCACTCGCCAATTCTTTTTATTGCCGTAATTAGGTGGGATTATTTAGAACCGTTTACCGTCTGCTAGAGTGGGATACGTTATGTTAGTACCGGAACTATTTTCTGATGGGAAAATCGTTGGTTACGAATTGCGCGCCATTTACCGAGCGAAGTTGTTTAAATTGGTAATAACGCGTGCTATAAAAAATTGCAAGAATGCTATTGCAATGGAATGATCTCGCACAAATAATCTAAGCACAGTGGAAAAAAGCTTTCTCGTGATGTTATTGATAAAAGAGGGCGAAAGATATGAATGCCCGCTCGAGTAGCGCGCGGAGATATCAACGTGCGAGTAAGCGGGTTGCGCGACAGCAAGTAGTAGTCCCGTAGATTGGTCCAGCAGTAGTAAGATCACTCACCTCTGCGACGCGGGTATCCACAGGAGCCGGGCCAACCAGTGACGATCTTGCGATCACTAATTATTCTAACTGTCGTTTCCGTCGATCCTCAATCGACCGTCCGAGTCTGTTTATCACACGTTACACACCATAACCCTCGCACCTAATTCTCAGTGAGAGAGAACGTTGGTTCGACCCTTCGATCAGTCCAAATGATATCACACACTAGTGGTCAGGTGTACTCGGAGTCACGTGGCGAGTACACCGAGAGTTTCACGCCTCCGTACTGGAATAGTTGAACTTGAGTGGAATATCTTGAAAGCGTTGAGAGAAGAGTCCAATGAGACTGATTGAATCCACCCCCTTTGGCTGCAGCACAAGAGCAACTTGGAATTGGAGTGAGGTAGTTTCCCCAGTGCGGAATCCGACGACTGAGTGCGTTGGTCTGGATACCGATCTGGACGACGGGGCGAGAACAGATTCGATCGCGAGCTCCGCTCTTCTCCTTCTCCCTCCGTAGTCTCGCCGCGATTTTTTTCCTAGCTTCCCTGTGTCTGTCTCTCTCGAACATCCACGAGTCACGGTGCGGCCACGTCGATGGACGGGAGAGGACTGGCGCTTCGCGATCACTGCGACCTGTTCGACTGCATCGGAGGCGCTTAAGGAGAGAACACCGCCGGTGAAGCGACGGGAACCGATTTTCCCCCGTGGCAGGGGTCAGCTAAACCTGCCCCCAGGTTCACGCCTGTCTCCCTCTCGACCAATCAGCGAGTCTCACTCCTGATCGCCCGACCAATCATCGTGCCGCCGGTCCCAGGTGACCGGCTGGCCCAGGTGCCTCCCATAAGGCCCCCACCGTCAGGTGTGCTCGAGCCTCCACTCCTGGGCCCAGGTTACCGCGTGCTCCGTACCGGCGTGCATGGGCACCGCTATCAACCGATCCTGCTTCTTCAACTCTGTCTTCACTCTACCCTGTCGCATTCCGTACTACCTGATAACTAAGTGGTCTCTTAATCAACCATTTCTTTGTCTCTCGCTTTTTCTTTTTACCAATACGATCAATATTCCTTCCTCTACGCTCGTTAGCCGCTCATGTTAATTCTTGTGAGTTTACTTTTTTCGAGATACAACCAACCTATTCAACTTCGAATCACTGCATTTAAATCGGTCCGTATACTCTTAATTTTGTAAGCTGCCACTTATTTCTTACACAATGTACCATTCTTTAATCTTCACATGATTATAAGGCAGGTTTACGATCTCTCAAAACGATCAGAGGAGTTCCGCTTGTTCCAACTCGCCGATTTATGGTCGAGGGATTTTAAGAATGCGGCGCCCCCCGCATTTTTTAGAAGATCCGTTGCATAATCCTCGCGGACGACTAATACTGTTATCATCCACGCGTGCCATTTTCAAATGCACGACAAGACTGTAAGGTGATGTCGATGGAATAGTGGGTTAGAACATTGCAGTTGGAGTAGGACCGCGACTTACCAAGACACCAAGCTGCTTGCCCGTATAATTTAGTTACCGATTCTTAAGCGTAAGCGCTTGTAATGATAGGTATTATCCTCTCGCCGCTTCAATTAAGGTACAAGCCCGATAAATAGCGAGCCAACTCCAAATGAGACTGAAGGTGTTTAGGTAAGATACCTGAGACTGGATATACTCTAATGTCTCTCTTGTCGCTAGTAGGTACATACCTACACGAGTGTACTCGAATCACGCGGATGAATAGTCCTTGCGAAACCCCGCCGGCAATTAGACGGTACCAATCGCTTGAGGTCGAGATCTAACACGTACCAGGCTCGATGTGATCATCGCCCGATGATCGCATCCTCCTTCGCTTGTGAGTATCATTGTGGCCGCGCTGCGTGTATCTCCTAGAAACTGGTCGATCCAATAAAATGTCGAAAGGCGTTCAAACCGCAGAGTAGGAGGACGAGAACGAACGAGATGTGGTAGGATGGCGCCATAAATTAAAGAAGATGTCCACTGGTAGAAATTAAACCATGAAAACTGGTTTCGGACGTAAAACTCTTCGTTCCTCTCCTCTCTTACCACGAGGCCTCTCGAACCTCCTTTCTCGTGGTCACTCTCTTTTGGAGCACCTCTACCCTACGAGTCCCTCTTTACTCACTGCTTTTTGTGGACGGCCTCCCTTCTTCCCTCTCGCTCGCACACTCGTTTAACGACCGATTCCGTCGTCCCGTGAACTAATGCCCGAATACAAATATGGGGAAGTCCACCGTGCTCTCGGCTAGGTCATCCGTTTTTTACGAGCCCGATAGCGAGGTCGTTCTTTTGGTAGCGACCAACGTGAACGAGAGACTCCAGAGATTCTTTGAAGTTAACCTCGTCGACTATGAAAACTTTCCTTTATTTATTTCCTTCCGTTCGCATAGCGAGATGACTCGCTAGTGCAAAATTTGTAGTATTCATGCACATGAAAAGATGAGTCGAAATCTTTATGGGATCTCCTTAGCAACGATTCTTATGACACGACACTGTGTTCCCGGATCATAAATAATTTCGCTGACTTTTGGAAATCGGTAGCAAGGTTTAGGTATGAAAGAGCTCGACATGTGTAACTGGACGTGTAGGAAAACATGAGAGGCGCGTCAGACAGCATAAGATTCGTGATCAATTGGCCGTATGTAATACGGATGTATCTCTCTGCGTGTCCGTCGCTTGCGCTCGGTCCGTCTGCTGGGTTTTGTCTGTCGCAGACAGTGGGCCCAATGTGCATGCTCGTTCATGTAGAAGCCCCGCTCGTGATGGCAGATGGGTCTAATATGGACTCGATTTTGCCCCCAAAGATATGAACTCATTCTCGCAAGGGCTCACGAAGGTGTTGCGCCTGCTCATCGACATGGAAAGAAACGAGATTTATCGTTTCACTCGTACACCACGATCGTGTCACCCCAGGAACTAAGAGCGGATTCTTACGACACTTTTTTAGGATATGTTTCTTCTTCACGCTGTTCTAATACTTAGGAGAGTAAAAGAACTTAAAGATACTAATACAAGCTCTTCAGTTTCAAAGTCGTTGGCACAGAGCTAATCGGTAGAAGTTTTAATTCTGAATAGGGAGTTTACAAACCGTTGAAATTCAGATTATCCGACAGACTGAATTATGACGTTCGAGCAGGTATACCGGGTAAGAAAGATCGGCGCGGTATTCGCGAGATTTCAGGCACGCAGCCACGATTAATTGAATTCCACGGCCCAGTCCGTAAGGAGCGCTGAAAACTGGCAGTGCCAGGACACTCAATCTCATTAATCGAAAGCGCGCTGGAATGTCGTAAGATCGCACGGTGCGCGGTGTGGTTCCTCTCCGCGCGCGCCCGCGCAGTGCAGGATCCGCAGCGGGAATGACGTGCGAATCGTTGTCGGGCAGGGATGTTGGCTGGTTCGTCGTCGCTGTAATCGATTACCACATGCGGATTATTAAACGTCCCGGTCCCCGCGAGTGAAGAAAACGCATCGGGCGCGCGCCCGAGGAGGTCAAAGGGACACGCGCCGCACGGCTTCTCGCTGCGAAAACTCAAGAGAATCTCACGAGTCCAGTCTTTCTCACTCTCCACACTGCTACGCTGACCAGCGAACCAATCGTTTACTCGCTCGCTGGTCTTCCCTGGCGAAAAAAAGCCCGAAAGAGGCGAAGGTAAAGCCTTATTAATTACCCCGGCTGCGCACTAAATTACGAGAACCGGAATTGGCAGATGCGCGCGTCTCTTCGAACCACCAAGCTTTCCTCTAGCATCAAGCCCGCCAACGGGAGATCTGTTGCGATGAACTCGCCTTTGCATCGAAGCTTTTCCGAGATCAGGATAAAATCTTACTTCATGAAAAATGATCGGAAGGAGCGTGCTCGTTTGAGAAGAATAGTCGTGGCAGGATCTAAAGCGTCGATCGCTTTGTGGGCAAACAAGCATTGGCAAAGGGCTCTGGAGTGGCCATTTATGCAGGACACCTACCGAAAACGATGGTCCTATGCCAAAGGGTCCTATGCCCCATCGTGCCACAAGCACCGCACTCCAGCAGTTGTCCACTTCGGACTCTTAACGATCGTTTGACCGAAATCCACCTAGTGGAATCCGCGCCAAATGCGAATCCTATTAGGACTCGTTAAAGCGTCTTTTGCGATTTTCGCCAATGCAGTTAGTCCGACGAGCTCTCTGCGTGATTTTTCTTCCGGCCTAGCAAATCGTTGCTTCGCCCGGTGCAAGGGATACTTTAGCTTACCGACTGCACCCGGACACTGCCACGATTCTAACAATATGAGAAACAGCTTTAAGCACACTGATTCCTGATTTGCTTTTTGTACGTTAATCTCCTAATCTTCCTTACAAACATCCTTACTGACATCCTTTCGTCCATAAACCAGGAAGTGACAGGACGAGATCTACTGAACGGCGAGCAAGATCAATTTATGAAACCTACAGATTTAATAGTACGCCGGATGTGATGTAGAAAAGTTATAGTTAATGTACGAACTCAGTCGTAATCCTGTAGTTCCTTTTCCCATATTATAGGCCATGATATCACTCAGCGACCCAACCAATCGGCAGAGTTATCGATCAGTGTTCACCGACCATAGCCTGAAAATTATTCATCTGTCGATCGACCAAGCGTTAACAACAGGTCGAGTGTAGTATCGATTTCACTGCAAGTTCACAGGAATTATTTCGATTGAAAGCCGGGAAAGAGGATCTGGCATGAGAGGGTGCGGACGCGTGTGCCCTTCGCGGAGTGTTGCGGGAGGAAGGAAAGGGCGTAGGCGAATCTTCGATCTCGAAAGCAACTGGAAGTCAACTGGTAGTGTACAAACGGGCGGCACATGGCCCCACGGGAACTGGGAGCGCATCGAGCTATCTCGAATCTACTTCGTATCCTTCCAGTGACCTCGCTAGCACTCTCGCCCTTTGCATTTACCCTGCGAACCCGAAGGATATACGTTTCAATGATCTACGACTCGTTGCGATCGAAACTTTAACGAAATTCTTGTAGACTCACAGACAGACACATTAAGGTTTGACTCTTGTATGCTAAAAACACTCGGGCAGACAGGAGAGCAAATGTTTGGTTTACTTCGCGGCTCGTCAGCTGTTTTCCTCGATGAGCAATGATTGTTAAAGACCAGGCACGCTTGAAACGGTGTGAAAATGGTTCATTAGAAGCGATAGAAAATATAACCTACGGTGAGTGCGAGCATCGCATTTTAGAGAATCATCCCTTGATAAAGGAAGAAGCAGGCAGCAGGCAACGGAGAAAGGGATCTCATTGGGAGTGCGTGACTCGCGTGGCAGGGTAGTCCTGTACGCTTAACTACGTGGGGGCATCGGGGATGACGAATCAACAATGATCGGCAATGATCTCTCGCCCGGCAATATGATTAACATCGATCGTGACACTCGAGTGACAAACGCCGTGCTAGCTTCGTAGCCACTCTAACTAGACTTCGACATCTGTCCGATTTGTCACGGCGCGCTTTTCCGGACGATATTTCAGCCAGTTTCGCACCGCAGCCGCCACTCTTTCATTCCTCTCTCACTCTCTCTGTGAATAATTGCTGAATACTGCTAATGAGACTCTAGTAGTGGTTCGACACATACTCTTGTGCGTGTCTAATCGAATGAGCTTGCCGATATATAACGCACTCTTCCCCGTGAGAATAATATTTATCATTGTTCGAGGCACCCTGTTGAGCTACTGGCGAGACACATCCCTTGCTAGTTTCAGACGAATTTCACTCGTAAGAATAAATCGGAGATCGAGGCAAGAGCGGGTAACGTCGTGATTCTTGAAACGTAATCCTCTTGGTGCGTAGGGACTACCAGACCCTATCTGAAATTTAATATCTCGTCCTTACGATTTTCGCGATAAATCGACTGCCCACCCGACTATCCGCCCACTCGGCAAAGCAGCATATTTAATTACAGAAAATCGCCCGACCTTCGAGCGAACCACCACCCCACGCGTCTATACTTAGCTTCGCCCGCTACGAGAGAGAGAGAGATCTGTTATCCCCAAGATTCCACTCGAACAAAGGAACATCCAGACTTCAAGTGCGCCTTTTAAAATATCGATGGAATCGTACCAGATAAATCGAAGGGCTCTCCTTTTGCTCGAAGTCGAAATGCTAGAATGATTGTTCGTCCTATCCGTGGAACATTCTTAACTTCTTGTGATTAGAAATGCAACGTCCGAATCGACGACAGGAAGCAACGATCCGTTTCCTCGGTGACGAGTATCCCCTCGGTTTAAACGGACTTAATGGATGACAACTATAAACTACCGCGCCAGTGCATAACACGGAACCACACGGCGAATATCGTTCCGCACGATTAAACCGCTCCCGACCCGAGGGACTCGTTCACATTCGAGTACAAGAGATCCTGCCGTTTCCCTTGTTCTCCCGTTTATACGAGTTGAGGACAGTATTGTTTCTTGCGATCTAGGAATGCATAAGTGTCAATGCAATCCTTCGAACTCTCATAAAAATATTTGCCCTCGTATCCTTAAAAATCGAGAAGAAAATTCGATGACCAGTAAAACTCAACCCTATTCTAATTAAGGGTGAATCGATATGCGCCAAGTTTTACAAGAATGCTCATATTTTCAACCAGAGTCGTCTAAAAACTTTCAAAACAGATGGATCTCCAAAAAAACATCGTGGGAAAAGAAAAGTTTATTCCTGAAATAGAAATTCAGTGGATATCTGACTATTGAAGAGAACCTTTGGAGAGAGTGAGTTTGAGTTTGAAACAGGAGGATGGGATAAGGGCGAGTGTCTGGCAAGCAGACGGTGGGCCGCGCTCGGGTGCAATTGCCATGGGTTTTGGCGAGGTCCCTTTCAGGATCCCGCGGGACAAAACCGCAAGAGAGCCACAAATCTAACCGCAGGAGCCGCGGTGCGCTGAGTGCCATACCGGCGACACGTTGTTCGTCGTCGATATATCTGCGCTGCTCGTCGGATGCGCAGCGAGCGAATGAATGGCGTTACGGGCCGGCGAGCATGCTGAATGCGAGAACGCCAGCTCGTTGACACGGTAGTCAAAATATTGGGGGAGTGCCAGGACCCGTTGGATGCTGCGACTCTTTCACTCACACAGCATCCATCTCCTTTTTTCCTCTTTCTCTTCTCTCTCGCTTGCCGACTCAACAGACATTATCCGATGAACGACAACAAACGCGTTCACTCGCTCCACACACATTTCATATACGACAGGGATGTGTTCCGTGGAATCACGCGGACTCACGCGCGCCACTTGGAAATATCTCGCCGATGACAATGCTAACAATGGCGCTCTCTCGCCCCTGCCACTCGGGGAAGTCGCCAGCTGAGAATCCCTTCGTCTGTGTTTAGTAGTATTCAACTGGCGCGTAATGTACGCTCTACTCGACAAGTGGAGGACCGATTCTGATATCCAGTCATCGTAGCTACTCTCGTGAGAGCCTGTATACACCTGCATCATCCAGACTTAATAGTCGCTCTGGAAACTTGTTTTCATTTTGAGGAGATACGACTGAGCAATGAGAGAGAAAAAATGGTTCAGGATGTAGGTATATCGTGGAGACGAGCCGAGGTGGTTTTAAGAGCGATTCGCATTGTGTCGCCCAGTGGCGCTTTTAACGAGCGGACAGTTGGATTGTAAAGTTAGGCCCAGCGGTGGAGACACTGCTGGATGTCGTGAACAGGACAGAGACAGAGGAGAATTCGGCGTGTAGCGGCGAGGCAAGCAAGCACGAGCAAGAGGAATGATGTGACGATGAAGAGAGGTTGAGAGGAGAGGGGAGATGGCTCGTTACTCTGAAGAGGACTCGTCCAGGCGCTTTATGCGAGGGCCGTAAAAAAGACAGGGCGATTTATAAGGCGAGTCACCATAGAAATTGGGCCAGCTTACGACAGAGCGGAGGAAGACACCGTGTCGCTCGAAGGTAGACTCCATGAGAAGAGAAGAGAAGAGAAGAGGACCGAACGACGACACACCTGTGGACGTAAATTGCTCAAGCACCGATCTTACTTTTAATTCCTGTATCTTATTTTCGCCTTGGAGAACAGCAATCCTCGGACTTGATCGATCCCAAGATCGTATCGAGTGCCCGGCATGTACTGCGCAAGAGAAATGGAGCGGAGTTCTCTCGCAATGCTGCTTGCTTTATGAGAGTGCCACATCTTCGCCTCTATTTAAACCTGCCTCGCATCCGGTTAGAGTCTCTGGAATACAACGAATTCCATACCAAAAATGGTAACAGATTCAGAGCGGTAGACAAACGACTGGAATCGTGGGCGAGTTAAGTTCACCTTTTATTTCAAAGGTCCCGAGGATCATTGTTCGATTTTACTCGGAGTAAAATTATTTCCATGAGATGTCAATTTGTTCGTATGGACTCCTCTTTCTCAAGATTCATTGCTATTGTCTAAGAGCGGGAAAGACTGGTAGATTTTCTCGATAGGTGCCAAGGATTACTTCAAACTGATGCAAAATGGGCCAACGTATTCCGTGTCACGTCTGTTAGTAAACATGTTCATTTAGCCTGAGATCGGTTAATCGGATTAACCGCGGACTGGGTCAGGTCCCACTCGGTACCCAAATAATGTATCTGCCGATCAGATCGATCCGGTTGGACGTCAAAACGTCAGCCCTAAAGCCCGCCGGAATCGTGTAATCGGATTAGTGTGTCATTGAATCGGAAAATCCAGTTATTTGCGATTTTCCTCTAAGTCCGACAGCTAATCCCGGTCAAATCGGTGCTCCCTCCCAGTTCCAAGAAACGACACCTACTCCCACCCAACCTTCCCCTCCGACCACATATTGATCGATCGGCATTGTGACACACTCTTCTCCTAATTAGCATGTATCGTCTTACTTACACACGCAATACATCCGCATACTTGGTCATCAGCCGCCGCAGTAACACCGCGAAAAGGAAGCCGTGTCACCTCTTCAATTGCACTGAGCCTCGCTTCCTTGTATTTCATAATGATATTCATACAAGTGATCATATCGGTAGTCAATCGTACTGGTCCATCCATCAAATGGTCGCATCCCAAGTGCAGTATGAACTGGGAATGTTCATTACAACGCTTTCGAAGGAAACATGGAAAATCTGTGTTGCTACTGCAGCGACTATGAAATCTGGTCGGTCGGGTTTCGTTACGGTACTGCGACGCCTCGTAAGATTTACGAGGGATTCTTAGTAGATTTCGTGGTGTTCTCAGTAGGATGCGGTCACCCACAATGCAGCCAAGTGTTATGCCGTATCGTAAATTAGCGAAACGATGCCGAAGGCACCGGCATACACCCTCTCGTTCGCTCTTCTCGATCTTCCCTTCATCCGTCTCGGTCTTACTCGGGGAAAGGGTTGAAACGGGGAATGAGGAGGACGAACTGTGCGCCGTAGGTGGTACAAATGTTTTGAATCCTTGGTTCTCCCGCAGGACTTCTGTCGTGGGTGGAGTCGCTCCATTTGTAATCGAAAGGTTTGCGGCGTTGGAGAAGTTGGCTTCTACGAAGCAATGCTCGCCCTGAGTTCACGCTCACTTTTGACTTCGTCATTCTCGTGTTGGAGCTCTCAGATCAGACACTTCCGCGTACGTTTCGACATGACCGCAATGTCCGGCATCGCCACTACCTGTCCTATTTCCCTAGCGGCGACTGCCTTTTGTATCAGTGTGAGTACCACGACGAACGATAACCCAACCGCAAGCATTCATAAAATCGGTATGCATCGTTCGTACTACTGAGAGAAAGGTGCACGAACGTTCTGAGTACTGAAGATCACCCGCGAGGTCGGAGGTCACACGCGCCTAACCGCGAGTACTAGAGAGTACCAAGAGTACATGCTCGACAGCTTCCGCGAAATTCATAGAATCAGTCTTCCGACAAGATGATGACCAATGACTCAGCAACGATATGGGTCATCCGACTCTTCGAACGAGTGTTCTTAGAACAGCGCCGAAAGAAGCGCTCTTTATGTCACTTCACTTTGCGTAGCACGAACGTGCCAGTTTCGCCAAGGCGATTGCGATATCGACAGCAACACGATTCTCTACTCTGCCAGCAGCAGCCTCGTCCAGAACTGCCAGTTGGCAATCGCGCAATTACGATCGTCCGAGCACTCGCGCCTATCGTGACCGTTAAAGCGTTTCCGTTCAGGATTTCAGCCTCGCTTACACATAATGACCGTTGATATCTCTCGCCTGTTATTTTCTCTTGAGACTTTTTCCGCCTCCAGGCTTTGGAGAACCTACGGGACGACCGCAGCTCGACGCACTCTTAAAGAGCGCGCAAAGCATTTTCGCCAACGATCACTGGTACTATCACTGTACTCACTTTTAATAGCCTTTATAAAAAGGTAATTACTCCGCTGTCAGGACGCGTCTCCATAAATCGCTGCAAAAGGATCACGTGAGGAGAGAAACAAAAAGAAAGAGTAAAAGGTGACTGGTTGGTTGAAGTATAGCCCGAGGGTCCCTGGTGTCTTGGACAGCGATGGCTTGTTGACAATTTCACGGTGAGGTCCAATGCGACCACGAGAATCCTGTCCCGTCGACGGATTTTCGTTCTAATCCAGGAGCGCACGCTGCACCGCCCACTTTCTGCCTCTAAAGACTTTTGTCCAAGCGAATGGATCCCATTTAAATTGGGATTAGAGGTCTCGGTGCCCCTTTTGGTCTGACTGCTGCTCTAGCAATTCCAGCGTGCTGAAGCACAACCACCCTGGAGCGAGGAACCACAGGATAGGACAGGTTGCTCGGGATCTGCCAATTTGCGATATTTGCTTTAAGATTGGAGAGATTAAGTGGTGGGGTTGATCCCGGCTGCAGAGCGCAAAAGGGATTACTCGGCTTCTAGTCGGTCAATCCATGGATTAAGCAGCGACGAGCGTGTCGTGGCTAACCAGATTGCTGGTTAAAGTCCGTGAGATAAGATTTAGCCGTGCGATACCGCGCGCGCCTCACCTCTCCGCCTAAAAGGATAATATCACTCCGGGCGGATTAAGTGCCTTAGTTAAAATGCTCTTGAGATCGGCATCTTCCACTGTAGGACGCGCCTCTCGCAGCTCCAAAGGGATGAACCGCCGCGAGCGACAGCTCCCATTGTAATAACCCTCTTTACTTCTGGTACTTTAAGCGGTTTAATAGGAAAGAGACGTGTGTCATAACATGTCCGCCAGATACCAGTCTACCCATAACAATTTTTTGCGATATTCCTGATTAGAAAGAATTCCGCACAATTCTTGAATCCCTGTAGTGAAGGCTTTCCTTACTTAGAGAGTCCCCATCTGTCAAAAACCGAGTGATCGTTTAGAGAATCTTGAGAATAATGGTCGGGGCGGAGGAGACGCATGAGGTAGAATGCAGAAAACTGGCAGGACAAATTAGACAATGACAAATTACTCGGATAAACGAAGTATCCCCTCGGGAGCAGTTTGGTGATTGCCTGCCTTAAATTTTCCGGCATTAAGGGCAGAGGTTTCCACCTCCTCCAGCAGGGTGCGGAGACTACCGTCGCTCTTTCTCTTGTGACCTAGCATCTGTAACGGTACGTGGTTTAAGTCTACGGATTGGCTTTTGCAGTGCGGGCCGCTTCCGTTGCCAGGCACAATGCCACCATGGTAGAAGAACAAACGCACCTTTAAGTACCGTGCCCCCGGGGACGCAGACGTACCGGCTGGACCCGTTTCTCCCCTTTTCCACCCTTCCGCCCGTGGAGATTTTCGTCTTGGAATCGTAGCAGCAGGGCGTGCCTCCGCTTGCCACTGACATAAGGAGCCACATCTCGACAAATGGGATTATCCTAATACTGGTAAATACGCCGAGAAATCGCCGGGACCCCGACTTGCCAGCCCCTGACTACCCAAGAGCTCCGGCAATGCAACAAATCGACCGTGCAAGTCACCAGGAGTCCCAAAGCTTTACTTTGTTACCACACCTTGCAAGCCGTTCATTAACCATTTTCTTGTGGCAGAAAAACATTCGGATTAGAAGTATTGGATATGACAGACGAGAATATGTTTGTTCGTAGGATTTTTTCTCGTTTTTATTATTGCTTTACCAAACCGATTTATTTTGTGGTTTGATAAGAATTGGGTTTGAAAGGAAAGTCGAGGAGCACTCGCGAAATCATGGCTACTCGTAAATCTGCCGGGAGCAGTCTGCTTGAGAGTCCATTATGCCGGCGCATGCCGGTCAAATTTTATTTAGGGCCGCCCTTGCAGAAGCAAGAGGACATAATGGGAACAAAGGGCGAAGATAGAGGCCGCCTGACCACGACCAAGGGCCAACCCTTTGTCGGGATGAGAGGCAGAGTAGAAGGCCTCTGCTCCTCGAATGGTGGACCGTAACTTTCGCGGTTTTGCCCCGCTAATCTCCGTCACGAATTTATTTACGACACTTGCGAATCACGCTGTCCACCCTCGCCCTCTTCATCTTCCCTCCAGTTCCTGTTACAGAAAGGTTCCGAAGACTTCCGTTGCTTCCGAAAAGTTTACAACCCATGCGGAGAGAAAGAGAGAGTGACAAACCTTCCGAATTTTCCTTAATCGATTTCAAAGAGGGTTGTTATACATTGGCAGATTTACGTTGGGCAGTTTTATTCTTGATTTATAATAATGATTAACACTCCCATTAACGGAAATTGAACTAATAGAATTTTCTGCCCTGCCCCCTTTTACCACTGTCAAGGAAAGATATGCGTGATTGCGGCACTTAAAGTTTTTGCTGCAGCATAGATTGGCTTTCCCCGGGCGAACAAACAATCGGCTGAGCGTGAAGAAATCCACTTTTCCCATTACTGGGTCTGAGATGTCGACGCCTCGTCTAATGAATAATAATCGATCTTAGGCAGATAAGTCCAACTACTCCTCTCACAATTCCATTAGGCTTCCCGCTTTCGAAGCGGCAGCGTCTCACTTCCAATTTGATTTCACTTTCCTAAGTGAGTGACCGCGAGCTAATGAAGGTGCCGCTGTGTTTTCGGCTCTGTCTTCGCCCGCATTCTTCGGCTTCGTGTAATTACACGTTTTGACTTCCAACTATTCACCTAATTGGACTCCAATCGAACTGCGTGTTCAAGCTTCTATCATACCAATATCCAAAATAAAATTCCACTCTATGCTATTTGAAACTGGCGTAGACTTGCAAGATCTTCCCAGCATAGCAGAATTTTATCATAGATTCAAAGCATACTTTAGTATGACCCTGTCTACAAATTGTCAAGAATCCTTAAGCAATAGATGGATCACCAACGAACCCATGTTGGCACTGGCAGACATTCAAGACTGTTAGCATACCTACTTTTCGACAGAATAGCTGCAGTGAGCATAGTACGAGGCTTCAACTAAAAATTATCGATGCGAGGGAACGCCACGCGTTGCCTCTTTTAATCCTAACCCCCCGAATGATCGATTGCACTTGATGAACAATCAATTGAGATCGATACGCCCTTCACACGTCAGTCTGTTTATCCCGCATGTGCGCGCCCCACTGTGAAAAAGCGGTCGTCAGGAATTTAAAGCACAACTGGTTCGATTTTAATCCGATGAATACACCGATAATATTGGGGCATTTTGTTCAGGAATGAAAGATGAAATACATTCTAGTAATCTTCTTAAAAGTGAAATTCGTTTATCGAGCGATAAAATCAACGATACAAGGATTAGGCGTGCAGTTACTATAAGGGAAAATCACGATTCGTGGGTAGTATAACCGCAAATCGCGGGAGGGACGTGACCTCGAGGAAATGGTGGCTGGTGGGGTATGTCTGAGGGGTAGGAAGGGTCCCAGGAGGACTTGACGTAACTTGACCTCTGGATCTTCACGAGGGGCTGGCTGTAGGTCCACGGTATGGCGCAGCATCAGCAGCGGGAACAGCGGCACCGGTATCGAAGCCAATCCCATCTCTTCGCACCTCGGTTAAGAGAGAAAGAACGGTCTCTCACCTATCTTCCCTCGATCTCGAACGTTTTCCGCGCGGCTTCTCCCCAGCCCTCTTGTCTCTCTGCGCTGGTTGTTCGCTAGTTGCGCGCGCGGACCAGCAGTTCACCGAGAGGAACGTTTACTTTACGGCCGTCACGTATAGGCCGGGCCATAGAACACAGTACAACACACACGGCGCAGGAACGATCATGTCTACGAGGAGGCTTGGGAGCTACCAGGTATCGCTCGCTCGGTAGCCAGGCAGTTCCTGCGGGCGAGCACACGAGCCTAGTTAAGATAGCGATCCGACTGGAGAGCCGAACAATGCCGTAAAGATGCGGCTCGGCCACTGAATCAGACCTTATGGCGAAAACGTGAACGATTAGTGACCGGCCGTGTTAACATGAATCTGAGAGACACCGATCCCACTTGACCGCTACTCCCATCCACCCCGGGATTCCCTGGCTCCTTGCGTCTATACAGGATAGCCCTTCCGCAGCCCTGTAATCGTGAAATCGACGCGCGGATTACGTTAGATGGAACTTCGATCCAGCATCGACCAGGGTGGTCCAACCAACTTTTCCGAGGTATGTGCTTGCGCCGTGACGCGCGTACACACCCGATGATGACCGGCGGCCACCGACGATGCCAATGTTCTCCTCGACATTATTCGATTTAAGAGCATTCCATGCTTGTACAGCTAGCTAGTCTCTTAGACTATGCTCCATGCTGCCGATGGGTGCGTTAGTGTCCCTCGTAGATTGTCGATTAGCCCCCGATGAAGTTCTCTCGCGTGAGACTATCATCGGGCAGGGACATCGCTAGTTAATCGCTACTCCTTATCTAGCCGACATCGTCCCGCTGCTGCTGCTGCTGCTTTGTTCGAGCGGTATACATACTTAAAGCGAACTGCTGGCTCGCAAATCGCTGGCGTGGCTCTCCATTCTTGCGTATTCTAACGGATTCGCTAGATAAGAAAGGCGGCGTGCTGCGAGAAAGTTAGGAAAGGGAGGCGCGTCCCCCCTGACATCCGTCTTGCGGCTAGTCTTCCGTATCACCGTTACTTTCGGAGGCCATCAATTGATTATCTCTACTCCATCCGGAATATTCAAGGGACCGCGTAGGGAGAATCCGTAGAGGGGGAGAAAAAGAGTGACTTATAAAAAAAAACCAACGATGGAAAGAGAGAGGCACTCGAAGGGCGTCCGCGGAAGCCGAAAGGACAATCGCTCGTCAAGCGGCCGTCAAAACATCCCCAAGGATCCATGGCGAATCAGATTCTCACAGGAGCAGAGTGCGACCGTAGTGTGAGGAGTGCGAGTTGGAATGGGCAACGGTGGTGGTTCCAGGATAAAACGGTGGAGATCCTCGGCAAGGCATCCTACTCTCGCCAAGGACGACAATGTGTGACCGCAAACAAACGAATGGCAGGCGATAGGGGGCGCCTGCGCTCATTCAAGACGAGACAGACTGTCATTTGTCACGTCTTTCACGGTCTCTAATGACACGCACTGCTTTTGGACGCCTTCTTATACCACCACCGGGCACCTGGCTGACTGACTCTCCGAGTTTGCCTTTATTATTCTCCTTTTCCGCGTCTCATCTCCTCTCCCTTCTGCTCAGCAGGCTCTCTTCCTTCCTTCTTTTCTTTCTCTCTCTCTCTCTCTTTCTCTCGGATAGCTTCCACGAGGATCTTCGTTACGAGCGTATACTTTTACGAGTCCTATATGCGTGTGGATCCTGTCGCTTCCTTCCTCTCTTGCCCTTTTCCACTATCATCCTCAGCATCCTTCCGTGACACACTCGTGCTCTCGGCCGCTCGTTGCGACCGTTGGATTCGATTTGTTAGGATTAAGAAAGCCGCCACCAGCGGCCCTCGAAAGAATCGCCAGGATTCTCTCCTTGTCCACCGGAAGCAGCTTTACTTCTTTGCAGCGTTAAACTAAATCCCTAGAAGATACAGGTTCTTTTGTTTCACCTAGTGTTACGTGTAGCTAACATTCGTTAGTATTGGTTTCCGAGTCAGGAATGCATGATGCAGTCTTTTGCGTAGGCGCAACACGAATTGCTCCATTGTTCTCGTTGCCACCCGGATTGAACGAGAGCTATGATTGAGATTGACTTTCATATCGCGGAAAATTGATCGACTCATACATCAGATCAGTGTACCATAAATCGGCGAGTGAAGGCAATTAAGGTGTCCCGTGCCGAAAAATTTGTCATGACAGCGACATTGAGGGATGACTGTCGGGCAACTGTCAGACTCACGTGAGAAGCCGCGGCTACGTAAATACGTGTGGTTTAAAAGTCGACGTCTTAATCATTAAAGACCAATGAGTTACTGGCGGAGCAGCTAGCACGCGAGCAGTACGGCATAGCGCGCGCCCGCCGACAATACCTGTATGAAGCCGCGGTCGTTACGGTTTCGTAAGCAACATATATTATGTGTCCGAGGCTATATTCTTTGCAGGGCGATCGGCCGCGCGCGCGCGCGCGCCCGCGCCTGCGCGTTAACCCTGCTCATTGTACACTAACGATACCTTTACGCTCGATTATAAATCGCCTGGAGATTTACCGGCATCCACCTTTCGGTGTTAGCTGTGCCGGGTGAGGGAGATGCGACGAGAGCGAATGATAGAGGGATGAGGCGGCGAGGAGGAGGAGGAGGAGAAGAGGAAAGTCGTGGTAGCGAGCTTCTTCTCGCGCGCGATGATCTGAAACCGCGGGCGCCTTCGAGTGGCCCCTCGCTTCTTATCCCGATCGTTCCAAACGAATTACAAGCACGGAATTCGATGCTCACTCTCTCTCTCTCTCTCTCTCTCTCTGTTTCTCATTCTCTTTCCTTCTCTCTGTTTTACTCGCTCTCTCAAGATCGCCCATCCACCTCGCCTCCTGCAACGTTCCAAATGTGTCTGCGCGCCTTCCTTCCTACTACTATGATTTAACCCGTGTACATCGAAGGATCGCGCTGTGTTACTGCTGCGCCTCCTCGCCACTCGGCATGATTTAAACTCATTGGGTGCCACGTCCGTGCGCGCGCTCCAGGCTCGACACGCGCGCGCGCCCGCTCGCACCAGCAGCGCGTTCACGCATATACCAAGATCCTCGGAGAGGCGAGATCCAACCGCCGCCGGGATCCACTCTGCTTCCAGTTGGCTGTGTTACCTTCCCCAGCGGAACCACTAACCCTTTACTTCCCATGCAACCTGTTGTTTGCCCCTGCGCGCCCACCACCCACTCATCTGGTAGCAGGTCAAAGCGGCACCCTTTGTTCTTCAACTTGTTACTTTTTTCTGATGATCCTCAACCTTGTAAGGCAATGCCCTATTTTTTTTATGATGTAAGACAGGATGTTTGAACATGTTTGGAAAATTCGTGAGTTTTAATCATACTGTGGTGATGAAGAGAGCGTTACGAATCGGGACACTTGTCTGGCGGTGGAGTAATCGATGGGGTTAATAGTTATAATAGAATGTCGTAAGTGTGGTGAGGGAAGGTGGAAAGGGCGCACGATATGGATCCTCACCTATTCTATGACGCATTTGCTCCCGAGCAGTCATGTAACGAACGAGTGTCGTCTATCAAACGATGACTGGAACAATGGCATAGTAGGATCGCCTCCGCAACATGGCTAGTCCCTGTGTACCTCGAGCCGGTCCGTACACAGCCTACCAGAAGAGAACCTCGCTGTTATAGCTTCCATTCCATAACGATCTACACGAATCTCGTACGTTAGCCGCTTCGCACAGTACGACTCTTTTTCTCATAGCTCCTTCGGGACACCGCGCGCCACACTACCCCACCGAGTCTTAGAAAGTTCGACGCACCAAATTAGGCAGGAAACGTCAGAGAGATTGAAGAGCGTGTTCACGATACATCGCGATGATTCACGGTAGCGATCTGTATCGAGCAGAGTGGGTTCAAACGGGTGTCCGTGGAGATAAGTCGCGCGCAATACCGAGGCCTACAAAGCAAACAAGTTGTTCGCTACACTTTAGCACAGCCGATTGCGGCCAGCCGTGGGGGCAACACGGTGAGTTGGCGGTCGTGGGCCTTTTTCGGCCATAAAATCAGGAGTTATGGTTATTTAAAAACTTATTGGCCCGCCCATGCGCTGCGCTTTACATGGGGGTGGCTGGCTTCGCTGGCACGAAAGGGCACCGGGGATGCCGTGACCCGAGCCAAGATAAATCAAAGGATATTAAGACCGTTCTGTCCACCTTTACCTCTCGAGCACACCTTTCGCCCTCCTTCTCAGGTGAACGTACACTCGCGAGCGCGCGCGCGCGCGCGCGTCCGCGTCCACTCTCCCTAAGCCGATGATTTTTGCTTGCTTCGTTCGCTCTCGCTCAGCAGTTCTTAGCCGAATATACATTGCGAGGAGGCTGAGGGCCGCCATAAAACTATCCGTGTCCATGCACCGATACTCCCAGTCCGCCATCCCGGGCTTGCTTTACGTTCTGATCGGCGACAAGAAACCGGGAGCAATTCAGTGAACGTCTCTCGCTCTCTCTCGCAAAGTGGATCCTTGATAAACGGATATCGAGTTTCACGGTGGAATATCGCGGTGGCATCGCCTCCTTTCTAATTCAATGCGGCAGGACGCACTTTATTCGGGGTGGCGAAGGACCCTTAATCGTCGATTTAAAGCGTAATTCGCGTTTAACGCCCACTGCTACCTCCGCATAACTTGAGCCTTCAGAATCGTACCTCTCTACCAGCTGACCCTTCTCACCCCCCCCCCCCCGCACTCTCTCACTCCCTCTCTCTTCCAATTGGATATTCCCACTCTCGATACACCCGATACTTCTCTCCCGTCTCAGAAATTATTATCCCTTGAAGCGAAGATCGGAACCTTTCGTTAGTGGAACATCCAGACTATAAATAGGCTCGGGAATTCGTTCTAATTCACTGATCAGGGGCATTAGGAGCAAAAGGAATGGACGGGCAAGCTGGGCCGTCTCGGTTTCCGGCCGCGTGTGTAGTCTATACTGGCACGCCGACGAAAGCGATCGGTATAAGGTATACATAGGTGAGGATTATTAATGAGTGCATCTCAATCCGGCAATTTTTCCACGTCGCGTCGGGTAATGCACAAACCGCGGGGGGCGAGCAGGCTATATTGCCCGATCAATCAAAATGAGCCCGGACTGGCAACTGCCGTCTCCGGTGCGGCGCTTCGTATATTCGAAAGCCTTTTCCCAAGCGATATACGTATGCCTGGGCGGCTCAATGTGTATGCCGGTGCGCGAGCTCGCAAGCTAAGTGCTGAAAATCCTCGACCGTGATCCATGTCCTTCGAGGATCAAGGCCGCTCTTGCCACGAGGTGAAACCCATGGCGCGAAGAAGGACGGGGGCAGACTCACTGCCAGAATCAACTGGCAGCCTGATATCATTTAATCGTATAAGGAACAGCCGGGAATCGTTAAAGTGCGAGCGCGTGCCTACAGTGATAAATATCATTGCGACATTTATTGTTAACCAGCCCGATGAGATTTTACTATTGGTAACGCGATCTCCACTCCATTTTCCTAGCGCCTGGAAACGGCCGGTACGATTTGCAGTTACCACTGGAATAGGATACTTGTCACGCGAGATTATGCCAACCAACACCACCACATGCCTCATTGGTCTGCTGTAATGAGTTAGCTCGTAAATTTCCAGCTGACAATGAGAGCGACGATAAGTCTGACTTTATTTCATTGCTTGATATATCGTCGGACAGATTTGTAAATTGTGCCTTTATCGACGTCGATCTGCTGTTTTGCATATGGTTGACGAGAAATCGAGAATCGTCTGACTCGCTTTTGCCACTTGGCAAGCGAGTCTTGGTGAGAAGCGTTGGATAGAGAAATGGGAGGAAAGAATACCGGTAAAAAGTACGATTGGAGGATGACTACTAGGATCATTAATACGGATTCCAGAAGGGTGTTGGATCCGACTGGATTTTTCTACCTGTGAGCAACAGCCACGCCCGCCAGTGCGACAAAGGGCCGCGTGTGAAAGTCCTAGCGAAATGCTCCCATTGTGCTCGAGTCAAAACGTTTGTCCATTCGAAAGTAGAAGCTTTCTTCGCCAACGCCAAGGTTGGAATTTTTTGATCCTCCAATGTCACCCGAACATGTCAGGCTGTCGTAAAAGTGCAGCCGCGCCGGAAGTGGCAAACGGAAATCTAAAAATAGGGTAATATCGGCAAGTGAGTTAAAATCAAATTGATCCTCCAGAAAGAATAGATGGGACCGTTTTTTAGAGCGACATATGGTGACCCATATAGTCGAGATTGTTTACCCACGACAAAGATACTTAGGAGTTGGGGTTTGGATGGCCACGTGGCCTCAGGTAATTACAGGTTCCACTTTGGGACTTAGCCTCTAGTTTTCAGTCGCCCTAGCAAGGTGCTCGTCTTAAAAGTCCATTTCTCGTTTTGGTGCCAGCCGGTTACGCTACATTTTACCGGATGTTCTTCAGTCGTTCCCGAAGCACATAAATACTCGAGCGTCTCTCGCTTCTACACACACGGTCAATAGCTCGACCTCGAAGTTTTATCTATCACAGATTTAGAAATCCGATATACAAGGTCCTCCGATATTTTTATAGGACATTTAATTATCATTAAATCAATGATCCGACCAGACACTTTTTAGCGGCAGGAAGAAAGGTACACCGTGTCGTCATCCAAATTACGTTTTAGCATAACAGAAAAACAAGCCACGAACACATCAAGAGAACACGATTATCCGATCACTGATGGAGTTCTTCTACGTGAAGACAGGCCCGATAGAAAGGCGTCTCGATGTACGAAACAAACTAATTTACACGACAGAAAACTCCAACGCCACCACCCTCCTTCATCTTAATGAGCCAGCTAATTATTACCGACTCGGCACTGATTTGCTTTGAGGATGATGTGAAGCATAGCTAGCTGAACCAAGTGGAGCTATTCGACAATTATCATTATCGCCGCATGCTCTCCAGCAGTATGCAAACTTGATCAACATCATTGTGCAAGTTTTAATTGAATAAGGATGATAGGATTCCGTCGGGATTCGAGGGGATTTCATCTCGGCTTAATCGAAACCGACGAAATCCAACCGGCAAGCACATTAGCCCGGCAGGTTGCTCGGCCAAAAAGTTCTCACGTTAGAGACGGTGAACTGCTGGACTCTCAGCCGTTCAGGCATTTGGGTCATTAAGAATTATTCGGATCGTTACGAGCGTTGCACCTGCGGTAATGGCTTGACGTCTTCCTTCAAGACACCGCGTGAAGGTTAACGGCAGTGAAGAAGCACACTGTTGATTTCTAGGCGTGTACACGCGTCCTTCCCGTAGCAAAACAAGACATGCCAAAGTGTGAGGGGCGTGCACGTGAAATCACGCGATTCGTGTAACGAGCGGGCAGTCAGCCAGCCAGCCAGCCGTACGGAAGTTCGAAAAGACTGGAAAATGAGGGGTCAGTCGTGCCTAATTGGGCATATCCAAGATCGCCAACCTCCCTTTACAGTGACACTTAACTCTCAGAAGGAAGAGGCTTCGGTTACCAGGATGCATTTCGTGGCTACCGTTGATTAATTAATCGGATAAGGAAGGATCAAGATAGGCAGTACAATAAATAAGTCATTAGGCTTCAGTACAGTCCATTTATTATACCCGGTTTCAATTACAAGCCCGCTACGAGAGCCTAAGTAGTCCAAGACGATAAATTGCACTTTTTTGCCGCGCTCGGGAGAAAAACTTAATTGCCGGTTAACGCGGTGCTCACCGGGACGTTACACGAGCAGGTACATTGTCTGGAGAAGTAATCAAGAGCAAGTTAGATACAGCGGCGAACTACTGACCCCGTGTACCGATCGGGTAGAGGAGCTTGCGGCGCGGCGGTGGGGAATGGCAGGAAGAATGCTGTGTAGCTGAAATCGATTCCATCATTCGATTTGCGGTCACGAGGACCCGGAGGACCCATCAAGGGTCCCGGAGTACTCGATTCGAAAGGATAATAATCCCGAACTCATTTCGTGATCATTCCCTCTGATTGATCTGATTAGTCCGTACTCTCGGAGAGCAGGTCGACCGGTAAATGATCTCGAGCCATCTCAATCAGCTTCCGAAAAAAATAAAGCGGCTGCATTATCGAGAGGTCTCAGCTTCCCTATGTATTTACTCTATCTTTTTCCGAACTGAGTGGCTTGGCCAACTCCTCCTCGGCTTCCTCCTTCTCCTCCTCCATCTTTTTCTTCCTCCTCAGCACGATAATGAGAGCCTCCCATGTAGAAAAGGGGATTATTTGCGGCACACGGGATCGAAAATGCCGTGCGAGCCTCATTATCGGATGCACGACTACCACGATTCTGGAGCGGCTTTCGTTTCGACATCGTTCTCTCGGGAGATCCCCTCCTCTATCTTTCTCTCTCTCATCGTCCAGACTAATACCGCCTATATCCAGCGGCAGGTTGGGAAGCCCAGACTAGAGGCTTCCTCTTCTTCTATCCTGCCGCTATCGGCGAGGAACCGCTGAAACCGTAAATCAACGACAAGGCCGGCTTACCGCTCGAGGAATTGGATCGGTCTCCTCGGCTTCTCCTAAACGATGTCGTGCCACGACACGACTTAACCGTGCGCCACTCTCTCGCGTACCTACAACTGTTACGCGCTCTCTGACCCTCTCCAAGCTAGATCGCTCCATTACGGGAAAAACTTGGCAGAGACCGAGACAAAAACTAGAAGAGTCTATTTGAGTTTTCCACTGTCCTAGAGTGAGACTCGCCTACGCTCGCCGATTCCTTCTTACCGCTTTCCCTTTGGCGGCACTAGGAACACTCTACCAACCGCGCTCTGTGGATCCAGATCGCGTTACATCCACCTGCTCTGGGTAAAGTGTTGGCTGACTTTCGTAACACGTTGCTCGCAGCTCTGGCTAAAGCGTGTCTCCTCTGGTAGATCGTCGTGCTCGATGACAGGAGGCTGTCGCATTATACACGAATGTCACGTTGCCAGTACTGGGAGAGCGAACGCGATCTGGCACACCTGTAACCGCTTACAACGAAACGTTTAATCGCGCTGGCGCGCGCGCGCGCGCGCTCGCCCGCCTCGTTTCGCGCTCCATCCCAAGATGGATCAGTGGCTGAACAAGCGGCGAGGCGTGTTGACATGAATGTCGCTCCGCTCGTGCACGAACGTGATATTCAGCCGGTCAGCGTTTTTACTTGTTACCCACATACTCCAGAGAGAGAGAGAGAGAGAACGCGCTCGCAAGCAGACTGTGCCGCTCCTTAACGTGTCACTTGCGCACTCGAGCTTCCTACTTCTTGCTGTTGCTAATAACCGACGAGAGGAAGCCTCCTCCGCCAACCGTTTCACATGTTTTCCTCCTGACGAAGCAAGACGTAGGAAAAAGCATTCACTCTTCGTAAAGCTATCCAGCTGGAAACGAAGTCTTATACCTTTCCGGAGCACCGGTACATACTTACATACTTCGCGCTGGAATGGTGAGAGCCTCGATGAAAGCGACGTTAATCGGCCGCCCATTTAAGCGGCACTCGTCGAAAACGTTTTCAACGAATGAGCCAGACACTCGTTACGTCTTTGGACATGCCTGATTACGCGTACGTGCGTGCGCATATATTGCTCTCCTTGCGCGCATTGTTTCCTAACACGCGGCTGCTTCGCATGCCTGCTGCCACTTTTACCGCCGTGTTTCCTTGCCAGCTCTTCCGGCGGCATCGAACTGCCAGAGAAATCTTCTTATTGAAGATTTCCATTCTGAAGAGGCAGAAGAGAAGGTCGGGTCGTATAAACTTCGCGCTAATCGATCTTTCGAACTCTCTTTCCCGAACGCATCAACCTGTGCGTGATCGCTTGCTGAGAGCGGCATCTCTATTTCATGGATCGCATGCGCCGAGATAAGGTTAACCCTGGTGAAAACACCACGCGATCTCCAAGCTACAATCCATATTGACCTCTCTCATTCGAGAACCTACGCTGTTGTGCTCGGTATTTCCAGTACCGTTCCGGAATTCCGTTCCAGTTCGTTTAATGAGCGCAGGCACTTTTTAGCATTCCAAAGTTCGAGCAGCGTGAGAACCGCCAATTGTGTGACCGCGCATCGACCATAAAACCTGTGAGTCAGATTACTGCCACCACGCATTATCAATTCCACATTATTATAATGGATTCAATAATCATCACTGCATTAACATTAATCAACCCTTTGCTCTTCAACTATTTCAACGAAAGATTCACTCCTACGAATTGATAATACCTGATTCATAATACCTGAATACTTTGAAGTACTATACCTGAGTGTTAGAGAGTCATTGGATCACGTCCTTCAAGTCGAACCCATCGGCAAGCAGAGATTCAAGTGGAAGGAAGTTTAATTTGACATGTAGAAACACCGAGCTATCAAGTAAAGCAATTCAAACATAAGACATAGTGTGTGATCCCAACATAGGCGGTAATTATTGGGGGGTGGCAGACTAGTCGGAACACTCAGCTGGTTCCTACAGTTGTCCTCTTCGCACCTGGAAAGTATGATCGAGCACTGTCCTTCGCAGTACAAGCCCGCTTCGAATCGAAGTTATCCAACGCGTATTAATCCTTGATGAAGCCTAAATGAAGTGGCTGTCTAAATAGAGTGACAGTAATCCGCGTAGATTAGCGTTCTGTGAGATCAACGGCTCTTCTTCCTCGCGAATCGTCTGTGCCTGGACTCCCACGGGGAAGATGAAATCATGCTCGAAGGATGATCGGGTCTAGATGAGCCGAGGGCAAACGCGGGAACGAGGAATCGAAGCCTGGAAGTCTCATATGCGAGGAACAGATTGTAGTCTCGGTTTCTCACTCTATCTTCCTCTCGTTCCTTGTCCCTCATTCTCGTCCCTGTTCTCCTCGATCTCTTTGAGGGAGGTATGTGGAGGAAGAAAGACGGAGAGGGCGCCGAGGAGAGGAGGGTTGCAGGAGAGCATGCTCGAGAGTTGAAGGGGTAGCTGCGAGATGCATTTCGTGGATTAAGAAGGTTATATACCTGGCGATCTCACGGTGAGCCGGCGCGGTAGGAGTCTAATAAGATGTAACTAAATTATGATTGGATTCATCATTGCCGCGAACGGGATTGCTATGGTCGATCGTCCCTCCCTGAACCACGGACTGCCGGGTGGCACTGTCCGGTCAATAATTCATCGGGCCTCGTCTACCTTTCTATATGAAGCGTGATATACCGTGATCCCGAATGAGCGATTGCCAACGCTGGAGCGAGACGGAGGAGAGAAAGATTCGCTCTCTGCTTCGGTTCCTCTGCTAGGTCGCCGTCAGTATGGGATAGCAACATAGCCATGGACAAGGTTGCAATGCAATCCGGCGAAGCGTGGCAGATCTCGACTTCTCCAACGTTATGATAGTGTATGTGTCTCTTCTGTCTTGGCATAAGTGTGTTCATCATTGTATGCTCCTCCCATTTCAGTCCATCCTTAATTTAAGGTCGATCGTGTACCTGCACAAACTAAACCGTCATCTGGTTCAGACTTCGGCCTTCGGCCTTTTTTTCACGTCACAGTGAGAGCATTTCCAGTTGATCAAATAAGAGTCGGCATTCTGTAAACATTCGTTTCTGGCATTCCTTCAAGTTCGGGCATCGGAGGGGCGTCCTGGATTGACTGGAGGTTGTCGTTGCCTCGGAACACTGGGAGAGGGAGACAGACGCATGAAAGGGAAGCAGAGGAGGGAACGGCGTGACTAAGCACTTATGCAAAACGCACGTAAACGTTTCGTTTTGTTGGTTGAATTAGCCCGACGTCGGCCTCACCGATGGCTAAGGGGAGCACCGTAGCTAACCCCGCATGCTCTTCTGACGTTTTCGGGCCCAATCACTGGGCCAGTCACTTTTTCAGAAGAGCTGCCCCTTCTGAGCATGCCAAGCAGAGGGTGATTTTTGCATGTCACGTGGGCAAACGGGCGCATATTGAATGCCCGTCGTTAGGCTCTCGTTGTACCGAGATGAGTCGGTTTCACGCAACGATACACCCCGAGAAAACTCTACCACGCTCTGTTCTCGATCCACTTTGTAGCCTTTCAAGGTCCCTGAACAGCTGAATTCATATGAACTGACGGAGATTGACCTGACCAAGCATTCGTATAATAAATTGACTCGCGTTGAAAAGTTGAAGCATTAACTTCTTGATTTTCCAACGCTATCTTTAATCAGTCAGTTCAAAATACTCCTAAAACAATATATAAGAGTCAGGAAATTGGAAAGCCCATTTCGTATTTTCCATGGGTCGCATTGTATTGTGGAAGTCAGGAGCCCTGAAATAACGGTGAGACATTGCAACTACCCCCACAGAACCCTTCTGAGGACCCTAACAATTTTTACGACTTGACCCACATTTTAAGGGGCGCAGTCGGTGCAGGTCGACTTTCCTCGCCTGCTGTGCTTCCCATAAAAATGCAAGAACCGTACGATTTCGCTGTAAAAGCTGAGAAAAGAAAGGCGGAGAAAGAAAGCGGGCTTTGGTACCGTTGCCAAAAAGTCAGGGGCACCGTTAGGCCTAAAGAGACGATAGCTACCCCCGAAGATATTTTTATGCCACAAGGGATGTCCAAGCAGGGCAAGCACACCGCCTGTCAGGGAAATTCACTTTTACAACAGTCTCCTCGCTCTAGCACAAAATAATCTCGAGCAGATAATCCGGGGCGATTGGGGTGCCATCGTAAAAAAGGATCGGTCCGCTTGTGAATGCGTTTGCACGGGATTACTGCGGCTGAGATTCGAGGCCATTTGCCGCTGTAGTAATTAGCAAAGGTGGTCATAAAGTGACCCGACCTGGAAAAGAGTTCACGCGCTATAGAACACAGGTCGTAGCACCGAGATAATCCAAGGTTACCCCAACACACACTGGACAACCCTTGACTTTCATTTCGCGTGGCATATTTTGCCCTGACCCAGTTTAGTCTTTTATGCCTCGAAGTAAAGGGAGCAATAATCGGTACCGACTGGTACTACAGGGTGTGGTCTCGAAAATCCCAAAAGTGGAAGACCTGATTAAGTCAACCCCTCTTAATCCCCGCGCGCTCGCCAGCTTTGGGTAGAAGTGTAATAAACCCTCGGCCGGACGTTCTTCAACCCAAGTGTACCTTTTTTATTTGCCGTCCACTTGGACCGGCGTCGGTTTGCACTTTCCATACAATCGGACGGTGCTATCGGGACCGTCATAAAGTTATTAGTAATACCTCGGGACAATTGGGAACAATGGCCGCCGTGAATGGGTCATAATCGATTCGATTGTCGCGAGGGTTCGGGCTGGTTTTCGGAGGCCCTTCGTTATAATACCTGGAACCGTAACCCCCATAAGACCGCTTCGGATTTTTTGACGCTATTAGCCATCGGACCGGACTATCCCAAATCCCTGCCCAGCTCTCGTAAATTGTAACACATTTTTTCTAAAGCTTTTTATTTTTTTACACTCACCCTTCGGCCATAATCTGTCTCGTCCATGAGGAATCCATGGCAATGCTACCCACTACAAAACAGGTCTAACTTTGACCTGGATTATACACGGTGACCACACTGATCCCCAGCAAATCATGCGTTTTCTATCCCCGGAACCCACCACGAAACTAAGAATTATAGTCAATCTTCTATATGCGGAAGCAATGCTTTGGTCAATTGGCAATGTAAATGGGGAGTGCATAGCGGCGAATGTTGGTGGGATTAGCATGAAAAAATGTAGAAACAGAGAGGGCAGCGGTCATTAGAGGACCGGACTTGTCCAGTCTGTCTCGGTGGGGATGACGCAGCAACCAGCGTCCGTGCTGTCGTTTCTCTGATGAGGACGACGAGAGACATCGTCCGTCGATTGGAAATATCGATACCCCGACCCCAAGGTGACCCCCGGGTTCCGTGGATCTACACGAGCGGAACGCGCGATATACATGCAGCAGGTTCTGATTACCCTCCACGGATGTGACATATCTGCCTCCTTCACCGCGGGACACGAATTTGTCGATATATAGCCTCGAGAAGGTCAGAGAGGATGCCCGTTGATCGGGCGCAGTATCATCGACAGGATCGCCGGATGTTGATCAAGCATCGGGGCCGATCGACTCATTTGCTCGCTCGCCCAGCAACTTCGAGATCGATCATTCCGATTCGATCTTCACCGCACCCGACGACCCAACCAGACTCTACCACTTTCTGCTCGCGAATCGCGACTTTCTGTCACGGCCATCTAATCCTTCCATCTTCGAACTCTCGAGCGCAATCAATAATTCACGAAAATCTTGCTGACTAGACGCTAGCATTGACAGGCGCGTGAAAGTACTGTCAGATTGTTTCTAAATAACGCCAAGCTAGATGATTGTCGGATGTGAATAGGCCATAGATGAAATGTCTGCTGTCCGGGACTTTCTTCCTCCTTAATGTACCGTAACAGTGATTGTTCTCGGGGGTAAAACGTGAGGTCCCGAGAATTGTTGGGAACGGAGGGGTGGAGAAGGTAGGTCAAAAAATCAGGTCCCAGGCGTGGGACGAGCGGTGCGCAACCCTCGACGGACGACTTTCCTTTTTATTGAGCGACGTGCGATCCGTAGAAAAAAGAGCAGGATCGAAGATCCCTGAGGTCGAGCTTGACTTTCTTACGACCTGTGCATAGTGCTGCATTCTTCCTACGCTCGTCCTCTCATCCCTCCGCTCCTCTCTCTGTCTCTCTCTCTTTCTCTCTCTACCGCTGAGCTCTCACTGCTAGAGCAAATCTCCCTCTTGGTTTTCTTACCTTTTCGAACCTGCCACCGAAGCACCAGCCACCTGCTGAGAAAAGTGCTCCGTGACCGTTCGACGGTTGCGTCAGGACGGGGCACAGTTATTTGCATCATCCATCAGCCCGGAGAGCAGGGAGGCTGTGCTCTCTTGGTAGAGCAGAGGGTGGCGAGCGAGATAGAAAAGGCGTAAGCGTTTCCTTCACGGAGAGAGAATAAGAGGAGCGAGTGGAAGATGAACGATACGAGAGCAGTGTTCGCCCGTGGTGTGCACCGTTCGCTCCCGATTCCCTGGGGGATTCGCCCGCATTGTTAGGACTGGCTCGGTGATATTTTATTGGGTTTATGACGTCATTAATCTGATCGCGGGATCCGCCCACGGACTTAATCGTGATACATCTGAGAACCGGTGGACACTAGCCGCGCGAGAGCGCGCGCGCTCTCGCACGACCCATGGCTTCTTCTTCTCCTTCTTCTTCTGCTTCTTCTCTTGCTTCCCTATACCTGGCCTACCTGTCATCTCGGGAATTTTCGGCTCGGAAACGCTGCAGATTCCGAACGAGATAACACCTCTGGATACGTAAATTATCCGCTTTACGGTCCTACCGTGCGCACTCCCTTCCTTTCTCTCGTTCACAGCCCCTTTCGGAGAAGGAGTGCAGTTTTACTGTTAGCCGTTCTCCGTCGAGAGTATGTCTTTCTCTCTCGGTGGATACACGACCGTTGTCTCCCGCGAAGTACAAGTGGAATAAATTAGCCATTAAAGGAGCCCATTGTGCGCGGACATCTGTTGGATGTCAATATCCGAGCCGAAGCGTGCGATGGATTCTTTCGGCTTATCGGATAGAATAGTGGCGGCTTGTACTAGCCGCTTGGACGCTGTACGGCGCCTAATGCCTCGCGCATTTTCAGGCTCCAAATGATATTTGTAGGTTCACGCTGCTAGAGCAGCAAGCGCCGCGACGGGCGAGGGTACTTAAATGCCAGGACAGCGGACCAATGCGAGGAAACACGGGCCAAAAATTCCTTTGATCCCCGTGCAACTGACACAAGGAACACTGATTGCTTGATCCCCAGCACTGACAACGCGAGAGACGTGTGCGCGCGTATGTTTCGAACATAGTTGCACGCTCGCTTTCGTAAGCGGCGCGGCGCAGGTTTTGCCGACACTATGTCATCGTACAAGGTTTCCCTTTATGATGTGTTAGGCGTGCAAAGAGTACGGAGGCCGAGTGTCCCGTGTACCGTGTATACATAGGGATCCGGTGTCAGAACGGAGCGGGCCCGTACAGCAGGGCCGTTTGACCGATCACAATACGAAATTAAGATAGCGATCGACACCCCCGGTGTATCGTCGGCTGCGCGGCCTGACAGGATCGGGCGAAAATAAATAAGCGCCCGATAAATCGCCGCTCGCAGTTGCGAAACGTCGCGGCGACACCCCGCAGATTGCATCGCCCGGGAAACAAGCGCATTCACGTCCTCCACTCGCTCCTACCCACAGGAAACGAATTGTCATCCGGCTTAGAGAATCCACGGAATCTCTCATTTCGCGAGAAACACTTTCCACATTTCCCAGGAGCGAAAGAAAAAAAAAACATGCGGCGAGCTTCGAGATTTCGATAGGAGAAAACAGGTAGAGAGAAATATTTGAAGGAAAATAGGTAAAAGTATAAGAAAGGATCTATGAAATGAATCGTCCTGCATTTGACAAGAAATCTTAGTCGTCTCCCACGAACGATATAGTATGTTTAGGACGAAATAAATCTCCGGGCGTAATCGGAGTGTCAGAGCACCGTCCCAATGCTCTCTCTACCCAATGGATATGTGGTTCAAGACGTTACGCCCTCGATGATCGATCGACGTTTCGATCCTTCGCCAAGGAAGCCAGCCAGCCGGTGTGGAGTCGAGCCTCTGAATCAGCAAATCCTTTGATATCCTTGCACGCTGGTGCGGCAGCTGCCGTGTCCGATTCTTGCATTCGTTGGTGCGCGCTCGAGAGCAGCACGGCGTGGATATGCAGGTATTATATGAGCAGCATGCGTGTAGACATCAGATACGTTCTCTCGCTATAATATAACTCTCCGCGCCGAGGATAACTTGACGGCGCATACCTTTCGCGAGCTATGAATTCCCGAGATTCCGCGGCAAGGTAAAAACACGCATATCGATGCGCGTACCGCGAAAACCTTATTCACCCTCTTGGACAGCAATGGCCAGGGAGAGAAGCAGCGGGGAGGAAGCAAAAGATCGACCTCATCGAGAGCAACTTAATAGCTGCGTGTACTTCCAATCCCGATTTTCGTAACACGATGCAGTTGGAATGCCGGCAAACACAGTTACATTTCACTCAGCGCATACTCCAGATTGCTGGAATAGTACGGTGCAACAGATTTATTCGATCTGGCGGTGATCGCATGTGCGCGCCAGCCGCCGCGAGCAATCCGGACAAATTGGATCCGATGGATTTCCGAGTAGTAGCCATGAGCGTGTATGCGAGAGAGACCAGAGGAGAGTAAATACAGTCGGTTGGAGATAGCGCGGCATTTAAGGTCGCCAGTGCCCGCTCATATTTACGTGGGATTGCACTTTAACTGCCAATAACAGTAAGCGATGCGCGCGTGTATGTATCGCACCGGGTGGAAAGTAAGTATCTGTTACAGGGTTGGGGGAGGAAGCGGGGAGGAAGGGGAGAGTCGGTGTTAGCCAGTGGAAAGGCGAGGGAGCGAGAGGCAGCGGACTTCTCACGGATTCGAAGTGTAGTATACGTAGACAGTCGCCCCCGGTACGACCCCGGAACGTACGATTCGTATTGTGCGCGATCGCGGAACGAACGATCGCTACACGATCTCCCGCTGCTAGATCGCCAGATCGCCGATCCGCCGGTACAGCGATCTATTGATCGCGAACAACGCTCCACACACGGGGCACGCCGCCGGTATCTGCGGCCGCATCGATATGACTACGTTTCCATCGATGCGGAAGTAACGTCGAAAACGCACAAGCTATCCACGCGGTGTTGGCCCCGGTCGGCACATAGTGCCAGTGCGATACGATATCCGATGGGATGCGATCCGATGCGAATGCACCGCTTGCGCGCGCGCGCTCACTCGCTCTCCTCATAGATGAAAGAATCGTAATTGGCATTCTCCGCTGGGATCGCTGGCTATCGCAGCGAGATCGCCTCCTAACGAGGAGCAGCGCCCGGTGCGATATGGCGGATCGCATGAAATTCAGCTGGAAAAGCCCCGGCGCTCCGACCGATTCCGATACGCGGAAATCCCGGCTCACAATCGGCAATCGCCCCTACAGTGCCACACTATAAAGCCTATATCGAATACAACTGCGACGATAAATCAGACGAATTAATGGCGGCCATTAAGCGAGTGCCGGCCGAGGTAACCGACCGAGAGCACTGAGTACCACTGTCGATGCGAATTTAAACAGCAAGAGAGCCAAGCGTTTTGTTTCAAGAAATCTAGTCAAGTTTCCCTCTCGAAGGCAAATTCAATTTTTTCCCATTATCCTTGTCGGATCTAGCAAAGTCGGTCCTCGCTTCATTAACTTTACGTAATGCTTGAAACTGAAACTGCCGGGCATAATTAAAATTGGCGAACACGGGGAGTGGCGATCGCATTGCGCCACAAGGCTCAATCTCGATCGAGCCGCGCGCCGGCTTACAGAAACACCGGCATGGAGATTAGGATCCGACCAGCCATTCGCATAATTAGATTCATAGTGCTCGTGGTAATTGAATCATGGGCCGAATGCGTCGACACTCGTATGCGCCAGCTCGATTTCTCGCTGTGGTGATTAGAAGTGCACTGGCTATTGTGAAAGGCGCGCCAGAGTGGCAATTTTGGGTGGAGGTGTCGACGAGAAAAAAAAAGGGATATTGGTCGGTGGAAGTATGGCCGAAATATTCGGCTGTTCGGTGGAGAAGCTGTTGACTTAGGTGAGCGGATAATACTACGCGGAGAAAGGCTCGAACAAAAGCTACGGTGGTGATTCGTGCCTGCGAGAATCGTCTCCGGAATCTTTCTTCCTTTCTTCCCTTTCTCCGCTCACCTACTCCGCCGCCGCCGCCGCCGCCTTTTCTTTCACCACTGCCTTTTTTTCGTCCTCACGAAAATGCGCTCGGCTGCTCTTCTGTTTGCTCCGAATAAACAAAGCCTGAACACCAAAGGACGGTCAACGGGACGACGGTCGTCCCCTCTGCCCACCTCTAATTGCACCCGATTTTCAAGCTGGGTTCCCTAACCAAATCTCACCGACCGCCTCCTCGCGCTCCGGAATGTCGCGGAATACCTGCAGTTTGTTTTACTATTCCCCAATACCGACCCCACCTTTATTACCGCCTCATCGTGAAAATTAATCTTCGAGTTTTCCTTTTCCTTAAGTGCTCGGCACTGCTGAGGTTAATTCTATTTTTAGAATTGTTATACGCTCCCTTCTGCAGACCGGTTGTAAAACTCGGCGATACGGAATGGTGAGTATAGACTAGGGCGTAAGTGGGTCAGGTATGTCTCGTTGGTCCCAAAGCGGAGGTATACAAAGGTATAGATTTTCGGGAGAGTTGAATGCCAGTGTGGCGGAGCTAGGTGTGTCCTGGCAAGGTGTAAGGCAAGCAAGGTGCAGGCGTACTAGAAAAAGGTAACTGGTACTCGAAGGGAGAGCAAAGGAGGGTGGTGGTAGGTTCGCATCGTACGCGAAGCACGCGAAGAGGGTCCTAGAAGAGAACGCCGGGGTTAATGAGTTTGCTACTGCCTGTCACGAATAGAGCTACAACAGCGAAGGATGCACCGTAGCGGCTTGCTGTAGCGAAATAGCTAGCTACAGACATATATCTACCTGGCTCGTGAGATGCAGCGGTTTCCTGAATGCTCATCCCCCCATTGGCCGCGGCGTTCTTCGGCACGAATTACCCGCTGGAAGGGGCCAAAGAGCAAACCGCGCGCCGGCAAAATGGCGCCTGTTCTAAATTCAAAACAAGACGCTGCTTAGCATATACATACGCCGGGCCCCGGTAGCGCACTGCACGCTATGACATTCGCAATTCAAATGCTACATTTCTATTACCATTTTAATTCAGGGCCGCTTGGAGAAGAGCGACCGACCGACGTGTCCTTTAAGCGCGCGCGAGCGCGCGCTAGCCCGCGTACTGCTCGACATCGCGGTCTCCGCGTGACCGAGAGCTCACCCTCGATTTAATCTCGAAATTAATAGCCCTAATTGACCTCCCATTTTTTAACAACGCAACACGGAAGTCGAAAGTACACGGCCAGTCTGATAATTCCGTTTGAAGAAGAATTGCCACATTAAATCGTACGAGATTATAAGATGGAGTTCTATTCGATGCGAGTTAAATTGGATGTAGAAACGGATGCAGACCGATCGAACATCTGTCGAAACCCTTTTAGACTCGCCGGCAGGATTAGTGGCGACGAAAACTGACTCGTTCCCGCGAATTTATGTGCGCCGTCAGATTAAGGGATGCTCGCTCTCTTCACCCTGCCCTTTTGCCTGGCAAGGGCTCACAACGCTATTGTGTCTCGCTTCCGTGTACTCGGTTACGCATAACGAGATCCTCAGGATTTCACGGAGCCTCGAGCGACACGTCGAGGTACGACGTGTCGCTATTTTCTATTAATGACCCGGCTTCACCCCGAGCACCGTGCACGACAGATGTTCTTCCCTCGACAATTCTACTAAAAAGTTTGTCAAACGGATAATAAGATCGATCGATTCCCCTACGTCACGGTTTCGGATCTAATTTTCATGACCACACGAATTCATTGCTTCGATTAATTCTTAGTGAGAACCAAGTAGGACAAGAAGTTCACAGCTAAACGCTGGATTTACGAGCAGCATAGAAGTTAGCGACGAAAAAAGATTACTCCTTCGTGGAACTACTTAAGATTCCGTTGGACTCGGCGACTAAGCGTGGTTTCTCGACAAACGCATAATTTTCTTGCAAGACCAATGGCAACGTGATATATTGTCGTGTTATCGGGAAACATCTGTTTTCGCCAGTGGATATGGCGCCGGACAGCTCCGTAATTACTTGTCTCTCATTGCGACGTTAAGTGAACTGACGTAATCAGAGCGTGACTCGCCGAGTCGACCTTACACGCTGCTAAATGTGATCACGCGTGTTTTTCCGCGGTCTCTTTTCCAGCAGTACCAGCGGCACGACTTCAATCTTACTTTGTAGAAGCTGGATGTCGAGGTTGAAAATGTATAGGATGAAAAGTGGAAAAAATAGATCGTTCTTTATAAAAGAAATTTCGAAGAAGCTCGATATGGGTAGGGCATCGGGGTGCATAAGAGATTTTGGATAGGTCCTCGAAAGAGAGAACTAGATAAATTGGTCGAGTCACCGATTTCTCGTAGTTGGCATGTTGCCGAAGACGAGGAGGGTGGTAATTTATCGGCGACGTCGAACGTGGCTCGTCCGATTCGTCTTAAAGCCGCCGACAATCGTTGGACCGACCTCGCCAATAGGTCCGAAGAAGCGAGGAGGGCAAAGAGTAACAAAGAGAGAAGACAGTGAGAAGAAGTGGCTAGCCAGAAGAAAAGGGCAGCAGAGGTGGAGAAGAGAAAAATGTAAAGGACGGTCCAGCAGGGCAGGGCCACTTGAAGGTGTCACTCGACGCATTCACGAAAACCAAAACATCCATTTTCGAGCGGTCAGCACAATGACGACCCCGTTTTGTTCGGGGCGAGAGCCGACAATGGAGAGTCAGTAGAGTGCCACTGAAAGAGCGGAGAACAGTGAAGGGGAGAGAAAGACAGACACGCATTGGTCGTAGAGAGTGACCCATGGTGCAGATCGCAGATAAATTTCGCATTTGTAAGAAATCGGTGAAGGGCGACCGCGCGCAACTTGTGCTCCGTCAGGGAAAAGGAGGTGGATCCAAAATCGGTCCAGTTGATTTTTCTCCTTGGAGATGAGCACAATGCTCATAGAGAGAGGGCCTTTATCCCGGTAATTGTCGCGTTCCCCGGACAATATTTCATGGGATTCTGGCGGCGAGATAAACGACGAACGAATGGACACTGAGAGGAGGAGGAGGAGGGGTTCGGAGATTCCAAGTGATCCGTTTCCACACCTGAGTCCACTGGCTCTCGTCCGAGAGTAGCTACTACGATCGGCGATCACGGGCAAAATATTATTCCTGAACACACGGGTACTCTACTCTCAAGAGTCTAGCAGCTAGCGGCAGGAACATCAGCATTGGAAGCATACACAGAAGCGGCGACTGTATTCGCAGACTCCGCTCGCGCTGTGTTGCGATAATATTTTCTCTCGAAATAGCAGCTACTTACGATGCACTTGCCACGACGTGTGTGGTCCGCATCCTGGACACGAGAGCTCCCTGTACATAAAAGCGGTACGCGAGAGGGCTAGAGGGGGAGGCAAATAGCACGAGGAGATCGCGGATGAATACATTTTATCGAGCGAAGCGATCGTACGACCGCCGACGGCCAAATCATTTTTCTTCCCTCGTATTATTCCCTCAGTCTCCTTCTTCAAGTACAAGCACGAACGACGAAGAGCGTGCGCTCTCGATTTAGAAATCCATGGAAACCAAGTCCTCCGAAACGTGCAAACGCTCATAGTGCAATACGTGGATCGTTTCCTCGCCGATTCACCGAGTAAGCATTGCGGTTACGGAAAGTTGTGCGGTTTTACCGGGCGTCGATTTCACACGCAGGAATCATCGTGCACTGGCCGGCTTGCGATTAACAGGTAGGCAAGTCCGAGTACTACGCGCCTTCCCTCGAAATCGTAGCAAATTCCTCGCTTATGCCGCTTATGTCGACACCGCGTGAAATCTTGGCTTGATTGCCGGTCAGCTCTTAGAAGGAAGAGAAGAGAGGAAGGCGGCAAAGCTGAGATGGCAAGAAAAAGAGAGGGAACGGTTAAACGAAGAAACGGAATAAAAGTCAGTCAGTCAGTCGGACGTTCTGTACGCGTTAACCTTAGCGCGAAATAACTGGCCTGCCGTGGCGAGTAATGCATACAGGCTTGTGTATGAGTCTTACCAGCGCACACATACGCTCGCTCACATAGAACAGGCACTGATGTTAATTGGAATTACACATGTGTGGTCACACGCGAATGCCTGATCTTGAGAGCCAAGCCGGCCAACCCAGCTCGGACTCGAGCATGATGTATATCCTCGGTACCACGCCACCCTCTGTAGCAAGACAAGGACGAGTCCTCCTCTCACTCGAAAGATCATCCTCTCCGACTCGGGATAGATCCTTCTCCTACGTGTACGCGTATCGCAAGGCACAGGTGCTAGTGACCAGCTCATTATTCCGATGCATCATTTTCACGCAGATATAGCCGAGTGACCGCCGAACGGGTCATTGCAACATTAGATTGCTAGCTCCCCGAACGATTAACTCCGCTAATAAATCTAGCTGCGAGAGCACTGCGCCTCGAATTATCCTTGCATTCGGCTCGCATCAAATCGAATGAATCGGTATTCCTGCATGGATTTATCGTCACGATGCAAAAATGGTGGACCGTTTATCGGCTTCCACTTAGGGAACTTTACTCGGTGAGCGAGGTCTCCTCACTTTTTCGTAAGGCTGGCGGTCACGGCTTAGAAAATCAAGTGAGAAAGATTAAGTCTGACTTAATTGGGGCCAGGTCGTTAAGCAAGGAGAGCGACAAAAGTGGGTATCGCTCGCGCGCGCGCACGATTGATCGTAGAAATAAAGCGGACAGGATTGCACCGTACAGGGAAGACGAGCGCAAGGTCGCCGGCAGTGTGTGCGCCTCCATACAATCACCGGGCAGCAGCGTGTCGTTGCCGCAATTACATACTCCCACATCGTGACGCACTCGACTCTTCTAACGCGATCACCTGCACCGAGGAAAAGACACTCGCTCGTATTGCAGAATTGTTTTCTCGGACACAGATACACTCGCACATGTACATCGAGCAAGCATTAGTAATCTCTAAAATTGTCGAGGCATTCAAGGAACGTGGCATATGTTACCCATTACAACGAGCACGCTTGTATAAGTCGACGCATTCCAATTACGAAGCCTCAGCAGTCGATACTCTAATTATCGCTGAGCTCCGGTAAGCATAATCCGTTGTCCTATTACGAAATTAATCTCTAAGCGTGCACCGCGATCTCTCGCCGATGATATCTCTCCTAGCTTGAGGCTATCGAGGCAGATCGCGCTCCAGCATCCATTGGCGACCTTTTAACTGAGAGTCTAGGTACGTAGCAAAAAAGGCGTCGACGTTCGCATGCGTATGTAAAAGTGCAATGAAAATGAAGTAGCTCGATTGCACCGGGGAGAGAGAGGAGGGCCAATGGTAGTAGGCGCTACTTTCCACGATCGAGGGTAACCTTAATGTCCCGAGTAGTTACATAAAGCCGCTGGATACACAGCCGCTCGTGGATGAGCTCGGCGGAGCTCGATGATGAAACCCCTGGAGAAGTAGTCTTGTATCACCGGATGATCTTGAACTAACACCTTTCAGGGCATATTCCGCCATTTATTACGGACATGAGGTGTTCCAATAATTGCGCAAACACCACGAGATTGCCTGCATACGTAAGTCATCGGTAATCGCTGCTCCTCGCAGTGAGGAGAGCACGTCTCCCGCAGCAGCAGCAGCAGCAGCAGCAGCAGCAGCAGCAGAAGCGCGCTAACCTCCGTCCTCTCGTTTCTTTCTCCCTCGATCTTCCATCAAGTTTTCTCGGCTCTTCTCACTCACTCCTTCCAGTCACACTCGCTATCCTCGGATGTATCATCTAGGATATATACTTCGAGCTCACTGCTCGTCTTTGCCAGCTGGCATCTTCTTGGCATAGCAGCTCTCTTCTCTCGTTGGAGCAAAGAAAAGCAGGAGGAAAGACGGGCACGATGTGCCCCGGTGATACTTGTCATTGACGTTCGATGGATAGGCGCACTCCTGCCTATTATGGTTAACGCGACTATAAATTATGCGAATGAGTCTATCGGGCCCCTGCATGCCCGTGGTAGTGACCTCCTGCGTTCACAGTGACTGACAGCTACATGGACACTCGCAACTCCACAAAGAATCTTTGCGCCCGCAAGAAACCGACGCCCCCCGCAGTATTATAACCAGTGAGAATGTTATTTCATACATCGAGCCTGGGATTCGAATAACTATACCAAGCGACTAGTGAGTCAGTAGTCGGTCCTTACAATTATCTGTCGTCTACTAATAACGACTCGACACACCGCGGTAATTCCAATTACTCGCAATGTTGAAAAGGCTGATAATGGACCGCGTGGAAGTGGCCTCCTAATTCACTTCGGGGAAAAATGGTGGGATAATTTTCTGAATAGAGCGCCTGATTGCCTTGGTATATGAGATCGCCGTGCCAGAAAATCGAGAGTTGCGTAATGGCCTATTAAAGCGCCATGCGATAATTTGCCGGGTGAGGAACTTCGGCGGGAGTTCCTGCGCTGGTTGGCGGCCTTCCTGCAAGCATTCTTGCCCTTAGGAGGTCGGAGCAGAGTTCAGTATTCAGGCGGGACACGCGCGAATTCGTATGGTAGGAAATGGTTGGAGTATAATTCAGTAAGTCTGACTCTTGAATGGAGCGAGCTACTTGTAAGAGCTTACACGAGAAGGACACGGTGAAGATACTCCGCTGGCGAAGACTACGGTAGCAGTTGGAGAGACTCGCTCGCGCGATCTCAGTGAATGGGCGGTACTATATTCGTTCGTTGGCAAAAAATCGAATTTATCGAGCTGGAATTCCACGCGATATAAACAATTCACGGTAAGAACGCGCGCGCCGTGCTCCTCGGAGCACAGGGGATTCTAGTCGCTCTCTGGTAAAAGGGCCTCCGGTACTGCCGCGCGAGAGAAACAATTGACCAACTGATTAAGAATGTTCTTCCATTGGTAGCTGATCGGACCAAAGGACAATAATTGCTCGATCACGATTCGGCCTGCGGCATTGTCGCGAGAATTTGTCTCATTGTCTCGGACTCGGTTAAACGAACTTCAAATGGGCATTTACACGACCGGCGGTTCAGGCCAGCGTCCTTTAATGACCTGATTGAAGTCGACCGAAGAATAGAACACCATCGGAGGCATGCGACGATCAATAACAATTCTCTGCTGTGAAATTCCGACTCACCGATCTTAAATCTTCTCGCGATTAGCTCAGAAGTAGTTTGGCTGCCGAGGTAGCCAAACAGCTGTCACCGAATCATCGAAGGTAGGAACTGCGGGGGTAGACAGTAGTATGTAACCTCGAGAGCGAGCGGCTCAACATAGTCGCGTGTCCTCGAACATAATCACGGTTGCTACCGAGAGAAGTGTCGTCCTTTTTTCCCAAGGTGGCATCGCAGCAACCGGGAACCAGTGCGACCAAGCAAGGTAGTGAAATTCACGAGCCTAACTTTTATCGTTCCGTCGACATTCTCACGTTGTTGCTGGGTTGGTCGGACCGGGCCGGAGCGGACGTGGTGGAGCGTGTGCGGATCGGCGCGTGTGGGCGCGCGCTACTTTACGACGGAAAGCCGGGCAAACGGGCGAGATCGTTTTACGCGAAAACGACTTTTTGCAATGGGGGCTTTTGCGGGCGTGCGTGCGGTCGAGCCATTCTCCGTCGTAATAACGAGGCTCGATGCTCCGGGGCCCTCTTGCAACACGGGATCTCACCGTCCACGGAAGCTGCATCTACCTCGCGAAGGATTACTGCCTCTCTCGGACACCGACTCTCTATTGTGTCTTGTACGGAATACACGCTCAGGATTTAGTAGTCTCCTCGATGACCCTGCTACAGACTGTCTGCCTCCTCCTCTCACTCACCCTCTTTCTCATTCTACTGGTTAATTTTCAATTAACATTCCACCAAGCATTTTTCCACGCTATTATAACCACGCTGGATGATAATATACGTCTCTCTGTAACGCAAGGCTCAATTAGCTTAATTGATCTATGGATCGTTGATTAATTTAACAAATCGCCCGCGCGGCAGATGAGACAGAGAGTATGGAGAGTGCGGATTTATTGGGCATTGAATTGCACGAGGAACCGAGACTTTTTGCGCTCGAACTGCGGGATCCGTGGTAGAGTGTTTCAGTCGATGTCCCTTGCATTAGAGAGGCTAATTTAATTGGTTTCTTGAGTTCGAAGAACAATACTGGACGTTACGTGACTTCGATATCGAGCTGCGACATGAAGAGTCGCACTAGTCACTCTCGTTATTCCCAACGGGTAGGCTAGGTCGTGCTCGCAATGGTAACGTTGTTAGTAGCCAGAGAAAATTGTGCCGACTACTAAGTTTTTCAACACAGGCTACCATCATCTGGCACGTCAAAGTATTTTGCCATCTTTGTGTAGAATGTATCCAGGTAGCGTGCGAGCGGTATTATTCTCAGGGCAGGGGTTGCTATCCCGTAACAGGCAGGGAATAATTTTATCAGTGGAAAATCGAGAAGCGACAAACAGGACCGGCTGGGATCCGGCGAGATGCGCGCGTATAACAGAGAGCGTACGGTTGCGCGATCGCACAATGCACTGTCGAACAATGCCCCACCATTTGCCGCCGTTTAACACGGCGATTTTATCTGGCGCGCCGCGAGGGTGAGCAGATCGTGAGCAGGAAGCGGACAACGAGCTGCTTCTCTTGAGTCGCTCGCGCGACTCCCTTCGCGCGAAGGTCGTCGTAAAATTCCATCTATGTTCAGAACGGGGTGCCTCGAGGCAAAGCTGCACTTTTCTCCTCTTTCGAGAAGAGTACTGGTCGTGTCGGCTTCGACGAATCAAGCGCTGGAATGACGATCCTCTTGAGCAATTCCCGTAGCCGATCGATTCATTGGGTGTCGACTCGAGCCTTGTATGCATCGTTCGCGCGATATCCACATACGTATGTACACATTGCTCCCTGAGAGAGGCTCGCCAGATATCCCGGGGAAAACATATCCTCGTGAAGATGGGCGACGCGTACATCGCCAATGATCGCCTTAACACCTGCGATAATTGCTCAAGGAAACCAGCGGCTTTTCGTGGAACGCCGCGATGTTTCTCTTGCGCATAGGCTATCCTCTTTCGAAATTCGACTTGTTCCACTGGTACGTAGCCGTTCACAGCTAACGTCTACAACGTCGGTGAATTATCCAATATAAATGGAAAGTGCTGCATGCGAGTCATAAGGAATCCACTTTCCGCAGTCGATGTTTTCCCACTTTCCAGGCAGCAACCCATTGCCATATGCGCTCACGCATGTATAGTAAAGCAATGTGCAACGGAGTTGAAAGATGTGTAGGAAGAGTAAAGAGTTGTAGTTTCAAGCAGTGGTTTATTTCGATTAGCCAAGTAAAAGGTCACCCTTACACGTGCAATCCTGGCAAGAGGGAGTCCTACAGGATTATATGTCGATGTGGGCACCGCGCATCTCACCGGGATCCGACGGCCCCGTTAATTTGTAGAGCCGTCCAACCGCTTTTTCTTGGTCGCGGCGAGACTGCGAACTCGAGTTTTGACACATTTTGACACGAGGACCACACAGAGAGGCCTCGGCCGCACCAGAAAACATCAATCGCAGACCCGGCCCGGAGGCGAGTTGCTCCGGTGCCGATCTCCAGCTCTTGGTGGAGATGCTCTCTCGATAGACGCGCAAGAAGCGACCGTCTACCGGATAAGTTATTAGTGCTGCTGGGAAGGAAGCTACGCGAATATCAATAGCCACTGGACCTCCCTCGTCCCGCGATGTATTTATTACCTTCGATCAACTTTTTCCCAGCCAGTCAAGACTGAAAGATCGTGGTCGCGTTTATTGCCTCTATCCGGCGCCGTTCCCCCAACCTGCTCCTTTTCGATAAATGCTCAACCCCTGCACCATTCTCTTTCAAATTTCTCAGTTCCAGGTTTCCTACTGATGTTTTTTTAGTGCCCTATAGAATCGAATTATACCCAGGCTGAGTAAATCTTGGAAACTATTTTCCCTGGCAAGTGGAGTCAGGTCATGTGTTCGAGCTGTTACTCGCACGTTCGAGGAAGACTGTTGATCTTCCAGGATCATGCTGTTGACCCTAAAGCATAGATCGAACAAGCGGATGGCGATGCTAGGACACGTAACAGACTCGCTACTGACCCCAGACAGGTAGGAGGTGTTAGACAAACAGCTGACCCAAGCCTACAAAGACGCATTTTGTATCTTTCTTCCCTGACCGGACGTGCCTCCATCGCCTTACTCGAATCACTGCAGTATACCACTCCCAAGAATTATCGAGTAGAAGGAATTCCTGATTTCCCTTTAGTACCTCAGGATTAAAAGTCCCCTGTCTCTAATGAGTGGAATGGGGTAAGCATATCGCTCACGAAATTCCACCATTTAAGGTCGCCCGCCCTGCCCTTTGTGGAGAGCGGAACCCATAAAATACACTTGGTGTTGCGTTAAGAGCACCGTGGAAAGCCACCTGACGCTATTAGAGCGGTGACCGCTTTCCACTGCTCTCTTACCGGTTGCCGCGGCATCGAAAATGGACGATAATGTATTCCGGGTGGAAACTAATCTCGGGCGGAGAAACAAATTAGAATGTATATACGGGGTCCGAGGCGGGTAACGCTACGCCGCGGATAGGTGCACAAAATGGGCACGTCGCTCGTGTGGTAACGATCCCTTCGGGTGCGTGTATTCGAGATTCACAGTAGAGCGATCCCGGTGATCCTAAGAGTGATATACGAGCAATAAATACTCTAGGTTGAAGCAAGAGAGACTGCCTTTCTCGATTTAAGGATAGCTCGGTGGTGATACCAAATCGATTTGGAGTAACGAGCCGCCGGCCTACCCATAATCCTCTGTGATGAACGAGGCAACCAGAGCTGTTTCACCCATTTCCGCGGGTGTTCACGTGGAGCGCGTGAACAGTTAGAGAGCGAGTATTGCTACGCGCGTGTATGTAATTTCGTGGCCGATCGTTTAAATGCAATAGGAAGGTCGCGCGCGCGCGCGCGCACTCGCACAGTCTCCTGCTCTCCTCTAGTTCCCCCGTGTCCGTCGGCGAGTGTCTCGTACTACTTAAAATACAATGGCCGGAGAGTACCGCACGTATGTGTAGCATTTGCAGCGTGGTTGCGTGCGAGCGCGCTCACTAACGCTACGTACAAATGGTCAGGCAGAGAAAACAAGGAGGGAATAAGGCCTGGAGCGGGACGACAGGCTGCAGGTTCCCATGACTCGCCCACGCGGCCCGCCAGGAAGAGAGAGAGCCGGCCGCGAGGAAGGTGCTCGCCGATGTCGTCGTCGCTCGTCGTCGGGGGCATAAAAGTGTCCGGTGACCGAGACCCGAAGATCTCAAGTGGCTGGACCACCTTGCACGCCGCGTGGGCGATCGTCCAGCAGTTAGCGAGGCTTGCGCAAGCTCTCGGTATCTTTCACGCTGCAAAAGCACAAGTATGAGGGATCCCAAGACAATAGACTCGCGAACCAGAGCAAAAAGAACATTACGCCCTAACGAAACATCGAAAACTCCGCTTCGCTCGTATATTCCAGTCTTACAGGCTTATCCTTTCAAAAGGATAACGCGAGTAATGGCACTGTCCGCCGGACTCGAGCCTAATAAATCGCCGGCCGGAGAGGAATTTCATTTATTTCCTGCAAATGGCAAATGGCTGGTATATACTTCGGCCCTGGGCGAGAATCATCCGGCAACATAATGTTACTCCGTGAAGTCCATTCTGTTATCGGGATGTAATCCTAAACGTACGGGGCGAGCTATCGTGCGCGCAACTGGCCACGCGCTTACGTATGATTCTCCGGGGGTATTAATGAATAGCGACGAGAGAGCGGGCATTAATCTTAACCGGGGGATTCGTAATGCCACTTGGCTCGGTCCACCACCCAGGTGAGACCAGGTGAGTATGGGAATCCCGCAGACCCGCTGGTACAGATAAACCAGTGATTACTGTCCATGTACATACATTAGAATCCTGGAAGTAGAGATGCTCGGTTCAAACGACAACCTTTCTCTCAAGGCCTTTCCGTGTCTTTTCGGTACAATTCCGCATTTTCTGCTACTGCTTCTATGTTTTCTATGTGTTTTGATAGTTAAACAATCGATTTATGAACCGTTTGGCAAAGTTCGAAAACCTTCGAAAAATCGAAAATTTTTGAAGGGGTACACCTTCAGAAATTTGTGAAAAAATGAATTTTGAACTAGGGCTTTGGAATTTATATCACTTCTTCCTTGATGCAAGAAAACATTCTCCCTCAAATTCCAACCCCCGAAATGGTCGGGAAGATTGAAAAACATCGAAAAAAACATCGAAATTAGACGAAATTAATTATTCAGGAGGTCCTTTCCACTTGTTTTCGATACAATTGCGGCTTTTCTGCGATTGATTATATCCAGTAATACCAATAGTCTACTTTCTCTGCAATCACTCTTATGACATGTCACACATGTGTCTGACCGAGTGGACATTGAATTTGCAGGCAGGTTCTAGCGCCAGAAGAAAGAGTGATCCAAGGGAACGCGAAGCATCCTCGACAAGAAGATCGCGGCCTCGCCGCGTGAAGGTTTCATCGCCGCCAGTCCACTCGGATGCGATTCTCTTCTCGTAAGTAATTTATTGTTACTATTAAAATATAGCCTGCTCGTCGTCGCGGTGGGTATGCGCCGTTATGGACGAATATAACCGTTTCTATGGGTGCACCAGGCATCCGCCTGGTGATTTACAGTGCCCGGGGAAGTTATGATGCGACGTGCCCACACTCGCGTTCTCATACGTTTCGCACGCGCGCGCTTAGCTTCTTCCTTCGTGAAACCTTGCCCTTGAGCGCGTCCGAGGAATCCCGATTTGACCCTGAAATTTTCATCCCTGATACAATCTTGACAGGAACATTCATGTCTAGCTTGGTAAAAGGAATGACATGTGATTTCGAGATGTAGATTTTGCTCTAATGAAGAGGAATCGAACATTTATTGTATCGTGATGAGATTGCAAGCGAAGGGCGATCAGTATACACATGCTGGAAGGTGCACCAGGTCGACATGCATGACAGTCCTTCTCGCAGCCGTAAAATCGTCGTCAGAACGAGGAGCAGCGAGTGCATCCCGGGCGACATCGATGACGTCTCGACAGTTAACGTCAGGATTATTGACGCGAAAGCCGAGTCCTCGTGGCGATTCTGAGTAGACGGCCGCGCGAACGAGCGATTTCACTTGGTCTCGGCTGACCAGGTGTATCCCTTTCGCACTTGGAGCAGGATCCATAGCGTGGACGAGGTGGCAGAGGAAGGCAGCGTCTTCCACCATAGCTTGACGAGTGTTTCACCTTTAGTATCAATAAAAATGGTGAAAGGTGACGGACGCGTGGAATCGGCCGGTGTTCGGGCACGGTGAACCGGGAACCGATAAGCGCCTTTTCCGACTTCCCAATAAATTAGCCTGACATTGATCGCGACGCGGCCGTTTACGGCGTTGCGAGCTTTTCAAGCGGCGATAACAGGCCGACCGAGCACAGCAGCATCCGCACCAGCATCCGCAGCGGCAGTCAGCAGCGTCGAATACGTCATCGCGAGAATAGCTCTCGCACGCGGAATGTACCTCTCTGTATTTCTGGATCCGCGCGCCGCGTCGTCCTTGAGACGCGGCAGTCCGCACCGCGCCGCGCCGCGTTGCGCCGCGCGGCGATAAATTATCCCGTCAAGCGAGAGAGCATCGCGGAACAAATCAAGCGAGAGAGCCTCGCTCACTCGCGCTTCTCGTCGATCGCTCTCTCGCACTCCTCGAATGCCCGTCGATGGATCCTCGACTTGACTTGACTTGACTTGACTCGACTCGACTCGACTCGACTCGGCTCAAGACACCGCGCGAGCACCGTTGCTTCCTCAGATTCGAGGAGCGATTAAATCACGCGGAAGAAATTGCCTCTAATAACGCGAGATCCCATTCTCTCGGAATCTCCTGGCACATAGCCGAGAAGCTGGAGTCATCTCCTCGGTCACATTGGTCCATGATCGCTCTCCCACGGGTTCACGAGCCTACCAGCAAGAGAGCGTACGCCTGATCGGATGGATTCCTGCGCAGCCTGCTAACGACGTCGCGCCGCGTACAATTTCCGCGGCATTCATCTCGAAAGCGCTCCTATCGTTATCGTCGCCGATATCTCGCGCGATTCGCTGGAAAGCCGACTCGTCAGGGAGTCAGAGCTACCGGTAGCCCTAGTCCCCTCGACCAGCCAAGTTGCGTGTCCAAGTATCCGGAGAGAGAATTCCACACTCACCCGCTTACTCTCTTACACGCTCGTCGCGCGTCCCACTCCATAGAAACAACGACGGAAGATCGAGCGTCTCGGATGCGGCCTATCCAGCACACCGTCTTCTCCTTGCGAATTGATACGCGCGCCTTTCCGATCGATCGCTTCTCTTTCATTCTCTTTGACTCTCTGACTCTCCCTCTCCCTTTCTCCCTCTAGTGGACGCACACTCGCGCCAGGGGATCCCCGTGGCGTGTTACGAATCCTGCCAATCACGGGAGTGTAATCGATATCGAGAGACCGGGGAGGTGGGTATCGACTCGATACGATCAGCTCCGCCCCGGGCGTGTCGCCGGCCTGGACGATTTATAATGTTAATATCCCGCGGCCAGACTCACGAGATCCACGTTTTCCTCTCCACAGCTCGCTTCTTCTTCTTCTTGCCAGTCTACCTCTCCCTCACCCCTTACTCCCGCTCCTTTGTCTTCCTACCGATCTTCTTCCTGGCGATCGACCCTCTTTTTACCCCCTCGTCTTCCTCCAACTCAGGAGACTCGAGAATATATACGAATCGAAGAAGAAAGAGAGAAGAGGCGCGAGAGGGACAGTCTTATCCACTCGTGTACCTCGAATAAGTTTCGGATAATAAGAATCGCCTTTATTTGGCTCGACGATATTCGAGATCAGCCAATTAAAGTGTACGCGAGATTTACGATGGGAAGTTACATCGTGTCTTTCCAACCGATTCTCGGCAAGCGGTCCGATAGACTATGTATTTTTTCTTTCGCGAGTGGTGTAAGTGTAGCGGCGGTGAAGGTGACTGTCTTCCGAGCAGATATTTGTGTTTCTCACGATTCGGTCACGAGATGACTCGCAGGTAAGTACGTGGCACGTTGCTCTTGCCGAGTGCACTCGTCTCTCGGTGGCTTGGAGCCTCGATAGTATAACACCTTGACAGTCGACCTGCCCAGAGGCCAGGCGAATGTTTATCCGCGTGTTCAGCCGAGCTGGAAACGCTCTCGGACGGATCTCCACTCCTCGGGTACACTTGAACGTGTACTCTGTGCCTACCGAAGAATAGAGGAGCCACAGACCGAGAGGAATCGACCTCGGATATATACATGGAAGGATGAATGGATAGATGGATGGAGAGCTCCAAATTTGAGCCAATAGTCGAGGGATGAGGTGGGCGGCGATGTGTGACCTCCCGCTGTGTCAGCAAAACTGACACGAATCGTATATCCCTCCTAGGACGAACACTACCTTCGGAATCTCTATTTGCTTAGCTTCGCGTCACGCTGCGCGATCGCCGCGCACATTGATCAATCGGTACCCGTACTAATTAGTCACGTCACGGGAATTAATTCGGCCGCACTCTCTTCGAGCACCCGAAAGCCACGATCGATCTCATGTCCCTCCTGACTTTAACGTGAGACCACTTTACATTCACACTCTACGAACATTTCCACTCATCTTTTTTTCTCAAGGGAAATCACGTTAATTTGTAATAGCTGCTAGCACGATAGACGAGTCGAGTGTATGACATGTCGGTTCGACCGATGGAAAAAGGTTCCCTCGGTTTTGAACGGTAAATTAGCATTACGCTCGCATTACCGATGTTGTGACGCTGCCTTACATGAGCGCGGATCGACTGTGCGCAGGATCAACTCTCTCTAACTCTGATTTATGCGGCAAGCACCTTGGAACTTGCGTCGCAAGTTTATACCCCCGTATACTAGCCCTAGCAACGAGGAGACTGTGAGTTACGCAGTATTTATGGTGTCAGCATAGCACCGTAGAATTGCTTCTTGTCTCTTGTCCTATTTCTTGATCGAGTTCGTGTCTGTCTTCGCATGCGGCTTGAAAATCTCTAGATAGTTTTTTGCTCATTCGCTTATAATCAGACTCGTATCGATCGAATCTAACTAATTGATAGGTTAGCGGCGCTTGAGACCGGTTGTAAAGTTTGTCATCGAAGGGTCGAAATCTTCATAGGGGGATAATGCAGTCCCCGCAAAAGAGGGAAAGAGGTGGTGGCGGCGACGGGGAATGAAGAAGAGCGTCGTAGAGAGAGAGAGGATCGCACGGGGAGGAGGTACAAATTGCAGGATCGGCTATCGGACGGAGTAATTAATTAAATACAATAAAGTTAGGTCGACCCTCGTATCTGGCATCGGCCACTCCTCCTATCGGGGCGAGTCCAGCAAGAGAGCGCGTCGAGCCATCCTTGGTCCGGATGCGCTCGCTCACAACTCCCGGAATACCGGGAAAAGACTAAGTCGTTAAATACTCCCTCATAATCCAGGGATTTTTTTCACCTATTCCACCGCCCCGAATCGGCGAATATTCAAGAAAGCTTGCCGATTTCTTGGACAAGCATCTATTCTTTTTGAACTACTTTTTACTCTCTTTCATAAGTTACCACCGACAGCGCGCACATAAGGTGGTCAACACATTTACCCACCAGAGCCCGCCAAGATCCATTAGCAATCACGCTAATTCGAAGTGAACTCATATAACCCCATCTGCCCTTTTCGACTTACTTCATAAAGTACAGGAAAGCATGCGAAGTATAAAGAGGCGTTCTGGTCAGTATCCACGAGGCTAGCTGTAGCAAATGAGTCTCGGAGAATGTTGCGTCTCGGCTAGACCGAGGAAAGGAGCGGAGACCTTTCGGGCTATCTGATAAAGCATAAGGGCCAGTACGGTGGAGTGTCCGGTGCACGAGATCCGCGGACTCCAGTCAGGGATAATTATTATAATTGGCCCGATAAATCGATAATTAATCAGGAGGCTAATTACGAATTATGGTCGCGGCGAAACAATGCTCGGCATTGTGTTGTGCGGCGCAGTCGCATGAGTCAAGTGTGGGAAGCTCTAATGGGTCGTGTAACATAGAAAGTTCCAGAGCCTGAGCACTAGAACGAGCGAGAAAGGGATATAGAGAGGGAGAGAGAGAGAGAGAGAAAGGGAGGTTTGCAATCAGGTTTTTTGCGGTGGCCGCACGATCTACGTAGTCCGGGCAATGATAGCCCAGCTCCTCATATAATACTCGGCGCGCATCTGCATCGATCTCAGTGCACACACTCGTGATTAACGTAATTCGTCCTCGAAGGTGGATGCACACCGGTCGCTCGCCGGGACATATGATTCATGCGCGAATCCCGCCACTTTCGACATTGTTCGCGATTGCCTCGCAGGTGCAGCTAATTATACGAGATTCGTATCATTCATTACCGCCGGCGGATTCTTCCTCCTACATTACCCGCGCCACTATCAAGCGCGCCGCTACGAAATTGATCCGATTTCCCGCACTCCATTATATCCCGGGTGCTTTGCTCCGTGCGCACTTAAGCATTAATAACACTAGCAAGTGCAAAGTGCCGTTCTCAAGAGTGTCCGCGCCGAGTGGGAACGGGTTCGTTGCGAGAGGATCCCCCAAGCACCGCCGAGAATAGCCTTCCTCGAAGGAGCGTTCAATCAAATAAATAATTTTTAGGGCGAACTGGGCGGTGAAGCGCGCGGAACCGCCGCCGCATAAATTATCCGCCGACGCGGAGAGCTCCAAGCGGAGCAACGCAACGCGGAGGCTGCTGCACATTCCACTCTATACATATAGTCTGTTACGCGCCGTCCACTGTTACATTTACTACGAGTCACTTCTTTTTCTGTTCGCTCTCGTGAGACCGTAAAGTGCTCTGAAGCTACCTCTCCAAGACTGGCTCGAATCGAGAGAGAGAGAGAGAGAGAGAGAGAGAGAGAGAGAGAGAGAGAGAGAGAGAGAGAACTAGAACGAAGAAAGACAGAGAGAAACTAAGAGTCTTCCCTTCGCCATAGACTCCGAGAGCAACCTAACCGTGTTGCTCTATAAAATCTCGCCGTGAAACTAGCTCGAAGGGATAAGAGAACCTACAACTATCAGAGCCCGTCGTCGTGAATCATCGGCGCTTGTCTTGCGAGACCCGCCGGTTTCAATGGCGCATTGTGCGCGACGCCTACTCTCGAAACAGTTAAGTTATTGGTCTGAGAAAACTGGGCTATCGGGAGCACAAGCCATATATATCACGCTAGAAAAGAATCTTGGGATGATATTGTTCAAGGGGACTGAATTAAATGAGAGCCAAGCTAGAGGGCGCAAATGAGGTTCGCCAGACATGTAGAACGGTCAAAGCTGGAGAGTCCTGGTAGCAGAGTAGAGTGATGGTGGTGGTTCAAGTGGTCGCACGATGATGCGCCAGAGGAGCCGGCGTGATCCCGCGGGTAATGTGCGTTCTTACGCTCCTCATCGTCGATGACGAAGCAAAGGTGCACGCTGCGCACGGCCCAGGACTATGTCTCGTGTAGTCATACACGGGACGCAACATAAGTGCACGTCCATGCCTGACTCTACCCGCCTCAACTATTAAGCTTGCTTCACACTCAACGGTACTTCTAGCAAAATTAAAATCTCGACCGAATTTTAGAAAATTTATAATAGGGTCGAATAAGAGAATGTAGAAATCAGAGGGCTTCCTGATATTGTACTCTTTATCCCAACCTCCTCCTGGTCTTACGTGATGTGACAGTGCAGATGAGATCATTAATCATCCAAACATTTGCTCGTGGATATTCCCTGCAACCTCGTCTAATTTCTCTTCTATGTTTTCCGCAATATTCATGCTGACTTTCCAATATAATATACTCAAACACCGTTCTCTGGAGTCGATTACTCGCTGGACAGGGAAGGGTCGCCGAAATCGTGGAATATTCCACGAGTAATTTGCCGAAGGATCTTAAAGGACGATCCTATGGCGTGCGCGCGATACCCTTGTGGCCCAGGGTGAAGAAGGCTTCGGATAGTTTGCGAGCAAGAGTATGTAGACAGGAAGAAGAGTCCGGAGGAGGTAGAGCCAGTAGAAAGACCCGGTCGTAGTTCAGCCCGTGGCCCATCAGATAGCAGAGAGAGGTGCGCTCTCCCTCGTAGAAGATGTATCGGGAGAACGATTCCAGGTAGACGAAGACACACAGGGCGAAGCGTGAGGAAGAAAGGGAAGGTACATTGGAAAAAAGGAGAATAACCATCTGGATCGAAGCGTACGAGTGGAGAGCAAGGGAGTGTGCACTGAAAGAAGGGTTGTGCGCTAGGCGATTCTTGAGGAAGACAAAGAGGGAGTGAAAGCAAGAGAGAAGAGGGGATTCCATGAGGGCACATTGTTTGCCGAGCGGAGCCGATAATTCAGTAATGAACATAAGCAACGCGCGGCCGCGTTCAGGGCTATAATTACCGATACCAAGTCGGATAGCGGATCCCTTAACTTGGGGTCCCGGAGGGAAGCGCGCGAGGCCGAGGGTGAAGAGACAGGCGCGAGCGAGCGAGCGAGCGAGTGGCCGAAGTATACATACATACACGCTCCATCGTGCTCCTCTCCACGGGCGCGCACCGTGTCTTAGAATGGGCAGCTCTAAATTAATAAATCAATAGCCACGGCCTTATCCGATCCGCGGGTGGGTGGAGTTTGTTTGTTTAAGAGCTGGATTCATTAATTTTTCGCTGGGTGGTACGTGTTCCCTATGGTCCGCGCATTCGAACCGTTGCCCATCCTCCACCTTTGCCAGCTTCGCTCTCTCACTACAGACTCCTTCTATCCACGCGCCTTCTTTTCTTCCTCACTTCCTTCCGCCTTCTTTACGTCCTACCTTCCTCTCCTTTACCAGCTGATTATTGGATACTCGCTGCCTATCTTCGACCACGTATGCTTTGTTTACTAGTATTAGAAGTCGTTGAGCGAAGGATTCTTTCGATGGGAACTTGGCTTGGCTGGTGATCCGGTGATCCAACTGCGAGATTGGAGTGCGCCGGTCGTCCCTGTGGGGGTCAAATTCAGCGGTATTGAATGGGCCCTGGAGAAAGGACGGCGGTGAAGGTGAAGGTCCTTGGATCACGCGTTGGAAGAGCAGCCAGTGCCATCTCTTCCCTGAGGCTCGAACCTCCGCTCAAAGGTAAAAGGGCACCCAGGCGCGTTCTTGTAAAGGACAGGTGTTCATTCAGTCTTCGAACGTTGTTTCGCAACTCGAAGGAATGATTTGTTTATCCAGTGCTGGTACACTCGATCCTTGGTACTTCGAAATCGGCTTCAGATATCTTGAGAGACGCCGAGCAAGACCTATGCAAATGGAAGTCTCTTTGTAATAGAGACATCCTGTCCTCCTCGTAGTACAAACAAGCGATCGGCAACCAGTTTCATGGATTAGAATCGAGCCATTGGATTCAGTGCCTCGGGCGAGCATCGAATAATTTGAATTCGATCGGCGCGCCGATAGATCGATCGATCCCCTTACTACCACTGCAGGCCTGTTTTATTGGCGAAAGAAAGGATCGCGCGGCACTTACGCTCTGCACCTCGTAATTCTCCTTCCGCTCGAATTCCCCCGATTCTCCTGCCGCTCTTCCTGCGATAAAACGAGCCACCGATTTCTCCTCGCGCAACACAAACAGCTATCCTAATACTTAGTTGCACTGGAGATTTTTTGTTTTCTTTCTCCTTCACCACTCTTACTGCCATTCAACCCTCTAATGAGACGTCTTCTTCCAATGGCAGCTAGTGAATCGATGTCGAAGAATATCCACTCAATACAAATTGACACCCGGTATAGTAAATTGGTACTGTCTTGTCGGTGATAGTAAAACGCGAACGAAGATATATGCCGAAATAGGCTGACGTAAGTCAGAGAGGTGGTAGCGCGGCAGTAGTAACACCAGGTTAATGGTCAGACAGGCCGACGCGGTACAAAGTAAATCGGATCTGGCCTGATGATTGCCCAGCCGTAGGCAGAAATTAGACTCAAGCCCCCCGGCCTCCCTTTCCTGACTCTGAACCGAGTTTCTGGAGTGGCGGCGGCCTGATGATAATGACGGTAGCAGGTGCTCGAGTTGATGCCACCTTCGCACTATGCCGCCGACCTCCTCTTACTCGGCACATGTCGCTAGTATCCCTAGCTACACTACAGAGAGATATCTGCTAGCTCTTCCTCGTGGTCGTCGTGCTCGTCGCGCTCGTCATGTTTGTCGCGCTCTCCGTTCTCTTAGGGTCATCCAGTAATTCGTTCCGTTCGGTCGCCGCAGGGCTTGTTCACTCCTCCTACTGTGGTACGCGGCTACTAACATTCACGTTCGAGCGCTCTTACAATTTCCCACAACTCTCTTGGCGAAAAGGAACGAATAAATATCGAAAGTATGTAATAAATTACTTAGAGGAACTTGTGTAACAGGAGGGTAAAACTTGCATGGCCGGATTCACGAGTTTTCGAGACTTTAATTGCAAGAAACCTTCTCTCAATATTCTCTCACCTGAACGTTAGCCGAGAGTATAGTATAAGCGGCGTGCATAGAAGTACACGGGAGAGTAAGTGTGTCGCATATCGGTGGGAGCGTGTGGTGTGTGCTGCGGTGCGCGCACGCTTAATATCTCGAGCCAATCTTAGAGCTTGCATTCAGTGGGTTAGTGCCGTAAATGCCGGTAAGCATCCAGAGGCAATGGCCACTCGGTGGCTACCACTATAGGCGGCTAGCCAGGTATTCATTCCATTTGCAGTTATGACGAGTGCGAGTTCAGAGGCCGTGAGAGTTTGCCGGCTCCTCGAGGGAGAGAGAGACCGGGGGCCCTCTCCTCCAGTCTGGAGCATCTACGTGCCTACCTATGCTACCTATGTGGTCGTGCTAGCTTCCACAGTCCGCTACACTTCCACGTACCTCTTTCTACCCGACAACTTTTCCCGCGCAACACCTCCTTCACACTTATTACGTCCTTTCCAACATCCCCGCCGGCTCTATTCCTTTGATTGACATTTGATCCTTCACGACTGCCAACCGATTGCACACTCTTCTTAAGCGTCCGAGAAAGACAGGCTACCGAGAGTTGCCAAGGGACTTGACACGATCACGGTTGATTCGTGCGAACAGCAGCGCTTCACCAGGGCATAATAGAACGGTGCTTCCGCAATTTGTATCGGCCAATGTATGATTTCCTTCAAACGAGCTTCTTTCCATCGTTGAAGCCACACTACCTCCTGACTTATGACTGCGCAATCGCTTAAGCGTGTTCGCGCATTCCGTCGAGCATTAATCGCGCTCTTACCGAAAGTCGGCCCCGCGAAAAATGTCCTCGCTAAGGGTCATGACCCCCCTCGATCGACGACGCGGCGACGTAATAAATCGACGTAATGAATCGGAACGCGCCGCTCTAATCCAAAGAAGATCGAGGAGGATTCAGTGGGTTTAGCCGCGCTCGCACGGATCCAGCCGCAGGTAGAGAATGAATTCTTTGCGCCGACAGGTTGATTCTCGGTGGCTCCTTAAGTCGCTTACACGCTGGCCGTGCGGCGGCACGTCTTTTTCACCTTCGACTTTCTCGCAGATCCTCTCCTAGCCCCCTCGGGGAACGACTCATCGGCGGTCACTCGGCACCGCCACCGCCGCCGCCGCCACCGCCGGTAGTCGCAATTATAGAGTATGACTGCACAGATTCGTTCGGTAATTTGTTATCATTGAATAAACACGTCCGACGAAAGAGAGAGGGAAATGCTGCTTCGAGCGGGCGGAGAAGTCCGAGGAAGAGGGTTTCATCCCGATTCTCGTGTACCATCAAACCAGTCTGATTGTTAGCTTTATTCATTACAGTGAGAGGACATCCTCACCGACGTATGCAGAGCGCGGATATTTATACCGGATGATCTAAGGATCCTTCTTTATCCTTCTCCCACGGCATCCAGGCTCTCGCACTCGCTCTTGACATTCGCGAGAAACACGGTCGATTATCGGATTCCGCATAGCCCGTACTTGAGATCGAATGGTGAAGCACTGATGGTTGTGCAATACATAATGTACCGAGCGAGAGATAACGATCGGCCACCATTAAGAATCGATATTTTGCCTCTCCTTACGCGTATCAGTATGCAGATGCATGTATAATAATACGACTGTAATGCTCGTTCCCGACACGAGTGTATAACGGCTTGTCCGACAGCATGTAATCTATTATCATCGGGTTCGCTCCTTCCTTTTCGCTCGTTCGTTCCTTCCTTTTTTCTAATGTAACGGCGAGATGAGCTGACGAGGTGGCATAAATAGCGGCGAGAGCCGATGGTTAATCCGCCCCTGGAGCAGGAGGCGACGAGACGGCCAGCTCTGAATAGAGAGATATCTCTCCTCCTGGCAACAGGCGGTAACGTCTAAATTAAATGTTTCTGGATCGACGAGCCGCGGATTCAACGTGTCATGGGCCGCTCTTAATCTGGATTTAACGGCGAGGTCTCCGGCGTGAGGCCACCTTGCGGTCCAGGCCGCTTCAATAGAGCTTAATTGGCGAATACACGCTCTCTCTGTGTGCGCCGCTCGCTCGCTTGTACAGAGAGAGCCGCCTATACGAACGAGACATAGAGAACGAGGCTTCGAGAGCGAGATGAGAAGGCGCGAAGGCCTGCCAAGCTATCTCGCTCCATTCTTCCGAGAGCCTGATCGTAACTCTGCTTCCACCTCCGCCATCTTCCGTCTCCCTCTTTCCCAGGATGTAGTCCTTCCTATCCTTTGGGACCGATGATGACTCCGCCGATCCGCCCTATGCGCTTTACTTATTCACCATAATAATGACAATAACGATAGTAACCATAGTAATAATTACGTTTCTAAGGCGGTGGAGGCCCCTAACGAGTTTCGCTTGGAAAGTTCTTTGCTCAAAGAGGACATATTCCACTTATAATACACGGTCTTCTTCAAATTCCTATAATTTTCTTGAAAGACTAACTTCACTGGTTGAAGAAGAATATCAATTTAATTAGTGATCGATTGTAGACTTCGCGATAAAATCGCACGCCTTTAACGATGGCCCCTGTCCTTTAAATCAAGAAGTCCTCGAACGATGTGAAACTGTCATTGATTATGCATACGACAAGTGGTTTCATCGGGATTTGTTGCCGTAAATTATTATTATCCGAAATATTTATGCAATTCTGGCTGGTACCAGAGTGTAATAAGAATTAAAATAAGCAGTGAATCAGTTCTGGCACATATTGAAAAATGGAGTAGATTTCCTATCTGACAAGGAGAATGTAGCCGAAGGGGAAACACGCGGTGCTGGACGAGCGGGATGGTCGCAGTAGAAATGGACGGCGGTGCACCGGCAGCGGGCAGCGGCTTCCACCCATACACAACAGAAGGGATCCGAGCGGTGCATTACCCGTTAGACATGGCCCCCGCGTTGATATATTGGCTCGTACAAAAAAGCCGACTCTTCTTGTGCTACCCGGCACTCGGTGATTGCTTCTGTTGAGGCCGCGCGCACTTCTTTCTTCGCATGATCGGCGCGTCTCTCCTACTTACGCCTTGCTGAATTCCCGCAGATCAATCTCGAGGGAAAACGGATCTGCTAATGCTACTTATCTGCGAAGGCCCGCGTGAAAAATGTGGAAATCTCGCGGGGAGCAGAGAGGTGATTGGCTTCGCAGGAGAGCACGCTGACATGTGGGAGGCAGCGAGAGAACGTAGGTAAAGATATAGGGTAGCAAGAAGCGTAATCGCAGTACGAGTACGCCAGCAGGAGCAACAGCGGTGGACCACTGGGGGACGAAGAACCTATTATAGCAGGAGCGAGAGTAAAAGAGTCCGGACAGGTGAGATAATCAAGCCTCCACCGCGGCCATAGCTGCGAGCGGCCCTCGTAGTAATCACTATTCGCGCGCGCACGCTGTGTGTGTCTTTCAATGCCTCGTATGACTCGGCCTCCTCCTGGCTGGCTCACTGCGCGTTCGAAAGTTTCCTTGTAACGCGCAGCCTTCGACTGCCGAGATCTCTTTGCGGTTTTCCTTGGCAAGCGGGCCGAGTCTTGGACTCCTGCACCGATTCCTCGCACGCCGGCTAGCAGTATGCATATGCGGTTCTCCTCGTACCTGTTCACGTAAGAGAGGTGTGCTCCTCCAACCGCACTGCCCTTTCCAATACGCACCTACCACTAAACACTATTTTTCTCCCTGGCGCTTAGTCAATACAGTTGCAGCTTCTCCCAACAGGATTATTCCTAAGTGTCGAGAACTTGATGTATCCCCGAGGATAAACTAGCTGGAATGACAATTGGCTCTCGCAAACCGTATTCAATAACACGACACAGTTCCGCGGGAAATCTGGTTTATGAGAGAGTGTTCGACTCCCCGGAGGCGTTAGCGTGCTCCATCTCCTGTTGACACGATATCTCCGGTAGCGTCAAATGCAAATACCCCTATGATGCATTTAACGAGTAGCATAAATTGGCGATGCTATGAGAGAGCGGTACTATCCGAGAGTACCGGTGAGTCTCTCTGTATGTGCGCGTGTATTTGAGGAGGCAGCTTTGTCTCGCCAGGATAAGTAAGAGATAAGTGATAGGCGACACGAGAGCTTACAGCATTATTAGAACAATGCTCTGCCGTGAGAAAGTCTGGTGGCCGCGCGCCAGGACTAAATAGATGGACGTATCCAGTGTTACAAGGGGCAGGTACACCCAATAATCGGGCACCTGTTACGAGCGCGCCAATCACGATTTCCGCGGCAGGTTACGCGCTCCTCGATGCACTCGGAAACAACGGCGATCCTTTGCAGTACAGCGGCTAACCCACTGACATTATGGGAAAATCCACTCTGCCATTATAACACCGTCGCTCGTCGCCGCGGCAATCGCCGATGCGCTGCAACCGGCGTGATGGCAATTTTTTTCCCCTCCTGTACAGCATCTCACTCTCATCACCCGCCTCGTTCTTTCTCTTGGTTTCTCGAGTGCGCGCTTGCCCGGGGACAATGGTCGTCGAGTTTTCTCACGTGTTTCCACGCGACAGCTCATTATTTCTAGCCGGCAGTGCTTTATCCGCTTTGTGATATACGACCTAACTTCAGTTCTTTCTCTGTGCTCGCTCGCGAAATGGACCGGCGCGGTCCCTGCCCCGTCTCTCTGTCTCTCCCCTTTTTCCCTGTCCTCCTTTTGGATTCTTGTCTTTAGGATCTTCGACGCGTGCACCCAATATTTTATTGACCAGGCCGCATAACGCCCGAGCGTAGCACAATGCCCACTGTACGGCCGCGCGGAGCATTGTGCGCGGTGTGGTCCTCTTCGATGCCTGATTTACCGCTCGTCTAATTTGTAGGCGGCCGCGCCGTTAAACAATCCATAAATGCTTACGCGTAAAACACTCTGCCGCTGAAGAGGAGGAGTTCGGCATGCCAATTCAGAAAGGGTTCGGGCGCGCGCTTGCGCACACGCGCGCTCAAGGAATACTATCTCTTCCTCTCTGTCTTCCTGAAGAAAGGACCGAATCGAATGGGCATCGTACGATTTATTCATATTCAAATGCATCCCCTTTATGATCGCCTGAACACCCTTTGCAAGCTTGAGACTCACAGATCTACTCTCTCTTTCTCTGACTATCTTCAAATCATCGTACAAACAACGCAACCTTTATAATCTTCTTACCTACGCGGAAGTAACGTTAAGTGGTAACACCTCTGATATGGTCAGCCCTTTATTTTACTCTAATATACCAAAGCCTTTATTTGTGCTCTGTGACAAAGAACAGGAGAGACAAGACACAGATCCTTAATCTGCCATTTACTCGACCCTAAAGTTCACAGTTACTATCACCTCATTGCTCGGCAGCTTAATAGCGCAGCTTTGAACTCTCCTATGCCAGGAGCCGCTACACGAGCGTACTCGGCTCAACTTATACGACTGTTTAGACGGTAGGACTTAAACGCCCGAGAACGACCCGGTGGTACTGTCGGGATCGTAGCGGCTCCGCCGCGGCATAGACAAGTTCGCCGGTTCATGCTGGACGACGTAACGCGACGTGGCTTATTGCCAATGCATTTTAAGTAGTCTACTATACGGTACGACTCTCCATCGGCCAGGTTCTCTATCTCTATTCTTCTCTCTCACTCCTTCGAGGAACGTGCATTGTGCACCTGTGATGTCCGCGACGACGACGATGCCGACTAGAGAGCCATGTTTTCCAGCCCTCCTCGGTCCGCCGCGGCAATTCGTGGACAAAGGCGAGGCTCCGTGTAAACCCGACACGGCCACGCCACGGATAGTCCGCCGGATGGCCGTTGATAATATTGAACGCCGCACCAGCTGGTAATGGAGCCGAAGGTAACGATAATTACGGCCGAACAATAAGGTTCAATAGTTCGCGCAACCTTCCCAGAAAGCCGTGTACAGCTTTCCTTGGGTGTGCGTTACTCCACTCGTAAATTCTTCTTGGCTTCATGCTGGAGGAAGAGTCTAAGAGTGGTTAGTTCGGTGCTAGGCAAGTTACTATCGGGCGTTTCTCTGATCCCTCGTAGAATGGCGAGTTCTCAATTTCACGAGAGAAAATCTTCTAGCGGGTTCCCTGACGTGGGATAGGTACATATATGCGTATGGTACATAGATTTCGCTTGGCCGATGAGCCAGCACGCGCTGGCGGAACGGGGTTAAACAATCGCTCGCATGCAAAGTGTCTCGTTGATTAAGTCATTTCGCGCTCGCACTTGCGCCGCCGCCTCTTAGGAATCGCGCGACGGAATCTCTGACTTTAAGTAAGCATTGTATGGTAACCAGCATAGAATAATTCTATGACTGCCATCGGCTTCTCTTCCTTCTCTCCCGACGGTGCTCCATACTGCTGGAGAAGCATTCGGAGAGCAGGAGCGGGTCGAGAGGTGCTTTCCTTCACTTCCGTCACTCTTTGGTTATTGATCGGCAAAGAGAAAGCCGTCGCCGGGCGGGATAACGGTGTTCCTGCACACAAAAGATAAAGTGGACGGAGATTGCGGGAGAGTCCTCACACTCCCCGTCCGCACCGGAGTGCAACTTCGACGCCGATTTGACTCGCACTTGACAGTACACCTTGCAAGCCGCTCGCAAATCAATCGACGCCGGTTCAATCGATTTCTCGTTGGTTGTGACTTTTTGTTTCTTTTCTTGGGGTACTAAGTGTCTGTTGGATTGAAGGGACGATGATGCCTGAATGCCGAAAGTATGTACTTGGTTGGCACCTTTGACTCACAACGATTTTTTAATCCTTCCGCGGTCGCCAATGAATCACTGGTATACCGAACTCCTTCGCGTCCGCTACCAGACCCTCGCAGCCTCGTTTCCTTCTCATCATCGGAATCCGTGTAGCCAGGGGTCGTGAGCCCATATTTCTCGAGCATTATGTCCCGACAGCAGCGCGCATGCACACACATATCTCTGGCACGGCGTGTGTGGCTAGGACGCGTAAGTAGGTAAATACCGGGGCTACCGCTGGACGCAGCCAAGTAGTAGATGCCTCTAAGTAGCTACTGTACTGGGAACAAGTGGCTCGAACGTCTTTGGTGGTACGGAAGAACTTCGAACGACTACGAAACCCACCAAGATAGGCCAGTGTAACGTAGAATCGTGTAAACGCTCCCACTGAGAGAAACACGTCACTCGGAATAGATGACTGCCTGTGGCCATCGTAGATTCTCAAAAAAATCATGTCCCCCATTAATAAGAGGTAGAATATACGCGTGAATATTTAGGAGTCCTATAAACCTTCGCGACGTTTATCAGATTTTTGTACCCGAGACATCTCCCTGGCAATGCCAACAGAGATGGCTGCGAGAATTATTAGTGAGACGTTAGGCATTTCGAAAGTAATACGAGATTCCCTGGGTCGTTTTCATTGTGATACGTGACGCAATGTCGCTACTGATCCATACGCGGCTGCGGCGGCGGTAGCCACTAGCTCGTTGGCCTTTCTTCCCTGTGAAAGTGCTATTTACAAGATGTAAAGTAGGATTCTCATTCTCTCCAGTGGCGGTGATAAAAGATCTCTCTCTCTCTCTCTCTCTCTCTCTCTCTCTTTCTCTCTCTTTCTCCCTCTTCCTACTTTTCTCCCCCTTCGGCTAGGCCTTTATGCATGAAAAATACATTCTCTATTAGAGCGTAGAAACTACGCTCTTACGAAAAGCTCGGATCGTGAAATTGACGCTCGAGGAGAGAAGCAACAACCTACAAAGCAGACGAAGGCTCAAGGAATCATAGGCAGTCTCGTGTATCGTTTAAGAGAGACAAGGAAAAGAAGATCCTCGGCAGTGATCGCGGAGTGCGTCAATGGAGAATAAGCCAAGCGTGGCGCGCTCATTTCCCTTATGATTTATTTATCAATTAAAAGGCATCCAGTGTCTCCAGCATGCTGGACACAGTAGATTCGAGTCTAGTCGCCGGATTGACCACCGAGGGATCCGCCACCAGCAGGAAGCCGGTGGTTAAAATGGCACGGGCAAGTTTACGAGCGGCGCGCATGGCGCTATAAAATAATCGTAATCTTTGGATAATACATGCCCCATGCATTGCCGAGCGGCAGCACTTCGGTCCGTGCCCTTCTGCGAGCTGAATCTCGGCATGATATTCATATTCATAGTGAACAACATCCCTGACAAAGTCGGCGGATATTCGATACACAAAGATGACGGTGAACCCAATGATAGCATATGAACGCATTGCTACGGTTGCTCGGTTGCAACCGTGGCATTCGTTAGATGTCAACGTTAAATGACTTGACGTGCGAGACGCCCCTACTCGTTTTTACGATGGCGCGTCTCGACACGGCCGCACACCGGCAGCGACGTACCGCTAATCACTGACATCATTAATAATCGCTAATTGCGATTGCGAGGCCATCGCGGAAGAATGGCGCGACGGGTCGTGCGGGCATCTCTGGCGCCCTGCACACCCGAGCCGATCAGTTCCTCGTGCTTTTAGCGATCCACGCACGCGCGCGTCCTCCATTTACAGATCGTTAATTACCGTCGTGCCAAGTTGGCATGCAAGCCAGAGAAATTGTATTATATCTTAGAGCAATCGGATCGAGTTTTTAATGCACCGATGAAGGTGGAAAGGAGAAGGGGAATCATAGGTGAGGTCGATCGATTGAGCAAAGAGAAAAGCGCGAGGACGACACACAGGCTCGATGAGCCTCTGGGACTTTTAGATCAGAATCCAGGCTCGTATTATGTAAAATCTTATCTAGCTAATAAATCGCGTTCGATTAGTCATTTTAGCGCTGCAGAGGATGATCGCCGTGAGGCCGAGCCTAGACTCGCGCTCTCGGCACTTTTTCATTTGCATTTAGAAATGGTTTTCGCAACGACCACGGGAAAAGAGACATGCGGGCACCCGATGATGTCGATAGCCATGCAAATTCCGCGACTCATATGAATTTACGTCTCCCCACTCACCTCATCTTCCTCGAGTTCGCGCTCCGCTCGGACTCCGTCTCCTCCTCTCCCGACAATTCCCGAGACCGTGTCATAAATAACGCCGGTGTCGTAATCAGGAAATCGTCGACGCGCTTGTCACAAGTTTCTCGTGATATATTTGCGATACTTAAATTTCAAAAGTGGCCGGCCGCTTGTCCTGGCTACATGGATTTCAGATATTTGCAAATCAGACCCGCTGGCCCGAAATATTTACATCGCGGCCCACCCGCTTCGCACCCAAAATTATATGCCAAGAAAAAAGTCGTCAACCTATAAATAATCTTCGATATTTAGAACAAACGCAAGAATCGTATATCTAAATCACATTCATATGTCCTGTAGAAATGAAAAGAAACCTTGTGAATTGCAATTCAAAACTTACAATTAGTAATTGATGTCCCAGCAGGAGTATGCGCGTGCAATTAAATGGGTGACGTACGTCCGCGAAAATGTAATGTGCTCTCGGTGCGGTGTGTTATCCTTTACGGCCGAGCTGTTCGAGCGAATCCATAAAACGGTGCGCAGAAAGTCAGGCTTTATCCTATTCCGAGTGCGAAGGTGTTCACGCGCGTGTGTGCACGCCAAGAGAGGACGGGTCGCCGCGGCGCGCGCTGTCAACCGAGAAAGGAGGAGATACGACGAGGTCAGGGAGTAACGGCCGTCTACATTTGCGCGGTGCGTAACATTCTCCGCTGCTAAAGAGTGTCCTGCCTCTGCCAAGAACGACCCCCCAGGTGTGCGCATCGCCTCGCCTCTCTCAAAGTCCGCTTAATTTCCTGCCGCAGGAATTCGCCGGATACGCGCGCGCTCGCGCGTCCGCTTCAAATGATCCGGCAGCTTGGCGTTGCGAGTTGCGTCGCACGCTTTTATCGGAGAGAATTACCAAGATAAAAAGCAACATCCATTATCAAACAGTTAACGTCAGATCCAGCCGACTCTCATGCGCTTTTCCACACGATTCTCCGTTGATAGAAAAATCGGCACATAACGCTAGTCACACATCTCCACTATCAACTTTGCGGAGCAGCAAATGACGACGACAGATCGAAAGTGCGAAGGCTGCAATAAGGACTCCTGCTGACGTCCTATCCAAATATATCGCGAGATCCATAGTGACCGGTCGCTAAATAAAACTCCTATTATCGCATTAACATTCTCAACGTTCGTTTCGAACACCGGCAATCTCTTGGTTCGCGCGGTCTCCAATTCCGAGAGTGAGAGAGAAAGAGAGGGAGAGAGAGATGAAGTGAGTGCGGTGTGCTTAAGCGCAATCTCAATTACCCAGCTAAATAGGAAAAAAGGCGGGTGCATGGTTGGGTGCGCGCACTAAGAGAGATCCATTGGCCTCGGAGGCGGTATGAAAGGGTTGCGAGGAGTCATCTCGATCTGGCGGAGGTGCGAGACACGCGGAGGCGAGCAAGCGAGCAGGCGAGTAGTCTCCTCGAGGGACGTGCTCTCTTCAAGCGGCGCGCGATAGAGCAGAGAAGGAGAGAGAAAGGGGAGCGTTTAAGGAGTCCTCAGGCCCATCGGGATGTGCCGTGAGGCCCCGCGATACATGTAGCAAAGGTCGGGCCAGCACTAAACGCCAGACAATGGCCGTCGGCACCCTTTATGCCTTCCTCGATCAGGCCACAGGATGGCTCTCCGACACTGGCTTCGCTGAGTTCCGCGAGGCACCGTAAAATCGGGCTTTTATCTCGGCACGCCGCGCGGACTCCCTTGTAAAGTGGATCGAGCTGCCCCAATCAGGAGCACCTTCAGCTCCAAAGTAACGAACGACCCCTTTGAATCGAGCCCCGAGATCCTCTTTCCCGTAACACTGGTGGAGTAACGGCTGCCTCCTAATCTCCAGCGCTAATCGTATGCCTCCTTCGCCTTAGCTCTCCCACTCTTTCTCATCCTCCTCCTCCTCCTCCTCCTCCTCCTCCTCCTTCTACTACTCTTTCTCCTCCTCCACCTCCTCCTCGCTGCCGTGGAAAACGAACGGCCTACTGCTCGAGCGCGCGAAATAAGCGGTTAACAGGATAATTGTGAGGGCTTTCCTTGCCATTTTGCTGCCAGGGAACACGTGTAGATTAGACATTCTCCGCGGATCGATTTAATGGGCATGTCTTCGGGCGGGAAAGCCGGCGATTAAATTAGCGATGCTTCGTAGCGATAGCAGGCCTTTTAGCCGGACAAAGAAACGGCGGGGTCCGATATCAATGCGATCTTTATGAAGGCCGATACAGAGAGATCGCGGCAAGATCTCTCACTGGGAAGAACGATCTCTTTCCGAAAATGTAACGAGATCGCAGTTGCCCGAGTATCCAGTCACGCCCACCGAGCTCTTTATCTTAATATAATCCGGATCGAAAATTCCCGCGAAGGTTGCGCGTACACGGTGCACACGCGCGCTAGAGAGAGCTCGCTTTTAAGTCTGCCGCTCGCGGTAAAATCGCGCGGCTCGCCGACTCTTATCCGACCGGATCGAGTATGACCCTTGACCCACCTCGTCGCCTATTGCCAGTGAATCGCATGTCTCTCGCTGCTCGAAAACCTATTGTCCGCTGGCGAACTCCTGGCGGGCCAGCCCGCCTGGAAATAGAGAGCCCTCCTATTCTTGATAAAAAGAATACAAAGTCGAAGAAGCGGGCCCCGATTATACCTTGCATAATGAAAGCGCACCTCTTGTAACGAGGCGCTGGCCCCTTAGTGAAGACATTAAGGCGCGATCGGGACAATAATTAATCGTCGGGAAGTGGCGGCGTGCCGATGAGTCCTTAGCACGAAAGGCAATACACCGAGAGAGCCGAGAGCGAGCACACTTGCGGGCGAGCTTCACCAACTCCGCCGCCGCTGCCTATGGATATCGTCGCTCCTCGAGATCTTCTCCCGCGCGAGCTTTCGATCCGATCGCCGCCGCGCGACTACACACGGGTGACGAGTGCCTCGCACTGCACATAGAACCTTTCTCGTACAACCAACCTCTACACTAAGGCTATAACGCAGTATTAATTTATGCGGCGCGATACCGCGCATAAATTATGGAACTCGGACGCCGGCCCTCGGGGGCGCACGCGAGAGAGAGATCGCTCGTTACGCACTCCCGAGACCTGCCGCACAGCCTCCGGCTGAAGATCGCGATAAAACAAACACGGCCACTTGTAATGACGAGCACCGTACTGTTAATTATAATTATACCTAAATTCGTTCTTCAATCGCCAAAGAAACCCTGTTTATCTGTAAAATTCATATTCGACCTTTTTATATTCTCATACAGGTAATATTATTACAACCATAGCCATTTAAGTGTTAGATGAATCTGTGTAGAAGCTGTAGAAGCATTAAGAACACACAGTGTACACTTCTGGTACACAATGAACAAGAAACGGGTGAAGTTCTTTCATGTAGCAGGAGAACTGGTCCCGGCAATGGAATAGCATCTCGAAATCGAGCGAAACCAAGGCGATCGGCTGGAGATCCGCGGGGATCGGCCGGATAACACTGCGCGCCGGTATAGTATGTCGGAAATTATAGGGTGTTATTCGCGGAGCATCGCGCGAGCAAGGCTACGCGATTCAAGGAAGATAGTGCCTGGGAGAACACAGGCCCTGGGTACCAGCGCACGCGCTCATGAGGCCGATTTTAATAGGGCTTCGGTTACAATTATGAGCACGGTAATTGAGCCCCATACCCATTACCGCGCCAAATTGCAACTAATTATTATATTCCTTAACACGCGACCCAACCTGAGAAGTTATGAGATCATTGGCAAAATTAATTAGATACTGAAGTTTATAAAAAAAAAAACAGTACGGATGAGAGATTCTATTCTTACGATTGGTTATAAATCAGTGTCGGATCTTGAAAATTGCTGTTTAAGGGACCCCACATTGAGGCACTCTCTATTTTTATCTCACGTGCCGTGAAGATCGGAGCAATCGGGCGGTCGCACACGTGGAAGACAAATAGGAGGGGATATCGCAAGGACAAAAGGGCATGTTGCCAGTCGCGAATGCAACGCCACGTGAGGCCTGGTCCCAGTGAAACAGTGCTGGGTGCTTTATACGCGAAAAAGCCGAGGAGTGTGCGAACGTATTAACACCTCGAAGGATTTATGATATTGGACCGCGTCGGCTGCAGCAGGAGGGGGTCGGTAAAAGCGGGGGTGGCGAACTCACAGGGCCCTATCTGCGGTTCCCTGGGGCACGGCGGTCCCAGCCTGACAGCGGCAACTGGAACAAATGGGCTCAATTTCATACTTTCCAACACCACCTCCCTCTCTCGGCATTGGCACCCACGCACCTGCGATCTATTTCACTGTCTTATTTCTCCGCCTCACCTTCCACAGATTGCGAGCGCTCGACTTCTATCTTTCAGTGTCAGACTCACACTGCTTTTTCCCCTGACGGTAGCCTCGACTTACCAGCACCCCTTGTTTCAACCTCACTCGCCGACTCGATCACTGTCCGTTCTGAGAATTAACTGGCGTAACGGACTGCCGTCGTTCTTCGCCCAGCAAACAATGTAAATTGGAAAATGAAAACGATTGTCGACTGGCTGATCGATTCCTTTGTACCAATTCCACCCCTTTTCTACTAGTGTAAAAGCAATGTTATCAAATTAAGTGAACCATGAAAGGACTTTGATCGTCACGCCATATTACAATAGTTTCATTTCCGCTCTTTCACTAAAGACCGCGGGCAATTGGAGTCAGTCGCGTAGGTTCCTTCTTCCGAGCTTCGCACACTGGGCACCTGGACTGATCTATGGCAGGGGAACACGCATGCACAAACGCCAGACACCCCCGCACATCTAGCCGCACTAACAAATTGATATAATTTGTTGTTAACGGGCTGCTCACACCTCGCCGGAGGCGTCGGCTGTTAAGATTCGTGCGAACCCGGAAATGTTTAAACGAAGTACAACCCTCACTGAGGAGAAAGAGAAAGAAGATTCACGTTGGAAGTGGGTTAATATATCTTGCTCGACTTGCCAAGCAAACTTTCTGCTCGCCATGTATTTGTCATGGTTCTTTTTAAGGATTATGTCACATAGTACAGCAAATGTGAGAGAAGAATCCTTGAAAGAACCAAGATAGTACAAGTACCTGTCTAGGTTTACCGTGAGAGTTAAAAGCACTTGCTGGTCAAAGCGTTGAGACAGGTGAACTTCTTCCGTCGATCGATGACGACTTTATCGTAGCGTGCGTGAGATAGTCAAACAAGCGGAAAGAGATCTGTAACGGGGCCCGCTTTTGTCCGGTCACGGGGCCCGCTCGATCCTATATTGCCGTGTGAACGCAGACCCACTGCTCCGCCTGTTTGGTGAAACAGTTTGACGGGCTTACATAATTGCCGAGTAAACGTTGACTGTCTTCGGCGACTCGGTGAGGACGTTAAAGGAGAGCAAACAGCCCCAGGGATCGCCAAGCACTGCACTGCCAGTACTTCTTCAGCTTCCTTGAACAATCTCCGGTAAATTATACGACAGTATCGCTAGGATCCTAGCACGTCGACACGAGCCACGAAGATCGATATGATCGGAAAATGATTTATCGACTCCACCTTGGAGTCACGCTTCGAGTATATCAACATCTAGAACAGTTTACAGTGCGCGCTCGTCTGTCTCTTCGGTATTGCTCTATATCGAGGTTCGAGAATCTGAACATAGGCGAATCATTCGAAGCAGGAATGAAAGGATGAAGCTCGTTATGTAAAAGGGCCGGTCCAAATACCAGGCAAATTGGCGGGACTCCCACACCGCATCTCTTCTCGCGTGCGATCATGCTACACGAAACGATGCAAAGTGCTCGAAGCTGCCGGGGTCGCAAGTATTATAACGAGCTCTCTCGTAGGCACCCCACGCCGTGCGTGCGTCATTATATATTACGTTACGCTTACGCGTATGTAATTGCGAGCAGCTCGTCCTCGAAAATGCCCGGTGATTTATGTCTTCATAGGGGAGAAGATCCTTGCGAGATGTACGCGTGGGCAGAGCGCGCGTCCGATCACACGTTTCTCTCTGCTTTTACATGCCTTTCCTTCCAACACTTTACTTTTCTTTTAAATAACGAGTATACCTCGTAAAAAGTCCTATTAGACCGCTGGTTCCACTTGAAGAAGTTACGTCAGTCGCGCGCTCATTTCGAACAGAGAGTTCCATTCTTCGGCGAACGGTCTGGCGCGTTAATTTCTCGGCCGTTGGTGAAGGCGGAAATCGGCGCCTTTTAATTAAGCGTCAGAATGGCACGCTAATCTTGTTAATTTGCTGGGACGTGGAAGGGGAAGTAAGAGCTCTCGCGGAATGCCATTGTCCTGGCGAAGCGGATCGTGGAAAAAGGTGACAGATCGAGTGAGAATCCGGAGAAGCGCGCGCTCTCGCTCTCCTAATTAGAGAGTCGCCGTCAATTCAACCGGCAACATTTTAAGAGGCTCTCGAACGCATAGGCGCGCGCACCACCTACGCCCACGCGATCCACCCTGGGGGCAAAACGGACCCCCCGTCGCCACTTTCCGACCGCCTAATTACCGAACAAGCCTATCCTCCAGCGGGACCGTGCCAGCACGCCCGGCGAAATCTACGGGGTGTCTTCAGCTGACGTACAACTGCTTAGCATAAAACTTATTTCTCACAGATTGGTCCTATTTAAATGAATCTCTTCATAAATCAATGCCCGGCTTCTCGTCCAAATCGGATTCCTAAATTTGTACTCATCCGTTATATCTATCTATCAATTCATCCCTTCTTTCTTCATTAGTTATCCCAACACAATCCTCATAACAATACATTTCGCACAAACTTGAAAGTTCCAAGCCCTTATTTCTCTGTTTATCCATTTCCAAGACGTGACAGTGAAAATATTCGGACGAGTGATTTCAAGACACCCTGTGAAGGCGAAAGTGGCGTGGATAATCCTGGCAATACGCAAGCTCGTACACGCGCACGTACGTGGGGATCGGCTGGCTGGCGTAATAACGTTACCGTGAAATAAGGCCGAGAGCGGATCCAGCTGGGAAGCTCGCATAAACTCGGCCGATTGGATCCTAAATCGGTGCGCGGAGCCGCTTGTCTTAAGGGCCGGGGAATGCCAACACACCCCCTGAATCACAGCCGCCCGGAGATGATCACATCGCGTATTTATGCGGTACGCGTAAATTTGGTCGTCTCGAGAGAAGAGCGCTCGACTACGTGGCGGCTACACGCGGAGCCCTTCCCGGAATTCGCGCGAAGACGCCCAGCATCCCTGGTAGACTTGGTAGGGGAGCGCGAGCGAGCACTGCGTACTGCCTCACAGTGATGAAGGGCCAGTGAGATGAGAGTGGAATTAATTTGTTAATGCATTCCGCTCGTTGCCCGAGCACCGTGTACCAACGGAGAACGCGTCCTGCGTTAGTAAGTCACACCAACCTACCAGAGCCCGCCGGCGGATGCTGGATGTGAGCTCGGATTTAGTGTAGCCTCGATAGAGCCGTCTCAATTACCGGACTCCGGCAGATTTATGGAAAAGCATACTACGCTGCTATATACCAAGCCACAAAATAATTGCTGACGCTATTTTAAGAGTAGGTAATATGTCTAGGAATAATTGAGTCGTCAGTGGAATTAACCGTGTCGACATATACCTCTTCTAGTGACGCTGAGTGAAGGAAGGGAAAGAGTACCGATATACCTTTTAGCTTATGAAGGAACCACCACGTCAACGCATTTTACACGCATATCGCTCTTGACTGAATGAGGTGAGCGTTCAGAGTTCACGGTAGGGAACGCCTAGGAAGAAGACGTATGATTGAACGAGGTCGAACCAGGGCAATGGGGTACATGGAGATTCCGGCGTTAGAGCTTGATCACTAGAGGCGTGCCAGAGAGTAGATGTACCTGTCGAAAGGAGATGCACCCTTCCCCCTATCAGAGAAGAGTGCTTTCACGATCATCACATTCCACCTCGGCCGATTTAGATCCTCCCACTCTTCGATTCCTTTCAAGCATTCTTATATTAATTCTCTCAGCTCATTCTTCATCCTAACCACTCTATTACGTAATTCAATATTCCTATGAGTCTTTCTTATCCAAGAATCTTCGCAGTTTTAAAACTCGATTGTTTCCATGGGTAATCACATGTTATAACTTGTCTCGTTCGAAGACTTCCGCATCGTTATCAGGACTTTGTGATCTCGAGCCTAATATGGCTGCTGAATGACAGAAATCGAAATTGAATCTATCGAGAAGGGACGCCCACCACTTGGTTGGATGTAGAGCGAGAAAGAAGCCGGGTGGTTCTTCTTAGGTTTGCTCTCTTGGGATAGACAAAGCACGCTGGGGTATAAGAAGGTCCGGTACCCTTTGCGGCAAAAGGGCCCTGGAGCCGTTGACGGTCCATCAGATAAGGGCCATGTTTGCCTAACCTCTCACCTCCCACCGGGGCCCGCGCTATGACCCGAAGAGTGGGCCCCGAAGAAGTGGGTGCTGCTCATCACCGGCGCGACGTGACGGACAGGTTCACCAAGCTAGGCTTCTCTTGCCCTCTGCGCGATCATCGCTTAAAAGCTTTCGAGGGCGCCAGGCCTTCTTCTCCTTCGCCCAGCGATGCCCGCTCCATCGAATCATGGTTCGCGTTAATAGCTTCGGGGAATTCTCTCGGCGTTGCTTCCGATCGGGATTAATAGTGGAGGTGTTCGGCCAGAGGGTAACGTTGCCTTCAACGCATCCATCAGGCATCCACGAAGCCTTTCCCTATGTAATTGGTCGGCAACCGCACGGGATTCTAGGTCGTGAGATGAAGTTTCTCGTGATAACTTCATCCCGGCAATCGGCACGATTGCTCCACCAAGTTTCTTCACATGGGGCATACACTTAGTCATTGGCAAACGGCGAAGGTATTTCCGGGGCATGAGGGAATCGGTTAGTTCGGAGCTCGTAGGTGTAGAGCTATCGCACGCGGAGGTCGATAGGCAATCGGGTAATAACCCAGGCGTAATTAGAGGATAGCTCGAAGCGCACATTAATCACTATCGAATTGATTCGTTAGTATACCAAGAACGGAAAGGAAGAGAGAGAGAGAGAGAGAGAGAGAGAGAGAGGGAGAACTTTAGCAACGGGCAAGAGGTACCGGCGAGGAGTTAAGCAGGCAGACACGATCGGGGTGAGAGAAGCCGTGGACCTTATAAAGAAGATAGCACGTACAATATATACAGCTGAGCGGGGCAACAGAAGAGACCGTGAAACGAAGTCACCATTAGTGGGAGAACCGTATCTCCGGGTTCGATGTAATAAACCAATTCTCTCCCTCGCAACCTGGCGGAGAAGGCCCCGTGTGCCGGCCGGGCAAGCCTCTTCTAATTGGACCGCATTCCACCTGAGTTCCCCTCTATGTATATGCTTTACCGGAATTTTCATTAACACGCTGGACTTTGTCGTGACGGAAGGTACCGGCTAGTAGGTGTGTCTAGATCCACAATACCAAGACTTACACACGTAAGCTCGCTTTCTGCCCTCCAAGAATCCACCTTACGGAGAAACATATATCTCCGAAATCCGGCAATGAGAAATACTTGTTGGGATTTCATTTTTTCCAGCATTTGCCTGGTAGTACTTTAATTAGTCGAAAATCTAGCATTCGAGAGAATGCTCACTCGCAACATTATTGAAATATCTTTCTTTTCTAAATGTTGTGCCAACTCATGCGATGTGAAGTTTTCTATCAGTTCTCAATGATAGGAAGTTTCTAGTGATACGTGAAGACCTATCGGACAATGCGGCCGCTCTCACGTTGAAGGCCCAAGCGCGGCAGAGGTGGCAGAAAGGCTTCAGCGGTACGAGGCACGGCATAAAGAAGAGCATTATGTCCGGCACATAATGCAGCCACGTAACGGCCGATCGGGGGATCATCGATCGATGCCGCGATCGTTTGATCATAGTGGTGGTGCCGGCAAGAGATCAGTGCAGGCGCGAGAACCACCACGGAACGAGAGAGAAAGAGAGAATGAGACCTTTCAAAAGCGAGGGACGCTCGAGCGAGCTAATTGTACGATATTGTGCACCGACAATGCTCTAATGAAGCATTGTCCATGATCCGGCACCGATCGATGTCATCCAGCCGTGTGCTTTTTTTCGAACGCGCCGAAAGAGACACACGGAAAGCGATCGTCTGTTCCGGAGAATCGTGCGATACATGCCGAGAGTACGAGTCTGATAGAGCAGTGCAAAGATGTCCCATCATCTTTCCTGAACACAACGCCTGGAGAATTCAAAGGCCGTAATATCATAGTCACATCGAAATTCTAGTATGTCACATCCTCAATTACCAAGGCATCATTACGCATCACGAAAAAATGGTACCAGAGAAAAGGAATGGGAATACTATTACATGGATCATCAAGGAAGGGAAGGGGGATGAGGGTGAATACGAAGGCTTGGGACGTTAGTTATAGCCTCGGTGAAATTGTGGGTAAGACAGATAGCTTCTCACAGTAGCCGGAGTGGCTGCCCTCGTAAGAAAGATAGCGAAGGGTTTCGTTTTCATTAGCCAGGCACACTCGATCCCAGCTCGATCGCACTGCCGCCGGAATGGGACTCTTCCCGTGGCATTCGCCTTCATCATATCCCCTCGGTAAAAGTTGTAACTCGATTATGCGTCTAACTAGCAATTTCAATAGTATTAAGAGGCCGAGACGCAAGGGCGCCGAGGAGAATCTCTCGCCGGCTAAGGGAACTGCAGTGTATGTGCCGCAGCGCATTTCTCGGCAGAGAATGTTTGGTCCCACGGGGAAAAGCTCGCGAGCTACCACTGGATTTGCATGGACAATAGATGACCGGCTCAGCTGGTATCTACGCATAATTCAAACGAATCGTGCCGGCTGAATTCACGGTAGCGAATTCGTGTCCTCCGCCGGCTTCTGCCTTTTTACTCGCTTCCTTTTCCTCGTCACGTTTCTGTCGCCATGATCGCACCAGCCGCTCGGCCAGATATACCCTATCGCTGGATCATGCTATTCGTATGGCCGCTGATATTTATAATAGCGGTACTCCATGCATCGTAATATACACTCGACGCTATCATTATTGCGGGTTACAGCCTGGTACACACATCCGCCTTCTCCACGCTGTCGCTCCGCCAGTGACGTAACAATCGCTCGTGGTAACGAATCGGCCCGATTAAAAATCGATTTACGATCCTTTTTTTCTCGCTCTACCATTTATCATGAGCATATTTCGCGTTCCTCTCCATAAGGAGAGTCGAGTAGGCAGTGGTATCCTCACGATATCGCACTGGCCAGCGAACAACGGGGCGTTTATCACGCGCGACTAATAGAAAATTATCTTTCTAATTTAAATCCTTGGATAGAGGAGCCCAGCTTCTCTCGTTCGGTCTCTCTCTGACTGGCTGCCAGCACGGGAAGATGCGCTTGGCCGTGCATCGCTTAGGAACATCCCGTTGGTCGCTCCTCTCCGGTTAACGGGCATAGATATATCCGCCGAGAAATAAAATCGGCGATAGTATCTTCGCTGAATGAACTCTCCCACGCCTATGCCTATTCGCGCTCATCCACCCGCTCCTCTCTCGCAGGCTGCGTGCACTCGCTCGCTCACTTGCTAGCCAGATCCGTGCCCGCTCTGCCTCACAGACACAGAGACGCGTCAGCAGCAGGTACATATCGGCGCACATTGCTATACGAAGAAGTTCTCGGTGTGAGAGTGCGCGCTTGTACGCGATGCTGCGTGCGTTCACGGGCACGAAGATCCAGGTTCCAGAGGTCCAGGGGTCCATCGGGGTCCGACCCGTCGACCCCGGCACGTACTCGCCACACCCGCACACCGATGCTTAGGGCCCATGCGCTCCGATGCTTAGGTGGGGTCCCAGGCCCGTCCTCGTCTTCTTCTACTTGCTCTGCTCCGCCTGGCTTCACTCGCTCCTCTTCCTTCCTCGAGCGTACACGTACATACATACCTATCTTCTTGCTACGGCAGATATCCTCGCTCTTTCCTCTTGTTTTCTCTTCCGCGCTGCTTCTTCCTCCTCCGGTCTTCCGTTTCTTCCTCCGCCGACCCAACACCTCTCTCTCTCTCTCTCTCTCTCTCTCTCTCTCTCTCTCTCTCTCTCTCTCTCTCTCTCTCTCCTCCTCCTCCTTCTCCTCCTCCTCCTTCTTCTTCTTCCTTCTCACTACCACCACCACCATCCCTCTCGACTTCACCTAACCTTGCGGGGATACGCTATACTGTACCCTCGCGGAATTAATAGCCGCCCGCCGCGGAAAAATGCCGGTAATGTGATTACGACGCGCTCGCGCTGTCTTTCGCCCGCAGGGTCGCCGCAGTGAACCGGGCTTCACCCCGACTTCCACGTATTCGTAGGTATACGTGCGTGCCGCCTCCCACTCGTGGGGGGATGAGCACTCACTTCCTGTAGCCGCGTCGACTCTCACCCCTTGTGCGCACCTCTCACTCCGCACAGACTCGCCTGTCTCTCCTTCATCGATGCATCGAAGAGTTGTTTCCGCGAACTAACGGGGAAATTCAGACGAGCGAAATGCCGGCGCGAAGACAAATTGTCGATTAATTGCCGGAGTCCAGAACCACAGTCGGCTGCCTGGGAAGGAATTCGCCAGGATGTGGAAGCAAGCGTTACTATTAGGGGGGGCTTTATAATCATGTAAATTAACGAGGTACAGGCTAATCGGTAAATCGCGACCGCGCCATTAATGCCGTCGTTCAGTCGTCTCCTGTACGGTATAGTTGGAAGATTGCTGAGATAAGTGTCGCGGATAGGCTGACAAGGGAAAAAGGCAACGGGGCTCGGCTGGTAATCCTGGTAGGCTGTGCCCTGCCATGGGGAATAGGCAGTTTTTCACGCGGGCCCCCGTGAACCCGCGCGATAAGTATAGCCAACGCGTATGTGTATACATACGCGAAGTTTTGCGCGCGAGCGAATTTAAAAGGCTCGTTAAACGACGGATTTTAAGGGATCGTTACTCGTCCCGCGGTTAAAAGCGCCCCTAAACCACCAAGGCGGGCCAAGTAAATCTATAAATCCCCGGGCAAGTATAACGATCGGCAAGGCGCGTTCCGGTTGCCGCTATAAAAATTCCCCTTTAACGCTCCTGAGCGCTCTCCGCGCATCCCTCCTCGCCAAAGCAGCGTTGGCCACCGGGCCCTCGTTACACGCACAGGGCATTACAATTTTATATAAATCTGGCAAGCGCGACCGTTTTGTCGAAGGCTCAGCCGCGTCGGCAGGAGCACTGGCGATTCTCCGGGGAATTTGCGGGAGCATAAATTTCGGCCTGGCAATCAGCTGTGTGTGCGTACGCACGAGAAGGGGGTGACGCGCTCGCGCTGAAGGTAAGAGAGCGGAGAGGAAAAAAGCCAGCTCGAAGGGGGCATATCTCTGGGCAAGGAGCGCGCCTTATGAAGCGGAGCCGCTCTCGCTACGTGGCTCTCGGGTGACTGGGGTCAGGCCGCGTATGCAAATGAGACGACCCCGTTCGGGTGACTCCGAAAATCCAGCCTCCACGTATGCGAGAATGGACGCGAGAGCATTTTCGATCCGCACTTTGTGCCGGTCGGTAAGAGATACCTGTTGTGTCCGGGATGTGCGATCTCTGTTATGCTCGGGCGATGAACGTAAATTCGTTCGTAAACCCTGACAGTTTCTCTCCGGCTCTGTGTCTCTCTCTCTCTTGAACTGGCCTCGCGGGAAAAGCGTACAATGCGGACATTGATAAATCGTGGTAGTTACACGGCGACAAGTGTACAAGCGTAATGACTGTCGGATGCGATTCCAGCCAATCTGAAATAAAAGCAGGGGGCCTCCGCCAGGGAGGCGAGCTCATTATTTTCAAAAAAAGAGCACGGCCACCGCGCGACGACGATCGGAAGCAGATAATACGAGCGCGTACTAAGCAGCCCGCGCGGCCTGTAGCGGGCCCCTTAAAAGGCAGTAAATTATCGACTTTAATGCCACCGCGGTTTGCTATCTTGCACTTCTGACGCCTCTATGGACGCGAAATCCCCACTGGGAGAATACCTCTTTAGCTCTGGCGAGCCCACAGGACAACTTGGCTCGCGTTCGCGCACAGATTCCCCGGGACCGTTATCGTCGATCTATCGCTACTTCAAGTACCGTGCTACAATACTTAAGGCCCACTGAATGCGAGTTACCGGCGATATTACCCGCCGCACTAATTGTACTTCCAGTTCGATGATCATCTGCATGCCGGCTTTGAATGGACGCGCACGGGGCCTTACAGCCGCGCCGCCATTCAGGCCGCGCCATTCTCATAAAGACTAATTTTATATATCGTATCGGCGGGGGTGTTTTATTGGATTTCGGGGAGCGTGTATCAGATTCGGCGCCCTGCCGAGCCTCGCGCCCTCAGCTGGCTGGTGAGGCCCCCCTCAGGCCCGCTACTCGGGCCCCTCGCCAACGGGCCATGCACCTCGTTGAAGTAGAAAAGGACCATCTCGCCAGCCGGAGCACCCGTGAGCAGCGGACTCGCGCCCGCGCTGCCTTTAATAAAGTGCACTAACCGGCGTGTATTAAGAAGATTTAGGTGGGCGAGAGCAGCAGGCGCACCAGTATAAATAGCGGAATAATAGCGAGGTTATATCGCGCTGCCCTTCTGGCCCATCTCATCCACGTGGTCCTCCTGCCTGTCCTCCGTCCTCCGTAGTGCGGCCCGTGCGGCGCTGCTGCTCCTGCTCCTGCTGGCCCTCTTCTACCGTGGACGACGTCGAAACGTATGGGGTGACGCTCGCCGGGGCCCCGCCATGGGTGGGCCCCGCGGCACTCCGCTCGAGCACACACGCGGACCACGCCGCGTAAAATATCATCGCAAAGCGCAGCCCGATAAATTTCGCGATATTGCCCGTGAAACCGCTCACCGGTGGAAATAAGAATGCAAATGGCCGGGGCCCCGGCAGCCACGACGTGCACGGACACCGGGGGCTCTCGGAGAGAAAGAGAGAGAAAGAGAGATCGCCGCTGTTACGGGAAACGTGGGAGCGCACCAGAAATCGCCAAGCCGATCGCGATAGATAAACCGGCGGGTGATGGGGCCGAGGGTGACACGAATCCCAACATTCTAAAGGGTTCGCATCGCCCTCCCTTTTATTTTATTCATCTCGACCAATCTTTGAATATCTGACTTACCTGCCCTATGAATATTTATTTCACTCGATCCTCACGATGTGCTGGCATACGAAGATAGTCGCACTTGGCAGATCCATTGTGAATGGCAGACCAGTGTATTTAAATTGTGTCGGGTGGACGAAGAGCGAGGGACGCGATTAGTTGGAGAGGATGTTGACACAGGTGAAAGAGCGGCGAGATCCAGCGCGAAAAATCTCAGCGCTAAAACGCATCGGGACGAGGCTGGTGCACGTAGGGATATTGCGGCACGTACTGTCGGTGCTCGTGTACACCCAGAACCTATGTACGCTCGGAGCGAACCCGCCATAAAACGAGGCCGTAAGAACACAAACGGACCTTGGTGAATGTGTTCCAACCACGTCAAGTCCGCCCGTCCGACCATCCGGCGGAGACGTAATCTTATTAAACGGCTATTAGCTGCTCGCCGAGGCTTGTCAACATTTAGACATCTGGCAGACACGGGAACACATTCCCTTACTTCTCTACACGCCTACACTCGCTTGGCACACCATGCTCAACGTTCATGAGAGCGGCGTTGCTCTCCTTACGGCAATCGGCTTGTTACCCATAAAGGGGTAGACGCCGCGCCGTACCGCTGCCATTTCAACGATCTTTAATTCATTCTCGATTTAATCCATGGATTGTTAACAAGCAAGCGGCGACATCGATCGGTAGTGGAACGTACCGCTGACTTCTCAATCATTAAAGTGGTTAGCACGCGTGCTCGCTCGCCGAGTGGAAGATGGATTGGGTTCCCACGTAATAGATACTATAAAAGAGTTGTCAGTCCCATGTAAGTAAATTGTTGTGCCGTGTTGGCTGGGCACCGGACGAAAGCATTAACTTTCGCATCCGGCAGCGTGCCGGCGCGGCAGGCGCAGGGTTCAACGATGTTATTCGAGCTCGATCTTCATATCCAGAGAAACGCTCATCGCCCGAGTTCCTACGGGCCCGCCGGGGCCCCGGGATCTTCTTCCGTGGCGTGCTGTTCCTTCTCCTTCTCTCCTTCTTTCCCCCCTTGTCTTTCCTCTTGCTTGCTCGGCCCTTCCGCGGCCTTACTTGCCCGGACGTGCTCGGTGTTACGATCGAAATGACTGACGTACTGACGGGAAACATCGCGACCCCCCGCTGTCGAATGTCGTCGGGCGGATCGTGCGAGTGACCGATGTGGGTGAATCGCGTTCTACTCTCTCGAGACAGTGGAGAGTAAGAGCAGAAAGAAGAACACGAGAGCGGACCGAGCGATGAGGCGGCAGACGCGCGGTGCGCAAGAGCGGAAGAAGTTGAAGGTGGAGGCCCGGGGCCTCATCGGGACAGCGAGGAGAGCAGCATCTGGAGCCGGCTGGCGTCCGTGCGGACCACGGGGGGAGGGAGAAGGAAAGGCGAGATCACGGGGACAGCCGGACGCAGAGGGAGAAACGAGGTCCAATCTTGTTGGGACGGACTTGAGATTGTTTCACGAGCACGCGGGAAGAAACACGGGTTGCGCGCCTTCGCGATGTGAGGCCGAACCGAGATGGCATATCGGAATATGGTATCGCCGCGTGTCTAGGAAAACAACGACGCTGCTCTAGGGTACCGCTGTGTAGCCTCGTGATAGAGCACCGCGGACGGTCGTGCGTTTCGCCGCTTATCCGAAAATCATTCGGTCACTGGCCGAACGGACCTAAGCCGCCGCCACCGTCGTCGTCGCCGCATAAACGTATGCTTCTACCTGTCTACCGATTTACCTTACTACCGGCAAATCCCTGTTTCATCGACTTTCCATCCTACAGCCATTTTCTCCTCGTGTAATTAAGGAAAAGTCGATCGCGCACGCGCGATATCAGATTTACGCGAAAGCCAACGCAACGCGCACCGGCGCTCCAAGTGGCCGCTCGCGCGCGCGCGCCCGCTGCGATAGTCTACGAATTAATTATCCTGCCAGCGGGTACTGTTAGTACCACGTGTATCTGCCGGGTGTTTCGGTTCTCGCACATTCGCCGCACTGAAACACGTGTCGCCGTTATCGCCGAACTCCTCAGAAGGACTTTCATCTTTCCCTTCCGTGTGACAGACATTGCCCCGCTACATCCCAAACTACCAAAGTACATATATACTCGTCGAGTAAAAGGTAGCTTGAAAAATTCAACGTGAACTTTAGCATGATTTCGAGAGGAGTTGAGAAAAGGAGTAAAGGGCCGGAAGTGCATGGTGGAAGGTGTGAATCCCCGATCACGATGGACCTCGGGTTAGGGTGAGCAGGCAGCAAGGGTGTGAAAGTGGTCGGGCTATCTGGCCCAGAATCTCGATCGAATTGGTTGCGGAGGTTCGCACGCTCCGTTGAGTAGAAGTGGTATAAAAGGGGTGTCGAACGCGAAGGGAGGGCAGCAGGACATGCTGGTCGCTGGCGGAAAGAGAGAAGGAGAGACAGAGAGAGTGAGAGAGAGAGAGAGAGAGAGAGAGTGAAAGAGTGAGAGCCGGGGTGCGAGAGAAATAGTGAGGAAACGGGAGAATCGGTAAAGAGGGAGGACGGGCGAGAGAGAGGAGGGTGAAGTGAAGGTCTCGTGTATCCGAACGAGCACGGCCGACACCTTCTTGCTCTTGTTTGCCACCGACTGCGTGTAATTTCTTAGCAAAGGCGTTAATGAGGGGCTTGGCTCGAGACGGTAGATCACCGTGGACCTCGTGGAGCCGCAGCCAGAGCCGCCGCCGGGGCTGAAGTCACCGCAACCGTTCTCCAACTCCGACTCCTCTCTCTTTCTTCCACCTGGGATCGGCATCTTTCTCTGAAGCTTGCGTTCTTCCTGATTCTCCTTTTCGTCCCTTATGGTACCCTTCTTCCTTTATCTCGCTCTCTCTCTCTCTCTCTCTCACTCTCTTACTCTTTCTCTCTGTTGGCCTCACCGGGTTCCTCGCTGGCTCTGTGTGTTCTCGCGGCGGAGTCTCCACGGAGGTGGTGTTCACGAGCTGTGCGCCTCGAGGTAGTGCTACCGTGTACCTGAATTCCGATCTACGCTCAGATACGGGACTCAAGCTCGCCAAGGAAGTATCTAGATGCCGGTGTATCCAGGATACTGCTCCTTCCCGTACGCTGTGGCCCTGCAGCACGTTCCCAAAGGAGTAGCTCTACCTCCAATCGTACCTCCTCAACTCCTCACCTCGTCCTCCACCTTTAAGGGGACCCCCGACCAATATGCTTCCTTGTCCGAGATGAACAATGATTTGTGGGGATGAAGAAATTCGAACAATTGTACATTTAGTATTGCTCTTCGATCCTTTATGTAGTAGTAATTATATCGATGTACTAATATGTACCCTGTAGAAACAGAAAGGGTTACAAGTTATAGGGGTTTGACCTTTGACCATGACTGGTCCCGTATTGTTTCTATAGCTATTATAACCAGGTTGTTGTTAGTACTCTTTAGAAATGTTCCTTGTCGATTTATTTCCACCTGCGAGGACACACGTCGTTCCCAGAAATATCGAAAATAGCTTGAGGCCACCTTGGCTTCTTTTAGGTATCGCGCCAGTGAGTGAAGCCCGTGAAGGAATTCGCTCGTAAAACAGCTGCAGAAAACGGTTCACCATTCATCGCGAGCCGGCGCAAAGGACTCGTGGAGGAGGAAGAGTCTCGACTAGAGAGGAAGGAGATCTCACGGAGTGTGTCGTGCCCGTTGATGCTGGCCACGACGACGACACCGACACAGGCTAACACACAAGTGGAAGCTGCGCCGGTGGTGTCGCTCGTAAAACTGTAATCTACAACGCCGAATAATTTCAGTGTGCGCTTTATGAGCGATCGCACGTCAAGAAAAAGTCATCGTATGTTCGCTAAGAGCTGCGGGCGGATACGCTGTCCTTATTGCTGGAAGATGTTGAGAGAGACTTACATAACTTCGGCGGGATCACACGCAGTTCGAGTTAATAATTTTCTCCCGTATCCCCGAAGACTTTTTCCTGGCCGCAGGACATCCCAGGATGATTTAGAAACGTCGCCGACGCTTTCCTGACCTACCTCAGGAAGAAAGTGAAACCCGCGTCGTAAAGCCCCCCCGCCAGAGGCTAAATTGCGTCCGCTTAATTATTCCCCGCCAGACATGCGGGATAGGCGCGCGCGCGAGCGCTCGCCTTGTGGAAAGTAAGTGCCGGGTCGGTGCAATCATTTCCTTCGAATTGATTGCCGCCATATAATCCGCGCGACGATAAGTCCGAGAGCATGCTGCGGCCCTTGTACGGTGTTAGCGCGACGGTGGGGGACAGTTAGATTCAATTGTGTCCGGAAGTGATAAATGCATCGGAACAATAAAAGGATCCCGCCGGCTCGTAACTCACGTCGCTCGACTTTCCGCTGGTCGATCACATCGCGCGCTTCGCTTCTCCGAAGTTTTCCGTAGGAAGGACCGTCCCAGCCAACTGGAGGGAGAAGGACGGAGACTGGATGGACCGTAAGGACTAAGTCGTACCTTGAGAGCACCATTACCGCGGGCGACTCGAGATAAATCAATAGTGGTATGTAAATCTTGAAGTCACAATGGACACCAGGCCGGATTGAGGAATCGGCCGGGGGAGTCCGTGTGGTAATTTTCCCACGTGTCCACGCGGGTTATCGGGCTTCTTAGGAGAGCCAACTAATCCGTGGACGTACGTCCCAGAGGCTCGGGAGCATCGCTTAACCGATGTCGCTCTCGGGGAGAGAGCGAGCCCTTCTCGAGAGCGGCATTATAGTATGGCGCATAGTTGCAGTGCAGAGCGCGGGCCGAGCTATGCGACCGGGGCATCTATGCGGCTCTACGCGCATCGTTGCTCGCAATCAACATACCTTCCCTCTGCAAAAATACTCCTCCGGGCTAATAAGATTTATTTTGCAAGCCTAGCTCGTGCGCGCGCGCCCGTGTCTGACGCGCTCGAACTCGAAAGAGATCGTAGCAGCGCCCTTAATGCTCCCTGGAATCCTTTGCACTGAACTACGCCGTTTGCGATGCGATTCCAAATCGCCCTTTCATTGCCGGCTTTAAATCCGTCAAGTGCTCCTGGTGCATTGAATGCACCAGGCGCATTTCGAGAGTGAGTGAAAAGACGAGGAATGCCAGCCGATCGCTCCGGGGTCAGCTTCGAACGGGATAAGTTCGAAGTTGTGGTGAATACTTGTTTCTTTCGATAATAAGTTGAAGGACAAAACTTACTCGCCGAACTTCCTGGGGGAGAGGCAGCCAGCTCATAAAGCACACGGCATAAATCAGAACCTAGAACCTCCTTCGATCAACTCTCTCGTGCTTCTTCTTTCTCCCTCACCTTCTTGTCCGACCACGTACGATCCGATACTACTTCGCCGAGCGTCCTCTCCACCGATCTCAACTTTGCACTCTGGAAGGCTCTTCAGTAATTACTTCGGGATGCTTACCAATCGGATATGCCCACGTTTCGAGGATTATCCTCTCGCATTCGGCGTGCCTGGTCACCGAGTCTCATCATACGCGGCCAGTGCAGTGTGCACGCCTCATTGAATTATGCGCAAACACAGTGGAGGAGGCACGTGGTACCTTCTTCTTCTTTTAATGAACATGCCAAGCCGTGACGCGTATCCCAGCGGGCGTTCCGTCGCCGCCAGGCAAACCGAGCACTTTTTCACTGACTTGGTCAAGAAAAACATTATTCCCAAGCGACCTCGCACGTGTCATATCGTGACAATGCGTCTCAGCTGAAATAATTGCTCGGTTCAGAGCTGTAGCTCTCTTTCTCACATAGTGGAACGTGGCACGCGTGACTGCTCGACAATGAAGCAAGTTACACGCGACCAAAGTTCATTGTCGCATGGAAACGTTGTCTTCGTTCTGAGTCGTAGCTTATTTGCCATGAATGAGTTCTCTTTGAGAAAATCCCTCTCGAAATCGGCACAGCGGCGCCCAGCATCGATTACGTTGCTTGCCATAATTTGGCGATGGTCCTATGAATATTTAGATTTCATATTTTCGTAATATTTATGATAATCACTAGCACCAGTCAATTAACAATAATTCAGGCGCCTGAGAATGTCGATCTGGCAATACACGATTAGTGCTCGCCTCAGGACGCACAGATACTAACTCATTCCAAGTTATTGGACTTCGCCTCTGCCAATTATACAGATTACCGCTATACTCACCTGCAAATCCGTTGCGTCGTGTTAATTTCATTTTTAAGGTCATTTTGCGATCCAAAATAGCGGTTTTTGAAACAAAGTTACGAGGTTCTGTTGAATACTCCATACTTAAATCTTTTCTTCTGCTACCCTTCAATCCACTCCAGGTAATTTTCTTCATTCTATTCATCGACTCCTTATTTGAAGTACAACTCAACATTCGAAAAAAAGAAACCCATGTATCAAGGAGAATCCAGTTCATTTATTCATAGAATGACAAGAGTTTCCTCTTTGGGATTGTATAGGCGCCGCTGTAAAGAGGGTTCGCTGTCTCTTCTCGGTGAAACGTGTGCATGCTCGGCTCGGGCTTTATGCTAGAGAATACTATACGTCGAACTAACGAACGGCGTCTAGCAATTCCCCACCTGGCTCCTTGAGTTTCGCGATAGCGAAATCGCGTATATGCCGCCTAACCCCGCGACCCACGCCTCGCGACAATGTTACACCCGACGCGCTTTCACCGATTCGCCGAACCGCCGTGTATCCGATAGAACGATCGCCGCCATCAGGCAAGTTTCAACCATGCTAGGCACTAACCGAGTTCCTGGTAAACATTTCTTTAGACCAAAGATTCGAGGGTGCCGCCATATAAGGATTTCCTATCAACTATTCTCGACTCTCACTTAATTGCCTTATATTCAGAGAATTGCAAAAACACAACTACAATTAACCCTTTAACACTAAATATTATATAAGTTGTATATACAATCAGCATATGTTGATAGAATCGAAAGTCTACCATAGCCAAAGGGTTAAAGCAGTTAAAATATAATAAGTCAATCTTTTTGAATAGATTCATTGATAAAAGAGAAAGAGGAGGAACGCCAGGTCATTCGGAGCGGTGTTCGAACCGAGTGAGAGCCGGATTTCGTTCTTGTTGACCATCGTGCGATCTAGGTGTAGCCAGACAACGAGTTAGAGGTGGGGTACAGGGTAGCAGTCGGCAGGTGACCCGCACGAAACTTTCACCCGCACTCGCTGCGACCTCACGCATACGTGAGGATGCTTTCTCGCATCGTACGGACCTCCTCTCTCAGAGAGAGAGAAAGACTAAGAAAGGGGAGGGGGGAGAACAGGAGAGTCTCAGAAGAGCAGCAGCAGGCTGAGCAGTGGCGACGAACGCCTGGCGAAGAACGGAGGACTACATACACAGTGGTAGAGAGAAAGAGGAGGAGGTGGAGGAGGAGAAGGAGGAAGGAGAAAAAAGAGAACCGAGAGGAGGTTAGCGTAGACAACGCTGGCGAACGCTTTGCAGCAAGCGGAGGGACAAGGTGGAGGTGGACGCACACGGAGAGAAGGAGGATAAACCGGCACCTGTACCCTCATAACATATAGCCATGCTCCTCTCCTCGGGATCCAAGTGTACGTCTCCTCGTATATACGTATCCCCGGGTGTCGGACTATACGTTCGCCGTTTGTTTGACGGTGAAGAGGCACAGGGCCGTCGCGCGACACGAACCCTCTCCTGATCTCTTCTCTTCTCCTTTTATCCTTCTTCAACTCACCCGCGACCCCACTTCCACCCCCCCTGATGATACCAACTTGGAAGCGTGTCTACGCCAGTGCGAGCCATCCGTCAGGGATTCGAGATCTCGAGAAAGGATATACGGCCCTGCGGTGGATGCCCTCGCAAAGAGAACGTTCGCGCACTGCCTCTCGCTATTTGTCTTCCCTCCTGGTGATATCCGATATACCAAGCTCCTTCTTCCAACCCCTTATTGATCCCGTCCCACTGCCAGCCTCCGCTCTCTCTCTCTCTCTCTCTCTCTCTCTCTCTCTCTCTCTCTCTCTCTCTCTCTCTCTCTCTCTCTCTCTCTCTCTCTCTCTTTCTCTTCTTTACTCAATGTATCCTTGGGGGAAGTATCTATGATACTTCATTTTATTCACCCTCGTCTATCATGTAATGGAAATGTTCCAATGTACCTTGAAGAGTATGCTGACATAACTAGGGCAGAGGTATATATTAAGGAAGTATTGATTGAATAGGATATGTGTTGTACATGGTATTAGTAGTTGAGTGTAGAATGCAAGGGAGGTTAAAGAAGATGAGAAAAATGGAAGATGAGATCGAAGATGAATACGGCCCTGGAGAGCACATACACTGTACGGCACATAGAAGCGCCTGCCTATATATAGAGTGTAGGCGGCGCACCTAGCAGGTGCTCATTAGATTACAGGGACGATGTTCGAGATGTTAGCCACCTTTTACTCACTGCTCGAGAGGCCTCCACGCAAGATTGGGATCTCCACGCTGCTCTCTCCTCGGCATCGTTCGACCACCACCACCACCGCCGCCCTTCTCCCTTCAGCCCTGATCTCGGCCAGCATCCCCCGCATCCTCCATCGATCCTACCGCCTATCCTCCTTCGACTTCCCGGCAGCTTCCTTCTTCACCTCCATCGCCTCTTCTTTCCCGATGTTACACATTTTTACCGCCACCTGAAATCCATACGACCGCTGCATCCCAAGGCGCAGCACTCCCTGAAGATCACCGCTGGGCCGGATTTCACTGGCCGCCACTGAACGTCCGACTCCCCTTACCCGCCGATTTACTAGCAAGTGTATCTACCTGGTACCTGGTAACAAGGTCTCTATTTAGTGTTCTCGCACGAGATCGTAACGGGCCAATATCATTCTGTAATAGCAGACTTTAGATGTCCTTCCAACCGATAAAGCTGAGCCAGTCTCGAACATCCTGGAAAAAAAGAAAAAAGAAAGAGTACGCGAGAAGTGTTTGTGTGTATACGGTAGTAATGCGACGTTTCTTCTCGCACCATTCCACCGGCTTGTCGTTAGCTCTCGCGCAGTAAAACTGAGACCTTTCCCCACAGCACTTATCTATCGCGTTGCCTATTAATTACCCGCCGCTAGCATGGTGTCCAAGAAGCTGGGAGAGAGGAAGAGAGAGTATGCGGCGACAGAGCAGCCGCGAAAAAGTAATCGAAAGCGTTTGCATATTACGCGCGTGATAAATAACAAGGAGCGCGCGCGATCTCAAGACTCTAGCACGCGGAACAGTGGGTTACTGTTATCGTCCGGTGTCCCCTATAAATCCGTACCCGCATCTCCCCCGTGTCTCTCACTGAAATATTCTGCTCTTCCACATGTAGCACCAACGACAACGACAGCACCAGTAACAGCAGCAGCAGCAGCAGCAGCAGCAGCCGGTTCCTTGTGTACCAGCTGGTATACGCGTTCTCCTTGTGATCCACATAGTGCGCCGAATTCCATACTGGATCGGTATCAGACTATCGAGCAGAAAGCCGAGGGTGCCGGTAGTAGTGCGTTTATCGCAGCAGGAAGTCGCCATACAAATGATAATCTAAAGGGCTTCGCATCCCGCAGTGGTCCACGCGCGTGCTTCTCCAACATATATCCGGCCGGTGCGCGCCCCCAAGAAGAGAGGCGAGGTTACTCTCGCGCTACCGTTTCTCTGCTCTTCTTCATCTGACGGTAGAGCTACCAGTGTAGGTGTAACCATGGTACTATACTCTGCATGGTAGACATCCAGCTCTCGACTCACGAGCAAAGCGCCAGGTCCTGGGAGTTGAATTTGTCGCTCCATATCTCGTCGGTGGAATTTATGAAAGGCGAGTTCGCCATAATTTACGCGGCCGCTGTCACGGTAGCAGTAAATAACCGCGGACAAAGCGACGCCGGATGCTGAGGGTGGCGTCCCAGGAGCACACTGCCATGCCTTTGGAATTTAGAAAGAACCCAACCACCCGGCAATCCGTAACGCACCTTTGACCTTTTACTACTTTGCTCCCGCGTTTCTGCCACTTGAGACAGATTTAAGTTTCCATCTCGTTTCGTTCTGGACCACCTATTCCACCGATTGCTTAGCGCATTCTCGACATTAGATGGGTGGACTCTTTTTGTGCGAGTCGAGGTTGTGGAATGCGCTCTTGCGAATAGGAGTTAGGGGGATTCTCGGCGAGTTAGTCCGGGCCGGCGAGTTCCGCAAGAAGGTCGTCCTCGTAGTGTGCATTCTCCTCGTCGACTGTCGAGTGCATGAGCCCGAATCACCGAACAGAATCTAATTACCGCCTAATTAGGACGATCGTGTATCGTCGGGGCGATTGCATCGAACAACGAGTTAAGAACCGGTGTGCTCGCCGTGCGCGATAGGCCATATTTCGCTTCCGCGGACCACTCTCGATACAAGGTGAAAATGATTGGCGACCAAGCAGATCGAACGATCGTCCCAAGCCTTAATTACCGTTACACCGACTTATGATACCGTTCTCCATTTTTTTTCAAACCTGTCACGATTTTTGCACAAGCTCTACGTTGCTTTGTAACTCGGTTAGTTACTTCTGACCAAGGATCATCCAGCATTAAACATGCGTCTTCCTGTCGGGTGGAAAGAATGCTCGGCGACTCGTTACTTAATCCCATTATCATAATCTTACCGTTAATTCGGCGCGACGCGACCTCGTGAGATATTTCCAGTCGCTCTACCAAGCGGCTATGCCTTGCGAATTCGAAGGTACGTGCGAAGTCAGGTGGAGAACTCGCCAATTGCGTCGGACTAGTCGGATTATGCATTAGCAAACACAGAGTGAGAGCGCGCTTACGAAATCCTCGGGTGCGAGGATGCCCCGGCTATCGATCACAAGTGCGGGAAGACAGGAGTCGAGAGAAGAGACAGAGAAGGAGGGTGTCGCAGGAGTCGCTCAGTTAGAATTACATGTACACCGGTTTTCACGGAGGAGAAGGAGGAGTGTATGTGTGTGTCGGCAACAGGCAGGCGCGCTTCGCTTAATGACGATGTTAATTAATATATTTGAAGCGTCGGCGACGAGCGACGAGCGCGACTGGAACCGCTCCTGCCCGGATTAGCATAAGCAAACCCGCTCGAGTCCTTTAAGCGCGCGCTGCCAGAAGTGTTAATTCCTCGCTAGCCCGCACGCTCGTCGCTCGACTCACAGACTGAGAGAGTAGGAAAGAGAAGGAAAGGGAGAAAGACAGGGGGATGGATGGAACAAGGAAACATACGAAGCAAACCGCAGAAAATGGAACTGCACGCTTGAGAACGAACCCTTTCCGTCTTCTTCTCAAGGAGACAGCAGGCGGTAACAGAGAGGAAGAAGAGGACCGTGGCGTTCTCGAGCGCGCGAAACGACGCGTGTGCCCAAGCCTTCGCGCTCCCAGCTTCTCTTAATGCGAGCCGAGTGCTCGGCAAACACAGTCGCATTAGTGCACACCCGATCCATTAATGAAATCGAAACGAAAGCCGGCAGAAGAAGCTTGCTCCTTTCTCTCGATTGTGCCATTCGAGCTTGACCTATGCCCCGCACTTCCAGATCGGTTCCTAACATTCATTCCTAGGACACTCTTCACCCCAGGGTCGCTCTCGACAATACTTTCCATCACCCATCTTGAAATAGTATAAGATTCAGTACTACGCGTTGCGAGGCTATTCGTAATTATCAACAAGGATATAGAATCCTTTTTTGACATCATTCTATGGATAAGCAAGAGCCGCAAGGTGTGAAGTGTGAGGCCTTTCAAAGAACAACATGCAGCGTGGCGCCGGCACGTTGATCTTTCTCAGCCAGACGGCCTTTAATCTCAAGGCAGACAGCCTAAGAATCTTAGCTAGGAAGGCGCTAGTTCATAAGCGTATTGTTTCAAACCTATTACTCTTTCCAGTAATATTCTTCTACGAGAAAGAAAATCTGCTGAATCAGAAGAGAGTGGACTTTTCCCCTTACCGTGTCTGCTGCCATACTTACAATAGAGATACTGTTATTATTAGCTCGATCAGGATTGGTCCGTGACTTTAGATATCCTCGTTGCGTTTCTCTCGCACAGCTCGTTACGCAAGGACCGATTAATTCGCGCAACCCGGCGCCGAGTTACACCTGCAAACCCGACGGCCAGCAACACTGAGAGCCATTCCGCCGCACCGTTTTGATTAAACGGCCATAATTTTCCTGTAGCGCGCGAGGCACTCGTTAAGATTGTTTTCGATATTTATGATGCCCGCAGCGAGCGGCAACTACTGCGCCCTCCGATCCGAACCGGTAACAAAGTCAATTTGCAAGTAGTCCTTACCAACGAGATGCGAAACATGTGTACTACACAGTCCACTTGAATATCGATACTCTTTGATGGTGATGGGTACATTGATTGTTCGAATTGTTTCCACTATTAGTACAAATAACCGGAATTCCCAATCGAGAAGCTGTTATTCCAAGAAAATCGTATGTATTTCTTGACTTTAGTGCGCGTAAATTCTCCCACTATCTTCTACGTTACAAACAGCCTTGTACTTCTGCCGAGTCTACTCTGTTGGAAGAAGTCTGATACAGTGAAGTTTTCACAGAAAATGTAAGCCGATTACATTCGACCCACGTACTTATCATTCTTGCGTTTACGTGAGGGCGCGCGGAGAACTTCAAGGACTGAGAGAACACGTGTTCCGATACGAGGGAAACTTTGTCGGTTTAACAATACTGACATAAGCTTGTAAGGGAAGATTGCCATTTTAGTTGAATGAGCTTCGAAGTCGAAGAAGGAAAATAAAGATTCTGATGGTGACCGGTGGTGGATTTCAGTTGGTCTTTCTTATCAGAATGCATATGACCCCGGTGCTTTATTATCTCAGCGGGTACATTTAATCCTTGTAATCCCTGATGCTAGGTTGTTAGACCATCCGGCGAATAGACATATATGGCGAAAGTCCTTTATTGCTCCATTCTTCGGGGGGATATTTCCCCGGAGCTACTAACGACGGCAACGGGGACGACAACGAGCGCGACCTATTCCTATCGGATGCTGAAGTTATGTACACGCAAATATCGTTATCTCCTTATTTCCACGGATACACTGGCACTCGATCTGTCTCTCTGCCTCTCTCTCCTTCAGGCCAGCTTCCCTCGATCTCTCGAGCTCTCGGGCTCTCCTTCGCTCTTCGTTTGCCAGCGGTTTTCCTGCTCGTATAGTAAGGTCCACTCGCCGATAAAGAATCAGCCAGGTCGTTATAATGTCAATGAAGATTGGAACAAGAACATCGTAACGAGCCGGAGGGTTACTTTCCATACAAAAAGCGACGAAGCCAACCCGCGGCCTCTCTCGATTATCAGCGCGAGACCGCGCGTGTGCGTAATAACGCCATTGGAGAATTAGAAGAGATATACAACCGATCGAATCGGGATCCTTCATGCGCATTCTGGCTTCTTTAATAACCGTCTACCCCAGGTTTCTCCATGTGCGCCTGGCTCCTCTCTTCTACGTTACCCTCAACTATCTCGAAGATAACGGGTCGGCATTCGAGTTAAATTAGCAAGAGAAACGTCCACGGAGCTTGGTGGCTGATAGAAAAATCCAAGGTAGATCGATACTCCAGATCCTTACCGAGCAAAGTCCCATGCGAGAAGAGTTGTACCGCACTCTTGGATCGTCTGGTGACTAAAGAGCGAAAAGGAAGGAAGGACGAAATCGATGTCCGCTTGGCTACTTTCCTTCGGCACTGTACAGCCGACTATCGGTAGTGCAAGGTGCACCGTGTATTCTCAACAGTTTCCACCGTGGCCCATACATAATGGAGGCTAGCCGCAGGATGGTAAATCACGGGACGCCATGCGGGCGTAGTTATATCGTGCGTGCGTGATGGAAGATTAGTACGGCATTGTGCGAGGGCCGACGGTGCCACGCGATGATTTATCGCTTACGAAAAGGCGCGAGCAGCACAGGGTGACTCCTGCCGACCGACGTCTCAGCCAAGAGGCAGCAGCTCCTGCGGATGCCAATGATCGCACCCTTCGCTCTCGCCGACCTGAGATGGATCCTGGCTTCCGTGCGACTCTCTCATCCTCCGGCGACCGATCGTCGACCCAACTAGCCACTCATCCGACTTCACTCTCTATCTCCTCCGAGCGACCACATTCTCTCGCGGTAGTCTTGCACTCCACCTTTCATAAAGGAGCGAAGGACAGTCCGGCCACGGGAAAGTCTAAGGTAAATCTACGCAGGACCAAAGAGGGCTAACCGCAGTTGGCGACAGGGCGTGAGAGAGTTCGTGGGAGAGGATCGTGGAATTAGCTGTCCCCTGTAATCGGCTCCGACGCTCACCAGATAAAATACCGTGGGGGTAGAATCCGCATTAGTTTCGAGAGTGAGTCTTGGGAGTAAGAGAACGACGTTGTTCTCTGGTGAAGAGAACAGCGAGACGCACGCGAGGAGACATAGCTTGCCGGGAGGGACCGCCGCCGGCCTGCGAGACAAAACCGCACTACTGTAAATGGTAGCAGCCTGCAATCATCATATTTCTTGATGATGGTCGGCGTGCCCGGGTGTACGTACGCACACTGGTGGGACACGGGGGATAGTCAGTGGTCCCTTCGAGACAAGGAGAACCACCAGGCCGAACCGCAAAACCGTTCTGTTCCTTATTGCCCGACCTCGGCACCGCGGCCGTGCTACTCTTCTCCACCCTGTAGCTGCATCGCTACTCCGACCTAAGCACCGAGAGCCGCTCCACCGATTGAGACCACAGAGCACTTAAGACCTCCACTCTCCCCGAGAGAAAGAGAGAGCCTCGCGGAAACCTCCGCCAACTATCCTCAACCCGATTTCTCCATTGACCCTAGCCTGATAGGCGTTTGAACTGAATTATTCTCTCGAATGACTCAGCCTCTACCACTCTCACTCCTCTACCAGTACTCGGTCTCTCTAGAAATATTCGGCTTCTGCTCCATTAAGGAGAGAAGACATTCTTCCCAAGAGTGCTTTATTAGAAGTACCAAGAATGCCAGAAAGAATTCGAGAAAAAAGGGTGAAGGTTGTCCCGGGGTAAAGTTGCGTCAAAGTCAAGGCGTGTTCACCGGAGGCAGAACAGGGACCAACAGTACCATTAAGTAAGGTGGCGAAGGACAGTGACATCGGTGAACAATGCAATTTGTTGCTGCTCGGTGGTCCCCGAAACCCTCACTGACCAATTCGCCAGTGTTACGCTTTAACCGAGCACTCTCGAGGAAGCTTAAGAAGGGAGTAAAGCCTGCTCAAGGAAGGCAACCTTCGACGAGAAAAATACTGCCAACATTCGCCACCCGCGAAATACTATACGGCGTTCAACGTCCACCGGCAACAGGAACGCGCCCCGTCGTCTTCCTCTCTCTCTCTCTCTCTCTCTCTCTCTCTTTCTCTCTCTGCTTTCCCGGCGTCTGATTTACGGCACGAATTCCACGCACGCTTACAAACCATTCGGTAGAATTCCCGGCGATGTGTTGACCTTCGAGGAGGAGCCGAATCACACCGGGTGCCAAGGATCTGTCGAATTTTTCTTTAGTCCTTGATTAAAATGAATCGTGCCGGGAAGCGCCCTATGCCAAGTAATTCCCTGTTGACGTCGGCGGTGAAGTCTCGTAATCAGCGAAAAGTCGGGCAGAGCAAATCAGTGGGGAAGCAAAGCGGGAGATTTACGAGTTGGCTGGCTGAGCAGGGAGAAGAGAAGGCAGCCTTTAATCAGGGCAAAGCAGGCTTCGGTGGGTTCACGGGTGTAGAGGAGAAGAGGAGTCACAGTAGAAGAGGTAGCGAGCCCATGCGTCATTGGATTAAGATTGCAGCCAAATTATTCATCCGGTAGGCGCAAGGTAGGAAGAAGACTCGCTCGCCGCGAGTACCAGAGAAGCTCTCACTCGGTTTAAAGGCGCTCGTACTTTGCAGGGAGCGATAGCACCGCCTGATATATGGGGACCACACAAAGCGCATAACGGAACCCTAAATCAGAATTAATAGTGCCCTTCGCACGCTGCAGCTTTTCGAAGCCGCACCATTGCGAGCCCTGTTTTCACGTATACCCTTTTCTTACTCCCGCAAAACTAACTTACCCGACGATAACATGGAAAATGAGTACGAAATGGACCAATGGATGTTCGATCGAAGCGAAAAGCCGAGGATTACAAGCTGCCGTTCTTACAACGTCTATTATCCGAGCGTGAAGCAAGCGATCAATCATTTGCCGAGTCGAGCATCTCTCGGATGGTGCGACCTCGTTGCCATCCGATTGTTTCCGAGATCGGGCGGCGCGAGGCCGAGAGATTTAATGTAGCGTGATCTCTCGATCCCACGCCCCGGACTTAAACGCCGTTTTCAATTTGATTAACGGGGTGGCGGCGGCGGCGGACCCGTCGGTGCCCGCCGCCGTCGGAGAAAATTATATAAGCGGCGAGGTGTTATATCGCTGGATAGGAGCGGACGATTTCGAGGGAATATGAAAATTGCCGCGCGCCATTTCCCGTAAACACAGGCTTCGCGTTGTTAATAAAGCCGAGCGCGATCCCAGGCTTACAGGGTCGTCGTGTCGAACACAACAGAATCAATTGGATTTGTCAAGGCGTTTGCTGCAATGCCAAAGTAGCTATGATTCCCATTAAACCATGTGGTGCTCGTGAACTTTGCAAAGATCCAAACGAACATTTACCGTCACCAATGACCACTGAAATCTTTGTCAGCTGATTGATTACACTCCAACTTGAAGGGACAATGATGGGAGTTCAAGTGAGAATAAGAGTGAGAGAGAGAGAGAGAGAGAGAAGGAAGTGAGGAGGGATTTCCGCGAAGGCGAACCGATCCACGAGCAGATGGGAGTAAATGACAAGGCGTGCTTTGCATGTGCTTCGGTCTCCTCTGCTTCCCGCTGGAAGTAAATAAGGCGGAATCTGCACGTCGCATTGTTTGACTTTCCGGACGGGCGTCTAGGCCGCGGACAGTAAAGGGGCCGACTCTCCACTGGCAATAAGACCATGGAGAAATAGAGAGAGTCCCCAGGCCGATTTGCCAGCAGCCACCCTTCTCGGAAAAGTGAACCTCGCTCTCTCACCACTACGTCCTCGCTGTTACCGTTAAGGAGAACTCCCCTGGCAGCTTTTCTTCCATTCGCCCCAGCAATGCAGTAGAGTCAAGCACTCGCTTTAATCGCACAATCGATCCGCTTTGAAAATCCAAGCACCAACAAGATCGCTGATATACGCACGGTAATAAAGCCAGGCGCCGCGTTCCTTTACTGGAGGAACTTTTAATTGCCATCGCCCGATAATTTATTCCTTGAGTTTGGGTGAGGTGAGTGTCGTAAATGGAGAGATGTCTCCGACATGAAGACCCTGTCGTATGAGCTGACGATAAAATTTAGCATCCCGTGCACCTGTTTGCCAGTTTACGAGCGCTTCGAAGGACTTTCCTAAAAATGAACGAACACATCTGTACGCCCTCGTGCCGAGTTCGTGACCCGCAATTCGATTTATCCCGCAATATCCAGCAACTTCACTGTTTACGCCGCATGGGAAAGTTTCTTTACAACTATATGCAGGCCATAATGGACACGGCTACTCTAGGATTTCTCCCGGAGCTACCTCTTCTTGCTCTCCGGCAGCTCGCGCTTCGCCGTCATCTGGAGAGGTCGGCAGATGAGTAATGCCAGATAGGCGGAGGGTAATCCGTTCATCTGCCGGTGTTACCCCAGTTCGAGCGCAAATAATCTGTGGATCATTCGGCTTCTACAGGTGTATTAACATAGCTGAATATTCCATTTTCTCACGGGACAAGCCAATAACTCCATTATCCTTGGCTAATGTAGCCCGCGGCTTCCACCTTTACCTCTCGGTGACAGGTTTGATCGAGTGCACGGTACTCCTAGTGAATTTAGCCTACGTGCAGCTGGCTGTCTTCGGACCTGCAGATTTAACAGATTCAGAAGATGATAGAAATCAGGATTTCTTGTGAAAACGGTACTAGCTCCCCTTTACTAGTCTCATGTCCGTGAATTGATATGTGGCACAAGTGTTGCCCTCGAAATCTTCTTTCGTTTGATCTAGCCGACAATATTGACGATTTTTGCGGACAGTGCTTGAGTAAACGAGGTAAATAGAGTAGCGGCCTATTACGTATATCAAGTGGTCATTACGAAGACGGGCTTTTAAACTGCGAAGATGGAACGCGAGAGCAAGGAGTGTCCTCCTCTACTTCCATTAGTAGCTTCCAATATTTGACAGTAGTTCAAGTGGACCATACGTACACTCCGGCTCTGTTTGACTTATTTATTGCTAGTGAGTCCTTTTTCCCCCGAGGCAAGAGCGCGTCACCGATTCACGTAGTAGGAGAAGAACGTGTGTCTCCTACTGTAACTGCGCGCGCGCGCGCGCGCGGGCTCTGCTTATTAGAGTCGATGATGTCAATGAGTGAATTACAGCCCGTTCACAATTTCAAGCGGTCGCGATGTTAGTGAGACAGACAGCCAGTGCCGCAATAAAAACGAGGAATTATCGCAATTACCCTCTTTCAATCTGGCAGCGGATTGCAGTCGTAAAAATCATCCCGGTACGTAATGTACGCTCGGAGACGACGGGCTCAGAATGGCGATGTAACACTCGTAGAAACTGAGCAATCGTAAGCGCGCGCTTCCAGAGCGCGCGATACAAGGAGGCACTCGAGGAGATTTGCGCGATAGGATGTTTCAAGGATGAAATCAGCCTGCGATGAGTGAGACGACAGGATAATCCTCGGCGAGTGACGCGGAACGATGGTGAACGCGCGGTCTTAGATCGGTCCGACTATCCTCCTCGATCGCTCGAGTCTCCTGGGAGAACCAGTAGGAGGACAAATAATCGATTAATGGATCGCGCGGTCATCGATGTCGATAGACGAAAGGGAGACGCGACGATCGGCATGGAAGCCAAGGGAGAAGGCGGCAGAGGTACACGGCCAGTGGATCTAAAGGAATAGCAGGCGGTATTCGAGCGCGTCCCAACAATTAGCCTGAGAACGAACGAACGAGCTAGCGATTTGTCGCGCGAGATTTATAGCTTCATACATCGCGAGAGGGACCGCGCGCGCTCTCGAGGCTCTATTCCTGCCGGGCTGCTCCTTTTGCCATCCGGTTCGACCCCATACGCGGCACGCACAATCGAGAAAGGGCCCGGCAGCAGCACGCTCTCCTCCGCCTCTATCGCCTACTATTCGTGCGGCCGCTCTGCACTTTGACGTGTAAAACCCACCGCTCGCCCGCCGCTTCCTTGTGCCCGATCTTCCGATCGATCAGCCAGATCCATCTTATATATCCCTTTACCGTGAAAATCTCCTTCTAGTTCCCACTCTTTTTTTTTCCCTCCCCCCTCTTTCCCTCACTTCTCCGCTTGCCTTCTCCTTTCCTTTGGACCATGACCTACCGGAATGTCTGGGAAAGGAGGCGAGTATATCAGTCGATCGTAAGAAGTCCCTTCCGGTTTGCCATTCGAAGGAAAACACGCGAAAGTTCCGCGAGCCCCGCGTCGATCGGATCAGAGAAGTCTTCGCCGGTGAGGACGTCAATGGGGTGGCTAGTGGAATGGAGCTGCCACTGGCCAGTGGAATGGCCCTGCCACTGGCTAGACAGCGCGCTCACCTCACAGCCGCTCTGACGTGACAAATTGCCTGTGATTCTCCGCTCCTCCAACGAGCGAGAACGCTGCCAGGCAATTTTTCGCAGGCGTAACTTTGACGAATAGTTAGTCGTAGTGATGAAATAAATTGAAGCAAGCGATTGGTTAAACTAGGCCGGATGTAGTGAAGAAAGAATGCCGAGGATTAATAGAATTCCTTAGACAAGGCAAGTGGCCAAGTTTTAATAAGTATCGAAAAGGAAGGAAGTCTAGTCTCCTAGCGATAATAGCAATCTAATCTGCCTTTTATACTGGCACACCTACACGCCTAACAGGAAATATTCCTTCCTACGTAGCATTATCCTTATTTACGTCGCTCTTGATATTATATTGCCGATAGGTCTTTATCTTCGCCTGTCTCTGGTGCTCGAGCGAGAAAAGGCAGAGCGGCAGAACGAGCCTGTGGTAGCGGTGGGGGGCCGGAAAAATCAAGCTTGTGAGCACGGATTTATACCTGTGGTACGCGGGGTGGAGAGCCGTATACGTGGTGAATTCTCCCGCGATCTCCGGTTACACAGATGAGCGGGAGATACAGTGGTGAAGAAACAAGTGTAAAGGCAGCCGTAAAGCGTAGTAATTATGCGATAGCGAGGGCCCGTACAACATTGTATTTTATATATAACCCAGCAAGCCTTATCAACTTCCTTCCCACCGCAGTCGAACCAAGAGAAACGCCAATGTGTCTCGACTTAGCCGTTACTCCCGGTTCGCAGGTATTATCCTGTCTCTCTAGTCCATAGTCACTGCCAACGAACCCTTCTCCGTTGGGACCGCAAACCCTTATCATTCGATAGCGGTTTCATCCGATGGTAACGGTGTCCGCGTGCATAAGCGAGCCAAGGTACGCTGCTCCCAATTTCCTCGGGGTCGGAATGCGAGTCCGAATGACTCGGTGGGGTCGTCGGCGTCTCTGGTAAACAAGCACGCTCAAAAAAGAATGGTACACGTCGGGCACACGGCGGCGTCTACGGCGGTGACGTAGGTAGGCGCACGTACGCTGATAGGCGTACATACGCAAGGATCTTGCAGGCAATATCGCGAGAAAGCAGGAAGGTCGAGAAGAGTCGAAGAGAGGCCCAGCGGTCGAGACCCCGCAGGAATGCAACGGCGGCTCGAATTAATAGATCGAGGGACCCGGGCGAATTTATCCGCTTCGTGGCGGCAAGCTTAAAAGCGGCGCGGGTCTCCTTTGCATCTCGATCTCTCCGCTCCACCGCGGCACAGGCGTCCCGGGGACGTACGCGGGGACCACTCTCTCTCTCTCGCTCTCTCTCTCTCTCTCTCTGCCTCTCTGTTTTTCCCTCCGTCTTTCTTTATCCCGGCATACGCTGGAACGTGCATACAGCGCATGGAGCAGCGAAACCGGGACCCGCCACCAACTGGTCAGAGAAGGACGAAACAGCAGCTCGGGACGAAGAAGAGGAAGAGGATGAAGAAGACAAGAGGAGAGAAGAGCGCGCTCTTGTGGATGCGAGACAGTGCAGACGTTAAAGTCGAGAACGAACCGGGATATGCCTACGTAGTAGGGTACAGCTTCAACCGGGCGAACGAAGAAAATTGCAACTTGGCTCGGGGAGTTTCTCTTCTCTTTGTCGCTTCTTCTTCTTCATCCTCGGTCCTCTCTTAACCTTCTCTCCATGAAGATTTCTTTCGCTACTCTCGCTCCACCGCAATCCTTCTCCTCTTTCTCAGACACACGGATAAGTAAGAGGGACGCCGCGCCGGTGATGAGTCCTGACAACGGCTAGATAACGGGGAATCGCATTTAGATAAGGAGCGCGGAAGAGGACCATTGAAAATATTCGAATCGGACGACACTCGAGATGAGAGTGGGGGAACCAAGGCCCATTAAGCCTGTGTCCTGCACCGCGCGGGCCCACCGCTCGCACGTCGCTCCCATCGCGCCGTACGTCCTGCCGGCACGTGCGCTTGCCCGATAACTCCCATATAAGAAATGTCCTCGCAATTAAATCGCCGAGAGACCGCCGTTTACCGCCGCTGTTTTTCCACCTGCCTATCCACCTCATCCTCTCCCCTCTTAGCCACCGTTTGGTATTAAACGTCGGGCGGCGCTCATCAAAAACGAATGTGGGTTACGATCATTATCGAATGCCGAGAAAGCTCCAATAAAGTAATATTAATAATAAAATGCTTCTGAATATTTCCTGATTCTAATCAGTACCACTAATGCTCGATGCTTGGCTGGGCCTTCTTGGATTCACTGGGAAATATGAATTAGCATGTGGAGGATCTCCTGTACATCGGTGATTTGTCATCAAGATGGGAAATGTCAGACGCGATCACTCGAATTTGTAGCTTTCTCTCATTAGAGATAAAAAGAGTGTTGGTGCTAAGTGAAGCGAAGAGAACGACGTGGTGTCTCTCTCAATGGTGTCCGGCAGATTAGGTAAGGAGGACGAGCGTTATCGACGAGGGAGTCGCGTCCTGGCGACGGCGGGTGTATTCTCCAGGAAGGCGCGGATTAATGGAGGAAGCAAAGTCAGAAGAAGAGGGAGAGACACGTCGCGCGTCGCTCGTGGAACGTGAACGAGGCCGTGAAAAATGGTGTAATTTAATCGAGCGATTCGACACGGCGTCGCGCCGACGTCCCTACCTGCCTAAGCTCTAAGAGGTGAGAAATGTTGCTCGTCCCGTGACCGATGTCTACACACCGCGCTGTCACGCACTGACATATCGCCCTGATAAAACCACCAGCCGGCCAACGGTTTCTCCCCCGAGTCCACAGACTCCACGACATTTAAGTATTTCCTACACGGGGCAAAGATTCGATAGCTAATGTCCTGAAACGTCGCGCGAAAGCGTCCACCAAAGTCCACGACTCGACGACGCACAGTGGCTGATTTCGGTCCAAAGTGGGCGCATAGGACTTTATATCCAAAAAAAGATGAAGAAAGAGAAATAAAAATGTAACATTGTATCATTGCTGTAGATAAAAACCTCTCAAATATCTCTCAAATATCATGCGCGCATATTACACCGAAATCGCCACTATGCGCCGCCGCCGCCACCACCACCGTTGACGAGAATAAAACACCGCGACGCGTATTCCCCTCGTCATTCTAGCGTATGTGGTGACGACCACTCCGCGAACGACCTCAACGCTGAACTCCCAGCATGCCAAATCGATTCAATCGAGTCAGCCTGAACCCGGCAGCGATTAATCAGGTTGCTCATTACCCTTTCAAAGATTTCGACGAGCCTCTCCTTCTCGACAGGTATTAAAAAGGAAAGCATTCCGCTCCGACTGCCGATAAGACGCCGCTCGATCTTACTCGCCCTCGAACGAGCTCCTATACTTTCCCTTATTAATAATCTTATTAATTCCCTGACGCCGACCGGTGAGTTGAATTTCCGTGCCAGCTTGTATCGAGTGTCTACTAGCTGAGGTGTATTTATTGAGTGGCCGCGCTAAATTAATATTAATCGCTGGTCCTCCTCGCATACTACTAGCGCTAAGGTATACTATACGACGAGAAGGAACGACGAAGAGAGGATAGACGGTGTGCGGCAGTTTTTCGCACTTTGAACCCGCGCGGTCAATAGCATTTCCGGCTCTCGATCCCGTTTGAAACACTAGACGGCCCGGCGGCGTAGCATTGAGTAATGCGGTGCGGAGTGGCAGTAATGAGGCCCATTAATATGCAATGAAAATGTCCCTACGCGGGCCGTGTTAGCCGAGTGCGTGGGGAGTGTGAAGCTGGCGATAGCACAGCGATAGTGGGCTAATATTAATAGCAGCCCCTCATTGTTCTACGATAGGGAACGGTCGCCTCTCAGGACCAAAGTCGAATCCCTCCCGCATTGCGGACGTGTTCCGCCCTCGATCACGAATTCTGGTCCTTCGATCTTAGTCTCTAAATTAAGCGTCAGATCCTCGACGATAGAACCCGAGGAACATCTGTGTAAAAAAGCGCACACGGTTCCCGGGGATTTATCCCTCTCGCGTTACCCGCCCGAGTCAAACTGCCGCTTCTCTTCTTCCTCGACTTGTTCTCGGCATGCCAGATGCGTTGGGCTTCCTTCAACCTGGTTGATGCCAGACTCAAATGAAGAAAGGCATGATTGATCAGTATACAGGGCTTTACACGAAATTTCTTTGAGCCTCCGATTACTACAATCTTGTGTTTCTATTAAATCGACGCGTCACACGCTTTAATGAAAAGCTTGAAAGGGGATCGGCGAGGGGCCGAGCCGGTCTCGCACTTACAATTAGGAAATGGCTCTCAAGAGCAGCGACAGGCATGTAATTAGCGAGTGCTCGCGGCGCGCCGCGCATTTCGAAGACTGGATCTTGCCGACTTGTGTGTATGTCTGTATGTCTGTGGACGAATATGTAATGGTGTGTATCTACCCAGAGCATCATGCACGGACGTACACATAGTGGCGACGTGAGATGCAGTGAGTATATCGGATCCGCGCTTCTTCCAGAGTTCGGATGCTCTCTCAGCGTGGCGCATACCAGGCGCTTCATACAAATAACATGAGAAGGAGGGCGGCTCGGAGAGCCGCCAGTGCTCGCCTCTGCTCTTCTCGAGAGCTGGCTTGCCTCTCGAGGGTATTTGGCACGACTCGGTCTCGCCTCTAAATTAGTAATTGCAGCCTCCCTGACGTGGCGCCCCGATAAAAAGTGGCTGTAATGCCCGGCGATACGAGGTCACGAACCGGGCTAAAGTGAATACTTACCCGCCCGCGCTCCCGCCGCTCGACCATCGCACACAGATCCGCTCGAGCACCCTGAGAGAGGATCCTGCCGGCAGGATAACGCCGCTCGCTCGCGTAACACCCACCAGCCGTGCGAGTCTACTCCAGCCGAAGAGGGGGCGTAATCCGCGGCGACGTGTATTCCCACGTCGTTCCTTTCTCCGCTCTGCCAGGATCCGACTCTCCAACGCCTGCTAGAATCCTCGGCTTCCCCGAAGGTGATCCTTCGCATCGGCAAATGTACCCTGCCTGACGCTTTTTTCTCCATCTCTCTCATCGATAAAGATCCACCGTCCGATCGATGGGGTCAGACGGTTCACTGTTGTCGATTCTATTCCCTGCACTTGCAACTAATCCGGTTGCAATCCACAGATGCAAAGTCACCATCTCTCTTTCCCATTGGTCTATTCTATGTATATATACTGGTAGGTACTACGTACACTTGTCGGTATGTCAGTGCTTCCGTGATGGCGTGCACTCGCGGTGATTATGCGAGGGATGCTTAATGATAGGAAAGGGGATAGATCGCGCGCGCGTATGTGTATTAGTAGCTGGCGAAGGGAATTCCCCGGCTGGTAGACCGGCACGATCCCAGCAATGCGGACTGTTCACGGTTAAGATACATCCGAGTAATGGGAGGGTTGCGGCCTCTTTACGACTCCCTTTTCGATTACAATTTACGCCGAAGCTCGCATCAAGCTCTCTTTCTCCCTCATTCTCTTTCTCTTTCTCTCTCTCTCCCTCTCTCTCTCTTTCTCTCTAAGCTCGAGGCCAGTCTTCCTGGCCCGAAGGCTCGGGAGGTGCCTGCAGACGGAATGACTGGTTGGTATGAAAAGAAAAGTCAAGTGTTAATTAATACTGGAGCCGGGCTATCGCACGCGCTCGCCACCTGTGGAATGCGGCACTACTCCACTGTTAACTCAAACAGATCTAGAAATATCCAAGAGCGGAGAATGCGAATCTGGAGTTATGCCCTCTCAGGATGTATCACGCAGATACGCTCAGTCGAAGACGCAATACTCGCTTGGACGTCACCTGTGTCTCGTTCTCAAGATCGTTAAGAAAGGAAACGGTCACGTGTCCCAGTATACGTAGATATATACGTGCGAAAGCACAGCTAAGAATGCCTATGTTTGGCTCTACATATTCCAAAGGCATCGCCGAATTCCAATGCTACCTGCGCGCATCCCTGGCGCATGCACCAAGAACCGAGCGAGATCAGGAAGCATCGGCGACTAGCATTATTTAACATTCTACTAGAATACGAAGTCACATTCGCAGCCTGAGCGAGCAATCGAGCGAGCTGGTACGAGTTATTGCAGTCGTAAAATGGTTACTCCGTCATGGATTCGGTTTACGAGCTGTTGCCAGCTGACTTTTTTTCCCCTCACAGATCCGAATGATAATGATAATAGAATCTTTATGACGTGTGCGTGTGAAGATGTAGATTAAAACCGCCTTGCGGCTCGCCCCCCGCCCCCTCGCCTTGAGGAATTCGACGTAATCGACAACGCGATCTTTCAACGTGCGTGCGAATCAAGCGAATGTTGCACATGCCGTTAATTATTGGAAAATTGCGTGCCACTCTGATAAGATGCCTGGAGGGCCTGTTTATACTTTCCGGCTCTCACAGGGCTCAAGGATTATCCGTGAATCGTTGGAGCATCCATCTTTGGAAGGCGCGTGCGATCAGTCAGAAGGGAACAAAGTGCAAACAAGTTATAGGTGGTGATGCTCACTCGCGCGAGTATTGTTATTCCGTACGCAGTGTGCGCTTGTCCTCATCGATCTTCGCAAAGGGACGAAGCAAGACAGCGAGACACTTTCACCGAAACGCGCCTCGTGCACACACCTCCGTGCAAGTGTTACCGGCTCCCAGTAAAACCGGATCCGGGCTTGCTATTATGTTCGCATCGGAGGACATTAATAAAATCGTCATCCTCATCAGGCGGCTCTCGGATCGAGATTGAAAGAAAGGCGAGCTCAAGACGATTAATACGGATCATCGGTCGGCCCTTGACGAGTCAATTATTTTCGCTGGGCAGGTGAATGCCTTCTCGGTCTGAACGGCACCCCAAGGTGCGCGGTCCCAGTTATTAATTATCAAAAAATCGTGCAGGCCCATTCAACCCGATCGCCATACTCTCTCATTCTCTTGAGTTTCTGTTGGTGTACCATACCACTGAGCAGGTTATATCGAAAGGTGGTTTTGCGGGTGTAAGTACGGTGTGCGCTCGCACGTGCAGGTGAACCGAGAGCTACGAGAATGAGATCCGTGTTCCAGTGGTCCTGGTACATCGGTGCGGCTGGGAGGGGTCGGCGTGTCAGGACTCTCGCAAGCGGCTCTGCTTGAAATCGGCGAGCTCACACGTCAAAGTCCGCAACGAGGGCCGATTTCAATAAGCGCTCTGAGCTTGCCTTCTTATTTATTTCTCGCACCAACCAAAAGCAACCGAGGGATGAGCCCTCGGGCGATCGAGCCGCTTGTGGACAGGATTGCCAACCAAGCAGATGAGAATAGCGCGCGTTATAAACTTGGACACCTTGCCATTATTGCATCGAGCTCGCATTAGACACCCGGCACCGACCAGACCGACGAGCACGCCCCCGCCGAACTCCAACGCTGATGTATCCTCGGTGAGCTAACCTCCACGTGTGCTTCATACAGTCGCCAGCAAAATTATTGCAAGCCTCCAGCACCGCTCTCGTCGTAGATCATCCAAGAAATCTCTGGCTACCGACAGCACATGCTACATTAAGCCACTTACAGCCTCCTTACGCTTTTCCCATGACTTACGAGCAAAACCTATCCGTTCAATAGTAACCTTGTTTCAAGGAGCAGATAATATTTTTATCTCTGAAAGATAGAATTCCAGAGCAATAAAACTTCTAGAAACATACTGTCACTGTTATTGTAAATTGTAGGACGGGTTAGAGTGTAAGGATCCTGTTGCTAGTGGTATGATGCCGATCAAGAATTCTATCGGCTTGGTTGTCGATGCGATCTAAGTGGTTCGCTCCTAGGAAGAAGCCAACGGCGCCTATTACCAGGCTCGTTTCTCACCTCGCTCTCTGGAGCGTGTTCTCCAAGCGGAGGGATCTCGAGAGGAAAGGGGGCAAGCACGGACACAAAAGCGCGTTCGAGATTCCAATTCGGTCGTGCTCTCGCTGCGAATTATGGCGGATACCGTGCCCTTTTGCATGCCTGCCGATGCGCTGCCGTGCTATAGATCCTAGACAGCGTAACCTTTTGCTCAGGGATCCAGTTCAGCATAGTGTCGGCGTGCTCCACCGTACGAATATCGCGCACACCCGGTGGGGATGATAACTCTCTCGAACCCAGAGAAAGAGAGGGCCTTACTACGGAAGGCCTGAATTCGTTGCATCTCGCCTTAGTTAGACTGCACGATTCTGCATATATGCATACCGCGCGAAACTCCCGATAGCACGTTTCCCCGGTTTCTCCAACTCCTCGAGCATCCAGCCATGGAAAAATGGATCGCCCAGCTAAAGGATATAAGTAAATATAGCTCTCGATCCGGTTCCCTTGCCGCTTCAGGCTCTGACTGGCCGATGATTTCGAAAACAGACACCTTGATCGACGCGCATTAGCAGGCCAGTTTTAACATCGTTATTGTATCAATCGCATTTCAATTAGCCGACCGGTGTAGCCTCGGGCTGACGGCTACGCCGCGAGAGTATCATTTGCCAGCCGGCTTCCAAGGCTCTCCCCTACTTGTCGGAAGCCGCGTGTCTCCTTGACGAAGAAAAATAATAATCTGAACGATTTAATCCCTGTATAATAAAGTATCGGCTAGATTATTTATTACTATCGATCGACTAATCGCACCTGATTTCACGGTACACTTCTGACGATCACGATTTTACTCGAAGACAGACTACAATTAAGATCGGCCAAGGTAGTTGCGGAAGATAAGCAACTAACTATTATACAGCTATCGGATCTTTTTCCGGGAAATTCGCTGAAGGCGCGGCGAGTTGCTAGACTCCCTTCGAAGATTGAATACAGCCTATCTCGTTTCTTTTGACTTAACCTCGGTAAATCAAGGGAGTCCCTTCGGCGCACGCGCTCAGTCGCGTAGACGAGAAACCGGAAACCATGTGGAGGTGCGTGCAGAGTGGCGGCTGCCGAAGAAACTCGCGGAAATACACGGGCTCGCAGACATAGCGGCTTTGGCGATAACTCTGGGCCCCCTGTCCGGTCCAGCAGGCTTTCCTCCTCCACTCCGTCGTCGCAAAAGACGGCGCGCGGCGCGCGGCGTCCCAGCGGAGTACGCGGTTTCTCACAAAATTCGTTAAACGCGTGTAGGGTGCACCGGGCTTGAGAGAGTTTGGTTCGAAGGTTGTAAGGTTGGAGGTGTCGGACGCCGTAGGGGGCCCCGAGCCTAGCCGGTGCTACATCATCCGCGGGGACAGCGTATCCACTTGTTAGCGAAGCGGCCGCAGCCACTGCCTACAAATACGTTTCCACTGTGATAAATGGACTGCAACTCTCGAAATACGAAGGCATTCCGACTCCGGGCGTTGCTTGATTAATGAACTACGGGATTTCTACGGTAAGTCCGCGTACTGATTCGACCTCCGCTTCCCTGCTCTCCCCAACCTCTCCCCCTCCCTTCCTCCCTTCCTCCCCCTCGCACTCTCCACGCTTCGGCGGCACCAAGGGAGGATGAATACACAGATCCACTCGCCGAATCTTCATCTTACTTGCGACTGAATTGTTTCCCCCCGTTGACATTATAATATGTTCGGGAATACCAAAGATCTCATTCTAAAGACTTTAGATTGTCCGAGGATTCATTCGGATACTTGGTAAAGATAGGAGAATTGAAGTCTATGAATAGTAAAGGAAAAAAGGCTTACTAGAACGGTACGTATGTCATGAGTTTTGGCAAATTGAGGACAAATATTGAGAGGGGTGAGTGGTTGGGCCCATCGGGTGTCCCTTATCCCAGAGGTTGGTCCAGAGGGCTATGGTGCTCCAGGAGAAGCGAGCGGGCGCTCCAGCGGATAGGGCCCGTTTGCAGTGGAGCGAGCGTAACGATAAATCAATAGGGAAGGCCCCGCGGTATTCTCGGTGGTGCCCATAATAAATTCATGAATTGTAAAACTGCTGCTCTCGCGCGGGACGAACCGTGGCGTATTGGATTTATTGGTCGACCTGACCCCGCTAAGACGCCTCTCCGCTCGAGGTAAGACTCCCTCGACTCGCTCGGGATAGAAGGGAGGCGATTCGACAGCAGGCGTGTGTGTAAGTGGAAGTGCCGTGGAAAAGAAGAGGGCCCGGGCGCGGGTGATGTATGAACGAGTTAACGGCTCGCTATCGATCACCGCCGTTACCGAATAATTTTCAATTATCCCCGATAAATCGAAAGAGTCTCACCGCGATCAGAAAGACAGAGAGCCCAAAGGAAGGGAGAGGAATCGTGCGCGGAGAACACCACTGGAGCCGACATCGATCGCTCATGAGTCAAGAACGCGCGTGTCCAAGTACCACCGCTGTCAACCAAGTAGAAACCTCGGAAGGGTAAGTCTGTGGCAGGTAGATGTATTAAGAACATCCTCGATAACGAGGATTGGGTGTCAGGGCAAATTAAAGTACTTCATTAGCTCGCGCCGATCGCCCACCGTCGCTGCCAGCGCTGATTAATTTTAATGAATCGCTGTAGAGAGAAGCACTCACGCGCGCCGCACGGCAAATCGAGTTACCAACTTAGATAACGAGTCACGAGGGGACCAACGTACTAATAAACGGCAGCCACTAAAAAGTAAGATGTGTCTCCTTACTCCGATGTCGCCTTATTTCAGCCGGCTTTATTACCATCACGGAAGAGTACCATTGCCGATTATGCGAGGCCCATTTATCGAAGTGCGTATAGCGAAAGAGGGAACGAGTGTGTTGCGGGGACCCCGCAAGCCACGCCGAGGGGGATTACACGGGCAGCGGGCAGTTAGAAGTGGTTTAGCGATAATTTAAACGCGCTAAATCAGAAACGCATTTACGAGATCGGCGTGAAATTTATAAATTAGCCGACTGGCAGATTTGTGGCTGGTATTTATACATCTGCACCGCCATGGGGCCCGACGCCGCAGCCCGGGCCCGATGGTGCCCTGCTGGCAATGGAAAAGCTCCGCGCGCTCCAGTGATTTACGCTGGAGCACCGGCTCCCCGGGGGGAACGTCGACGAGCACGACGAAAATCGCGTTTCCCCATGATACGCTGCGATAAAAATCGCCTTTCCACTCTGTCTTGACATTCCAGGACTCATGGGAATGACCCTCTAACTGTCCCAGGACTATTATAATTATATCCTAAACGATAGTCCAGTCCCAACCCCGGCAGAGACTATGCAGCGTTTATACTTGCCGTTCCATGTTCTTTTCTCATAAGTTTTCTTTCAATTTCTGAAAGTAGTTTCTCATAACCAGTTGCGCAATTTATCGCACTTGAGGATTAGGAATGTCCGCATGCTGAGTCGTATAATTGGTCGGGACTGATCGTGAATAAAATGCGCTAAAGAGCAAGCGTCCAGAAGGCACGATGGTACGTGTTAACGACGCACTCTACAAGCGTCCATCAATTAGCAGGCTCGAAAATGCACCGCGGATTGCAGGGTTTAGCCTTTTTTTCGCGTCACCTTGCCGGTACAAAGTATTAATTCCTTGCGCCTCCTTGAGATCCCCTTCGCACAGTGCGAAGCGTTAAATCGTCGAATACCGGCATGTGGATTAACCCGGCGCTAAAAAGCTCCTCGACCCTGCGTCACCTCGCTGCAGAGAGCTATAGCTTTTCCTCACACTCCCAGCAAAGATCCCTCTCCTACAAACGGTCCATGGAGACTTCCATGTTTCCACACAGACAAGTCCCCTATGGCTAGTTTGTACTTCGCTGTTTGTACTTCGCGCATTCACGTTAGCTTGAAACTTTCTATCGACACTATCCTTTAAGCTTAGACTTTACTTGATCCTAGGTCAAAGGAGCTTCTAAAGAAAAGTATGTAGGATTGCGGTCCCCATAGTAAGGCCCCGTAATTCATTCCAATGATCCGAATGAATCGAATCGAATATAGGACTCGAGCCTAAAGTCACACGTGCGCAATTTTATTCTCATGCGAGACGCGGGTGTTTCAGCATTACGGTTTAAGGAGGATGTTGCGAGCGTTCATTATAAGGATGGAACCCGGCATGGGGTCTGTGCGGAGAGTCGACACCCATCCCTGGGACACTGTATTTAATTTCTCTTTAAGCCGGACTTAAGAAACTAATGAGACACGCGCTACAGTTACCGGAAGTGGACGCTCGCGAATTTATTAATCGACCCTCCTCTCTCCGGCCGTGCGGCCGATCTCGCAAGGCAGCGAAGAGTCCGTGCGTCCCTCTTCCTTCTACCGGGGGATTCGCCGCTGTCGTCGTTCCCCGAAGAAAAAAGCCCCAAGGAACACGATCCTCGTGACCAGGCCCGCGACTCTACGCGGCCCTTCCTCCTCGCGACAGACTTCTTCTTTCGCGAGATTCGAACCTGCCCCCCAACCCCTTCATCACCATCTCCCATTGAATCTCGAAGGTAAAGCTCGCGCAAATTGGCAGAAAAAACTTTATTGACGCGTTGTACCCTCCGGCCAACTCGAACACCCGCCAATGTCCACCGATCGAACGTGAGATCGCCAAGGATCCGGTAATTAATAAACATCAATGTCTCCTTTCGAGTGAGAGGTGGAAAAAACAGGCTCGTGCGAGTTGGACTGTGATCCGAAGGATTATGGGTCAGAGGAGGAGTCCGGAGAACCGCTGTTCTGATCGCGATCGAACCGTTGCGAATCGTGAGAAGAGTGTATCGCACAACTAGGCGAGGCTTCGGTCCAACTTCGGCCCCGTCTCTTCTCCTACGTCGCACGCCCATCTTGACACAATTCCCATGCCAGAGTGGACCGTTAATCGCAAAACGAAAGTCAAGGATAAATTAGATTGATATTGAACAGAACTCGAGCGCGATTATGAAATGGCTACTGTTGATGGGAGCACTCGTCAAACAGGATGATTGGCACTCTTTATTCACACCTGCTCTTTCATTGGAGTATACAATGCACTGGTATTCCACCTGTTCTCACGATACGTTCATTATCAGATGAATACTAGTCGCTCTTAGTAAAGATTTTAATAAAATACTCTCAATAAAAGTCCAATTTTTCGATATGTTTATAAAGTTCTGTTAATTGAAATACTTGGCAATAGTTATGCAGAGTTGGAGGCGAGTCGGTAGTGTGGGCTTCGAGAAGCAGGTCGGTTAATTTTACTCCTGATTTAGTCTCAGTGTCGGGTTGATTTTCACGAGGACTCTTATGGTGTCGCTCTAGGGGGTCCACCGCCCCCATCGTGCCCGTGGCGTCGAGCCACCGCCTCCTTTTCCCCTCGGTCTTGGGATTTACAGGTAAGCCGTTATCCGATGCTGATCTCTTCGGGAACGCAAGCTCATTTAAAACAATAAACCGGGACAATTTCATAAATTTCGCCGCGGAAATCTCGCCGGATCTCGGGAGAGTAATTTTAATCAGGAGTGCTGGCCCGCGCGACGGGACGTCCCAGGAACGAAGATGGAGCAAGAGAGAGGTCCATTGGTGGGGGATGCTGGTACTCGCTCTCTCTTAACGCAGACTCCCCCACACAGCGGGCCCGACTCCCTCTTTCAGGCCCGAGATTCGGGGCCCCACGCTACTAATTTACCGCTACCTGGATACATACGCGCTTCACGGCCGTTGTTTTCTAACTTGAGTTACGGCGGCGATTGCACACCACCGGCAGCACCAGCAGCGGTCCCCTTCGCGAGGACGGGTATAAATAATCCCCTGGGTCCCAATCTTGGGAGCGATGTTCCCTCTGCTCCAGGGGGCGGTCGGGTGGTCCATATTCGTTTCTTCACTCTACTCTCTCTCTCTCTCTCTCGCTCTCTCTCTCTCTCTTTCTCTCTTTCTCTCTTTGTGGGTTTCACTCTCTTTCTCTATCTCCAACACTTCCCTCGTTAACGACGAATCCTCTGGATTATGTCTACTATACCAGCGAACCATGGACTACTTGGGACAAGAGTAGAACTGTTTAGATTCCTGGAATGATCATAAAATCTTGGAATGCCTTTCTCATGATCGTTTAATAGTAACAGTGTTACAACGCGCACCCTACTCGAGTATGACAGACTTATGGCTTATCGAATTGATCGAAAGAAAAAGTGACTGGGTCCAGTTATGTAGATGGATGCTGGGATATTTATCGGGGCGATTTCGCGCAATCCACCGCACCCACGGTAGCCAAGGCTCAGGATTGGTGTGATCGATTAATAGTAATCGCCAGGTGGATGGGATAGGTTCGCCAATCATTTTGTGACTTTCACTAGTGGTTTCCCACGCGATGACGACAGAGAGTAGCAGAATCCGTCGTAGAATGACCGCGCGCTGTCGATTATTCAATGACTTATCGTTACTGTCTTCGAACTGGCGAGGACGTCACCGCGACGGCATTAATAGCAGCGATTTCTCGCTCACCTAGCGCGTGGGCCTTACTGTCTACTTACCTGTTTGCCTGGCTGCCTGCCTGGCTGCCTCGCGATTGGATAAAGTGTGTCTGCCCGCAATGATATCGGGGGGATTTTGAAACCGGGACACTCCACTGGTCTGGGAATCAGTAGCCTCGGGCGGCGAATTCATGATCGCGATCTTTCGGTCCCACGAGCATTCTCTCAATGCCACGCAGCATCCTAATATTTAGCTGGACGTTGATTTAGTGGCATCCCGTGAAGATCGGGCGACAGAAATACGCTAATTTGGATTTACAGTTTCACAATTGTTTGGCTTGACGAAATTACTACTTCGGCCGAAGGTGATAGTTTGCCAGAGTGCGGGCGTTAGTAGCGGGACGATGGATATAGGTACACCAATGAACTACGCATTCCTTATTGTTGGTTCTCGTGGGTACGACACATATAATGCATACACAGACGGCAAGCACACGGTTCTTCCCGGCTAGAAGGGGACGTGTGCAATATTGTTGAAATTGCTGTAACGCCACACCGATCACGTAGCCGCGGCCGGACTCTCTCGACCTCATCTGCTGATGATGATGGTGATGCCCCGATGATGGGCCTTGCGCGATGTTGCGCGCAGTGTGAATGAAGAGGACTAAAGATCACGAGCGGGCGCTCGCCGTCGCAAATTGCTGTCAATTTCGGCGATTTTTCGATAGGACCCCGGCAAAGCAGTCGAGCACTTATCACGCCCGTAAGTACACACCGGTCCCATGCGAGCGTGATCGATGGCGAAACATAATCAGTGTAACGATTCGATCCTCGACACAAGAATTTATAATTGTCCCATTACCATAGATTCGCTTGGTCTTCGAGAGACTTCTGCTACCTCTGTTCGATAAATTAATAACCAGAATCATAAAACACGTCGCCTTTCACCCTCAGCGATTTACGCATTTTTCCCCTTCGGATAAATCATCGATCGGCCTGCCGATCGCCAAGACTTGTAAATTGAATTCCAACATTTGCGACATACCCTCTCCTCTCACCCCTTCCTCATCCCGGCCACTCTTCGTTGAGCTATTATAGTACACGGTACTCCTCGCTATTCCTCCGGATCATAGAAGCCTGAGTAATCCTGCGAGGGAAGGGTTACGGGATCGAGCTCGGAGCGCAATGCCACGTAACCGCATACAGTCTCTCCTCTCGCTCACCGCGTCGTGGAGGATGAAGACTTCCCCGCGAAGCGACCATTATCGTTATGATCGGAGCCAGGTAGATGCCACCCCGTGATTACCGTATCGGCCGGCGATCGACGGCGACAGGACTCACCATTATACGATCGACACCTTCCGAGACACGTTCGCGCCGTAAATCATCGACTAAACGGAAAAGCCCCTCGGCTGTATTTACGGGCCAATGCCGGGAACACGCCGCTACGATCCTCCGCCTCCCTCAAGCATTACGGTAACTTCATACTTTGGGAAACTCGGTGTTTCCAGCTTCGCAATTCGTACTATTTACTTACCAATTAAGGACGACGTTTACGCACACGCCCGCCTCTATTGCTTCATTCAATATTCACTCCTGCTTGAATGAACACTGTGTTGAGAGAAAATTTTGAGGTTATAGAGGAGAATTTCAAGTGTATCCCGAGGATCGGGTTGGAGACAGTGGGGTCAGTTTCCGGCGCGGATACAGATGTCTCGTTCATTATGAGGCGGGACGAACTAAAGAAAAGTAAGGATGGGGGCCTGTCGCGGCGGGAAAGGCATGAAATTCCCGCCATTCACGGTGTCAGCTATTAACGGACACACAACCGCCACATCCTTTTACAGGTGAGGCTCTTCAACTTGCCCACATTCGCTCTATGAGCTTCGACCGCATAATTATTCCAATCAACTGGCAACTGATATTATAGTAACGATAACACGTCGAATTACACCTTGAAATCCTACTAACCTGAAAGAACAACTTGCAAAAGGGTGCTGTTCGTGCGAGTATTTGCTGTTCAGAAAATAAAGTTCTTGCATTGACTCTAAGAATTCGAAATTAGTTTCCTTTTCGTGATTCTATTGGGTAAGAATTAGAATTAGGTTGGTGCTAGTCGAAAACAGGGATTTCGTCAGTAAAATAGGATTCCTCTTGTGAAACGACAGCAGCTGCGCGAAAGATAGCGCGGTTAACTTGAAATAGCCGGATGGTGAAATTCATAAATGGGGACAATCGAGAGCCCATCGATTTACTGAGCAAGAGAGGACCAGGCACGTTGAAAACTGGGCGGATCGTAAAAGCTAAGGCAAACGGCGAGCGAGTAAAGCCCCGAATTTATGGAGACACCCGCGAGCCGAGGCCGCAAACAAGGAATTAGAAATCGACCTCCATCTTTTCCTTAAAGGTCGTTATAATAATTCGGTGAAACTGGAATTGGAGTATGTTTACGTCATCCTCGAACAAACACACAAATCTCTACTGGACAAAGATAGAAGATGACTCGAATACTACAAGAATAGTTGAGGCAACTAAGCTTGTTGGGCACTCGATCATTGTTGAAAGGCAAGGGTTCGATCTATTGGGATCAGCGTGCGTGAGAGGTCGATAGGAGTGAAATTTATATCTCCGCTTGGGTAAGAGCGTACGCTCATGCTGGTGGAGAAATGGCCCGGTCATCTCGGAGGCCTGGCTCCAAGAGGAAAAGAAGCGCGCGAAAGAGAACGCGTGCGTCGTAATTTGTGACGGCCGGAACGCCCACAGCGACGACCCCGATGTCCGAGCAAATTCTCAGGTGAGTCTGCTCGATTAAGCCGAGCTTCTACTCTCTCACTCACCCAGCGATCTCTCGATCGAGAAGACACTGAAGCCTCACCTACCCAACTACGGAGGCCAGCAGAGATAACCCCTGAAGATTGATACCCTCAAGATCACATAGGAATGGACGCATTAGGCGTCCGGATCTATTTACTCGGCTCACTAATTAAATCTTACCGCGGACGGAGTCTCGAGTTACGGATTTCCTAGCTTTGCCTGGCTCCCTGCTACCTGTTGGATCTTCGCTAGAGTGGGTGTGCGACGCGACGACCACTCGGTTTTGTAATAGATCCTAAACGCAGATTAGACGCCAAATAGGGTAAGAGGATATCCCTATCTTTGTGCCAAGGAGATATAGATGGCTAGCCGATTGCCGAGGCAAGAGCTGCTCATAGAGCTTAATTAAATCGAATCTCACGGGAGTCTCCAACGATCGAGCGATCATTCCTGGTGATAAATATTTCGAAAAGTCGATCGGTGAAATCTTCCGAATAAATGGAAATCAACTGGTTGTAGTGGACTGTTGGTCGATATTAATCTGTTTCTATCAGGGAGTCCACACGATGCCGTCGTAAATTCACTTTAATCGGTGTATCACGAGGCCGAGGTGACCTCGGAGAACCAGCGGCCCTAAGACCCAGGACGCATTAAACATTCGGCGAGAGGCACGTGTGCGGATCGGCGCGCACACGCGCACCAACATCCGGGGGTAATCGACATTGTTAGAGGACTTTCAGAACGTTCTAGCAGCCGGAGATCGTACAACAGCCAGAGTATACCAGCGACCCGAGCGTTATTATTCAAATGTATATTAGCGTCGCGGCGCACTCGAGGATTTATTATCGTCCCCGGCACAATACCGCTTGTGCGAGCGCCCGCGCGCGCCCGCGCGCGCGCGTCCGAAGGCTAGAGAAGTAAGCACGTAATCGCGTTTATTTCTCACTTTCAAGGCACATCTATGCGCGTCCATCGCCTACCCTTCCCCTCCCGCTGCTTCTCGCACCCATCTATCCCTCTGCGTGTGCCAGCAAACAATCCCATTTGCCAAGCAAGGAAATCATTCGCCCGACAATATTTATCGATGTAGCCGAGAGAGCAATGAGAATGACATAACCGGGCATCATTTTTCTCGCAACGACGCAATCCGAGATGCGCCGCGTCTAATCTCTAATTCGATCGAGATGCATCGGAACGCGACGACGGGGCGCGACGCGACGGCGTAATTACCTTGCAAGGTACGCGTCGTGGAAAAGCGCGTTAAACTGACGAGAGGCATCGCATGGTAAAATCTTCTTCGGTATACATAAGAAAGAGAAGATGAACGAAAAAGAGAGAAAGACAAGAGAGAGAGAGAGACGAGGAGAAGAACTTGGTTGCGATTTCTCGCGAGCGGTGACATTTTCCTGCTGCGTCGATATATCGGCGATAATTGCCCAACGAACGAGTCCGTGAGATCCTGCGCGAGATAAGCCAAAGCGCGCCCGTTGATACAATCTGATTTATATTGGACACGCCAGCCAGGGGAACTACACAGACGCGAGGGGGGCTGTGCGGGGGAGAGCTGTTAAAGCCGGCTGCGAGGTACGCGCGCTCTCTAATACTGTTGAGAGCAGGACATCCGCGTTAATTGATATTTTATTTAAATTGACTCTTATCCAATCGCCGGCTGTGTTTTGACCTTAGACACTGATACGCCATCGACTCGACGAACATCGCTTACTGTATTATCCTGGGCAATTAGAGCGCTGATCGCTGAGCAAAGGGTTGAAGTGTCGTGCCGATTAAATCGTGCAAATGCAGACCTCGATCCAACCAGATACATAATTGGGATTACTCGCAGTCCTTCCTTGGAATTTCAGTGGTACGAGACAGTATGGATCAGACATGCTTCTACATTATCGTTGAAGATGAACATGTTTCAAGAAACCCAGTAAACCTCTTTATTCTTGCTGAACCATTCGAAGGGATTCTCAGCGCAACTAAGATTCTCGAGTTGCGAATAATTGTGCTGGCACTCCTCTAGCTGATGATAATATCTATGTGTCAGTTGATTATAATCGGTAATCGGTTTTTGGGTATCCATACGTTCTTAGAAGCGGCGATGCGGTCACGGGTTAATCTATTGGAGGGACAGGTGCGTGGGCCGAGGTAATAGAGAGCGAGTAGCAGGAGAATAGTCGAGCGAAGGATGGAAAGAGAGATGAGAAGAAGAGCTTCTAGGGCGGAGTGTACTTTCTCTGTGGTGCGCCCGGTCACAGGGCGTGAGAAGGTACCGGCGTGTGACGTCAGCGAGCGTCCAACGTGCCGCAGAAATAATTGCAGAGCCCCGTGGCAAGTGCCGTGTCATTAGGTACAGCGCGATCATAGAATTCTGTGTCGTTCGCGTACGAAATGGTCATTAAATCATTATGTTTATCCGTCAACCCCGCGTGCCGGCAGCCTCTTGACCCCATCCTGACCTTCCCGGCACTCTGCTTCTCGCGCGGCGCAGCTTGACCCCTCGAGAGACCGAGAGCTCTCTCGGTGGAGTCGATGAGGAGGAGGCCGAGCGATGACGGCGACGAAGACGACCATTGCCTATCCACCGTCCTGCCTTTGGTAACCTTCCCGATCGCAGTACGCGTTTCTCTTTATTTCCTATATCTCCCTACAACGCCGCCTCTGCAACGGCAACGGCAACGGCGGCGGCGGTGGCGGCGGCTCTCTCACACCGGCATCGACTACCTCACCTCGCAAAATTATGGAAAACGATCTTGCTCCGCGGCGCGTTAACGGCGACGAAAGCACGATCCCGATGACACGCGCACCTCGGCATGCCGCGCCGTCTGTGCCTTTTATGAGAGAGCCAGCTGCCGTATAAATTCGCTTAATACACCGCGACCCTAAAACACACGGCGAGGCACCACAGTCCGTAATGGAACCTCCGTATATGCGGTTCTTTATTACGGCGAGAATTACGGAGCGCCGAAGTCGGTCGACGCACCTATCGCTGTTGAGAGAACGCCTCACAGGATCCACGCACTCCCAACTGATTATTTACTACGCTTACCTATTCCTTCCCTTCTGATATCTTGATGGTATTCTCATTTCGGAGACAAGGAAAATCTCTGAGAAAGATCCCATTTGTGAAGTGTTCCCTTCATCGTACTGAAAATAGTCAGGATGAGTGAACGAAGAGATGAAAGAGAAGGTGTAGAAGTCAAGAGTTGAGAAGCGTTTGTTCGTTTTATCGAATGAAGCCTGCGATCCCTTGCACCAGAGATAAAGCTCCGGTAAAACTCTGAAGGCTCGTATCGCAGCGTTTCTCCGACGATTGTTATCTTCCGGCGATATATTAAGCACCATTACCAGTATTTAGAAGGCGGCAATCACTGCCACACCGACGTCTCCCGTCTTATCGAGATCGCCGTGCACAAGACGCACTCTGGACCACGAAGACCCAAAAATAAATCCAGATTAGAAGTTGTAAGTTCACTATTTAATAGAATGTAATTATCCCCATGAAATAATTTACTTTTCAACCCTCGAAAATCTGTGTCCGAAATTCTACTTCTTTCCTTGGAATGTCATATAATCGAAACGTTCACCCATGGACCAATCGAGATAAAGAGAACCGGTCAACAGAAGACCGCCAGACATGGTTTGCTTGGATTCAAAGTAATTTCGGGCGCGTGACACACGTTGGCAAAAAGGAATGGAGACTAGTTTACATTAAAGACAGAAGGTAGAGACCAGTCTTAATCACCATGAGTATCCGTTCCCATTCGTAGATATATCACACGCTTGAGAAGGCTAAAGGATTCGTAATATTTTCGGGACTACGACCGATTGGCCAGGACTGGTTCCAGTTCAGCAGCGGTTCGGCTAGATGAGCTCTCTTCGATATTGCCAATCGCGCTTTCAAGCGGCGTAACAAATAATTTCCATACGAAACTGCTAATCGTCTCCATTTATTCTCATAAGCGAGCTCTACCCGTGAATTTCGATTGGATTTACGTGGCGCGCGCTCAGCGAGGCGACAAATTTATTATCGGTGCGCGAACGCGTGTACCATAAAATGCTCTCTCTCACAGCTAGCAGTCTATTAAGATCGGTATCGGACGAAACTGGGTGTTTCAAGTGGGGAGGAGAACATGGCGTTGAAAACTGGATGAAGAGTCTTGGCATCGTTCATAAACGATCGACTGGCTCGGACGGCGCTCTGACCATTGATCGGATCGATCTACTGAACGCTCCTCTCACGTACACACTCACCGGTACACGTAAGCTCAACCTCGGCCCCAGTAAATACACGATGGGAGCGGTGTTCGATATATATTTGATAAGCCGGTACACGGCCGTGCGCCCGCTGACAAATCGTCCAGAGATCGCCAAACCGATATCGTTCCCAAGAAAGAGAGAGCGAGAGTGCTCGAGGACGTGCGCTGATACACACCGATGCATCATGGAACTTGGGAACTTCCTTGCCGATGATTCGAGGGCACTCTTCCGTTTGCTCTGTGGGCGAGAAGCACCCACGAGACACCCAGCTCGTGCGTAACGAGCTTATACGGACCACTGTTTACCCTGCACTCACAACCCACTCGTTCGGGTTCCTGTAATTATTATTTAAAATGCTTAGCGAATGCTTTGTCTCCGTTAAGAGCGGATGTACCCTAAAAGTGGAGGAGAGCATGACTACTTGAGTCATTTTTATTTTCACTCTTTGAAAGCCAAGTATTAGGCCTCTGACCATTTCTTCACCATCTTCAAAGTCGTACTCGAACACCTACACTATCGACAACTCCAATCTCCAATCATTTCAAAGTTCATAAAGTCGTCTTAGATATTCGATGGCAAGTAGCATAACGGTGACTTCACCTCCCATTAAAGTGTCTCGCCAGATTGCCCAGCGGGTTCATTACTGATTGACGCTCAGAAGAGCCGTGTGGCTTCCTGTCTTTATCAGTAGCCGCGATAGGTATACGCAATCGTAAGAAGCGCTTCCTAATGAACCGTAGAGCACCGACCAACGGGAGACTGCACGAGAACCGAACAGTTATATCTCATTACAAGTTAGTCTTCCTACAGGATTCAGTATTCGGGAGGCGCGCACTCTATGCTTAGTGCGCCAAGCACTCCTGTGGCTCATAAGTCCAGGATCATTGGCTCGTTTGCCCATTACCAGTCTAAACACCTGTCGTTGAAATGGGTCGTGGGGCAATTAAAAGCGAAGCATCCAGCGCCGGTGAGTACGGGAGCGGAAGCAAGAGAGAGAGAGAGAGAGAGAGAGAGAGAGAGAGAGAGAGAGCGAGAGAAGTCCAGGATAATTAACGACCCTTCGCGTTACCCGATAATCGCTACCTGTGAATCGCACTCCCGCTAAGCTCGCGCACAGCTCCTTAACTTAACGTGTCGCGCGCTCCTGCACTCCTCCTGCTCTTCCCCACTTTTTCGTACTACCTGCCGGGATGGTTTGCGCCGCATTAACAGTGTAATTATTCCGATGAGATAATTCCTAGCGAGCTAGAGCGTGGGAAAGAATGCCAGGACAGATATATTTCTTCATGTTTAACACTCTCTTGAACGAATGGAATCATAGTACGCGCAACCCTTGACATTATTCCAGCATGATTTCCCTGACGTCATTGTGACTATAAATAGGCGCGAGTGTGGGGGATGTTGCGAGTTCCTAATGAGCGCGATTCAGAATACACGCGCGCCTCTTCCGCGGAACTGTCGGAAATTGAATTTCATCGGCGTGGCTTGTGATTACCGGTGGGGAGATGAATTGCAGGCTGCGCGCGCTTGTGTGCGTCTCTGTTTATTCGCGTTCGAAGCCTTTGATGCCGTCAGTCAAACTCGGCCGGGACGATTGGACGAGCGAAGGACTAGAGTCCTAAGTACTCATGAGGAACTCAACCGTCAGAGGCAAGCCGCCACGCCTCCAAGGAGTGCGAGCTCTACCATGCATTCTTTCTCGACGCGGCTCTTGAGTTAGTGGCTGATAAGGATCGTGGTTCTCCTTTACCAGCTTCTCTCACGGTCCACCGAATAAATCTCATCTCCTCGGGAGCAGCACAATTAACTCGGTCTAACGCCTGTCCCCTTTTTTAGGCTCGTTTCACTTCATGTATTATCAATTAACATACATGTATTCTTTTCTAACCGAATTCAGGATTCTCAATGCGCAGAATGAAGCAGGACCTCCCGGAACTCCGAGGGTTCAGTTGACCCCGATATTGTTCGGGCGCGGTGTCGCGTTACCCCCGACGCTTCTCGATCCGCTGAAATAAACCCTTCTGCCAAGAGAGTGAGCTTACTTACGACGCGCCCTCGTCACGGGGTACCCTCCGCGCTGCCACCGACTGTGTGGTCGACATAAGGAAGCATAAAAGTCTCGGTGATACCATCGCCCGACGTTCCAACCCGTTCTTTATCGCCCTTGCTGCCATAAGTCCTACGCCCGGCGTCTTTTCCCTTCTTTACCTTGGCCGTCTAAATATTTTAATTATTTCGGTGCCTTGGCGCCGCGCTCGACGGAATTACGCGGCTAACTTCCTGATCGACGATACGCTCTTGCGTTGCATTGTTAGCCAGGCACAATCAAATCGTTGGAATTCCTCTTGCCTGCTCTTCTCCTCTCTTTCTTCTTTCTCAGTCGCCAGTTCTTAGTTACTATCGCACGTAGATCTCTCGAACGTACGAGCATGCATGCCACATTGATGAACCAGCTCGATCTCGATGAATTAACGCGACATACTTTCGGAAAAAGCACCGCTTTCCCTCATCGTGTTGGATAGCGCCGGCAAGACTCTGGCGAGTAACTCGAGAGGCGCGATTGATTGGAGGAATTAATTCCGGGCGAATTAGCCGGTGTCAGGATCGATCGTGCCATCCACCTGCTGCGACGTGATTTATGCTGTCGGCGGAGATTGCGGATTCGTCCAAGTTTTAACGCATCATCGGCGCCGGCATATTTAAGGAAGATGTGGCAGTCACTCGCACTCGGAGACGAGAGATCCTTGGTGCCGGCGTGCGTGCGTGCGTACGTGTGCGTACGCACAAGTGAATACCTAATTAAGATCTTAATTACTCCGCTGGCCGGGAGAGCGCTTCACCTTCACGCGACTCCCACGATGCAGTTTACAAGATTGTTAATATCATCATTTACATCGCAGTAATACGGGATCGTTAGTGTCTCGAGGAGCCGTTTAATGAGCATCCAACGCCACAAAAGCATCTACCTACCCTGAACGCGGTCAATTCATCGCAACCCCCTTTTGTCAGTCTTCACCAGCAGCACTCGAGAACAAAGGGGGTTATTAAATGGCAGGCGCATACTGCAACAAAACTAATAGTAATTATCATTTACTCCGCGCAGACTAGCACCCGTGAGCTGAAAGGAAGACTGGCTTAAATGCGCAGTGCTAGAGTGATGTATTATCCTGTCAGGATTAAAGCCTCGGCCACTAATGTGCCAATTGCTGGACAAGGGCTTTTCAACCAATACCACCTCGTCGTTCTATTTCTTACCAGCTTTTCATTACCGGAAGATCATTGCGAAGGGGTTGGAGTTCCGTGTAATCTTTAGTTTCCGGGGTCCCTCAAATAAGGGCAAAGCGACACACCTGTGCAGCTGCGCTGCACTTGGCGAATAATAATTGATACCCTGTCCAGCAGGACGGACGGGGCCAGCCAGCCATAACCGTTCGTCAGGCGTGATTAATAAGTCATTCATTAATATAAATGAATTTTCTCGGCGCGAATGATTCCGTGATGAATCGGCCGCACTTACTGATACGCGAGTGCCTAGCGGGTGTGAACGCGGCGTCAATCCACGAAGAACTTCGCACCATTTCAGCATCAAGCTACGCACCTTCACAGTTTCACACGTTCACGAATGAACAGAGTGCTAATCAACAATATATACTTAATGCTTCTCTTAATATTAAATCTAAATTTGTATCTGAATGTATCTAATAATCACATCTTAAACCAAATTTTTATTTTATACAATTAATTTCTATATTTCAAATAATTAGAATTGTTTCCTCGTCACTTTACAGAACTTTATCATGAAGAATCGAAGAGGATGCTGCTGGGTCTGAAAATAAAGTCGAGAGGAAGTGAAGGAGCAAGGAGGAAGGAAGAAGGGTAAACGAAGGAGCCGCGTTTGAAAACTCACAGCCAGTGCGGTATTATGCGCGATCCTGTGAATGCACCTGTCGGTGGTCATCATTCAACAGCTTCATTGACCCAAGGATCAATTGGGATCCAGTGATTCTCACGCTCGCGACACGCCAATGGAAGCTGGACTGATCACCCCTGGAGGAACGGGGCAGGTTCCATCGACTCCCGACTGACAGGCACTGTTCGACGGGGGCGGGGGTTAATGAGACACACTGATTGGCTTCGGAGATTCATCGGGTGCTTGACGTTGATCAATTTTTACGGCCTCTTATTTGCATACAACTGCCAGTGCACTCACCAGTGGCGTAAATGCGGCCTCGCTCTCGAAGATACGTCTGACTATGAAAGTCTTGCACTACTGAATATTCCATCTGAGATTATACATAATTTTATAATCAAATTATCCTGAAATGTATTGCTTTTGATATTCTTGCATCATGATGATTGCCTACAGTTAATTATACTCATGAATATGTTTAAGGATTATAATATATGTTAGTATTAATAATAAAAGAAAGTAGATCTAATCATACATGACAAAGATGATTAGTGTACAGAATAAAGCTAGGGCGTTTAGATAAATGAAGAAACCCCCGAAACTTTTTCCAAATATCCCTCGCATTATTTTTCAGTCTTTCTGATTGCTTTTTACAAAGATGAATATACATTTGCTCGAATGAAAGGCAATCGAACTGTCTACGCCAATGACTGGCGATCTTCACGAGTTTCTGGACAAGTACCCGTGCGAGTATCGCATTCGCAGTGGATGCTCCATTCGAGCTCGACGTCCACGATTAATCCTTCGACAGCTAGACGAGGTGACTCGTGGCATCATTCGCGTTGGCAAAAATCACCGAGAGCGGTAGACTCTCCTCTCAGTCGGGTGATCGATAGTTGCCGCTACATTATTACATTAATCTTTCAGCGAGTCAGGCCGTCGTCGCTAATTAAATTAGACTTCATTCACTCGGGTAATTAAGAATGGAAATTCTCGTTTCCCGAATTTGACCTCGCCACCATAATGCGAGTTCACTCGAAGTGAATATAGTGGGTGGGGAGGGTGCAAAAAGTCATCGGTAATGCGTGTGCGCGCGCGCGCGGCCGGGGTCGTAAACCTTGAAACGTATTATAAAGGCGAGTAGGTACTATAAAGCTGTAGCGCACTCCCTCGCCTCTGCAGAATTGTAAAATCGTCGTGGTTGCGAATGGACGGCCCTGGAAACTCATCGGGCGACGCTGTAAAGATAAGACTCCTTCGCCGTTCTGGTGTGCACATGGCCATTATAGATGTGCCTTCCCGCTAGCTCGATTAGGCAAACAGCGAGCACTCTGGCACTCCAGTATTGTTCATTACACTCGCCGTCGTTAATGCTTCCTTTCCACTTACCGCCATCCACTTTCCCGCCTCCGGAAAACCTAGGACACATACTACTTCCGTGAGAGTCTGTGGACTGACACCTTTCTGTGATTTCTGCAGTACTTGTCTCACCATTAATAAATCCAAGTCGATTTAAAAAGTTTCACTGTGTGTCGATTTAGATTCAACAGCTATTGGATGGCAGATGCAAAGGAATCGTAAGTCAGGCAGAAAATCAGTAGAAAGGGTAGCCGGTACGAATTTATAGGGTATATGTACGATAAGCAGGATCGTTCGAGTCACAGTCTGGCCCGACATTCCACCGAAGAAAGGAAGGCAGATATACTCGACCGGTGATCGAGATCCTAAGAAATTTCGTAGCAGGGTGCATTGGCGGCATTGAAAGAAACAGAGAGAAAGAGAAAGAGAGAGAGAGAGATAGAAGGAGCTCTCGTAGATTTGAAGATTTGGAGAGCGCGCAGTCAGGTAGGAAAGGCGATATCCCGATAGAGCGAGGTGGCATATCTAGCCACCAACAGCATTGGAGAACGGATGAACAGAAGAAAGAAGGAGAGAGTTGCATCGGCGAGGGAGTGGAAAATAAAGTAAAATAAAATAATCGATCAGACGGCTCGTAAAGTTTCCGGTGGACACAAATGAGTCGTTAAAAGACCGGTGCGCACCCCCGCTGCGACACCACCGGCCCCGGCTCCACCCCGCTCCTCTCCCGCGTGTCTCTTATCCCACTTATGAAAGTTTAACCAAATTAGAATACCTCGTGTTTCTGGGCAACCTCTACCCTACCTGGCCTGCCAGCCAACTGCGGCCCGACCTTTAAGATCGCGCGCGCAACAAATACCGCGCGTAAATCACGGGGAATATAAAAATGTAACGTTCCACCGTGTGGAATCTGGTCGTTCTTACCTCTCCTCCCTCTTCGAGCTCTCTCACTGACATAGTAGGCAGACTGGCCGAGATCGGAGTGAGATATTACGGAGTATCGAGAGAATTCCACCTGACATACCGTAAACAGTCCTCGCTTTTTACTACCCGCTTACCATTGGGCAATTCATTTCGAGAGCTGACTATTGTGGTCCCACTTCCAATTGAATCTCAAGACTATACACGATGTCGTCACGTCATTCGTTACGTGAGCCTTTTGCGGTGACGGGCTCTTTAATTGTTGCTGATCGAACCTTGGAGATCCCAATTAGTCAAGCACGTAGCACGGATTAATAGTGAAATGAAATCTGTCATGAACGTGGTGGGATGTAACTGACTGGCCAAGCCGAACACGCTTCGATGCGAATCGCGCGTGACCCATGACCTCGCACAACGCGGCAATGTCACGCGGGCTCACGTGGCCAACATAAAAGCTGACGCGCCGTGAAATACCTGCCTAATGGGAGAACGTGATGCGTTCGCGCGCACGGCCACCGTCATCGTCGTCCTCGCCCTCAGCGTAACGGGCATTTCATTCTCACTGAGTTCCCTCGCAACTATCCAACGAGAACTTGCAACATTTCCTCTAACTACTAATAGAAGAAAACTCTGTGCTGATACACGTGCCAATTTCTAGTGTCCAAAAATTGTTAGAGTCGCAAGACTCAAGGGAAAGGTAGTAATGAAAGGGCAGACAGTCATGAAGTGAGTAATCAGTGCGGAGTACTGTAATCGAAGACAAAGTATCGGCCAGAGGCTAGGAAGCATAGAGAGTAACAGAACAGGTCGCGCACGATGTTCGGTGTGTTGGCAAGTGCTCGTCAGACTGGAGCCAGTAGAGATCCCCTCTCGTGGAGAGAGAGTCTACCCTCAAACCCTTCCTGCGTCTAATAGTCTCAGGAGCGTGCACGTCCCGCGCGAGCTCGGCAATTACATTATTAATAGAGATATTACACGGCGCGCTCACGCGCGCTCCACCGAAGCATTACGACAGCGTAAGGTCGCGCGAATAGTTCGAGATTGGCTCGAAGCTGCACGGGGGATGCATTAAAGCGTCTTGCAAAGAGGAACTGAAAGAAGAGGGAAGGCAAGTATGGAGGAGTTGGAAGCAAAGGCAGAGAGTCTGAAGAGAATAAAGGATACCAAGAAGGAAGGAGGCAATGAAGGCGGTGGTAGCTATAGCGAAGGGCGAAGGGGTCGGTTCGCCTGGTGCAGATTGATCGCCGTAATCTATTTCTGCCGGGACCACACATGACGCGCCGAGCGACTGGGGAAATTTTCAGCTCGCCTGATCCTGCCAGCAAGGCAATAGCCGATCCTCGGTTAATGCGCTAATATTGGATCGTCAGTGTCGGCGGAGTAACAGGTGGATGAACAGGGGTGACAGATGGAAGGAAAAAGGAAGAGGAAGCTGACGAGCGTGAGCTGCTTCAACTCGACGCGCTCGATCCTCTCACGGGTGCGTTAATATTACGTGGCCTTTGAGCGGAACCCCTGATCAGCGCAATAGTCATCTCACTCGAGTCTGGAGTATGAGATCGCAGGACAAACTACTATAACTAATTGCTTTAATTGAAGAATATTGATGAGTGAACTCTGAGAGGTCAAGGGGCCTCACCCTCCCCGTCGTAGTCCTCTAGGGAAGGAGTCGAGTCTGGGGCCTGTTCAGACTCAGGGGCCTTAAGAGTTGAAGGGGGGTGGAAGGGCCAGGTGGAGCGAGATCGTTGGGATTACGATAAGGAACGGATTGGAATAGAGTGGAATCGCAGGGAATAGAGAGGAAAGGTACGGAAAGCAAAGGCGAAGCAAGAATAAACTAGGCGCGGTGGGAGTGGGTCCGGATAGCCTCCATTCTCGTCACTGGCTGCGAAGAGGACGGCGCGGACCAATCGGCAAACGCTGCCTGGGGCCTCACCTTCTCCGTGTACTCGAGCGAGCCGCGGATATCTCGCTGGCGCGTGCATGCACGCCGAGAGCATCAGGCCCTTTGAAAAATTGAGCTTCACCTGCCTCCTTGGGGTCATGGGTCACCCTCGGGTGCCCCTTCAACGCGATACATACCGACGCCCGAGAACCATATGTGCAGGATATATTCTCCGACAACTTCGAGGACAGTATTCCTGGAGAAGGAAGAGGCAAACGATGACATCGAGTATGATTGACCAAAGATGATCGAAGTCCAAAGACACTCGACATAAGGAAGCAGCCAAGACTTTCTTTTAAATAGCTTGACCATCTTTTTCTTTCAACATCACTGTCACCGACTATGCCATGATGGAAAATGGCACTGATGAATACAGGAAAGTGTTTCAGGTGGGAAATGTCAAGTGGGCAATTATATCCTAGGAGAGTTGAGTGCGCAGCCAGCAAGTGTAATGTAATTATTAATGAGCTCTCCTCTCTACGGAGGGCCGGGGTGGGGTGAGAGAAGTGGAGTCACACGCAAGTGCTTAAATTGGTTTGAAATATCAGCGAGCGGTTGCAGGACATTTATTAATATAAGTACACATTATCGCCACTTACGGTAAGAGAGCTAAAATTATCGGGATCGTAAATATCGAGCTGAATAGATAAAATTATGTAAATTGGTGCTACTTTCCCCATTGGAAGCTGGCGGGAAGGTGTTATTCTTTCATTGGCACTGAGGTGCAAGAGCAGAGCGGCGTATTTTACGATACCTATCGAACGAGCGCTTAATTGACCCCGCTCGCGAAAGACTGGCCCCCAATTGCGCAGGCTCTGATGGGGGTTGCTTGGAAAAAGCCACACTTATTAGTCTATCATTAGACTGGCGGCCGCTCGCCACAGAAATTACATTCGGAAAGTTGAGATAGATATGTGCGCTACGGAGAGTAGTATCGAGACGAGAGGTAGGTAAGGCTGCCCGCTGCTAATACCTAATGTTCCAGCAGTAAACTGCGATGCGCCTTCTCGGTAATTCGAGATTAAGAACGCCACGATGATTTCGCAAGCCCGTCGAACGCGCCGTACGCTCGCGATGATCGTGTAAAACAAAAAGCCGGACGTTAATGAGACCACCTTCGTTTCTCCCTTCACTTCGTTCGCCGATTAAGGTTTAGTAGATTAAGTAGAACTGACTCGCTACGGAGCGAAGACCTCGAAACTCTTGAAGAAATTATTAACCAAGCTTCTAGCATTCTGGAATGTAGTATAGATTTGAATTTTTCTCAATGAGAAAGCTGAGGACTGACACAGGGTTCGTGCAAGAGGAATCGCAGGGAGATTACAACAGCGGTGGTTGCAGTGTGTCGCCGTTTAAATGTCAGCTCCATCGCGGCTCTATTACCCCATCGACAATGCGAGCATCGCTAATTTATCCGTGGTTAGCTGGTGCGGCTGGTGTGTCCCGCGATTGGTGTTGGTTAATCCTGGTGTCTACCATTACCTTGTCAAGTACGTGACGAACGAACTGTAATGGCGTTTCCCTCGATATTAGACTGTCTCCCTCGAGGCATTTTCAAGCTGGAAAAATTCAGGATTCCGCTCGAGGCTCCATGCGGTTGCCGCTGAATTATTCGCATGCTTGTCCATACTTTTTATCCGCCTGCGATTTATTGGACGGACACGCATCCATCACGCGAATAATTAGAAAGTCTCCCGTCAGCCCCGGCCCTTGTAGACACCTCCGCGCTTACCTCAGATATTTATTCTTCGACAAGTTTATTACTATTTAATAACACAGCCGGCAGTTCGTCTCCACTTCTGGATCGTAGAGGAGGATTTACGCACCGGCGAACCATTATCCTTCCAGCGCGGTACGCAACGGCGGCATCAGTGGTGCCAGTATTTGCCAAATATAGAGAGGATAATTACGAAGACACGCTTACGCGGGGATTTCACGCTAGAATGTTCGACAGCACAGAACGCCGGCTCTCAAGGAATCTAAGCTTACTCCTCACCTTTAACACGGAAGAGGATTTGTGACTGGGGACACGTGTTATGCCAAGAGTCTTCCTCGATGGACCAAGTCAGAGAGAGAAGAGTAGTACCGCGGCTCATATCTGTCCCACCCGCAGTGATCTCTCGGTGACAGGAGCTTCGTGTTTCCCCGTTTTATCATCCTCCTTGAAAGCACCGCGTCATTGCCCTGTGGAAACGCCGGCGTCGCGGAAACCCCCGCAGTGAAACGTCCAGCCCTTTACCTCGCCTCTTTCTCTGCCAAGCCTCTCCCCTTCCTCCTCCTCCTCCTCCTTCTTCTCTCCTCCCTTCTCCGCGACGCACTCACTCGGACTCCTCCTCGCGGATTAATCGACGATATAAGACTTTAATTGCCGACATCATCGGGAGGGAAGCCAGCTGGTGGTTAGCTACGAGCAATCACCGTAACGACTCCGGAAAGCATTGGAATTCCACCCACTATTAGAGGCTCTGGTTTAGCTTAGCTGCATGCGCAATGCTTTTTACGGCGAATTAATTAGGCACCACTTTTTCGCCGCGCCACGAAATTCCCCGACGTGACTAGGCGGTATGTCTATATACGTGTATGTGTTAGAGGGCCCATGGAAGAAAGTTCCATTCTATGCCGAAGGAATAAGATCGGTCTGACAGTTTGGCTGACGCTGAAAAGGTTGCGATCACTGGTAGAGCGAGAGATCCTATCTAAATTGGTCATCGATACATGCCAGATAGGGGGCATGCCGGGACGGCTCTTCTCGACTTAAAGCGTGTCGGCTTTTTCTTCCTCTGTTCTCTGTGTATCTTCCTTTCTCTCTGCCTCTTGAACAATCGTGCTTTTTCTCTCTCTCTCTCTCTCTCTCTCTCTCTCTCTCTCTCTCTCTCTCTCTCTCTCTCTCTTTCTCTTTCTTCTCTCGCTCGCAAAGTGGACCCATCTCGTCTCTCTTTCTCGCGGCGCTTTTATTAAATTAGCGATGGCCATCGGCTACTCGTCACGCCTGGTCACCTTGCGCACCTACACGCGGCTCGGCTGCGCGCGCGGCCGTCCAGGTGTGTGCGTGAGCGCGCGCGCGTGCCTGCACGGAGGAAGAAAGGAGGTGATGAATCGTCCCTCGAGACGAGAAGACGATGCCAATCCCTCCTATCCGGCAGAGAATCTCGCGTGCTGCGCGACCAGAACGCGAGAACGCGAGCTTAATTGTTTTCGATGGCCGGGCGATTGATTCGACGCGCCGAATCCTTTCTCAACCTCACTCCGGAATATATATATATATATATATATATATATATCTCTCTGCTTCTCTCTTTCTCTTATTCTTTCGCCATTCACTGTCTTTCGTACTCTTTTGCTATCTAGTTGATATGTGTGTCACTCACGGTTTAAAAAGTTCCACTCGTGAGCCGATCATCCTTTCAGACACATCTGCCGCTCGATGTACAAATATTGCATGCATTCAGACTGGCCGGGTAATTACCGGCGCTTATTAATTCCATCCCGGAGAAGAGAGTCTTTTCTCGACGGCGAATAATAATTTCGCCCGGCTACACTTCGACCGATGCCACCTCTTTGTGAACGAGGCAGTTTGCTCGTGAGATTTATCGAATGTTTTTCATAAGGCGAATCAATCAGTGAACTAATTGGCGACCTGGCAAAAGGAGATATTTCCTGCGTCGAAGGTTCGAAAGAGTCATTGGTATATGTTTTTCTATACAGGAGCTTGCTTACATCGATTTCGCGACACCAAAGGACCGACTGTGTGTCGAAATTCTTGGCGCACGGATCGTCAATCAAAGCGATCATTTTATAAGATGGTGCGAGAGCCTGGTTTCTTTTGACAGGACACATTCTCCATCAACCAGTCCTTTTCACGTCCTCGCAAACGGCTCTTCCAATAGCCTGGGGAAAACAATAATTCATAAATCATATACCACAGCGTTGACTTTCATCAGTCAACGTTCACTTCAATGAGGTACTGAATAATGACAATTATTAAAATAACAACGATACAACGACGGACAAAGACTAGCATCGAAAGAAGATTACCAATCTATGAAGAAGATTCTTATTATTCACTGAAAGTAACTTCACCCTTTCGAAATATGCCAAGAGTGTTTTTCCTTTTCAATCGAAGGGATTCCGGGAAGTATTGCTAATGTTGCGTGGGGAGACCCTACTCTATCGCAGGGCTAGAAGGTGGAGGTTCGATTCTACTTCAAACACCAGCCACGCCCATCCACCTCTAACCCTTTGCCCTTCTCGTGCGAGGCAGCCGACCCCTGACCCGTGCGGGTAGCCCGTACTCTACGCGCTGACGCACTCACATGCGCTCGGGCAACTGTATAGCCGTGAGTGCACTTGAGAAGGATGTGTAGCCCGATGCAGAGAGAAAAGCCAGCAAAAGGGTATAGAAATGTGCGAGAGAGAGAGAGAGAAGGAGAGAGGCAAGAGAGGGTAGAGTGCGCGAGGAGAGGAGAGGGCCCGTAATTGAAGAATAGCGGATTTGAGCGTATATTATACGCGCAGGGGGAACCTCGATTTTTTTGCTCATCGTAAATAAGTTACGCAGGAATCCCATAAGCCGTTAATGCGAGTGAACGTCCTCCCGCTGAAACCTCGCGCTAGAAGAGCCTCCCGCAAGCTTCTTCGTCTTCCAGGTTTGTACATACATGTGTACATGCGTCCCCAACGGACCCGACTAAACGAGCAATAAATTCATTACGATTCATCTTGATCGCATTAATTGCGTCTCTTTTCCCTTTCGCGCAGCGCGGCACCCACCGCGACGATTGATAGTAGACGCGACGTCGCTCGTGCCTCGTTTATCAGGACACTGCGCCGCCGGCTCGCCGCCTTGTGACTTGCCGATTTTTAGAAAGAGAGACGCCATGCAGACACCGGCCACCAAACAGAAATCCACCATCGCCATATAAGCGGTGACATTATTTAACCTTCTTCGAGGATCGTTTGACAATAGAGGCGCTCTTAGGTGGACGGTAATAAGAGACAGTGGAAACCCATATAAAGCTAGCCGGCCGTAGTCCTTTCACAATTTCGCAATGATTGAGCAGTGCAGTCATGGAAGCGCGATAGGTCGCGGAAGATGGCATTATGGATTTCCGACCTTTTGATAAAGATAGGGGAGCCTATCGATCTCGAGATACCGCACTGATACGACCCGCAGGAAGAATCGTGACAACTTAAATGCCTCGATCAGATACCTCCTCCTCATCCTCATCCTCCTCCTCCTCCTCCTCCTCCTACCCTGAGAGAGAATCTACTTGGCGTTCCTTGTAAAAGAGTGCCCTCTTAAAAGCATCGCTCTCGCAAGAGGGCACCGCCACCATAGGGATACCACGAGCAACACGGATAAAGATAGGGTTGGAGCTTCCCGGAAAAAGGGGCGCGAAGAGAAGAGCGTGACTACGTTTATTACGGGTAAATCGTCGAGGCCCTCGGAAGTACGGCCGTTAATCTCAGTATGTTCGGCGTAGCCTTCGACGCTCCGCCCGCACACCTCCGCACATCCTTTCCCTTCTTTACTTCGAAGTACTAGCGTCGCGTGTCAGGGTGCGTCTCCCTCTACGAGGAATTCCCCCCGGCGCCACCCTTCCACGTACTATACTGCACTCACGAAATTAGCTTATTAAAATAACAATTATGGAGTGCCGCGTAGTCATTGTACGGGATGTCAAGGGTTAAGCGCCAGTCGGTGTAAATTAAGGTGGAGAACTCGGTGCAGGTACCCTCATGGCCATGTACCCTCACCTCGACCAAGACATGACTTCTAGTACGAAAGTCTTGCAATACTCAACAGAAATACTCACAGAGAACCTTTTGTTCATTCACCGAGTAGACTTTTATTAGCACAGCAAGCTTCGTTTCGAGAACAAAGTCACCCTCATACCGAGAATAGCACTGTATAAATGAACCTTACAAGAACATACGTTATACGGAAGGCTTGGAGAAGTTACAGTGGCAGTTTCTTCTTTTTGGAGAAACGTTAAGAAGGAAACAGTGTGATGGACCGGTAGCCCGGCTTAAGAAGATTCTTGTTTTTAGCACGTATTCAGACAAGGATTTCCTCGAAGTCGCACAAATTTTCTTCAACTTCGACTCGACTGAACAGCAAGGTGAAAGAGGGAGTTAGAGGGTGGTGTAGAGAGTAAGTTTAAAAGAAGGTCCGTCGAAAAGGCGCTCTTTAAAGGAGGTCGTGAGGTGTTAAAGGGCGCTAAGGAGGGCGTGTCGTCGCCCATTAAAAAAGCGCTGAATGCATCGGCCACTCTAAGTGGCGACGACGGCATTCACGGCAGTGGCCCTCGCTAATTTTCCGCCATAAAGCCACCGGCTCGTATTGGAATAAATAAGCGTGCACCCGACAGTGGGCACCGTTTACGCCGACACCGAGGTGCGAAGTGGGACCTACCTATGGCGACTTGAACACCGTCCGCCACCGCCGCTGGGACGCACCGTCAATGCAAATTTACACGCGACCAACCGCCTCTACGTATAAATGATAATTCATTTTACGCCCGTTAGCGCCTCGCCACCAGTCTCTGTGGCTATCCTGTCTCCCAATCGTACAACCATAACCACACTCACACACCCAAACACATGTATCCTCACACACCAATGCATATCGACGCATATATATATATATGTATATATATATATTTTGTCTTGCAAATTAATTTCCATACTAGACTTCTCAAGGAATCTTGTTCTAGATTTCTGCATTCTGTTGGCATAGAAAGGATAGTGAGTTCATGACTGGCGCTCGGGGTTGGTCCAAGGGATAAGGTGAGTGGCGGGCGGCACTTCGCCAGCCACTTCCAGATATGATCGTCGTAAAATAAATTGCCGGGGCGCGCAAGGGTTTGCGTGGGAGTAAATTACGAGAATAAATAAGGCGTAAACGATCGCGGAGGGAACTTTGAACCTCTTTAAAGCTAGGAACCCGCGGCGTGTGGGCGCGAGCTGAGGACTTTTAGATCGGTGAAGCGGGTGTATAGGTGTCGCAAAGACAGGGCCGTATCGAATGATACTTGGCTCGTGCAGGTGGTTCGCCAAGCTTCGAGAGGATACAGTAGCTTACAAAGAGGCCTAAAAAAATACTTTGCCACTGTGATTCCACTCGAGAGTCTACCTGTTACGCGCTGCACGTGGCGGATACAGCTTGTTATAAACCTGACATCGTCCTTACCAAAGATGGATAGCTTCCACTTAATATGCTACCAATGATGCTATCATCAACACTAAGTTTAAATACAGGTCATGAATAATTAGAAACGAAACATATCCTAATAAAAGGATAGATAACCATTGAGCGTTTCATTCTCAAATCCAAAGTGTTTGAAGTTCAAACAGCCGGCCCTGTCGCGCCGGTAAAAGCCCAGTGATCTTGAGTTGATACTTTGGCGTAATCTGAAGATCCGCGCTCGTCGAGAGAATGTCTGGGATCGGAATCGAGGATTCCTAAAAGTATAAGGAGAGCAGGGAAGGGCGGCGTATAGAGACAAGGAGGTAGAAAGAAGGAGAATGAGAGAGAGAGAGAGAGAGAGAGAGAGAGAGAGAGAAAGAGAGAAAGAGAAGGAGAATGGAGGAGTAGGGATTCAGAGAGTCGTCCTCGGAGGTGTCGGCAAACAGGGCCGTTCGACGAGTGGTTCGACTCCGGTGGTCCACGGCGGTAATGCCTTAGTTTCCATGCAAACTGGCCGTACGCCTCCATACCTTACGCATAACCGGATATTAACATGGGAAGCACCCGATGAGACTCTCCGACTCGTCGCTTTTCAACTCTCTCTCTCTCTCTCTCTCTCTCTCTCTTTCTCTTCCTCTCTCGCATTTACACTCCTCTCCTGGATTCTACTCTCCGCCACTGATTTTACTCCCCATCTCTCGACTCTCGGTGCTCTCAGGAGGTGGGAAAAATACGCGTGAGATCGTGATCCCGATCGCGAGAGCCCGGCGGAACCTCGACTGGTTGGTCCCCGACTCCACTCGGTGAACTATCGCTGCCAGGGAATTACCGTGCAGATCAATTGCACAGATAAACCGATACTTTTCGATCGGCACCGATCGCCGCTAATCGACGGTACCGCGCTCCCGATTAAAAGGAGTTACATGCGCAATGCCCCGTACGTGAACCCCGAAGTGGGCGCGCGCGCGCGCGCGAGCGAGCGCGCTTTCGCGCTCTGATAGAAAACAGTCCGAAGGTTTCGAATTATTTTTCATTTCAACCACATTTCCGCCGACCCAGCGAAGTTCATGGCGTTCTCACGCGCTGGAATTCACCGGGCGATTATTGTCGAGCCGCTCGACGCTCCTGCCGGTCGCCCTCTTTTTCCAACTTCGATCGGCAGCCTCATCAAAGCCAGAAGCGCGCGTACCAATAATTCAATAAAACGAAGAATGGAGCATGTCGATTGCCTTGCATTGCACATGGCATGTAAACGGTGCGCTTTGATGGCGAGGCCACCGAAAGGGAGCATCGAGAATGTCATTCCACACGTAACGAATCGATACCGAGTGTGGATGGATCGTTACCATGGATGATCTTTCGCAAATTGCCCGCGTATTGGATGGTAGTTCGATCGAGTGATCATTGAACTCAATTTGTAGCCGTGCTCGATCTTCCCATGACTCTCTCGATCTCGATCTCCCTAAGCTATCTCTCTCTCTCTCTCTCTCTCTCTCTCTCTCGCTCGCTCTCTTTCTCTCTTTCTCTCTTTAGAAAGAGATCTAGATCCCGATGGCCAGAGTGGTATGTACCCGCTTTCATCTCTAGGCGAGTTCCCTTTACTTTATACCGTATGCAGTTCAAAGCCAAGCCCGGAGTTGTCGGGTCAAAGAACCGCTCGGTGGAATCATACGTCAGAGACAAACGACGATCACGTAACAGCCGGCCTGTTGTCATGATTCCCGTGGAATCGTGGCAGTTATGTTGCATTGATTGCCCTTCGAACACCTTCGCACCGTGCTCGCGCGCTCTTATAGGCGCACTCCATGATCCAGCGCGGCCGACGATCGTGGATCACGATGATCGTAGTCCCGTGCCTCCCCGACATTTCCAATGGAATAAACCGGTAATAATTGATAAGTGCTCTCGCACACCATTCAACCTTACTCGCTCGCTCGCTCGCTCGCTCACTCGCACACTCAGGGTGCAATAAAACTCCCTCGTAATAACATCACGTGGAAAGTGAGGTAATATACTTACCACCCCGTGCACACGCCTTGCGGCCTCATCCTGACTATATTAATTATGGATGGAGTCGATGAAAAGATGTGCATCTACCTTTGCCGCATTGCTAATGTAAATAATGATAATTGTCCTTTGAGCCTTCTCCCCCTTCGTATCTTCTTACCGAACTAATCGCTTCAACACTTAAGTGAAAGACACACCTAGTAGAATATAATTGAAAGAATGTGTTAATCCTCTTGTCATATTAATTCCTATGGGAATAATTTTGGAATAAGCTTAATGATTCTGTGTTTACTATGATAAGAGTATATATATTTCGCGAATACTCATCGTTCCTGTTTTTACAAAGTCAATCCAGTACCACACACCTTACAGGAACATACTCGAGCGCAATTTGCAATTTAAACAAATATCACGTCATCGAATGATCCTTCAGTACTCGAACTGTGATGAGTGGGTTAAAAAAAAGAACAGACATACTCAGAGAGGCGGTACTTGGCTTTCCCTCGAGTTGTCTAGGAAACGATTATTGCCAGCATAAAGTTAGACAAACACGCGCGGAACACGCACCATTAAGGCGGGATCGCCGTGTGCGAGCGAGCGTGCTCGCCGGGGCAGTAAGGCAATTTGATTTCGAATTCCCACGTCGGTAATTCGTAACACGTGTCGTGCGATTATTCTAATATCGCAGGATCCATCGCAAAGGGAAACCGGTCGATCGAGCTCGCACTAAGAGAGAAGGATCGAATGAATCAAAGGAAGATAAAACGAGAGAAAGAGAGACATGGTATGCGATGAGCCAAAAGCATTCCGGTCACGGTGAATTCTAAAATAGGATAGCCGATTGGTTTATTACGGTAATCTCTGATCTATGGACATATCTATCGTGAGACGGAATGAACCTGCGGAGAAGAAAACCGCCGCGAGAATTCGGCGCTCTGGTGTCTTCTCTTATGTAGAAGGAGAGGAATCTGCTCGAACGAGAAGAAGCTACTATGTACTCTTGCTCCTCCTCTCTCTCCCTGTTGCGACAGTTATTAGTCAAGCTTAGCTCCTGTGGCCAAGAACGTGCGAGGAGTCGCTCCTCACCGGGGCTGCCTGTATTTTGACAGGGCTCATCTCGAAATTAATCGGCAATCGTAACGTGCCTCCGGGATTACGATTTGTCTGCATTATCTCGCAGTACGCTGCACCGCGCCGCATCTCTTCGAAACCTCCTTGCACAGCATCCCGATCTTTCCCTAACGCGGTCCCTTGTTACCCACCGCGTCCCGGATCTCCTGTTTGCAGTTTACACCCCCCGGACGTAGCTCTCCTTTCCTCTTCCAGGAATTAAGATTTCTGCGATCCTACCCGCCTGAAATCTCACCGAACGCTTTCACCGTTAGAACCTGGTGGCGCGCGGACTTAGCCTCGTCAGCTGGGTATTGTGTCTGCACACACGGCCTTTGGTAGCTTCACTTGTCGGTATCCTCTACACACACACGCATACATACAACACAGGCCTTTGGAGAGTTGTATGATTAGGCGTGTACCAACGACACGACCCACCACGTACATAGATTCTCCTAAGCACAGCGTTGTTCTATTCTACCCAGCGAGAAGAATCACCGATGTGAAAATTGACGAACGTGCAGGCAAACTCTCCGCCGAGAACCACCAAGGAAATAGTCACGTCGTGCAAACTCTTACTTTAAGTCCTACAATAGGAAGAACTCGTCCAAGTACTACAAGAATTCAACAAGTTACACAAATCGTATGATACATTTACTATATAATTCCTATATCAAATTTTCGATGGAGTATATTTTCATCCGACTCAATTAGGACTTCATTTGCTATCAAAGTCAAGGAAGTCCAAGTCTGACTATTGATGGCGTATACTACTGAACGGTCAGGGACCACCGACGTGTTAGCGAAAGATGCTCGTTCTCTTCGGTATCGTCAGAGTCTCGCCGGGATACATAAGGCAAACTACATTATGGCCTGGGCATGGTACTCGCGTCGTATCTCATTCTCGAAAGGCCTTCTTCCTCGGCTTTCCGCGAGCGTGTCCGGTGACAACTGAAGAATTGCGCACGACAGCTGGACCCCTCGCCCAAGGGAGTAAGAGAGAGAGAGAGAGAGAAAGAGAGAGATCTTGGAAGCAGTGTGTAGCAGGGCCGATTTATAAGAAGGCAGAAATACATCGTGGCACGATCTCGCCGATTTATCTGCCGGTCGACCAGCCGCCGTGGCGACGACTAGATTTTACGAGGACATCGGCCGACAACGCTTAATTCGCTTTTAAGGATCCACGATGAGCCGGCAGTTCCGCGTAACAACTTGATTATGAGTCTACCCTGAGAGAGCGGAGAGAGAGAGCAGAGAGAGAGAGAGAGCGACAATGAGGATTTTACGATTTGTTCCGAGAGCGCGGTGCCGAGTTGCGCTCCTAGCGAATGCGAATTAATGAGGTGCATACGTCTTCGCCGGGACATTACGAGTGATCTAAACCCGATAAAAGCGAGGACTATGTCTTCCACGCGGACGTAACGCCGATCCATAATACACCCGGCGTTCTACCTACTAGTAGCTTTTCTACGACCCTAAATTATATTGTAAGGAGCTCGCGGAAAGGAACGTCTTGGATGCGTGTACTTGTGTATACCTTGAAAGGACCACTTATGAATTGGTAGTCAAAGTAGTTACATAAACATCGGGAGATCGATTCGAGCGAGTGGCGACGGTGTATAATTAGCAAAAGTGCTTTGAAGAAGAGTAAGAGAGAGAAAGAGAGGGGTCAGTGTGGCGATGCCCGGTTGAATCCGTGGTCGGCCAGCCAGATCCGATATCATCGGGAGGCTGTGTTGGTTGCCACTCCTGTACATCATTTGTCTCCGGCCTCTTTTACGCCCCCATCTCGAAGAAGCCGGCACACCAGGCAGACCTACCCGGTGAAACCCTCGCGTTAGTCCGAACACACACTTTTATCTCTTTCTCTTTCTCGATCAACTCTTACCAGCCGTATAATTTTCACGAGTGGAATCTCTTATGGGATTACTTAGGAAAGTAAGGTGAGTCCGTTTAGCCAAATGTTACGTATTCCATGGAACAGTGCCAATACTTATCCCGAGAGACAGGCACATTCTCAATGATTCAAGGAGTGTTATTAACATTTTTCTAGTGTCTAACCCTTGATAATGTATAATCACCGGACTGTGAGCGGCCCGTCATAGATTTGCAATTGCAACACTCGTCGAGCAATCACCTCGAGGTGCTACCTTTCGACAACTTTGTAGTAACGAACAGTGTCATAAAGCCTGATTGAGGTAATCCGCTTGAGGCGCATGTCGCATGCGATTCCATATAGCTCTTCTACATATAAGAAAGTTCACACGTGGTTGTCCCGTAGCTCGTCGTTGGTGCAAGGTGTCAGTCTTAATTGACGCGTCTCGATGTACGCGATGCAATTACCGAAGCACAGGTCCCGAAGAGAGCGAATGATATCGGAAGGTGCGAGAGTAGAGAGAGTGAGTGAGCGCGGGAAGGAATCGAGCCGCCAGCTGGCACTCGGCTGATCATTTTTCCCGGCAGAGCTACCACTCGACGAGTAGTCGGGAGTGAGGAACGATGCCGTAAAACATGTGGGACCAGACTCCTCGTAAAAGCACAGCACAGGGTGGCAACGCGCGAGGCAAACGCGAGCGCGCGAGCACATTGGAACCGCGCGATTCAGTGGATGGTGGGTCGCGCGCGTCCGATTAACACTGGAATCTTCGGGACACCGGGTAGCCTGGCTATGAGAGTAGGGTTACAGCACGTACCCGTGGCCGAGACCACCCACAGGTTGAATCGATCAGCAACTGATACCCCCGAAGAGCGAGAGCGAGAGCAGAGAACCCTGGCCAGGAGATAAAGAAGAGGAGTTACAGGTGTACCGGGCTGCCTATGCTTGGGACGCGCCTCAATTCACGATAACAGAACCCAGCTTGCTCCGGGAGACTATCGAGGAGCGCGCGGGAGCTTTTTAAAGTCGATCTTATCGCTCGCGAGACTTACGACTGGCGCGAAGTCCTGCCGAGCGGGCTATCGCTCGCCTCCCTCGACAAACAAATCACGCGATTAGTCGATTTCGATCGTGAAGCCCCAGGAACAAACACCGACCAACCTACCATTCGATTCAATTCAACCATCTACTCAACTCATACTACTAATACTATCTAACCCACCGGAAATACTAATGTCTAAGTTGCCATAACTATAACTGTCGTGTTTAATCGTAAGTTTAACCCGACATATCAGAAGGAGAGAATCGAAAATGTCATGGGATCGAAAGGGTTTACTGCACGAGGGCATAACGCGTAAATGGCAGCGAGGCATGTGGCGACGTGTTCGGGAGACCGCCATTACTCTGGGAAAAGGTAAAGGGGCATACCGGCAGCAACGATATCGTAAATTCTGGCAATTATCCTTAATTAATAAGTATCCAGTTAGTCGGAAAGAGAGAATGAGAGAGGGTGAGAGAGAAAGAGAGGGAGAGAAAGAGCGGTGTGGGGGATGCTCGCCCGAAGGAACGTCTGATGGTGTGCACGCGCTCGCGCGACCCAGCACGAATTTAATGTCGACTGCGGGAAATTTAGTTGAGAAGGCCCAGTCTCCGGGTCCGCGCGCAGTAAACCAGCCTCTTTATTGGCCAAGCGGCGAAACGCGCTGTTCGACTGGCACTTTCATTACCGTCTTTCTAATTGCCCGCCATTCGGCCCCGAGCGTATACATGCCCCGTAATCCAGGATTCGTCGTTCCTTCGCTCGAACGCGATCTCATCGTCACCGGGATCCCTTGGCGTCCGATCTCCAAGGATCATGGCTATTCTGCCAGCAGAAAATCAAGTTTTACTAAAGAACCCGCCTATATGTCTGCTCTTATAATTCTTCGCTCGAAGATGTGCATGTTAATGTAGAGAAAATGCTAAGACGAATAATACTAAAACATTCAGCAACAGTAAGAATTAAGAAATTTCTCGATGTTCCTTCACTGAAGACATAACTTTACTAAGTGTATGAAAATCGTAGTGAAAGGATAGTAAAATTTGGGTAGTGGAATAATTTAGGCAAGATGGTTTGCAAGGGAGCCTCGAAATTAGTTAGAGGATAGATGTAGACGACAAGCGGTGCCATTTAGCACGATTAACACCATCGTCCCACCGTGACATTGTCCACCTAGCAGATCTCTACCAGCAGCAAACATCCATTTTCAGAGAAAGGTCGACCTTACCAGCGATTTTCGTTTCACCCGAAATTCACAGGAGAATGTCTCTCGCTAATGGTGATCCCTCCAAACGGTGACCATTCTATCCTTTCATTTCGAAAGACGAGCACTCCCGGACACTCGTCGTGTGTCCCAGGTGGCTCATTGAAATTCAAATGTCAATCTCGAGAGTACGAGCATATATACTAACGAGAGAGACACGCTGAAGAAGAGGAGCCGAGTCCAGCAGTTCCCTGATGCGCGGAGTGGCTTTCGTGTCGCGCGATGTCGAAAACCGTCGCTGGATCGCACCCATGTTTGCTCTCGAATTCTGGTCGACGAGGATCTCGAGCTCTACAAGCCGCACTGCCGTCCTACAGTCAATATTGTTTTACAACTACACCCGACAGTGTCCAGTCACTGCCTCCCTCGATTTTCTCCCTGGCGGAAGCACTTGTCTGCCACCCTCACTCACCCTTGCTTCATTTGACCCGAACCAAGAATTCCCCAACCAATAAAAAGGTACGACATTAATACTAATAGTCATATACCGTTGATTTTTAATTAAAGTATTAATTTCAATAATTCCAATTCAATTCAATATTAATATTAACAGTGCGATAGTATTAAACGATTATTGTATTAATAAAAAATAATGAACATTAAATAATACTATAATGACAACTTACACAACTTCGCTGAAACGAATGTGGTCGTTGCACGAAGTGCTTCCTGAGAATTCCCGAAGTTGCATGGTAATCGGAGGTGGTGGTGGTGGTGGTGGTGGTGTACCGCGCTAAGGGAGGCGAAAGTGCACACACGAATAATAAAGCGTCCGGCGTAATATTTCAAGATGGCGCGGTACGTGCTCGGTAGATGGCACAGCTCGATATTATTTAGCGTCCTGAGGTCGCACCCACTTAACCCTATCCCGCGGCCGAGCGAGCGCGCAAAAAGGGCGCCCACAAAGACAGAGAATAAGTTACCTTAGTCCGCGCGAAAGGACGTGCCACGGCATTCCCGTGGTGCGCGGCCTCATCGCACACCAGACTGAGAAAGCACAAGAAAGAGAGAGTGAGAGGAAACTCGGCCTCCCTTACAGCGTACCTTCTTCTCGCCGTACACCTCTCTTTAGCTTAAGTCTCGCAAGCTGTACCTCGCAGCTTTTGCTGGACACCGCACTCCTCTCGCCTCTCGGCTTACCCTACCAAAGAAGCTTTAGCCCTTTGCAACGCGGTATGCTCCTTATCGTGACCCAGCGAGAGATCCGCTTTATTAATCGTTCCAACACTCCAACATCTGCGAGCCAATGTTCCTTCAACTCCCATGTACCCTCCTTTGAATTCGAAGATGATATAAACTTTTTTTTATAATTGAGTAATAATAATTTTTGAAGACGGTCCTGTTACGTCTGCTATCCATAAGGGTGTATTCAAGAGTGAGCATATGCTAAGCATCTTTAAGTCTGTCAGGTATTTCGTAGTATGTTGAATGTGGTTCTTGTTCGCACATACAGAATGGTTGAATCTCAATTCTTGACCATTTCAGGCTATTAATTAATTATAGTACAATGCGGCCGACGACCGTGGCAGGAAAGAAGCCGGACGAATTACACGTGGAGGTTTCGTACGAAATACCGAGGCCCTCTTTTCTCTTTGTCGCTCTTTCGGCCTCGGTAATGAACTTGGGTATATTCAACGCTCGAAAAATAATATATTTGTCAAGTGTCACGGCGCTCTCTTATCGCGCGAGCGACACCGCCTTATTAATGATCGCCCCAGCGCGGTTCCTTGAAAGCGTTGCGCGCGCTCGCCTACGCAGAGACTTTCGATCGAGGAACTTTCGATGATACCGGCGTTACAGAGAGCACGATAATTAAAAGCGTGTTTCTTTATGTAGCGGCGAAAGCCTTGTGAAGAGAGACGTTTATTACGAGATCCTAGACATTTTTCCCGAGCATACCTGCCATATATGGGTTTTCAGTCACCAAAGAATTCGACTGATATTCTCGCCTTGGCAATCCAGCGATTAGTTAGTAAAAAGCGAATCTGTCGTTTCGAAATAGTTTGGAACGTCCTATTTTGCCAAGACATTTGTCTCTTGCTTCGTTGATGCCGCTTAACGTAAGCTATGCTAGCAACTCACACATATGAATGCCGAGCGATTGCCCGGCATATTAAGCAGGTATCCACACATACTTTATCCCCTAGTGGCATGTAAATGTCGCCAATAAAATTTGGCAAATCGCGCGAATATCGCCACCATAGTGGCTGTTAATTCCATTCATTTACCAGTGAATGTATCTATATGTATCTACACAGTTGAACGCGTGCGTCGAATCTTGGACGGTGAATAATAGGTTTACAAGCATTTCGGTGAAACCAGTTCCCCTATTCTTTATTGACCCCGTCACTTTGCGGACGATCGTAGCCCGAGCATATTATTATTATTCTCGTTCGATAGTTCCTTGAGCTCTGATGCTCGCAGTTCGCTCCCAGGCTGCGAAAGAGCGATGATAATTTTATGCTGAGACCTCCGCGCGCCTTGGAGCCTCATTTTTTTCTTGCCTACGCCTACGCGGCTAGCACAGATTTTGAAAAATACCAGACACACCGAAAAAATACTGTTTCGGCAGCGACATTTCGATTCAACGGCGGTGTATTCTTGCCAGGGTGCTCATTACGCGACGCGAAACGCTCCTTACCTCATCGAACGGCCCTCAATGGCAAGTTATTAATGATCCGTCAGAGGACAAATCATTGGCGATTTCGCGTACTAGCCTTACCGTGCGCGGCTCTCGATTTAATTCTGCTTGGCATAACCCTCCCCTGCCTCTTCGAAAGTGCTCCTCTCTCATAGGAGGTAACCGTTACCGCTTGAGTATTTAGAAAACAGTGTCGCATCACTTTACCAGCTTGCCACCTCCGCCGCCGCCGCCGTCGCCTCATTGAAGTCACCTGTGCCTGACAGCAGCCTGCTGGACCAATATGTCACGGAGATTAGCCTTACCAGTGGCGAGCGAGCGGCTGTGTGTGTACAATGGTGTGTCGCCTCAAGCATTGACTCGTGCTACTTAATCCGGAGAGGGAGAATCCGACAGGCGTTTTTAGCGGGCAGTAGCCTTTGAAAAGACAGGAGGTAGAGGCCGTTAGAGGTACGAATGTCCATTAGGAAGCTCTCGCTCGAGCAGCATCAACCCTTTCTCGTGTAGAAGCCGATATTGGGTTTACGTGCGAGCTCTTCTCAAGCCTCTCATTCTCTCTATTTCTCTCTCTCTCTCTCTCTCTCTCTCTCTCTTTGTCTCTCTTCTACGCATAGAGTGCGTGCGCAACGCAGCCAATTAGCGAGACCGCAAGAGAGCGACTTCTTCCTTCGTTCATCTTCCGCCTTCCCTGTGCATGCCGCACTCTCCCAGGGTACACTTGGGGTCAAACGCTCGTAAATGTCCGGGCGCGAAACGCTCGGACTCTCCTTCTTGGCACTCGAAAGAGCCGGGAGAGCTAAGCCGACCGGCCCCGCCACGACACACGCACGACACGGCCTGTAGCTCTATGAAAAACGTATTATGAATTTCCCACTGGCCAATCGCGGCCAGGCAGCCGTGCCCGCACGCGGTGACCCCGCATTGTCAACCGGGAGGCCTTCTAGCGAGAAGCTCTCGCTCTCCGGTATTCATGCGAGATTTCTATATCGCTTTGACTCTTTTCCTCTCGCGTGTGTACCAAGCGAGCGCATCCGCTCGCATGAGAACGGCCAAGCCTACAGGCCACAGGTGTAGTAAACCTCTTTACCTCACGCACTCGCGTGTAATGGGCCCCTCTTACACTCGTGCCGCGCGCATCTGCCGACCTTACTCTGTCTACCCTCGCTACCTCGCTAGCCTCGGCCTGCTTACTCCCAACTCCTCTTCTTTCTTCGTATATCCTATCTTAACTATCCTCTCTTGCTTACCTCATCCTACTTCTTTTTTTCATCCCACCAAGTTTGCCGTGATCGATTTGATTGATATAGCACTGCGCCAATGGATATCTCTTCCTGGGAACTTTTCGTTCATGTCGAATCAAAGAGAGGACCCATTACCAATCGAGCAATGATTCATAGTTATCGAGAGCCCTTAACTTTTTGTTCTGACCCGTCGGAGAAACCGACCATCGAGTAACTGATCTCCCAAGCCGAATATATCATTGGTTCTTTTTTTTTTAAGAGTGTGCTCTCTCTCGCGCGCGCTTGACAAAGAGGCACCGGCGCTCGAGTAAATGGAAACGTAGCGAGAGAAGAGTCAAAGCGACGTGTCACTCTGGGATGACGGAAGACGCGAATATTAATTAAATTAGCAGGAGCGCCCAGACAGCCGGTACCGCGATGACCCAAAAGAGTCTATAAAAATAAGCATCAAGAGAGAAAGAGAGATACCTATTGTCAGACACCTGCGCGCGTGTGATGCCCGAGGAAGATGTTATAAACGACCCGCATCCTCGCATGCCGTTAAAGCACACACTGACACCTTGTACAGTGGAGAGCTATTCTACTAACTCCCTCTAGTTACAAATGATTGAGAATACCAACAGCATCGCTACAAATTCCTCGCTTTATTCATACCAAACAAACTACTTTCCTTACTAATCCGGATATCCTTCGGAGTACTGGAACTGGAGTATCCATGGCTTAACCATTGACTTAAAGTGAAGAATGGGTGAATGCCAGATTATAATACTATGAGATCTTTGACACAAAAGTATATATCTTCTCAGAAGCAAGCAATGAAACAGAACGGTTCTTTTGGCAGAAGTGAAGAAAAATTGCACCGTTTCTCCTGTGGTCTTCGGTTCAACTTACCAAGAATGACGTGGGCGCGATATTTCGAGTCCCCATCGGCTGGCTGACCTCGAGACAGGGCCCCGTTTTGACGGCTGTACAGATCTTGCCTAGGCAAATTGATTTACAGCGGGTTCTCGTCTCACGCGGCTATAAACACTGACCGATAACACGCACGTGAAATACAGTGGACACCGGATCAGACAGCGGTAAGACGGAAGACTAAAAGACGGAAGGAGAATAGGGTCGACCGAGATCAGACACGAATCGTACGTCGACCAAGTCCAAGAAGTATTTTGTATGTCGGCATTGGAAACGTGTGTGCTTCGTCTTCCTGAGAAATGAATGTGTTTGGAGAATTTTTCAGGCACGCGGAAGTATCATTGATGATCCTGCGCCAGGAGAACCACGAGCAATAAGATCTCTCGGCCTTTAGAAGGACACGCAGGACAATGCGAAGACCGCGAACTCAATGGTACAAAAGAGTTAGTGGCGAAGGCTTTCTTTGCGGAATATGAATCGCATCGCTAAGATAGTTGAAGGCTATGCAAAAGGTTTAGAAGGAATAAAGAGGATTTTTGTGAGACAAGCGGAGGGAAGAGATGACAGAAGGGAATAAGAGAAGCGAACCTTAAAAGAAATGGTCTCGCGACCAAAGCGCAAATGCGAAGCTTATACGAATGATACCCCGAGGAACATCAAGGACTAAGAAGGTGTCGAGATGATAAACCGATCGAGTTCTTCGACAAAGTCGAACCAGTTCAGTTTGATTAATGCCGCAACGGCGACTGCTCTTCGATTTCGAATATGGCGCGAATTTATAATATCTGGAAAACGTTACCACTTTGCATAATCCAATCCCAAATTTATGACAGCTCGATTCGCATTCAAGACTTGATAAATTTCTCCCATCCGAATGGGATATTGTTCATATTCTTCTTTGCGCAGTAGAACCTTGGTTCGTCTCGTTTCATTTCTGCTTTTGTTTGCGTTCCAAAAGCGCGACCCCGAAGTCTGTAAAAACAGGGAATAATACCCTATTTTTCAAGTCAGCCTTACTCTGAAATACTACCAAAGAATAACAATACCCACTTCTTATTCTGATATAGAAAGCAATCTGAAAGAATGTTTTTTAAACTTTTCGAACCTTGGTAAAGTCATACGACTGACCTCTGAAGAATTTGTACAGATGTACACCTAGCACGTGATAGGACTTTTTTTTCGTGGTACCCTTTACCTTACCCATATCTATACACATATGTACCCTTCGGTATACCTGAAGGGCTCGGTCGGTTAAGAAGCAGAGCTTGCACAGTAGACATCGAGTGGTCCTCTCCTTCGTCCTACCTAAGTCAACAATTGAAGAAATCCCAAGGTATTTAAAGTATGTATACGGGGTTACGGATATGTATGTACGTGAATTGTATAGCCAGGTGTATGTGAACGTAAGTGCGCGGGAGATCGTGTCAACTTGTGCCCGTCTATTCAGTCGAGCGAAGCTGACGATTGAGAAAAGTTGAACTAGTACTCGAAAGATTCAGACATAATCCGAATATCTTTTTGCCTATTTTCGCACGTCTTCCTATAACCACGGCATTGAGTTGTCCTGCTGAATATTCCCGAAGCAAGCATGTGAGTCTAAAATCCAGCAGAAAAAAGGTACTAAATTTCACACCAGTCTGGCACAGCACGGTCCGCTTCATATTTTTACTGTTTCTCCGCAACAAACTAGTGGTAGGACAAAGTGACGCGTGTATTCGGGGAAACGCGGCCTCGAAAAGGACATTAGTCGTGTCGAAGTCATGGAATACAGAAAATATTTGTTGGAAATATTTTTCTTAGAAAGGATCCAAGTACTCGAGGACGAAGATGCATTAGTCCTTGGAAAGTAATCGCGCTAAATTATCAGTGGAAGGCGTTCTAAGTAGTATAACAGGTGAGTACTGAATTTATTGGTAAATAAATAAGCTTGGCTGTCATTAAGCGCGGATATATCCGGCGCGTATTCCCACTGACGTCTCGGAATGCGAGGGACGCGCGAGACGAAAGTAATCGAATACCATCTCGAGTTCTCGAAGCGCATGGGTACACGTGATTACGGACACTCGGCTATGCGGGAAAGGATGATGCGAGGAAGGATTTAATGAACGGTGATCGAGAAGCGGCACACTCGCCTATAGGTATACACAATATTCTTTATTTTATTCTCTCAGTATCTCTCTCGCCGTAGTTACACACACACGCACACACGATGCCTTCTGCGCGACCTGTCGGGTTCATGACTATCGCGGCGCACCGCATTTTTGTACTGGCCGTTTTCCGCGATCTACTGCGAATCCCCGATGCATCCCTGCTTACGTAGTTGCAGTCTTTCGTGCGCACGACTCGATGACACGAGGATCTCCGACGGCAATATACTCTCCGCCTCGAAACCACAATAATGGCGAGTAATCAAGCTGATACACAACTCCTTCTATATTCTCTGTACCATTAGAATCGACCAAAGAGACTTTGCCGGAGAACGCAGGCGAGAAGTTAGAAACTGGCTACGTTGAACTGGCTCTCCCAATATTAAATAAGGCGGGTCGCGTGGCTTCTTCGCATAAATAAATGTACAACTAGTCTGTCGGCGTACCACGATTCCTAGGACACTGGCCAAAGGCTATTTTCCATAGTAACAGCACACACCGCTTAGCGGCGGCAACGCAGTTACGCAGCCGCGTGTGTCTGCACGTAGGGCGAACGGGTTATTATTTAACGTTAAACTATCACGCTTTCTTTTTACTGGCACTTCTGCTCAACCGGCGCGCGGCAGCTTAAAGGCACCGCTTAAGGCACAATCGTCCCTCGCACATCTACCTCTGCGAAAGGATGTGCTATTCCCCATCTTGTAACGCGCAACGTCAAGTAACACCTGGCGAAGCGGCGACCAGCCGTCTTGTAGAACGACGTGTCCGAGGACTTGAGCAATTTTCGTCGATCACATCGCTAATCGTAAAGTCATTTACGCATCAGAGACACCTCACCAATGCAACCCTTTTCTTATAGAGCACATTATTCAATCTCTGATGTTCCCTCCTTTTTCTTAAGGTCGTCCTTAACTCAATTTAACTCGAACTTCTGATGAATTTTTTGTCGAGTAAACTCTTTTAGAGAGGTCATGTTTTCCTAGTGAGGTCCAACGGTGGTCCAGTATCTTGTGGTTCATTATCCTCGCTATCCGAAGACCTTTCTTCCTCTGTACTTCCACCCTCCAATTCTTGCCCATCTATCCGTCCACTTTTCATACTCAAGTCTATCGGTTCTTCCTGTTCCGGACCGAGAGATCTTAGGAACGCGAGACTCTTGTCGTATGTAGCCGCCGGTGATGCTTTCTTCTCTGGGATGGCATCCCGGCAGGACTCTTGGGAATTTCGATTATCCTCTTCCCGCTTGGGCGACGGTGTCGAACGCGGGCTGACACTTTCGCTCGAAGAACTCGACAAACTTGCTACCATTTGCGGTGCTCCAACTTGATTCACGTAAGGGACGATGAAACGTTGCTGGAATGGGAAGAAAGGTGCGTTGAGTAGCTGCATGTGTGTCAAAGCCGGAAGGAATGGTGGGCTCCGCCACATCGGGAACCTAGATATTTCTGGCCTGAGTAGATCATGCGATGCTCTGACAAGGTCCGAAGGCCTATGAAGAGGATCCTGGCTAGGCCTTGGTGGCATATCTTGGCTCCTCAAGTGAGCGGGAATGTCCTGTGGCCTCAAAGCTATGTCATCCCTCTTCGGCAACCTATCTTGATGATGGTGATGATGGTGATGATGGTAACTGTTCGCAGTGGTCGTCGCGGTTGTCACCATACCGACGATACTACTCGCACTTGTTGTACTACTATTCTCCGTGTTATTGTTATTGTTATTATTGTTGGCAGCATCCAAAGCACCGAATGCTTTCTCATATGCTGACTTGGGGTCCTTGATAAGACGGGTTTGAGCCTGGTGGGATTGTTCTTGCAACAGGCAGTGAATCTTGAACCAATTGGAACGACGACCATACCTCGAGCCGGACTTCGACATGCCCACCATCAGACACTTCCTTAAACGGCACGCCTTACAGGCGGTACGATTTTTCTTGTTGATCACACAAACCCCACCGTTCTTGCATTCGGAGATGCTGCCTAAATTATTGTAGGTACGCCCAAAGAAAGACTATGTAACAGAAAAGGCAAATGCCGCGTCGATAAAGGAATCAGCGTTGGTAGTTACCTAATCGCTTTAGAAATATAATGAAACATACACGAAAAATCCAGTAATACAAATGAAAGAAATTCACGACTTTCGATAAACGCGTGAAAATACAAAGATCGATCAAATGAAGTTTTTACATCGCACGAGGATGATGCATCATTGTGATAAAAGCACAGCGGATACTGACCTTGCATCCTTCGCACGTAAAGGCCCCGAAGTGAAACCCCGCGGCCGGCTCTCCACAAACCCTGCACAGCTGATTCATCTGCAACAAGAAGGCGCGACATGTGCTTACGGCTGGTCTAAGGAAAACCGACGGTTGTACTTAGAATAGAAGGATGATCGTGCTCGAACCTTCGCTACAATATCTGCCAATCACAAGGCGCGTCTCTACCGCTCGCGTACGAGTTTTAGGTTCGTGAAAAAATAACTAGTTCCGATATATGACACGACCCCGTCGACTTTCGATCCTAGAAAAAAGACTTGTACTTCTCCGTACGACAGAGGAGCAAGCACACCGCGGTAGAAGTGCATGCCATTACAGTACAGGAAAGGTACAATCAACGCGTTCATCCGCAATCATCCACGGCGCTCGAGAGGAGTTAGGGTACACCGGCTGACACCAGGGAAAAAGCAACGGAGCCGTCGAATCCTAACTGAATTCGCAGTGCGGCAATTATCCCCGGGCACTCGGTATAACCCATCTCTGTCGAGCTCAGGCGCTATAATCTATCCGTCAATCAACGCACGGCAGCGCATGAGATTCATCGCAACGAGGGAGAGCAAGCAGCGAGAGTGCGCCCGGCACCTCGAAAACCCGCGGCAAAAAGCACCTTTTCTTCTTACCTCCTTCTTCTTCTCTCTCTCTCCTCCTCCCCTCCCCCTTCAGCTTCCCCTCACACCGTACTCACGAGAGATTGCAAAAACCGCAGCGGGGGGATTTCGTTGCGCGAGCGTGTTCCCTATTAAAACCTAGTTAGCCAGTCATTACCGGCGGCGAGCAGCGGGTTGTGCAGCGGGCGCGCGCGTACCGTGGATGCGACGATGGTCAAATGAGAAAGGATGACCGAATGGGAAAGGTAGGACGGTCCCACGGGAGGAGAGGAGGGCAGAAAGCATATACAGGACTCAGGGAGAAGAGCTCATAAAGTGCGAGGATCCTATTTACCGGAGAACCTCGCCACTTGATTCCCACAGAGGCAGAGAGGGTGGACCGACCAGAATCCGACGTGATCCTCCTTTCGCGGTTTCATAACGTACCAAGCCGAAGGAATTAATCGGCCATGCCAGGACGAGTTATCGAATATCGTGCGATATTATGTGTAATCATAGATCGTCCAGTTATGTAAAACGAATGTTGTTAATAGAGTATTCGTTGATATTACTTGTTGAGGAAAGAATGGTGATTTTAAGGTAGGAAGGTCTGTCTGAGGGAATGCTTGGAAACTGTGTACACGCTTGAGGCTTAAAATCATTTTCAACCTCACCCCGGTGAAAGATGAATCCAGGTAGGATGGCGACGCCGGCGGCGACCGGTACGCGCTTTATTGTGGGAAGGTTTGCTAGAAGGAAAAAGGCACAGGCCGCGAACAAGGTAAAAAAGGTTAAACGTCCAACAGATGACGCGTCTATGTCACCTCGCTTCTAATCCCTGGCAGTGGCCAGGGCCGTTCCACACTCCAACGGAACTAAATAATGTTCTTGGTGTCTCAATGGGTTCTCACGTCGTTCGTGCCTACCATCATTCCGCATCTCGCCACTCGAACACCGCGATCCTCCTAGCAGAGCCACTCGATTCTCTACACCCACAATTGTGAGTAAAGTATGCGTGGACTTGACTTGCACGAATGGCACGACCCACTTGAAGCGCAACAACATTGTCAGAGATTCAAGTGACACAACTGACAGTAGACATCGACCGTTCTTTCTTATCATTTGACAGACTTTTGATCGACTCCACCAGATCGAGAACAATAGATCCACGTGGACTTAAAGTTCCGCAATAGTACCGCTCGATCTTTGATCTGAATACTCGATGACATACGTGATAAGTTTAATAAGAGAAGAAATGAAGAACTTACCACGTCGGTATTGGCAGCGGAGGCAATCGTCGACGTAGGCGTCCACCACCCCCCAGCGGCGGATGTCGTATTCGTAATGATACCAACACCCGGTGCTCCGGGGATGGATCTGCTCCCAAGCAATCCTGCCGCGGCCGACAAATCGCCTACGTCCATTCGACGTCTTTTAGTCCCGCGACGTAAATCCTGCCCGCCGGATCCTCGGTCCCTCCGATCTGCACCCCAAATCGCCGCTGAGCATCCTCATCTTTACACGCGTTCTTCCTTCTACTTTTCTTCTTCCTTTCGATTGCCAATATTTCTCTAAAGATTCGTTCGATGACTTCTGGCAGCTAGGACAACGTGCTTCCCATGCGACGCACAATCCACTGGAAAGATAGACACCGATCGAATCTGCGTCCTCTCGAGGACTGGGATCCTTGGTAAAAAAAGAGACCGGGGTGAGAAGCGTGTGAAGTATCTTTTTAACGAGCTACTGCGGGACAAGATTCAGTGAAAGCATCCTGTGTGATTATAATAAACTATCAGTCAAGTCCGATTAAGTGACCGGTGAGACAGACAGCTAGCGAGACTTTCGCGGCACGCATTACGCCAGCGAAAGTAAATTGCTCGCCATTCTATAGACGGCCAAGCAAAAGTAAAGAGGCAGGCGGCGCGTGCGAATATTCGGCTAAGAAAAATCATACAAGAGGTTGGTGCCTGAGGCGGTGGTGGTGGCGGCGGCGGTGGTGGCGGCGATTCCGTAGGCGCGTGTACGTGTTCGCGGGGATCGGTTAAAGATAACTTGTCGTGTTTACAGCGCTGTAACGCCATTACCATGTTGGCGGAGAGGCCGCCTCGCAAGCCAGGCGCATAAATACGAGCGCTAATTACAGCATCGGCCACGTATTAATTTCAACCGTGTACCAAGCCACTCCGGAGACCGATCCTCAGAGTCACGCCCGCCACCCTCCGCCCTTCTCCTACACGGAACCCGACGCGGCATGTAAACATGCCCACTTCCGATCGACGGGATTTAATTTCAATCCATTAAAAATTGAACGCCGCCCTTTACACGCCGCACTTACGTCCGGGTAACTTTCTTTCAAGGGAGGAAAAAATAAGAACGCAATATTTGTGTCCTCTGTCTTTCTTCCCTTTTCATTTTCCTCTACCGCTATCTTCGAGTGGTGAGCTATTGAAACGGTGCCGCCTTATCTCGTCCACCCGCCCGCTCAATGGGGGCCGACTTCTTCCATTTTTAGACTTAATGCACTCAGTTTGTAAATGTATGCAAAGTAAGCCGTGAATTAAGAGCACAATCGCCCCCGACTCTTACCCGCGATTAGCAAGGACTTCTAAAAATAGTCACATACTACGGGATCCGAAGATTTCGCGAAATGTGAACGTGTGCCCGCCGATATAGGAATTAATGGGAGGCATCTATTTGCGGGATACTAGACTTCTACATTAGTGACCGATTCGAGTCAACACCGGACGATCGCCAGATATAGTTCTGTATGCTTGACGGTCATTTGTATGTATTTCACTTGGGTGATATCTTAAATGACATATTAATTAAGAGTTCCCGTGCACGACTCGCTCAGAACCTGTTCCGCTTGATATCCTATAGCGCACCCTTACTCAACCTAATATTTATATCCTTTTTTCGAACACTTCACATTTGCTTTCACGAATTTTGTTGTATCTCCAACTCCGTCATTTCTAAAGAAAAGGTTCCCGCTGGAGCAATTAAAAAGCCGCATTGTTAACAACACAATTTGCCCGTCGATAATTCTGAACGCAGTTTCTTGATGCAGACACAAGCAAATAGTTATGGCGCGCTATTCCAGGAGACCGCAACGAGTGCTCAGTCCTTGAAATAATCACTCTTTTACCTCTGTACACTCGTTACCGCGCGCGCGCCTATAGAATCGTAATGCATCACGTCATTCGTTGAGAAGACAACGAAGTAGATGCAGACAGGCTCCGGGATCAGCGGGGCGAGTAGAATGAGCACAATCACGAAACTAGGAAGCAACAGCTCCTGGTAATAATCACCTGTCGATTCCAACTCAAATTGTTCGTCGTCGGACAATTAATTCGGCCTGTTACCGCTGGCGCCGACACTTTTTTCGATTTCCCTCAATCTGCCCGGGCATCATTAATGTTTCAATTGGTCGGCCACTTTTTTTCTCTTGCGCATGGAAGCCGCGGACCTCACACACCACAATTGGCTAATCAAGCCACCGCGATGAAGAATAATAAGAATAATGATTGAAAGATGAAACACTGCGGCGTTAAAAGTATCGGCCGTGTTTGTTCCTCTTTCTCTTTTTTCGGACAACGGGAAACATAGCTGCCAGAACTTGGCAGTCAATGAGTGACGAGCGTTTGCAGCTTTAATGAACCGGTTGCGAACCCCGCGTCATGCAGATATTACGGTGCCATCAGTAGACAGTTGAAATTGTGCTCCGACTGCGCTGCCGTGACAAATTAATCGTCAATCCGCTAGGCAAAACGAAAGACAGAGAGAGAGCAGACTCCTGTGAAACAGATTTTCGTGTGACACCTTTAGCCAGAGGCTGACTGACTCGTTAAGTGGATGCTGTATCCTACGAAAAGCCTGATTTATTGAATAACCGCCGCTAGTCTTATCCTGGGATTACTACCGGCAGAAATGCTCGTCAAGTCGGACAAAGTCGGCAGGTGCGCCGATCGACCAAATGAAGAAATGCAAATGGTACGCGTGTTCTGCCTCACAATTAAGCTTGAACTATTACGAATGTCATATTAAACATTCATTGCGATGCCCGCCAGCAACATTGTACGGCCATTGCTCTGGCTGATGGATCGCGGGAATAATAAACGTCAAAGATGCCGTCTCAAATAAACGGGCCAGTCATTCTTCGGATGGAATCCAACGTTGCGCGTTTCCACCTACCATCGAGTAGAAATGCCACACTCAAGCTGCTCGATTTGAAATCGATCTTCCTTAATTCATGGTAGGATGAACTAGCCAGGAAAACAGTTGACCAAACGACGTACACAATGTTTCAAGGATCATGAATCGGTCACAATTTGCATCCAGTGAATAATCATCGATGCACCGGCTGAACATTCACGGGGCGTCCTCGTGCCGGTGGTGGCGCGAGGACGCAATCCACCCACACTCGCGTCACCAAATCTCCTCTTTTATCCGTAAAGGTCTCCGGCACTCGACTGGAACCCTTGGATTCACGGGTGGGCTACCAGTTGCGTCACCAAACCACCTGGTTCCAAAAGTTGCTAAAAAGCTCGTCGTCCTTCCTGTTCCCAGGGATGTCGCTCCTGTGATATCCTGTCTGGCGTAAGGACACTCGGAGCGGCGCGAGACAAGCCGCCGATGGAGCCGCGCTCCCGGAACCCTCCGGTTTCGTGGAGGAAAACACGCGGCACTCGCGGCGGTCGCCCGGCTACCAAGCAGGACGGAGGATGTCGCCGCGGAAAGAGGGAAGAGTAAGAAGACACATACACAGAGTCACAGTGAGACACGCGCGCTTCGGGGAGGAGAGAGGAAAAAAGGCGCTCGAAAAAGGAGGTTGGAAGGAGAGGAGGATCGAGGAGCGTGGGACAAAACGGGGGCGAAGAAGAAGAAGAGGACGGAGTCTGGCTGGACCACCGGCCGGCTCGGGGCGTGCGCTCGTGTAGCACGTGGCCGCGAGACTGAATATCCCCTACCTTGGTTACCTTCGTCAGTCCGTTTGTCCGCCTCGTCCTTATCTCACCTGCTCCAACGAGAAAGACTACCGCGACCTTCTCTCTTCTTCTCCGTCCCGATCTCCCCTCCTCCCTCCCGCCGCCGCCACCTCCTCCTCCTCCTCCTCCTCCTCCTCCTTCTCGCTTCTTACTCCTCGTTCTTTTTATATATCCCTCGTCCTTTCTGCTGCTTCCTCTGCTTCTTCCTCCTCTTCTTCGGCTCCTTCGCTCTTCTCAGCTTCTCTTCACAACCACCACCACCACTACCATCGTCCCAGCCACCGCCGCTGCCTGGAACACCACTCGCCGCCGCACGTCCTCATCCTCGTCCTCCGATTCTCATCGTCTTCCTACTCTCTCGCAGAGATCACCGCCGCCGCCGCCGCCGCCGCCGCCGCCGCCGCTCCGTTCCCTCGCGATCTCTCACCGGCCAGCATCCATCTCCACCGGCATCGGTGGATATTTGCCGCCAGTATAGCTGCATGTATGTATCTACGTACGTACCCTTCTTCTTCTTCTTCTTACAGCCTCCCCCTTCTTGCCGTGCCCCCTCCCATCACCCAACTACTAAGTCGCTCGTTCCTTATTCTTCGATCGCCTTGCACCCGCGAGATCCGATCTTCTCTCCTTCACTGGACGCAGCACGGCAACCTGCTCGCATGAGAACTGCGCGCTCCTCTTGGGACGTGACATATGAATGCACACTGATAGCGAGTATCTCGTGTGCTATGTGATGCGGTGTCCAGTTTGTTGCATGCACTACGAGCGCCGTGGATGGACAATGAACGATACGAGACGACCATGGGAAATCTCGAAGGAAATACAGTTAGACTAGCCCTCGGGGATTACAGCCTTTTCAGTCAAATCCAGATATGTGTTGGCGAGATTCACACGGGTTTATGGACTGTTAAATATTTATTGGAAATATCGCAGGCGGACAGTGGAATGTTATAGGAATTCTTTGTGGTTTTTAGATGGTTTGAATTAATTGTTAAGCTTGGTATTTAATTTAGGAGAATTTGTAATGTAGAATCTACGTGAATTGCTATACCGATGAATACTATCGGTGTTTTGAGTTTGATACGCAGACTTCAATGCCTGGGCACGTGAGACTCGAAGACTTGAATGCCTGCACACGAGAGTACATTTCCACTGCGGTTCTCATTGTCGGGCATATGGTAAGAAAGTTGATCAATATTGGAATTGTAGAATAGGTTTAGTGTTTATACAGCTGATATTGTTTGATTGTAATGATAGATTTAAATCTAGTTGAAATTCCACGTATAGGATTTCTCCTACCAAGCGTTATCAAGAAAGAGAGTAACAGTGGAAGATGAAATCAGTGTTGAATGCGATAAACCAGGAGAAGGTATCGCAAGACAAAGTGGGAGGCGCTCGATCAGCAGCCAATAGAAAGAGCCACCACCCACGTAGTTATAAAAATTAATTTATCAGATGCATCACCGCCTACGCCATTGCTCCGTGCGAACACGAATGATTGCGCTGCAGCCCACGAGATAGCGTTATCTGCCGGGTGGGCACGTGCTACCGAAGCACATCCGTTGATAAAAACAATCCCCGATGACATCACTGGTCGATAGAAATATTTCGGAAGTATGCTGCGTTACCATTTTGTAATAAAAATGTGAACACCAGTTATCCACCGGCAATAAAAGATCAGTGGCCTCGAAAACATATCTTCTCTGCTGCTGTTCGTTGCCCGGCAACGATAGTTCAAGAGCGCGACCGGTCTTTTTCTCACCGTAACATGATTGTTGCAGTCAGAGAAACCAAACATATGCCCTTCTTTATATTGCTTGTATTATTATGATCATAAGAAGCGATAGAAAAGATTGACATCACATTGCATAATTTGTCAGTAAGTTTTGATTGTGATGATCACTCGGTTGATGATCCGCTGAAGGTAGCCATAGTATAGTGAAAGGGTTCACGACGATCTACTATGGTGATACCCAACGATTCGTACAAATGGCGGATTGTTTTTAGGTGGGGGAGTTCGTAAAAATCGTAAAGTGAAACATGTGGGTGTTGTGACGATTCACGAGCAAGCAATTCGTTCAATTACTTCCGTCGGCATGTGCGACCACTTCTGGGAACCGTTGGCCGAGGTCTACATCGCGGAACAGGCCGAAACCTCGGAACCCGACAGCTACATTTATTGCCTTTGTAGCAGAGTATTTATTCGGTAAATATGTGCTTCGTACAAGAGAATCCTCATTATTTCGTAACATCGTACTTTTGTATTGCTGCTTATCCATTGAAAGTATTGGATAAAAATTCTCTCGCTGCTTGTAAAAATACTTTTGCCTTATTGATCAGTGGAGTGACACATGATCTAACCTTGACACCCACTTGATTATGCTAGGTCAAAATATGAATGACGAACTTCGTATTTTGCTATCCCATGAAGTTCAACTGAAGTTCATTGCTGCTTACTCGATAATTGCATATGGAGCGATCGAACTCCATTTGTCGCCCGTCTTTCGCTGTCGCAAACTTTCTTCTTTGTGGCATTATTCCTTGGACAATATCTCTTCTTTGGGAGAAATCAGCTGTTAGGCCACAGAATTATATATGTTCTCAATTTTAGAAATCCTGAGGTCTACACGGTTCTTGCCCCGGAGGATGCGAGTGAGGGTGAAGATGTTGAAGCTGATTGCGTGGGAGAGATGTTAGACCTGCATAAAAGGTCTACAACAGAAACACAGTCGATTGAGAAGCATGATGTAAGATTGCCAGTTCCTATATTAATATAGTGATTTGTAAATTTCAGTTAACTTTATCACAGTACCTATAGACCTCCAAAGTGTAAGGCTACTGAACAAGCACATATTTTTTCTTCCTTAAAATTAGGAAGAACCGGTGAGCTGTTACTGCAGTGCATCGCACACAGACAACAATTATTCCACAGATGAACATGATTCTGTTCGTGACTCGGCTCATCGACCCCCGGCACATTCCCTCACCCAAAAGTTAGGTCTGCACCAGTCAGACTCTGGCGCAGACCTGTCTGAATACCATGATCAGCATGAAGCCAGAAGCATTCAAACCCTCCTGGCTTCATATGGTAAAGCATTTCAAACTAAAGAGACTGAGTTAGAGAGTGGGCATGAAAACATTGATACACAAGTTGACTGTCATGATGTTAAGTGCATAGACCATCCTCATGAGACAGATAACGAGTATTTAGAAAACACAGAAGCCTTTCATTCCAATCCATCCAGTCTTAAACGGAATGAAACTCGGGATAAAACTCCATCTTTTATCTTGGGAGGCACAGATTGTGAAGTACAAAGCCCAGCAAAAAATACCGATGCATTGCCTAGAACACAAGCATCTCGTAAAAATAATATTCCTATTAAAAAACGCAATACCTCGTATACATATCCATACTGTACATACGAGGAACAAAAAAGTGCCGTTGACTTAGCATGGGAGAAATATTGGTCCGAGTACGGGGAACAATTAATATGGGCATCTTGGATTGGGAAATACGCGGACTACATAAATCCAAATTACATACAAGAGAGTCCATCCCCTGGTGATGATAAACCGAACACGCAAAAACGAGATGCTACGATCGACAAGTATACGGAACAAAATACGTGTTTCCCTAATCAAGCGCACAAAAATTGTGAACTTGGTCGCTCAAGTTTTGAAGGAATTTTTAGTAAAAGTATATTAGGAGATAATGAACAAAGATCAAGGGAGCATTCTTATACTGTTAGTTTTTCATTTGAAGACACAAGCAATCGGGAAATTAACGATAGGGATGCTGAAGACCATAGAAAAAAGATAACCGGTTTTGAAGCTGGATTCAACAGTCAATCGGCAGAGGCGGGGGAAGGGTGGAATCCCCTGAGTCCCTTTAGTGCAGAAGAAAGTTACAATCCACAATCGAATACTGAAGAGGAAAGACTCTTAACTAGATGCGAATCGATCAATGGTTCAATAGCAAAAACGAATGCAACGTCTGATTCAATGACGAATGTTACTAAAATGACCCTTTCTAGTTCTAGTTGCGATTCTAATTCCATACACTCCTCTAGTCTTATCAGCTCTATAACTAGTTCAATCGAAAGCAATATCACGAGCAGTAGTTCTGAAGAAAATGAATTTACAGCAGAAGATAATGATAAATACTGGCAGCATTTATGGAAGGAGAACTTCCAAGTAGAGTACCAAAAGCATTATGAGCTCTTCGTAGATAAATACATGAAAGAACACACAGTTGTTAGCATTGATAGTTACTGCACTAAGCATCGCGGAGAGGAGAAGAAAGATGAAGAAAGCGATAATAGCGAAGATCAGAATATATCGGATGATTATCCTCATTTGCATGATGAAACCAGTGCTTCCAAAGATAAAAACATGTCGAACTATCTAGTAAATGGTAGCAAAGACAAACTGAAAACTAAACGATTAATAATCGAATCTGTAGGTTTATTAATGCAAAATCTTACAATGAAATGTGATGATAGTCAACCTGCTGATGATGAAAATAAAATTACGAGAAATAATAGTAGTTCAGAAAACAAAAACAAGACTTCTGCATCAAATAGTCAAGTCGAGAATACTGCAACGATCTTATCAAATAATACGACAGCTAAATTGCATCAGAATTTATCCGATGGGGATGGAGATAAGCCTGAAGAAGACAAACCAATCACGTTAAAACGGAGGTATAGTATGTCTTACCGAAGTAAAGTACTATACTAAGAGAATAATAATATGGAAAATCATAATTACTTCCAGTCATGAAGCTGATTGCGATGACATGGGAGAAGGGTTGGATACAGTCAAGAAAGCATTCTCATTAATGGGATATACCTTCAATGAGAACAGACAACCAAAGTTACAAGGCGAAGTCGTTTATAGAAAGAGGAATATTAGATTACAAAATAGACAATTAAAAATGAAAATAAGTCGTCCCAAGCCCCCGAATAAACATATTTACTTTGATGATCATGGAGTGGAAATTACAAATACTATTGACAAGGTAGGCGTGGTTCGCGTTTTTGTAACTTCAAGGCGTGAGGAGGAAGTTTTCAAAATTTATCTGCTCTCCATCAATTTACAGGTGAAACATTACTTATCATATTGTTCTGACGCATCACCGGCGGAAACAGAATTGCAGCCCTCTGATAAAGGTTCCTACAAAACAGCATTCACATCAAGTTCAGATGAAGAGTGCGATCCTAGTCTTAAGACGAAGTTGCAAGCGAAGCGGCTTGTTTTTTGTAAACCTAGCACAAGTTCGACAGAATCGAAAGCGGATCAAAAGCTAATCGATGACACTTGTGATATTTCAAATATGTCTGACAAACTGAAACATGTTTTCCATGAGATTGAAGAAGTTAGTAGTGTACAGTTCAATCGAGTGAAAAAAGATGAATTAGGGAAGCATATGCCAGGCGAAGAATTTCTAGTAAATGAAGATGACATAAATAAACCAAGTGTAGATATGGACGTGGATGAAAGAGATACACACAACGAAACACAGAATACTAAAATGTCTGACGAAGAAAGTGCTAAAAAAATACAGAGAAAAAAACGCAGGAAGCAGTCTAAGAGAAATGTGAGCCTCCCTCTCGAAATAGATAATGACAAGGCTCTAATGAAGTATTGGCTGAAGCGGTATCGACTCTTCAGCAAGTTTGATCAGGGCATTAAACTTGATCGCGAGAGTTGGTTTTCTGTCACTCCCGAAAAGATAGCGGAACACATTGCGGAAAGATGTAAATGTGATACAATTATTGATGCGTTTTGTGGGGCTGGTGGGAACGCTATACAATTTGCATTTACATGTGAAAGAGGTAAGTTACCATAAATTCCAAAATATGTTTCAGTGATTATATTCAATCCTTCTTTACAGTACTCGCAATAGACATAGATCCAATGAAAATTGAACTTGCGCGAAATAACGCGAGAGTTTATGGCGTTGATGACAGAATAGAATTCATTGTTGGTGATTTTTTTAAACTTGCACCAAAGTTAGTTGCGGACGTTGTATTTCTCAGTCCGCCGTGGGGTGGACCTGAATATCTTAAAAACGAAACGTTTGATCTCAACAATATCCTGCACCCCATTGGCGGCATAAATTTATTCAATGTAGCGCGGGGGATTTCGGATCATGTGGCCTACTTTCTACCTAGGAATGTAGATACAATGCAGGTAATAATTTTAGAGCTTCGAAGTGTACGTTACTGTTTTTTATAACTCACGCTATATACTTTTTACACATATATTTATTACAGCTTGCATTGTTGGCTGGTGTTGGTTGTGGTGTGGAAATTGAGCAAAACTTCCTTGACAGGAAACTAATAGCTTTAACGGCATATTACGGCGAATTGCCGAGGGACTGTTAGTTGTGATATGACCTGTAACTTGCGAGAAGCTCTACATCAACCGCCTGAGTGAAAAGAGGACTTCTCACATTTCTCGAATTGTTAGATGTATATACATATGTAACTCGTATCAGTCTGCTTTGGTCATTTCTACGAGACACCGCTCCCAGTTGCGTGTATAGAGTTCGCATGAACACGCACGTAGAACACCACCAAGCAATAGTAAGATCCTTAATTAGAACTCGTAAGTGAAGAAAGATCTTCCCAATTGCATTTATAAGTTTACGCATTTTTAATCATTGGTCGCTGGATCGAGCAGACTGATACTGGGATCTCTGTTATTGAGATCAAATTTGTCAAATCTCAACTATGTAAACAGTCTTGAAACTTCGAAAACCAATTCTTCCATAGTATGATGAGTGTTATTTTAATGACTGATGAAGTCAAAAGAGTATTTGTGTTGAGACCACTATGTAAAATATTATTTTAATTTTACTGCGATCGATACAATTTTGCGAGTATTTGTGGTATTAAGATTTACATTTTACAACAGCTTTCCAACCATTACTTTACATTTTTTATGTACACTTCTACTGGTTTCGTATTATCAATAAATATACGCAGAACAACATAGATCCTTTTATCTCGATCAAGACGCAGTTGTAAAAAATTATGGGACGTTTCGGAACTTTATTTCTTTCATATTTACAAAATATCCTTATCTCCGTAAGTAATAATATACAGTGGCACTCGTTCGTGCTTTTCAGCAATACAAAGCTATCAGCTAATTAACATGAACACCCTAGAATGTATTATACGTATCTCATTTTCCGCGTTCTAAAAAGTTGTACTATACATTCCATAAGGATCTGAACAGTATAAACGAGTAAAAACAAATTTGTTTAAAGTTATATGTGATGTCACTTTAGTTAAAAACAATAATAAAAATTATCTTTTTCAACTTTACATATTTATGAATTCCATCGTTGTCAATGCAAATACGATGCATTATTTGAAAAATAGTATCACATTAGGACGTTTTTATTACTTTGAAGTATTAATCCTATTCTTTCGATAGAGAAAACATTTGCAATCGTACACTAAGTAACATATGACTAGCATTTCAAGATTTGCGTACCGTTGCGAGAAAAATAATGCAACAGAGAGTTACTAGCCATTTTTCTCAATTACAGAAGTATCTTTAGCAACTCCATCTTTTACGAATCCACATTGATTGTAGTACCTGACTCCTCAGGTTCAGCGGGGATCGTTATTCCCCCAGTATCTATACTTTCTTCTTCTTCTCTAGGAATTTTCAAAAAACAATGCATCGTCTCCTCATCTTCTTGTTCTATCACAGGACTGCTTTTGCTTGCAATTTCTCTTGTCGGCAGAGAACCTTCCAAATGTTTTGACGGTATTTGTATCGTAATTGTTTGGGAAGTACCGTCTGCTGATGTCGACGATGACATCAAATTAGCTTCTAGAGTATCTCCGACTTTCGAAAAGGCACCCAAGCAACTGTAAATCAACTGTGCTGCCGCAATATTTCCGGGGAAGACTTCCACATTTTCACCGTCTAGAGAAAAATATAATCAGTACAATGAGGCAATGACTTAATATTAATTGCATATTATTCGAATTGCTATTACCTTTTTTCAGTGTGTTTGGTTTTATTAATCCCTTCTCGTGATCTCTCACATGTTGTATATAACTCTCGTTCTTAACTGTTTTGAACGGACATTGATCACATGTGAATAAACCAGACAAGAGAGGGTGCCTAGATTTCAGATGGTTCTTGTAGCTACTGCTTTGAATAGCAGTATAAGAACAATGTGGACATTTGTATGGTCTAAACCCTACAAAAGATGTATAAATGTATTGGGTTCGAAATACCATTAAGGCAACAAAGATCTTCCCAACGAGTGTACTTTGCAGTAGTCACCTGTGTGCTGCATAATATGACGTCTAAGCGTATTATGGTCGCCGGTTTTGTACTCGCAAAGCTCACAACTAAAAGGTTTATCACCCGTATGCTGTCGTAAATGCATTTGTAGCATAGCTTTTCTAGCGCTAGAATGCCCACAAACATTACAAACATACGGACGCAATTTCGAATGAACCGCCTGAATATGATTTTTCAGGCATTTCGAATTCGCATAAGTTTTGCCACACATGTCGCACTTTTTCGACGTGTACCAACGTGTTACTTCTAATGTTTTTCGATCTAAATGCATGACCCTATGATTTCGTAACTGATTTGCTTGCTTGAAGCACTTCCCACACTCGGAACATTCATATTCTCGAGTGTCACTGTGAACCCTCATATGGGTTAACAGCTTTACCATTGTGGCACTCTTATAGGCTTTACATATTTTACACGTAAAAAGTCCTATGTCTGTAGATCGAAAAGAATTAGGAATAGAGCAAAATACCATATTTTCTCCAGTGTTGCATTATCTTTACTGACCAATTTGATGTTTCTTCCAAAGATGAAGACTGCACTGCTTCCACTTTGTGAACTTCAAATCTCGGCAAACGGTACATTTAAATGCAGTGCCAGTCTGAGATTCTATATGGCATACTACATGCTGTTGCATAGTCTCTTCAGTTGCAAACTTATACGGGCAACCACGATAGGAACATTTTATGTTTCTTTCAACCAGTTCAATCATCTTCTTATTAAGCATATATTCTGAACTAACTGGCTTCTGAATCTTAGCTTGGTGTTTCATACTGTTACTATTGAAGCTCTCTTCATTACTTTCTCCTAGTAGCGATACTTCTTTCAAGTCATCTGTTACATTTTCCTTGCCACTTTTACTGGAATTGGTATCTGTTAACTGATGATCCTAAAAATAACAGCACAACAAAATTCTTTAGATGTGTCATTCAGGTGTTGTATGTATGCTTATTTTGTATCACCTACATTAATCATGTGTTCTTTACAGTCTTCAATAGAAGGAAAGCAGTTTGAACATTCCCCACACATATATAATAATTTTACCTCATCATTTTTTGCCTCCTCTTTCACCTTCAAAACAGAAATGCATTGCAAATTTTTAACTGTATAGAATAATTAGTTTTGTATGGTAAATTACCATAAACCTACCTCAATATCTACTTTTGGATTCACATGAGTTTTTTGAAAATGCTCCAATAGTTGAGTTTTATCTTGCGTGGTATAAGTACATATTTTACACTTGAAAGCCGTAACAACTTCCACAAAATCATTTTCATTCTGCCCCTCAACAATATCATATTGCGGCTGTGATGATTGCTGTATATTTTGAATTACTACATTCCCATTGCTAATGTATTCTGTTTCACATTCTTCTGTGTCTTTGGCCAGTAAGACTGTTTTCTCTTGGCACTCATTCTGATCTATAATTTGACTAAGGTCTAGTTCTTGCAATTCCCCATTTTGAAATGCATATACTTGGCCATCTAAACATACTAATGAGACTGGCTCTTCTTCTTTTCCTATCTGAGCCTCATCAAGAATATTAATCGTATTTTGTTCATCTGGATTTGGTGCATTTTTTAGCATGTCCATAGAATCTGGTAATGCTTGTAAAATATATCTTGTGCCATTTATTTCATAACTTAAATAAGGAGTGTCTTCTACATGTGTTTCCTGATTCATGATGATGATTTTTTTGGCTCAGATCAGTAGAAGATCTGAATATTTCAACTCATTAACAACATATTGCCTACAATAAATTTTCAGACAAAGCCCAATCATTTCTTTGATCCAAATCCTATGTAAGATTATTTAACATCTAGTTAAACAGAACAATAGTATTCACAAAAGTATCCGTAGAAAAAGCACAAGCAATATTACAAAATGCAATGTGGAGTGCAATACTGATATTAATAGCAGTCCCAGATAATCATACTAATATTGGATTGGAGTGAACACGATATAGTATATCATTACATATTTCAGTATTTCTTTTTTTCGAGCATATTTCGAACTGTAGATACACAACAGTGAGGGCGTATTAAACTTCCGAATGTCGCATAATGAAATGACTACCACAAAGTTGAACGTGTATTTTGTACAATTGAAAAACAACACGGAATGAAATTTCAAAAAGGCGGCATCCACATAAAACAGCCGAGAGGTTATCCCAAAGAGGGCCAGCAACAAAACTCAATACTGCAATTTTTCAAGAAAGCTGTTACAAAGCCTAATATTTGAATGAATTTGAATTATCAGCCTAATCAGCTGATATCGGTTCGCAGGGGGAAGATATAAGGAAGCATTCAAATTCGAAAATGTTATTTCACAAATAACTGGCGCGATGTAAGCGATTGGTTCGGAACCTCGTCGGATAAGTGAAGCAATACATCAAATGCTCTACATTAATTTGTAATAGAAAATATCACTCTACTTACGTTTAGAAATCTGCAATTCAAGTAATAAACAGTGATATTGATAAAGCGACATAAACGTCAAATTTTAATACGTTGTCCATGAGATCCGTGATGTCCCACCATTTTGGTCACGTGATACTGAAAAATTAAGCACAACCAACCAGAGGCGTAAAATCCATCTGGCAAATTACACTCGGGAATTTAAAATTTCCACTTTTTAATTGTTAAACATTCTTATTGTGATAGGTCGAAGGAAGGCCGACACATTATTCAAGAACTTGTGGGTAAAACCAGGTAAGTTACAAAACAATTATTTGTTTATTTGTAATATATACTATACATGAATTAAATTACAATTGTGTAAATTACATGCATGAATTTATTGCAATTATCGAATAGAATTCGTGCATTACCTTCACCAAGGTGCTCTTGGTGTTTTCTCCGCGTTTTGTCTGGCAATTTCAGGAAAAAACTGAGAGTTATATTTTTGCTTTAATGCTGGCTTTGGACTTTCAGGCTTTACTACTGGAACAGGATCACCACGCATCTTTGCTAAGAGTGCTTCTGTTCTTAATTTTTCATTCTGTTCTCTTCGCAGTCTTTCTGCCCGTAATTTTTCTATACTTGGACTAGGATTAGCTTTTACAGACTCTTCTGGAGAATATCTCTTTTCTTTCTTATGTTTTTTTGACTTTTTATGCTTATGCCTTTTTACACTTCTACTTCTGTGATCTGAATCAGAGTCATCAGAATCTCTTTGTTTTCGCTTTAAACCTTCTACTTTAGGTTTTGGTGCTCTCCCTGTGGAGGTAGAGCCCATAATGGACAAGTACTTCTTAATGTCTTGCATGGGATCATTCAAGGCTTTTTTCTTTACCTCTACCTCCTCATCTTTTGCAGTATCTGTTAGTCTGCTTGGTAATTCCTCGTACCAATTCTTTTTTCCAGTTGCTTCATTGGTATCCTGACCAAGATATGTCAGATATCCAATCTGTTTCTCATACTTCTCTTTCTCATCCTTTTTCTCCTTTTCATGTTCAGCATTTGGTCTATGAAAATCAATCTTTCCTTCTTCAAGCTCAGCGAAGAAATTGACATGCTCCAATGTTGATGAAGATGCAACCTGCTCGTTTGTTTTCTCATTCCTTCCATCATACTTAGACCTTGCTTGGTCCCTCAAAAAGTTTATTCTAGCTTCTGTTTCCTATAAACAAAGTCTAGGCTGTATCATTAATTCTTCCTATTATAATGTAAGTGATTTTGGAATCAACACTCACTGCTTTTTGTACTCGTTCTTGTTTAACTCTTTCTTCCTCTGCAGCATTAGCTTCGTCCCGACGAACTCGGGCAATATTCTCCTTCGTACGAACATGCCACCTGTGAAAAGAATTTTATAGTCCGAATTGTAAAACGTAGATAATCGTGTAATCATTTTTCAATCAGGAAATATTTCATAATTACCGTTTCTTTGGCAGAATATTCATTTTAACTTAAATATTGAGAAACCAAGAATCCAAGCCCTCGTAACGGCTAAATTCCTTAACATTACTTTCAAGTTAATAAGTCATTGTAATTATCAGACGATCAAAAATGACAATTACTGATTTGTATATACAATGCTTTTGATGGTTAGATTTTAGTTCGTTTTATTGACGCTATCGACGCTGTAAGGCAATATAGGTAGCGTGAATAGCGTCAGATTGGCCGTGTATAAACAACGTGTGCCACGCCGGTTTAAAACGGCGATTATTTTTCTACATATCTTATTGGAATCGTAGGTAATTACAGATTGAATTATGCAAACCATAACAGACATACTCATAAAAATAATTAAAGCCAAAACTCAGTTTGATGAGTTGAGGCAACTTGTTGACACCGTTTAGTATACTCTTAACCTCTGTCCGATTGGAGTAGTAATTTTTATAAACAGTCTTACTAATGGCATTGCAATATTAGATCCTAAATTTCTGTTATGATGCATCGATTACATATTTTATAGATCCTCGATATATATAACAAAATTGATACATTTTTCAGCAATAAGCAACTGTCACCATGGCTGCTACAATGCCAATAAACCCGAAACCATTTCTCAATGGTTTAACGGGTAAACCTGTCATGGTTAAGCTAAAATGGGGCCACGAATATAAAGGATATCTTGTCTCGGTCGATGGATACATGAATCTACAATTGGCCAATACAGAAGAACACATAGATGGAAATTGCACAGGCAATCTTGGAGAAGTCCTCATCAGGTGTAACAATGTCATGTACATAAGAGGAGTGGAAGAGGAGGATGAAGAAGGAGAGATGAAGGATTAACTTAATTTATGTGTAATTCCATCTAGGATAATAATTTTTTAGAAATAAGTACATTTTAATGGACAAAATAAAAGTCTAAATTTATATTTGTTGTTCTTTCTTTACCAATGCGCATGGCTGGTTTTATAAGTAAGTAACACTGTACAATATATTCATATTAAATAGATTTCGGAACATTTGTTACAATAGGCTTCGGTCGATTTCGGAAAACTAACTTTTTCGTTACGATAGCATCAATTGTGTATTCAGTGGTCGTCTCGTTATCCTCAAGTTCGCCTTTGTTTTCCACAGGCGTGCGTTTTTTCTTTAACACTGCCAGTGGTTTAGGAAGAGCTACCTCTTTTCCGTGTAGTACGTGAATACCGATAATGAGAATCGGAGTACCTGTTTTAGTAAAGTGAACATCACCAATGTACTGATTACCATTGAGTTTCACCGAATCGAACTTCAAGTCTCCTTGTAATTCGACAATTGCCCACTCCTCCAAATGACCGGTCCTGCGAATACAAAGTTTTAAGTATGTTGATGATTCCTTTGGTTATATATCGTACTGAATGTAGAAAGATAATACCTCCTCAAGGGAACAATCATACTACATGAATATCGGATAATTCTTGGCGGCAAACAAAACTAGTATGGTTGTCGCTGCAGATGGTTTTATGCATGCAGCGTCCGGATTTCTTACGGTAGTTTTCTAGTCACTGAGATTGACGATGGAAAATTTCTGCTGGCGCAATAGTCGATTTCCGGCAAATCAAATTGCATTTATATTATTTAAAACAATAATATATCTATTTTAAGAATCTAAACTCATTTGAATTCTCATATCAGTCATATAGTTCCGAAGTTTACAAAATTTTAAAAGAAGCTGAGATAAATCCCGTGTTGAACCTAAATGCCATTCAAACGACTTATCGTCAAGTTTTGGAGTACTTGCTTTGAAAAAGTAGCATTACTTAATCCACGTGTGTGTGTAGCGTTGATAGCTTGAGTTAGTATTTGTAACCATAGTTACCCCGAAGCATGGCCGCTCGATTAACAGTTTGCAAATGACAGCTGCGGAAGAAGGTAGCCTGGTCTGGTATACATAAGATTCTACCAGCGTGGTGGCCCTATACGTAAGTAAACTACAATATTCCATTATAATTAGTAATAACTTTAATATTTTTTTTATTACTCCGAAAATGCACGATATGTATTGTCTGCTGATACTGGGTGATTTAAACAACGAGTGTAATTCCAATTTACTAGTGTTTAGCAATGATGTATAATGTAATTTATCGGAAATCATTGCATACACGGTGATACTACGTGGCATTACTAATTAAATAACTTTCTAAGACAAACTTTTCAGTATCTAGTCATAAAATTATTCCCAAAGCAAGTTTCAATAAACATTAGTCTGTACGGTAAACATTTTGAGCTGTTATAAGTGAAAGATATAAATTTTCATGTGCTCCACTTTTAAGAAAATTGTTTGCATGCAAAACTTAAGAATCCATTTTCCAACCATCTAGCCAGTGCCCCAGATTGCGACTTGAATAGCACAGAGTCATTAGTTTACGCCACGAAAGACATAACTGGGTTATCACAGCATCGACATTCGTTGAAAATCTTAGATCTTGCGTGCCTTTAATACACGAGTCCTACTTTGGCTGAACGAATAAGAATTCACTGTGCGTGTAAATAATAGATCGTTGCCTACGGGGTCCTTTTGTTTTATCGATATGTTAAACTAGGATACGAAATTTCTTCATTAAAGAACTAAGAACTTTTTGTAATCTCTATTTCTGTAATTTTATAATATCGTACGATATTATTTCATACGATATTCTATGTTGTACTTTCATCGCTATGTGACATGTATAAAGTATAAAATGAGTTTCCTTGGTGACTATTTCTACCATTTGCTATAAGCAGCTAAACTCAACTACTCCTGATGATCGATAACATACTGTTTCCGTACGGCATAAAATCAGAATTAAAGACAATACATAGTCTCCGTCCTTTCTTATGAACAATCTATATAATTACAAATGATAACGATATATTCTCGAATACACTTCCTCACAATCAAAAGTTCCCCACAAGACAAATCGAGCTCCATCGTCTTAAATCTAAAACCGACAAATCTGTTCTTACCACCTGCAATATTGACCTTTCTTTACCACGTACACGCACCGCTAAGTAGGTCAGCCGTTAATTTACCATTATTCGTATATGAGAAAGTACGCGTCATGAATGGAACAAATGTTAGACAAATGTTTGCAATGTGTTCAAGTGTACAATGTAATTCAGTCTCCATTTACTATGAGATCAATAAACACAATTTACGCGTATATCTTCTACCATGCATTCATCTTGCAATCGATGACTATATGTGCGGGGTAATAGAAATATCGAATACTTTTATGGGTGAAAATCAGACAGGTGGCATTAAGGCGACAGCCATTCTTAGCTGGCAAATCAATAAACATATCAAATTGGTACAATATAATTTTCAGGCTTTAATATGATATACTAATTTGAGCTGCTTGAACGAAAATGCAAAGAGAAGCTTGCGATGAGAGCGAGAGAAAGCTTTTGGATGCGTAGCATGGGTGATCTTAGGATGAAGGAAATTAAGGATTGAGGCCGAAACTTTATTGTTACGGGTGTCATTTGAGATCGAAGATGAATCGCTACATAACGCTAAATCAACTGGGTGACGGAACTTTCGGGTCCGTTGTCCTAGGAGAGCGCATTGATACGGGTGAAAAGGTCGCGATCAAAAGGATGAAGAGAAAATATTACTCGTGGGAGGAAGCGATGAATTTGCGAGAAGTGAAAGTGAGTGATCCAACATGAAGAAAATCGTAAAAATATCGTGCAATGCGGTTAACATTAAAATCCATGTTATTTCTAGTCGCTGAAGAAACTCAGTCACGCGAATGTCGTGAAATTGAAGGAGGTCATTCGTGAAAATGACGTACTATACTTTGTCTTTGAATATATGAAAGAGAATCTCTACCAGCTAATGAAAGATAGGTTCGCATGTTCCTCACTAGTTTTATCTTTCCAATATTAAATCCGACTGTGAATTCCAATTTACAAAATTATTTTTAGGGAGAAACTTTTTCCTGAACCAGTAATTCGGAATATGGTGTATCAAGTATTACAGGGATTAGCATTTATGCATAAACATGGTTTCTTTCATCGTGATATGAAACCCGAAAACCTTCTGTGTATGGGGCCGGAGTTAATAAAAATTGCGGACTTCGGCTTAGCGCGAGAAATACGATCGAGGCCGCCTTACACAGACTACGTGTCTACGCGATGGTAAATAATGCTGGCAGAACTTTCTGTACTTGAGAATCACGTTTAACTGATCAAACGGACTTGCTTTAGGTATAGAGCACCCGAGGTCTTACTACACTCGACCACATATAATAGTCCCATTGACATCTGGGCGGTCGGTTGCATAATGGCTGAGCTTTACACATTCAGGCCGTTGTTTCCTGGGAAAAGTGAGATAGATGAAATTTTCAAAATATGCTCGGTCGTCGGTACACCCGACAACGATGACTGGCCTGAAGGTTATCAGCTAGCTACAGCAATGAATTTCAAGTTCCCAAGTTTTAGTCGTACATCATTAAACATCTTGATACCTAACGCTAGCCAGGAAGCAGTTACACTTATGGAGGATATGTTGCAATGGAATCCAATAAAAAGACCTACTGCTCAACAGTCCCTTAGGTATCGACCGTGACCTACAATTTGAATTCTACTCCCATAATCTTCAGTCATGAACATACCATTTCCATAGGTACCCATATTTCCAAGTGGGCGGGCCACGTATCGTGAGCAGTAAAAAAATTGGTGTCACGTCGCAAAGGGAATTGGTATTAAATAAAATAAATATTCCACCACCGGTTGTTAAGCAATACAACTACCAACAACAGGATATGATTAATAGTTTAGTTCACAGGTATACGACTATTTCAGTTGTTTTTTTTTTGCAAAGATAACCGTAGTGCTGTAATTAATGCACTCTTTGTACGGTAGGCCACAGGATAAAATAATGCAAGCTCAACAGCAACCAATATTGCCATTTGTACACCAAAATACCCGAAAGCGCGAGAGCAACCCTTCAAAAGGCGACGACGATGATTTCGGTGATCTTTTGGGGTTCGTCTTGAAAGCTTTTCGAGTTTTGGACACCGATGTTCACAGTCTAATTAAAATGTTACCTTAATAATTCTTTATCAATGTCAGAAGCAAGATTATACCTGAAAATATTAGTACAAAGCTTGTACCGGAGCGCGTGTACAAAGAGAATCGTGCCAATTGGAACACTAATTACGGCACAGAGAATGCGAAACCGGCCAATGGTAATTGGTCGATACCAGCATGGAACGATTCTATTCCTAGGAACTGGAATCAATCGCAGATTAATCCAAAGAATTCACGCAAAGTGTCGGCGAAACAACACTACCTCAGTATGGCTCGGTACGTCGCAGGGCAGAGCACAAATTTGCCGTCCAGGTATCAAAAGTTCCGGCCTATTTTCGGGCGAATCTCTATGAAATATTGCCTATCATTATTTGGATGCTGTATGTTATTTTTCTTTATCAATACGGATTTGAACATTCTTACAAATCTCATATATGCAATCGAGTGGTTTCGTAATATTGATTATGATACCCTACAAAATCGACTATACAGATTATGTGTTTTTGAGTGCCTTAAAAGAATGGATGCTTGTATAAAGAATATTCTAGTCAAACTACAAAAATGTACGGTGCATTTTCAGAAGTTCGTTTTCAATCTAGTTCTTCCTTTGACGTTATCTATCTATAATAATATTTATACATCGATCAACATAGCATCAAACTCGTTCTCTAAATTTTTAATAGTGCAGTTTAAGTAATATTCTCACCCGGTAAAACTGTGAGAATTTATAATCATACTATGATACGAGCCGTTTTTTAACCTAGAAGAAAAATGTGTAAATTTTCATTGTTGAATAAAATATATTTTCCGTAAGTGATATTCTGTTTTTCCATTCGTCTCAAGAAACGATGATATCGATGCGACTCGGTCGAGATTGATACGGAATTTGGTTGCTCAGCCAACGGAAAGATACGAGGAATTCACGGACTCATTCTGGGGACCTAACAACTCGATCGAGAGCCAAGCTAGACAGTACTACCTCGCACGAAATCGATACATCGCCGAACAAAATGCCCATCTACCGTATCCCAATGCTTACGGTATGTACGACTTCCAATTTCGAGTATTTCAACTGTATTTCGAGAATGCGTAATATCATTTTATTTTACAGGTACCACGAACAGAAACACATTGCAATCCAGTCTGTTTGGGAACTTAAACAGCAAAGCAAGCGGAGGCCTTCACGGACGCACAGACTGGGCCGCGAAATATCTGAAATAACTGTGCTGAAAACAACGGTATCATGCTAGCACATTCTTCTCCAATACAAGCCTCAACTGTGATAGAATGATTTTTATGTGAAGTCTGGAAAAAGTACGCAATTCAGTAATCATAAAACAGGACGCGCGGGAAGCGAACTTCCTGGAATGTGAGAAGCCCTTTCAGGATATAATTCCCTTTCACCTTGTTAGTGGTTATACTAAGCAGAAAGCATTGTTTATTATAGGTATAGTACAAGGCATATAAGGATCGGTGTAAACTAAAATTAAAAACAAATCATATCGGTTATAACATATCATAAAAGAAAATACTGAGACTGGTTTCGATAGCAGCCTGAAAATGTGCACTTGTTCATGAAATTAAAAAAAATCGACGACTGATATTTTTCATGGGAATTCTTTATCACGAAACTATATCGAGAGGGTCGATAAAGGAATTTTACACTATGTAAATGTATGAATTATTTGTAGATATATATATATATATACATATTTATTGTTTGTACATACATACCAATTACGTGTGATACGGAGTAAGTTCTGGTCTTCTAGTAATTGATGTAGTACTCGATTATCGGCTTTGCTCGCCTGCATCACACTCATCAAGAATAAGAGACGCTCTGTATATTGTATACAGGTATACATCCTTCAGAGCTACTCCGTGTCCCATCAGATACAGTATTTGAATGTAGGATATTATAATGAAAAATATAATATAAAAGAAACTGTCTTTGCGTATTATTTTCTACAAACAACCTCCAACAAGCATTTTCGTAGAACGCGCTTGTCAAAGTACTCATGTCACACTCATTCCGTTCCATAACTACCACACGGCTATGCACCGCTTACACGAATCATTTAAGTCACTCATTCTCTTTCTCTCTCTCTTTTGACTGGAAACAATCCGACGATCACTGTTTCAGGAATCAGTGCAGCATGGAAAGTAGTCATATGTGTTCTTATGCCTTTTTTCATATGACTTAAATATAACAATAAACAGTTTTCCGCTTACTCCATTATTCAATATAATTATTCAATGATAACAATGAGATCGGTCTTATACTCAACGTAGCGTCTAGCTAAACGAAGGAGAACATTAGGTGCCACGAGTGTAACGATACAACGATATCGGTAATATGTACAACAAAAGTTCGTCAATCTCAAAATATCGAGACCCTTGCAAAAATATCTTGAAAGGGCACGCACATTGTAAAAAGACTTCTCTGAAAAAATTCTCATCCTCGTTACGCATCTTTATACACTGTATCCTAGCAGGAAATCCTCTTTAATTGCCACTTCAAACCACTATCGGAAGCTTGTAGTACAGTCAGTAACACGATATGTGGGAAGTAGAATGTACCTTATATCGTGATTGGACCAATACAATGTACAGATCTGTTTAGGCGTACGGCAACGCGAAGATTCCACTCAAAAATAAAGTCATTATTGTAGCTGCGTCCTAGATGACGTTTTACTTGTACGATTAGTGCAAAAATGGCTATAGAGGAGATTGGAGTTCTCAGTTTACGCTAATACAGTCAAGTTCAATCCAGCTAGTTTTCCCCGTCTTATTAACGCCCACGTGATATGTATAGACAAATAAGTAACGCGGTATGCTTCCACATGCTTTACCTAAATGATCACTAGTTTTACTTGGGATACAAGAAATATACATACGTGTATACGTGTAGTAAATGTACTTCGAAGCTGTTCGAATGATTAGTATAACGTTCACCAAAATACAGTAAAAGCAAACATTCACCAGGTGCTTTAAAGTTTCACAAAAAGATCACGATCGGAAATATTCTGAACTCCTATATTAAGTAAATCGGATATTGAACATTTTATAATGCTTTTTTAATTGCTGCATTTTGAATAAAATTATGTTGAAAGTCTTTTGTGTTTGTTTCCTGTTCACGCGTCGCGTAATCTTTAACATAAAACGCAAACACGGCTATCCTAGTGTAGCTAAATTGCATTTGTAACCGAGGAGGTAGCATTAGTCAATACTCGGGGCAAAATTGTCATGGTAGTATTAAGGAAGCCTGTACTAAGTGTACTGAAGGTACTATTAGTGACTACAGTTGACGTTAATACTGTGGACAAAACAGTTGCTGTTGTCGAGAAATTAACCGACTCTGTGATTTTCTCTATAGTGGGCAATGTGGAAGACATCACACTTGTCAAGATACTTGATGCTGTATTGTTAAATGGAATTATCGAGGCTTTCAATGTCTTACAAACATCCTTGATTTGTGGCGGCGGTCCTAAGGTAGAGTCTATTACGTATGCCATAAAGGAACCAAAAGTGAGACCAGTCGTGTATGATAGCGTCATGATATTGCCTAAAATTGAATAATCATATTTCCCATATATTACAAATTTTATATGCCGATTCAGATATTTCTATCGTAAAAGCTACTTCCACGTACCCGCCAATTCCCGATGTTGTTCCGGTACTTTAGTAGGTGCCTGAATCATTGGTATGGAGCCAATAACTCCATTAGTAAGACCGAGGATGCAGGACATAACCATTGGGTACACTTCTCCCGAAATGACCGGATTACCTCTCGGAGTTACACAAAGTAGAAATAGGGGAATCAAAATAGAGCGGGCGTTTGCGAAATATACGAGATGCATGCGTCTCCACTCATGATGCACCGAAGCGAATACCTGAAAATATGTTTGACTTATAACTTTACAGCATGTAAATAATGGAAATATCAAACGTACCTTTCCGATCAAATCAGAGACATTGAAAGTCGTCATTAGAATTACAGGCATCCATGTTTCAAACTTGCAAGAAATGACCTCTGACACTATGCCCGGATATAATATCAGAGTAACGAAGTAAGCCGTTCCAATACTGTACATGTATTGGTATATCAATTTTGCTACCTCAATACGTGCAGTTAAACCCCCTATTCATAAAAGTTTTATAAATAATATTATATAATTTAATTAGTCGACTTTTTCACTATCAACTTACTTTTTATACCAGACCATGGTTTGCTTGTTTGATTTCCATAAGTTCCTCTCATGACGACAACATCCTCAACTTTATATGTAGGTCCTGTATTCCCTTGCGGATTTGCCGGCGCTCCCGGTTCATACACGGGATTGCTAAATGAGAAGGCGGAATACTCCGCTGTTGCTGTAACATTAAATATTAATTACCTGTGTCACAAATAAACTCTAAGCAATTCCAGCGAAGCAGATTTACCAATCAAGTCTGCACTCCCACCAGCTGAATCGTTACCGGGTGGACTAATCTGTATCTTAAGTACTCCGTATTGACCTTTAGAAGGATCTGCTACCTGGTCCATTGGATCCATCTATGTTTTAACCACTTTCATACCGTCGAATATTTGTCTCATATTATACTATGTTCTACTGAAAATGATACATACCAGGCCAGCATCTTCCGTCGGCTCCAAAGTAATACGATTTTTCTCCTGGCACAGTGTTATGTAAAATTGGACAAAATCGGTTTTCCTTACTATCTGATGTAATACGAAGCAAAGTAGAATTGTTATATTCGAAACAAAGAAAAACATGCAAGTATTGCCACGTTCGTCATCCAACAATGATTTTGTTACTATCCGATCAAGAGATACCCAGGCTCCAGCCACACCTATAGAAAGAAGTATGCTTTATATTTTTCACGTTTGCGAAAAGAAGGATGCGAGTATTAATTTCAACATACTCTCGCCAATCATGACTGCTTGAGTGTACTGCCTTGGCAACATAGAGGTGTATCCGTAAAAACTCGATTGCTGAACTGAAATTCATTCGAAACATACAAATTTTAATGTTTCATTGGCAATGGTTAAAAGTGAAAGAAAATTTAGTTCAATGAATTATCCACCTGTGCAGCCGAAAGATACTATTGCAACTGCGACTAAGTTAATCGTGTACGATGTCGCAACACCAAATAGCTCCCACCATATCTCACAGATTACCACAAAATTCAAAGTGATCAGAGATACAATATACCCTATAAAGAATATTTATTTATTATGTATATTCACTGACGAATTGTCAAAGAGCAAGTCACAACTAACAAGGTCCTTACCAAAAGTTATTCTCGTATTCAAGGATAGCGTCTCAACTAAAATGTTATTCATGATAACAGCTAAGAACGCTACAATAATATAAACGCTGGAAATGTGAAAGACCACAGGGGTGCCGGGGTACTTTGTTTGAAAGTAATCCACTGCTATAATAAAACTGTAAGGAGAAAGCTGTATTGTAGAAGAGCGTTAAGTTATTTCGAGTTGTTGACATTTCGAGAAAACTATACTTTGAGTTAATTTAAGTCAGGGAATACTATCAATACAACGAAAAAAAGTCACCCCTCATCTAAATGCGCTGATTTCTTACGTTGGACTGTTCTATAATCGAAGCTAGATTAGGAATGAATCGATGCTAAGGCAAAGGGGTGATTATTATTGAAATTTGAAATGAATTGCGTTTAGAGTTCATTGCCAAGTTTGATGACAACATGACCTGTTGTATGGTAGTAGGAAGCCGAGGCCGCCAAGCATGAGGGCCTGGAATATCAGATTCCGTTTATCAACCGGCGGCGAGACATGCGTGAATCCATTGGAGAACTTGCGCTCGTTCGTGCCCCTTGACTTGCTGCCGAGCGGCACGTATCCATGAGTCTCTTCCATAGTGCAAACCCGGGTAGGAATGCACGAGAATTGCACGAAGAATCAGGCGAGTGCACCGGGTCGAAGCCGGACTTTTACAGTCTGGATGCCCGTTCCACTACGAGCGGGCCGATTTTCTCGACCCCTCGAAAGCCGACACCACGTAAAACTGCCAAGCTCGACGGACTATCGGTCCGAATAGTGTTTGTATGTTAACAATTACAAGTGTAGTCGGCTATGCGACTAGAGGCGCATGCTTTGAAAATTGCAGCATTGATTTCTGCGCGCGGCTCCGCTGCCCGGCAATCGCATCGCCACGAAGCCTGGAAAACAGGAATCTTCTTTCCTGTCTGATGCTTCTCCATGAAAGATTAAATTCACTTATTTTGACATTATAATAATAAATCTGCTTTATTGTACTTTATTCCTGTTACTCTCACACCAGTAGTATACACAGTACCAGATATTCGAGTTGCTTTAGCTATAATAACTTCTATGCAATTTTTAGACCCAGTTTTTAAGAATTAAATATACGATAATGCTGTACACCTTTTACCATTTTATTTAAGTTTGTTGCATGTATATATGTATATACACACTCATGGTTTTAATGTAGTGTGTGAACAATTCGATTTGCGATTCAAATATCGAACTGTACCGATACTGCAGGCACCTTCCATAATATCAATTCATTTTCGGGGGAATGGGCTGAGCAGGTATGAGTGAATGAGTAGAAATGTATGCGATATAGTTGCTCAACGTGTGTACCAGCATGCACTGATCCATAGTTATCATATGTTGTATTAATGTAAATAATAACAGTTCTGCATTTATTAACATGTGGGCGGATACGATACTAATTGTTTTTATAAGTGTGTGTACAGCACTGTTAGGAGAAGGTATGGTGAAACGAGAAATTTAATGCGAACCAAGGTTAAGTTCAAAATATTAACCGAGAATTCTTTCACCCATATTTTCACATAAATCCATAAAAATTGCAGGCTTAACATGGCTAATGGTATATCGAACGGAAAAGTATCAGAAATTGAAAGCAGAAGTGGAAAAACAAAGCAAGAAGTGTATGTTCTTTTGCACCATGGTACAAGTGGCAACCGACATTCTCTCTATACGAATAATCAATTTTACGCTCCTCTTCAATTTCAGTGGAAAAAAGAAAAGAAGTTCATGGCGATTCACTGGACAAACAACAAAAAAAGAAGATCGAGCGTGAAGAAGAAAGACTTAAAAATAATAATAGAGACTTGTCTCTTGTAAAGATGAAGTCCATGTTTGCCATTGGTTTCGCATTTACTGCTCTTCTAAGCATGTTCAATAGTATATTTGATGGCAGAGTTGTAGCAAGACTACCATTTCTACCGATCAGTCTGATCCAAGGTTTGTCACATAGAAACCTTCCTGGCGATGACTATACAGAGTGTTCATTTATCTTTCTTTATATCCTCTGTACTATGAGTATCAGACAGGTAATTCAAATTCTTTAAAATTCAGAAGGACATGTTCGCTTGTGTTTCTATATTTATTATAAATTTTATCTCAACTTTTAGAATATCCAGAAGATGCTAGGATTTGCACCGTCAAGAACAGCGAGCAAGCAAAGTGGAAGTATTTTTGGACCACCACCACAACAATTCAAATGAATTTAGAATGACTCTAAATACATACTGCATAGTTATTTGCAATTCACGAATTTTTCCAATATATATTAATTAACAAAACGCAATGGAATAAGATTTGTTGAACTGATTTTATTAGGTCCAGAATGAAATTTTAAAATAATTATGTTAAATGTTAATCAAAGACATAATGTAATATATACAATACATTTATAATATATATCATACACAAACGATAAATTATACTGTAAATCTAAAACTCCATCAGCTTTGTTATATGTTCCTTACGTTCTTGTGCAGTTTGAAAGTTTGTGATGGTAATTCAATCATTAGGTATCTATATTTTAACGTAAAAAAATTGTACTCAATCACTACTAAAGGTTTATAACCGTTTTCATATTGGGAATGTTATTTATGAAATAGTAATATATCGTATTTTGGAAAATAGTTGCGACTCGTATATTCCATTAAGCAGTTGTTCTACAACAATCAATATTATATACAAGCATAACGGCGAATCGTATACAAAAAAATTACTACCTTAACTGGTAAAAAATATTTAATATTACAATAACATATGACAGATCCGTCTCACAGAGTACACATTGCAACGTCTTGATGGAGGTGCACTCTATAAATATCAGATCCTTCTGAACTACTTGAAATCATACATATACGTTATTTACTAAAAACTGTGATTTTATTTATATTATATTACGCATATTCGATTAAGCCTAGAACAGTCTCACATTATTAGAGCTAGTGATTTATACAAAATGATACAATGACAATATGTACAGTTAACTATATAGTGGACTAAACGGTGACATTACTCAATATAATAAAAATTGGTTACATTTTATTTGAATTCGTGATGTTGTAGAATTCTTATATATTACTCTTAGTCCGTGTTACCGGCACATATGCCGCATACGCCAGGAAATCGCGCAGACGAAGAAATACAATCCTTGAAAGACAAATGTTTCTTAAATTTAACATTTCAAATCCGTCCAGTTTGTAGTATCGAAACCAAATCTAAACCTCAGCCAGTTGCCAAGGTAGATGCTATTAAGTAGAAGCCCTTACACTGGGGAAGACACGATACGAAAGTTCTCGTGGTCTCACAATGCGGAAAATATTCAGTATTCCTGATGTTTGATTCGTATCGAAAATCGATATATATATATATATGTGTGTATATATATAACATATTTTCCAAACGACATCAACTTTTTTCAATATCGCACAAGTTTCTCATAAAAAGGACACGTAGGAACGTCTTGCCGTCCAGCAGCCAATGACCCCAATTTTTTCACCGCCATATCATCATTTATTATTATTAAGTTTCGTAAAGATAGGGTAGTGAAGGCGAGTATATCACATAAAAATCTTCACGATATAGATACCTCTCTCACATTGGATTGGAAAATGATGCGGAGTTATCGTACTTTAACTGGCGTTTGTGAAAATACATCTTGCATAACATTGCATCGGACATCTAGTGACTGCTGTCCTCGGCGAATACATTGCACATTACGATTTCTTCTCTTGAAGTTGAGCTCGCACCAATATGGTGCTTCATTGCTTTCGTGGACCCTCATATGCCTTGCTATCAGCGATATGATACTCAGCATAGATCCCTGTATCACATAATTCCATGAACACCAGTAAGCACTCATACTGCGTTCAGAATGGCGGACAGTTCACACCAGGGTGTAAATATTGACATTTATCACCCACGCGACAGTAACCATTCTTTGAAAATTGTCTACATACAGGTGGCTGTTTGCCGCTACCTCTCCAACCACCACCACCTCCCCTCCATCCGCCCCTTCCAGGTGCGCCGCCACCTCTGTACCAACCAGGTCCAGGACCTGGAGCTCCTCTACCTCTTGTATGCATCGGCCCTGCACCCCTTGGTCCTTGGAAGTTTGGCCCAGGTCCAAACATGGGTCCTGGTGGCCCTTGGAAGTTGTTGGGGTTCATATTGTTGAAACCCATATCTTCTGGACCCATCATTCCATAACCTTCTTGCTGCTGGTTGAACATTTGTGGTGGAGGTCCCATCATTCCCGGTGGTACCATTGGTCCACCTTCCATTCCTTGTGGAAAGCCTGCAGGTATGTTTCCCATGGGGTTCATCCCCATTCCGTCGGGAACAACCACCTTGCCATCCCCAGTTCTCCAACCACCGCCTCCACTCGCTGCCATAGGACCACTCATTTCGGGCCCCATTTGTGCCATATGTGGAGGACCCATCATTTGTTGCGGCATCTGTGGCACTGGACCCATTCCTGGTTGCGGGCCCATTGGAGTCATCATTGGCTGTTGATTGTGAGCAAATGTAGCATAGTGATAATTCGTCACTGGTGGAGTTTGAGGCTGCAATTGCGGCTTCGGTTCAGGCCATGGCATGGTAGTAAAGTCTTTTTCGCTCTCCTTATTACCAGTGAGATCGTCTAAGGGGATGATCTTTGGATCACTATACACATGGTGACGCTCCTCATCTGGTTCGGCAGGGGAATCCGGAATCCTTTAAAGTAATAATAACCAAATTAATCTGCTTGTTCAAATTCATATGCAATTATATGTTTAAGGAGCAGAAAAACCGCAATGCTTTACTTACATGCTTCGATTGAAGTACAACGCTTGCAAGATGCCCTTCTCTCGAGCATATTGTATATCCTTTTCTCTGCTATCTTTTCCAGGTTCAACTAAAGGTGGTGGTAAGTCAATAGGTATTAAGGGCTTCCACCTTGTTCTTTCTTCCATCAAATCTTCATTGCCTGAAGTCAAACAAAAGTGATAAATTTCAATAAATTCGAAGACATTGTAAAAATATTTTATGTATTGTAAAAGTAACTTACATAATTTCCTGGCCATTTGGAACGCTTCCCTTTCATTCTGTTTCTCCATTTGTTTCATGTCAGTGAACGTCTTGGTGACATTAACTCTCTCCGTTTCATCTAACTCGAAGTAACGTATTGATTCTAAATCGGTTTTCCATTTTAATACTTTCTTCGGACCTTTCCGCTTATGGAGTAACAAAACACTCCGTAAACCATCCACGTATCGTATTTCGGGGTATGATCCATCTACCTCCTTCTTGATCTGCTCTGATACGGAAAAAGAATCGTCTGGCGAATCCGATGTTTTTGTGTCTTCCATTTTTACATCATCTGGTGTTGGTGCTAGTAATAAAATAGATTAAATTATAAAACCTTCTTGAATACAAATTTAACAACGAATTTGAATAAAAAGTGCGATCCTTACTGCTACTTCCATCGTTTTCGATATCTTTCGGATCGTCCATCAGTTCTTCTTTAACTTGCTTGCACTCTTCATCTGCGATTTCCTTCTCCTTCTGCTCTTTATCCTCCTCAGTCTCCAATGTATCTTGGTAAAACTGTAATAAAAGGCAAGTTTGAAAAATCATTCAAATGGAAACGGCGATGTTTCCGTAGTTGTACAAACATGCAACTGTTTCACTGCCTATTGGTTTCGTAACAAGTATTGTTATTTGATATTATTTTTATACTCGTTTATCATTTCTCAATCTTAATGTATTAATGTAACAATGAGGGTGGAAATTAAAATAGAAATGCATACTTTGAAGTTCGGTTTGACAACCACCGGCGATTTTTCATCGGCACTAGACGGTGATGTCGGCGGGGGTGTAACATCGCGATTGTCAGAATTAGTAGTTTCTTGCTTCTTCGGATCTGAAGGACCGTCTTTTGTAATAGACGTTCTACGCTTTCTTTTCCTCGGTTCTTTGCTTTTCGTCGATGCAGTCAGGGCATCCATGAACATATCACTCTCCTGAAGAACCATCGCTGGAAGAGAAGAGAATTTATAAAATTATAGCCAAATAACGTGTTTCCAATATGTAACTTTTAAATTTTTCAAATCCTTGTACTGAAATAGGTATACTATAAGAAATATGTTTACTATATTCTAATGAAGATATAGTTAAAGAACTCCGACGCTGCGGCAATATTCGCTGTAACATGTAAAATTCGATTGTCATAGCATGCTAAACTATTGATATGTTTTAATATGATTCAGTTAATATTAATCCACTACTGGTGTCGTTTATCAGCCACGCTGAAAATAAATCAAAGGCATATTTGGTGCATTGGTATCACGGTAGCCATAGACGGATACCATTACGAAAATCTTCACGAAGATGCTTCTGTATGTAGCTAAAAATAAAAATGACTAGTCTTATACTGTCAGAAGAATGAAATTTTACGATTATCATATAAGATCGTCGACAGTAGTAATTTTCTTTGACGGAAGAAAGGCCAGAAGAAGATCGACTGTAGAGGAATCACCCTAGTTTGAAAGAATGGGGTGGAGGAAGCTGTCTTTTCCAACAATACGCTGGATGAATGAAGCACGCATTTTCAATAAATTGAAATATGTATGTTAATTTACTGCGACATACAGCGGAGCGTCAAAATACATAAATTTGCAACGCAAAAAACTGAAACACGTAAGTCCGAAACCGTGTATCAAAGAAGACAAACTCTTTTCACATTGTGAAATCTTAGAAAGCTCTCTTTTCGAGAAAGTCAATTTAAAAATGATATACGCACGAGCAAGAAATTGAAATGAAATTTTTAATTGAATGTAACGTGATGGAATAAAACTATATACTTAGTCGCGTTAGTGAAGTTAATCTTGAAGTTCGAAGCATTAAGAGCTTGATAGTGGAAAAGATATCGCTCCCAATATAACAACGTATATAATAAACTGCTAATAAGGACTATATATTTATTGGATCACATAAATTTTTAGCAACGCTAACCGGTGAAACGATAATATACTGGGAAAGAATATGCAGGTTTTAGTTTACGGCTGCAATTTTATTTCCATAAGCTTATGGATTCATATACGATTACCCATTACAGAACGATGAAGAAATTGCGGAACGATATATATTATTAACATTTTTGCAATTTGCTTAGAACACAGAGTAACTTTGTAGATTCATATCATTGCATGCTTTAACAAATCATCATTTGCCCGTTTCATGAGTTCATTGAAAATCATGATCAAATTTCTATTACTTTAAACAGTTCGATACGTTTGTAGTTTCGGTATACGACGCAAGAAGTAGCATTCGCGATAAATTATAAGTAGCAGTGGAAGCTCGCAGATAGTACTGAATGATGAGAGACGCGTAAACGTGAACAAAGGGAGATAACTATGATATACAGAAGTGCGACAATGATCATAAAAATTAAAATAAATGTAATTTTCAAATCCGATAGGGATTATTACAATACTTTGATATATCAATAAATTTAAATAATAAAAAATTCTTTAAATAGATGCGGCGTGTTATACAACAAGTAGTTAAGAGTTTTTGATGCAACGCTTCGACAAACTAACGAAATTATTATATTTTTGTGAATAGAATTAATAGAATTAGAAATCGAATATTTAAATTAATAATTTCCCCGGATTCCAGATGTTTTCTTTTTTGTATGGAGGAGAATCTAAATATAGATAATAATATGTGCCGCATGATAATTAAGAACACGTCCGCAAGTGGCGCGGGTCAAAATAGGTTGAACGGGTAATATGTGCTCCAACTGTGATAGAACAACGCGTGAGCGTAACCCGTCGCGCAACAGGCGGTCTAAAGACCGTCGCAAAAACATCAGCGGCGTCCCGTTTCACTGAGAACGTCGGGACCGCACAGTTGCGCAACTCTCGCCCATGCTACTTCTTCATGTAAAGTCCAAATAGATTTTTTCTCGTGCTTATGCCAAGTACTTCCAATTCCATAATATCAGAGTAGTCTCTCTTGTAAAGGAACATAGCTAACTTTCCGAAAGCTAAATGTATCACGAAAGCGTAATCCCAATGGCTTTAAACTTGCCAGCAAAAGTATAGCGCGAAAGGAATCTTTACAAATTGCAAACATAAAATCAACTGGACTTATGCATTACAAATGCTCTTAATGGTCTTCTTTGATTCAATAAAACCGTTAAACGCTCTTTAAAAGCATTGGAATTCAAATCCTTTCATTCAAAAATATATTGGGAGTATATGGTATTGCAAATACTCCACCCATTGTATTCCCATTATTCTACTCCCCCTTCTTCTTACGCGTGAATAATTATTTCTTGAAGCTTCTTAAAGCGAATATTAATTCGCGACCAGTGGCCAAAAAGATTTTCCCCTCCGTGTCGTCGTCATCGTAATTAATGTAGCCGAACGTTGTGTGAGAAGGCACGATGGTCCTAAGGGTGACTCGTTCGGGGACGTCGATACGCAGCGTTGAAATTCATGCGTTTTCACAACTGCTCACGATCCACGAGTTCCATACTGGGTGTATGTATATAGACGTCCTTCAAGTGGCCCATCGTATTCCAGTTCTCCCCGATTTTTCCCTCTATTCATCCACGCATACATTTTTCCTCAGATTTATTCCAGTGCTCGCATGCCCCATTTTCTTCTCACGCTCGCTCAATCTCTCTTTTCCTTTCTCTCTCACGATCGCACACCTCTCTCTTGCATTCGCTCTCCCATTCTCCTTTCTTCACACGTCACGTTTGCTCATTTGCAATAGGGATCTTGGGGAATTTTTGCCTCAAGCAAATTTCAATTCTCTCTGATGGATACGTGTACGCAATCGAATTATTCTCCAACGATACTGTGAACTGAACCGTTACATAGAGATCAAGATAGTAGCGCTACTATTGAGGTTTTTCTTCAGTTTCAGACGATTCTCGAAATGACGGCACCGTGGCCATACATTCTCTCGTTGCAGAAATCTAGCAAACTACTTAAAAGCCCAAAACTTCATTACGTTTGCAAATATTCAATCTAACACCATTATTTCGAGAATCTTGCAAAGTTTGACCTGCACACTCGATAGGTGTGATTAGTCACCGAGAGGATGGAAATCTGGATGGGCCCACGGTTTGTGAGTTGTATGCTTTATGTAGCATTCAGTGAGCAAGATGTATAGCAGAAACCCAAGAGTTAAGTATTTCCAGATTTCTGATCAATTTATTCAAATGTTTAATAGGGTGTACATGTACAAGGGCAAAAGTATGGACAGACAAGACTTAGTTGCTTCCTTACCTATGTAGATTAGTTCTATCCGTTGCGGCTTGTAACGTTGTACCGTTTGACGAAAATCGGTAAAACACACACCCCGAAAATTCTAGCGATATGACCACCGCTACGGTTTTGCGCGAATGCTCTTGACTTTACGCGATTTTTCTTCGCGAGAGATAATAGCTCAGAGAATTCTCGACACACAACACTGTTCTTCCGCTTCATAAAAACAGTTCGAATAATAACTTATCGAAGGTTACCTGCCATGTCCCCTTAGCATAGGACATTAATTGATGGCAATCCTAATATCTTCATTCTTCTAACAAGAGAAATGTAGAGCAAAAGCACGCGATCCATTCCACTGTGGTGTGGCTGGACCCGCAATTGCTTTCGCATTCATCTAAAAGATTCTAAAAATTACTCCAAATAATAGAACAGTACAGGATCTTGTCAAGAAGTATGTTTAACCCTCCGCCTGAAAAAATGTAAGTTAAACAAATTCTAAGCAGTAACGCAATACCAATGCACCAAATATGTCCGAAATATAGGCATCAAGTGTGCAATATAAAAAACGAATAAGCATTTAGTTTTTTCAAGGTTCTCCTGGAGCCATCCACCTGGAAACTCAATATTGTAGAGTTAATAGAAGTGAACGTTAAAACAGGGGCTAATGTTCAAAGACTGGCAGTCCAATATTTGAAATATTTTACAAATCTTTGTCAATTTGATAAAATCTATTTTTATGAATATGCAGATTACAGAAAATGGCAGTAACTAATATTCCAATTCGATGAAGTGATTAAAACATTAAGTGATTAAAAAATTCAACAAATAATAGTTCATCGCAGTAATTTCATGTCTGCAATTGCAATAAATAAATATTAACTCTTACAGTTGAAAACCTAAAATATCAGGTATAATACACAATTGCAGCAAGTGATTAGAGGATTCAACATATATAATTTCATGTTTTGGAGTATTACTACTTTAACGGTTATATAATCGGCTATGAGATTACATGCTATCCATATGTAATGCATATGTTAAATCTACCTTTTCATGGGAGAAATCTATTTTCTGAATATTGTTGTAAAGACTACCAATCTTAGAACATCAATAGTAAATTCAGAAATAAATGTTTTACTAACTATAAACGAAATAGGGCAATAGTATATAAACGTTTATGTACCTATAAAAGGTAGATAAGCTTGACAACCAAAATAGTGACCAACACTTACGTTTTGGTTTTGGTGGTATTAGTTTGATGCCTCCCTTCTTTTCTTCAGTTAGAGGTCCCGTGGGTGAATCCAACGACAGTTTCGCTCGTTTATCCACCGATGATAGGGTCTCTCGTAATGGGGATGGCCTTTTCAATACTGGCAGCTTCGGAGGTATGATTTTTTTATCAATGACTGGATTTGGTTTTTTGGCTGACCTTGGAGGTGGAGGCTTTACTTCCTCTTCTAATCCCGTCGACCTGAACTTAGAATTAAATGTCTTCACAGTCTTTGGTCGTGTTGCTAAATCTTGGGAATTCTTTCTGTTTTCGATAGAAATAGAAATGTTCTTCTTCTCTGGCACTGTGGTAACTTTTTTGGTATCAGTCTTATTTTCTTTAGAACTATCTTTCGAGTCGGTCGATGTTTTCTTCAGAGATGAGTCGGCGGATTTCTCCTCATCAGATTTCTTTTTCGGTATTTTACCTAACTTCGAACTTAAAGCTTGCCCTTGCACTTTCTCCAGTGTGGCTTTATCTTTCTCCGCCTGGTCTTTCTTTTGCTTCTCCTTTTCCCGTTCTCTATCTCGATCGGATTTATTTTTACTGGAACTATGTTTACTGGATGAACTAGATGAATGATGTCTCTCCTTATCCTTGGAAGACTTGTCCTTGGAACTGGAGCTCTTTGAACTACTACTAGATGATGATCGATGACTACTAGAAGACTTGTGGGAAGTAGAGCTAGAACGATGTGAGCTTGAACTTGTACTATGTTTAGAAGAACTTTTTGATGAAGAAGATGAACTATGGTGGTGGCTGCTACTTTTCTTATCCAAACTGCTACCAGATTTTTTCTCATCTTTTTTATGACTGTCCCGATTTTCTTTGTTACTGGATTTACTGCTACTATCACTATTGACAATGTCTTTGCCGTCTTTATTATCCTTATTATCGATAGTATCCTTAGAGTCCTTAATGTCTGCAATATCCTTATAGTCCTTATTTTTAATACCATTGTTTTCGGTGTCAATGCTATCTTTAGAAACTATAGTTTGCTTCACTTCACTCGACATTTGGTCCGAATTTTCAGATTGCGCGACGTTCGTTTCACGATCCTGCCCACTAACCGCACTTTCACTATTTTGTACAGATTCCGCGGCGTTTACATTGTCCCTCATTAAGAGATCGCCCTTGACAATCTCTCCATTAACATCTACATTTGTACCAGACGTACTTAAAACACTACTAATATTTGCAGGATCAGTTTCCACTTTTGCAAGAACCTGTTTGCCGTCACGAATTGTTATCTTATACACGGGTACTGGCGATTGAGAAGTCGATACCACAACATAAGATGCCTTTTTCGCCTGCTGCGATGTATGTTGTTGCACTTGTCCTTGCTGCGACTTTGCAGTAACTTGCAACTGCAGCTGTTGTGCCGTATCATCATCTTGCAACTGATTTTCTTCTTGTATTTGTGGTTGTATGTGTGCCACAGCAATTGTGGATGCAGAATTTGAACTAAACTGTAAATCTTCTACATGTACAGTACCACTTTCTGCACCATCGGAAATTTGCTGGATACCAGACGTCACAGAATACTGTTGGAGTGGAGACTGAGGGATTACACCCTGTCCAAAGGCATTACTGCCTTGTACTGGAATAGTCATGATTTGTGCTGGTACGGAATTCGGTGCGGCTTCCCCTTTCACTATTTTTAGCCACTGTTCTACCAGGCGACTGGCAAGTATTCGTACACCTTGATGGCTTCCTTCCTTAGACAAGCCCTTTATTAATTTCGGGCAATTATTACTTTTTAGTCTTTCTATATGTACTGGACACAATAACAGAAGTTCCAACAGTTCTTGAATTAACGCCCAATTCTTAGCTAGAATACCATCGGTAAGCCACATATGAATGAGGTTCCATCCTCCAGCACCCATAAATCTGCAAAAGAATACATATTCCCAATCTAACATATTTTCTAATAACAATATAGATAAAAATATTGATAGGTAATATTTTAAATATCAAGATTTATTTTCTACAGGTAGTTCACAAAATTCCATGTAAATGAATCAGAATTAACAACAAAAATCAATGTGGTACACTTGTCATAAAAACAAGGATAATTGATTATGCGTGTAAGACTCTCATCAGTGAGTACGGTCAGAAGTATACAACCGTCCAATGGTTCAGAGCCTTTATTAGTTTAATCTTGCATGTTTTATAAGTATATCACACGACTATAAATAGCGAAATACTCGCGTGTCTCAACATGCTGAATTAGAACATAGTATATTCTGTTTATAATTTATGTTTCCTACACTTTTGATATCACTTGTAAGAATATTGTACTTACTGACTAAGTAGCTCTGTGTTTGTTGTCTTCAAGATTTGTATATAAATGCATTTGGAAACAAGCTTCTTAGAAAATTTTGTCATTAAATTTGCCAACCGATGAACTTCCTCTTTACTCTTAATGCCGCCAGTTGGTCCTAATAAGACGCTAAGACATTTTAATAATGATAACGGATCTATTCGTGGCTGAAAAAACATAAGAAAGAAACTATATAATTTTTGGTCTAATAGTAGCAGTATTGTGTAAAACATATATTCTACATAACTGGGACTTGACTAGAGCAAAACTAATCATTTTCCATTAACTATGTGAGCAATATTTTATACGTTAGAGAACCGCAATTCATATCGCATAAAGACAATCAAGTAAAATGGTCGAAGCACCCCGTGTCATGAATAGTATAGAAAAAATTATTAAACTGAATTTAAAAGAATCACACATTAAATTTGATGTCTTGTGGCCAAAGGTTATTGATCTTGAAATTACTTTCCCCTCTATAGCGAACTGTCCTCGTTCACGTCTACTTAAATGGCGCCCTCTTCCTCGAAATACGTACATAAGAACAAGGAGAATTTCTGACCCCAGTAATAAATCGAAACTTACCATTTTTGATGTTACACTTCAAGGCCTATCGCATATCCGGACTCAAAACTAGGATCATGTCGAAAAACCTGTAATGAAACACAAAACAAGGAACTTTAACTATGCGATGCGAACAACGGCTTCCGGAATACAATCATCGATATTACGCCGCCATATTGACTAAAGCCTGAGCACATTTCAATGCTACGTAACAGTAGCTATATTTCTGAATCGAATATCGGTTACGGTCAAAAACCAATCCTACCTATTGGCGCTTAATTCTAACTATCACACCATATCGCCTCGTTCATATCTAAATCCCAATATGCGTTACTGCAATATCTTGCTCTTGCATGTCGACGTTCGTCTCACGATAATGAATTTATAACAAGGGATCCAAGTGCTCAAGTTGGTTCTGTTTTAGCTGACAAATATTTCGACAGCGCTCATCCCCCAATACTAATCAACTTCTTATACCAAAATTCGTAACGATGACCGTTAGAGATCAAAGAAACGTAGATGCAAGCTAAGAATCCTTCGCCCAACGGTCCTCACTCGGTACCCGACTGCTGAGTCCTTCCTTGCGCAGTGCCGTCGCGCACGCCCCACCCAGAAAATTAGCACGACTGACCAGTCAGGCGCTCAGGTCGAATGTAGGATCGACCAATCATGTTTAAGTTCCCACCCCCTCACTTTACGTCATCCCGACTAAGATTTATTTATAGCACATGTAATCGTCCATTTGTGCTAAATTTTCAATTCTCGTTCAATTTTCGAAATATTACGTAAACTGCCACTAACACTTGATGATATTTGTCATCCAAATGCGATATATCTAGCACTGGATCAATTCCCAGATAGAACATATGGCTTGAGCATGCTTGGTGAAGAAGGTTAAAAGGCCAACATCCGTTTTCTACATTACGTCACTAATTGAAACTTTCACGTCGTCATGAATCTCATGTTTGCCCTTCTTACATCTCTTCTGTTTCTTTATTACACCCTTTTAGGAACTTCTTCCGTAAATTCTGCGAGTCGTACGGAAAAGATTTACTGACTTAGAAATTAGGGTAGTGTCGGCTTTCGTCAGGCACTTCAATATGTATCGGTGTATGTAATTATCGGCCTTTTCCGACAATAAAAAAGCCACTCACATTCGAGTAACATTTAAATCCTTTTTAGGGAAAACAAATAATCACGATGTTGTACAAGAAATTCGATATTTCTCATACTCAAGAATGGCGTGGAGCTATGTCTCGGCAAAAATAGGCTGCTCATTGGTAGATGCTAGAAGGCTGTCCGAAATCCATAAATATCTTCTTTGTGGGCCGGCATCTGTAACCAAGCATTATTTAAATTTTATCTGTATTACCTCAACGTTGTTTATGTTGCAATATCTTCTTCAACGAACCCGCGATTGACTTTTAACGCGTATACATTTATTCTCACCTACTACGTAGAGCCTGCTGCGGCGTGCTAACCGGAAATGCTCCATTTTCCTTGAAACAATCAGATAGCTTGCAACGACGAAATGATTTCATATGATATTGTAATCTTTTTATGAAATAAGTATGACAAAATTGTTTTGAAAAATACAAGACATTCTTTCGAAGCGTTATATAATGTACCTAATATGAGATATCAATGTTAAGCCTCTGATTAAAACTAATTCTCAACAAACTGAAATCAACTCTGCAAAACGGAAGTCAAGCTAACATCTGCTATTGATGTTTAATGTAGCCTTAATTTTACAGGTTCTTATGTTAACGTGCGAAATAATAGCTAATTATTTTAACTATGTAATTTGATTTCTATTACATTTGACATATTTCGTGTTTTCGGCACTTCCCCTAATATCACTTCCGCCGGTAAACAAACAGTACCAAACAGTACCTGAAATCGGTGAAGATTGGTGGATCAGAAGTGTGATCAGTAAATATATGTTCACATTTCCTTACACCTCATTGCTCCGCATATTTATGATCAGCTGTTTTTAAACTGATATTGTAATCTGCATAGAACGAAATACATTAAATTTAATACTGTATTACACAATGTTCCCACTGAGAACGGCATTGCAGTCCGCCCGATCGGTTATCAGGGCTAACTTCCCCGGTCAAGTAAGAAAATTATACTTCGACTATTCTTAAGCTGAATCTTTAGTCGTTTCATTTTTCCAGGTTGTACAGCGGGTTCAGTTTATGAATACCATTTCTTTTTCTGATAACCTAAAGAGAGTTTCCGAGCGAATGGTTACTCGGGACAGAACAACTGTTTATCCTGCCGAAGTCAGCATAAATTATATGAATAGTGAAGCATATAAGATAACATATGGTAACGATCCTATTTGGAAAATATATCAAAGAAATTTTAAAGGGCAGTTTGTACCACGTCAAACCCGGAAAACATGTATTAGAAACCACATGATCACCACCAGCAATCCTTGCCCTGTTTGTAGAGATGAATATCTTGTTGTACACTATAGGAACATAGAACTACTGAAACAATTCATTTCTGAACATAATGGAGCTATTCTAGACACAAAACTGACAAATGTCTGTCAAAAGCAACAAAAGCTGATCACTATTGCTATACTAAAAGCAAAAGATTATGGGTTAATTCCATTTGATCTTCCGATAAGATCATATGACTATTCTGAATGGTATACACCACAGAGAGAAGAAATATATTAGAGAGATACATGACCTCAAAAAATAAGCCTTGTATATAAAAACGAAATGGAAGAAAAAATGATCGAGTGCTCTTTTGCCATTGTTGGTGGTGGAATAGCAGGTGTGTCATGTGCAGAAGGTATTAGCTTTCTTGCACCCAAGGAAACCACTGTTTTAATAACCGCTAGTCCCCTTATAAAAGCAGTGACAAACATAATTCCGTTTGGTAAAACGCTGATGCAATTTGACGTGAAAGAAAAGGATGCTTGCTTACTCGCAGAACAACACAATTCTTTACAAGTGATCCAAGATATTGTAAAAAGTGTTGACGTAACTAACAAGTGCCTCAAGACGGAAAAAGGATTAACAATAAAATACAAAATGCTCTGTCTTTGTAACGGAGCTAAGCCAAAGTTAATATTAGAAGATAATGACTATGTATTGGGAATTAGAGATACAGAGTCTGTAGTTGAGTTTTCACAAAAGATTAAGCATGCAAGAAGAATAGCTGTGATTGGAAATGGAGGAATAGCCACTGAACTTATACACGCAGTAGATGGACTAGAAATCTATTGGGTAATTAAGGATAAGCATATTTCTGCTACTTTTGTTGATCCTGGAGCAGCTGAATTTCTGATGGATGGAGTTAAGAAAATTAATTCTGGCAAAACTCCTGCAACAAAAGTACCAACAAAAAGAATGAGATACACTGTATCTAACGAAGTAATAACAAAGCAAGGACCTGCTCTAGGACCAGATTGGCATGATAATTTTGATATGAAAGGCTCATTCTCTAGTAAAGTGCATGTAGAGTACGAGTGTGAAGTAGAAAATATTTCTAATCAATCCAAGGAAACACACAATGCCATAGAAGACTGGTCTGTTTATGTTACATTAACAAATGGTAAAACCTTTGGGTGTGACCTGATTGTATCAGCAACAGGTGTTAGACCTAATACTGATGTAGACGGTATTGAAAATATCAAAAAGTGTGAAGATGGTGGGCTGCTCGTTGATTGGAAATTGGAAACATCTGAAGCTGGAATATACGCAGCAGGAGATGTATGTACTCCAGGCTGGGATTTGGCTAAACATTGGTTTCAAATGAGACTATGGACACAAGCGCATCAAATGGGTCGTTATGCAGCCAAGTCTATGGTGTCAACACTTCATAAAGAACAATTTTATCAGGATTTCTGCTTTGAGTTATTTACTCATGTAACTAAGTTCTTTGGCTACAAAGTAATTTTACTTGGTTTATTTAATGGTCAGAAGCTGGGTGGCTCTTATGAAGTATTATTAAGAATGACTAAAGGACAGGAATACTTGAAATTAATATTACAAGATGGTAAATTACAAGGAGCAGTACTGATCGGTGATACAGATTTAGAAGAGATGTGTGAAAACTTAATTCTAGATCAGCTAGACTTATCCATTTATGGAGAAGACTTGCTTAACCCTGATATAGATATAGAGGATTACTTTGATTGAATATATTGAGACACATATTTGTAAAGTTTAATAATTATGTATTCTCTTAATCATTCTTTGATACATACTTATGCTGTACAAAAATATTACACGTAAATCGTAATCAATTGAAGGCTGTTTTTATTGTTACATTAAAAACGCTGCTAACTAAAAACGTTACTTCTAGTCGAGTTTAAGAAAATAAAACATGAATATCACATATTGACTCGATAGAGGACATTTCTTCATAAATTCCATATATTCATGTCTAATTGCATCATAGTCTTAAGGCGTGGCAGTGTCTTGAGTGTACATATGCATAAAAATATAATATAATACACATACCTATCTGACCTTGTTCTTTTTATTACATTTCGACATACTTTTTATTAAACTGGTTCTTGTTTTGGTTTGTTGGTGAATCGTACGTTTTTTTGTGTGCCGTTAAATCTTGTAGACGTGCGTAAAGACGGTTTAACTGGAGAAGCATTAACTAACACTGCGGATTGAACCACAGTACTACAATCTGTAGTACTTGACTTTTCAATAACTGTATCATTAAAACTTTGCATAGAATTTGCACTATCATTTTCGTAAGCGGTCTCATTATTCATATCTAGAGTATTTCGTAAATTAGTTATAATATCCTCAACTTTATTCAATGCTGTGATGACTTTATCCGCCTGTTTATGATGCTGAGTTAAATTGTGTAATGATTTCATGGCAAGTTCCATTTGCGCGAGACAATTATCTACAGAATCTTCTGACTTGATGCATTCAATAGAGGAATCGACGAAGGCACCTCCGATCAAAGAATTATCGACGGATAACTGCTGTAAACTTTCATTGAGTTGTTTTTTCACTGGTGTCATGTTAATTGAAATTCGACTAGTATTAAGTGAATCCTCAAAGACTTCTGTATCTTCATACGGTTCCCATATACTGTCCGTTGTCCAAAGTTCTCTAATCGAGTCTTCAATGTCATAGTCTCGTAATCGATGCACCCATTCTAGAAATCGTAGTGGCTGCCATAATACTTCTTTCATAAGATCTCTATTGCGAATTCGAACAACAGGTTTCAGGCGTTTATTAATAATAGTCTGCTGTTGATAAAATTCCTGAAATATAAATCAATTACTTTAATGGTAAGATAGTACAAATTAAATACGATTCTTAATTATATAGAAATGATAAGTACATAGTTAAGTCCAACTTCTCGACACCGTTCTGTGGCTTCCTTGACAAATAGCTGCATCTCATGCAAAGTAATACCACCCGCTTTAATGGCATCTGTACTAGCTTTCATTGTTAATGCAAATTCCGCGTCTGCAGTTGTTTCATTTAAAATACTTTCTAAGTCTTGTAAAAAATTTGACTTATACGGTGTAACTTTAACTTGTTCAAGTTCTATTTGCTTCAATCTATTATTTGCTTCGACTTCAGTAACGAGAACTTCTTTCTCAAGTTCCAGCTCCTTTTTTCTTTGTTCAATTTCTTCTAAAGCAAGTTTTTGCTCTTCAACAGTTGAACCGAGGAGCTCAATTTTGCGTTCGTAAGATAACTTTTGCGAACCCATTTGGAATTCAACTTCCCGCTTCGCATTTTCTAGTTCTTTCATTGCTTTTTGTTTACATTCTTCCAGTTCGGCTCGCAACCTACGAAGAAAATAACATAAGTTTGTATATTACACAGTACCTCATTAATCTTTCAAATGTACACACTTGTCCTCTTGAACTCGAAGTATTTCTTGGTGCGCAAACTCAAAGTCTACCGCTTGTTCTGATATCTGAATATTACTCTGTGTTTCTCGCGGATTTGATACCTTGAAATAATGATTACCACCAATAACGAGACGGTCGCCATGTTTCAAAATTACTTTTCCTGTTATAATCTGAAAAATGTTCATATTTTAATAATGGAGTTAAATTAGAACTAGAACTCATAAGCATTTGTGGAGTTTACGCGTACCTGCCCATTAACATAAGTATCTCCATCCATTTCCGGTGACAATGCAAGTTCGCCGTCGGTATTTGCAATGGTACTAGTAAGATAAAAATTCTAATGAGAATGCGAGGCTGCATTAATGTCACCGAATACAAAACATTCCATACATTTTTATTCATAAGTGAGACTGGTTGACATGCACCGTTAAATGTCTGAGTTACATCTCATCATAAGCTCAAATGTAGAAACGACCACTTTAAAACGTTGGAACACACGAGATATATACACCAATTGAAATGAGGGATTGATGATCATGGCATTAAATCTTTAAAATTAATTACACACAGAAAATGGGTGATCCGAAGAACAACATGCGTCATCAGCAATAAGTTGATGAATGTGGTGAAGATAGAAATAAATATTATTCATCACGGAACAGTTCAGCAGAAACAGAACAGAAATATCAATAAGCAGAGAAAAGGGGATGACACCGACTCCAAAAACCGTGCTGCAAACCCAATCATAATAGAAGGCAAGGTTCCTCCACTAACCAGTGCAAGGGCCTAACTAATGGCCCATCCAAAATAATATCCAAAGTGTTAGATGTCGGATGCGATCCAGAATCTTTTCCAACGCGAACCAAGCCTGGAGGAATAAGATACAAAAGTGCACCGGATAACATTGGATCGGCAGTAAGATTAACAAGACAAGGCTGTTTATCTTTCTCGTGAAAGTCGATTTCAATTGCGATCCCGCAGCGTCGTAAATATTTCAGCTCAGAATTCTTTTTCTCCTCAGTTTCCTGCAATTTTTTCAACCAAGTCCTGCAATAATATAGAGCTAGTAATAACTTTCCATCCTTGTATAGTGCGGTAGCATTACTCAAAGATACTAAACGATCTGCATCATAGAAAAATCTTTTACCCAAAAATGGTTTCTGGTCACTGTTATGCGAGAGCATGAAAAAATTATTAGACAACTATTAGACAACTATTGAAGAAAATTATAATCTAAACATCTGTAATGATATTACGAAGGACGTTTGGGTATTATTGCCCGAATGCTTATTATTTTCCATAATGATATCATAAACTTACATTTGTGTCGCTGCTAGATGTTCTTCCATTTTTTTTAATTGGTCCTTTAGTTCGTCAATTTCTTGTTGCTTCTGTTTAATCTCGTCTTTAGTTTCAGTGACCGGTTCAATAGAATCCAGTAGCCGACGAGGGAATATTCCAAGCTGTTTTTCATATCCTTCGCGGACGCCTCGTAACCGAAGTACTTCCGCCTTTAACTGACTATTAATAGAACATTGTTTATATTTTAATTAGGTTAGTCTAATAACAAATAATAGTCAACTTTTTTCGTGTACGCGTTGAAAAAATGAAACACTATTTTCACAAGGAAGTTAAATTGTTGATTTCTCTTCTCTTCTGAAGTGCGAACGTAACAAGTTGATCTATCGATTGTTTAAAAAGCTTAGGATGCCTATTCTGACAAGTGTTTTTATCTACATGATAATAATCATTACCGAATTAGCTTCTCATGCGGATCTTCATTGATGTGAATCCGATTAACTATAGCTCTGGCCTGGCAAGCATAGCGGAGGGTAGCAAGAGTTTCCTCCATATGTATATTCACCGGGGAAACTGTGCCCAACATTGCAGTACGGGAGTTACCACCTAAACTTTCCTAAAAATAATCGTAGGCCCAAAATCACTTAATATGTCGTGACAGGTCTTTATTGTCACATTATAACTAATAATCTTGAAGAACTGTCTGACTTTTTCCATCCTTTGTGCCGGCTGGCAAGGAGTTCTGCGAAACTTCTTTTTGTTTAATCCTGATTTTTTATAGGAGATAACAATTATCGCGTAATAAACAGAAGGAGCCTCATATCAAGACAGAACTGCAGCTTTATCCATCAAGAGACACCTATCTCGTAACTGTATCTTGACAACAGTTTGTGAGTAGATCATGATATAACTAATAAGCTGATAAGATTACAAAGGGGGTGTGAAGAGCTATAATCGGATACTCGTATGAAATAGTGCAAATCCCATTTTTATTCAGATAAAGCATTTATGATCGCCGGATAGTCTCACGAGATGTTTCCCACTATTACCAATTCCCGGACGAGGACCATTAACAGTGATCTTGCAAGATCAAAATACTTCAATTCTAGCAATATTAAATTATCTTTACATAGAGCAGATGTAGTTAAGCAGTATTATTGAGTGCGCGTGCACTTTACCATCATCTCAATACAAATTACACTTGTTACGATCAGTATCGCGTAACATGATCCTGAACAAGATAAATCTGCATAACTACGACGTTGTAAATATACACAAGGTAGATAGGAAAATTGACTAGATTTCTAGAAGAGATGAAGCAACCAAGGTGTGATTACCGACTACTCAATGCCGGCACAATTTTTCATCTTAATTCTTATTGAAGAATCGGGTAATACAAGCGTAAATTGAATTAATTTAACAATTTGTCACCTATTGGTAAACTTGTAACTGGTATCAATTTTGTGATCTAAAATTCTCCCCCCTGAAGAAACTACTACGAATGGGTTATCAATGGAAAAGCAAATGAAGTTCAATTATTAAAGTGATTGGGAAGATTTCATTGGAGTGGCCTGTCCATCGATTTAAAGATAACCTGACGACTTTGGATCTTTGTCGGTATTTGTATATTCGTTTGAACATTTATGTATCGTAACATCAAGATTGACTTTTTTGAAAGATTATCAACGATTGTGCATTGTTTGTATTGTACGCTAATTTTAAAATTATCTGCTGCGCCAAATTGTATAATCTACTGATTGCGGAATTATTGATACTTTCCTTTCTTTAATACCAGTGATTGATATTAATGACAAAGTCTTGTAAAATGAATATCAGGAAACTTATCTGTTGAACGCAATGCTATAGAAAGTGTACATGTAGAAGCAACAAAGTTCTAGACTACTACGCAGTGTCTCAAGTAAACTTTTGTAGTGAGAGTCGTGCGGTATAATAACGCAATGTTAATTTAGGTGTGTTGATCGTTAAGGATCAAGGTCTCAGGTGGGAAACTTGAAGTGTGACAAACCGGATAATGAAAGATGATTGATTAGTTTTCGATAAATTTATCGATCAAACGTTAACTGACAATAATATTTAGTAAAACAAAATAAGCCGCATCATGGTACATAGACTTCCGGTTAAGATATTCAAGATTTTTCAATTGTGAACAAGTTCAGAAGAGCTATGAACAAGTACGTTAAAAATTAATATCTGTTCGGTAAACAAGCCAATACTGCGCACTTGGCAGGTATTTCGCGTATGCTTATCATGGATGTCTTGTAAAATCCTGATAGGTCGTTAAGAATGCAGAGACACACCCATAAGTATATTAGTGCCTTCAGGCATAGTTGTCCCGTGTTTCCAGACTGGAATTTCCATATACGCATCAGACTAGCATTAGAGGCGCAAACATCACAGACACAAATCTTAGAGTTCTGCTCGCCTTTTAGCAAACACTTTAATCTTGCTTTATATCCATTACGATACTCGGAAAATGAATATTTCAAAGTTCAAGAACTAATACCTCCGTGTAAGATTCATATAATGTAAGGAAAAGAATATCAGATAGCTTGCCCATTCATCACGTATGGTTATAATAAGTGCGAATGTATTCTTTTTATCAGCGAGGATACTTAAAAGATATAATACTTTATCACAGAAAAATGAATTACTCTCAAGGATGCCACCGATATGAGAGATGTGTGAGGGCACTAGTAACATAGTGTTATTAAAACATGAGTGCATTAACAATCAAAATTATGTACAAGCTCCTAGACTGACTAGTTATCAATATATGCTAATGATTTACGTAAAAATAGAATCTCGTTATGATAATTTACTACTAATGCGCGGTACGCTTTCGGGGAAGGGTAAAACATCGCTGTAGTGTAGGAGGACCTGCAACCGCAGCGACAGAGAGGAGAGAATGGAGAGGACGGACGAGAAGAGGTACGTGAGAGGAGAGAGGAGAGAAGACGTCCGATGGAGAGGGAAAAACTGGCGGATAAACATTACGTCCGCGACGTCCGTGCATAGCTAGTTTAGCACAAAACATCGCTGCGAGTTGAACACGGTCAAACGATTTTTTGAACGACATTTGCGGTACCAGTGTAACAAGAGAAGCCTTAACACAACAACAATATTACTGTTTGCGAGCAACTGACTGTCCGCAAATGCAGTCCGCAAGGCCAATGTACACTGAAACGTCTACAAAGAGTCAGTACAGTCATCCATGTGCTTGGCGTAACAAGGTTGCCCGTCCCTTTGCGACGCACTACACCTTTCCAAACATTCAAGAATCCTAACAGACTGATCTTAAGAAACACCAAGATAGGAAAGAATTTCGTACTTGAGTGTCAAAAGAAATATATTCCAAGTAACCGGAATTCTATGGGTGTGGAAATCTAAAACCGGTATTTTACCGAAAAAAAAGAAACCGTCCGTGTATGTGCACGTGAAGAATGTGCAGATTTGCCTGACGTGAAACCTCGCTGTATCTAACATTGATAAGCTTTCCACAGCTGTCGTGGCGAAATTAAACAATTATGGATCTGGTTTACATTCCTGAGGTGTTGACTTATGGATCGTTCAGAAGCCCTCAATACCGAGACTATGAACTGCCTTGGAATAGAGACTATTTTGATTATGGTACGTGAACATTAGTCATGTTAAACTGGCCGCAGAAAAACGCTTGGCCTTAATTTTAAAACGTATTTGACCCATGGTGAATTCGTCCCTGACATTATGTGAAAATAGTTATCAACTTTATGTGAATATAACAAAAATAGTACATGCTGTCATACGCGAAACAATAACTTATCTTTCATGGTAATACCATCAGGAAGTAAAGAACAAAGACATCCTTATAAATACGTGCACTTATTGATAGCACTAAGTTCGCATCTTTTTCAAAGCCGATGATAACGCGTTATCTATTCGGTGACCACTAATAATATGGGGTTCTTTCATTAAAATTTCATAGTGCGAATTGAATATGTACAAACTTTAAATTTAGCACTCCGGTAAACAAATTCATATATACGCATGAATACCTCTGAGGTATTTCTCCATCACACGATTCACTAAGTAGGCTTCAATACAAATTTGCAACTTCCCGTATTAGGAATCATGTATTATGTGTGAAAGTTGTTATCACTCTCTATAAATACTGAACCACTCATGGTGTACGATCGCGAAAAAGGAATCATTATCATTCGATTTCAAATAATACTTGGCGACAGAAGTCTTGCCAACAAGGACATGTAACTGAATGTAGCAACACGCCGAAAAAATGAACGTTTAGGCACTGTGATAAGAAGTATTTAAAAGATAAAAGAACCGGGATTACGGCTGACATAATATAAATATCATATTTTGTTTAATTTGTGGAATCCAAAAATCTTTCGCTTAAATTTCAAATGCAGATATTGCCTGCACAGTTACCTTGAGTCGCGCATCAATTTTGGACCACATGAGACCGAGTCACGTGTTTTGTTTCAACAATGCATCGAGTCTATTTCTGATCTGACTGGCCCGTTTATATGTAGCTAGCTGGCTTTACGACATCACTGTTGACTTCTACTCGTCTGTAGACGTGAATTTTATCGCATCTATTTATTGACGGCAGACTGGCTACAAATTTCAAATCTATTTGAAGAGAGCGAAATGTAATCTACTTATCAAAGAACCATAAAAAAGCAATAAAGACACCTGTAATCACTTCATTGCCCCTTTGTGAAAATATGAAATGCGCACTCTATATTTCATTGGAGTGTCGCTAAGCAATACGCTTCTCTATATCCAAGGAACATATGGCAAAAATGTTGTTCGAAGATAATTTTGCTTAAAACCATACAACCCAGCCGCATTGTGTATAGCGGTTAAAATTTTTTAAAAATAACAAACAACGCAGTGTGCTTGTGTTTTCACTTTATACTGTAGAAAGTTTATTTTATAACAATCAATATCTATTTGTGCGTCGACGTCGAGTATTCGTGTGTTTTGTCACATAGCATGAATGAATTAAGAAAACCGGTCTGCCGTGAGAACGAGTAATCAGTATATCAAACGTTCGGAGGTGGGCTACGTGATCAGCAGCACGACAGCATCTTTCGAACACATACTTGCGGCGATATATAGTCACTTCCTTTTTTAATGGTTATTTGAAAAAAATATTTATGAGAACATCAAGTTTTAAAAACGAGTTTACTATTCGTACTTGACATTTTTCGTGCAATCTGTTTATAGGCAGATTGTCCCAAGCGCAATGCCAGCGTTCGGCAGTTCAGCAGCAAAAATCGGTAACGAAAGAAACTTGTCACTTGTGCCGCGAAAACAAGCGAAGAAGTTTGGCAGCATACATAAAAGGTAAATCTCGTCAAAATTCTTGTCATGAGATTCACGAAGAAGATGAGGATAGTGAAGCGATAAATGCTAAGAAGAATGCCACAAATTCTGATAAGGGAAAGTCCGATGACAATGATCGTAAATAAGATGTACGATCAATTTTGAGAATGCAATGTATCCAGATATAAAATTAGCAATAAGCGACTCTTTACAATAGAGACAAAATCTATTGATGCCATTTTCATAATTAGTTACTTATTTTGATTTGAAATGTTCAAAATAAATTTGAGGTGTGATATTAAATCAATGCTTTAGGGAGAAAAGACTTATACGCATAATAGTAAATGTAAGCATAATAATAATTGCATTTAGATTACACGATTTTACACGCCTTAAATCATTACTTTGATGTGTATTACATTACACATTATATAAAGTTAACATTGTTAAGAGATTCACTAATTTATGTAAATAAGATCAGCTATAGTTCTACTCAACTACAAATTGTTGAGGTATTATTTGTTAATGTAAAAAGAAAGCAAGTAATATATTTATACTTTAATGGAAGAAGTAAAGATTATTTTCTGACAATAAGAAAAATTCATATTGTACAGCCAGGCAATAAGCATAAAGTTATATTTTCTGAAGAAAATTAAGATGCTCAAAGCTTTACCAAAACTAAGCAATTTTGCATCACATCCTTGCTGAACATTGCATAAGACTGAATTCACAATCATCATGAAGAGTACTTAAAAAACATATACAATGTTGTAAGTCACTTGTATAAAGTTGACATTATTAATGTTATTTACAATGATATTCAATTCAATAAAACTTTCGGAAATTTGTCGAAAGTATGTTCTTCATTACTATATTATTTACCAGATTTACACATGTTAAAGATGTGTTTTTGTATCACACAAGTTCATGTTTATAATAAAAGCTGATAATTATGAAATGAAAGAAAACTGAAACCAACTTTGTACATTACTCACCTTTAACAGCCATGTCAAAACCGATTCGCGATACGGTACGAATCCACGTTTCCTGTTATTAGTATTTTCAGCAAGCGAAGCAATTACTTTTCCCAGTGTAAGTAATGATTTGTTGATTGACACTCCTTCCTGCAAAGTTGTTTTATTAATAGTTTTGTAATGATGATTCAGAAATAGATTTTTGCCGATTTTAGAACGTACTTTTAATCGGTCTCCACTTGCACATGTTTGACTCAATCGTTCACTACCCGCGAGATCCACTAAATTAATCTTACTACGACGGCTTGTGTCGGTTTGTTTATCTCTTAATTGACTATCTATATGTGACTGTGTTACTATAATACTGAAAATGCTATGCGACCGTGAACTTTTCTCATTCATCCCTGTTGCTGCTGTTGCACGCTGAGAGTTACCCACTTTAAGCCATGACTGAAATAGAAATTATTGTAATGTAGTAAATAAGTTTAGCATGTTCAAGTCTGATGTATGCCATTCTTTATAGATACCTGTAAGTCCTTGTAACTCTGAACGCAATGCTGACTTAAATCAACAATATATGGTCCAAACGCAGGATGTTCTCTTACTTTTAATGGTGCTCTCTTTCCAGTTCCATTAGTGGTAGTTAATAGGTCATGTATTTTTTCATTATAAATTTCAAAGTAGCCGATTTCTATCATTGTCTTCATGTTCGTATTTTTAGAACACTCTGTGAACAATTCTTGGCAAAACCTTGGGATAATTCCACTTGCTTCATCAAGTGATACTGAATTTATTTGCGAAGATTCTTGTCCCATCATACTATAACTTTTCCCAGACCCAGTTTGCCCATATGCAAATAAACAGACATTATAGCCTTCGAATGCACTATGTACTAATGGAAGTACCATGCTCTTAAAAATAATTTCTTGACTTGCATGACCAGGTGTCGAGGAATCAGGGTAAGATACAAAACAATGGTCATACATAAAAGTATGTTGGGCTGTTTCACAGTCTACTGTAATGTTCTGGCCATTAACTTCTATAATAGATTTCATTTTTGGGTCACACAACTCCCTAAAATTATAACACAGGTGTCATAGTGAAATATAAATACAAAGAAACAAAAAAATCTTATCTATACAAAGCTATTATTCTATTTACCTTGCATTTAGTGGTCTTACTCGTATTCCTACAGTCAGATTGCTACTTTCACCTTCAATCACAGTTTGATCTTCTAGTATTACATCATTTATTTTATTATGAGGTGTCTCAACATGTACAGGATTAAAGCAATCTGGTGTAGCTTTAGGCAAAACATTGTCAGTAAAATACCGTTTAATAGGTGTTCTACTTGAAGACAACAAGTTCAGTTTACTTGTGTTTGCAGCTGATCGTACTTTAACATTTTTTGGTGTACAAAAGTGCATATCCGGGCTTTTATCACCAGATAATATTGATGATGATCCCAATTTCATAGGAGTCTTATATTTGTCATCAACTAATACGTTAACTGAGGTAGCAGTTTTTTGGCTCATATTTGCAGTTCTTGTATGCAACATATCTGTCACCGATGGTTTGACTGCACCCCTTATATTATCAGAATTGTCATGATCCATGAGCAATTTACGTGCTGATCGTTTTATACTTTTCTGCTCATCTGGGATCTGCATCTTCTCGTGTGATTTCTCAAACATAGTCAATCTTGTTGTTTCTCTGTGAGTTATATGTACAATATTCTTTTACATAAAAGTTGGCACAGTTGACAGCCTATTGTCTTTGATGGAATGTAAAATCCATTCATTTGCAATCTTGGAAAGCAAGGAGATCTTTTCCCAAAATGAAGATGGTGTACTTACTCTCTATTATTATTGCCTCTATTTTCTTTGTCGAAATCAATCGGCGATGTCGAAAATATAGCATCAGAGAACCCATGCCCAAAGCTTTTTGAAGCATTGTACGACATTCTGACGGAACAATCAGAACAATCTTCTCATGACATTCCTGACAGAAGAGTGTGTTTCATCTCTTTCGACTGCACTGCACCCGGCCACTTTTGACAAATAGATCAGGTAAAAACGCGCTCTTTTATCATCGTATATACTGCCGCATACGGATTCACCAATCCTAACTACTTCCGATTGTGAGGACGAATAGCAGTTATATATGGCCACGTTTATCACCGTATCTGTTTTCAAACTGTCTTCGACACAACCAGTATTTTCTTACAGCCCATCATGCACGAAACCTCACATTGATTGTTTAATAAGTTAATATCCTGGAGGAGCTGGATGAATTTACATATGTTGTACCAGAATTTGCCAACAAATTCGGGAAATCAGTGTAACCTTATAGTGCACTGCCAGTTTAAATTTGAAACTAGAGATTCAGTTGTGAGGGCGCTATGGTGCAGCTGCGGCTGCAACTGCAGCTGCAGCTTAATCTTTCTGACCCCGCTTCCATGCAAGTTGAACGTGCGTTCAGCCGAACACTTCGCTGCTCATTATTCGTTTGATTTTCCGGTTGGTCACCGCCAATCGGCGCAACAATCGCATAGGTGTTTTGCGCTTGCCTACAATACCTACATACAATCACATACAATCAAAAGTACGAAACTGAAAGGTGTTCTGTGACGTGGCTGTACGTTCAAGTTGAAATTAATATCATATTCGTCACAATAAACGGCGAAAGTTCTCACATATGGAGTGTGCAGCTGCTACAAAAATACACAAATCAACTAAGGTTTAATCAGATCTCAACCTACGATGGAAATGAGTCGGACAATAGAGAATAACTACCGAAACCGGATACACAAATGGATTTCGCGAATACTATTTGCATCGTTTTTCGTACTTATTATATTAAATCTACCGGCTTTGTGTCAAGGGCATGGCCACGTACACGATGAACCTCCCAGCTTCAAGTATTCAAAAGAAGCTCAAGAGATTCATTCACAGAAAGAACATTCTCATAACTATGATCATCAGAATATTCAACATAAACACGAAACTGAAGATGGACACGTGCATAACGAAGAACCGATATTACCGGAACGATCTTACTATGATACGGTTTTAGCAGCAGTTGGATCAACGCTGTTTATATCAGCTGCACCATTTTTTATTCTATTTTTGTTGCCAATTGACAATTCTAAGGAACGAGAACCACAATTGAAGATCCTTTTAAGTTTTGCCTCTGGTGGTTTGTTGGGGGATGCATTCCTTCATTTAATACCACATGCTCTAGTTCCTCCGCATGGATCTCATGGGCATGGGGACTCAGCACCCCATTCGCATTCACATTCTGCTAGCCACTCAGAAGGGGAGCATGATCATTCACATAATATGTCTGTTGGCATATGTATATTGTTGGGCATTGTTGTATTCTTAATGGTTGAAAAAATTGTCAGAATTATTAAGACTGATAATGGCCACTTGCATTCTCATGCAGTGAGCAAAACAAATGATAAGAAGAATAAGGATGGCAAGCAACAAAAGAAGAATACAAATGATTCTCAAACAGCTGTTGTCGAAAAACAGCAGAGTGACATTAAAGTTACTGGCTATATGAATCTAGCTGCAGATTTCCTACATAACTTTACTGATGGTTTAGCTATAGGTGCCAGCTATTTAGCCAATAATAACATTGGATATATTACTACATTTACTATCTTTTGTCATGAAATACCTCATGAGATAGGAGACTATGCAATTTTAATTCAGAGTGGCTACAGTGCAAGAAAGGTACAAATCATTAGAATTATATTGAATACTAAGTATTTGAAGACAATGATTGTTATAATATTAAATCTTGTAACAGGCAATGTTATTACAACTCTCAACTGCTCTTGGCGCTTTACTAGGCACATATGTGTCTTTTGTAGCAGAAGGAATGGGTAATTTATATTATGAATACAGTTGTAAGTATAAATCATGTATAAGTTGTAATTAATCATAACATTATCTTCACAGGAGACTTTGCCACTATGTGGATTCTTCCATTCACAGCTGGAGGATTTATTTACATAGCAACAGTTTCAATTATACCTGATCTTTTAACTGACACCAAGTTCTGGCAGTCGGTGAAAGAAATAATTGCTCTTGTTGTAGGAGTAGGCATGATGGTACTTATAGCAAAATACGAGTAGGTAATTTTGTATATGACATTTTGTCAACACATTTTACTGAAGAAATAGAGCTTGGTGCTTATTATTACGGTTGTAATTAAGCTTTGAAATTTGTCAATCTCTAAACCAGTAATTGTGTTCTATGATAACAGGTATTGATAAGTTTACTTTTCTTATAACATGAATGTCAGTGAAAAAGTAATACTGTTTTTAAGTAAATACAATGGAAATAAGGTTGAAGATACCAGTGCTAAATCTGTGGACATTGTTCATGTTATAGTGGAAAGCCCATTGAAAAGATCATAAAATTATTATTGATTTGGGACTAATTTTCTTCCAAATATTAAATGATTAATGAGGATGATATTATAAATTCTAGTTGTACTGATAATTTTTAAATAATATACTATCGTACAGATTTATTTATAGGCTAAAGGGATATATTTTCTATATTGCAGTCATTAATTTTGTATAAATGTCCATCAGACAAAGTATTGTATATAACTACTGTAAATGCAAAAGAAAAATTAATGTTTTCTACATAGCTGGTATGTGTAATTCACTTCATAATGTAATGATGCTATTGTCATTTCTGTTTCATATAAAATTATTGTGCTTCTACGGCCTGCACGATGGAGTGCATTTAGTATGAATTGTAAAACTGATTAATTTCTTAAAATAAAGAAGCTAAACATTTTGACAAAACAAAAATCTCTTTTTATTTACAAATTTTAAACAATATTGGATACATAATAATATACATTTTATATTCAATATATATACTTAATACTGAGTCATCTTTCGTCTTTCTGTTTTTGTGTTGATAAATACTTTTCTATTTCATGTAGGCATTTTTTAGCTTCAGATACAGTATTTTCATCTTCCCTAGACTTCCCTATATTTTGCCCTCTTTCACAAGCCTTCCTTGCTTCAGTAATCATACCCTTCTTCAAAAACACATTTCCTAAATTCACATGAATCGACCCATATTCTGGCATGTCAGTCAATTTCTTTCCTGGAATAAAAATCTTATTTCTCAAAAGTTGCCACTGTAAATTATATATTACTATAAATTGTTATTAACAATGATTTATTACCATATTTTGCAGCTTTCAATAAATGTTCAAGAGCAATCTCATATTGACCCATCATGTAATAAAGAGTGCCCAAATCATTTAAAAGAGTGACACTTTGATTGTGTACCTCTCCATTTAATTTAAGACATATATTAAGAGCTTCTTGCAGATGTTTTTGTGCCTCTGTATATTTTAATTGCGAAAATAACATATGAGCATACCAATCCAATGTCATTCCTAGTAATGCCAAAACATCTTCATTTTCACTGTCTTTGGCTAAATGATTTTGTAATTCATTTAAACAGAACTGAAACCCTTCTTCTGCTTTTCTACAATATTAAGGTTGTTAATATTTGATTAAGCGAAGAATGACTTAAAGTTAATGCTATTGTTTCTTACTCAAGAGCTTTTGTTTCTTCAAATAATTTTGCCATTTTTAGACTAATGTGGATGACTTTGAGATCATTTTGGGAAGTACCAGTAGATATCAATCGTTGTAGTACAGACACAAACAAATCTTCTGCTTTCTTGTACTGTTTTGTATCAAATGCCAGATTCGCCATTAGGTCATAAGTATAAGTTACTCCCTCATAGCTCTGCAAGAGCTGCGCTTGATTTAAAGCAATGTGCAGCATTTGCTCTGCTTTTTTATGTTCCCCCCTCTATAAAGGGAAAGGAGAAAGATTGCTGAAAGTTTATACACGCAATTCAAATAGGTGTACAATGTATTCAAGATTAATGAATCACTATCAAAATAATGATTCATATAATTTTGGATATGTTTATAGTTTTAAAATTCTTAACCTGAATTAACAAAATCGACCGTTTCAGTGTCATGACCAAATCTGGTACATCTTCTTCGTCTTGAGGCTTCCAAAAGTCAAATAATCCAAAAAATAACCCGGCCGAAAGTATAAAATGTATTCGTGTTCTTTTCTTGTATTGCTTGTAACTGTGACTAGAAATGTTAATTATAGGAAAAGATTCTTTAGGGGCAAAAGCCATTGATGTGTTTCGTGATTCCAATTGACAAACTGCTGCATTATTGTAGTTAAATTTTCTATAAAACCTTGCATAGTTTGATACTTCACATCGTAGGACTCGGCAATAAGTTAGAAAAGACATTCTGTGTTGTGTTCCAATACATCCCAATCTAGGCTTGTGTGGTGCGAATTACGATTACGATAGGAATCGTATGTACATACCAGCTGTATGTACATAATACGGAATGTATAATAATACATGCACACGTGTATATGTCAATTCAGACACTACATATAATTAACTGCCGTTCGTGTATGTGTGTGTTTCAGCTGGATTTACCACTCGTAACAATAAAAGTATTGTATTCAAATGTTAAAACAGACTCTAATCCAAAAAAGAACATTGTATGCTCATTGGAAACTAGTTTTGTATGGAAATATACTGTAAAGGCAATGTATTATTTATATTCGCCGATAATTAATGTAGTTTAAGAAGTCATAATTTTAATATTCTTATTATAAATTAATGTTGACCAAGCGCATTTATAGGAGCTTGAAACGCAATATATCCCACAAATTATAAGAAGTTCGTGATAACTTATTCGACAAACAAATCTATATTGTCGCGCGGTGTCGTTCCTTCATCCCTTTGCCCCACCTTTACTCCCTCTCCAATTCCATGCTGCACACCTTGATTTCGTGCATTACGCACCTTTTCACTTCTTGGATATGAGACAAGTAAAATCACAGCAGGTACGTGAAGTCTTTGTCAGATTTCCGTGCACAATATCGCAAACCTAATATACGAATTGAGCTGAACACTCTCAGCAGCGCGTATTTCTATTGACACGTTAGACTCATTCATGCACAAGTACAATCGAAAGCTGTTACTGTTGAAAGTTATGGAATTCTCGTTCAAGCCTGGCAAAAGACATCTGTATTAAAGACAATCAAACAAACTATTGAAAATGCAACACACGGTGTTTCTAATTTTTACAAGTGGGTAGTGTTCTACGAGTTCGAATACGCTAGAAATACCTTGATTTGTGTATGTGTCTATACACGGGCACTCCCAGTTTTTTTTCGTCCTGTTTTTCAATGTATACGAACAACTTGTACTAATACAAACAGAGCATCTAATTCATAAGTAATGTGCATCTATGAATGAAATTTTAAAGCAGGTATTCTAAAGAAATCATGGAAAAATAAGACTTTTTCACCCATTCCTCATTGATGTGTTTTATTAAACTTTCTTTTTTAAACATTATAGCAAAAATGAGTTCTCAAGACACCATTGATCATGTCTCACCAAGTAATTCCTCAAGCGTACCTTCAAAACCAAAGAACTGGGTTCAATTTGAAGAAGATGCACCTGCTTCTGAGAATATTACTATAGAAGGGAACAAAATAAATACGCCTGCTGTAATAAAACCTGAGTCAATCACAGTACATGTTGACAAAATTAAAGCTGTCGAAAAGCCTGACGATAATAACAAAAAGACTAATGAGTATAAGGGTGCTGTAATTGCAACTGAATCCGTCCAGATTAATTTAGATAGGTCAAGTTTAAATCGTTCGATGCAATCTGACAGCTTAGAGCTTAACGTACCATCAGACATAAGACTGCCTGATCCCAAAAGTGCATCTTTAAAAACAATTGACCTCAGAGAAGTATCAAATGGTAGAAGTTCGACAAGTAATGTTATAAGTACGCCCATTGGAAATATCAGACAGGGTTTCGCCAATGGAGATACCATAGTCACACTTTTACCAGTCAATACAAGGTGGCCTTGGATTACACCTGCAAAGTTTCGACCAGAACTCGTGCCAGAGGAGTTAATGGCACAAGGGTTAACGGTAATTAAATATCACATGCAAACACTAATTTACTGCCTCATCAACTTTACTTAGAAGAAAGAACATCACTAACAAACTATAACAATTTAAAATGATAAGCGTAACATCTCTTCCGCAGTTAACAGTGGAAGATTATGTGCACATAATGGAATTACTTGTAAATGATGTCCGATTTAATATGTACAACATTTGCTATAAAAGGATACTTGTCCTCTGGATATTCACTGCATTTGTAGTCCTACTTGGGTTACTGTTCTCTGGAGTAACTGGTTTGACTTTATTTGGACTTGGTGTTATGTGGCTAATTTTGAATGCTGCAGCAATATTTTTATGCATGTTTGTGAAGATCAAGTTAAATCATAATCTTGAGAAATGTTTGGCTCAAGTTAACAAGCATTTATTAAGACACAAGATATTACTTGGATTGGATGACAGAGGAAAAATTTCTTGTCACAAAGTTAATCTGTGTTTTATATACTTTGATACTACAGACTGCATTGTAAGTATCTTATCTTATAAGTTAATCATCTACTGATATCATTCGTACTCTAATAGTGAAATCTCTATTACAGAAAAAATTACAAGAAGTAATAGAACGTGAAGAACGAGAAGGCCGCATTATTGGCGGAGATAACAATTCAAATAAAAATCGTAAAAGAGAATTACAACAACGAATGGATATTGATGATACAGATATTGTGATACAGGGTAGTACAACCACAAGAATTTCTCGTAAGGAGGTAATCAATTTTTTCTAAGCTAATATTTGTCTGTTTGAATGGCTTCCATTCTTTTGATAGTATTTCTTCTTGTTATGAATACGTTTTTCGTATGAGTCCCTTGCATGCTTTTTTGTTCATGTTTGTAAAGTATATAAAATGATTAGGGTAAAAGTGAGCAAGTACTCTGCCGTTATGTGCAACGTTGGGCAAAGGACTATTTACGCCGACGTTTGGATTGGACTGTTGACGAAGAGGGTGGAAATCCTTCTTCACCGCGACATTTGGCGTCTGCTTTGTGTCCATGTCAATATATCGAAGAATGGTTGCGTAATAAGCCACGCATTCAGGGCAGAGACTTTTGTCCTAGTTGGAGTAGCTTTCTCAGAGACAGGGGAATTTAAAAATGGTTGTCAGACACTAGAATGTTTTTCGAGAATTTCACTTTTATGTCCTAAGTAATTCAACGGCCTATATTGATTTTATCTTTTATATTGCTAGTGTTTTAGGAAACAAATTGAAGTCAAAACGTTCATGCTTCCATAAGCTTATACACAAGTAAAATAGCCGTTTTCGGAAAATTGTCTTTTTAACGATGGAGGAACTAACATAATTTGTACATATTCGAGTTAGTTTAGTCGCGTGCTATTTTTATGAAATTAGACATACTTGTTTTCCACCGTTATGTTTAATATCTAGCACCTGATTTGATGAACTTAGGGTAAATAGGAAAGCCAGGGCCAATATAGTGCATTCTTAAGGTGATGAACGTAATGGAAAGTTTGCATGTATATATACGTATTCTGTTAAATAATGCAAGAGTTTACTATTACTATAGATAACAAGTAAATTGTATATAGATTAAATTGTTATATTGCTATTTCATATCAAGAATGTAGTCGCACACGTAGCCATTGTTCTTGTGAAATAGTGAATGATTTCCAAGTGTTAGGAACAGTTGAATGTACTTAATATGTGATAATTCACATGAAACTTATCTGTGGTGAAATACTGAGTACTTAATTACTGATATATCTGTTATATATAAAATATAGAAAATAGGTGTATAGAAAAGACTTGAAAATAGTGCCTTCAAGATATACTGAACAAAAGTATACTTCAAAAATTCCATTCACAGATGAGTTTATTGCTTGACAAGCATGGACCTGATCTTCATACATTAGAGTGGGTTTAGATACTGAATGATGATGGTATGTGTTGGCAGGAACGGGCGGAGTTGCTGTTGCTGAGGTATGCTTCTCGCTGGGCACATCACTTTGTGCGCCGGAGACTTGATCTGGTTATAGACTCTCAGGAACGTAATAGAGACATCGTGGGCTTATCTGTGCCACCACGACATTGTGTCTCCGCCCGTTGTCCCTGTCAATTCATTGAGGATCATCTCAAGTACAAGCCTAGAGGCAAGTTGCTATTATACAAGTTTTTTGTAATGCCCAACTTTAATGACAAGTAGCCTCCAAAAGTTGGCTGACCTTTACACAATGGTTATCACAGGGGTAACAATTTATGATATTGTTACTGATTTCTTTCACGTTCCTAATACCTGCTTTTTAACGCACGTACACGCCGTAAGAATTGACGCTTCAGCTTAAACGTCATAAACTTTTTGTATAGTATCTATAAACTCCAGTTCGCGATTGGCTTACCTATTTCAATGCCTATATAGATCTCTACAATTTTGATTGTATTCAAAGTTCTTGTCCTGTTCAGTAAAAGATTAAGCTGCATGTGCTGATATCACTTTTGCAATGTCAAATGCATAGACTTATGAAAATTAAGAATGTATCTTTTTTTTTCATTAGATTCACTCAGTTATTCATATTATGTATGAATGATATTAATTTGCAGCAGATAGACATTTCTTATGTGGTCTTTCCTGGGTAGATATATTGCAGGTTGCATAAATCTATCTACAGAACTTAATTTTCTACTAATAAAATAACAGTGGTTCACAATTTTCCAAGGTACAATGGCATGTTACATTAAAAATGCATTGAAAATACAAGTAGGTTTTTTTAATATGACTGACACATAAAAGAAAATAAAAGTGAATACCGTCATTCCATTGCTATTCACAGTTCAATGTGGCAATAAATACTATAACGACTTAAGGAATGTACTTTTCCAATTATTTTAGCATTATACTATAATGTAGACTATTAATTACATTATATTTTCATACAAATTGATTGTTCAAACTCAGGATAGTTTTAGCAAACAAATCATGATACATAATTTGTGGCAATATATATTCACAATATACATATACAAATTGTGGCAATATAAATTCGCCATAAATTGGACACAGAGTATTTAATTTAATAAATACTCAAATCTGAATTGCGAAACAATCTGTAAGCGTTTGTATTAATCAAAGGATTTTCCGTCATTGAAGCAGCAGCTAGAATCAAGAGCACTAAGAACGTATTGTAGTTGCTGGCATAGGATTTTAAAACTTTAAGAATATCAAACATATACATCTCTGAATTCCGTCCCAATGAGAAAAGTTGAAATATTATATAAGAATATATCTAATGTATAATATACTTTTATATTATGTTTACAAAGATATATGTATCTATAATAAAGTTGTACATTAAAAAAGTTGTTCTACTTTTCTAATGCATGCAGTATAAAACGTTTTTTCATATAGTTGTTAAGGAATCAAATATTGATGTAGGTATAGAACTTAAGAGAAAAACCTAGTTCTAAGATCACCTAAGTTGAAATACACCCATTGCACAAAAACACACTTATGCTTTTATAGCACAATTGGTACATGTTACTAACTAAAGACTAATCCACAATATTTCTTGCATGCAGCTGGACGGAAGAGAAAGTGTCTGGGTGTTTTTCTTCGTCCAAATTTGTTAAAGTTTTAAAAAATGTTAAGTATTCCCCAATCTTGTTATATAAATCATCCAACTTATGTTTCAATTTTTATGGTCAACAACATTATAAGCTTATCAGTATTTACTTACAATCATTTCCTTTTTTGTGTGTGTATATAAAAATGACAACTTATTTAATTGAATGCATGATTTTTTCAGGATATCCACCTGGTTTAACATGGTGTGCATATCTAAATGATCCAGTAGTTCGGTATGATATTGCATCCACAGTCCCAAACTAATAGCATGAGTGATGATAGTTGGTAATAGTTTAATGATCATGCAATAGTATATATAAATACAAAATACAGGGATAGAAGAGAACATTTATAACGAGGAAGACATATATTTATGATTCCAGACACAGATAGTACAATAAGCTTTTAAAGTGCCTTCATAGATGAATGTTCTACACAAATGTGATTATAATGTCTTGTAATTTTAAGGAACTTTAAGACATATCTGATGTGAGCACAATTAGATTATTATGGATTTTTGTACATAAGTTAATTTTAATATTCAATAATTGATACTTTATGTTACTGTTTCCTGGTTTAAGAAATTATACAAGAGTTTTAAGGTACCTTGTGGTAGTTATTTATTGAAATTCGCATAACATATCTATTTATCTTAGGCAATAAACTTATGTACTTAAGGCTTCTTGAGCTTGTTGACGTAAGTTTTTTGCCAAATTATTCATTTCACTTTTGTCCTCAGTCAAAGAATGCTCACTCTCTGATAATAATCTGGACAAGTTTTTTAATTGTTCCCTTGTCTTTAAATAAGATCTTAGTCTGTGGTAAGTGTTAATATTGTTTATACTGATTTCATTTCCCTCGGAGATGTCATCTGAAATTTGATCATCCTCTGTTACATAGAATGTGAAAAGTTAAAAGCCATTTATTACTCGGTTCGGAATTCTATTCATTTATCATAATTATAAACTAAATAAAAGCGGTGAAATATATGTAATTGTTCACCTTTAGTTAATATTTTAAAAGCTATATCATCATCTGTGGTATTGGAGAGATCTTCGAACACTTGTTCGCCAGTTGGAAGAAATGGCCTGACGAAAACCGTTTTCTTACTGAACAATCCTGCGTAATTCATTTTGAACAATCGTCCAATATTTTCGAATTTCTTATACTGGAATACGATCGGAATATAGCAATCTAAATCTATTAACAAATTGTATACATGAAATATTTACAATTAAATTTTCTACCCGATCGAATAATATGTATTTATTTTTTAAATAGCAATGGCGCTTCGTTTATGGCGAACTTTAACACATTCAGCATCTTATCCATCATTTTATTTAACACAAAGGAATTCTAAAAATTTAATTAACCACGAACATATCGTTCGCTACGGGCATTGGGAAGTGTACAGGGTGTACAGAAATATGTACTTTCCTACCTCGAAGATTATAGGTTCAGAGAACAGCAAATGGATGGTTCAGCGCAGCATTCAAACTGCCAAAAACATTTCGCCGGTAACTAAAGTACGTGACGACGTAGAATGTTGTAACAAGATTGTGTGTGTATTAAATACAGTTTAATCACAGATGAAGAAATAGAGATCACGATAATTATTGTCTTTTTAATCTTACAAGGAACGGAAAGTTATTCTCTTCGCTCAGTCTTTAATTAGATACGCCAGTATGCCGCCAAAACGGAGCAAAGCTTCAAAGGTTAGCATATGTAATAATTTTGAGAAATGGAGTACATTTAAGTGTTATTTGATTTACATGCAATCACATTTAGACATCACTTTAATAATAAAAATACAGGCATACATGCTTTTCACAAATTTCATATCATTTTTCAGTAATATTCTTTTACTAGAAATTCTAACTTTGCAGCAATTTTTCAACATTCTTTGTATCCAATTAGGTTGATAAGGAAAAAGAAAAGACAAGCAAGAAAAAGCAAACAACAATTGTTGAACAGCCACCAAAACAAGTAAAACGTAGAGCAAAAGAAGATGCAGATGAGCCTAAACCAAAGCGGGCGAAACCAGAGCCTAAGAAGCCTATGAATAAAACAGAAAGCAATCTTGATGATATAGATTATGATTGTCAAAAGTTAAATCAAGAGGGCAAGAAGTATAATATAAAAATTTCTTCTTGGAATGTATCTGGCATAAGGGCAGTTATTAAAGTAAGAATATATTATATTACATGTCTCGTTCCATAGCAATAACGCCTTCCACTCTATTGTTCTTTTTGTATATAGAAAAATGGTATTGATTATATACTTAAAGAAGATGCAGATATATTTGCATTACAAGAAACTAAGTGCGATAAAGAAAAATTACCGGATGAAGTAAAACTGAAAGGATTTCATCATTATTTCCTTGATAGTAAGCAATCAATTGAATTGTGGTGCTTTGTTCCAGATGCTAATGTTTATATCTACTTCACCTAGGTAAGAAACCCGGGTATTGTGGAGTGGCATTATACACAAAGGAAAAACCTCTTAATGTGAGCTATGGCTTAGGTGATTCAGAGTTTGATGGTGAAGGCAGGCTGATTACAGCAGAATACCCAAAATTCTTTTTTCTCAATGTTTGTATGTAATATTTATGGTAATTTTCATACTAATGATCATAAATTCCAATATATATTATTAATTTGTTTACTAGATGTTCCTAATGCTGGCCAAAAATTAGTAACCCTTCCAAAAAGGTTGAAATGGAATGATGCCTTCAAAGCACATGTTCAAGACTTAAATAAAAAGAAACCAGTAATTATTTGTGGCGATATGAATGTGGCTCATACAGAAATAGGTGATTAATACTTATCTATAACAAAAGCTTTATTGTGAACAGTTTTTCAAAATATTTCTCACACAGATCTTACAAATCCAAAAACTAATACAAAAAATGCGGGTTTTACGAAAGAGGAAAGGGAAGGAATGACTGACTTCTTAGATGCGGGATATGTAGACACTTTTAGATTACTTTACCCTGATAGGACTGGAGCCTATACTTTTTGGTCATACTTTGCAAATGCCCGAAGCAAAAATATTGGATGGTAAATTATTGAGTGATTAATAATTATGTTATAAAATTGTATGATTGCTAACATGGTATCAACTCCTTCACAGGCGATTGGACTACTTCATAGTGTCAGAAAAAATTAAGGATAAAGTATGTGATAATGTCATAAGAGACAAAGTCTATGGCAGCGATCATTGTCCGATTATACTCTATATGAACATCTAATTTACTCATTTTGTACTCGAATCATGTGTGGTAATTTTTTCAAAATGAATTCATGTACTTATTTTATTTTCGATTTAACATTAATCGCTGTTGAGTAAAATACCCATTTATATCTGTACATTTGGGATATATAATACATGGTAATTTATTATGTACCAATTTGTAATCACCGTCCTGTTCGCACGAGTACAATTACTGCCGTAGAGTTACAACTATTGACACGGAAATACAGATAGGGTGAGATAGAAGTATATACCATCCCCGCCCTACAATTTAATTCTCCCACTCAGACCCAATGATTTTTTTTATGTCCGATTTTGAATGATCAGCTAGATCAAGTTTTGCAGTTCCTAATCGTGCCACAGAGGGTGAAAACTAATATTGGCTTGGTCAAAAACACATAACATTTTTGTTATTTCAGTTATATTCGAGTGTGGTCGATTGTTATATCTTCGTTAAGTTTGGTAACACACGCTATAGTAAATGACCTGGAAAATCCTTTTAGAATCGACTATCGAATTATTATAGATTAGTTTCAAGAAAGGAGCCACTTGACACGCAAGTGAAAAAAGTGAAACTTACTTTTAAATTCCACCCTTTATGCCACTGCCAATTATTGTAGTAGAGGATATTTTTAAACTTCCCGGATCTGCTGCCTAAGCACTCTGACTGTGCACTGCTCTGATGCTCTGAACTTGATGCAAATGCAGCTTTAAGGCCGTTGCCACTGGTTGCCTGCCACTACAATCGTAACCCCTTCTACCGAAAATATTACTCGCATATCATGCATCGATTAAAATTGACTAAGCAAATTTTGTGATTAGCTAGTGTTATAAAAGTCAGGATATGTCGATATATCCTGTGCGTCATGTCCATTTCAAACTATCTAATTAACGCTAGATAAATATGGACTATATATATATATATGTATGCATAAACATTCTAGGTCTCATCGCCCTGGAACTGAATTGAACATGATTTTATAACAAACACGTATATATTTGGATAAAGAATGACACCAGGTTTATCAAAATGTGAAAGCGGAGTTTATTTCGTTGTTTGGACTACTGCAGTATTTTATTCCATTTATAACTTCTCATTGACAAGTTCCTGTAATGATATATCAAGTGATTTTCATAAAATAAATGTATAACAAACCCAAATAGCAGTAATATCACTTTCACAGATTTTCGTAATTATGATGATCAATACTCCGATTTCGAATCTGGCTGGTTTTGGGTAAAGAGGAAGAAGGATAATTCTGACCAAGAGTGGGCAGTATGGATTCCATACCTTTGGAAATTAGCACCATGGCTCATATTGCACCATATCATTAGTAATTTAATTAAAATTACTTTAAATAGAACGGTGGAGTATTCTCATTCTATACGTACATATATTTTCCTCCCTTGAATAGGAAAATAGTAAATAAGTACATGCTTATGAATCTTTGCAGCTACTATGCCTATGGTACATTTTTGTACCCATTGTTTTCTTATGCCACATTGTGGGTATGTTGGGTACATTATATATACTTCTTCAAATACTGGTGCTATATCTAGTAACAATAATGAGAAGTGCAACATGGATATGGAGTGTTCATTTGTTGTTCTTGCTGATGATTAACTTTTTGAAGACTCCTGAGGGCTTTTTCCAGGAAACTATGAATTATGATGATAAACAACATTACCTCTTTATTCTCACAACATTCTGGATTTTCCTTAGAAGTATTAGTTATGATCTAGAAGCAATCACTACAGATACAAAGGATACTAATCATAGTGCTGTTCATACATTTGCAAAAAATGTATTAAATAAGTTAACGTATTGTTTATATTTACCGACGTTAACATTAGGGCCATTGATCATGTACAAAGATTTTGAAAGCTCTGTATGTATAATGAAGTATTTCTTATTACAAAATCTTGTAGTTTGAAGTAATACAGGTATTATTCCTAGATTTATTCCCGATTTCGTGTCTGGGACTCAAAAAGAATCATCCAACTTGCTTTAAATCTGTTAAGATACATTTTTTGGATATACTTTACTGAACTCTCCTTGCATTTTATTTATGTTAATGCAGTACAATATCATCCTAAGGTAAATTTGGGTAACTTATGTAAAACAACATTGGATTCAAATTTTCATTCAGTGTTTTGTCCTGAAGTTTGTGCAGGCTCTGAATCCATGGACATTATATGGCATGGGCTATTGCATGGGCCAGTTCTTTTTAAATAAATATGTTGTTGTATATGGTATCAACAGCAGTTTATGCTCAATAGATGATATTAAAGCACCTCCACAACCAAAGTGCATTGGTCGAATTCATTTGTACTCTGACATGTGGAAGTATTTCGATAGAGGACTGTATACATTCCTTGTTCGGTAAACGTTGTTTCTGATATTTGTATTATTTAAATCAGGCAACAATGAATACTCTACAACAAATACTGCCTGTTTTCCAGATACATCTATGCACCAGTTCAAGCACAGGGCTTCAATAAATTGCTTGCCTCTTTTTTATGTTTTACATTTATATTTCTGTGGCATGGGCTTCAAGTTAACATATTAATTTGGGCTTTCTTTAATTTTGTGGGCCTGTCCATCGAGGGTACCGCTAAGTTAATCAGAGGAAGTAGGACATACACTAGAATACAAAAAGAATATTTAACACCGCGAAATGCCAGACGATTGACTTGTGCGCTGGCAAGTCCACTTTTAGCAATGTCAGCAGTGTCGAATTTCTATTTTTTTGCTGGCCGTGAAATTGGAGACATATACTTACAGCGTGTGTTACATGGTACATACTACTTATCGTATTAATAATTATCTTTTTGTACATTAACAAATATCACAATATTCGATTTTTCAGAATCTTGGGGAACTCTCAGCATATTATTTTTTATTTTATATTGCTGTTGCCAAGTTTCAGTAGACGTAAGAGACTGGGAATGTCAAAAATTGGCAAAAGAATTTAAACATGTATTTTGAACATTCTTTTTATATAATAAATTCATCTCATACATATACCTATTAGATTGGGGATTTAATAATCAAAACCGCTGCATTTCTTCCAAAATTTTATTAATATAAGTACAAAATGGGTATAAAAATACAATATGTAATTAAAGTTATTTTTTGTTATGATTGTTACATTTTTTATATAAATAAAAATTTTGGATAGAAAATCCTTATGCAAGTATTTCAGTATAGAATTGACGATGACGCATGTATTCTGTACTAATAACGAGTAAAGTTAAGGCACGTTATATTTCACGATAAATTAGTCATAATCGTAAATGCATACCTTGAACCCAAATTTAGGTTCTTATAAATTTTTTGCTTACATTACAATGAAGTAAATATAATAATATACTGGTATTACACACAATTAATTTCTTTTAACAAACAAAAGTATTCGTATGCTCATACCCAAATTTACACTTACTAGAAAATTGTATTGTGTTTTCAGAATATGCCACTATTTTATATTGCTGTAGTGATTGCGCTTTTCATATTGTGCTAACATATTCACATATTTTGATCACATTACCAGGATATTATTTATCACCAACCGATACTTTGTCGGATCATATGGAAATTTTAATTATGCTCAGTGTTAATTGGCACATAGGCATTTAGGCTCTAGAAGTAATAACCATCGATAATAATGGTGTTTTTAAGTAAAGACAGTGCATAATCTCTTGGGTGATAGGCTATATAGTAGTATAGTGTTATCTGAATTTCGATATTGTTTGGTCCAACCATTAAAAAAAAATATACTTTTAACTTCTCAAACATATCGAATTGGCAGCATCAGCAAATAAATAGCTTATGTATCATGAGATTTTCTGCATATTCGAATACATACAGTTTAACAATAAGTAAGACAAATTTAGTGGAAACTATGTCATAACAAAGTAACGTAGATGCTTCCCTTTTATACTTTAGATCAAACCTACACTAATACTGTGCATTTCTGGCATGAAAAATATTTGTCTGCCATAAACTTTGCTTTCAATTGACCAGCATTATAAATTCTTTCCGTTATAACATTCTACATATATAAAGAATGTTGAATATATCCCCCCTCGCCCTAACCGATGGTATTTACATATGCAAAACAGTATTATTCATATTAAAAAAATATTATCTTTTATACTTTTTGTATGATTGATATATCATTTCATTGTATACTCACTTAATCGATTGACAACTTATCTGTGGAAATGGCAGTGACGTTCTCACCAATACTGAGAATACTATTCTTCAACACATCGTTACTTAATAATAGAATTGCACTTTGTTTTCCGATTTTTGTCATATTTTTTATATTTATCTCTTGTGCCGACCAAAGCGGCAATGCAATTTGTTTGGTTTTGGCATGCATCACCTTCAGTCTATTGTGTTGTTTATCATGATTATTAGCCTGTGGTGGTAGAGTGTTCAGGCATATGTTTTTCTTTCTTTTGGTCAAATCCGTATTATTCTCACTTCGAAGAATATTCGTCATTTTAGGTTCAATGTTACTTCTTTCTGGGCTAAGCACATGTAACATGTCCATATGTTCAGCTATCCCTGTAATATTCATTAATGGTCTGTTGTGTTGTACTAACACTGCATTACTGTCAATGTTTTCAACAGCGGTATTAATTTCACAATTGTTTATATTCATTTTCATTAAAATAGGGCTGTTATCTTTACTATATGGTTGTGTCTTGGACACCATGGTTACAGGTACTTCTTGCGATTCTTGCCCATTTTCGATGTATTGGATTTCGGTATCTTCCACATTCCCCATAGTTACTACGGTATAATCTTTTTCTTTGTCTTCTATAATTTCTATGTGATGTTCAACTTGTCTCATAGGAATATCAGAATTGCTTTGACATTCTTCTGTATTATCCGCGGCTCTGTTATTTATCTCAGTATTATACTGTACATACGGTGTTGCTTCATCCACAGTTTCGAAAATAAGTGTAGGGTGCTGCTCAATGCTTTCTTGTGCGAGGATTTCTGTTTTTCGGACTTGAACTACTTCAAGAGGATCTTCATAGCAAGAATTTTCCATTTCTTGAAAAGTATCTTCTACTTTTACAAAGCTGATCTCCTCGCTGTTATTTACGCCTGTGTTAAACACCGTTTTATCTTCATCTATGTCAGTCTCTAAGGTCTCAGTCTTGATTGAATGAGATTCTATGCATATCTCATAAGATTGAAAATCTTCTTTCATAGGATCTGTTGTGCCGTCAGTGTTAGCAGCAAAACATGACTTTGCACTGTATTTCTCATTACTGTTAACACTGGTTGATTGTTGATCCAAATTCATTTCATAATCCAGATCTTTTTGGGACATGATTATCTCTTGGTTTAGAATATGTTCCTTGTTCGATTCACCTTTCTTTTTTCGATTGGTCTTCACTTTTTCAAAATCTTCTTCCGACAGGTGCAAAAGTTCACCCGTTGTGGTTAAAACTTTCCCATGGCGAGTCTTCAAATGTCGTTTGTACGTATTTCTTGTTTTAAACCTGATGAAGAAATGAAAGTAAATATTTTCGTCCGTAAAAACTTTCGTGTGATAAATACCAATATATCATATTTAGAATACCTTTGACCGCAATCATCACAGCCAAAAGGTGCTTCGCCAGTATGTCTTCGCCGGTGTTCCCGGAAATGAGAAGGATGCCGAAATTTTTTGCCACAATCGCCACAAGTAAATCGCGTTTGATTTTGATGTATTAGCATATGATACTTTAAGCTATGTCTTCTTGTAAAAACCGCACTACATATGCGGCATTCATAAGGTTTAATACCAGCATGACTACGGTAATGTGATACCAATGTTGTTGGCGCTGTAAAAGTTCGTGGTGGTTTACAAATTCGACATTCAAGATTACTACCAGTGGGATTGCCCTTCTTTTTTATCCGATCCATGAAGGCTAATGCCATCTCTCTTTCCTCTTTACTTGTACCAATAAACTTTGCCTTTCCTTTAGGCTTTGTACTTATTACATCATTAGCTTTGCTGGGGATTTCCTCCGACCATGGTACATCTGTAAATTAAAGAAAATTGGTTTGAGCAGTTAAAACAAGAATATCAAATATAATGATGAAAGTAAGTACTAGGAAAGTGTCCAAGTTCAACTATTTTCAAACTATGTGTGCTCTCATCATATTTTAAAATATAAAATCTTATATATACCTGATAAAAAAACATTATTGACACATGAAGTTTTGGATTCATCTTGATTACATGGAGAATATTCTCTGGTATGTACACTATCTGTTCCAACAACCATGAATACAATCTACAATGCACAGTCAATATATTAACTGCTGTAAGATATTGTTTTGGCTCATTTCTTAATATCCTAGTACATACATTATCACTTGCTGGTGTACTCTCAAGAAGATTGCTGTTAGACCCTTCTTGCTCTATGCTTGGCAATTCCTCTTTTAAACGTTCAAAGTAACTGTGATCTCCAAGTACTTTATGCTCTGCCTTACATCCACCTTCTTGCTGTGGATTAAGCAGCTTCTTAAGGTTGTTCCTTCTTTCAAAGTTGCTATCTTTTTGTACTTCTTTAAAGCTACCATCTTGGAGAAGAATATTTCTTAAATAACTTGCAGACTTTTCTGCTACTATATTTTTATTTTCTTTGTTTACTGCTTCTTGAGGCTTTTTAAAGTTAGGCAACTTATTCTTTTTAGTTTGCAGATTGAGTTTGTTATTCTTAGAGATAATTGATTTAGCAGAGAAGGTGTTGTCTGTAACATATTAGCATCATTAGATATCAAACTCATAATTTATATTTTATTTCAAATTTCATGCCATTCTGATTCATTTTCTTGAGCTACTTACAAGCTTCTTGGTTTGTTTTCAAATACTGTAAATGCTCTGCTAAATGAGCTTTAATGGACATTCTAGCTTTCCCTTCACTAGCAAAGCTAGTATACTTCTGTCCACATCCTACCACAAGAGCACAGGCATAGGAATACTGCCTTTTAAGTTCATCGCTTGTAAAAATTGAAAATTGCTTGACAAGCTGTGACGCAGGCATAGATAGAAGTTGGGCTGCATTAAAAAACAATTCCTGTGGTTTCTTCTTTGTGACATCTGATTTTGATGTATATTGAGAAGAGACAAACATCGCATTGCTATGATTCTTCTCTGAATGTAGAGTTTGAGATGCAACTTCTGCAAGCATGTCCAATAAAGCAGCAGGGCTATGGCTCTCCATAATACCTTTAACATAATAATAGATTACGCCTTAGCATGAGACATCTTTGTACCTTGATATACATATATATTCCATATTGCAATAATATAATTTTTGTGTAATTGCTTATTACATGCTTTTACATTAATTTGCCACTACATAAGCTACCAAGGTATTTTCACGTTTTAAAAATGCATTCCTCGATATTTTGACATATGACACTCAAGTTAAACGGCATACGAACTGTTAAACAATATTAAGGTATAAGGCAAATTTACATCGCACGGTCACTAAATTTTTTAATAGATGCTAAATCATAGACAGACCTTATTTCTTATTTGCTTCTGTTTAAACAATAATGCGATGTCTCATTCTTCAAATAGCGTCAGTCTAGCAGACGCCATAAGGACGCCAAGCAGACGGATTTTAATTTGGTGCAGTTTAATGCAAAAACATGCCCGGATTTTAGCACAAATGTCATCCTATAAGAATATTGAACATCGTAGAATTAATATTGAAAAATAAATACCTCCGCTATGCGCGTTAGAAGCATATTTGAGGCTTGTTTTGGTACTCATTACTCCATGTACGATCGCGATATGAATGCATTCCTCCGCCTTCTGTAAACTGCTGTAAACTGTTCGGAATGGTTGCGAACAACAGGTCTCTTTTTGCTTCCTATTGCTTCGTCCTTGTTTGTCAGGTTGTGATTCTGTTGTCAATCGTTGCACTGTGTGGTGTTGTGTCAGTACTACCAATTGCTGCGCTGTTCTTATGTGTGTACTTTGATATACATATATGATCTTGCGTAAAAACACAAGTAGGTGAAGAGATGTGCTGTGTAAAGTTATGATAACATACAACATTTAAGCGATCAAAATAAGAAAAGAAGATTCCATTTACTAATGCCGTAAGATACTTTCCAATAGTAACAATCCATAAAAGTTTCGCGGTTTAATACGACTTCCTATAATGCAATTATTGAAATCATGTATAAAAACTTGACAAAGGTAAACCGTTGCAAGTGCACGCAGGTTAATGAGTTACTGAAGACAGGGAGGTGTGTAACTTTGATTTGACTGTAATAAATTTTGTTGCATCTTATATATTTTATTTTATAAAATCACTTTATGATCTTTCTCAATAGAAATATCAATACATGAGAATATACATATGATTGTTTGAAGATTTTTTGTACTATTTTATATTTTTATTTTTTAATTAACTTTACAAAATGTGGTTTTGTAAGACAATCCCAGCAATGTGTTAATGTAGCTTACTATAATTATTATTTGATTTATTTTCTATGCTACTTGCTGAAAATATACCACTTAAAATATCTTGTTTTGATTTAGTGTGCGTTGGAACACCACGATATAAATTCTCGGTTATCTGTTTCCTAGTTGGTGCGGTGGGCTTTTGATATTCTTGATTTATAAACTCTATATTTTCATTATTATCAATTGCTCTCATAGTTGCTAATAACTTTTCTTTATCGTAATTGATTGTTTTCACATTATCTCCACCTTTGTTTACAGTATCGATGTCTTTCAATAAACCAACATATTGATTGTCCTGTGTTGTATATTGAATATTATTTGGCAATGCTTGAACACTCTCAACTTCTTCAGAGGTCTCTTGCATGTTTAGTCTGTTTATAATATTTACATTATATAAATGAGAATCGTGAGTAAATATGCTTTCACCACTTTTATCTAATCCATTTGCATCTTCTGTTTCACTAGTATCTTGTGTGATTTCCAAATCATTGACAGCATGAACCATTGTTTTAAGATCATTTTCACCATATTCATCATTATTTAAGAAATGTTCTTGCTGAAACAGAATTAGTTCAGTTTCACTTTTTGATGATTGTCCCTTATGTTGATCATTTCTTTCAGCCATAATCTCATTGTCAATCTCATGTTCATTCAACATAATTTCTGTAGAAACACTTTCCTGTGAGTTTCCAAATGATTTATAATTATTCTCTTGTGGAGAATTACTTTTGATATTTTCCCTTATATAATTTTGCGCCTCACTTTGCACGCTAGTGCAGTTTTGTAGGATATCACTTGTTGTGCCTAAGGCATTATCATTATCCTTAGAATCTTTCATGGTAATTAAGATCTGATCAACAGTTGAATTAAGCTTAAGAGGTATATCTAATTTACTTTCACTCAAGCTAACTCCTATAACTTTTTTCGTTACTCCATTTTCAATTTGATCTGTTTCTTCGTCATTACTTTGTATACATGCATCTTCACTCATTTCTTTTATTGTATGAGTATCTTCATCTTCATCTACCGAACTGATTAATCTAGAATATAATAACACATGCTATATTTGAAAAGAAAGATTTACAATGTGATTGTGTATTATATATATTCCATATACCTTGCATGTAACATTCTGGATGTGGTTGCTGTCTCAAAGCAAAAATTCACTTTTGAGTTTGCACTTTCATCATCACTTTCTGTAGCTTCTGAAGAGTAATCAGGATCCACTCTCATCACTGAATTTGTTCCATCAAATTTATTAAATCTATGATTTTCATATAGTTTCTCAAGAGTAGAACTATTGCTTTCATCCTTTGTTGTTGAACCGTCATTGACATCAGGGAATACCTTTGTGGTGTCTTGAATATTATCTTCTATTTCTGAATAATTGCTTTGCAATCGTAAAGACTTTTGAAGGCGGTATTTTCGTATTTGTTGCAAGCTTGCCATTGTCTCCGTATTAAATGTTTCTGATATTGATGCTGATGTTATATTACATTTTTCTTTCTCACAACTTTTCTCATCACTACATTCTGATATTTCTTGTAAAGACTGCAAAATTTGATAAGATTAAAGAATTGAGAATAACTCCAACACTTAAAGCATGATGATATTACCATGTTGTCCTTTTCAAAAGATTTTTCCAATTTTCTATTTTCAATTGATAACTTGGACATACTTAATACACTGAAAGAATTAAATATACCATAAGATCTGGTGATTTGTAAGCATCTACAATGAACAAATATATTTTTCATACCTGACATCTCTCAAATTTGTAAGTGATTGAGTAGGAAAATGTCTATCTTTGTTTGGGGACTGTAATTGCCCATTGTAATATAGTCTCTTTTCTTTATTGTCTAATAGAGTTTCCAAACTGTGTAATTTGTATATTGCTGCCTCTAAATTCTTTTGCGCTTCCTTGCGCTTTGATATTTCACTTTGTAATTGATGCTTCATACTTTTAGATTCAAGTGACAGTTTTCTGTGTAACCCCTGGCACGTAATAAATGGGATAAATCATACATTGTTAATGCTGTATTCGTTATTTCAAAAATGTAATGACTAACCTGTATTGTTTCCTGTTGTTGTTGTATTCTATGAGTTAGGTCTGAAACTCGTAATTGTAATTTTTCTCTTTCCTGCAAATTCCGGTCCTTGCTAAGTTGAGATAAGTGCTTATTTTGGTTCTGTGGAAATTAAACTGATGTACTTTCAGACATTTTCTAGAATGCTACAATACACTTTTTATAGTGATATTCACTTGCAAGCACAGAATTTCGTTCTCTCTTTCTTTCAGTAGATCACAAGTTTCTTTGTGTACCACCTTCAATTTTTTATATTTTACTTGGAGTACTCTCAATTCTTCATGATGAGTATTGATAATTCTTGGTAATTCAGCATTTGTTCCTTCATAACGTTTTAATGCAGTGTCTTGCCTCTTTTGCAATGCTTTTAATAGTCTATTTTCATTAGCTAACTCCTATAAAGACGTGTTAAATTATTCTTTAACAGTGACAAAACATCATAAGGAAATATTAATACTTGCATTTAAATGATAATGTGCATCAGCCAACTGATTTTGTAACTGCTTGAGCCGCAGCATTTTTGCTGATAAAACTCTTTGACAAAGATTAGCATCATTCTTTTTTGCTGTGTCTGCAATCGAGTGCTGCTTGGCATTGCTTCTATATGGTCCACCTAAGACATGATACCCACAGGGATGAAATATTGTCTGACAGAAAGCTGGTATATTAAATATTTAAACCAATTTAAACTATCAATACAGATCAGCCAACTTTTGAAAAACTGTGTGTTGTGAATTATGAAAATATACTTGCAAAATATCAATACAAACCCAATAGGGGATTTAATGGCTTTTTGTAGACTGGTAAACATGTTGCACTTTTAACTGCTGATTGAACTTTCACAGGTGTTAGTGAATTTTTTGTATCAAGATTTTCTTTTCTGAAAATTGATACTTTTATTAAAAGATTTTATAGTTATGTACACATGCTTTTGCATAACAGTGCTGGAGTGTTTCCATCTCTTCACTGACTATATCTATTACCTAATTAAACTTTTTTGTGTGGACAAATGTACCACTGGTAATGAAGACACTTCAGCTTGCATTTTAAGAAATCACATTGTTCTTTGTAGCTGGCATGTTTGATCTGTAAATGATTTCTCTACAGTATTAAATATGTGTACTCAAGACACAATTGACTGGTCTACTTCCATGGTTGTTTTTAGATACGTTGCTAGGGAAACCTCTGTATAAACATACTGCCAATCAATTTCTGTCATCTGGAACTTTATTGAATAAACTGAAACGAACGTATTTTTATATCATTGTGATTTAATTTATAGTCATTATGAATGGTGTAGTTATAAAAGAACCAAATTTTTTCTATTTGCTTAACCTTCCCCATTTATTTCATTTTTGCTCTGTACAGTTTTGTCATGACATATATTCTCATATATTGTATTATTGTAATTATTTGATATAAATTACTGTGGGTTGTGGGACATACTTACATTTAATTACATGATTTTAAATCAAAAAGTTGGTACAACTATTTAGAATGCTATACAACTTTACAAGTGATAAAGAATGTGTGCACTGTACAGAAAACCTTATGTATCTTAAAACTGAAACATTGCGATATCTTACTACAACGATCTTCCATCAATGTACATTAACTATTTACAAACCAATAGTCTAAATAACACTATAGAATTTTATCTGTAGCTTATAATTTATTTAATGACTGTCAGAGAACCTGAAGGTTTCTTCTTTTCCTTGATTACTTTTCGTCATACCCATATGTTGAGTCTCCCATAACTTATTATAATATGAAGATGCATTTGCTAACAGTGAGTCATGTGTTCCCCGTTCTACTAAAGAACCATTATCCAAAACAATGATTTCGTCGGAATCCATTACAGTTGATAGACGATGAGCAATCACAATTGATGTTCTTCCAACTGTTGCTCTTCGTAATGCCTCAAGTATGTTCTGTGTATACAATACAAAGAGTATATTAAATTTCCTGTCATATTCTAGCAACAAACGTTTATATAGATAATTTGTAACTGACATGTTCTGTGATAGAATCAAGGGAAGATGTAGCCTCATCGAAAATTAAAATCGGACTGTCCTTTAATATAGCACGTGCGATTGCCACTCGTTGTTTCTCTCCACCACTTAATTTCAAACCCCGTTCTCCAACAGGAGTATCGTACCCTTTGGGCCATTTCATAATGGCGTCGTGTAAGTTAGCCATTTTTGCAGCTTCGAAAACTTCTTCGTTAGATTTCAGTAGATTGCCATAGTGTAAATTATAGAAAATACTTTCATGGAAAAGTACAGTATCCTAAAAAATAATAGTGTATTATAACCATTAGGTTGTGAAAACCTTGTCGGAAAATCTGTTGAAATCTATTATATACATACTTGTGGTACAATTGCTATTGACTTTCTCAAATCCTCTAAGTCCACGTCTTGGATATTATGTCCATTGACATAGACATTTCCACCTTGTGGTTCATAAAATCGGTACAGTAGCCGTACTATGGTTGTTTTACTGAAAGCAAACAATATAATAGATTGCCACATACTTACAATACAATTATGTGCCAAAAACTTACCCACATCCCGATCCTCCAACAATGGCAACCTTTTTGCCACTTGGAATACTTAAATTTAAATCTTTAAAAATTGGCTTTCCTTCAACATATTGAAAATTAATATCCTTTAACTCAATATTGGAGGTTGCAGGTGTAATATTGAATCTCAGTGCATTCTCCTTTGACTATAAATATAAAAGACTTAGAAATATAAATTATAAACCAGTAATGCAAAACAATAATTACCTTTATAGGAGTATCCATTGTCATTATAGTAAACATTGACTGCATATCAATAAATGCTTGCCTCACTTCTCTGTATACTGAACCCAAGAACCCCAGGGGAACAGATAGTTGGAACAATAATGCATTGACCATTACTAAGTCTCCAACGGTCATAGTACCTGTTTAAATGTTGGACATCAGAAAAGTAGTATCCACATTGAGGAAATGCAATGATCATAAAATAACTTACCATTCACTATATTGTTTGCAGCTAAAACCATTATTAAGCTCAAGGCGCCACTAAATATAGCATTCTGTCCAAAATTTAGCATTGCTAAACTTGTGCTAGTTTTGAGTGACGCAGCTTCATATTTTTTTAAAGATTCATCGTACCTTTCTGCTTCGAATTTTTCGTTATTGAAGTACTAATGAATCAAATATATTTCAGAATAATAATATTCTTCTTCAGACAGGCTTTATATTAACACGAGTCTTATGTTAGGTATTTACCTTCACTGTTTCGTAATTAATGAGCGAATCTATTGCCTTGTTTCCTGCTTCATTTTCCGCCTTATTCATATAAACTCTGAATTTTGTACGCCATTGGGTCACAGCAAGTGTAAAAGCAGCATATACACCCACACAACCCATTGCTACAGCAGCATATTCACCACCGCATTTAACGCCTAATATTGTACTGACCAAAGCCAGTTCAAAAACAGTTGGTACTACATTGAATACCATTGCTGTTAGTACAAAATTAATACCACGGCTTCCTCTATCAATAGTCTACATAAGAAGAAATTTTCAACGTAACAAAAGTCATCTTCCATAAAAATTTAAGCATTCATATTTTTAAAGTACCTTTGAAAGCGCCCCTGTTTGTCTTGATACATGGAATGCCATATCTAGGTTGTGCAAATGAAGAAATACATTATTGGCTATTTTTCGTATAGAATGCTGTGCCACTTTTGCAAACACTGCATTTCTCAGCTCACTAAAACCTGCAGCCCCCGCTCGTGCAATACCATCTATATTTAAAGAAACAATATTATGATATTGCTACATTTTCTTTTTATATTACTCAATGTTGAGGATAGTGAAAAATAAATTTTTACATACATCCTATGAGTAGTGATCCTGCCATAGTTCCAACCACCTCTGGTGCAGTTCCCAAACCAGCTACCGCATGTTGCGCATTTAATATATCTACTGCATATTTGAATAGAAAAGGCACTGCAACATTTAAGACTTTTGCTGCCACTAATAAACTCACAGCAACCTTTACTCTTTTTCTTATTTCAGGGTCATCCTAAGTATTGGAACAACTCTAAATAATATTATAATTTTTAGCGTTATGCATTTTTTAAGATATTCGTTAACTTACTTCAGGCCAGATATACCTAAGCATGGCTTTGACCATATCAGAACCAGTGATTGGTGTTTTGTCACTAAAGTCGATGCCATCTCTACTTAGACTAGATACACCAGGATGAAAACAATTTCTTTTTTGTTGACCTAATCTGCCTCCAGTTAGTCCAGCAACTACAGATGGAAGTTTGAAAAGTCGTATGATAGGCTTTGCTTGTGGGACATTCTTCTTTTTTTGTGCACGTTGTATTATATTTCCACTGCAACACTGCAAATGTAATTTAATCTATGTGTATATACTGATACTGACAATTGCCCAAGAATTGGTGTTATCATAATTTTTATTTAAACTGAAAAATATTTTACAATATAAAGTTCATTATTTATAAAACATAGTGTACATCTTACAAGATAAACCATCACTTTGATATATACAGCATAGACTCAGTCAATATTAAATAGAATTCCTTTACAATACTAACTGCAATTGAGAAACTTTGACTCTGTTTGGTATGGCTTTCCATCTTCCTTATAAAGTTCTTAATCCTCTCTTTTTTCATAATCAAAATTTGTTTTGAATTGCTAAAAATTTCATGCAATTCTTGCATACTTAAAGAGCTACCATATATTTTCCTATTCCAAGCTTCTTTTGGTAATGCTGTACTTATAATAAAAAATGTACAAATTGCATTATGATTTAAGCCTTCTCTTGTAAATGACATGTTTCTGTGTAAATTATTAGATTGTAGATACAACAATTTAAATTTTGGAATATGCAAACACATCTGTATATCGTGTAAATCAAAATAGACTTCATCTAATGGATTATTTGGAATAAAAAAACCATAATCTACATACAGCTTGAGACTATTATGAGCACCATAATTTATAAAAACTTGACTGCATTTCTTAAATGATTTCAATGTTGTTAGTTGATAATACTGCTGACTTTGTATATCAATAGTTGATACAGATACTTTGGCATTAATATCATGATTGAATAAATCCAAAAATGGTGCCAAAGCTATATTATTTGGTCCTTTGATATGAACAATACTATTTTTATCAGATGCCACATCTAAATAGACAGCCCTTGTATTAACTGTGTAATACGCCCATTTGTACATGTTATATGTTATAATTCTCTTAAAAGGCTTATCACAATGAGGGCAAAGATCTTGTGCATGTGCAGCTAATGCATTCAAAGACTTTAGAATCAGGGTAAAATCATATTGTAGATTATGGCACTGATGCATATAATTCAAAATGAATGATGGTAACATATGTTTTTCAGTCTCTGTACAAAAATCTGTATTTGTAAAAATTTTTGGAAGACTAGCAAGGTAAAGATGCCATTTAGAATCATATCCTAAATGTGTTTCATATATAAGGAAGATTGCCAATACACACTGAGCTGTGTAAAATTCGTTTTTCAAAAAGATAAGTTTAATATAACTGTTGGCTAATGTATTAGTAGTTATTAAGATTTCTAATGGTATCCTGATTAATATATCATTAGCATTCAAGTCCTTCAATGTTTTTAAGCCTCTACCAGTGATATCAAATTCATATGGAACTAAATGCGAAATGAATGAACAATTATTTTTTAACATCCAGGACTTTAAAGTAATCAAGATTTCTTCATTATTTTCTGTAAGTTCAGAGTATTTTTTCTTCTTCTGGTGACGCTTTCTTGATGTCCTACCCATTATGTGCTATGCTGTTTATATCTGTAGAAGCAATGAAAAGTATATTTACAACTATGGGAATTGAAAACCCCAAAATGTTATTATGAGTAGAAGTTAATGATTTGACAGGTTGTAATTATATTGAAATGTAAAATATTCATCAGTGTTAGAGTTCCTAAGGCATCGACTATAACTGAGGTAGAATAAAAATAAATGCGGTTAGAATAAACAAAGTTTTACCCTAACTCCTATCGTCGAAAAGACTGGTTTATGAGGAGAGATATAAAGGAAACCTCTATTCGGATGTATTTGTCTTCGTGGTGCAGCCGAACACGGCTTCGTCAATTTGTTCCACAACTTGTCATTTTTTCCAGTCTGCAGCAGACGGCGATATAAACCAACACTTAGCATTCTTTTAAGAATTAATATTGATAAAAGATTCTACATAAAATATCGTTCTCGAATGTTAATAGTGCACGAGCGAGAGCAACAACACACGTAACAATTCTACTCATATATAGGATTGCGCAGAACTGCCAATTTCTCAATAAAATATTTCTTCCTGTAGATAATCCGCGTCCTGTCGGCGTTGTATATCTAACATACATTATTATATAGTAAAATCTTCATAATAAAGAAAGGATTAAGGAAAGATTTAACAAAATATCTATTGTGCATTATCTTACAGAAAAAATTAAACTCTTCAATGACACTTGCACGACATTAGTTACAAATGTACTAATAATATGCAAAGATTGTTTTATATAGTGTTGTATGTAATATTGTATGCGTGTACTTTCATTTGCAAAACATTGCCGTACACTTTCTTTTTTGCGATTTATAATTTTTATTTACCGTTTTTCATAATAAAAACAGTTTCCATGTATCAGCAGATGCGGTGTTTGAAGGGAATAGCATTACATAACCCAAAATGCATGGAAACTGTAATCAAACTGCATTTCTTTAAAGAAACTACCGTGTACCCAGGAAATGAACTTTTTTTATGCAAAGTTGGATTCCATGGATGCTTCGGAAAATAAGGCCAAAAGTGAAAGTTTTAAAACGTCAATCATGTACGTTAGGTTCGTGTGCGTGACCAATGTTAATACGGAGAGAAAACGAAGTCCGTGGCAGCATAGAGTGCATAGAGTAGAAAAATGTCCACGAGTAAGGTCGTTTCGTTTGTGCTGAGACATACAAAAGCGGCGAATTGTCTGTTGGGTGTTGAATATAACGCGATTCACGAAACACGACGAAAAGTGCACGTCACAGTGGGAAATGCAATTCGTGTTCATGAACGTGACAATGTCGAAGCCAAACTTGCGGGCAGTCAGAAGCCAGATTGGAATAGAGCTGTTTCAGAAGCGGAAAAAATTGTTGGATATCCTACGTCCTTTCTAAGTTTACGCTGGCTGCTTAGCGATGAAATTGCTAATGTTGCACTCCATCTGAGAAAATTGGTTGGGTCCAATCACCCTTTACTCAAAACAGCTAAGTAGGTATTGTTTAGTAGATTAAAGTCATCCTTTAGCCATATGTGACATCTAATTGTATTCGTAGGAGTGTCATCTATAATGGCCGAAACAATATGCAAGCATGGGGATTAATTGTATTGTTAATCTCAAAGGCAGCGGGTCATTTAAATGTGGATGACATGGAAGAAGATAAAGCTGCAGGTGTATTACATAGGTAAAAAAAAGATTATAGATACAATGCTATGTTTAACACTTTCACTACTAGCAAGAATTATGGTTACTCATAAATATGCATAAATTCCATATACTATATCCTCTTTATTTATGGCATAGTATCAGTCAGTTCCATGGTAGTGAAAGGGTTAATATCCTGTACAGCAAAATGTTAACAAAATGCTGCTCTTGAAGATGTCTTGATCCGAAATTCTGATATCTGAAATGTCACAGAAACTTGATAACCTGAAGAGCTCTGAAAGATTTCTTATGTTCAATTCCTCAGATGTCTTTAAGAACTCTGTATACAGATATCGAAAAGACAACATGTTTAAGAGATCTAAAAGATGTTTAATTTACGACGAGAAGTGTTATCGCATTTCTGACGCTTATTTTCAACGCTTTTTATATTGTCAGGGTTTTGCACATTATCAGAATTTTGAAGTCCACGGGAAAGTTACCGCAGATGCCTGTTCGTTTGACTTTTAGACAACTTTTCCAATTATTCTATATAATGGGAATCGACGGAGCAATATTTATCACAAGTGCGCGTTGTCTCGAATACACTCTCAGCCAGCGCGGTTATGTCTCCGTGTCTATCGCTCAAGAGTGAGAGCACGCGCGATTGGGCACGATCAGTCCGTCTTTCTCTTACACGAATCATCGTGAAAAAGCCTCTCAAAAAAGATATCGTCCCGACCCCTTCTCACTCACTCTAAAAGATATCATGAAATAGTTATCTATTAGACATCTTTTATAGAGCTCTAAAAGATATCTTTACAAAGTCATCTTATTGATACCTTTCCGAGCACCTTGCTGTACAGGATGTTACGAAGTTAAATTAGTTTCAGCAACAATTTAAATTGTAATGAATTTTAGCCAGAGAGCATTAGCTGAAGTTACAGAAATGATTCGCACCAGCCATATTGTACACAAAGGTTTAGTAAACATTGCACCAGGCATGTTTCCAGAATCAACAGAATTAAATGACATGTTGTTTGGAAATAAAATTGCATTGTTGAGTGGAGATTACTTACTGAGTAACACTTGTACAGAACTTGCTAATCTTCGCAACCAAGATGTATGTATATTCCAGTAAACTCCACTTCATTGTAATAAGTGTGGGTGTTAATTGTAAATATTTAGATTGTAGAGTTGATGTCAAGTGCTATAAGAGATTTGGCAGAAGCAGAATTTATAGGACGCAGAGATACTCAGAATAATCCGTTACCATCACTACCACCGCCAGATGATTGCAGTGGGTATGCTGAAAAGGAATGGACAGTACAAAATGTATTAAGTGCAGGTGCACTTCTTGGAAAATCATGTAAAGGAACTTTAAAACTAGCTGGACACAATAGCGACATTCAAGAACAAGGCTATAAATTTGGCAAGCACTTAGCACTTGCATGGCAGGCTTGCTTAGATTTAGGACCATTTATTAGCAAGGATCAAAATACACCATTTAGCTTATGTTGCGCTCCAATTATGTTCCATATTGAACATGATCGATCACTTCTAACAGAAATTGATAAAGGTCTTCAGTCTGTAAATGATGTGGATTATGTAAAGGTATATAATATTGTCATGTCTGGCCCAGGAATTGAACTCACCAAACAATTACAAAAGAAGCATTCACAAAAAGCAATGGAAGTGTTAAATGTATTTGAAGAAAGCGACGCTCGAACAGCGTTATCAAATATCATAGCAGCTATGGGAGACTTCTAACAAACGTTAAATGTAATGCAACTGATGTAAATCTTTTTATACGAACTTCCGGGACATCTCTCATGGGCTTTTGCCCTCTGTTAAGTTTTGTGAAGTGTAATAATTTAAGTTATATGCACATTTATAATTGCACGTGTTATATATTTATACACAAAAATATAATGTTGGTTATTAAATAAAGCTTGTTGTTACATTACTACTCCTTCACTAATCATAAGGATCATAGAAATTATCCCTTGTCGGTATTGTCGATCTGCTCTGTGGCGCCACAAGAAACCATAATATTCTCCACATCGGTAATTCAGATACGTGCTGACTATTCAATCCTACATATTTATCGGGTCTATTTCGTTCGTCGCCTGTTGTCTCGGCTTTACATATGCACAAAAAGTTTTAACTTTTAACTATGTCACGAGCAGGCACGAAACTCGACGCCAAGAAAGTCGTAAGTATATTATTCATTAGTCATTTTGTAATAAACATGGCTTCAATCGCATGCTCAGAGTATATACAATATTATCTTATAAATAAAAAATGACAATTCTTACCCTAGATTATCATAAATATTTCCCAAGTCTAATTGACTACAATCTTTTCAACTTGCGATTTTAGAATTCTGAACTGTTCACATTGACTTATGGTGCTCTTGTGGCTCAACTCCTAAAGGATTATGAAAATGTTGAGGATGTCAACAAACAATTGGACAGGATGGGATACAACATGGGAATCCGATTGATCGAAGACTTTTTGGCACGTACCGGTTCTGGCCGCTGTTATGATTTCAGAGATACAGCAGAGAAGATACAAACTGCATTTAAAATATACCTCGGAATAACACCAACAATTGTGAACTGGAGCAGTGGGGGAGATGAGTTTTCTCTGTGCTTTGAGGCAAACCCATTAACTGAATTTGTGGAGTTACCAGACAGTTGTTTGAACTTGAAGTATTGTAATATTTTAACCGGAGTATTAAGAGGTGCTTGTGAAATGGTTCAAATGGAAATAGCATGCTGGTTTGTTCAAGATCAACTTAAAAATGATAATGTAACTGAGTTGCGGGTCAAGTTTATTAAAAGATTGGAAGATGCTATACCAGCTGGTGAAGATTAAGAACTGACAAAAATTTAAATATCACTTAAGGTATATAATTTTATTGCATTAAATTAGGAGTTCACATTAACCGTAATAAGTATTGTAAACAATATCTTGTTGCAAAATACGATTTATCCTTATATTTATTGTTTAAGACTTTTGCATTCTTGACATGCGAACACTGTATGTGTCCCCCACCATCATTGTTGAAATAAACATAACCTTAGTGGTTTTATAAGTAGTTCTTTACCGAACATTTAACTGCAATTAAAAATTTGTATGCAGGCGATGGATGTAAAGTGCAAACGCTGTCGTAAGAACGTATTTAATGGAGAGACTGTGCAGCTGTTGACGGCACATTCTGAATTAAAGACAAATCGCGCCAACAAGGATTGTAGTGGAACTGATCCAGAATGTTGTGTGTATATATGTGTAGAAAATATGCCAAAATCGTTAGAACAAACAGTAAACCAAGTAAATACATTTGCTTTTCTCATTGTTTTTATCCTATTATACAGTATTCTGAGAATAATTCTTACTTGATATTAATTGCTCTGTTGGACTTTTATTGCATGTTCATCTTTTGTTATAGGAATCTTGGACAAAAGGTAGAATCCATTGTCTGCAGTGTAACAATCGCATAGGTTCATTTAATTTTATTCATGAGATGAAATGTAATTGTGGACTCTACACAATACCTCCCATCAAATTAATCATTAGTAAGGTAGATTTAGATATATCAATAGAAATATAAAGAATGAAAACTATTGATTAATAAAGACCCGGAACAATAAATGCAGCAAAACTATTTCAAAGTCAGTTTTTATTCATACTACCTATGTAATATGAAGATTCTTTAAATTAGGTTATACGCAGTTTATCAGATTGTTTAATAACTAACTAAAATTAATTTTGTTATAATATTATAGCTTAAATTTTAATTCCTTTAAGTACCCTTTACCCCAAAATTATTTAGATCCAAATGCTATTTAATACAAAGGATAATGCAGTTTGGATGCATAATCGAAAATAATTGCAGTGAAATGGTATTGGAAATAAGCCCACAAGTTCAATATCCTTATAGATCACATATATGTCGTTTGTCACTATGGAACAGGTTCTCTTATTCATTGATACAATAATCTCAGCCGTAAATCTCAATTCTCTTGTTAATTGATCAAAGATTTAAAAACGCATAACAATTATTTATAATATGAAATGTATCTGTAACACTTTCATGAAGTTTTATGGAAACTTATTCTTATTTACAAATATATGCAAAAAGATATAAAAACTATCATGCATTAAAAGTATATATGCAATCGACGCTTGAAATTTATAATTCCAATTAATTAAGTTACATTAGGACAATCTCCGTCTCATCATACAGTAACGTATTTCATAATTATATAGATTATTAGGTGGAATTAGTTTATGGATTGAAAAGGACAACACATTTCTTTTATAACGATAAATATAGTAAACCATTCAGTAATTACATTTTTATGAACATAGTTAGGTCACTATGAACTAAATAGATCGAAATATGAACTTATTTTCAAATGTCTATGATTTGCCGCGAATGTACAATCGACCTATATTCACAACATACACTGCAGCATTTTAACGTAATCACCGCCAGTTTTGGGCTTATCATATTGACGCACTATTATTTCTTTTGAAATAACTTTTATCTATACTCATATTATTCTTTGAATACATATGTCGTTGTAATTAGCACCCACAATAAAGCGATAACATAAGCGTTCAATATAAATTATATTGGCAGGTACTATTATTCTTTTCATAAACAATATATTAATTACAATAATATTATATTATTATCATTTGTTCATTCCTCGGCACGGATACTTTTGAAATAAAGTGTCTCAATGTCACCTTAAATTTCGATTTGCCAAATTCGGGAGTAAGATCCATCTGGTTTTTGTGTTATTATGACAACTTTTTCAGTACTGTTAATCATGCAAAAACTACTGTAGTTTGTGCAGTATACACAGACAATTTAAATCCGGACTTTTATTTAGGAGCATAACAAGCAAAAATTTTAATTAACAGAACTTAATCCATATATTTTTATCTAACATCAAATAATGAACATCTATGTGATTTCTTCCAAAATACTAAGAAAACAATATGTGCATTAATATGAATGTATAGGTAATGTGCCACGGATGATTGGTTATGATACATTGTAACTAAATATCTGTAGTTTAAGTAACATATCTTTCCCATTCGTTCCCACCCATTATGTATCAACCCCTGTGAACTAATATAAAATATACAGTTTAAACTCAATTAAAGCAAAAATATTTTGTTATTAAAAAAAACGAAAATCTAAGAATGTATCAAGGAGCAAATTTACTAAATGGAGCGGTTTTAAAGGCACGTGTGGTGGACTAAGCAATGTTTAAAAGATTTTGGAAGTATGCTGAAGTATGAAAACTGTTTCTGCTGGTTTTTGTGATATTGATAGAAAAACCAAGATACATCATTGAGAAGCATGGACTCAGAATAATGCGATCATATGTTCAATTTCTAAGTTTAAATATTCCAGAAATATTATAAGTATTTATATATTGTACATCATACTATAACTCAACCAATAACCCAACACAACATTGACCAACCAGTGGACTTTCTATTTATGTCAATGTTCGGTACCATTTTCCCTACAAGCTCTTTCATTACACCTTTTTCTCTTACAGAATTAGTCCAATAACGTTTAGCTGCTACAATTGAAACATTTCGTCTTGCTGCTGTTGGAGTCTTTGTAACGATGTCTTCACTCTCCTACCTTGGGTCATCACAACTGCAGTAGGAAAATTATGCATTTCGCTTGATGATGATGGCCTCAATGACTCTGAATGTGATGGTGTTGGATACGTATTTAGAGTATTAGGAAGTGAATTTCGTAACTTAGCAGACGTTCTACGTCGTTGTACATAAACATCATCTTCTGTGCAAAATCTGGAAGGCAGTAATCACTCAAATATAAAGAGGACAGTAGAAAGTGAGCAATCAAGTACACAATAACTTACTCGCTATTGCCCTGAGATCGTTTTACTTCCTTCTTAGCGTTAGCTATGGAGGAATCCATTTTTGCTAAGAAATCATTAACTGAACTTTCGTCATCTATTGATGATGTTACAGAGGAAGGACTAGATATCTAAAACAATTATATACAGCAATATTATAAAATCTTATTACAGACATTTTCTTAGTAGGGTCCTTAGTAAAGGCATTACATTTTGGACTTCATCCTTTTTGAATTCACTAGAGCCATTGTCATTTGCCGATGACAATGGACTTTCTGGGTTTACAGGAATAAATAAATGTTCCCGCAAGAATAAACTATCTGTTGCCCATAATCTATTAACTCTTCTTATTTGTTCAGTCTAAGGGAAAGTAATAATAGTTTTCATGTAGTATACAGAAGGATTAATATAGACTAGTAAATTATACACACATACCGTAACACCATACTTTAGGGCAATCCCCTGTAGAGTATCGCTTGCTGATACATTGTGCTTGACTAAGCTCTCTGTTCGCAGCATGTGTTTTGCAGTACTCCCATATTTCTTTAATGACCTGGCTGTGTCTGTTATACATCTTCTCTCCTCCATTTCTCTTGTGCCATTCCCCTCCATTGTAAACTATCTAGCCACTTTCTTTCAAAGTTATTGAATATTAAAAACATACCAGTGACTGATGTTCAATGCTTGAACACCCAGCTTATCTAAAGTGTCATAATAGTATAACCTATCTGTAGATGTATTTGAATTTGACTTATGTAGTGTGGTTCTTACAGAAGTCAGATAAGTCTTTTGTTCATTCATATATTAGACGATACGTTGTCAATAATTTGCGGCAAAGGTATTTCAAACACATAAGAAAACTCCCAGTAAAATTATTGTTAATTTATCGCCCGCGATAATAAAACAATAACGACACCTTCGGAATGTTTTCAAGCCCGTGATTGCTCGTGATCGTACATATTACTACAATAGTAATCTACATTTTATATACTCATGTTTGAGCTTTTCATCTAACGGCGAAAAACGCTCTGTCTTTCAGTTACACCAATCTCCAGTGTTCTGCTCAGCTGATCAGCGCGATTGATAACAAATCGCGCTGATGCATGTTCTTCAGCTCCTTCAGCTTTGATGATCGCTTAATCTTCCTTGTGATTGGATAGATATAGGGCGTTACATGAACAAATTGATGTCGTAGCACTGCCTTCAAATTTGTCACGTGCCTTCTATATAAATATTTTATTCAGTCAACATAGCATTGCGTACTATACAATGTAAATTTTTGTATCTAATGTGAAATTTATTTTGGAGCCTTGAATTATGTGTATATCGGCACGAATATATAAATATTTAAGGAGAATATACTTTTCCACTAACGACTGTTATATAACAACCAGACAGCGCTATACTATATTTTCTAATTCAAACTTACTACTACATTTCATTTGTGTTGGTTTTGCATATAGATAAACAAGAAGACTGTATATAGTCTTTAGTTTATTTCAATCAAATATGTATGTACATACATTCGTTACCATAGTTGAAGGTATAAAATAAGAATGGAAAAAAATTTTAATAAAAAAGAGGTATTCATTAGAGTACGTTACACGGTTTTCTATTTTTAAATACAATATATTACAGAGAAACACACAATTAGAATTTATTGTTATTAATATTATGTCTATTATACTTAACTTACGATTATTACTATTGTTTTCGGGTGTTACTATATGCTTACCTTCGATGAATATATAAGGTAGCATAAAAATTATATATTGGGAGACTAATTGATGTAGTTTATTAGGACAACTGTATCCTCGCATAATATGACATATTAATCTCCAGTAGCTGTGCAACAGTAACTGTGATATTGGTAATAAATAGTTAACATAAGGATTAATGTTATGCTACTGCGGCAGTGTGCATCCTGGATTCTGGGAAAGGGACTTTTTATCTAATTATCAGGACTATATTAACTAATATTCTACAAGAGAGACCCTTTCCCGCTATCCCAAATCATATAGCTACCTCGCGATGATTGTATCGATAAGCAGCATTTATATTTGAAATTGTCCCGATAAATCGTCGCGGGTAAGGGTTATATATCTGATCCGATTTTTCTAAAATGGTACTGAATGCAGAGCGATATAAGTTACAACAAAATTGGAAGTGTGACACGTACAGGTAAAACTATCTAGAAAGAATATGAGTACAAAATCTGCTCCATCTGACGCATCTTGATAGTAGAAATGTGTATCTTGATTGGCATTTCATACAAACACTTTAGCAAGAGCATCAGCTCCTGCGCTCGCTATAAAAGGTCGTGAAGGATGAAATGCTACATCTAAAATACTTTCATCGAACTTCTTACGATGCGCCGTTATTTCCTGAACACAAGTCTTATTATCCATATGCCATAATCTTATGCTGCAGTCGTGGCCTTAAAACGAATTGGAAATTAGTAAAACAGGTTACAATATAAACGATTAGCGGTTGTTATAGTTGCCGTATACTTACTTCCTGAAAGTAGGTATAAACCGTGAGGATCTACTGCGAGACTAGTAACTGCATCCAAATGAGCAACCATGGCATGAGCAAGTGTATACGATCTATGATCGTAAAAACGAATGTGACGATCTTCGTGTGCTGCCACAACCAAAGGAAGAGTTGGATGTGCTACAACACGATTTACACCTTTAGTTTCGTTTGCTTCTAACCGCGCTACAACCGAACCAGTTTCAGTGTCGAATATAACGCAGGCTCCTTCATAAGCAACAACCATTTTATGCGGTTCATCTCTTATAAAGTCTACCGACGTGGGTATCCCATCTATAAAATGTTGTTTTTGCTGAATACCGAGACCTTATGTTCATATAATATTGTTAAACGCAAATTGCATACCTTGCTCAGACACATATGTATTTAAGAGAGGTACTTTACTTTCGGGACTCCACAGCTTCACAGTTCCATCAGCACTGATTGAAAGTAATTGTTGCCGAGGGTGGTACATACTTAATCCCCAAACAGTATTGGTATGTCCTTTCAATGTTTGGCTAAGGACACTTGGTTCGTATGAATCATATGGATCAATGTTTGCTGATGGAAGTGTCCAACAATGAATTCTTCCATCCAAACCACCGCTATAACATTTGTTTCCTGTGCTACACATAGCTAAGCATAGCACTGGACCAGTATGTGATCTGAATGTGTATAGTGGTTCTACATCTAATGAAGCCGATCTGCAATGAATAGAGCAAATAGAACATATCAATATTTACTCATGTTAAATTCCTGTGATCTATTTCAATATGTTTTCACATACTTTTTTGCCGGGACAGTCTTATGAAGATTCCAAAGTTTTAGCGTATGATCATCACTAGCAGTGATAAGAACAGGATCTGTTGGGTGGAAGACAAGAGCTCTGACAGCATCAAAGTGGGATCGCAGTGTATATTTAGCATTCCAAGTTTTTCTGAACGTTTCTTTTGTGGTAGCAGTCATCTATATGTTAAAGAAATTACTTACTCTATATTCGTTTTTTTCAGATGCTCAAACACATATGCATTGAGAAAATATGAAATGATAACTGACTTACATCATATGACATTTCCGCTTCGTTATTAACGCACAATTGTTCCAATTCACCCAATTCTAATGAAGAAACTTCTTTGCTTCGACGCCTTGAGTCTGTAAATTGACTTTTATGTAGTAACTTAATATATTGTAAATAATTTATTTGACATGAACGTTGTTTTTCTATTTCATATTTAATGCAATAATGTTACAGTATTTTTAAATACAAAAATACTAACAAATTTCTGTCGGAATGTCCAGATCAACACAACCAGAGGGTTCATCTATTTCAGTTAAGAGATTCAATTCGTTTAATACTTCTTCAGCTTCTGCGTCCAGATCTTCTGATAGAAGCTCCTTGAAAGAATAAACACATGTACACATGCCTTAGTACCTTAGTAATACATCAGTATTATTGCTAAAGAATTAAAATTCTGTTTAGCATAGTTACTTTATTTGGTTTGGGCTCTGTGTTGGAATCATACATCCTTTCTTCCATATCTCCTTCTTCCTCTTCTATATCCATGTCAGTTTGAGCCAAAAATTCAAAATTTGCCATGACCGCAGCTTGTGTGTCTAACAATATAGCCTCTGCTATAGAAGATGGTTGCTGCTAGAATCACAAGGATTTAAATTTTAAATTAACATATTACTCCCTGTCAGCTAAAAAGACCAACTTGTCTTTGGCACTCTGTAATTTGGAAATGAGAAAAGAATTGAATAGCACTTTACTTATTTACCTCTACCTTTTTTGGAGGTGTCCTGTGAGAGTTAGTTTCATTTGTTTGCTCGTTTGATGACTCATTGCCTTTCAGGGCAAGGGTATTAATTTCGTCTCCATCTGTGTTATTATTTAAACCAAGTAAAGTTCTAACTCTGTATGATCTGACGTCTATTATTGTGTCAGTGTATCCAATGTCATGTAGATACCTATGATGGCATAAGGACATAATTATAAAATATTACATTCAAATTGAAGGACACTATATTTCATAGTTAAACTTACCGTCTTAATAGTTGGCGTCCTTGCCTCCAACTAATATTACTAACAGGTGCAAATGATGTCTCTCCTTCTGCTTCACCAGCTTCGGAGCTGGCACATGTAGTACTGCCTTCCTCATAAACAGGAGGCTTTGGGTCACCCTGTATTACTAAATCTGTACCATACTTCAATTTGTGGTACCTTGCCCTGAAAAGAAGTGATCAACAGAATGTGCTGTACTCAGTTTCATAATTTAGATTTAGATTGTTTATAAAACAAAAGAATTACCTTTCTTGTTTGAGTGCATATTCTAACATTTTTATTCTTCTTACTAAATCATTTTTTAGCTTCTCTTGCCCCTTCCTTTCACCTTGTAAAAAAGCTATCCTAGCCTGTTATCAAAAAGATACAATAGGCTTTTCATTATCAGTTTCTAAAATATATTATTTCATTTGCCCAAAAGACTTTTTCAAATTATTACGTATTACGAATCATACATTTCATATATATATTTGTCAATACACATAAAGTCACACCTACCTTTTTGTTACATTTGTATTAGGCATTGAACGTTTGTTCAGATAATATGTATGAGATACAAAATGATAAGCAGGGGCAATACATATTTAAAAGATATGAGTATTTAAGTCCTTGACGTTACACAATTCTTTTTCTTCCAGTGAGGAACAAAGATTTATATTTAGAAGAGTAGATGAAAGCGTGAAATTTAATCGAAGTTCTCATAAGAATTATTGAGCCAGCTTTAAATGAACATAATAAGAATATATCCAACTATATATATATTTAAAATACCACATAAAAAGAAGAAAGTCGACTAATTGGCACAGGATTATACGTATCCTTGAAAATATCTAAGTTGTAGGCTGTTGTGGTACGACACAATGACAGTTGAACTGAAGTAACATACAGTCTAATATTAGTGAAAAGCATCTTCTATTAAAACATATTCCATGTAGATCTGATAAAATCTTGATGTATATACCTAAATATTATGCTTGTAAAACTAATTTTGCTTTTAATTTAATGGCATTACCAAGATGTTTCTATCTTATGACAGTTGCAGTGACAATCAGAAGAGGATTCAGCAACAAGAAGTGGATCAGTAAATTTTCGAAAACTTATAGGTCCGCTAGATATTGTACCTGAAATTCTGCTCTGTCAAGTTCCCATTGGGATCTCTCGAGCTCGAAGCGAGCCCATTCATGCTGAATAAAGTGTAGAATGCCAGGCATTGAGTACTGCGTTCTTTGCTCCTTAGCGTCGCCATTACTGCCGTTGTCGCTACCTTGATGTTTGTTGTTTGTAACAGTAACATTTGCGCCACCCGATAATTGTCCATTGTGATTTTGAGATGCAGAACTGGAGTTATCCTCCATTGTGGAATCACAAAACTGGCTCGGCACCTTCATTTCATGACACGGCAGCCATTACAACAACTTTTCTTTCCTCTGGAGCCCAAAGAGTGCTCCCCTGTCGGATAATGTTCAATTTCGATCGAGTTCGGGAAAGAAATAATTAATACGCATGCGGGCGTATTTCGTCCTTCCCAGTTGGAATACTTTTCGTCAACTATCTATTCAAATGTATATCCCGATTGATTGTGATTACTTGCGAAACGTTCTCCTGCCTCTGGTACGTTCGACAAGGACGTACCATGTTTCAAGCGATTCCCTCCGCTCTTCGGAAATTCTAGGCAACGGAATCCTCCGGTATTATACGTAGGTGTACAACATATCGTCTTTATATATATTGTTGCCAACACGAAATTCTGATGATGATCTCGACACATATAGACATTCAATATTCTGCGGAGTGATACATTTAGTATTATTTGCATATGTGTCTTGAATCAACCATAGCGAAATCGTGCTTCCATTTTTTATAGGTATTAAAATAGAATTTTTGAATTATAATAAAATAATATAACAGTCCAATCTGTTCAATCGACTAAACTAACGGATAAATTTTAAATTCAACGATGCCAGCGCTATGTGTTTGTAAATATCCAAACAATACGCCATTATCGAATTTTTTGCATGCAAAAAATCATGGTTGCGGCCAGTCCACGTGTTCCACACATCATATTTTTCATCTGGTCGACTGCCAGGACGAAGAAATAGTTATATTACGTCCAAAAACTTATACTATATAATTTAAACTTTAATATTCTTTATTCAAATTCATCAAAAAATGCTATAAAATTGGCACCTGTAATACGCACACGTATTAAATTCGTAAGTAAAAAAAGACAATAATAAAAACGTACTATTGGGGCAGCATTATTCGAAATTTTGTTTATTTAACCTATACACGCATAATAGTTCCATCCGACCAATGTATATTCGCTTAGAAAATAGAAGAAATCATGATGGTGACTGCGTTATATATCTACTAAAATATATATATTACATATTTTTATATTTCAGTCATTTATAAAGCAACAATCATAAAATTTAATATACTACACAATTTCAAGTTAATAAAATTACTTGGGGGAATTATTATCCTCCTTTCGTTACTATATTTCAATGTAGGCATGTGGCTTAATATATATATCAAAATTGGTATTTTTTTGAAAATGGGTTTTGCACCCTTTACTCAAAATTGCATAGAACTGGGATTCTTTATCTTACTGCGCATGCGCTTTAGAAGTCTGCTACAGAATCATACGTGCTTGTCAATAAAATCCATGCAAGTCTTTGCAAAAAGTAAGAAATCTTCATCTCAGAAGTCTTACCTCTGTTATGTTCGGTGGAAGCTGTTATCCCAGGCACTTGTAAATGAAGGCACACCGTATTTAGAAACCTAGGTAACATTTTCGATGCTTTGGGCCATAAGCTGCAGGTGGCAACGCCGCTCCTCGTTTGTTCATTATGCGGCGTTGCAGTTCGTCCGTGAACGGGTACCGAAGTGTATCTTCTTGTATCTTCCTTTGTAGTATTTAAGGTAAACACTGCACATTTCCACAACTTGGCGAACACGTGGCTCACTAAATGAAGACCTTTCAACCAAGCAGGTAGCAGAGTAAGTTTACTAATTGTATACACTCTTACAAATTTCTGTTCAAGTGATCACTCTGATTTCTGAGGAATAATCGTTATATGATCCAAATCGGTATTCCCCTGTGGAATTCTATGTGAAATCAGAACGACAAATCCGTGAGATGCATGCTTGACAATACTGTAAAACAGATACTACAGGCTGAAATGAAATATAAATCGATAATACGTTGTGCACAAGCGTTGAGGCTATGGTTCTCAGTTCTGATAAAAATTCACGTTTCCATAACTTATGGTTCTCTGTTTGATCTACGGATAAGTAACTATATGCCCAAAAGATATGCCCAAAATTCGTTTCCTGAATGGGCCTTAGGTCCCATCAATCGTTGTATATTTACTATTGTGCCGGCAGGCCGATTTCAGTGTTGCTGGCTACCATTTTCTAGCGCATGAGTACGCCATTTTGTTGTATCATACGGCCCATTGTTTAATATACAGTTTTCCCCCTATTGATTTAGAATCAGTAATAAAAAGTTTATATATCAAAATTACCTTATCGCAAATTTCATAATGCTGTCGTAAATGAACATTTTAAAAGTTTCTTGTAAAGTTATTATAAAAGAAACATTAATTCTTGTCACTCGTATATCTTTTGCGTCACAGTATTGTATACTTTTGTAATTTTATTAGCATCGTATTTATATACGCGTAACGTGTTCACGCACAAAAATCAGTTATGAAAATAGAACTTTGATGTATTTATATTTCTTTATACCTTTACAAGCTGCATGAATATTAAACAAGTAATTGGTGTTCCTTTATGTCAAAGATATATAGCTAATAAATTGCTGTGTGAGTTGTTGACGAAATTTGGGTTCTCAACATGTTCCGCGATTTTTTCTTGCTCGAAAGGTACGTCTGAATGTATGCATGGGATTTGCCACTCTCGTGTAATATCTGAGAATTTTTAATAGTAGTCCGCTATAGTCGCTTTGCACGTGTTCTATATGAAATCTGCCTTGTTTATAATAAACATCCAATATTTTATATATGTATAGAGTAAAATCAGCTAAAACTAGTACTTCGATATCTTGAGGGCAGTAGTTGCGCAGAACTCACTTGTTTAATGCGCATGCCCGAGGTGACGCAACCACTTACTTACATACTCAGACCTTGGTTTCCATCAGGAATAAAGTCAAATATTCAATATTTTTGTTTTTAAAACTTCCTGTATATATTATATTAAAAAGTACATTATTTTTATACCTTTTTATGGAACTAGTACAGCAGTGCGAGATACCTCATTACTTACAATAAGTGCGCTTACATTGTGGGCCCATTATGGAACACGAAGTAGATCCAAGGTACTCAACCTGTAATTCTCGGACCACTCTAGCAATTTTGGTTAAATCTTAAAATAATTCAAACTGAGATTGAATTGTTTTTAATCCTTATAAGTTCGAATCAAATTTAAATCAAAGTCAGTATTACTAACTTGACCTTTATAGGTTCTCTATTACAATTGTACTATTAGCGTTATTATCAATAAGTTTAAATTAATTTAAAAATCAGCACTTTCGTTGCAACTTATGTGCCTAGCTGAGGCAACAAACATTTCAACAATATACAAGGGGTATTGGTATGAGTCATGACGTCATCTACTTTCGCAGATGGGCATAAATACATTATAGCCTCCGTAAATTGTGTATGCTAGCGGTATACATACATGACTTATCTCAGATAGAATATCAAATTTGTAATCGGCAAAGTTCAAAATTTAAGCGTTAAACCACCGATCCCGAACATGTAACCGTGTATCACCAATGCAATGCATAATGCTACAACTACGTAACCGACAGTTAACGGTTAAGTGCGCAGAACCGAAAAAGGCGGGGCTGCTTATCAAGCGCTCAATAAGTAAATGTTGAATATTAGTATAAAACAGTACTTTCAGATGTAATTACAGTATCAATTGTTTTTCCAAAATGGATGATGACATGAAATTGGTGGAATGGTTTACTTTAGAAGCTGAAAAATGACTTTACGATATCAAATTGACACCTATATGTTTTGCTGACTGAGGCTAATTTGTATTGCACTACGATATCAAGTTACTTCAAAATCCGACATAGAAATGGCACACTAATACTGTATTTCGATAGTATTTAAGAAAATATACAAGCTAATTGAACTTCAACTAAAAATTTGGTCGTCAGTTGAAAATTTTGCCGATAGGTGTGATGCTTTCAACTATAATCGCAGATTTTACATATTTACTAATACATTTGGAGAATCTAGACAAAATGGATATATGCTATATATAAGAGCGCATGGAGGGGGTAAGAGGAAACGGTTAGTAGTTGAAAGCGCGAATAATGTATAGCGATCAATTTCGAACACATTCATTATGAAGTTCGGTTGATTTGTCAAATGCAAATTAAAGAATGAAATTCTAAGTGACTGCACTGTTGTACATTATTTTTAGAGAAATCTTTATCATTGGGGGTACATTCGGACGCCATGTTTAGTTACTTCGTACAGAATCGTCAGATTCCGTAGGGACGAGCGTCGGGGCCTACGACCAGTAGTGTTCGTTCAATAGGCAGACCAGCGGATGTGTCCGTTTTTGTAATTTACACGTTCATTAACGTAATTGCATTGCAACTATTGCTGGTGCCGCATAGGTATATACATTTCGTATACACAGGCATCGACTATCGGTGTCGTATTTAATCTCTTTGGGCATTGCTCTTTCTTCACCTGCGGTTTATGGCCAGGAGGTGGCATGATTTTAGGTTCATGCATAGTACCCTCTCCCAGTGCAACTGAAATGTTAATTTTCCGTTCTATTCACTTAAAAGATTTGATCAATGCTTTCAATCGAACTGATTTTATTGTTCTGGTTATATATAGAGTTGCATTTGGTCACTAAACACGTGTAATTTTTGACCAATAACAAACACGAGAGTCAAAGTGTTTGTTCGCCATTTTTACTTTGAGTCCATCTTATGGCCCAGGGCCGGCTGGCGAAGATATGACACAAAGGGGCCTTTTGAATCTATCTCTGTTGTAATTGTTCGTACACATTTCATAAGTTATTATTGCAACTAAAATTCAGTATACAAAAGAATTGTAATAACTTTATTTGTCTTGAAATTGGTGAATTTTGCATTTGTGTTTGCTACTTTCATGTTGGTTGTATATAACTAGACAGTCGCGCGGAAGGTAGTGACATCCTGTAGGCGACATTGATCCGTAATAGACTGTGCTTTTCACTATTGTTTATGTCCATCTGAATCTTTCGAAAATCTTTATCAATGCATTTTTTTCGCGCTACTTTCAAACAATTGATAATGTAAACAACGGCAGAACGTTCTGCTGTTTTCATTTAAAGTGTATTACTATAAGCAGTATTTATGAAAACTCGTCCCTGGCAAGGAAAATTACATTTCGCGAAATAGAAATCTAAGCAGGAATTATGTATCTCATAGGAAAATCGTTTATTATTTATATGTATTACACTGGCGTTGAATATGCCGATAAACTAAATACTTTTGTGTGCAAAGCTCCTCATCTCACACAAACGATAAATAATTTTTATATTTATTGTATGTGATATGCGATATTGACTATACATGGTAATAATAAGCACCTGCAACATTAACTGTGAATGATATTATTTGATATGAAAAGTGTGTATAATAAATTTCGTTAAATGAAATCTGCATGTATTTGCTTCTTGTATTTGCACAAGCTTTTAAGTCACTGTTTCCCAGTGTACAATGTTTCTTTCGGAAAGATAGTGCGGGTGACAATATATGTAATTTATTAAAAAAACCCAAACCATATCACAGATATATTTCTTTCCTCAATCAAATCTGTCATGGTATGTTAAATGGAGTAATAGTACATTGCTTGTTCCAAAATTTTGTAAATCAGAAGTTTAGAATAATATTTTCTTGTGAGTTTCAGATTGAACACTTGATATTTAGATTAGGAAGATTAATGCAAGATATATAAAATTTGCATATGAATTCTATACCGAATGATGGAGGCTTTGAGAAATGATGCTGTGCATAGTGCCGAGCCTATACATTCAACATTATCCTGTGAAAATAATCACCGCCTTGATGAATTGTCCAAAGAAAAAGAAGAAGAACTTCTATATGGAGCAGGTGACGATGGAGATGAAGAAGACGCACTTTCGGATGACAGTATGCGTTTAAGACTATCTGATGATGAAGCAGAATTAGAGGATACTGTTATGTCTGTTCAGGGTGATGAGAGAGAAAACAAAGTAGAAGTCATTAAAACCAGTAAGCTTGTATATGATAGACTTCCCACATAATGCTTGGTTAATTTAAATTTTACTTTGCAAAGAATAGTACACAAATAGTAATTGTTTTTTAGAATCTATAAGTTGATTTACATTTTTAAAATATGTCCATTGGATTAAATTTTGAATGAAACAACTTTATTGGTTTACAGTAAATATTATACAAATCATTATATTTTTTACCAATAGGATATAAAATACTTTGGATGGTGGGTTAAAATCCCACTTAGCAATGTAAAGTTTACATTATGTACTCTAGTATTTTACTCTTTTCTTGTCATAGAATTGGAACTACCAGAAACTGTTGATTTGGAATCTTCGTTTGAATCAGACAAAGTTAAGGTTGAGAAGAAAGAAGAGTTTAGTGCTGGCCAACACAAGGAACAAAGCTCAGGTAATGTTTCCATGGGTGAAAAAAAGATTATAAGCAATGATGGAAAGCACAGAAAGTTCATTGGAAATGGACGAATGAAGTCATCTGTAGCTAGTAGATCTAGTTACCAAAATCCAATGTGCAACAGCCAATGGACGTTTATGAATTATTCCTATGTTGATTCATATCGTAATGCAAATTATTTTCCGTATCCAAGACATATTCATCCCATGTCTATTCAACACAATAGATATGATCAGTATGATCACTACAGTAGGTTTAACGGCCGATATTCTTGGTTTAATCGAGGTAGAAACAATGGAAATAGGAACATTCCATTGTACCCTATGCAACAGCAATACATTCCACATACAATGTTGTACCAGAATAATCGAGGGAAATACATTCCCCCAAAATATCAAAGTATATCAAAACCTAATATTGCTAATAAATTACAAGGACGGCCAATGGCTTCTGGAAATAATATCTCCACTGTGAAAAGCAATTCTTGTACTGAAATCAATGATCTTGAAAGTATGAAGGGTAATATAACTAAGCAGTTAGGGACCTCGCAAGAGCTAGAAAACAAAGATGCACTTAAACATGAACAGAATATGTGTAGTGTAAATGAGTCGATAGACACTAACACAGTAGGAAGTAACTTGGAAATAACAAATTCCATGGGTATAACATGTGAAACGAAATTTACAGAAGAAAGGAATGAAGGCCAGAAAAGCTCGGAAGTTGATAAAGATGACGAAACCAAGGATCCTGCAATAATTGAAGTATCTACATGTAATGAAGATTCATGTGAAAAGCCTGTACATTCTCCACTAAATTCACAGCTAAATGAAAATAGTCAGCAAGAAAATAATGATACCACTGCCGAAAATACCACTCTTAAAGTAGAAACATGCTTAAAGAATTCTGAAAAAAGTGAAAAGACAGAGAATAAAACAGAAAACTCTGAGAAAGATATTAATAACAGAAATGATAGCCCAGAAAGAAACGAAATACATGCAACTTGTGAAAATGCTGAGGCAGCGAGCACAGAGAGCAGAGACCCCTGTTTTCTTTCAGACACGCAAAAGGTTGATTGTACAATTAAGAAGGAGAAATATGCAAAAGAGTCTGATATCAACAATCACGTACTCCAAAAAAGGGACGGCGTTAAATCTGAAACAGATGTTGAGATGCCTGAACCAGTAAGTACTGTGGATAAAGAAGTGACAAAAATAAAGGAACACCAATTAATAAAAGAGGAACCTAAAAGTAACAGTGACTCTGAAAAGGACTTCCCATCAAATGCATCAAACATCAAACCCATTACCACTGAATCTCAAACCGAAAGTAATATAGAATGTAAATTGGAAAATGATACAGGCTCAATTGTAGAAAGAAGTTTGAGCAGAGAAAACAGTGAGGATGGCGTTAAGGGTGCAAAACAAGATTGTGTTGATGATGTCAAAAGTCCTAAAGTATTTAAAACGGATTCCCCTGTGAAGAATCCAGTTACTAATACTGTTCTGCAAGAATTCAGTAGTGTTAATCATGAGGAAACTATTAAGATCAGCAAAGACAAAGATAACGGGGTGTCAGTGGTAGATACTACGAATAAGCAGTCAAGCAGTATTGAAAACGCAATTTTGAATCAAAATGAAGTTACTGTAAATAATGAATATGAAAAAATGAAAATTGTCAATAAAGATAGTAAAGACAATAAAAATTTGCCTTCTGTAAAAAAAATCACAGGAAATTCTGAAAGTTCGACTTCAAATACTATTATTGAAAAGAGTATAGAAAGTTTAAGTAGTGTAAAAAGTAATGCTGCTCCTCCAGTACAAAAGAAAAAAAGAGGAAGAAAACGAAAAAAACCGATCTCCGAAATACAAGAAGTTAGTCACGAAGAAACAAAAGGTATGGTACCGTATTTATAAACACGCTGAATGTGTGATAATAGCTTGGAATCCGTTGGACGCCTGCTGTCACTGTTTTCCATATCTCTCAGTGTTTCAATTTTTTGTCATGCATAAGATCTTTAATGTGAGATTCACATCGACGTTAGTATAATAATTCTTATATTGTTATTATTTTATTATGTTATAGTAAACGATACTGGAAGACAAAAACGCCAAACAGCAAAGAATGCAGAAGAGATTATAAGGAAGAAATTTCTTAATAATGATAGCGATGTGGAAACAAGTGACGATTCGCAAAAGTTGGTAACTGTAAATCATAAAAAAAATTCAGACTTGCACTCGTCCGCTCCAATATCTGTAAAACGTGGTTGCCCAGACAACGAAACTACTATGTTCAACGGAACTCATAAAAAACTTAAGACCGCTTCAGAAAGTCTTTCAGAAGAGATAACCGGAAAAGAAAATAATACAACGAATGTTACTAATTTGAATTATGTTTATAAATTTTTTCAACGAGATCTCAAGGAAAAATTACCAAAATTGACACAAGAGGTATACATACACTATTCATACTTTAATTCTTTTTCCTGCGAAATTCCCTTTCTTGTATACCGATATCGTTTATATCAATAATTAACATTAAAGGAGTTGGAAGAATTATTAATACAGAAGATAGTTGAGACTATCACAATGCAAGGTGAAATCGGCCGTTTAAGAGAACAAGCGCGAATATCACAGCGTAATCAAGAAGCGACACGAACGAAATGTCAGCAGTTGGCCAAGCAGATCAAAGACTTTGAAATGGTGTTAGGTCGTTATGCCGCTGACCGTCGAGCAGCCAGTGATAAAGCAATTGCTCCCATCAAAATTAATAGATCTGTGGGGCTTCAAGTCAATTTTACAACGGTAGGTATTTGCAAATGACTGCGAGAATCTGCCATACGGTTTTGTCAGTTCTTAATTAATATTAACGCACGAATTCATCGTTTTCTTAGGAGCAGGGAATGCAGAATCTACGTCAGTTGCAACAGACTGCTGCCAATGCTAGCCCTGTAAATAATGAACCGAGTAATGGTTCTGTAAGCCCGCGACGGGGTATAAAGATAAGACCACCACGAAGAATCGAAACAACCGCCTCAATGCAACCCACTGTTACATCGCAAAATCATATGCAACCTGCTCAAGTTCTTCCTACCGCAACTCCAGCGGCACTAATGGTCTCGAAGACTGTGGAATCACAACATAATGTACAAATACCAGTTCAGACTAACAAAGTATCAGTTATTACGAATGTAAGCATTTGTACTTTTCATCAGTACAAATGTTTTTTCATTCAATACGAGGGATACAATCTCTAATGTTTGTTCAACAGCCACAGCAGATACAACCGGTGCAACAAGTGCAAGTGCAGCAAGTTCAAGTACAGCAGCAGGTGCAGCAACAGCCAATTGTTTTTAATGGTAAAGTACCAATTCAGCCAAATCGTCCTGATGTTATTCAAACCGTTACTAAGCCAAGAACAAATGATCTTATCGATCTTACGGACGAAGAGGAAAAAAGTAAAGGTATGTTGAAGACTATAGATTGGCAGAATCTTAAGTAAACTATAATAAATAAATACTCCTTTTGATCTAGCTGTGAAAATCCCAATTGTTACAACAGTGCCAGATCAAATAACCATTGCTCCAAAAACACAAACGTGTTTCCAAAGGGTGTTGCCAACAATTCCTGCAAGTATAGCAGTAAGTGGTCAAACAGCAAGTATACGTGTAGTTCAACCAGCTAGTCAACCAACACCTACTGCTTTAGTGGTATGTAAATAATGTTTACAGCAGTATTCATCTTATATGTATACAAAGTATATAAGACCCTTATTTTTTTCAGAATAATACGAACTCCCCACGATTAGCTTATGTAATGCAAAGTGGAGATGGTTCTACCAGACAATTGTTAATAACATCAAACTCCAATCCGGTACAGTAGTCATTAAAAATATCAACTTAATCATAAGTGCAGACTATATTGCATTGGGTCTCAATGGTTTTATTAATTTGAAACTATATTTTCAGATTAGACCCGTCACCTCTGGTTGCAGGCCCGCGACATTTCCAGCCGTCACATACAAAACTGGTAGGTATAGGCTTTGAATATTACTAAAGAGGGCGATCAATTATACAGACGGTAAATTTGTATTATGATACAGGTATATCATCAATTGCTAATGGAACTGTACGAGTGTTAACAACACCAGCAAATTCAACAGTTCAATTGAACCAGGTCAGTGTCCAATATTTGTAGTCATTTTAGACATAAGAGGTTAATACTATTGTTACCTGTCACTTACATTTAGATGCATCGGAAGATAACATTAACTCAATTCTATTTAACATATTTCAGCACCCTGCTGCTTTGCCAGATCCACCAACATACGCTGTGAATCCAACACTTAAACTTCCGCCTCCTGCCCCATCATTAAAAATATCAAAGGTTACTACTACTGGTGCTACTGGTACGAATATGACATTATTACATTCTAAAATGAAATGCTTACCTTTTGACATTCATTTTTATATTTTTATACATATGAATTTCTTCGAATGTGATATTAAATACAGTTCCATATTTATAACAGGTATTGTACTGTCTTGGAATATGACACTATCTGATAAGTATGCAGATATAGTTAGTTATCAATTATATGCGTACCAAGAGGTTTCTGGCGTTCCTCCTAGTACTGCATTATGGAAAAAAGTAGGTGATGTGCGTGCATTGCCACTTCCTATGGCGTGTACTCTTACGCAGGTAACTATTACCTAAATTAGTTTGTTTAAGTCGTATGTAGAATTTGTGTTAAAATTAATAACTCTTTTTTTTTATAGTTTTCTAAGGGTAACAACTACTATTTCGCAGTTAGGGCAGTGGACTCGCATTCCCGGAAAGGGCAATACAGTATACCAGGGAATATATCTTTGTAAACGGCGAGGAAAAAACCGTAGTATAAAACTTTCTACTTCCCCGGTATGATTAAGTTGATCCCTTCTGGACTACTTTAAATTGGGTATCTATCTGAGAACTAGTTTAAACAATTCATCGTATGATAGGTTATTGATTGCTGCAATTGTTAGGAATTATAAAAACGTGGTACAGGAATCGATCATTATTTTAAAATGATGTATATAGTACATTGATTTAATAATTTAGATATCATTCGAATAGAAAAAAATTCTTAACTTACATTGCCTATCATATATTTAAAATTGAGTTTTTACTTTGGACTTGAGAAATGTCATGTTCATAATCTAAAACATAATTAGCATAAATTCTACGATATTCAGTAATCATGGTTCAATTTCTTATACCTGTACTGTGAGGGATACACTACTCTCAGTGTAGTGTACCACTGTTATCTGTATGTCATAGTAAAAAGAATACTCTAGTCCAAAATTTCTTTTGAAATTTCGTTCGCTACATGAATCAAGCAGCTTTGTGAAGCGAAATGAAGCATATACCGATATAAAGGCTGATATTAATATGGTCAGAAATAGGTCTTCATAACTACTGCTTCCGCATATTTCTTACTGTCTTTCATCTCTGTACGTTATTTAACTTTATTTACGTCCACATTAAGTGGTCCATGGGTGTACAAAACTTACTGTATTATTTGCTCAATTTTTATACGACTCCAATTTTCTTCAACCATGAATCAGGCCAAGATTAGATCTTGGTGATTCCAATGGAATGTCATTTTAGCACATTCACTGTGTAAATATACATATATTCGTAAGCCTTTACTTGTAATTTTCATGCCTAATGAATCTGTATATTGTCTGTATAATTAGCTATAATATTTAAATTGTATGGTTAACCAAAATTTTATGTGATAAAGATCTAATAAAACACTTGTTCATTTTTCATAATAAAAACAGTCCTTACTGTATGATGATACCATTCCAAAAAGCGGTGTTAAAAGCTTCGTCTGCAACAAGTTTAATGGCGGACATCTTTATCAGAGAATGGAGACCAAAATCATACAGACAATAAGGACACAATTCATGAAAATTTATTATGGGGGAGATGAGACATTGACAAACAATGTACCTATTTATATTGCTACGTCGTAAACTGAATATTCAAAACTTGTTTGAACTTTTATATTGGCCATAACAATGGGATTTTAAGTGTATGGTCAATCATTCAGTGACTTGTAAAAACTGATAGTACGAAACGATATCTACGTCTCATACTGAAAGCAATCTAATAATCCGGGTAAACAGTCATATCTTATTTAGTCTCTGATGTCGCTCAAATTTGGGACAGCATTTGCGTAGATTAAAATCATGCGCCATGTAGATAGCGAAGCCTTTATAAAACTTTAACTGCACTTGGTTAAAACGTCGCGTGTGTCGTTTTTCTAATTTTTGGATGTGCCGATTCTATTTGTCTGTGTATATACCCGACGATATTTCGATTACTTGAGCTGCTTAGGACTGACTAACATAAATTGGAACTACTTCATGTTGGTCAGTATTGAAGAATATTCTAGAAATGCTCGTTCACGCTCATATTTTGTTAATTGTTATTGCGTGCTTTAGTCAAACTCACTATAATTTTGTCGACCCATTGTATCAACAGATCAATAAATTAGAAGGGCACTGAGGCATAAACATGAACATTTCAGTGCTTTGTTTTCTAACCAAATAAAACTCATAATACTTTTAGTTTGGCCGAACAGAAAAACATGGGTTAACGGCAACAGCAACAATTTTGGCGCTTCAATTATACACACGTATCTAGTTGAATCAAACTTAGCGCCATTCCACATAAAACTCCTCCTGAGTTCTACTGGGTTCATTTCATCATCGTTTACAAATATAAAATGTAAATATGCATTTTATTTACCTTTCAATTTGATCACGTGCTCTGCTGTATCTTCCTGAATATCAAAGCGCAAACTTTTAATATAGTTTTTCTCCGATTGCACCCCCCTTTATTGCCAATTTTAATATGCATATCTTAATTTTGCGATTTAAAACTGTAAATAAATATATACGTACACCAAAATTTCCAAGAGCAATAATATCTACCAAATCTGTATGCAAATGGTATACGAAGAAATATTTTTTAATTCTTTCCTTAATCGGTGAATAAATGAACTTTAATATTATTGGCATATGTGTGATATATCACAATATGTGACACCTGAATGCGAAAAATTTCCTAGCAAACGGAAATTTCCCGACTGAGATCTCCGATTTCGCGTAGATACCGTAGATATAAGTGATATAAGCGTGTGTATTATACTGCCAAAACATACTTTGTGTAAACTATGGGAATTATTAGCTGGACGTATTGCTACATCCAAACAAAAACAATTACTGCTTTCTGGAAATGTATCCTCGAAACAGTGGAACAAGAAACAAGAAATTGAGCTGTTGTTCTGCGTTATCGGAAGAAAAAGTATAAGTGAGTGGGGGCGGAAGTAGTTGCTCGGCAATTTCTGTATGCACTTCCATGTACTTGGTGACAGAGTACGTGAAGAGCCTATAAAATTGTATATAAAAGAATCGATAAATCGAGAATTATTGGAACAGAATAGCTGCTCATTTATATAAACTGCATAGTGGTGAAAGTGCTGATGGTTGTGCGATCCTCCTGATAATGAAACTGTGTTAAATATTACGTTGCACTTTTATTAATTCCGCGACACATCTCGAGCTGACAAGAATAACATAAGTATCGCCAAAGGACTGACGCATTTTCCAAGCGCTACATGCTGAACATACAACAAAAGGACTCATCCTTTCGGAATCTTTGATATATCAGTGGGATGGTATATTTTAGTTTTGACTGTATCTCGAATATCCATAATATTAAAATGGAGCAACGAATACTTAAAAACGCTCATACTAAATTCCTACTTTGTGTATACATAGCTTCGTAACTTCGAGTTTGACGAAACAAGGAATCATTTTAGAACTTGAACACGTATGAAACTGCGATAAAGAAAGTCCATTGGGATGGAAACAATAAACGACAGGCATTGTAAAATCATGTCGAACTTTTTAGAAGGAACTCTGTCAGTACGGATTTCATGTGCCTAGTGAACCCATCTTTCCATATTTATGTTCAGTTTTAACCATACAGCAAGCGCTTGTGCAAGCTGTCCATACGATGTCAGTAGGCACAGCACTTGTCTACAGCTGGTAGTAAAACTCAGCACGTTAATCAGGGGATGCCTAGTCTACACTCGCTCGTCGTTCGACGAGCTCCTCTAATGGATATGGGAATGGCAACGAGTTCTGTGACAACCGCAAATACGCCTGCGAAAGTCACAACTAATCCAAGAAAAGTTGATAAGACCAACAAGTTGAGCAGTGTTCGCCTTCCTTTGCTACGCAAGGAAGCTAGTGTGGTAAACCTATCACTGACAGAAAGGTCTGTACCTGGAAAAGGAGTAGATGCACCTTTACTAAGGCCCGAAAGTAGTGCCAGCTTAGAAGCTCGTGGTGGCAGTTGGCTTAGTCTTGGCCCAGGTGTTTTAAGGAAGTGTGAAACCGCTGTAGGCCTGAGTACATCAGCTTTGGAAGGTCGACCAATCAATCGAAGCAGAGTCTGTTCTCATTGTTCAAGTTTATTGTCGTTGGCATCCAGCTCAAGATATAGCTTAGCTGCGGGCAACTTTGTTCCTGCCAGTTCTCAGCAAACAGTGGGAAGAATCTTTTGTAAACTATGTCTTGCAGATACCTCTCTTTCAAAAACATTTAAAATAGAAGGCTGTGGTTGTTCCTATTGTAAAGATGTGAGTTATTACATTTCTCATGAATTCAAGAAATACCTTTCGCTAATAAGACTTGTTTTAGTGTATGAAAGCCTATGTTGAATTTGAAATTGAAGAAGGTGCGTATGAAATTAGTTGCCCTGATGCACAATGTGACCAAGGGACGATACTTTCTATAAAAGAAATCTCAAGCCTTACGACACCAGAATTAATGGAAAAGCATCACAAGTTTAGGTTGGACAGAGGTAAGCATTAGAAATCAAAAATCGAATAAGTAGTCTTGAAAAGAATTTTATAATTTTGACAACTGTTTTATATGTTTTACATAGATGTCTCAATGGATAAAGCAAGGGCATGGTGTCCACGTGCTGGCTGTGAAACTATATGTTCTGTAAATGGTAGTGGAACGAATGGTACACCTATCGGCCGTGTTCACTGTCCTAATTGTTCAACAGATTTTTGTTCCATTTGCCGTGAGTCTTGGCATAACGGTCCTTGTTCAGATCTTTCATTAGGTATACCATTTGACAGTGATCACATAAAGTGCTGTCCAATGTGTTTTGTACCTATTGAAAAAGATGAAGGATGTGCTCAGATGATGTGCAAACGATGCAAACACGTCTTCTGTTGGTATTGTTTAGCATCTTTAGATGTAAGTATGACTGATGGAAATCTACAGTGTTTACTTTGCTATAAACACATTAAGAATATTCAACTGACGATATTTGATTACTTTTTAGGATGACTTCCTATTACGGCATTACGATAAGGGACCATGCAAAAATAAGTTGGGTCACTCGCGTGCATCCGTAATATGGCATCGAACGCAAGTTATTGGTATTTTTGCTGGATTTGGTCTGCTATTACTTGTCGCATCTCCATTACTGTTATTAGCCGCACCATGCATTGTATGCTGTAAATGTCGGGTGTGCGGTTCGTCGAGACTTGAACAAGAAGAAGGTGATACTGCAACATAGGATCTTAAACGTTTTTAATATTTATGTCTCTGCAATTTTCTGTGGGTAAAATAAATACGGATATTATATTATCTATCGTGTGAACGCGGTTAGTGATTTATATAGATATACATTGGCTTGACCTGCATTTTGATTTCTAATAAGCATTCCAAATTACTGTAGGATCATTTTTTTAACATACTGCCACACTAAACCGAAGTGTCACTATTTTATGTTGAGATTGACAAGCAAATTTATGCCTTAGACATATACTCACGCAGTTTCTAATTTGTTACCTTATCTTAAGAACAAAGAAGCATGGCTTTTGTAATAAGATGGTATCATGACTCTCTTATTGAAATTATGGTAATGTCACAATACTCAATTACAAATACACTTCTAATAAGAATATAATTGTTTTTCACCAGTAAAATCGGAGTTGAAGCAGTGTATATCTATGTGGATTCAATTACATTTCTCAACAAAGCTGACACTTGAAACTCGACTCATGGGTTAATATTAGCTATAGGCTACAGTGCACAATTTCTTAATATTTTATTTTGTGGGTGCTTTTTTATTTAGTTAAATGAACTGATTGCATGTACTTTAGAGTACATTTCTTTAGACTGTATATAATTAATTAATTAATATGACTTTTGATAATGGTAACATTCAGCGCATTTGCTGCCAATAATAAACTTATGCTCCTCATTGAGATAGAAGCACAGTACTTGGTAACTACTCTGTAGTAGTATATATTTTGCATAACCATTTGGTAAGGTATTACTCATAAAATTAAAGTTGCTGAAAATGTAGGAAGTATATCCAAGTGATACAAGATTCAGGTTGCTATTGATTAAGTTCAAATGCACTTTAATTTATGACAATAATTTTGTGCCCGCCCACTTATGTGAAATTTGTATTAGGATTGCAAGACCTAATCATAGCCCAAATGGAGAGCTATAAGAAACACCTTGGCCATCGTTATAATTTAAAGAATATAACCTTGTTGTTTGTATATATGATAGATTGTTATTAATACATAGTACGTAATTCAATATTTAATTATGCAGTCAGAGTAATGTATGATCTAGTGAGAATATCTGGAGTGTATGAAAAGATTTTATTGTGGGAAACTTTTGGTATACTTCGCGGTAACTGTTAAAAATGGCTAACTCAGCGTTAGGAGTTGTATTTGCGTTTTACGTACGCCAATATCTGTGTACAATTGAATAGCGCGTTATATTAATATGTATACATACACACTGTGTATATATGTATACGCATTTGTGTTGGCCATGTACGAATACCACATATAACAATTCTGTATAAATTAGAGTACGCAATATATGTGAGCAGATACGTACATGGGTATTCGAATGTTGAAAATAAAACTCTAACAATCAAAGCTATGTAACAGATATCTAGCAGATTTCTCCATTCGATATTAATTCTTAATTATTGCTCAACGTATAATAACATTGGGTGATTAATCTTATTCCTTAATCTTATCTGAATAGTAGTAATATTCCTTTCTGTCGCATTTCAAGAATCATTAGATACTTTTAGAATTATTCTTAATCCAGGTTTAATAATACTAGTAAAGTAATTGTTCTAATCTGTAAAAAGTATTGGTTAATTCGTAAACATGGATTACTCATGTGTTATTCATTCAAGAACGCGAAGGCTCGCCAATGTTATTGCCTGATACTAGTTTTTGCCGAGACCTAAAAGTCATGTTTATGGAAAGGAAGGAGGTAAGATTACTTCATCAATTATAGCTACTTACCATCTTGCAGTTACCGCAATGTATCTAGAAGTAGGAGACATACATGAGTTACTGCAATTATACGGAAATGTGATACAAAAGTGATAAAGTCTACATTTTAATACTGACATGTTCTGTAACATTGTGCATATATAGAGACAAATTTTCTCTATGCGGTAGAAAAAAACTTGCAAATAAGTTGGAAGTTAAAATAATATCAAATGCTACTGGTATTGTTAAAAAAAAGAGCTTTCTGTTGGGTTACAGGTCTTTTTGCATGGAATGTTTGTTTGAGTGTTTTAATTGTTAATATATTGTTGATACTATCATAGGGGAATGTGAAACGGACAATAGTTTTGATGTCGGTTTACGCAGTAACCCATTTATTCGGTTTTGATACAATATTTTTTGTAAGAAAGTTGATAACATGATTGGGTTAAAATTGTTTGGAATGAAGATATCCGCATCAAAAAGATGCATTAGATTACTGGCGACACGTTCAGTAACAGCATGTTTCCGCTCAACTGAGCTTCATAGGGCTGCATACTTAACAAAATCGCGTCTCACCTAATGTATCCTGTTTGCTAATTTTAAAAAACCATCGGTAAAATTAGAAGATGGTGCATTTTTCAGGGATTACTCGATGATAATTCTGTAGTCCTACTAAGAAACTGTGATAGATTTTAGACTTCTTTTAAATGACTAATTTAAAAAAATTTAACAATTCAATAACCTAAATATAATGATAGTGTAATTTACGTATTAGTATCATTGTAAAGTAGTTAGTCAAAAAATATAATTATGATTAATAAGTTTAATAAATGTGAATAAACACGATTCAGTAGATGAGTGGATTATTTGATAAGACCCTTTGCTCGGAATAAGTCTCGCATCAGACCCTTTAAGTACCCAATTTCTCGTTGCAGATCCGTTACTTGATTTTGCAATTTCTCATTATGATCCGCCAATTCGCGCTCTTCGCCTAAGATTTCCTTAATTTCTTGTTTCTTTTTTTGTCTGTATCTCGTTGCCGCATTTTTATTTTGCTCCTTCTTGCGGACCTTTTTATCCTCTACGTTGGACCGAGAATAAGGCTTGTGGCGGTTCCTCGATAAAGAATAAGCTGATTGCTTCAAGCTTTTCCTTCCTGTATCCAACGACCAGTCCGGATCGTCAACAGAATCCTCGGATGAAGTGTAACTACCACCGGAACTCGTGCAGGGACTGGATGGTTGCAAGTCGTCCGTGTGCGAACGCACATATTCCTCGACCGCTGCCAACTCGTTTGCCACATCCGTAGTCAATGGATCCAGGTGTACATTTGCACCGGCCCAATGTTCGTTTACCTGCTCCCCAATGTATGGTCTCGCTTCAGGTATCACCACGTTATACAACGATTGCTGGTTATCATATATTGGTTGAACAGGCTGCAAAGTAACAAGCAGTTGGGTATCCACGCTCAGCGGTTTGTGTGCAGGCGGTGATTGCGGGGGTGTGAGTGTGGAGCTAGACGATGGAACGACTTGGTGGCAAGCTTCCACATCGCCCAGAACCGTTTCGAATTCTTGCAGCAACGCGTGAGTATCATCTTGTTCGGCAGTTTTTCGGACATCGTATATGGTTGGCTTATTTAGACCGCTTTCTGGGACCGGTAGTTCTTCAAAAATCGGAAGATCTATCTTTTCTTCCAACCAATCCGAGAAAGGCTCTGCAATAAAAAATAAACATTAAGGTAAAGTACTTTTAAATCGTTACACAATTTTCCTTGAATTTAGTACACTGAATATTGTTACAGTATGTAGAGTTTTATTTTGATAATACGAAGGGTCAATTTTGTAAAATGACACTTCAGACAGCATTAGATCAAGATCTTAACAGTACTTCTACTTCTTCTTGCATGAACAATAACTAGGAGTGGTGCGCCAGTGTATATATAATTTCATGGACATTACCAGTTTAACTAGAAAAACAAGTTCCCGATGTGCAACTTCTTGTGCTCGTAATGAAGTCAACCGTGTTCTACCTTCTTATTTGGAACAACAATGTAGGAAATTAACTAAAATACAATTGAAGTAAGGGGGGAATGGCCAGCTTTTCAGATAATAATGCGTTGCGTGTATAAGTTGAAGAAACATCGCAAATATTTATGTTTTTTCTAAACTCTATACCGTTTATTGACACCCAGCATTTTTTACTTTCAGTTTGACACGCGCGTTTTCTTTGTTATATTGAAATATTCATGTGAATGCATAAATATGTATGTAAAAACGAGATATATATATCGGGTCATCGTTTGATCTCAATAGACAAATTGTTGCAAGCTAATATTACAATTTCTGCAGCCACTAAGCAGCCCTGACCTATTTCCTTGTGAAACTTCGATCGGAGGTTACTTGAACTGTTATCTTCATTTAAATGCAGAGGGCACAAGGTTAGATAAGAATATTTCTGTATTACAAAGAAACGCGTAAGTATGTGCCCTAATCAATTCTCAGTATACCGAAAGTGTATGGTACCAGGCTTATTTTCAATGTGCACGCATCTTAATTGGCCATTTTTAATAAAGCAAATTAAATTTCGAAAGAGATAAAAATGAGATCGGCAAATACTACTCTCCATGGCCGATAGACAGTCGAAAGCAGCAATCTGTTTTGTTTCAGAAGAACGTGCTCGCATCATTTGATTTCTCGTTCATATAATCGATCGCTGCATCTGTCCCTATGATCCTGTCAATTAAATAGATCGGTGTCCATATGCAACGAAAACTGAACCGTCTACCAACATGTAGCGTATTCAGCACTTTCTAAAATGCGTCTTCTGAAGTGTCAGCGCAACTGGACTACGTAACTGTTGGAAAATGCAAATTCCGTAATTCATTTGATCGAATCCACGGCACTCTCGACATGCAACTTAGTGTGCGAGTAGTGCTACGGGTATATTTCTATTAAGACATGAGGTTTAGAGAGGGAAATCTGTGGACAAGCGAAAGGAAACCTACCACTGTAGCATATAGCAGACATTATAATCACGCGCCTCTAATGTTTTCGCGTGAACCCTTGCTGAGCGTATGTAAGGGGGGCACTGCTAGGTGCGGGGAGTGGTGAGTGGGAGGATAAATATGTGCTGCGATTTGGAGGCTAATAGTTTCGTAGATTTGCTGTCGAGCCACTGCAGAATATGTTGGTCGTCATAAAAACAAGTCCATCTATGGAATGTTGCCTGTTCCCAATTCAACGTCTCTTCACAAGTTTCTGGGAGTTGACAATGATCTCTCGGTTCCACGTGTAGCGATATGCGAACTGCATGCTATTATATAACATTAGCACGCTCCACCATCGAGACGCCGGGTCTTTTACTTGGGTCAGTTTTACAGATGCCAGTATTATTAATTTGTCCGGTGTATGCTCCGATCCCTTCACAGCACCAATTCCATCAGGCGCCCCTCTCCTACTTGCTTCGCGCAGTGCTCCCGTTTAATCCCGTATGCTCGCCAAATTGTCGCACACTCCGCGACACGATTCACCGATTACAGTTTTGCACCGATAATGATCAACACGATCAGCTACGTATCACAGCGGCGGCGCCGATGTTTTTACACACTTTCGCCTACTCAACAAACAACTCGGTGCATGGATCGCTGCTGACGATCGTCGGAGCAATCTCGCTTTGCCCTCCGTGTCGCACCACCGGAGCCTTAAAACATACACGCGTTCTGTGTTCACGTATGTCTGCAAAGTAATTCACGCTCCACTGGCCACTCGTGGATCACAAGCGAAAGAACAATCTCCTCTAAAACCAGTTCACCGATAAGAGGAATTCGACGTCGTAACTGTGGTGCGCTGAAGGGAAAAGCGGCGCCGCGCGTATTTTCCCTACTCTCTTTACGATTGCGCCCGGGGAACCACGCGGTTTCAACTCGAAACTGTACATGAAACTGACGGGCAACTTGCACAACGATAATCACGCGGTCACTGAGAAGCGCGAGTCAAAAGTCCCAGTGAACTCGGATTGCTGAGAGATCCACGACTACTAAAGCAATAAATGGGACTCCAACAACGATCGTCCGAATCCCACGATCGGCTTCCAATACCGCGAGACCACTCCTGCTTATCTTTGGACTTTCCCCTCTGACGCCCCTACTCCTTTATTACTAACACCACGTCATTCCCCTATCGGCCTCCAAGCGCAGCCGTTTGCGTAGAGGTTAACCAGTTTGTCCCACTCTTGTTTTCAGAAAAAAAGAGAGGAATAGCAGATACCGCCAAGAAGAAGTGGGAAGACTATATCCCGATAGAAACTAGGAACGCTGAACGGATTCAGACAAAAAGTTAATATCGACTTCTGCGCTTTTCAAACGCGCGAAACACTGAGAAACGAAGCCAGTCTTTGATTACGCTTATAGTCTGCTTTATATACACATACACACACTAGCAAACCCACTCTTCATGTATTCGCAATGAAACTGTTGAACCCTCAATCTTCATGCATTCGTACGCAAGATACCGATATGTTAAGTTATAGCTACTGGAACTGCGGCTGGCGAGTCTGATTGCAACGTTTTCTTTTATTAAATATTAACCTCCCTATAATTACTATATAACATACTAATATATACAAATTCTCTCTATAAAAAAGTCTATATTGATCCTTGCGCCAGGTATATATCTAATTTATAGTCGGAATGTAAGTAGATTTCGAAACCTTACAATTGCGATAAATAGTTCCAGAAAAATCGACAGGCATTAATGTCTCTGTATTGAAATATACCTCGAATATATGATTTAATGAATTTACCGAAAGTACTGGAATACTTCCTAATGTATACAACGATTATTTACTATCTTTCTGTCGCCAGCATAAAAAGTTCAGAAGTTTGTAGATTGCTCATTTACGAGTAATAATCGACACATATACTTTGCGCGGTAAAATACGAATGGATTTCTGGCGGGAAATTCGTAATACAGAAATAGGTGACTAAATTATCGTTTTTAACGCTATTACTCATAGCTGTGCTACATTTTCAATAATATTGGTAAACAAACGATTACAAAAGTATAAGAAAACAAGAGCATACATTGGATTCCTTTGAAAGCAAGATATGACAGGAAATTCAACTGTATAACATACCTTCTTTAATCCACTCATCCAGTTCTTCCAAAAGTTTTGTTGCTACTTGAGCACGCGTAGGGTGATCTTCATACATGACAGGTTCAGATGCATGTTTACGTAGGTCTACAGACTTATTATCATCAAATAAACGCCAATCATCTTCCCATTCTGCCTTCGGTGTCCCCTTAGGGGACACCGGCTCCAGCTTCCACAACCACATCTCCTGATGGTCCTGATCGGATTCCATTACTTATGAGATTCCAATCAAGGGATAGTATAAAACGGTGTAAAGAAATTTGTGTCGTTGGAACGACAAAGCTCGGAGTGAGCGCCATATTGGCTCTGTAAAAAATAATTAGTACAAGTTAATAATTGTTTGTTATAACCAATAATTAAGTGCTTTATTCATAAAGTGGCAGTCTTGTGCAATACCCTAGGAGTGTAAAACCAACAGCTATCATTATCGCGCGCATTTCCATTGTTATACACAATTCGGATTAAGTAAAATTCTTAATAAGAAGTTAATGATCTAAGCAAAATTAAGTATCTGCTATTTATTTGATTACGAGACAGTCCATATATGGTTTTTGAAAATAAGTCGCTCTTATCAGCTGTTGTCGCCACTCCTAGGTATTATATAGCTTATTCCTCACTCGAAATCAGTAATCAAAATAGTTGCTATTTAATCATATTTATATAATAGCAAAGCGCGCTATGATCAGCAGAAGATTTCCCGGAATTGGTGTCATCATGACGCAATATTGCAATGCCCGAATTCAAACGATTTGGCGGTCATTTAAGTAGTAGATAGACGTGTGGTATCACCGGGTATAGAATTCGGGTATCGCAGCATATTGCTCGCTTGGTACAGCGGAGGGAAAGTGAGGTACGCAAAGTCCCCTATCATGATGGAATGACTCACAAAATGGCAGGCGCTCGAGACGCTAGACATGAACAAGCGAATACTTTCGGAGAAAGTACTACTGCCGGTGGATTTTAGGCTGAGAAATCTACTTACTCCATGTTGAATTAGTTGTCCGGCACACTTGCGTGTGCAAGTTGCTTCTGCGACTACTGACTCATCTCGACCGTGATGTGGGATAGAGTAAAATTGGTAACGTCTTTCCTTCGAGATGCATGGATGAAGAGTGAGTGGCGTCCTCCACTTGCCAACGCTTCGATCGCCGAGGTCACGTGACAGCCGAACTTTCCCACGAAAGCTGGATTCGGCCGGAATCGTGCGCGCTCGTACAGTCTTTGGGATTTCCAATGTTCTTTATATATGTAATTCACAATAATGGAAGAGTGCGCTGGTGTCGCTTCCGACGCACATACGTTTCCGGTTGCCAGGATGAACTTGCGATACTTGAACTTCGGTGTCGGAAATAATGAAATTCGCAATTAACACGGATTGTCTTGTTCTCCATTAAGGACATTCAGTGACCAGTTGAATCGACAATACTGTATGAGTGGAGTGACGTGCTTAAAACGTGTAAATCTAGTAAGTGTCGTGGTGTTCAAAAGGTGCATAATAGCAGTAAACAATACCAACAAACAGTGCAGTGCGTGCAGTGCCCCTTTGGTGAGACAGCCGATTTATTTGGAATTACTTAGCAGTGCAGTTTATGGAAGCCGGCATTTCGGTGAGTGCTAGATCTAAGGAAATAAAAGGATATATCTTATTTGAATACTGCCGGAAATTAAGTGGTATGTTGCAATGAACTTTTCATGGTACATCTCACGGACTATATATTCGTTTAATGTACGAATGGCCCCATAGGTCGTGGGTTATTGGTATCTTCACAACACGCGTCACGTTTAGATATCTTGAAAAAATGCTGTCGTTTTTCCCTCATTGCGCAATGCATCAGTAGAGGAAGTTTTTCGTAAAATATGAATTTCTAGTAATTGTACGACTTAGAAATATAATTCAGATTGAATTTATGGCTTCGAAATATCTGCCTTTGAATGAATTATTTTAATAAAAGGCCACATATGAAAGTCTATTTCTTAACTGCTGTTTCTTCGCGTTTCAAAGACTAGTGACGCATGATTTCCGTAATCATTCTTATATAAACGGAGATCTTACAGGTTGTATCAAATAATTGTTAGTGAAAGTCAGGAGGTCGCTGGCTGTCCAGTATAGCCAACTGATGATGTGAATCGTAGAAATTTTCTATTACAAATCATTCAGTTTAATCACGAAAATATATATTATAAATATCACTATACAGGACATTTGTCAATTATTTACATTGTTGCTGTTTCTTAAAGTAGTCTTCACGGAAACCCTCATTCATTATCTTGCCAATCTTAGTCCTTAGCCATACTGGAGGAAGAAGTGTGAAAAAGGCTTGAATGCCATGTGCCCAGTAACCTGTGCTGGTATCTATCTTCCCTAGGGTTGCTACTGCGTTCTTGGCATATGTCGTTGCACTCGGTACAAAGATAGTGCTTACCTAATGATTGAAAGATTGCATGAGCGAGGTATACATAGGCGGCTCTATGGTTGTTACAGTGCCAGCATAGTTCTACCTGGAGCCTGTCACTGAAAGCATTCATTTTCGTGTTAACGAACAGCGGGCACAAATGTTGCACAGTTATGCCGAATCTTGTGTATTCGGCACGAAGTGCTTCGGAAAAACTCTTTATGTAGACTTTTGTCGCCGCATATACCGTCATTAGCGGCAGCGGCTGCAACTCCGAGCCGGAAGAAATGTTAACTATGGCACCTTTCTTGCGTTGTTGCATTTGGCCGATAATTAATCTAGTCATCAATGTTGTCGCACCTATGTTCAGATTTATAATGTCCCACAATTCCTCCTGAGGAACTTCGCCTAGGTACATCGGGTAGGTGTACTGCTTACCGACATTATTCACTTAAATAAAAATGAAAAACGTTGTAAGAGTTTGAGTTAGTTATGCAAAAGTATTGTTATAATTCCTCACTCACCTAAAATTCCGACTGGTATATCGTTCAACTGTTCTTCGAGATTACCGAAGACTGTCTTTCCCTTACTGAAATCGACCGAAATGATCTTCACTTGAATCTTTGGATTAATTACTAATAGTTCGTCCCTGGTGTCTTCCAGTTTTTTGAGATTCCTGCTGATCAGCACTAGATTCATATGCCTCGCTGCTAATTCTTTGGCGTACGCTTTTCCAATACCATCGGTAGAACCGGTGACAACTGGAAAAATTCAAAGTAATTCGGAGTATTGTCTATGAATGTGTACTTGTTCCATTCCCAATAGCTTACCAGCCCATTCGCCGAATTTTGTTCGTAAATCAATTGGCGTTGAGTTAAGGATTGGAACGAGAATTTCACATATCATTCGAGCGGCTTTGCCAATATTCTCGAATAAGAGCCAAATGATGATTAAACCGAGAATCAACCAAGTCCCTATTTCCAGCAACATATTTCCACGATAATTCTCAGATGCTTTAATTATCGAGTCAAAACGAAGAAACCTTCAATAAAGATGAACTCTGCTTATTCATACATGTGGGCATATGTCGAATGGAACTGCATGTATTTTTTAATGACACTTCATTGTTCGATGCTACTTTTAAGTGTCATACTTTTGCAATGACACTATTTACAAGTTTCAAAGTAACATGACACAGAGAACAACGAATGAAATAGAATAAATGTCACATCTCTCAACATTAACTATTTCTTGACACGTCCTCTCAACACTAGCTAATTGTTCACGCCTTCCCGAACATTAATCTTCCCTCTCAAAAAACGTGAAGTTAATTCGTGCGGTACATGTGACGGCAGCTACTTAACACAGTCGGTCTCGCCAAACATCGAAAGCGTTACTAGTGGCGCGTTAATCTCGGCACACAATTCACTTGCAAACTAGCCAAACAAAGCGGCACCACTTATACAGCACGACAATTTTGCATGTTAATTAGTGAATTCTTTTAGTGTGCGTACGAGTTACCACAGTCCTTTAGGAGTCCGGCGTTTTCTCGGGTGTAACTGTCGCACAAATAGTTGATCTTCAAGGTCCCTGTATATCGGTATCTTTCATTACGACTTTCCCTTCCAGTTACGCGTTTCCGTTATTCCAATGAAAGAAACCCAGCCGTAACGCACGCCAGGTTTCTCTCCGATTTTATTCGTTTGAGTACGCTGATGGTGTCGTGTTATTTTGGAGGATAATCAATGAGCGAAAGCCAATGCGAGACTAACGAGTATCCGCGGCAGGTGAGGGCACAAAAGGCGAACGAAGCCAAGAGACTTTCTCTACCCGGCAGACAGTCCACCAGTCGACGAATCACGAGGATTCGGATGGGGACCTTAATATACTGCAATTGCGCAAAGCCTGAGATTGCCACTTTTTCCTGGCGGCAATGCCCGCACATACCTTGTTTGCTCAGCCGTTTGATAGAGAGTTTTCACAATTCGTTGCCGATTCGATCGAGCGTCCGCTCATTTCTTGACCTTCTAAGTTTCTTTTACGACTTTTAACCTTTTGCTAAACGACCACAGAACATAACAAACCGATACCGTGGTTTGGCTCTGACGAATTGAACTGCAATGTGTGCAAAACCTTGCCAGACGCAATCAGTACTGAGAACTGTAAGCTAAACTATCGAATTTCTTTGATAACAATCCCTGCAAGTGTTGTTTATTAATCCAGGCGCATTATTGAAGTTTATACCCTACCGAACCAGTCCGACACATGAACGCATACATGTCCACACATGGACGATTGAACCTATGGCAAAATACTTTCGAAATGAGAGTGAGTTATTTCGCTTGTCAGCAATACATTACTAACAAAGTGTTCCATTCCTGGAGTGCACCAATGCAATTTCTACAAGTAAATCAGTGCGTTTTACTAGCGAACGATTCTCGCATGTATTATAGCAGTAAATTTGCATTTTCAAAGTAAACACACATAGGAAGGTAGAGAAGCGAGCCGGTTTGGAAACTACAAGTCATCCTGTTAATGTTATTTGGACATTGAGGTCGCGTGTATATGGTGAGCGATGAAAAATGTACCAGAAGGAGGTAAGAGAACCAGTGTACGGATAGAGGAGGATCCGGGCAGCAGCATGGCACTGCTAAAAAACGAAGAAGACGAAATCCCAGTGGCGCGCGCAGCCTCTTTCACTTCCATGCACTCTCCGGCATACCAAGCAAGATCCTCGTGTCTCGCATTGTGTCAGAAGGTCTTCCAGGCAACTTTGGGCATTACGGCAACGGCAAACTGGCCTCACGGAGAGGACCAACCCGATCGGTCGCGTTCTTCACGTACAACGTATCACAGCCAGGCCTTTCTGTCCCCAAAAGTGTCCACCTCTCTCTCACATTCTCGGCTGGGCATTTCACGGCGGCTAATCGTCCTGCCCCACGGCTTTTCGAGCGATATCACAAAAAAAGGAGGACCGTGCCGTTGGTGCTTGGCCGAAGGTGCCTCCAGTTGATCGAGGTCGTTTGCCCGAGCAGCCACTTACCGTGCTTTTTAGCCGGGCGTCCTATTTTTACGCGTTCGTTCCAAAGAGAACATTCACGAGGCCTCCGGGTGAATCTTGGAAGCTGGAGATCCAAAGGTTGCTCGCACTCATGCTCGTTCGCTCGTTCGCTTGTGGCTCCTCGCCACGTTGAAGTCTGAGTAGCATGTGGCTGCGAATACTTCGTCTCTGCATACTTTTTTACCACTATCGATGGTAGCCAGTGAGTTTGTTCTCCCTTCTGGTCGATGACATTGACCACGCCTGGATAATTGTGCCCCCGGCAAGTGAAGAATAGAGACTGCGGAACCGCCTCCGATCGCAGATAGCTCGTTGGAAAGGTTTGCCATTTCCAGAGTTTTCAAGCTTTTGTCATCTCATATTTCTATGAATATGCTACTGCGAATTACATGCTTCAATGTCAATGTGCGTGAATCGGTCTTTTCGAATTCTATGATCTGACGTTTCGTACACTCGTGCAATTACTGACCGTTGGCCGCGCTGCTGAACACTCTCGGCAGTATCAATGCGACGACTACTCATCCATCCCTGGCAGATAAGAGGTGCCAATGTTTGACTCTCGCTTGACTAGCAGAGACAGACGTTCCGTATTTCTACATGTGTTTCGTGCACTGCCAGTACACCCGTGAATGCACTTCGCGTATCCAGCCAAGGTTGACAGAATAACGGAAACCAGTGAAATTGTCGTGTCACTGGAACACGCGAATATTTATAGTGTTAAGAAATCGTGTTGCAGAATTGGTAGTACATTAAGACGGCGCCTGCGGGTGCCAACGAAATATTGTTACTGTGTACACCAATTAAGACATGATTGAGCCATCGGTTACCAAGTCGATTTATATTGGAGTCAATTGTTCATTCTGACGTGTTAAACTTGTCGTACTATGATTGTGAATTCGTGCTCCATCTTTCCTGAGAAAAAACAATATGTAATGATTGTAAACGAAAGCAAATTACGAGATAAATCTTATACATGAATTATATTGAAAAGTTTATATAATAGGAGTATATTAAAGTAATATACAGGATTGACATGTGGACGTTATCGAAACGATATTTGAAAACTTGCTTGAATTTAATTTCCAACTCCATTTCCACGAATTGAGTAACAGGTTGTTCCGGACACTTTTGCATAATAAAATATAAAAACTCGATCCATTCAAGTTTTTTTCGTGATTGGGATTTCCTTCTATATTTATATGCATAAAGACTAACGCAACGCCTATTGGGTTTCTCAACGGACTAATTGCTAAACTAATAGCATGGTGTATTTTCCTTGGAAGTATCCACACTCTATTAATTGCAGATTATACACCCCTTCGGAGACATTACCTACTTTTCAGTAGTAGACGATAAGGTATGCTCTATGTATCTCAATGCTAAATATACCGAGGTCAAGTTGATTTAGAACCGGCTTGCATAGACTTCAATTGGAACGGATCAGTGAATGTCCCGGCTGATTACGTTTTCTCATTCTTCTTCTCGCCCAACTCACATGCTGCTTTTGTGCTCAAATAACTATCATTTACATCTCTAATTCCGTTCCATGATTCCGCCAGTCGTGAACTCGCATGCCAAGTTTTCCAAGCACGTGTATCGGCTGATTTAATTTCAAGGCGTTCCAGTCGCCCGAGACATATCCTCGTCAATCGTATATATTAACATACAGATCTGCGTAAATCGTGCAAAAATTCTCTTGCACTACAAAGCCTGGCTCTTTAGTCTTGTGTATAATAATCAAGATGAGATATGAATATCGGCGATGGTGTCGAGGGTGTGAATCATTATTCTTTTCATTCACGTCACGATCTATCAGGAAGAAATAAATACAGTGACCTTCGTCCCGCACACTTGTAGATTCCGAGTGTGTTCCGTAATTCACCAAGAAGATAACTCAATGTCCCGGGTGGACGAAGGATACGATGAAAGGATGCTGCATCTGGGGGATCGCTCTCTCGATTATCGTCACAGTCGCCTCTCTCACGAGCGTGGACATAGATATCGAGACGAATTCGTTGAACAATGATAAAACGATGCTCTTCGGAAACGAGAGGTTCACGTATTCGTGGATTGGTCCGAATGCCTTAGTGCGATCGACCTTGGTGGAACGCCAAGAGAGATTACAGTATAATTGCGAGGAATTACTGGAAAATGCTGGTCCAGAGGAGAGGACGTTAAGTCCAGAATCGCTTTGGAACATATTGGTGGACGATCAGCACAAGTTGCTCTATTGCTACGTGCCTAAGGTAGAGGCTGACGCATAAACTGCAGCCGACTACTTATAAAACTCATTTCTGGCTCCAGTTGCTTACGAGCACATTTCATGGACGCTTAAAAGAGAGTTGGCCGTCCTTTCAGGTAGCTTGCACCAACTGGAAGCGCATCTTGATGATCACAACAGGGAAATGGCATGGTAGCGATCCTTCAGAGATACCGGCGGACCAAGCCCATTCTCCAGGTGCTTTCCTAAGGCTTAGTAACTTCAGCATGCCCGAGATAGATAAGAAGCTGGCGACCTATGATAAGCTTATCGTTGTCCGTCATCCTCTAGAAAGATTGCTGTCTGCCTACCGGAACAAATTGGAGGCAAAGCACGAAAAAAGTTCGATATATTTTCAGTCTCGATTTGGAAAAAAGATAATCAAGGTATAAACACTGACGGTATATCTTTGTTTAATTCTGAGCGAAATTATTATTGCGAATGACTAATTTATGAATTTCGTCTTACCAGAAATATCGTGCCAACGCTACCGAGGAGTCATTAAGGAATGGGGACGACGTGACATTCAGGGAATTCGTCGAGTTTGTGACCGATGAACAGGAAAACAAATCACGGAACGAGCATTGGAGACCGATATATGACTTGTGCCATCCATGTCTGGTAAATTATAATCTAATCAGTAAATACGAGAGTCTGGTCGAGGATGCCACGGAGGTATTGGAACGTATGGGCATCGAGTCAGTAACGTGAGTAGAACGATAATATGTATGGCAGAATCAATCGGGATGTTTTCTTACATCTTTTTAAAATAGCTTTCCAGCGAAGCCGCCGAGCAGTGAGCCAACTTCAAAGAAACTGGAGAGGTATTACTCTACGCTGACGTACAAGCAGCTTCGCAAGTTAGCCAATTTGTACAATCTGGATTTAAGGTTGTTCGACTATTCCTTGGAGGACGTTTTGGGATTCTCTTTGGCGTAGCAGCTCTCAACACACATCAATCCTTTTAATTTTAAGAGCACTGGTGGACTTTTTACCAGGAATTTATTGATACAGAACTCACAAGTGGGTCGGCACGCCTTTGCTACTGTAAAAAGTTTGCTCAAGTTTTTGTGATTCCCGGCTCTGTAAACTACCTAGAAATTATGTGTGTCCGGAAATTCGCGTTTGATCGTCGATTTATAGTAGCCGGGCCGTCACACACGCGGCGCTTCCACGCCGGGTGTTTTCGACAGTCATGTAGATAGGAAAGTATATTGCTACCAAAACTATCACGTTGCGCCGAACGATAAGCATGTACATAAATTAGTCTCATAACAGGCTTGTACAAACTGTAACATTTATCAGACATTCCACGAGAGAAAATAATTCGAATATATATATTTTCTCATCCTTGTACATTACCGTTTATGTTACCAAACAATAAAATACTAGCGAAAGGAATTATTGAATGAATGAGTCGCATACCAAATGGTTGGCAATCTGTTAATCTCATTTCGCTTGACACCTATCGCCGTTGAGAAAGCAGAGGGGTATACAAATGGTGCTTTTATTCGAAATCAAAGTTCAGCGTGTCGCTTACGCAACGCCAGCTGGTGCGTACGTCCTGGGTACATATGCGTATATTGTCTATCGCGTGCCTGGTGTTTAGTTTACAAGGTAAAATTAGACTGAGAAATGACGAACGGCTTTAGCTCGCGCATTAGTTAAAGAGACGCGGTAGCCAAGCCGGCAAACCAATAAAACCTCGGAGATTGCAGAACCAGCTCTCACAGCTGCTAGAATAACTTCGGCCATTCATCAGATTGAAGGACTATTGACACTAGGAATGATCGGCCACTATCATAGCCATTGGAAGTTGCAATAAATCACGCGCAAAACGATCTGCACTCATAGCCGGCGCGTCTGAGATTGCGGTTACTTTAATGCATGCAAATATCTAACTTCGCTTGCCAGGTCGTCACGTGTGAATGTGTATTATTTTTTGGCACGTGAATTCTTTTGCGATTCGAAGTACGGCAAGAAGCGCGTAGGCGCCAGCGAGAAGAACTTTATTTAAAAATCCGGGATTCCTCTCGGTGCTCTGATCGACCGCTACGTTGGTGCTGACTTCTGCGTCATCTCATAATTCAATTGTACGAGTGGGGCGTAGGCTTGCAGGATTGCTATGCTCCGTTTGCGACTCATTGTGCGTAATGCACTGGATGCACACATCGCTGAGCGCGTCTGTCTGGGCCAGGCAATTTGCGCGCTCCGCTCAACGGCTTTTTGAAAAGTGAATTATTCATGAGTATAAAAGCTAAATATGACTTTCGCATTCACGTCTCGTTGCTCGCCTTTTAACGCGCTGCAATTAAAGCAATCCGACATTTAACATGCGCGTCTGTTGATTATCATGGATGAACGCGTCTGTACACTTCAGGGTGGTCTACGAATATGGAAAGCCGCAGCAGTTTGATTGACACGAGAGAGAAAAGTCGAGAATCCGGCTGGCGCTTCTCTCCCTCGATTGATTCGCGATCGAAGCCGAGCTTTTTCCTTCGCAGCTATATCTAATATTCACGATGCTTAATATAACTCTCGAGAACGGTGGAACCCGTTGCTTTCGCATGGTAGAAGGGTGGTGGGACCTCGGCTACCAATCCTGGAGCAGAACTTACAGAAGAAGGTGCAATGTGGTACCCGAAATCAGGGGGTGGGGGTGTGAACGCGATTCCTGGAGGAATCGCGGGATCTTCTCGTACCGTGAAATCTGCAGCCGATGATCTAGTCTGCTACTGGACGCGAAGAAACGTGAAACTTATTGATTCACCCTCGATTGAATCGTCCTTCGAAATAAATATCAACTTGTACTCTTAAGGAATTCAAATATCGGCGGGACGAAAAGAATTTGCCAAAGTTTTTCAGAAATCCACTTGTTTAGAGACATAATAAATCTGTGAATAGTAGATATTCCGTGAGTATCACTTATTCCTCGGCTCCGATGTAAAAACGGCTATTTGCAACACTTATTGAAATAGATCTACGTCCGATAGGAGAATTACGGTGAGGGGAAATCCTGAAGAAGGATATTTGCGGGTTTACCAAAGGCAACCATTCGATTCGCTGGAGGTAATCGATCCAGTTTCCCGTTGTCGAGTGCAGTGAACTATTGTGAAAGGCCGAAAAATGCCGCAACCAGCCCACGAAACGAAAAACATCCTGACGACGTACTTCATCCTGTTAATTCTACTGATCTGCTTATGGCTGCTATATTCAGGGGTCTTTTAACGATTCAATCAGACTTTTTGTCATGGTGAGTTGTCGAAGGTTACATGACCACCCTGCCACGCTTTTGTACGTCGCATCTATCATTGAAGTCTCCGCCCATGTTTGTAAATACGATCCTGACATCAATTGATCGTGTCCACTCGATGGCGCTCATTGCATATTCCAATTAATGTAGAGCTATGTTTATGTAACTGGACTGATTCCGATGTCGACTGCTTTAGGGCTGAAGTATGAGGAGGAAGGAGCACACGCTTGTCACCGGCCAATCGTCGCCGTCGTCGATCGATCCGAACGATCAATCAAACACCAGGTCTACAGCATCCACCCGCACGAACGTTTAAACGTTTGACGTCTGAGGTTTCTCTCAACTGTAAACAATTGCCTCCGGATTTTAGTGCGAAAGATTCGTAATTAAAAGAATGCATTTACCTTCTAAGGTTTACCTCACCCGTCGCCAAATACGATTCTCATCAGCCCTAAATGCTTGTCTGTCGAAACTTTTATTAGTCTAATTTTTTATGATATCACCAAGCCAATACAATGCTGAGTCATTAAAATTAATATCTCTCGACAATCCTGATTTTATGTAGCATCTCCTGTCATTCGAATGGACCGAATTCTCAGTAGCTCTGACTAACAAGCCTCGAAGGAATAGTAAGGCGCGATAGACGCCGGTGCACGCAGAGAAAAATATCGATTTAGTGATCGCTCGGAAATAGAGATCATTTTGGGTACACGGACGATGGGTATGAAACACGTGGGCGATTCGACAGAAATAACTGGTGCTTCCAGCTCCGGGTATAGTGTTGTATGGCCGACTGTAGGAGGAGGACTAAATCGGTATTTTCAATAACATCCCCAAAAATAGACGGTGGGTTAAGAAGCGCATTGCTGCACACTGTGCTCATAAACCAATGAAGTATGTCTGTCATTCTCGGGAAATTCTTTCTCCGTGCGTTATGTAACGCTGTCCCTCGCAAGCTTGATATTGTGTATCGGGAGTATCGGATTACCGATTTATTTTATTTCGGAAATATCTTAAATACTGCCATCTCCCCAGCATATAAATAGAGAGAGGAATGCCATGTAAAAATTCTATATAAAATGACGACCAGCCATTCTCCGTGCAGTGTGCGTTCTGGCCAACATAAACCGAGAATACACAGCAAGGAAAATGTCAATAATTGTTTAGTCGAATCGGTGAATATTTGGAGTATTACTTACCTTGATATATTCAGTGATATGAAATAAAGGTTCGTTAAATGTTGAGATAATAGAATGTATTTTCTTTTAATTCTATCGGAATGGAGAAATAAGCACGAAGGACCACCACTTTTGTGTACCTATGTCTTTAATGCTGTCACTCAAAGCATTTCAAAGGAATACGATGACACGAACCTGCGGTAGTAAATATTTTGCTGGGTGCGGTTGTAAACGGTGCGGCGGTGCTCCAGTAATAGCTGAAAATAGATATAATCGCTCCAGATTCGTGCTCCTCCACATGGTACCGTGTTACACAATAGTCCATTTGCACGCCCGGCTTTCGTCACAGAAGTTGCCGAAATCTAGTCGGACGGCGAAGTAGCAGGTAGAGTTTCACTTCCAGCTCACTTCGTGTTTAATTTATTACCAAATTATTAATGAAATATCTTCGTTCCCGCGTAAAAGTTATGCTTCCGCCGAGGTGTCTTATTTCTGGCTCGTTCGGAGCAGGAGAAGGTAATGTTGCGATAGAAAAGAATGCCGAAATAGATGATCTCAGCCGCGCTGAGGAAGCTGCAGCCAAGGAAAAGTGCGAATATACCACCCAACGATGCTAGAAGGAAAAGATGGAATTTTCGAACAGTTGCTTAGTCAGCCTGATACAATTATCGAATTACCCAGAAGAGAGATCTCGGTGGTGGCCGGAATAGTCTCGAAAACCGTGACGAATTGGGACTGCATAAAAACCCGTAGCACTGCATCACCATCGGTCACAGCTCCACTGTAAGAAAAGCGAGTGCTCCATTTTATGGGGTACTTTTTTCGTAACTCGAACTGTATTTCTAGTTTCGCTTAAGATCTGGTTCGTCAGGATTAAGATCCAATTACTTTCACTCAACTTATCGGGAAACTCACTAAGAAGGCGAGACACGAACAGCACTTTGATTAATGTATGTCTGGGTTATCCTAGCGTCGTACCATATATTTGTACATGGTTGTCGACAAATGCATGTGAAATTCTTCCTTCGAATATCTTGCACGATACGAAATCTATGTGCATTTTGTTTCAAACAGCTATAATCCGATAATGTACAACTCTGGAAGAAATTGTTCTTAGTTTTACTTCATTAATATTAACTTGATTCGATCTTGTTTCTTTTTACTTTTATGGAAGAATTCCATGTCACTGGGTAGTAATTGAATGGTACGCAGTCGCATGAGGAGATCATTCGTGTGATTTTGCAACTAGTAAAACAATTGGAGTAACGATAAATGGGAAAGTATTTGATGGCTGTTTTACTGTCAGGGATGCAAAATGGAACTGTGTCACCCTCGGGCGTCGTGTGCGAGAAACCGATTGGTCGAACTTGAACCGTGGGTATAACTTCAATCTAATAGAACAGGATTAATCTTTAGAAATAAGTTTACAACATGTTTTAATAATGTGAAAATAATCAAACCTGAAGTTCGTCATTGGATTGGAGAATACGACTAGAAAATATGTCACCCGAATAAGCGCTATGATGATGAACAGTTACCTATCAAAAGTAAAATGTTAGTGTATCATTAATTCGTGTCTATTTCTGATAATTATGAGCTCACGTACAAGTGTACCAGCACTGCTTCTGTATATTCTATTCAAAGGATCAGAATCTTGACCAACAAGTATTTCCTTTTCGATTACAACTTTAAGACCAGAAATCTCTCCGTAGCTCAACGGATAAATCGGTTTAACATCCGTGTGACCACTGGAAATTTGTAGTTACCGATAAACTCGATGTCTATGACGAATATACTTATACTTACAGCATATGCTCCTCGAGGATGAAATTGAAGGCACAGCATATACCTTCAGAACTGTGCGAAACACGAAAAGAAGTTCTGCATTTGACTTTGAGTCCATTGAACTTGCAGGCTTTAAGCATATCCCCGCAAGATACACTGTCTCGTAACAGTTGCGGTAATTCCAAGTCGTTCGTGCTCAAAATTTTCTCGAGCTGCTCTTTATAATGTGAAAATCGCTCCTGTTCTACTACGTCTGGTATAGCTAATTCATGCATATGCCTAGGATAGAATAGAATTGACAGAGTCGACACTATTTTAACGACTATTTTAACTTTTTTTTCCTACGCAATAATGAAGTGTACATCCTCGATGGTCATGTTATCGGGTACAACGAGATTGTTTACGATAAATTCTCGTTTCTTGGCGGTGTTCGGTCGAAATGGACAAATCGTTACACTTGGAAACGGTATCGATGTCAATGGTTCGTGGAAGGACTTAGCATATGTGTAAGTCTGATTCTGACGGTAACGATTCCAGAACTTATACACCATCAAGCTGGAACCTAAAAGGAAATAATCAATCAAACGCTTTTGAACTTATTTCTTTTACGAATTAAAGTCATTCGCTGCGTACAGACAACACCGGCGATCATAGTGCACATCCATATAAATCTACCAAGGTTGCTCACTCTTACACTTATTTTCCCGAAGTACTTAATACCATGAACGGAGCTGGACTCCAAATAATCATTGACAATATTTTGATTCTGTTCCGAAACCATTGACTTCGATGATACTTTTGATTCGGCGAATGCATTGAAATTAACCACTGGTTTGTCTGGTGACACTAAACTTCTATTTATGATCAAGTCTTTCCTTGACTTTCGAAACATATTGTAATTCCAAGGCGTCGTTCTGTATTCTATGAAACCACTAACTTTTCACTCCGTTCTTCCACTATCTATGCGGCCCTTGAATAGCACTCTGCACTCACATCGCACTAAGCACTACATTCTGATTCATACTAGCAGGGAAATGTCAGCATTTCCACTGGCACGATAATGTCGCTTGTTTTGCACTAGTTTGAGCTATTACATTTACCTGTGCGAGTGACAGTTCTATGTCAACTCAGCGATGTTATCGCACTGTCTACGAGTACTCAACGACCAGCAATTATATGCATCAGTGGAAGTCGCATACGCTATCAGAAAGGATCGTCGGATTGCGAACAGTGTTGTTAAATAAATAATTTCACTATCCTTTAATTCACAATGTACAACTGTAAAACGTGGAAAAACATGGCGATCATTTAATCACCTTCCATTGCTATCCTCTTGTATCTTTACCGGTGGGAAGCTACGGAAAATGTACAGCAATACTATTGCAATCTTTGTACAATGCACGCGACGGGGCTTTTATTTACATTAGTCGACTAAAGCAGCGCTGGAAAGAATAATCTATGCTAGAACTGCACGTACGAATAAATACCTATGTATACCTACGTATACTTTTAACAAAGTATAAAAAGATATCTATGTACAAGAACAAGGGGGCTTGAAACAATACAGGATTCTTTAGAAATCATGAAATAGAGCTAATTGATCGGGTGGTAGAGCTGGTTGCGAACGCCAATCAGTTTCAGGATAGTCATCGAAACAACTCGCATCACCTGGTGCCTTCACTCTTGGTCTTATAGGAGGAGTTAGTGCTCTCTGTGGAACCTGATTGGTAAAATAGACAGTTAATTACTAGGTCTATAAAAGAGTAAGATTTATCATTTAACAATGCCAATTACCAAGAGCCATTCGACTAGTTTGAACCAACGATGTCTTTTAATATCCTCGGCTCCCTGCCTCATATTGCCCAATCTTTTCGTTCGATCAGCTACCAGTAACTTCTTGATCAAATCCTTGGCGATTGGATCCATGTGCTTAGGCCATTCTATCCTTCCACTGAGAATCTTCTCATAAATCCCAAAAGGATTATCATCGAAGAATGGCGGATATCCTGCTAACATCTCGTAGATAAGAACTCCCAATGCCCACCAATCCACAGCTTTGTTATGCCCTTTGCTTTGGATGATTTCTGGAGCCAAGTATTCTGGAGTGCCGCACAATGTCCAAGTTCTAGAATAACAAAAATTGTAAACATCACAAGAATAATATCTGTTGGCGGATCGATATTTAACGATTGATTAATTTCCAAAACAAGCGGTAACAAGGAAAATACTGTGCTTGGGAAGTAAAGTATGTTTACGAGGCTTGTTGAATAAAGAAACGATCGCAGTAGACATGGATGTACACGATACCGTCTGGCAGAATCGATACAACCGTCAGGGAAATATGCAGACGAGAGTCATTCAAAACACCAACGCTCTTATCGTATCTTTCAACACATGTAGTTTGCCGTGAGAGTCAAGGTGATGCGAAAGCGTTTAATAAAATATTCCGCTGTTCATTACCGTACAATGCTGACAGTTATTGTCTGAGCAAAGTGAAGACTATACGATAGAAACTACCACTCTTGTATGTTCGTTAGCGACATAATCAATTGATACCATATTTATACCAGTTGTTATATATGTCGAGTGGAGGATTTCTATTAATTTGTAATCACTTTCAAAATTATCAATTCAAAATTAATTATTGTCAGAGTATGTGTTTTACCTGTCGGTGAGTTTCTTGCTGAAGCCGAAGTCCGTGATCTTCAGATGTCCCTGATTATCGAGCAGAAGGTTTTCGGGTTTAAGGTCTCTATAAACAATATGCTTGGTATGCAGATATTCCAAGGCGGAGACGATTTCCGCAGCATAGAAACAGCTGGTTGGCCCAGAAAATCGGCCGGCTGCCCTTAAATATGAGAAGAGTTCGCCGCCTGCCACGAACTCGAGAAGCATGTAAACCCTTGCTTCGTCCCTTCCGCTCCAGAGCCTGAAATATTCACCTCCTTCAATCATGCAGCTTCTCTACACCTGTGCAATCTCTTCGACGAGATTTCTCGATCCTCGAAGCGTTCGATGATGGCCCACGACAGGTCCATCGCTTGGTAAATGAGCCTTGCGCTCCATGTGTTCGAGTTACACTTTCTTTTCGAGATTTTCTATCGACCGAGAAACTAGATTCTTTCTTCATTAAAATCATCTATGTACTGTTGAGTACTTCTTGTTACTTTCCAAGTTTGTTTAATTGATGAAGGAGAGGTCTCGAAGGGTTGACTTACATATTGACGATAAAGGGATGCTTAACTTCTTTCAACACCATGATCTCGTTCCTCACGTGCTCCACTTGTTTTAGTCTGATTACGTCCGCCATGGAGAGAACTTTTAAAGCCATCGGGGTTCCTTGATGCCTGCATAGTACTACTCTTCCAAAGGTACCTGTTCCTGCAAAAAATGAAGATAGTAATTTAGATGAATTGTTAGAAATTTAATTCCAGTTGTTTGAATTTAAATTTAGACTGCTTGGCATATTATGTTTCAATTAGGAAAAAGGTAACACGTGTTGAGAGAATGGGACGTTGAAATTAATCAGAATAGTTGTTGGCAGGATTCAGTTTCTCATAGTGAACATAAATCAGCATCATTTATAGCAAACCCTTTCAAATCGAGGAAACCTGGCAAGGATTACTAGTGAGCAGCGGCATCGTACTGTTTATGTATTACCTCCTGCTCGACGCTGTCGCTGCCAGGACAGCTTGGAACAGGTGTGCATGACAAAGCGACCAAGTACCTATTTCCGGTGGTGGACAGGTTCGAATAATCGGTTTAATAATTTGACGTAATTACAGTTCTAAGCGGACGTGATTTTCCACTGTCAATTTTCCTTTCAACAGCTTGTCATCACTGGAATGTCATCCGTTTTATAATAAATATCTCTTTATACGTCATGTAATTCTACTCGCAGACTTTCATTATTTTTTATTCACGATTCTTTAAAGTAGCAGTTACTCAAACGCGAGGTGACAGGTTTCTTTCAAGTTTCTTTTTTCTCGCCGCGACCACTTGAGCGTTTGGTGCTGGTCCAAAAGCTGTTTTACGTTTCAAAGTAGCGGGCCGCGCATCTGTTCCGATCGATCTAATTTCGGCCGGGACCGGTGTGTTGTTTTATGGGTGAATTTAATTTCGAGAGAGATCCCGGTAAATGGAACGCTAAGGGATTAATGTCTCGCGGTGATTCTCGCTTGCTTGCTACTCGCACAGTGCTTTCCCTTGTCGGTGCCTGGCACTCGAAATAATCCGTTTCATGTATAGTATTACCATGAATAACAGTCACAAAGCTAAATTAGCGTCAATTAACTTATATTCCACGAGTCGTTGAAGAAATGTAATATTCCAATTAGAGAAGTGAAGAAAATTCAATTCACTGCTTAAGAAATTAGATGAGAAAGTTGAGAAAATATAATTTAATTATTACAAACATTATACATCGTTTATAGTCATGGAATGTCGGAAAAATCACGACGGAACACCTGCTAGCTAGCGATCGGCTAGAGCGTAATACCGACTTAATGAGAAGTTAAATATACTTGGTGGCCTCTCACTCTCCAGTGGCCCACTTCGTCGGGCCGAGAGAGCGATGTGCCTTGTTCCTCCTCAAATATCCTCGCCGACATTCTCCGCCCGAGGAACGGTGGCACAGAAAGAACCCGTCCAACACCGTACAATCTCAGGTTCGACATTATACTAGCTTACCTATTGTCTTGACGATTTCCATCTCATCGATGTCATAGCGCGGTGGATCTTCTTGAGATCCCTCCTCGTCGGAAGTCGTGTCTTCGGACATCTTCCACTGATGACTAGTACTATCACCGAAGAGAGCTGACACACACACAGAGTTGGGGGGGGGGGGGGGAGGCCCCAGAGAAAGTTTCTGATTTATTTGGCCGCGCGGCTGCTCTTGGTGCACGTGGAAAGAAAGGAAACCGCAGTTCAACGATCCACTCACGCGCACGGTATTCTTAGATCGAGTACCGACTAGCACTCGATCTCATAACTGTTCCTCTTCACCCTTTCCTTAGCAGTGCCGTTCCAAACTCAGAGTAACTTGGCGATCCCCATGAGTTTGTGTTAAGTGATCGCCAAGGCTGCTAGGAGGACAAAGATCGTATGAGAAATCTGGTATACGATCGAGAGGAACTTCAGTAGCGAGTTAAATCGTTCACGCAGTAGGTGTATCGATTCACGGTAAGACCGCACCTCCGTCAGCAGACCCCTTTTTTCCTCTACTACTCTTTGCGCTACAGGTGTGTACAGGTGTGCTCGCTCCCGGCAAGCCCGGTGCTGTCAACGACCCTCCTCTCTTTTTCCCTCGGCAGCGTCGCTCCAAGCGGTGAAAATGTGTGTGCGTGTGCGCGCCTTGATTTCACAAGTGTCATTTGGAGCCGGCTGCAAGTGCACGGCTACTGTCTGGCGCGGAAAGACGATACTACTTTCTTCGCCTCTACCGTCTCGTTAATGCACCCACCACCGACGCTGCCGCCGTCGCCGCCACCGCCACTGCCACCGCCGCCGTCGCCGCCGCCTCCGCCGTCGCTGCTGCCTTTACGCTTGCAATCTGACGTCCTCCGCTGAACAAGCTGGCTGTCCGTTGCACGTGGACGATGAATGACAGTTAAACAGTTGACCTCAGTTCTGCCGACATCATTAATTCGAGAATCAGGAAGAATCAGCAACTCGCCAGACAAGATTTTCAAAAGTCACTCATTCACCATACTTCTCATCGATGGAATCAGATATATATTTCTCTTTTAATAGCTTTCACTGTTGAATTACTGTCACTTCTGATTGATGATGATTATTAATCGATGTCGATGTATAAATTGCACGTTATTAAAGAGAAAGATTGCCTTCATATATCACAAGGATTTTATACGAGTTTTAATGGAGTCTTCACTGGTAGTGCGCGATGGACTTCCGGTCGACGGGAGGAATCGGAAGTGGTGATGGTCCCTTCACCAGTGGTGGTCCTTGAGATCGAGGTGGAGCCTACCTGATCCGATCACTCGACTCCGGTTGAATCCTCCGATTCCCGGTCACATGTAATCTCATGCTGTTCGAATGCCAAGCAGAACTAAACTGGTCACCGAGGGATCTCAAAAGGCTGTGTCTATCCTTCTTCTGCCCCCTCTCTCTTTCCCTTGACCCCTCCATCCCTTTTTCCACTGTCTCTCGTCTCTCGTTCCGCCTCTCTCAGTGGAGACTCTCACCGAGCATCTCGGATCGGTTCGCTCTAGCAGCTGGTCACGTTGATTTATGAACGCTCCAAACTGATCACGGAAGATCCGCGTCTTGGGATATGTTCCGAGTGGTCTATCTGTGCTACTAGCCAATGGTCCAGCATCAGCCTGATAAAAGTAGCCTTTTAAAAATACAGCCTCGGATCACTCGGCAACAATGTTATATCATCGTCTAGTCTTGGCTGGTACCGCGTCCTATCGCTGAATCCTTGAGTCAAGCTGAGTAAAATCGATGATGTTGTTACTTATGAAAATGCTCGGCGAACAACAGACACAGCTGTCCGAATCTGTGTCGGGGATGAGTCCAATGTGTTTAAATCGATTTTCTGAATCACGCCTCAATGCCATTGACGTGCGCCCTCTACATTTTTTATTATCACCACTTTTATTCTCACACCCAAGATTATACAAGGGGGTTTACATATACAGATTTACAGACAGACACATACACACATACACAGGGTTTGTGAAGACTGTAGAACGACGAGACGTCGACACGTGCTCGCCCCTCTCGCCAAGCCAGGATCACAGAAATAGTGATGATTCCGAAAGGCCAGACTCGAAGTGGCTGGGGTGGGTGGATTTCCAGGCGGAGCGCTCATCTCCTATATTGCATAGATCTCGCTTTCAAACTGTACACTGTGCACTCTCCTGTTAAAATCTCCTGAGCACAGGGAAAGTTTTCACTACAGAAAGCATACACCTCCACAGAAGAGTTCGGCGTGGAAAGATTATTCGTTCCCACGAATTTCGAATTATTTTCGTGCCCTGGCATTCAGCCAGATGCATTTACCACTGACGTTGAACACCTTGCCGATTGACAATGACTATCGAACTCTCCCATCCACTACGGATCATCATAAATTATTAACCATTTTATATTTATCGTATCACTTTCACGGATCAACTAACTCGCCTTGCTAGCGGAAGTGTATTCAATGATGCAGCAATTACACTTGAACAAATGTTATCGAGATGCATTTAATCACGTCTACATGCCAATTAATGCCAAGGTGTCAAGATAAAGAACAAGTTAGAATCACTTCATCCATGGCTGAACTAATTAGTAGGATCACTTTCGAACGGTATGTATATCGATGAGTATTAGTATTCATTGAGTCATGACTGGTAGATCGGTCCCATAACAGTCGTAGTCTTCGAACACAGATTTCAAGTGACAAATGGGAAAGTTACTTTTCTTTAGTGACTTCTGAACATATGCCTGCCAATTAGAGTAGAATCATTTCACGGGACGTTAAAGATCGGCGACCACGCCGTGGATAGTCGATCATTAAACGTACAAACTGAAAATAATAGTTTCCCGGAATCTGTCTCGAGCTGTAGTGATTCGTTGCCAAGGCAAGGGTTCTAATTATGTATTCGAACTTCGTGTACTTCCTGAAATATCCACGATTCTCTGTTTTGATTTATTCTGGCGTTAGAACACTGTGTTGGCAAAGGCAGCTGAAAATAATGCGTCTTTCTGTCTGTCTTAACTGGATAACGGTAGATCCATAATTTTTATCAAGAGTAGTACATAATCTTTAGACTTCATATTCCTTACGATGAGAGGCGGACGAATTATGAGTCGTAGCTATCTACTCATTCCTCGACGCTCTGATTAATGTGGCCTTTCCGCTCGCACTAGGCAAGGTGAAACTACTGCATATTTCAGTCATTCGCGCAATTCTCATACGAATTCACAAGACGAATGTGTTTTTCTTAGCCAGAACGGCGCCGACATTGCTAATCTTCTGTCTCAGCACTTATCAGGCTTTCAGGGCTTCGCACAGAATCTTGTTGGTAATGGCATCTCCCACCTTTCAAGCCAGACGATTTTCAAGGTAAAGTTGATGCAACGAAGTGAAGATATGAAATCGATCACTTTAACAGAATCAAATTCCATGAAAATACAATAATTACGTAAACTAGTACCAATGCATTTAGCAATCGATTTTCAAGGTAAAAAGGAGATGCGTTGCAATGCGATCGCTGACGGAAGGGGCGTCGATCATTCTCCACGAAAATATCCGCGTATCGCTCATCGGGCGAAGGACAAGCTCGCGCTCGAGGAAGTTGCAAATCCGAATGACGTCGGCGTCTCGTCGCCCACGGCTTCTGGATCCGTATCAAAGTCTCCGGCAGTTCTTCCTACCTAAAAGTCAAAAGCAGAGGCAGAGAGAGAGAGAGAGAGAGAGAGAGAGAGAGAGAGAGAGAGAGAGAGAGAGACAGAGAAAGAAAGACAGAAAGGGAAAGAGTGGGTTTCGTTGGCTCCTACGTGGATAAGTGCATAATGTGTATCATCCCGAGTCGAGCGATGCATCCACGTTTTTCTAACGGGATCTCCGAGAACTCATTTGGAATTCGAAATGAGTCGTGCCGTTTGTTTCTCCCCGATCTGTACGCGACTGCTCTCTTCTATTCGACAGTGGACACGTTCGGGCGTTACGATTAATTGTCAAGAGCGACGGAGAGAAAGGTCGTAGAAATGACGAAGCATGTCTTGGTTGGCTGGATGTACGTGACAAAATGTTGTTGCTCGGCCTCTAGAGTTCGAAAGGGAGCCCTGTATGCGACCTTAACTCTCTTTGCCAACACCGACCATACACGCTCGAAAGGCACAGGTTTCATCCACCTCCTTCTACCATGCCTTTCCCCATTGTTACCGAGGGCTCCTCACCTGGCCATAAAGATAACTTTCATGAATCATAAACGTAACTGTCCCGCAATGGTATAATATGGGCGTAACCCTGTGTGGGTTGCACTCACGTATTTGGTCGTGGACCCCCGTGGCACCTACATTGCTTGAACTTGAATCTGAATTCATCGATAGCCGTCCTCCCACGCCATCAGCCTTTACCATGGAATCAGGGCATCCCTGTGATTATATACAACTAGTTCCTCCAGCCGGTTTTAATCCGACTAAGACATTTCGTGTACATGCAATGATTTAATTTCAAAGATTATTAGTTTTCATAACGTCACTCACAAGTTGTATGAAATTGTTTTTTCACTGATAGCATCTCTTGTACGTGAGATATATCGTGTGTCTTGAAACACGTTGATAGGGTGGAGTTGAATATTTAATTTATAGGCAACGTCATGTTTTTATATATTAAAGTATAGAGTAAAACCAAGCGAAGTGTAACGCCCCGTATAATAGAAAATCATGCGAGTTTGTTCACGTGGCAGCAAGTTAATCGAGGGTTCCCAGGGTATGCATGCTATTTCCAAGTACCCTGGCGTTACCCGGTGACTTCCGGTTCCGGATCAAGTTATTCACTTCCTGCGACCATGACAATTTTCCATGGGTTCGAGATACGATGTACAGGGAATATCGTGCAAGCCATGAGAATAATTACATCGTGTCACATGCCTGCATACGATGTCCTGACTCTGTCAGCTTTATTCTGTGCTTCTATCCTCTACTAAACATTATGCACCATAAATTGCTGAGAAACGATCAAGCACTAATAATGGCATGTCCGAGCAATATTCTCTACGGATTTCTTATTATTCCTTGGATAAAAGACACGGAAAGAGTTCAAGCTCGATGATATTAAATAAATTTCCAGACTTCAACGAAGGACAATACAGATCTGATAGGATAACGAATGTACAACGGGGGAAATTATTTTCCATAGGATGTACGATACAGGTCGCTTAAAGCGGAGAAGCGAGGAAAGGCAGCGAGGCTTGTCGGACCGTTCATTCGACTGACCATCGTGCAACCCAACCTGAAATCGGAAGCACCGCTTTCTGCCCTGCTGGCCACGAACAATGAGCAACAGAGATTCCCCAGGGCACAATCGAACGCCGAGGTGTCTTATCGGCATGAACGATCGAATATATTCATTTCGGGGTGGCGAAAAGTTACAACTTGGGGCGCGGACTTGTCGACTTTGCTCGCAAAAACCCCTTTCGTCGCATAAAGGGATAACTAATTGACAGTCAGAAAGTATCCTCTCACATGGCGACCCACGATATCACTAAACACACCCGTAGACAGTAAACTGTATGGTGGTACATGCGCCAACACCTGCGCTCAAAGATAAGTCACCCCACGTCAGGACAAGTCAGGGTTAAAAACGGGTGCTTGGATAACCAACGAAACGATAGGGGAACCAGGAACCCGCTTCTTCAACGGAAGTCAGCTGGATTTTGTATAAAACATTTACACAGCTGTAGAATGTTGTACGTACTCGATAAGACAAGTTGGTACCATTGCCGTTATAATTGTGAGTGAATAATGTCCAGGATCGAGACAGCTATTGTCAGTTCTAATCGCTCCGGGATACGACTGATTGCCACTGCCAGCACTGCAGTTGTCCGATCGATCCTACCAGACAATCGTGAAATCCTCTTCACGGTCATTGTCGTCACGTGACAGCGCGCTATGTGGAGAGCAACAGGTTGCGTGATGCAACAGGTAATCACGTCTCCGACTATTGTGATTTGTTACTCGACGAATTTAACGACCGATTCTTCCGTTCTTGTCGTTTCTCGACTTCAGTACATTTTCTGACAGCTTTTCCAAGTTTTTAAGTGGATTTTAAATAACATTCCAACCGAAATTACAGTGTTTTGTAAAGTTAATTGATTTGAAGATAAACTCTGTCTTTCGATACTTACATATTTTCTAGTAAATCTTTGTACTTCTGGAAAGATAGTAGTTGGTTTTGTAAGTCGTTCCTTTGCTTTGTGTATCTTTAGAATAAAAGTCGTTCTCCATGTAGAATTTCTTCCAATCTGCACCCTTCAAACGTATAGAATAAGTAAAGTGATGTCGACAGTAGTTATACTTACTTGATCGTGAGTAGAAAATTGACTTCGTCCTTGTGCGTCAGAGTTCTTGGAAACTGGAGTGTTCAATGTTTTTGTAGCAACATCGAGCTGACTCAATGTGACTCTCACAACGGTGTTAGAACGCTGTACGACCGGACGCTGTGTATGACACGGGAGCTCCACGGGCACATTTCCAAAACCCCCGTGAATTCTTCCAGTGCCATTGACAGAATCCAAGCCCTTTGCTAACTTTAACTCTACCAAAGTGGTAGATGGGAAATTATACCGAAGAACATCACAGTACTAGACCATCTTCATCAAGAACAAATCAGGAATGGGAAAAAGGTTGTGCTGTACGATTCGTGTCGCGTTAGGCTGAGTGAAAAAGCGTCAGCCGGTGATATTTCGAGATGTGCCGGTGCGTGAAGGAAGGAATCATCAGAGGGAAGAAATGAATTCCTCGATGATAGTTCATGACGCGGCCACGTCTGCCGTCTGCTTTTTCCTCCGTTCTTGCTCTTCCGTCACGGATCGACGATTCTTCCCGGAAACCGGCGCGTCTGCGCCGAGCGAAATGATTTGTTCTCCAAGCGTTCTCCACGCTCGTCCTTCAAATTTCTCACCACTCTTCTCTCTTTTGCTGCCACCTCTCTCTTTCTTTCTCTTTGTCTCTATTCCTCTTTCTTCCTCCCCCTCACTCCAACCTCCACCACTTTCCATTTGCTCGCTCTCCAATCCATATGGAATCGTCCCCACTGACACTTCAGATTCGACAAGCTCTCTTATAAGTATTTACTCCTCCACGCCGCAATACTCCTCGACTTTTTTCCCCCCTCTCTTTCCCTCTCTCTTCTCTCTCTCTCTCTCTCTCTCTCTCTCTCTCCACGCCTATGTTCTGCTCTTTGTAGGACGACTGTTCTGTACGCTCGCCTTTTCGTCATTCCCATTCCGCCGGGAATTACGTGGCTTTCCCACGAACGGCGTGGAAATAGATTGCGCGAATTCCGCACTGTCACTCGGTGATCCAATCGATTATGAATGGTCTCGGAATTCATTGGTAAGAAGAAAAAAAAACCTATTAGAGTCTGCGGTCACTGGACGCCCGAAATGCTATTAACTCTTCCCTTGTCCTGCGTTTCCTGTGTTCTGTTCGAGGAATACTCGATTTATCGTAACCTTGATTTTATATTGTTTAATATTGTTCGAGAAATCTTGACGAAGAAGAAGTTTTGCTCGTGAAAGATTCACACGTCCATGTAGATAGAAACAGTGCGCAGAACTTTGCTATACGTACGTTCGCATTTTCCCGGCAGGTTCCCACGATTCGAATCTTCTCAGTGCACCGTGTATACCTGCGATTCTTCAACGACTATCTGCAAGTCTCTTAGTTCTCAAGCCGCTCTTCCGGTCATGCCATCATTCCGGTTCTCATGCCTTATTCGAGCATCGAGGATGGTGGCTTGGAAATAATAGCCTTTCAGCGATGTCATTTCCTTGCACCGCGGACTTCGCTGCATTGGACAATTATTACACACGAAAAAATCGGATTCGGAGTTCGGTATTATCTTTCGTTGATAAACTTGTCTTTAATGACTTCAAAGACATAACTGTTGTCCTGGAAGCTGTAAACTTGAAAGATGTGTCTTGCACAGTTTCATTCCTCGTTTCCTGAAGTCGAAGAGATAAGGAATATCTTTAATATATCCTTCCTCGTAACTGAAAAGCACCAAAGCCTGCTATCTCCAATGATTTCCTTAGCCCGAGTAGCTCCTTCTCCACCTACCTGAATCACGCAATGACATCTCGTTTATCAATGTAACGGTTGCGAAGTACGTACATTACATGCAAGCACCGGGGATCAATGCTTCCCGTGGTGCATGCAATATGCATCAGTTCCCATAAGCAGAGGTGCATAAACAAAATAAATGCTGAATCGAAAAGGGGGACGATTAGGGATCCTGCTATCCCGTTTCATCGTGCATGCTGCTCCAGAGTCTCGAGTAAGAACGTCCGGAGGATTACATGCATTTTCCATGTACGAATAACAAATCTCGAGTGGTTTATAGGGATTTGACAGACCAGAGCCAAGTTGGAATCGATGCTAACACAGCATTTACTACTTGATCTCGTAACTTTTCGAGAATGCCACGCGTGGCCTCGACTACAGACGCAATACGAACGTTACACAGACACACACGCAAAGACACTGGCTCCGTTTTCTACGAGCAGGCCTTTCTTTCCTCTCGATTCGCGTTCTGGCGTACAGGTACGCGTAGCAATCGCAACTACTACTACCAGCTCTTCCGCGTTCGCACTGCCGCCGCTCAACGGTATACCGAATCGAAAACATGTGATTGAAACGATAATTAGCCTGTCGCTATTGTAAGGCTAAGAGACAAGCACGAATAGCAGCGGAGTTGTCCATCATAGAATGCGATTCACCCTCCAATCGTATACAACAAGTCGTTTCTCAAGCAAGCGAGACCTTTGCCGCACGGAATTCTAACAGCGGCGCCGCCGCCGCCGCCGCTGACTCTGAGCGCCGCATCTCTAGCTTCTAATAATTTTCTAGCCAGAACCGCTTGCGCAATACTTGTGCGAGCAGAGTGTTTCTCACGAACCCGACAACTTTATCGGCACACAGACATAGCGTCGATTGTTCCGCTACAAGTACAAATGCTTGGTGTATCTTAGTGAGTGTGACGCTGGAAAATCTCTGTGGTCTGACCGAGCAAGCTTCAAGCGATTAGTTTGGCATAATCGCAGGAAAGGTAAGCTCTCTTGCTTGAAGAGATAAAACAAGAGACGGAGAGGTTCGGCTAGCCGGAGAGGCGTAAAGCCGAGGAATTCGCAATGACGCAAGAGTATCTAGGGCGAGAAAATGAGAGAGCCGAACAACAGTCGAGGATAATTGGTGACAGAGGGAGAGAAGGAAAGAGACTACGAGGTTGTAGGATTGGTAGAAGGGGAGAGGCCAGGCTGAAAACAATAAAATACCAGGCAGGCTTCAAGCAACCAGATACTTTGTACATCGTGACTTTCGAAACCTTATTAAATCACGACATAGATATACACTCTCTTGGAATTACTGCCAGTGGCGTTACGTGGGTGAATTCTCCGGATAAATCCTGCTAGATACTCGATGCCCTGCTCTTTACGATTGCCGGCAACATGCGCTCACGCGCGCGCGCGCGCGCGCTCGCGCTCGCCTCCACCCACCCACATCGGGCAAAAATTGGCGCGTGAAAACATGCCGCTCTGCAACAATGCTCCTCAACCTTATTCTCTCGGCTTTACTGCCTTAACTAACGCGCTCCGATTTCGTCCTTTTGCTCTTGGCGAGAGTAAAACGAGAAGAATACAACTGGAAGGATTATGCCGTGTAAAGAAACGTTGGATCGTCATAATGTAGCAAAAACTCGTCGTAGCTCGTCCCTGTTTATCATGACTCGTGAGTTTCTCAGAAGACTCTTATCAAAATGACAGGATTCCGTGCTTGGCCTCGAAACAATTGTCTCAAGAATCAAGTGATTTTACAAAGACAAGAAAATTGGAAAAGTCGAGTGGAAATAAAATTAGCAAAGTCAAACTAACATAGGAGCAATTGGTGTTTTTCGTCGGAGGTCGAAGCCGCGGGATAACGGTGACCGGTACTGCGGGAGGACAGTGACCCGATGAAAATCTTAGGTGTACACAAGAAAGAGAAACCGTTGCGAGCGTGCCCCTACGTGCGCGCGCGCGGCCCCGCCAGAAAGAAACAGCCGGATTTCACCGGCGGCGCAATCGCTCCTATCGATAAAAAGCGCGCGCCGCGACATTTAACTCGGCGCGGTGCAGCACACACACGCGCGGGAAGCGCGCGATCGCGCTCCCATTCGTGCGATAAAGAGTGACCCGGAAACGCCGGCTTCCCTGGCCGTTCGCATGCAGCACATGCACATACATATATATATATATATACCTTGCACACCAATGAACTTTTGCCGAAGTAGTAGCAGAAATCACTTAGTTAGTCAAATTGCCGTTTTCTTCATACGATTTTCAATGATGCGTACAAGAACGCGGAAGAGCTAACAACTCCTTATGTAATCTTCAACGAAGGCACGCGAACGTGATGATATAGCATCCGTGTGACGCCAACGTCGATAGGTGAACTTGACGTCTCATTGTCTTCGATCGAGAGCAAAGTGCTTCTCCTATCTACTTGTGCAATATCGCAAGTTTTTGGAATACCTTCACTTTGTAGAACTAAAGCTCCTTGGTAGCCTTCTCTCCTTTTCTCCTTCTCCTCTTTCTCTCTGCTTCTCCTTCTCTCTTTTTTTTTCTTTTTTTCTCTCTCTCTCTCGCACTTGGTGGAAATAGCAGGTTGGCGTAAGCGAGAGGGAGTTCGATCAACATTGCACTGTCGATCGGCTGCGCCACGAGGCCACAAAACTCTCGAGCGATATTGGCGGATGGAACGATCGGTGCCGGCAAATGTGCGGGATATATATATATACATACATATATATATATATATATATATATATATGTGCGCGCGGTACCAAGTGGAAGTGTGGCCGGAGTTACGTCTTGATTGCGGTGCGCGCAGGAGACAATGGGGTCTTGGATAAAGGGTCCCACGGGGTTCCTCTCTCGAGGAAGGCGTGCATCGTGCTCGCAGAGGCCACCGGTGCCAAGTAAAGTGAAGTCTGGCAAGGTAGAACGATGGTTAGGTGCGTGAGAGGTAAAAAAGGGTAGGCAAGGAAGCAAGGAAGCAAGCAAGCAAAGGCAGAGGTAGGCAGGGAAGGCTGGTTGGTGGCGAGGTCGAGGAATATAGGGTTTTAAAGTCGTAGGAGAGCGCGCGCCTCTCGGGAGGACTCCGAACCGGTTGCTCGAAGTGACGTGAGTGAACTGAGGCTGCAGGCTGGCAGGTAACGCCAGGTAAACTCCAGCCAGGCCGAGCGTTGCGGTACACACACAGGAGAAGGAAGGTGCTGGCTGGCTGGTTCGAGCGCGAGCGAGCGAGCGACCGGCTGGGTGGCTACACCGACGCTGAGAGAGCCAGCCAGTCAGCCAGCCAGCCAGTCAGCCAGCCAGCCAGCCAGCCAGCCAGCCGTAGAGACAGTCGGCTCAGTCAGCCGACCTGGGGAGTCAGCCTGCGGCCGCAGGGGCCGCAGGAAAGAGCTGACGACCAAGCCGTGAGCGGGGCGGGGAGAGGCGCGCCACCAAAAGGTGGGAAAGGTAGAGAGGTGTACCAGGAGGTACAGCACCGCCAGGAAAGAAACAGGTAGGGGAGAGGAACTTCAGAGTGAGAAGGAATCAGAGAGAAGAAGAAAGAAGGATAGAGAAAGAGGCACACTCGGTGTAGTGTGTGACTCAGCTCGGAATGAGCGAATAGGCCAACAGCATAGCAAAAGCTCTCCTGCCACGATGTATACGGGATACCTACATGTACTGAGTGATTGAGAAGTAACGCTGATCTTCGATATTCAAACATTCTCACAAGAATCATCACCCTCCCACGCCTCTTGCAACTTCTGGCACGTGTCGGAAACCTCCTCCCACCTCAAGATTTCGGGGGTGCATGCTTGCGGCGAGGCCCCTCGCGTTCCGTTATTCTGGTACCACAACTCATACGGTGCTTGGAGAAATATGTATGCTTGTATTTAGCAATACAGTAGAAATACTTATATTATATGAAAATTGTGGTTACTGAAAGCAGTATTTCTGAAGTAACTAGTTTTAAAAAAGTTTCGAAAAGTATACCTTTTAATGTAATAGAATATTTGATGCTAGTAAAAGTATTGACGGTGGAATTTATTTAAGAAATGCACCCCGTTTTTAATTATGATAGAGATCGGAGCGTCAGTTTATAAGAAAAACAGTCATCCGGTAGATCAGCGACTAACTCTACCTGAAACCAGCAGAGCGTGACTTTTCACGTGTAGTCGTGCCGGAGTAAGAGGTGGGGTGCGATCGCAGCAGCACAAGCAACAGCAGCAGCAGCACCACCAGCAGCAGCAGCAGCAGCAGCTACGTAGAGTAAGATAGACTTTGATAGAATTTACACGGTGGCTCTTGAGAGCCAAGAACCTCTGTGAACCAAGAAGCACCATGGACACGGATTACGACAGGCAATCCTTCATTTTTTTCCCTGGCGAGGCTGCTGTCCTTTCGACGAGTAGTCCCTTTAGCTCATTTATCCCTGTGAGGAAGAGAGCAGAGCGTGTCCATTATGGCGGCCGACACTCGGTCCTTGTGCGCTGACAGTGTCATTACTTAATTCTAAAAAGATTGTCATTAAACGCATTGAAAGAGTTTGCCGCCTTCATTCTTCCATCCTCGCCCGATTCCCTCTCACACAAAGTAAGTCGTCCCGCTTCCACGTGTCCTATACGTAACTTTAACCGAATTACTATCGGCAGTAATTACCAGCTGGTAATTACGAGCGCGATGACCCGCTCTCAAAGATTATTCCATTAATTACACGGCCTTTGCCGACTGTAAAAGGACAAATCTCTTGTATACAAACTACAGGCAGCCAATGCTTACCAATTAGTCTCTGTCATTTCATTGCCAGCGCGTGCGAGAGTGTTGGTATCCCCAACTAATGAAACGCTGACTTAAGAATAAATTAATAACTATAACTATAACTAACTTTCATGATGCGTGGAAGACTCTGGTGTTCGTGACTGGAAGCTCTCGATCCTCGGGCTTCTGGTAACGCTCGTCCGCTACTGCGTCGACGATTATTCTTATTGATGGCTTTTCTTGTTCACGGAAAGAGTGCTGGCTCATTCTACTTATGGTTTACTGTCCAGCCGATCGCACTTGCTCGTTCCTTCATGTTGATAGTCTCTGGTGTCTTTTGGTCCCCTGCCGACAGAGGCTGGTTCCCTCGGTGAGATTACCATGAGCATCGCGCTCGGCCCGCAACTATCTAGTCTACGTGCATGGCGAAATGCAGCTGATGCGCACGGCTGAATCCTGAGGTCAGCGACTCGCCGGCGGAGTTAGTGGAGCGCTTAGGCTCGCTCCAGGGATTTTATGAATTGGTGCATGCTGGAGAATCACGGGGCAAGGTGGAACGCTAGTTTCCAGTGCAGTGCGAAGAGGTAACTAAGACTACCTTACATACAAGGGATGCCTTAGGCTCTTGGCTCATCGTTCAATTTTTACTTCAACCAAGATAAAAGTGGATAAAAAGGAATGAAAGGCCGTAAAGAGCGGTAGATAGCGCGAGCCCATATGAACGGTAATTCCCGCATCGTTGATTAACAGTTCACAGTCGGCTACCCTCAGGTGGAAGCGTGCCCTTTTAATGTTTTATGCGCTGGTACCCCCCACATACAGGCATTAGATATAATTGCCCTTGATAGGGGAATATACAGTGGCTACGCTTCGACTCTGTCACGGGGATCTAATGATAATCAGACCTGTGCTGACTATCATGCCTTCTCCACTTTCCTTCCGGCGACGTCGAGTTACCGCTCTCTCTTTACTTTGGTCCACGTGCTTCCATCGACTCTTTCTCTCCTTCCTTATGCTTTCTTTTCATCCGGACGTCATTGCCGGCCGGCGTGATTGTCCTCCGTCGTTTCTAGTCTCCATTTTCCTTGTCTCTTTCCCTCCGTCCTCTCCTTGCTTCACGGCGTTCCGCTCACGAGGCGGCGGAGTACGCAGGTGCATTAACCGGGCATTCAGCACCGTAACGCTGGCCTTAGAGACAAGAAGGCGAGAGCAAACCAGAGAGAACGAGAGAAAGAGAGAGAGAGACGCGGTCACCGGCTACATCCAAGGAGGAAGAGTATAAGTTGGAATGAGAAGAACGGATGAAAGTAAGGAGGACGAGGGGAAGATCTAAGGAGTACTAGAGTTTGTTGCTAGAGCAGATGGCTGGCATTCGAATTCCTTCGCTGCTCCGATCTAAGCCGCTATGGCGCTTAAACTCTCGGCGCTCCTGATCCTGCTCCTGCGGCTTCGAGCAATGCTACCTCTCATTTTGCTGGAATGCTTGCTCCCATGACTTCCTTTCGATCAACTTCTCACTGATAACTATCACTTTTATCATTCATTTTGTTTACCCACTTCGTCTCAAAACATAAATATTAAGATTATGAAATAAGCCGGAGAAATATGTCGACTGAGACTCAGTGGAAGTGGCAATGGGAGCAAGCGCGAGGCTGCTGAGATACCATGCTTTGACAATGACCCAAAGGACAGTGGCATACAAGTTGGTATCGTTTCAGCATGTCGGAGGCAAGTGCGTGGAAACCTGAGCCGAGTCCCGCTCGAGCTACTCGCACAGAGGGAACAACATTAATTCGGTGACAGTTGGCCATGCACCAAATCGGCAACGGGCTCTCGACGTATCATACTTTAGAAGAGAGGTTAAGAAGCGTGCGCGCTTGTAAAGAGTGCCGAAGCAAAGGTTGATTTGGCGCTTAGCCAGAGTAGGAAGAGAATCGTTGGACGAATGAAATAAAGGAGGGCAGAATAAGGTATACATGTGCAGATATCCTGGGAGACAGGTGCCGTTCCCCTCGAGTGGTGAACGGCTGTCCTGGCTGTCTGATCCGCGGCCATATGCCCCGGTAACGAAGGACTTCAGGGAGCTGCCGTGTTATAAATAAGTCCCGGGGAATTCGAGACGCGATATTATGTCTGGACGGCTCTCCTTCTGGCCTACAGTCATCCTTGCGCGACTACTCCACTCCGTAGTCGCTTTTCACGAGAAACTGGTTTTCATCGCGCTACCGCCGTCGTGAAGATGTGCCCGAGTGCCGCGTACTCGCGCGCGCGCGAAGAAAGCTCCGTGTTCTCGAGTCTGCCTCCGTGTACTCACGGAGGTCGGGTAATGCGGCTTTACTACTCCAGGAGCGTGCAACTCGAGCCGGCTTTCATACACGTTTTGAACGAATTAGAGGAAAAATAGCTGAGAGTATGCAACAAGCACAAGGGGAACCCCTTTGATTTTTACAGACTGATCCTCTTTGCAGAGTACTTATCATTGGACCGGATTGACTCGGACCAAGAGAACCCTTTTTCATCTATTCTCGTCGTAAATCTGGCGGGGTCTACCGGTATGCCCGTGACCCTAATTTTTCTTGTCTATGTAACACGAGAGTACAAAATCTACGATCTCACCGGCGTCTCGAGCTGCCGCTCGACACAGGGGCTACGTGATGGTGGTGGAAAAAAAAGTGGAGTAGAGGTGCAACACCGTCTTCGCGAGTCATCGTGTCCCCTCGCTCGTTGGCCTATAATCGTTAGTAAACGAAAAACTTGCTGGCCAGCAACGCTGACTTACTTGACGGCTATCTCGCATCTGAACTTTCGGAGCACGTACACGGACCAGAGAGAGTGGAGGAGCCCGAAAAAGACTGCGGTCAAAGGACAGGGTTCCGGTCCGTTTCAACGCTTGAGACGTAACTTTTAACGACGCGAGATAACAATCCTTGACACCCAGCGTCATCGCTCGATCAAGTTCACTTTTAACTGTGTGGATCGTGGATGAGTATCAGTGAGTACCATCGCCCGTTCTCACGGTGGATGCTTGCTACTTCTGAGATCAGCCAGAGCGGAGCAACTCCGAGTCCGCTGTGATTTCTAAGGCCAAATGCGATATGCACAGAATTCTAACGACACGCGTTTCCCAGACTCGGTTAGAGAACCGGGCGAGCCTGCTTTGGAAAAGGAATATTCTCTTTTATACAGCCAATATGTACGTGATGCCAGCTTTAACAGCTCACCCCAGCAAGGAATAACATTTCCGCCGCATTACGAATTCCTTCTTGTCCGTAGGACGGCCAGGAAGTCGACCGTTCTGCTGGGTCTTCTTCGTAACCCTGTCGGTGGGTTATTGGTTTTCTCTAATGAAAAACTTTAAGGGATTGAACTTATCTTTACCTGACAGAGATTGTTTGTCTGTTAGCTATTTTGGATGCGGGTTATTGTGACAGGAGAGAAACTAAGGACATAAGATAATGTCGTCAATGATGGCACATGGACATAGGCACTTAATGTCAAAGAGTCCTGACTATTAAAGTCAACTAAGTCTTGTACGTGCTTTCTATTATTCTATTGGATTGGCCGGACGCCCACCGTCAAACTTATCACTCGGCGTTTGTTTGACGTCAATATTCGTTGTGGCGGAGTCAACGGAAAACTCCCAGGATGACTCACCTGAAGTTCTCTGCAACAGGTGTTGGACGACGGACACCGTTTGACTCGCTTCAACAGGTAGACCTGCACTGTGTGTGCCGATGGCTTGCAGGCAACGGACCGTTTCGCAGGTGAAGCCCGCAGCTGTGAAATGAGATAGAACCGAAAGAAATCGCTTTATTCGACCTCCCGTTTTCCTAAGGGTCAAGCCGAACCAATTTGTTCGCAACCTATTCAACCATCGATTTCCGAAACCCACTATAATGATGAGCTACCCTCGATGAAACTACAGAATGCAATTTTCCTCCTATTGAAAAGTCCTCGGTTGATGACTTACTGACATTTCAAGCCTACTTTGTCACCAGCTTCAAGTGCCCCAGGGGAATCTAGGGAATGCGTCTTTTTGCAAATAGCAAAACGGCATATCTGAATCTGGTCAGTGAAACCGGCTTCTGCCTGATTCGTTCGATTGATGATGCGAGCTAGCAATACAGAGAGGATCGTAGCAATGATCCTCTCGAAGCCTGGGAGTCTGAGAGTGCTGGTATTAAGTGGCAATAATCTGCTACGTAAGAGGGGGGTTTGAAGGAAAAAGTTCTTAATACTCTGGCGGCTTGGGAAGTAGTTACGTTTCGTTACACGTGTAACACTAACCCCGAACAAGGTCTAAGCCTCTTTCCCCGTGCTAGTTTATTCTATACACGTAACATGATTACAACTAATAAAGACCACTCAGGATAATACACCTGTATATAAACCTGAACGTTAACCAACACAACAAAAGAGAGCATTCTAATCAAAACTCTCTTTTATTCAACATGAATCTGTCTTCATTTCTCAAGCGGGACTATTGACTCTTGGTAAGAGTGCGTGCGAGTATTGGTTTGTTTAAAAATATTTGACGAGCGTCATCAGGAGAGTCTAGGAAGTCGGGAAGTTTCCGAGCGTAGGTACTTACATGTGCCTTCCATCTAACGATGAAAAGGTCAGCGTACCCGGGCGCTCTTCGTGCTTGGTGCTTGGAGGCTCACCGGTAGAACACACATCGCGCGTGATGTGTGCCCGACATAAGTGGAGCCGATGCTCTCGGAGGGTTGGGAAGGAGTACGGGGCAAGCTAGAGGTGCATAAACACACATAGAAGTGGAAATGCCGGGATTGGCAAGAGAGCCGTCGACCGAGTTCGCCGGAGACACGGCTGGCCGCCCGCCGTTTCGCTCTGCCGCGTTTCGTTTCGTCTCTCGCTCCTTTTCTTCGTGCTACCCTCCTTCTCGCTTTCCCCTCATCCACTTGCTCCTTCTCTTTATCTCTCTTTATCTCTCTCTCTCTCTCTTTCTCTTTTGCCACCATCCCTCCCTGCCCGAGGTACGGGGCAAGCAAACCACCATGCTGCACAACCCTCCTTACCTAGGCTACCCAGAAGGTGGTGGCTTCCAAGCTGCAGGTGCAACTCTACAGGGTGTTCACTAAAGCGCCAATTCCACCTGACCAACTCTCTCACACTTGACAGCGTCAGGTTTGTATAACAGTTGTGTAACAAACCGACTTTTCACGTATAGGGTGATTCACTTAAATTTGAATTTCTGCTTAATTATGCATGAATATTTAACAACTGTTCATGTATTATAAAAAGTGGGGTAGGGAAAAGCCAAGTGAACCACCTTGTACAGACTCGATGGGTCAACGTTGCTGTATAATTCTTATGGGAATATGCAAACTTTCGGAGGTCTGGGTAATTACGGACTGCAGTATTCAAATGCCTTTGCTTACCAGTGACTGTGGAACTAATAGAATAAACCGTGACGCCGCAGGCGTGATTGGCAGACTGTTTGTGACCTCTTCTGATTAAGCGATCCACGACCATCCGTTAGGTGCGCAGGCATAAATCAGCCTAACTCAATGTATTGATGCAAGTGTCATAATCCGTTAATCCTGTACTTCTTAATAAAAGCTTCCAGCAGCTACGGGTATGTAGATGAAGTAGGGCAGACAGATTCACAAAGCCCATTAGTCGAGAGCCCCAAACCCACATTTACTTGACCTTACGATTGCTGTGCGCTCGGCGCATTCGAAATGTGTATAAATAAGCGCGCAGTGTCAACGTCAATCTCAGCGGGATTATTTCGATTGTTCGTGGCAACTTTCCTGGCAGTTGTTGGGTAGCCGAGAATTTACGAGGAGCACCCGGTAGGTGATTTAAGCGACTCGCTTCCGAGGTTCCTCCGCAATCCTCAGCAAGCCAGGAGGAAGAAACGAGCGAGGCTCACTCTTGCAGAGTGCCGCTGTTAGCGCATCGCACTATGACTAATTACGAAGCCAAGCCGCCCCGTAGTCTCTTCGATACGGACCTATAAACGCCACCACCACCGAGTCATTGTTCCTTTCCACGTCTCTGCATGCGTCTTCCCTACCTGGCTTCCCTCTGTCTTGCCGCCTTTTTCCCTCTAAAGTCCACTTTGACTTACTGTCTCTTTTCATCTCACTACTCTCCAGATTTCCTTCCTTCTTGCTCTCCTTTTCTCCCTCTTTCTCTCTATCTGTCGTGTTCTGGTTCACGCGTACTCGGCCACAGGAAGCGAGGCGATTCACGATAGCTCGTGCCTTGCTTCCAAGCCTTGTCACGCCAGGCTGTTTCTTCCACGGGGTGGAATTGTTGTAATTGGAGGCACTTCTTTCGCTCGCCGGTCGTCCTACCTCAGCGATTTTCTTCTCGGAAGTTCCGCCGTGGAAAATGAGTTCTGCCCGTTTCCGGCGCGGTCTGATCCTGGTACCGATAGCAACCACCGCGCGGCGTACAGCACTGTCCACCATGCGGTAACCTCGAACACTTGTAGGACATGTGAAATTTCAAGGTTCTTGTCGACGTATTGTAGACACAGATTCATACACATACTCTTGTGAGTTTACGTGTGTCATTGGATTCCAGTGTGCTCTTATCTTACGCTTAGTTATTGTCATCCTAGACTCGGACCTAGGTAATAATGTTTGTCGCTAGCATGTGTTTTGCAGGAAGAGTATGAATAGAGTGTGTCATTATTGGGATCGGGATGAATCACGTGTAATAACAGGCACAATGCGAAGAGGTGCGTCCGCAAAAGTCCACTGTTTCCTGCGCAATGGTAGTTCCGAAAATGCTTGCTATGTTGGTCGTCGACGCGCGGGTTCCCTCGCCTCCACGATTTAGGAGGAAACAATTTACGGTTTCCGGCAGAGAGAGCGCGCGCCACCTCGCTCTCCTGCGTGTCGTCGTCCGCCGCTGCGGAACGTCACGGCCGAGGGAAGATGGTGGCCGGACGATTAAGGAAAAAAATCATGGTTTGTTGCCGAGTCCGGGTTACAACGGTTTCCTAATTCGGCAAGTACCGTTAGGAGAAGCGGAGTGTGCGCAAGTGTGAACTCGTAGAGAGAGAAAGAGAGAGGAGAGACTTTTACACGCCGACAGGAAGAGATAATGACTTATTGTTTGGCTAAATACGTTCATAATGTTTGCACGTCCAACGCTCAATGTGTTTTTCTAGATACTCGTGGAACCGGTAGCCAAGATTCCCCGGGTACAATTAAGGTGTTCGTGCATTGCGGCAGCGTGCTCCGCCGACTGAAGCACCTGTCTCGGCGCCGACTACTCCGTCGGGACACAGACTCCACGAGTGTGCCGCTAATCTTGTAGTTCGCACGTATTTACCAGCCACCTAGCTATTGTCTTGGCCAAGCACTGTTCGCATCTTTCCGGGAATAGACCCTGTCCCGGTAGGAGGGTAAAACGAGGGACACGGAAGGCAGAGAGAACATCCTGTGTCGTCGGAGCCCTCGGTCATGCTCCGCTGACTTTGCTTCGTAACGCCGATTTCCTAAGTATGCCCCTTCTTCCACGCTATACTGATTTAAGTCGGGGAAAAGGGGACGGCAAGGCTCCCTGCGGATCAAGGAGGCCCGCTTCTCCGCTTAATGATAGTGCTAATTAGAGTTACTTCGATTACGGCTCTCCTGTCCGAAAGAATTAAGCTTTCCCACGTTCGCCTGTTTCAGGTTCTCTGGTACCTTCGTACCACGTTGTACTACTATCGGTTTACAAGCCAGATTGAATTATTCTTGTAAATCGTGCTGGTATATTGTACATGAATACTAATTATAATAAATATAATATAATAAATATTATACAGCACCATATGTTGATGAATACTTGATATCAAAGTAAAGAAAAATCTTTGTTTCGGAGGAACAGAGGTGAACGATGACCCTGCCACTAAGTTACTGCCACTAGTTACCTGTAGAATCTGCAATACCGGCTGTAAGTTCTCAAAGTTTCTTGTAAAGTTTCTACTTAGCCAGTATGGGGTACTACGATCGACAAACGATATTACAGAGCAACCAAGAATTTGAACTTGTGCGGCCGATGATGTGGCAGATGTTGGATGGAAACATATAAAGAGAAATTGGATTCAAGGCTTTTGTCCGATTCTAGATTGGAATTGGATTGAAGCCGAGGCTGTTAGAGAAAAGAGATGTCGCACGAGGAAGTTGCTCCGGGCAAAATACAGTTACCTTGCATGAATATTAATGGTAGGCTTCTACAAAGAGCTCTCGGAAGTTCTTCCAAGTAATGAGAGGAAAAAAAAGAGGAAAGTGGAGGACTAGCCTCTAGACCCGATTTGATCTTAAATGGGGAGGCACTCTTTCTCGCACGAGTGTTTAAACCTATCGACTCCCACCAGTCTAGATTCCTTTTTTTGCCTGGCTTGCACTCGTTAGCTGTAGGCAGAGAACGCTGCTTCGCAAAGTCTTTTAATAATCGGTCTTTATGGAACATTAATAGCAGACTTGGAATAGGAACAAGTGTCTGGAATGATTAGTCGAGGTTCAATGATTCGTAACTCAGGTCGAGAAATACATTGCTGTGAATGAACTTATCTGTCCGACATCCAGGAATATGAGATAAGATAACTTCCTCCCTTTCGATTATTCGTGATAGATTTCGGCGCGCAATAGCTATTCGTCGATCGTTCCTTATCGATAAACGGATATCGCCGAGCAGAATAGTAGAAGTCATAATTTCATTATTGTACGAATTCGTCCGTTGATCGTGTTACCTACCAAAATGTCATCGCGCTGCCAATTGTTAGTTCTGTTGTTACTCGGTGTTATTACTCTATGTCAGTGCCACGCAGAAACTACTCAGGTACGTCGATTGAGCTTGATGAATCGAATCATCAGTGTGTAGAAAATATTTCTTTCATTTTTAGGGACCAACGGAAACGCCGAAGAAAGAACCTACTACCACTGAGGGTGTGGTGATCGCTGGCGTCGTTCTCAGCACAACATTTATTGTGTTGATTGTCCTTTTGCCAACAATCGCGATGGAGTAAGTTTAATGATAGAAACTACATATATTCAACATAAAGGCATATGAATTCATTTCCGTTTTACAAATCAATCGTGCAAGATCTGTTGCCAATATTGTAAATACGATAAGCGTGACTGAGATAGCACTGGCGTGTCATTTCCGACTGTGCCTTTATCGCTTTACGTCGAGATCAATTCGATATTGATCCACCTCAATTTACTGTGTAATCCAATACCTTTGTTTTACATATGCAATTCTCTGATTACAGTAAATACAGCAAGGCGAAGCAGAGAGCCAATGAACCTGTAACGGTACAACAATGAAGATTCGATTCGTAGATAAAGAGGACTAGGATGAACAAAGCAATCCTTTTTATTATAATTTAATGTTACGATGATAGTTATTTATTAAATACCAAGTTGTTTGCAATGGCAAGAATTTCTCGATTGATTTCCAATCGCTAGTAGAGAAGCTAGTAGTCCCACGTTGTTTTTCCAAGCGGACGATCCGATAATTTCTCGAAAATCGAGCACAGCTCGTCAGTTTGCCGAATGGCGGCAAACGCGTTGTTTGTTCGAGCGATCATCGAATAATAATTTCGAGCCCGAATGTTGGGCAAATAAAAAGCGAGCGCTGCATGGAACATAGATCTTCCATCGGCTCGCTTGGCTTGAAGGGGAGCTGCCCGACAGACCATGCACATTTTTCACCTTTGCTACATGGATTCACCATTCACAGAATTATCTCGAAATCTTCATACGTGCAGGATCACTCGGAGAGTCATGAAGAAAGAGAACGTTTTATACAAAACCTGGAATATCGATTTAGTTAGTCGGTCGAGTGGAATTGCAGAGGGAATTAAAATTAAAGTCAAGTAGTACCGAAGCGCAAAAACTCAATGATAAAGTTGGTATTATGCCATTGGCGGCAATGACGACCGGCTGCTGACATTGGTGCACAATGATTAAAACGATCTTTCGCACCTGCAATGTAGATCGACACCATGGCATTGCGTAAACTCTCCAACCAATTTCTTTTGCCTATAATGAACACTCTCATGTACAGACATATGTAACAATAAATTTCCACGATTATACGTCTGCCAGGCAAATGATGGCACTTACCATCTCCGTCATCGATTGCGCCGACCAGCTGCAGACGAACAGCCTCAGGCAGGACAGAAAGGTGATCAGGAAAAACTGGGCCAGCTCGAAGAATGGTACATTCTGGAATAGCCGAATAATTCTCACAAAGAAGAACGAAAACGTCGAAGTATTTGCATTCATCGAAGTCAACATCGGACTTACATTTAAGATCAAAAGGCTACAGGTGATCATATACATACAAACAGCTGCTGTAGATTTTACAATGATTGGTGTAACGGTAGAATCGACTAGTTTGGCATACCTGCGAGAAAATGGTATGAAAAATGTATGTCTACATGTACTACATACAATCGAAGACAAACGGTGTTGGTACTGCTGTCGTCTGCCGAGTGGTATCTAAGCACCGCTCGCCTCAAGTACCTGAGTGCTTTCTGATGCAGGCGCAGGTACGTCCGCAACTCCTCGTAGACAATAGTTTGCAACTTCGTGCCGACGAAGTCAAACTTGTAGCTCGCGTGGATAATAATAGTGACGACCACCATGTCGACAACGATTGCTACGCTTGCTTGCATAATCGAGAAGAGATTTATGGCATAGACGAAACACCATCCCCAATATTGGTCTATTGGAATTAATATGTAAACCGAATTTAATGGAATCGCGCGATTCATGACGAGAGGAGAGAAGACGAAGATTAAAGCACCAACGACGAAAATAGTCGGCAGGATAGTATAAATATTTTTCGTGCGACGTAAATACTCTTGCTTAAGCATCTTCTGCTCTTGGGTGGATGTCCGCTCGAAAACTTCCATCTCGATTAACAAGGACTGTGAGAATTCTATATTAATGAATTTTGTATAACAATTCGATTGGGAAGTGAGTCGAATCTTATAGGAAAACAAACCTTCAAGGCGTGTCTTTGCCTTCTACAATAAATGACGTTGAAAATCGCTTCAAGAATGTAAGTCATCTCGACTAGAGATTTCATCAGGTCCACGAGGCGGGAGGTGCAGCAGTGAATACCTAAGACCAACGCTCCTAAGAGCGCGAGCCCGTTCAAAAGATAGATCGACCACATTATGTTGTAGATCACGATTTTTCCTCTGCTAGCGTTTTCGTCGAGCGGCCAGATGGCGAAGAATTCTCCGCAGGTCCGCAAGACTGCCATGAGGTGGTCGTTATTTAGAAAGCGCTTCATACCACAGTTTCGCTGACACTTCCCGAACTCCCAAGACCAAGAACGGTTAAATGGGATTAACGTTGCGATTTGTACGGTTTCATAAGAGCTGTGTCTAGCGCGGCGTTAATACTGACACTGTCTTGTCTCCTCAATAAAGATAGGGGCAAGCTAATATTCACTGAATCGATTGGCAATTTCAGTTACCGGGGTATTACTGTAATGAACGGCTTTGGTGATGTAGAGCAATATGAAAGATGAAGCGCGCCTTCATCAATATTGCTGTAATTACAGTCGCCGTCATTAAGGCAAGTAATTAGCGTTGCCAGCCCAAGTATCACCTTGCATCCATCCAAGTATCGAGTATCTCATTGGTGTTCTAAAAATCTACTGGGCTGTGTAGCATTGAAATCGTAATCATGGAAATACTTGATATGCGAGACCATGTAATAAACTAAAGGGATAACTATTAATAAAGTACATTCGAATCTAATGAATACTCTAGGCTGCATTGTTCCAACCAGCGCTATGATGGTAACTACACAGTGTAGAAGACTGCCAGAATAGCGCGACAATGAAGTTCTAATGGAATTAAATTGAAAGAACAAGAATTTCTTCGTGTAATTAAATATATAATTGCGTACAATCTTGCTGAAGTATAAACTTACAAAAATAAAGGTTTAATAGATAGTTTTTGTCAGTTTGAAGCAACTCAAGTGCTTTACCGACACAGAGGTCACCTATTCTACGTTCTTACTACTATTACCACCATCGGATGTGATGGAACACCTCGATTCCAATAACTTCCCATCCCTTTTCTCTTCTAACTTTAATCAGCTTATACAATATGTATAAAGTACCAGGAACTGTTAATAGTTAATTCAAGAAGTCTGCTCCACCCATGGCTTATCTAACAGTAATAACACTCAAAAACTGCTAATGTAGACGGCAGAATTACTACAAGAATGCAAGTGTTAGTATTAAATAAAATACATTTACAACCAACATTAATTTCTTACGAAAATAAATTCCTCTCGAGACCGTTGCCAAGTTTCAATAAAGCAACACTGAAATTAGAGTGAAATTGATTCTTGAAATTGAAAAGGCGCTGTTGAAAACAGATTGGTATATCCTTAGGAAGGCGAGCGGCGATGAAGAAATGAGCTCGGAGTGATTTCATTCGCAGAGGGCCGATGGCTGGGTAGAGAGAGGCGCCTGTAGGGCTGGTCAGAGGGAATAAGCAGTGCAGTTGACGCCGTATAATACAAAAGGAGAAAGAGTACGGAATTTCGAACAGGAATTTTGAAGCAGCAGGCAGCAGCAGCCACAGAAGGAGGCAGGGTTCGCAGCGCATGCGCATCGCCTTGGCTGTCACGCGCTTCCATGCTCAGTGCGTTGCGAGCCGCCGGGGAGGGAGGTAGTCGTGTAGTTCTCGCCGCCGCTCCGACAAACCGAGTCCTCGACTTCTCTTGCTGTTGCCGCTGCCATTGGATTCCCGAAGGCGAACGCCGCCGAAAGGAGACCGGCAGCTCGGAGATCCTCGTGCCACCAGGATAATCGGACGCTCGCTGCGAATGTACCGACTGGAGTGGCGCCCGTTGCCCGTCGCCCGCGCGAGTTGTTTGTGAGTGTGCCGCTTGTGGAATCCTTCTGCCTCTCGGAGAAAGTCATGGGTGGTATGCTGCCGATCCTCTGGCTTATCCTGACCCTTGGCGTCGCGACCAACGTGCACGCTGGATTGAAATGCGACGCCGTCAGGCCCTACTTCGAGGCACAGGGCTTTCCGCCCAGCGACATACCGAAGGAAGCTTTGTCATGTAAGTAAACGCTCTTCTTCAGTAGATTCCCTTTCTAGCAGGACTCTAACCGATCGCCACCACTGCCCAGCTGAGAAGACGCTGTCCCACAGGATTAATGACCATGCTTCTCGAGTCGTCTGCTAAACTCGTTGTATCCCACATCTGCTCTGCTACTCGAGAGCTTCGCATCTGGATTTCTTTGAACGTTTATAATCTCTTATCGAAAATATCGCACTGGGATAGTTAGTTGCAACGGAGTGCTGTTGAGTGAATGACTTTAATCTCGGCTCGCCTTTTTGAAAGCACGCTTCTAAACACCCTCGCCACCCCGCTTTCATCCATTGGAGATAGGATGCCGATGGTTTTTTAGTAGCTCCGCTCTGTCATTCAATGTTACTGACAGCACGGCGCGTTGCGAACCAAATGCGCCGACGTATAATCGATTGCACGTGCTCCGCTCGCCGATACTTATTACTCCCTGCGCTTAATATCAGAGGATGAATCGAGGGGTTTGTACTGGGAAACTAGCACGGTATTTCCAGCTGGAATTTGACGCTTGGAAAGATTGCGATAGGCAAGTGCGAGTGGTGTTCGGATTTAAATTGAAGCCAAGCAAACGCCCTCATGGGAGAGGTTCGTGCGGCGCGCTTGCGACAAGTCCAGACACGCTTGACTTCCGAGAAGTTCGAATGTAGCGGAGGCCTCCGATGCACGAATCCTTTTTTCGTGATGAATGGTCGTCCGTTCGCCCCCGTAGCGCTTGCTTGCTTGCTTGTCTTTGTCCCTTTCTTGCAGTGTGTTGAACCATCGGGGAAGTGCATCCTAAATTATCCCTCTTTCGCTCTCCAGGCCGCGCCTAACTCGAACGTATTTCAGAAAACGATTTCGCACAGCTGCCACACTCGCACGGCCGCTGTAAATTTAAAGCCTCGCAAACCACACGCGCACGCCCCGCGCGTACTCACCGTCGCGTGTGATTCATATGCGAAGGACACAATTCGTCCGCATGGACACGCGCGACCCAAACTCAAACTTGATTTTTTAAGTTTTAAACATAAATTCAAATTATCATTCCTTTCCCAATATTTTGTGAATGTATAACCTACAAGTAATGAAGTCAAAGTACTGTAGAATCAATCGATTTTATTGTGCACCATGCACTCTCTTGATGATTGCCTTCCTGCTCGATTCGTGCACTCAGAACACGTGATTTCCAGTGTCTCGTGGATTCCTAGGAAATTTCGTCGGCTCAGTATTCCGCGAGTGTTCTCCGTAATGTCTAAGTACATGCGGAACCATTCGGTTTTATTGTTCGCCCTGCACTTTCCTACCCGATACCACCACATACGCACACTCGTGCGTCTCCTCCTCCGCAAGTGCGTTAGGAGACTACGGGTAAACCGCAGACTTTTTCCAGACGTCACAGAGCTGAGAGACTTTTATGCGCACTGTGTGCATGTGTACCTATATGTATACGTGTGTGCGTACACGGTGTCGCGTCTCTGCCAGCCGGCAAATTTCTCATGCGATCATCGACATCAAGTGTCGGGCTTGAGAGTTGTGTGTGGAGCTGCGAGCTCGCGCGCGCTCTCTTGCTCGCCCAACACTATTCCCGGTTTCGATGAGTCGTCGTCCTCGCCGTCGGCAAAGATCAAAGAATGTCGCGCAACTTTCTCGATCGATATGCCTCCGCCATAGGTGTAGGCTGAAAGATGGGCGACATTTTTGTATAATTGGAGGACGCAAGAGAGAAGTGTGTCCTCCCAGAGCTAAGAGCGGCGGCGGCGGCGGTGGCGGCTTCTCTTTCTCCGAGCGGAGCGGATACCCAGCCTGAAAGAGACGTCGCAGACTGGATTAACCGGTGGATGAGACCGTCACTATTATATTGGCTTACGTCCGATGCTACCATGAGCTCCCATCACCTTCCCAAGCCCGCCTTTTTTCTCCCTCCACTATCCTTCTCTTTCACTTATGAATTAATAAGACGAGCAGAGGCAATCGCAGATATTGAGATATTAAGATAAAGTGCTTTGATATCCCCAATTACGAGCGGCACTGTCCCGCATCTAAAGATTCGTCGCGCACTCTTGACCCTAGTCGGATTTGCCAAGCTCTCTCCGTCCAAGCAATACTTCGTTAAGCCCGCTCATCCATACAGACACACCCTGTCGAATCTCGATTGTGATCAGCACAAAAAATGCCCAGCATCCAACCTGACAGATCTCACTAAGAAGATTATCATTCGCTCGGGCATTAAAATACTCTGCGTTCAACAATTACTAGCCACGCATATTGTAATTCGTGTATAGTACAATTTTCTACTCGTTACCGGGGATGATCCGGTGGACGGCGACGGATTACGAATGCGCGCGCGCGCTCGCATGCTATACTATAATTCGGCCGGGTCGTTTTTCAGGATAAAGCGAGCAGAGCCGCGAGTGCGGAAACGGTCCGACTGTAAATGTACCGTTACTATTGTTTCCGAGGTATTTACAATCGACGCGATCGGTGGTGTTCGGGGCTCGCTTGCTAGATTAGCGCAAAATAACGACGAACGAACTTGTTTACAGTGGCGGGCCCGCACGTGCACACACGTCGTCGATCAGATAAACGCCGATTGATTGCGGAATTATGCCGATGATATAACAGGCCTCGCCTACACGTTACAAGGACCCAATGTTTTCCCAGATCGCATACAATTCTTTTGCGTTCCATCAAGAAACGATGTATGAATGACTTGCAGGAGAGAGTTCGCTCTGGTATACACGTGTGAACGAGATCGCTGGACTGTGTCGAATGAATGTGTAACACTCGACCATCCAACAACCCACTGTGCTACAACACGTAAAGGGAGAGGCGAGTGACTGACTTCTCTGACACTTGACGCATCGACATTACCTCTTGACGATGCCATCGTAACGCGAGTGTGTTATGGCAAACCCTATGTTAAGCCCGTGAGAAAAGTATGGCATCTACTGATTGCTGCGCTGACGACTGCGCTCGCATTCAACGATATTAAACAAGGCCAAACTCAATGGTTATTGACCGACTCGTATTTCTAGTACTACTGTTCTGCTGTGGAGAAGGAATCTTGGGTAGCAGACGAACATAGTATTCCTTTCATAACACAAACTTTTATTGGTAATAAGAAACCTTTTAAAAAATGGAGAAAAAATGAATTTTTAACTAGGGAATTTATATGACTTCTTTCCTGAAGCAATCACTTTAAGCATCGCACGTTTTGGGGAAAAACCTTTTATATTCCTGTCTGAGTCTACCAGTTAGTTGGTTCAGTTGGAAGGATTGTTATTCTCAGTTCAGTCTATGAAACTCCAGTTAAGGGCCTTGGTTTCGGCGAAAACCCATTCTATCAGTCATAGTGATAGGAAAAGATAGTAGTAAGAGCGGTGAGTCATACAGTGGGAATAAGTGATCGATCTAGTATGGCTCAGGCCGAAGCATGCATTTTTCAAAGACACTCTTTTTTTTCATAGGTTCCCTTGTCAGACACTACTCGTATCTGCAAGCTTAGTTTCGAGTAGAACGCCTTTGTTCTATTCTAACGCATACCTTTGTTATTTCGTTATCTGGGTTACAGTTCTGCGATCCACCTTCGTTTCACACTTCCCAATACGAGATGCGTATGTATGCGCATTCTTTCTTTCTATCTGCTTCCAAGCAGATAGAAAGGAAGCCTCGGTGAAAAGAGCTCGTCGATCGTCACTGCGAATGCTGACTGCGATCGAAACCCGTTGCTTTTTTGCAGCACCGGTTTAAAGGGAGGTAGAGCACTCGTTTCACGAGTGCTTCAACGAGAGTTCACGCGATTCTGCTAATTTCCAACACCAGCGACTAAGCGCCGCGAGTACTTTACTTTACAGGCTCAAACACTCAAAGTACCGATTTCGACTTTGTGCCTCATCGGGAAAGTCGGCACAGTTAACGCTTAATGTCACGTGGAGAGGGAAAAATATTCTAGCAAAAAAAGAAACACGCTTCCCACAAAATACATATAAACACACACACACACGTGGCTTTAGTAAAAGGTTAGTACTGCCGCAAAAATGTTTGTACGATGTTTGTGTGGCGGCGGTGTGTATTAATTTAGGGCAAGCTCGCAGAGGACTACGCGGCAAACTTTTAAGCCATGCGTTCATAGAGGGAAAAAATATTAGAGAAAGAGAGAGAGAGTGAAGGCTAGGGAAAGGAAAGGGGGTTGGAGAGGGTTGACTACAAGCATAATGGTGGTCCGTTGCTGTAATGGTGCACAGAGGTTCCGCCGTGAGCGTTGATTAAAAGCTTGACGAAGCTTGCACCGCGTACTGGAGAGCGACCGGCATTTGCTCGGTTTCCTTTGCCTAGAAGTCAGGCCTTCTGCGTTCTCAGGCTGGCTTGAGCAGCGCCGCTATTATCGACGCCGTGAGCCCCGTGTCGTGTGCCCGGATGCACAAAACTGTGGAAAGTGACGGCGTCGGGGCGGCAGAGAGAAGGTGCGGCGCGGATTCCGTTGCCGCGAGAGAAAACGAGAAAGAGAGCGAGAGAGAGAGAGAGAGAAAAGTGTACTTGGGCGCGCGAGAAAACAGAGCTCTCGCTGTGGCTTGGAGTACAAGGGTGACGTGACGGCGGAGCTTTTTCATTATGAGCCTTTTCTCACCCGGTGAGAGACTGGCCCATACGCAAAGCCACACCGGACAAAGACATCCCAGCTATTCCTATCAACCTCTAAATCGATCAGAAATCAATCCATCCCAGTCTAACTTTTTTACTTCTCACTTCCCTTTAGTAAGAAACTACTGAATTGTTTCATTGAAAGAGGCTTGTATGCTTTTTCTCCCTGAAATTCCCTGTTTTCTCATCCCAAAGTTCGACCAATAAACGTGAGAGAGTGTGTATTCATCGCCCCCATGGAGAGAGAGATGGCTTTGGTTGCGCAGGCTTGCTGATAGCTCTGCCGTCGGTCACATTAACACTGTCACTCCCATTTTTGATATCACTCTTGATGCAAGCATCATCCCCCTCGCCTTAAAAAGCTGGGGCGGCAGCAGTCGGGCCGGGGCGACAGAAGGGAAAAGCATCGGAGTGTAAGGGTTAATAGAGGGCTGGCGGCGCTGGCGTTGATACGTAGCAACGCATACATACACACATAGGTACACAAGTGTGTGTGTGTGTGTGTGTGTGTAATAACACAAGCGTAGAAGGTATAGGGGTGCGCGCCCGTGTCGTCGTTGTGCAAGAATCGCACGGCAGAAGGGAAATCTCGAGGGACAATGCAGGCAGGGTGTCAAGAGCGTCGCCAAAGCCTCGGGGATATCCGGTTTCCTTCGGGAGGACGTGCATTCTGTGGCCACGTATTCGTGGATATGTGTGTCAGAGCCAGGGCAAACGCTCTCGTATTTGTGTGTATGTGTGTGTGTGCCATGCAAGCACGCACGCATGCATGCGTCTCTCTGGCGAGCGTGTGCACACCGTTGTTCCCGATGCTAGGAACTTCCATGGTTTCGGTTGCCAGGGCCCCGAATTGATGACTGCCATAGTGCAGATTTCGTTTCACAGTATCAACCGAGATGCAGGAAGCGCCCTGTCTGTATACTGATGCGCAGGAAGCCCAAGTAGAGTTCTCCTCCCTTGTGAAAGATAGCTCTCTCTCTCTCTCTCTCTCTCTCTCTCTCTCTCTCTCTCTCTCTCTCTCTCTCTCTCTCTCTCTCTCTCTCTCTCTCTCTCTCTCTCTCTCTCTCTCTCTCTCTCTCCATTTTGTATTCACCTTTTCTTCCCGTTCCTCTGTGCTACGCCTTTGTGCCGTTCTTCTCTTGGCCTTTTATTCGTGCACTGATTGAGCAATAGTTGTGGTAGCTAGCAATTTTTCTGGTCGGCCGGCCCAGACAGACGGTGCGACCGGTGCTCGATTGCTCTTCGCCTTCATTCTCGACTCAGTGAAGATGTACGCCTCACGGTAAATCATCTGTTGCGACAGGACTCTCAGCCTCCGTCGTTTCGCCCGCCGGCAGCAGCTCTACTCTGCTTGTTCGTTGTAACTATAACTGTGACTTCATTCTTCTCAGTGAAGTCCAAACTAATGGCTAACTTCAAATGAATCGGTTGGCAATCAAACATGCGTGATCGTAAAGCATTTGGATTGGAAGTTAGAAGAGAAGAAAGATTCATTCTCTTAGAAAAGGGAGAGGAGTTCGCGTTGAGAATTTCCGAGGGACAAGTAAAGTGGCCAAGGGCATGATAGGCAAAAGGATAGGGCGAGGGAAAGATGGTCGCTAAGGACACGCGGCATGGGGACGAGAGCGGAAGTTCCCATGGAAACAATTTTTCGGGGGGTGAAGAGAGAAGGAGGAGGAAGAGGGGGGGGGGAGAGAAGAAGATCGAGCGAGCGGTAAGAGGAGAGCGTGGCTCATAGCAGGAATTTCTCGCGTATCTGCCGGCTGACTAGTCACCCCGGCATTCCTGGAGTCTGGCTGGCTTGGTAATTATGAGATATTAGCCGGTAATTTATAGCCGTCTCAGGGTCCTTCTCCAAGGCAGGTGCTCTCATCCAGCGGTCTCCTTCTCATCGGTCTGCCAACGAATCGCCACTATCCGTGGCGAATGTCGCTCCGTGCTTCGGATCGAGGGCCCAATGGTTAGGTATGCTTTCGCTCTCCATTTCCTCCATCGACTCCCTTTTTTCAAACCGAACCTTCTTCTCTTTCACACTATCCTCTCTCAACATGGACCTCTTCTTTTCTCTCTCTCTCTCTCTCTCTCTCTCTCTCTCTCTCTCTCTCTCTCTCTCTCTCTCTCTCTCTCTCTCTTTGCTCTTCGCTCTTCGCTCTTAGGGCTCCAAACTTTGTCTGGTCAAAGTCTTAGGACGTGCACGACACGAATTTGCTTAATAATAGAAAGACTCAGTCAGCAGGTAATAGATTTAAAAGGGCCTCAGGTATAGCGATACCTGAACGTCGTACACTGGGAAGAAACGCGCGCGCCCTATCTACCCTCTACCTACTCCACTTCATCTCCCACGTTTCCCTTTGCTCGCTTAATCTTAAGGGTATTGTCAAGCAGAACGGTATTTCCACTGTTGTGCTCGTTTTACTAGTAATATAACTGACGCACGTAGCCAGACTGTCGCTATACCCGATTCTATATTAATATATTTATGAACAACGATAACTTTATCATGACCTATAATTGCGCCGTGCCACTATCCTCGGAATTACTCATATATGAGAATACACTCTCACATGTAGCCTAATGCGATTAGTGATTTTGCTGTGCGGGCCTTCTTCGCTAAGATTACTTGTTATTCTCGAGGAGCTAGTGTAAGTGTAAGTACGACGCGTCGCCTCTGCGCAATCCTCAAACGGCCTCGGGCAAGCTGAGTGATACGTGAACACGCGCGAAAGGGCAAGGCGCGCACACGTATGGCCGCTTATGTTTATCTGGACGTGGCAGTCTTCTACCTTCCTCCTCACGGATATTGCACTCTCTGATAAAAGTTGCGTAGATAACGCTGGTAGCGCTTTCCCATGACAATATCGCATCAGCAAACAGAAACTTCTACTAGCACTGTGCTAATATAACCCTATGCTTTACTCTGCTTCTTTTTCCCTCTAGTATTTCTTCAGGCTACCCGATAAATGCATAAATAAAGCTATACTCTCCCATCGAAACCCTTGGTAAGGCCTTCTTGAATGTCGGGAAGAGAGCGTAGCTTGACCCTTGGGTAAAATCAATGCGAAGATAATACGAATACCTACAATGAAGGTTGGAAGTCCTCTAAGTACACACTGACTAGCTTCACCAATGGGCACACGCATCCTTCGATCTAATTTCGCGTGTTAGCATGTAGAGAGCATATTTAAGGGCTGAAACGACCACCCCACAAAGGGAACTAAATTTGAATGTCAGATAAGCGTGAAGGTTTTAGATGCTCCTCGCATGGCGTTCCCCACTTCCTCTCTTCTCTGGTTAATACCTTATCTTGGGTCCAGTTGAATATTGTTTCCACGACACTAGATAAATACTGGACACCCAGGTCGATGACGAAAAAGTATCGTCTCTGGTTGACATGAAGGAAAGAAAAAAAATTCATCGGTGCTGACCGCCGTCGCGTCGAGCACGAAATACGAGCGTCCGATATCGCGGCTGGTTGCCGGGACGTCCAATATTTAATTTTACACGCGATAACCGGCGGTGAGTTAAGGCGACAGCGGTTACTTTCCGTATATACAGTTAAAGCACACTTTAAATCATATATTTTATCGTAACTTATGTCGACAGCTCGCTACCCGATACAATGTTCACATAACCGACTATATACTACAGACGACAGAGTCTTCGGGTACTCTGAAGAAGTGAGTATTTCGCGCAAGGGAGGGGAAAATATTAGCAAGGAAAAGCAAGGAAGCGCGGCGAAATGAAAGAGTAATGGAACATAGAGGAGATGGCGCGGTGGTCTTTGCGTGTCGTTAGAGTAGGAGTAAAAAGGTGCGCGAGAGAAGCATCGCGCGCTAAGTAATTAGAGGGCGATACTTAACACCCAACACGTCCAGATAAGATAGCAAACGATAGCGTAGTGATTACGCTAAATATATAAAGTAGATAAGAAAGGGCGGCGGTAAAGGGATAGAAAGATAGAAGAGCGGAAAATTGCTTACCAGGCAGCTTTCGGAACACAGGCAGATTAGAGGAACCTAGATTCGCTTGGGCTCTATTGATTAAGGAAAGGATTGAGACATTAAGCGAATGGCCTCGACCATACCGACAACCCGTTATTCCATCCAACTCTCCTATCAGTATTTGTTTTCTCCCGGCATTTTCTAACGGCAACACTCCTCTTATATTCTGTCGCCGCAATTAACTCAGACTGCTGCTGCTGCTGCTGCTGCTGATGTTGCCGCCGCCGCTTCTGAGGATGTACTTCCCGACAGGTGATATTTACTGTTGGTGAGACTGATGAAATATAGCTCGATTTTATGAGAAGCGATGTGAAATAGCTGCGAATGGTTGAAATAAAGGCATCGCGAGACTCTGGAATTCGTAACTGCCTTATGAGAGAGAGTGAGAGATAGAGGAAAGGGGTTGGGGGGGGGAGGCATTGTTTTTTTAGTGCTCGCTGACCAGCATGCCCCGCCTAAAATGACAATGAAACTAATGAATGGACTTCCTCTGACACCAGACATAATGTGATTCAGAGGCTCTGAATAGCCATTTAAAGCGGCGCTGGAGGTAGACGCGAATTTATGCCAGTGAAATTCATTATATCCGGGGGGAAAGGAATCTCTTTCAGTAGCGTACGCGCGCGCGCGCGCGCACTGCTAGCAGTATACATTATTAATTAGAACGACGAGAATGATCGCTTAGCGGGAAGAACGAGCCACGACGATAATTTATTCCTGGGCGCATCCGAAACCATATTTTCTCGGTGGCTCTTTATCACGATAATAAAGTCGGACTAATGGTGCTGGTGTGTTAAAGGAGCCAAGGGAGTGTGCTGGAAGGTTTAACACAATGCTTGGAGAGTAGTGTCGTTGACGGATCCCTACTTTGTATGCCCCGGTCGTTATGTCGATGAAAATGATTAAAGAACTTGACATTTCCGTTTGCCCGTATGCGAGGGCCAGCAAGCTACTATATACGCCATACTATTCCTACAGAAAATCTCGCATTGCTGAGAGAGCGCCCGCGTCCTAAAATTATACTTTTAAATAAGACATCGTGTTAGTGAATGTGTTTTAAATTTTAATACCGGGAAGACAACGGTGGTAATAGGGAATAAATATCATGTGCTTTGCGTAGTCAATGGATCGTCGATGTAAAGTGGAAAAATTGGCATTGAGTGTTATAAAAAGTGACACTTTCATTTCCACGCTCTAGAATATATAGTTTTATAGAGCAAAGGGAGGAAATTCGTTACTTTTATGATACGCGTGGTCTTATTTAATCGATAAAGTTGGTTCGAGAGCAGTAATCAGTAGGCTAGACGTTCACCGATCGGAGGACTCAATAAAGTGTTTTATCCACTTCTTGTAAGAGCGAGGATTGATGGCGCAGTGATGCTGTCTCCTTTATGGCTTTATGATATTGCTCACAGCAGAGCGCCTTCAATTAATACCGTCGTATCTCAATTCAGCGGCATTTAATATCTCGGATTAAATGTATTCCGTCGACTGTCTGGCTCCAAGTATTTTCCACGGTTAATGAATCATCCCTTCCGCTTTTTCATTATGATTAGACTGCGTTTATGTCCTGGCAGTGCCGCCGTCGTGCGCTGCTGCTTCGTCCTCGTCCTCGTCCTTGTGGCAGCTGCCCCTCAGCATTTCTTTACCATTCTTCCCTTGCCCGCTTCCCGTTCTTTACCTTTAAATATTCGTGCACAGCCGATGCGCCGCGTCGGCGGCCTGGCTCCTTTTTGTCTGAGTGCTCCCAACGATGAACTTCGAACGGTTTTTCCTCCAGTTGCATATTCATTACCCCCTGATGCTTTCACCCCATCCCAACCAGCCTTTATCCTCTCTCTCTCTCTCTCTCTCTCTCTCTCTCCATCCGATCATATGTAAATTCCATTTGAAATTTGTCCAAATTCTTCGTCGGCGTTCCTCTGGAAAAACTAAATTAGCTCAAAAGTTCGCAATCATTCTCAGCACTGTAAAAACTTGTAGATAAAGTTTTCCTATTTCTCTGGACATACATAATTCGTTCTCACGGGATTATAGGGAGCAGAACAATTTCTGCGCATGTTCACATATATTCCAGGTATATGTGCATGTAATACATAAGCGTACGTAAATTCGATTGGCAATCTCACGGGCAAAGGGAGTCGATGATTACCGGTGCTTTTTGCCGCGCATCATTCCATAGCCTATACTCTTCCTATCTATCATGTGTGCATATGTACAGGATGATGCACTCGCTTTGAATCAGCACTGTCAAACCGTACCCCCTTTATCAAACTATATTTATTCATTACATTATCTGAATTATATAGTATACAATATTATATTTAATATTCAGGACGCGTGGATAACTGGGAGATATTATAATTAACATTACTATATAATTTATATGTATATCACTTCAAAGACAAGTGAATTATCCTGTTCATATATAGCGATTGAGATAAATCACAAGTGTGAGTCTATGCACTCGTTTTAATGCAAACTAATCGGAGCGCACCGGTACTCTTAAAAAAGATTGTATTTAAAGCAGAAGCGAACACTGACAAAACCCATCGTCGCTCGATTCACTAGCACATGGTTAGCAAGGGCATTGTAAATCGTCGGTAGATTCGGGTGGAGTGGCCAGGCGACTTGAAAAGGTCGAGAGAGTGTTGGAATCTAGAGCCACCAACGCCGTATGGCCTGGATAACTCAAGGGTTAGCGCAGCATCCGTTGGGACACCGGAAGATTCGAGTCCACTCGAGCATGTACCGTGCACGCTGTCGTACGTGATACAGATTAATGTTTCACTGGCTGTCTTCCACGCTAGGCGGGACCGTCGCCTCCGAGAAGACGTTTCCTTGATACCGAAAAGAATCCTGGCAGGAAACCGGGGATTCACTTAGGAAGTATTTGACCTCTGTCAACCTTTGCACTGTGACAGCTCGAGCACAGTTGAATTTTCCAATAATGAATAAATAAGAAAGAGAGAAACTGAACCAATGTGATATTGATAAATGTAGTTTCCTAGTGCTACTATAATACGTACATATAACAGTAGCACATATAACTATTTTATTACTTTCCGGGATTCAAAAGGTCAAAAGCGTTTATTTCATTCTAAAATCAGAGCGTTCAAAATTAGCACGAGAATACAGCAAATTAAATACGCAGCGTGATGGTTAATTCGAGCGGAACCAGGGAGAATAAAAAAAGGAGAAGAGGATTGATCGGATGGAAGAGGGAGGAGAGAGAGAGAGAGAGAGAGAGAAGGGGGCAAGGTGAAATCCGCGAGAACGGCAGGAAGAAGTTTATGGGGCCCCGTACGGAGTCTCTAAAGCGAGTGTATGGACGCAAAGAGGGCCGTGCATGGGCCCCGGGGTCCGTAAGTCTGTTAAATAAAAGACATGGAGGAAGAGGAGCGTTTCAAGGCATGGGAGAGGAATGTGGTCAACGCATACACTATACCACCGCGCATTCCTTCGACCAGGGGTTTCTATAGTTCGCGACCCGCTGTATCGCTGTATGATATACACACACACACATATACGCGCATCCATTACTACTCCACACGGAGAAACCCTTCTCAATCCTATCCTGCCACCCTTCTAATAGCCCCGTTGTCCCCACCGATCGCTAATAAAAGATCGATCCAGTCTACAAAAATATCCTTGGAATCGGAACACCCCGAAGAGCGACAGGCGGCCCTGTCCTCTTGAATAAACGAACAGCAGCATCCTAAAGCTTTCAGAGAATATGAAAATTGCATCCTTCCATCCCGTGCGTAGTACATAGCTCTCCCTCGAGCAAGATATTTCTACATCAGACTCCCTTGCAAGAGTAACCAAGAAGTAAGAGAGTAACTAGGGTAATTTCTCGAGGTAATTAAAGCTGTTTAAATATTTTCTCAATCGACTACCGTCAAGTTAGAATACTTAAAGGAAGAAATAATGAAAAAGAGTTAGTTAGCCAGAACAGCGAATCAAGAAGTTATATATTCAATAGTATTAGATGAGAAATGAGTCGAGTAGATGCGGAAGCAGTGTTTGACACACTCTCGAACATCTTCATCAGACTGGAAGAGGAATGCCGACGAAAGTACTTTTTCAGTTCGGCCAGTGTAAGTGTTAACCGCCTAATGAGAGCATCGCTAGCTGAGAGACAGAAAGAGAAGCATTATACTCCGACAACGGTACTCGCCGAACACACTCACCACTTTCGCACATGTTGCACCCTCATTACACTAGGTGTATAGACTGGCAGGAGGCCACAATGAGAGTGGGCTCGAGTGGCTTTTATCCGGGAAAAACGAATAACAAATTGCTCGCCCTCTCTTCAACCTTTGTTCCTCCCAGTCAATACAGTTCCTATATCCAAACTACCCGTGGTCCAGACGCTTGGACAATTACAGTCGAGCATAAGTGAAGTGTGTGCCCATATGCGGTGATCAACCGTCCAACCATAATTGAATATTTGATCTCGAGCAACTTTATGACCGTCTGTCTGACTAAACTGTAGAGTACGCCTCTTCACTTTACATAAGTCGAGTAATCTAATTCTCAGCCCTGTCGTCCACACATCTCTCTTTCTCTCTCTCTCCTTTTTTTCCTCTCTTTTTTTTTCGTGCGAGACTGTGGTCTCATCGCTTAACGAGTACCAGCGAGCTTCTGTCGCATTGTTCGTACCAACTGCACGCCGCGCGTATGTAACACCCGCTCCTGTAAGCCCCCGTAGCCCCACCAGCAATTGAAACAGTTTCCTGTGTGTTTCCTGACGCAGATGCTCGCCTCTCGTTATTCAGGGTAGCGGGAGCGGCAGGAAGCCGGTTGCCGTTTCATTTTCCCGGATTATGCTATACCGAGAGAGAGAGAGAGAGAGAGAGAGAGATGCTGGCGACAGTACACGGTGACAAAATCTCGTTTACAGGAGAGTAAAAAAAGGAGAGTTCAAGCGCGGTAACTAATTGAGCGGCATAGGAATTAATCTTGTATTGGCGTGACAGGCCGCTCAATATTAATATCTCCTGCGCGCTTCGGAAGAAGATATCAAATCGATGCGGGAGCATTGGCCACCTGACCTAGGGGGCGCCACGAAGGAGACACAAACATAGATATACCGACTGCTTCTCCTGTAGATGGAACAAAGAGGAGAGAAGGAGAAGAAGAAGAGAGAGAGAGATAGATAGATCTCCACAAGCTTGACACGGATAACCGATTATTCGAAGCTCGTGGTATCGTAGCTATTACGGAAAGCCGTAGTGCGCTTCTTCATTATGCAGACATCACTTCCTGGCTTAGTTCTTCGGGCGTTCCACTGCTAGAAGGCCAGCTAAGATTAACCTCCGTGAGGATTAGCGAGGGATCTCTTCGCTTCCGTTCGCGTGCGCTAAGGGCGCTCTCGCTAGCTAGCTAGCTTGGGAGAGAAGAACTACTGCTTGCTGTGTAGGGTGGAAGCGGCCGGTTACTCAAGAAGCTATTAGGGGTAAAATAGGCAGGGAACCTTGGCCACCGTTTACTCGACTCGACCGCCTCCTCTCAACTATTCCAGAAATACCGAGGGTTCGCCGCACAAATTCACTGGACGCGCGCATCAGGGAACTCTCTCATGCGTGACAGGGCCAAGAACTCTCTACCTCCGGTTGATTGTCAGAAGAGTTCGGGGCTTAATTGCCTTGGGAGACACAAGCAAGTGTCAAAGGGATGACCGTTGAGAGATCGGTAACCGAAGTCGAGCCGGTTTTTCTCCCAAGTTAGAGGAGAGGCAAGAAAGAGGACACACCAACTTTACTGACCGGCAAAACTGAGAGCTGGTGAAAATAAAGAGTGTGACCTGCATGCGTGCAGAGCGGCAGCGGCGGCGACTTCTGGGAGATGTAAGACGGTAGAGAAGTAAGAGTACACTTATTCAGTAAGCAGGAGGCGCACGTCGGAAGGTGGAGGTGGGAGTTGTCGAGAGCACAGGCGACATCACAATTTCTCGGTCTTTTCTTCTGAATCCGCGGCCCTCTCATTTTGCCCTCGAGTCGAGCTCGAGCGCGGCCACTTTTCCTTCCCTCTTCAGACAGACGTTTTGTACGCACGCTTCCGCGTACCGCGTGGCTCGAGCACACACACAAGTGCCGGAGGGGGCGAGAGCAGGAGGTGGAGGAGAGGGTGTCGGACACACCGAGAGGGACAAAGTGCGAGAGTGAGCCGCGCACGGGAGCGGCAAAGGAAGTCTGCACGAAAGAATAGGTGGCATCAATGGACGAGGGGGGAAAAGGGTGCGAAACGCAAAAGAAGGAAACTCCCTGTCAAAGGGAATAGCAAACCAGCTCGGGAAAGCGTATCGTTCGACCCCGGCCAAACACAGTCGGAACAGCTTCATACAAAGTTATCTTCATTCAATGGGGCGCATATCAAATGCAACGCGTCGCCTTCCCCTATGCGCTCCCAGCCGAGTATAAATACTGATTGTAACATCGTTTCCCAATGAGAAAGACTTCCTGCCTCTAACTAGTTTATCGTCCTTCGCTTGTCAAGTATTTATTCCAATAATAAAAGTAATCTAAAAAATCTAAAAATAAAATAATAATTAATCCTTCGTATGGGAGAATGTGAAAGTCGGCGCCTAGCGGCAGGCGTTAAATAAAGGGAATATGTTATTTCCGAGAGGTCCTTGTAATTCGATTACCCACTGTATTCATCGCCTCTTTGCCTGTTGGATCCGCTCGCTCACGGTGGCGGCTCGGCCTGGGTTCAGCAGGCACTGGACTCCCTCTCCCGTGGCGGTCAGGTATGCGCGGCTTGCAGACGGAAAAAATAAACCGAGAAGAACTGATTGTAAGAAAAGAAAAAACGAGCGGATATAAAGAGAGTCCGAGAGAGGCGGCGGCGGCGGCGGCGGCGGCGGCGGCGTAGGCATGGGGCCTAAGGGTGGAAAGGAATGAGCTGCACCGAGTGCAAGAATGAAAGGATAGAGGCCTGTGAGCGAGCACACGGTGGGAGCGGGGCGAGGTAGTCGGGTTAAAAAGAGAGAGTAAGAGAGAGAGTGAGAGAGGGAGCTGAGAGGTAAGAGAGAGCGAGTCAACATAACCGGCGGCAGGTGGGTAAAAGGAGAGCAAGAGAGAATCAGCACGAAAGTAACTTGACCTGAGCTGCCCATCTAGTGTAAACAGTCGGACGATCGCCCTTCCAAATATCTTTAGCTCCTGGGAACACGTTTATGCATGTCGCTTCACATTCCTCTACCTATAACCCACCTTCTTCCTTTCCTTAACGTTCCCCGCTCCTGCCGGTGTTGCCTGCCGGTTCTTTGCTCCGCCGTGAATTCTGCCGCGATGACGATTGAACCTTCTCCAACAGCGAACGAAAGGCTCCCCCCGACTATAACACGCTACCTAGCCAACTTTTGAGAGCGAGGTCTCTTGCATATTCAGCAGCCTCTAATACATTCCATGTAATTGAATCACACGCGGCAACACAAAAATCCAACTACTCGTGAAAGTAGCCATGTACGTATTCGCTCTGGCGAGTAAGAGGAGTTGCATACATGTATACTTACTTACTTAGAGTTGCTGGTGCTGCCTGGCGACGATCCACAAACTACACTAGCGTGTGTGTTGTCCAGGTTTATCGTAGCTGTTGCTACTGCCTTGACACTCGGAAATGTTGCGGCCTCTCCTTTCGCAGCTGCCGTTGCTGCGAAGGATTTTGAGTATCCGCGGCAATGGAGGCTGCGGTTTCCCAGCGAGGCCCGACGGCCATCCGGTCTCAAATTAAACTCTAACCGGCAACGTTTACATCGTGGCCACGTGTAAACTCGCAGGCGCATAGCGCGCTACCGTCTCGCCAACACCGGCCTTCTACCCTACACACCCTGTACACCCAGCTCCGCTTACACTCCCGTGGAAACCGCACCAGTGATATTTTCCCTGGTAATGACGACGACGACGACGACGACGATGGACTCCTCTCCGCTTTCGCCAGGAAGTATCTTTGCATCGCCGCTCGTTCGACGGCAATGATCCTCGCCAGAATTCAATGGAAGCCTGACCGTCCATTGTAAGCCGGGTAATTCGGTTTGCGAGAATTTTTTTCACCTCGCTTTTCGCACGCTCTTCACTCCCGCTGCTACTGCTATGTCTGTGTGTGCTTGTGTCTGTGGGTATGCATATAGCTGCACAAGGGCAGGACAGGTATATTCTCTCTGTTTCGCCTCAGCGCTGGCATTCGCCAATTTTGACTGGGGACTAGTGGCACCACTCGCGCGGTCCGACCAACCCACCCACTCTTAACCCACTCACTCATCCGTACTCGACCTCGGCACACGGTACACAGCCCGACAGCCTGAAAGCAGAAAACTCTACTTTAAATCTTGGTTAGCACCTCTGCGCGTTTTGTCCGCTCTCCTGATTAATACCCAAGCACCAATTGCCACCAGGCCGAGTCGAGTTCGGTATGTAAGTACCACTGAAGAATTATAGAGTTACTGTTGCTCGCAGAATTGAACGTATGCTTCTAAACGTAGATAGTGAAGAATATATTAGTTTCTAAAATGATAAAATACCTTCAGCTATTATATTTTCATAGAAGAGTTAAATACGTCACATTTATTAATTTGTTCCAGTTATGAATTGTACAACATTAGATATAATTTGTAGATTAAAATTGCAAGATAAGTTATTATTATCTTATACAAGCAGCTTTTAATAGCCAATGGCAATTGGGAGAGTAACGAATTTTCCAGTTGGTTCAATTTTATGAGTAACTGTATTTACCGAGGCATTTCGAGGTCGTATTTCATATGCGTGCGGATGAATAAAAGTGACTGGGTGGAAGGCGGCCATCAACATCCTGCCGAAGGAAATGGGGGTTCACTGACCACGTGGCCTCTATGTTTAGAAAACCACCCGGGTGTTGTTATCCTCCGGGCAGTGCGGCGGCGTCGGGACGCCCGCCAATCTAAAGCCTCGGCTACCGCGAGAGTACAATAAACACTGGCATACGCCCGCCTTTTATAAGCTACACTGTGTGTGCTCGCTGTGCTCGGAATTGGCTCAAGAAATCTTGATTCGAACTCTGCCGCAGCTGCAACCTCATACCTACCTCTACCTCGACGCCCTCCACAACCACCATCGTCGCCACCCCGTCTCCCTCTCTCTCACCCCTTCCTCGCCCTCTCTGCACTTTACAGACAATCGCAATCAGTGAGTTCAGAGCCCATTGTTCGAGAGGTCGAGGAGCGTTCGTTTCGGGCGGCGCTCTCTTATCGACCATGCGACCCGGTGGTCCACTAATTACTGTAATTAAGGAAATTAAATTATTGGAACATGAACGTCGAGATCCCGTCGCGCGATGATGTCTACCGATGACTGTTTCAACGACCCCAATTACGCTCTAAATGCAATTGGTTACGCCCATACGGATTCGATGATTGTTCTCCACGTAATGACTTCAACTGATGATGGGAAGGAAGAGTTACTGCTCTTTGGAAGAATCATACAACCCCCTTCGATGTGTTGGCGAGATACATTCTTTAGAAGGATGTCGCAGAGTGTGGAAAAAGTCGGGAGTAAAATGATGATGAGTGCAGGAGAGTACGTAGATGGTCGTTAGCGGGAGCGTCAGGGTATTGGAGGATGTGATTGCCATTTTCTAGGTAGACGCGCACTGCGAGCAGGCATCGAATCGGTCGAGTCTCACTCTCTCTCTTTCTATCTCTCTCTCTCCGGGCAACAGAGACTCGACGTCGTCCCCTACGAGTCGCATAGGGTAATGTAATATAACATGTGGAAGAGGGTGTCTCCTAGCAACCCCATGTCTTCCGACTCCCCTCTCTAACAATAAGCTTCGCCCTAAAACACCCTAAATCCTCTACGCGACACGGTAGCTCATAGCAAAGTTTCGCCTCTGTGCTTTCGCAGGTGCATACGCAAACGCAGCCCGATCAGATTTCGCTCATCCGCCCTTTGCGCTATACTCACTCCGCTCTACTACTTCTATATACATATACGCACGTACACGACAACCCATTCGTTTCTCGACTCTTGCAGAGAGAAAAAAAAAAATGTTTCGTCCACCGAGTGACGTGACCCGCGCACACTCATTCATACCGTGGGACGATCGGGTAATCACTCTGAAAAATGAAATCACCTTTTTGCGCCAGTCCCCGCCGCCGTCGTGCATTGGGAGTCGAGCTGGGACGTTCGTTCGTTCGTTCGCCTCTCTCATGGAATTATTGAGCACGAACGATTTTCGATTTGCTGCCGAGAGAAGGCCCTCTCGCAAGCCCAGCCTCGCTAATGCTTATCTTTCACGTACGAACGCCTGGCCGACGCCGACGCTGGTTTATGTGCCTCCTCCTCGTCGTCCGTCTGTACATACTAGCCACCACCAGCGCGCACACACAGGGGTGTTTCGCCAGACAGATGTCATCGGTTTTGTTCGCTTCTTTCTCGCGCAGCTCCGACAAAAGAATCATTGATCGACAGCACACACTCCGTTATTACGGACCTGGTCCATTCTCGCCAACCCAGCGAGAATTGTTGTTTTGCTTCCGGCTCGCCCCAACCCCTCTCTTTCTCCCTCTCCCTCTCTCTCTCTCTCCCCCCTCTCTCACCGATTGCATATACTGGATGTTTAATATATTTGTGTTGGCTTCGAAAGGGAGGATCGTAATTTCAAATGAGAATCATTGCGACTTGGCGGTGGTCCAGATCGACCTCGATGTGGCCGACACTCGGTGTACACGTGTGTGCCCGTCGAGCGTTCATTGAAGAAGCTTTACGCTCGATTAGTTAGGGATTAATCCGAGCGTGCGAAATCCTGGCCTTTTTTTATACACACAAGGTTAACCTTTGCGAGAGAGCGAAAGAGAAAGAGAGAGAGAGAGAGAGAGAGAGAGAGAGAGAGAGAGAGAGAGAGAGAGAGAGAGAGAGAGAGAGTGAGTGAGAGAGATTGAGGGGTTCTGCGTCACACACAGTTATCGATTGGCTTTATAATTCGCTCTGTCGCGTATGATTCCGATATGTACACACCACAGTTAGCCGGATTGGACTATCGGAATACTGGGATTCCACGCGGGCATCGAGAATCCTGTATTCCCAACAATTCCCACGTGCCAGGCACTGATTCTACTTTCCCTTAAGATTCGTCATGCGACGGTACATTTAATTTAAAAAACAACAGAGAAATGGTATAAGAGAGAAAAAAAATAATAATCCAAGGGTTGCTGTTGGAAGGGTGACGGTTGGAGGATATTCTCGGGAGGGAATCGAGTAACCGGAGGCGTTGTCATTGCTACTTTAGAGGACGGGTGGTTGCGCTCGAGGATCTCGAAGTGGGCGACCCTATATTTCAGAGGTCTAATTGCATTCTCTCCTCGCTCTCTTCCAGCAAAGGAGCTGAAAATATGCGGCAGCGTGAGGAACGGCGGAGAGGTGTGCTGCTCCGCCGACATGGAAGTGAGGCTGCAGGCGAGGGCACGTGACAAGCACGAGAAGGCCACCAAAGAAACTCTCCACCGATTGCATCAAATCCTATCAACGAGAGGCGTCAAGTTTCACAGTGAGTATATATATATATATATATATATATCTCAATTTGATTCGATAATTCGACTGAAATCTCTCGCGTGGATATTCACGAGGACTTCGATATACATATTCTTCTCACGGTTCGGGGCGGAACACGCGGGAGGAAGAGCGAAGGGACGAAATTTGTACGGTTCGTTACTCATCGGGTACACAGGCTTTAAAATAGAAAGCCGGGGGTAGGAGGCGGGAAAATTCGTGGGAGACCTTGCGGCTTCTCTCTCTCTCTCTCTCTCTCTCTCTCTCTCTCTTTCTCTAGGTACTGCGCCTCTTGTAAAGGGCGTACGAGTATACTGCTGGTAAGAGAACTAAGAAAGCCGAGAACAAGGGGTTAAAAATACATGGATAAAGGTCGGGCAATATCGTATAGAACGGGATTACAGCATCGGCGAGAGAGAAAGAGAGAGAGTACGCTTCCAGAGGCTTGGCGAACCGCAGGCATAATTATTAATCTAAGATCAAAGGGAGAAAAGTTGGTCGTTAAATGTAACTCTCTCTCCTTTAACACTAACGCACCAGTCGTGGGAGGAGGAGGAAGAGGGCGGCAGAGCTCGGAGCTAGTAACAAGCTCCTCTTTTATTTTTCAAATGTCGCACGTCGTAGGAGCGGCGCGGTGCGGCGCACGTAGCCAATGTTTCAAGTAACAATTTTAGTACGACTTGTACAAGCCCTGGAGTATCCTACGGCTCTGCCGTCCTCTGGAAAGCACTCTTTCTCTCTCGCTCTCTCTGTCTTTCTCTTACTCGCTCACTCACTCTGTCTCTCTTTCTCTCTCTCTCTCTCTCTGTGCACTTCTATCGCGCGGAGTGGCAAGTAAAGTGGGTATGCACCCTGATAAAGGCTAGGTGCCGCCGCGTCAAAGGAAGCACTGGGTGCAAGGGGGGCCGAGACTACCTACGGAAAAGATGAAAGCTCAACTACGGGGGGACACACCGTTGCCAGCGTACGCGCTAACTCATGACGCCGAGTAATTTCGTTAATGAGAATCGTTAGGAGCCTTGCGGTTTTGCAACCCGACGACACGCCTAGTTTTCGTAAAAATCGCCGCCGTAACAGACTTAATGCACTAGGTCCCTTTGAACCATTAGATACTGACTTCTTCCTGCCGTCGACCCTTTTTACTTTCCGTCGGCGAGACCTGTAATATCAAACCTTGCGTGAAAGCCTTCAAGTTGAATTCGTGACATCGCAGCCTCTTTTGACTGGATTTCTTCACGCCGAACGTATCCTTCTGCTCATTTTATCGTCCTAGTGATTTATAGTCGATCGTTCCTCGGTGATTAATAAAACTATCATTAGCGCTTGTCGCCTCATTGATCCCATTGTGCGACAAATTGCGAATTTTATCTTGTTTGCAGGCTTCTTTAAGGACCTTCTATTAGTTAGCAAGCGGGGTTTCCATGAGATGTTCAAGAAAACTTATGGCATTCTCTACGAGCAGAATGCGTATGTCTTCACCGACCTCTTTAAAGAATTGGAGAATTATTACGCGAAGGGGACGGTTGACCTCGACGAGACGATGGACAATTTCTTTAGTACGCTCTATCAGAAGATGTTCACCGTTCTCAACAGCCAGTACAATTTCGACAATAAGTATTTGGACTGTGTGATAGAGCACATGAAGGACATGCGACCATTCGGCGATGTGCCTCAGAAATTGGGTGTTCAGATTAAAAGGTCGTTCGTTGCTACTAGAGCATTTAGCCAAGCGCTTGTTGTAGCCGCGGATGTCTTGAAGAATATGCAGTCGGTAAGATATAATCACAGAAAATGCACTCCACTCTTTCATGGTAGTTCACTAGTGACCGAAATGGTATGTTTTCCCAGCTGAAACCCTCCACGGACTGTGCAGCTGCACTTACGAGGATGACAGCTTGCCCGTCTTGCAGTGGGATACCTGACGCTGTATTAGCTTGCGGGGACATGTGTTCTAATGTAATGAAGGGCTGTTTGGCTCAGCACGCGGCGCTCGATGCTGAATGGAATCATTTCGTTGGTGAGTAATCCAACTACTATTATTCATTTATAGTTGTCGCTTGATTCATTCACTGCGGATCTTAACATTGAATCCTTATATTTTTTATTTACAGAGGCCGTTGATAAAGTGGCCGATCGTCTGTTGGGACCTTTCAACATAGAGATGTTAGTGCGTCCAATAAATTTGAAGATATCTGAAGCCATTATGAATCTCCAAGAAAACAGCCAAGATGTTTCACAACGCGTGTTTAGCGGTTGTGGTCGACCGGTATTAGGAAGACGTAGGCGTAGAGATAATCGGGAATTAGAATTAGAATCGTTAAATTTCGATCAAGAGACATTGACGGATGACCGTCCTTCCACCGAAGCGATCCTCGACAAGCTCGTTAAGGAAATACGCCAGAGAGTTCGCGACTCGAGGCAATTCTGGGTTTACCTACCATACAAGCTTTGTAATGATGGCCTGGTCGTCCCGCCGAGCAACACGAAGGAATGCTGGAATGGTACCCATGTGGATAAGTATGTTCAATTAATCTCAGATCGTCTAGTCGCTTGAAGATAATTGGGTCAACTAATTAATATGCGATTGGATTCTTGTTATAGATATATATATCCGGTATCATCGGATGGAGAAAGCCAGTCATTGAATCCCGAAGTAAGAAGCTCAGGGCCAAGACCAACAATTGTGAGGGATCAGATATTTGCACTTACAACAATTACTAACAGATTGAAATCTGCATTCAACGGGCAAGATGTTGATTGGATTGATACAGGTAACATTACTCGTTTCAATGATACATTTTTTGTTTAAAAAAGATAAAATAACATCTGTATATTCAAACTTTTTGTATGTTATATTACAGAGGAAACCTGGTACGGCTCAGGTAGCGGCTCAGGAGATGGCACTGACCAAGATCCTATCACTGACGATGAAGACGGATTTAACGAAGAGGGTTCAGGATATCAACCTAAATCTCCAGTGCCAGAGGCGCCAAAGCCGCCACCAGTGGTTCACCAGGATGTCGTACCACCACGCGTTAACGTCGAGCCGAATAGCGCTTCTGGTAACAATACTAATACCATAGACAGTGGTGCAACTAGGGAAAAAATGTCTTTGACTCGCGCCCTCACAACATACCTTGTTCCAATTGTGGTGATGTGGTTTGGTGGGTGCCTCACTGAGTGGCTGTGATTCGATGTTTCATCGGAGCAATATACTGCGATGTAAATAGTACTGTTCCTTCCCGAGAATCTGACCGAGAATACAGAAAGCCTTCTCAAGTAAAGGCTTGGATGACGAAACTCCGCAATTAACAAGTTAATCTCGGACAGGTCAGTAGACGACTGTGGGTGTTGTTCCCTTCAAGAGCTTTGTTCGAGCTCATGCGCAGTGACGTGTCTACGGATGATTTTCTTATTTTGACAATGACCGGATAGACGAGACTATTTTGCACGATGTGAAAATATTTGTACTACACAGTAACAGACTGATTCCTTAGTATGTGGTATAAAGTGAATTGTTGAGAAGACTTTGTTTGCGCTGCATTCCGTTGTCGAGAATTAGCGTGTGGTGGAGGCACGGTGGTTATCAATGACAGGGTCGATTGAGTAGATGGAAATCAGCTGGGATATAAACTGGTTTTGGTGGACGTAAGCTTACATACGACGAACTAGTGACAGGAGGCCTTTATGATGAGCAGGAGAGTCGATTTCGGTTATCGGAAGTCTGCTTTTAACGGTGCTTCTTTCTTTCTCTACTCCACTGTAGCGATGGAATGATTTAGGACCAAATTAAAGACATGAATTGTTACAATTTACAGGGATACGTGGCTTATGCTTTTTAAATCATATTAGCATTAATGCATAATTTTACTAAACTATCGTAAGAATTTAACATAAAGAGTAAGTGTCTCATTGGATTTATGGGTTTTAATATCGGAGATTGTAAAACAGTGATTTGAATATACTTTCTACTGACAAAACTAAGTTACATAATACCAAAGCCAGACTTAAAGTAAATTGCGCGCACCTTTTCACTTTTTTACTGGAAACTGCTGAACTTTTGTATTTTCTTAAAAACAGTTGCAGTGGTGTAGACAAAAGAAATTTGAGGATACGAGTAAGTAAAGTCTGACGGAAATATCCGCGCGTTGAAAATATGTAAGTGTGGAACAAAGTATACGAGAACCACAAGCTGATCTGTACACAGTCTGCTGTCATTTTCGTATTTCGACTTTCATGAAAAGAACATGCATTTGAAATACGAATGTTCATCACTGTAAGCACTGAATATCTGTCGTGCAAGTAAGTTCGGACTGACTGATTCCTGATTGTTCTGACGTTTGCGATACACCTGGAGTAAGAAAGTTTAGCGTAGGGGTCGGATTTTCAAGACAAGCATGTGAGATTACAGAGTATGATATTTTCGAAATTGTGTAGCTGTTAACCCCCTACTTTACTAAATGTTTTTAGTAAATCGAAAGCAGTGAATTCGTTGTTGTACGAATGGTGTATTAAATACTTGCCTGCGACTCGCGCGGGTTGCTCATCCTTGAAGTAGAGGACTGACAGAAACACATAAGAGAATTATAGCCTTTATATTATATGTGTATATAAAGAGTGGGGTACGATACACCATTACGCCGATTGATACTTGATTATTCGCGAATACTTTAATTCGATCACGTGATGAATCATTCACCTCTGCTGTTCGATTGTTCTTCATTCGACTACAAATAATAGCGTGAAAATATGCCTTACCACCGTTTCAGTCCTTTACTGTGCCATTACATTTCGTATCTTTTAAACCAGGCCTTCTCATGATTCACTCTGATCTCGAGAGTGCGAAATATTGTCTTTTTGAAAAAACTTTTCTATAAGGGATACTCGAGCGCAATACATGTATAAAAGAATTTAACGAGCTGTATCGCCGCATTTACAATTAAGACGTTAATCGCTAATTCATCGTATTAGTAGCCACTCCAAAGCGTCCTTCTAGAACCTAAGTCCAGTACTCGAACAGTGAATGTCTGAACGTAGTATCCGTGAAATGAGATCGAAGGTGCGTTCCTGTGATAAAATCACATAAGCTAAGCGATCTCGGCCGAGTCGCGGCTGAGGGCAATTCAATAACTGTGTCCATGCGCGGCGTCGCCGCCGTTGTCTGGCATAAGAGACATTCTAGGAATCTAGTGAAGTATTAAAATTATTAATTATTTGTAATTATATTATAATTATTATTGTGTAAAGCGAAAGAAATTAATATAAAATTATGCATTACGTTTGGGGTATATTCCGAGGAGGGTGGGTGAAGAAGCGTAGAGGCTCCTACGAGAAACGAAACGCGAGAATAGACAAGGAAGGATGAGCGAAAAAACTCTTGCGGGAAATTTGTTCTTTCACAATGAAATCAAGGAATGCCATCTGCAGTACGCATGCTTGGTAGTCGGGGAACACAGGTAAAGAAGTACGGTGGAAACCGTATAACGCCAGGGAACAGGGTTTTGTCGTGACAACTTTTCGAAGACCGTGACTCATTATGCCGATCTTACCATTGTACTGTCGTTGTACGCGATAAACAGACTCTTCTCGATGACTGCAAAATACAGTAAATGTTTCCTCATGCGAAAAATAGAGTCAAGCGACCCGAAGGGCCTTGATTCTGTTCCCTTATAAGTTTGGACGTGAAAGTTATGGTGTTCCGATCTGTGGATTGGCGGGACCTACTTCTGCGGAAATTCGGTCTGATGCAAATATACATATGTGTATATAATATACATTTCTATTATTTTTATTCGTGGTAGGCGAGAGTGAACGTGCATGAAAGTAAAGCGATATGAGCGAAAGGGGTTGGGGAGGGATGAAGCGAAGAATTCTGTTTGTGGATATAATGTAGAGCGATGTGACGGTCTTTTAAGTGCCCCAAGTAACGAGACGAAAGCAGAGTAGATCTATAAAAAATAATATGCGGAACAATCAAGGTGACGACGGATCGTCGATTCTCTTTCAGAAAGCATAGCTTTCAAAGCGTAACGAGTTGTGCTCTCTGAAAGAACTATTCTGTAGAAGGCAAATAGATTATTTTAGGAGTTTATAATATATGTATACAATACTTATAGGTCCGATTTGCGTTCGTGAGCTTTCGATACTGTATAAAAGAAATCCCGTTTCACGTTGTAAAGTTGCCGAGAAATTTGCTAGCTTAAGTAAACGAAAGATTATAACTATTATACATGGAAAATAATGCATTGGTAAAGCGGATAGTTCGAGCAGGAACATTAGCAGTCCACTAATAACGGGAAAATGTATAGATGTAGCGATTTATGTTGCGGGCATAATGCTGATAGGTAGATATCTTTCCTACCTACTAACTGGAATACATGACCCCAGCAATTACACCGAATATACGTACGAGGATCCATTAATGAAATGATAGGGAAAAATAAACATACAGCCATTAAGTGTATTCCACCGACTTTGTTGACCAAACTTTAACAATTGTGATACAAATGTTACAGATTTGGTAATTCTATATTGTGTATCATCGCCTTGCGAAATGCGACAAAAGACGATCAGACCACTTTACACTTTTTATACAATTTCTAGCATGCTCGAGCGGCATGATCGACCGTTCGTCGAACGAGTCCAGACGCAAAGTACTGAACTTCTTTCCCATTCCGATTACACTCTCCCACGTGTCAAAATGTTCACAAACCACTACTGTACGCAACACACTTCCAAGCATACTGCCTGTATTCTAATAGGTGTTAATGAAGACACTCTTGCGCGGGAGAAGGATTTTCGACTTTTTACCGGGAAAAAGAAATTAGTAGCCGACGCGAATAAATAGAGAATTTCGGTCGAGGCGACTCGAGGGGGAGCGATGTGCCATATATGTACTATGTGGCTATGGCACGAATGTTCTATAGCACAATTGCCATGTCATCACGATCGACACCCTATTCTTGCTATTATTACTCATAGACTTTTGCGTGAAAGGACCTTGTAAATGTGCGCAACTCAAGAGAACTTCGACGTGACATTCTTACACCGTGCTAGTAATATGAAATTTTATTTAATGACTGATGGTATGGAATAAATTGAAATATTTAAAAAAAAGTCTCCTTATTATCGCTTTTTGATTTACTCTTGCAAGCCTTCATACTTTGTTAGAGTTATCGAGAGCAAATCCTTCGTATTTCGACTTTAATGTGGCGAAATCCACGTATCACATAATAATCATCATGAACTATATGCAAGTAAGTTTCGAGCATGTCACCGAATGATGGGTGAACGCTTTCGTTTCCTCGTTTGCAGGAAATTTGAAGTTTGAGGTAAACTAGCAGTTAGACTCGGAGTCGTGTCAGTCTTTGATAATAGTTTGGAAGCTATTGACGCGCTTCTCGTCACTATTTTAGGGGATGTGAGTTCACCGAAGATACAGCCGATAGACGGAAAGCGTCTCTTTGACCTACGATGCCGACGGCGTCGACACGTTCTAATCGCCTTCGCAGCTTCTGACCACTTCCACATGTAATAGAAATCCACGATTTCTTTCTGGAAATAATTTCATTCATAACAAAACTCATACTTCGAAATATCAATTTTCAACTAGCTCTGATTTAATTAATGCATACCGTAGTCTTTCCGGGCAGCAAATGTTTACGTATATTTGCAAAGTTCTTCCCGTGCTTAGCTATTCCTTCGAGGAAGAGATCCTGTGAATGGCCCATTCGAACTTTACTTCGTGTCAAGGAAACGTGGATAGGTAAAAACTTTAACTTGTCAAACATACGATTTCGGCAGTAGTCCATCGTGTGACGAGCTTCTTTGGTAATTCGGTTGTCATCAACGTTTTTAAAGCATCTTCTGGCACATACTTGGAATTGTGCAGCACATCCGTAATGTACTGTTCAGCGTAGCCCGTGCAGGAATTCTCCATAGCCTCTCTATTGGGAATTCCACGATTCTCTTGCACGAAAGTCAACACTGATCTAGCCACGAAGACATAGAAGGGAACCCACTCATTCACTTCATCCCTTGGGCACCATATCTTCTCTTCCGGGAAATCACGATACTCTTGCTCGAGATTGACATGTGCCCGATAATCTGGGATATCAGCTAGACCATTCAGAAATCGCTGAACGAGAGAAAGATTATGATAACAATTGATTCAAACAAATGAGGATTTGCGACTGAATAACGAATGAGTAATTACCTCACTAATTATTTCCGCTTCGAGGGCAATCGGACAGTTCGCCTCTCCTCTTTCATCGTCGTCCTGGACACCCATTCTTCTGAAGCAGAGTAGTGAACACTCACTAACAGGGAACTGGCAGTTGGGGGCGAGAAACCTTAATGAAGTATAGGGTAATTCCTGCAGCCGCTTTATAGGTCCTACAAAATTCTATGGAGGTCGACCCGACTGGACCCGACCGTCTCTCCCCTCCCAACTCTAAGCCCTGCTTTGAAGGAAATCCACAGGACACTGGATTTCCTCGAAACTCCGAAACAACATCCTTGTTTGCTCACAACTGCACTGGACACGGTTGCGCGTATTCCACGGTAATAGATTATGTAAGATTTTACATAATGTTGACTACACGAACTTCATTTATTGGTCAACAATGTTTACTGATGATCTCTTATCAATTAAATCTGGATTAAAAGCTCTCTGTTGCACTAGACTTGACGAATCTTTCGCTCACTCCCAAAAATTACTTTAATCTGATACACCAATAAAAAAATCTGCTGTTTATGATTAGCATCTACTAAGATCAGAATATTGGATTTAAGATTCGTTACATGTTTCTCAGGAGTAACCCGAGTGAGAGATGTCTTGCTGGATGTATCTCACCAAACAGAAGCGATTTGCTTTATTTTCACAACTTTACGTCACTACCATGAATGGAAGTGTCCCGGAGGGTGGAATTCACTTAGTTCCTTGCGAACACGATTATGTCACTTATCAATCGTGAGAAAAATACAAACAACGACAAATCTTACGATTTATACGGGTGCACGCAGAAGGCCCTAGTGCGAGGCTGCACGAAAGCACGGAGAATGGTGAGTAGAGACACCGTGTCAATTCTTGCGATAAGATAAGCCCGGAGGATACGTCCGTGATGACAGGGGATTTCGAGAAAACTGGCCGCGTGTTCAACTGCTTTTCGAGTTATTTTCACGAAATTCAATGAGATAATAAAGCTCCTGTAGATGAATATACAGAATCTTGTGCTTGTTTTGCCCTTGCAACACAGACAAAAACAAGAACATAGTCCCTACTTGAAACTTGAAGGGTCCTTCTTATTACGGATCCCTTTGTTGAATTTGTGTATTGTATTGAAAAGATAAACACGTATATCTACGATCGTTTGGTAAAGTCAGATATGTTTGGGTCCTCTTGGATGAATCATCTGTACCCCTTATTGCCCTATTTACATCGGTTCGTTGAATATATCTATCAGAAGAACCTTTCTACCACAACTTTACTGAGTTGTGTACTACATCTTAGGAGGAAGGTAGGAATAAAAAGCTGAAGATATAAATGTTATATTAGTTTAAGAAAGCCATCTGTATATTTTCAGTCATTTATATAAGATTCGTATCTTCACAATGGTCTACAGATAATGTTAATACAGCTCGATGGTTAATCAAGTAATTAATAGAACGCACAATCGAGCAAGAAGGTCAACGACAAAGACAACATAAGATTTTGATTGATTGAAAAGAAGCTCTAAATTATAAAGAATGGATAAGGTGATTGTATTTACATACTTATTCCTCTATAACAATGACTATAATTTATAGGATAGGGATCGATTTTATTTGACACAGCGCATTTGTTTAATCGACCGTAATATACATTAATGCAATCCATTAAACTGGATTAAATAAACTACAGGACATGCTCGGCCCCCTCTCCTTGCTCGCTCGGTTTCCTGATTCGCATTAGAACAGGTGGGACTACGGAGTAGTGGTGCTGCAAAATATGCTATGAATAAAAACGAATATTTTACCAATGCATAATGCTTGTGTGAACGTGAATCACATGTGTGTATGTACTACAGGCTAGTAATGCAGAATCGAACATCGTGATATCGCCGCCCTACGTAACCATCGGTATATTTCGCGATCCACGATTTGTGTGGTCTTGTTTGTACCTTCTCCCGTGACCAGAAGAAATAATGTCTACAGTCGAAACTCTCGTCTACGGGACCTTTTTCAATCACGTCTTCTCCACGTGAATTTTGCCCGTTGACTCGAACTCTCTCCCGGGGCACTTGTCTGTTGAGTTGGGTGCGAATACGGGCAACTGGGTTTTGTGCAAAACGGATGGTACTTGCATTGCTGAGCAGGATGCGAAAATGCACAGCCCAATTTTGTACAGGATAAGCCGAACTTGCACTTAGGATGCCTGTACGCGCACTTGTCACCGAACTTACAAGCCGGGAACGCACTATGATGAAAGAAAATTAAGTTGATGCGACTGATATATAAGGAAATAGTGTTGCAGTGTTGACATTTGGAGTATAGTACCTGCACATGACTGAAGGATGTTGAAATGCACATTTGTTTCCTAAAGTACAGTTCGGCCAGTACCTACACCTCTCTCTAGATTTATCTGTTCCGGGTGTTACACTATTTTCGGTCAACGGCTTTGTATCTATACGTTTGGTTACAAGGTTCACTCGTGCCGCGGCTGATTTTAGCTCTGGGCTTTGTGATTCTTCTCTGTTGTAAACTATAGGACTGAGTTTCCGCCTTTTCTTTGGAATACCCTCTGCATTTTCCATATTCTCGATATTACAGTTTTCATTGTTTTCTTCGGACCTTTCCTTAATGCTGGTATCTGTATCATTTTCGGTATCAGTTATCCGAAGTGCATTTTGCTCTGTATCACTTGGTGTGTATGACTCATTTTGTGTAGTCGAAAGGGCCAACTCATCGTCCTCATTTACCTGATTGAATAACATGGTCTGTAATCAATGGCAAAATGTTTCAATCTTTCTGTCAGTTACCTCCATCTCTAAACGCTCCTCATCATCAGAAGCAGCTTTCTCCTTTGAGAGATTATTATTATATCCGCTTAAAGTGACCAGAAACTTTTGTTTGTCGTCACTCCTTTGAAACAAGGACATTACGACACCCATATGTTCGTCATTGACAGTCTGCGATACATCTATAAATAGTTTAATAAATAGTGTTTATTAAACAGGTAAACTCAGCTACGATCAAGGTTCAATAGTAACATTGTAAACTTACAAGGCTTTGATTGTGCTTCTGAAGTGTCAACTGTATTTAATTCAACTTGAATCTTCTCCATAACTAATCTTTTAGTAGCGTTCAAATGCACAGACAAGTTTTGCCCTACGTCTCGTACACTACCAGGTTTGAGCCGCTTTAAAATCGGCTTTCTTTCCTATCAAAAATTCATAAATGTCGTTAGAAACTTCGAAAAACTTGGTGATGGGGAATATTATTTGCTCTATTTAGTACCAACCATTAAGGAGGGTTCTGGATTTTTTTGAGTCACAACAGACTGATTTGCTTCCGCGACAGCTCGCAATAAGAGCGATTGCGTGGCTCGTTTCTGTGTCGGTTGTAAAGGTTTAAGGGGTCTTGGTGTAACTATTACTTTGCTGGGTATCTTTGCATCTTCATTATTCTCTTCAATATCACTGCCCATTTCGATACTTTCTTTACCGATTAATTTCCTTCTCTTCCTTTCCGTTCTTACAGTTAAAGGTTTATTAACTGCTATTATTCGTGATTTAATACCGCTGCTATTTGTGGCTGATTGTGTATCCTCTTCTAGTTCTTCTTCTGATGCTAACTTCAAGCAATCATCTTCTTCACTACTCTGTGAATATTTGATTGTTGGTTCAAATGTTGCTCTTGAATTGAGTTGAAAATTACTTTTAACAGTTCCAAGTCGTTGTTTTATCTTCCTGCCATTATTAATTGCATCCCTGTCTTGCTCTAAACTTTTGACGTATCCAAAATTAGGAGTACTTTGCAATACGTTGGTTGTTTCTTTTCTAGCTGGTATTGTACCAAGACGGTCTTTCACAGTACCAGTATTTTTCTCAGGCAATTTTGGCTTTACATTTGAGTTGATTTTATCCCTGGCATCCGAAGTCTTAACTATTCTGTCATCTTTCATGTTTCCAAGGCGACTCTTGATATCGTTGGATTTTTCCGATTCATTGCGTTTCATTTCTAATTCGCGCTTTCTTTTCAAACGTTCATCCTGAACGTTTCTGTTCCGCTGAATTTTACCATTACGATGATTATCGTATGTATGTTTTTCGAACCAATTCTCCGCTTGTCGATGACGACTTTCATTTTCGCCTTTTTCTCTGTACACCTCGAATTTCTTTCTTGGAGAAATTACACCAAGTCGATTTTTGACTGATACAACCGATGTAATTTTTGGTTTATTCACACAAGACTTTAGTTTTCTTAAATTATCAGCAGTTCTGCACTCTTCTTCTTCAGTTTTAGATTCTTCTGGCTTATTCTTTTTAGCAGTAGTCTTATACGGTTCTTCTCTAACATCTAATAATCTTTTAGTATCCTTGCTGGGAGGATCATTATCCTTTGCAGGTCTGCTAGGCTTACTGCTATGACCATCTTGCGAAACAACTTCTTTAACTGTAACTCTTCTCTCTTCTTCGTTAGTTTTTGAAACAGTCTCTTGTTCTGTGCTATAACTTAATGGATTATCAGACTTGATATCAGGTTTCACAATCTTTTCTGCATTCCTGCTCTGGGTGACTTCTAATTTCTGACTAGAACCAGATGGTTTTGCATTTTGTTTATGAATTTGTTTGTCATCCTTTACAGGCTTCTGTGCTAATTTATCTCCAGTTTGTTCCACACCTTGATCCTCCAAGAATGAAGTAGTTGACTCCTTTTTCTTCTTCCTTTCCTCTTCCTGCTTGACAACCACAGTAGGAACAAATTCTCTAAGGGATTTCTTCTTCGCCACTGTCACCTTTTGTAACTTCTTCAATACTTGATCGTGCAGCCAGTCTACGAAAGGTGTGGTGCAATCTTCCAAAAACAAGTGCAAATCGTCGTGCATTTGTTGTCTGGACTTCTTGTTCACTACCATCACCAGGATGTAGTCCGGTAATTCTTCATCGTAACGCACACCCAATTCCAGCAACTTCGCGCGGATCGCACTCTAGAAATCATGTCGAGGGGATTCGGGTCATTATCACTTACAGGAATATCCGATTATCAGAGAAACATCGTTTACAGTCTGCGTAAGTCTGATACATGAGTTTACATTAGCTTCATTGGAGAAATTCGAGGCAAAACGTATCCAAGAAATGAAAGGGGAGATACATCGATAGTAGCATCGGCCAAGTAACATACGTGTTAGTCAGGCCCCGATAATTCGAAGTATCTAGTGTCGAAGTAATGAAAAAACGCACAGAGTTAGGAATAAGTCAAGAACAACGAAATCTATCGCAAAATTAGCGTATTGGAGTAGCTGTATTTAGAAAGACTGGACATGACACATCCATCAAAGGCTGACAAGTTCTGCTACGTACCCTTAATTGATTTGTCACTTCTATGCCGCGAATGTCCATGGCCGATCAATCTGTTCAATAAACGACGAAGGCGAAGGGTTTCGGCTTCTGCCGAAATAGAAAAATTGCCAATATTATCGCTGCCTGCTAGGGACTGAAAACATTCACCACCATAATGGATTGGAGTCTCCAAGAGCATGTCCAGCAACGATCAACAGCGCTGATGGTGAATTCTGCATTAACCAGAAATGGTGAACTCCACTGTTCTCCAAGAGATGGCATAACTTGTAAAAAACGCGGTCAAGACTCAATTTCAAATAAGTGAAGTCTGAATAATTTCCATTCATATTTACTGCAGTTAACCACACACGCACTGAATGTATAATACATAAATGTAAAGTCCCCATTGCGAAGTTTATTATTAAGCAATAATTTTGAAAGCAACACCATGTTTACGAGTATCGACAGCTTGTAATTCCAAGTAACATACGGACTTCTACAGGAATTTGTACAGTGATTAGAACGAAGACCTAAAAAATGCCGAGGGTTACATGTACTACGAAATCGAGTCTATTCAGACTTGCTTATGACCTTGCCGCTCTGTCGTTAAGGATAACTTTCGCTATGATAGTCGCAACTTTTAAAGTGATAATTCCTTATCCAATGAAGTCTCTACTGGGCGAAACAGTTTTGGTACACGAGCATAACCCAACAGTCTTGTTTTCTTATTTAGCACATGCAATGCGAAAAATAACGTTATACACTATCAATTTCAATACATATCGTAAGGATTCAAAATAGATTACAGGAGCTGCTCACGGACTTGGTCGGGAGTTAGCCATTCAGCTCTCATCTATGGGCTGCATAATAATATGTTGGGATGTGGATGTCGATGGAAATAGATCAACGATAAGAGCCATTTCGAAGAGCGGAGGAGAGGTATCCATATCATTGCGTGAAAGGAAAAAGGAAATGAACACTATTTTTTCTGAATACCTTTAATAATTTTTCTATTCATTTTGGCCGCTTACGTCAGGCTTACGGTTTCATTGTTGACGTGTCGAGATGGATTGAAGTCCGCGAAACAGTGAGGATGATGCGGAAAATGAATTTGCCAGATGTGTCAATACTTATTAATAATGCTGCCGTCTTGTACCACAAACCGTTCTTGTGCCACAGTGAAGATGACGTCGAGCAGATATTTCGAGTCAATGTTTTATCAAACTTCTGGGTATAATATTGCTATACGAATAAGCGAGAGATCATTGATTATATCGTAAACTCTACTATTGTCTTATCAGATGGTCAAGGCATTGTTGCCTAATATGCTGCAGAATAATAAGGGGCACATAGTTTCTCTAAGCAGTATGTGCGGTATTTACGGCGTCTCTCAAAAAGTTGCCTATTGTTCTTCGAAGTTTGCAATCAGGGGTAAGGGGTCTTTAACTTCGTACACAATAATCGTTAATGAGATAGTCACTGAGGTACGAGAGTCATGAAACTTTCTCTTCCCGAATAGAATGTGAATTTTTATATTTCAGGGTTGATGGAAGCATTGCACGAGGAAGTGCGTTTGGATCCAAAACATCCGGCTATACATTTTACGACCATTTACCCTTTCTACATTAACACGGGTCTGGCAAGGGATCCGAAGTATCGGTACAGAAAGATTTCTATCATTTATTCGTTTATCAACTAGAATTAAGATGGCAATTTAGATACGAGTGTCGCAATTTCAGGTTCCCCTACGTATTTGGCGCAGTTCCGCCAGAATATGCGGCTCGCCAGGTAATCCGGGCAATAAGAAGAAATTATACGGAATACGCGATACCACGATGTTTGTTCACAATGAATGCGATTAACAGGTCATTCTCCTTCACAATTGCTTGTTTTGTTTCAATTCAAAAACGTCAACGGTCTGATAACGTTTTTAGAATCTTACCGGAGAGTGTAATGAGACTCATCCTTGATTTCTTGGCGAACGTCAATGGTAAAACACTCGAGGAAGCAGCAGGAATTTATCAGAGCGAGACGAAGAGCGTTGATGTCACATAGGTTTAGTCAATAATAGTTTTATTTGCATTTATAGTTATTATAAACTATTTTTTCGATAAGGTGAAATACACTGTAGTGAACAAGAATTTATCCGGTAGGTGTAAATAATTTTTTGCTGATTTGATTATGGGTCAATCATTGCTGCTAGTTCTTTCACTAGATTGATAGGTCTCGACTAGGTAACAAATTGGTGCAGATCTAAGAATGTGGTAACATTCGAAACAGGTTCTGTCCTTAATTGTGGGACTTTAATGGCATCCAGCACGCCATGAACCCGTGTCCTCATTAAGGTATCCTAGGACTACTTAAATCCCATTGTGTTCCTCCTTCAGTGGATTCCAATTGACTTTCTTAAATTTCCCTGTCACTCAACGATTCGAAGAAATTGCGTAACGCACCGCTGGTCGGATGTCAGCAGGGCGACATGAAAGCCAAGGCTAAAACTCTGGAAATAAGGGGAATATAAAAAGGGCTTTGACAATATTGATATAACTGCGGAGAGTTACGAATTTCTAAATTTGAAGTCAAGAGACTTCATCGCGCGTGGGATGGTCCAAGGATTTCTATTCGTTTACAACTGAAATATGACACAATTTATTCGAGTTACCAAAAGTGAGTGAAACGTACCTAAAACTATAAGTTAATGAGGCTTGGATGCACGGTCTATTGTTTTGTTCATTGACCATAGTACTTACGCAATATTTAAACACAGTCATCATTCACCGCATTACCGAAGAACAGTCTTGACGTTACCATAAACTCATTAAAACGACCGATAAGAAAGTAACCATTACTATTTGCAATTCTCTTTCAACACCAAAAAACGGGTTTCATTATTAGGGTGCTGCTCCGTCATTATCCTAGTAGGCGCGCAGCGAGCAAGTTCATTTGCACTGGGGTCAACGATATTCTCCAGTCACCAGCCAAAGCAAAATTCTTCCTTGACATTTCATTCTTTAGATGCAGCGGGTGCGTCTGCTATGATGCTGAGAGTGAAGGGGAGGAAGAGGCGAAGTGAAAAAAATCGTCTTGGATTTTATAATGCATGGAGAAGAAGAAGAAGTGCAGACAGAAGAAGAAGATGATGGCCTTGCCACTGGCGGACTGGACCAGCCCCACTTGCCTTCTCTCTCGTAAACCAGTGTTCACTCAAGTTCAAGCGATCCGATCGCTCTCAGCTCGCCGCCGACCGTACACAACTGAGCGTGGAGGGACTTCCGCGTGCTCGTGTCTGCGGATCCTCGAAAGTTTATTCAGTGCGTCAATCCACCAACGATTTGGTCGGTTCCTCACGCGATTTGCGGATTCACGTTACTAGTGAACACGTGTACCGTGAGTTTTCCCGCCGGAATTCCGGGATTTCCGATCATTGAGTGTGTGGAGTGCTTGGTTCGAAACTGATAGTCTTCGAAACTGGCACTGATTGTTCATCGGGGTCCTATTGTTAATGTCAACCGATATTTAAGACAGTAGGAAATATTGTTCAATAATTGGTGAGTTGATTTTCTTGAATACAGTGTCTTTTCACTTTCTTCGTACGACAGGATAAAGAAGAAAGAGAACAAAGTATATTCTTAAACCTGCATCATCTATTTGTCTTTTTCATGCGCCATGGAAAAAATCATATTGACGTTGCCATAGAACTGTAGCTCTGTTTCTATTTATTTCCTAATGGTAAATCATTCCGCATAAGTTTTTATTTGTTTTTATAACATTGGCCATGCGAAGTAAGTGAAGGTGTCAGTACGCGTGTGACAGTAAAACCTGCAAAAACGCAAGGACGATGGTTCGTGTTTGCTTGAACTTCCTGTAATTGCCACTTAGCATATTCGTTGTGTACTTGGAAAGAATTAATTTCTACTATATGGAGTGTTTGTTACATGTCCTGCGTCTATTGCAATACATTTGGATAAGGACAGTGAGTTGCAAGAAACTACTGACCGCCTGCGCCAATATACGGGTGTAAAAGGCGTTTGCATCACAGTCTTTGATACTCTTGCCATTTACTTCCTATATACTTGCCCGCAAATGGCAATTGCAATTTTTGCACGTATCATAAAACTGATCGTGCAATAACGCAAAATCGTTGACAGCAAAATACCATGTTGTACACGTTATTATAGATGCTAATGAAAAAAACAGTCATATTTGCTTGTGATGGGGTCATAAAGCTAGAGAAACAGTATTTTTTTCGTAAAGTTCTCTTAACTTTCCATATTAATATTAAATACCAATTCCTTATGTTAATTCACTGTTTCCTCAGACTTCAATATGAATGAAATTTTCCGAACATATATCTTAAATCTGTACAATTTCCTACTCGTTACGGATCAGTACTTTCTACATGAATGTGATAACCCGTTTAATTAGTCGAGATAGACGAAACAATAAACGTGTGTTTAGAACCTATCAAATAGCTCAACTCATATGTTCATACCATGCAGTATTAAGTAATAGTTACATAACTGACGGTTTGTTAAACTTAGAAAGTGTCTAGGTTTAATTGTGACTTGGTGTGGCGCGCAAGCCTTTCTCCCGCCTTTCGATTTTCTTTCTTAAGGACTAAAACATTAGTATTTCTTCGTATGTTATGGTCATAGGTGAAGTATAGCAGATTCCCCTTAATGACACTATTTAATAACATATTACCAATTACACAGGTATAATTATTACGTCCACTAACCATGCACTTGGATTCCGGTGAAACCTTGTAATTTGCGGTCCAAGTAAACGAGTGATATCGCAAACTTAATGCTAATTGACTGTTCTGCAAGAAAAGTCACAGGAACACGAATATTATCTATATAATATGACTTTGATAGACATGTCCGCAATCAGATCTTTCGAGTCTCTTGTATAACACTTCCGTATATGCAAAATAGTCAATTCTACCGGAATTCACCTCGAAGTTGGAGTTCAACCTTGCCTGTTGTGTCCTGTGCCCGAGCGATGTAGAAGCCAAGTTCATGACTAACCTGGGTGATTTATTCCTCCGCACTTCTTGGCCATCGCAATCAATTGGCTAACCTTGGCAAAACTAGCTGCAGTTTTAGTATCACTGAGTTCGCGAATAATCACTTCGATGATTTACATGGTCCCTGAATTATCAAATACTGGTTCCATAGTAGATACAGTGGGAATAAACTGTGCGAGATGAGAATTCTTAATGCGCTTCGTGGTGGAAATTGGGACGGTGTTTCTAAGCGTAATCTCATACTTTTAGACTTAGAATAATTAGGCGCACAAGCCCGTCAAACACGTACCGCTGTGTGCCGCCTAGCTTGATTACAAGATTCCATGAAACCAAGGAAAACCAGACGAAATTGAGGAATAAATACGCCTGTTGCGCATAGCATTCGAAATAATCGAGGACTTATTGCGCGGGTAACCACACTGACAATTGAGTCATACACTACAACAATTTCAATCTCATCCACAGAATGTAAAAGAAATCCGCGCATGGGAATTCTCATAGGAATTCACAGTGGAAATTGTTTTCGCTGTTAGTCAAGGATCGTAAATCGATCGTAAATCAAAACCATAGAATTGCGTAAGTTGTTACTACATGTTAATGTTTCTGTTTCGGTAGCCACTCTCAAGTCTGAAAGCAATGTGAGATTTTTGTATTGTGATACACCTCACTAAAACCAAGAGTATCGTAACACGAAATAATAGTAGCTATCTGGCAATAGAAAATTTCCTAAATCTTTTATGGCTACGTTAATTGAAATCACACTTCTCTCGCTTCGCTTAAGTTAAATTAGGAGCATATAAGAGAGTGGGTAATTGACCGTCATTTTGAAGAATGAAGAAATACTTGCACCTGACTGCGCAATAGCTGGATGCGGCCACGTGCGTCGCACTTCTCCGCAATTAGTACTTTCGTCCGCGTAGTTTCACGAAATTCATTAATCACCAGTGAGCTAGCTAGGCGTATACCGGAATAGTATATTTCGATCAGATCTACGTTTAAGTATAGTAGGCAATAGAACGGCAATTTCTTTGATAGGCTAGTACGAGCAAAACAAAAACGACGATCGGTGTACCCCAGGCACACTTTACAAACCTACTTCGCCTACAAACCCCTGTGAAAGTTGTCTCTATTACGTAAATCGTATCACGTTGGCTTGCAATAAACTTTCAAGAATGCACGCGAGCTCGAATCAACATATTTCTGTTAGTTAATAGATTACTACACTAAATTTAATGTTCTAATCACTGTTTTTATTCCAGTGGATGATGCTTCAATTGAGAGATGAGACGTTCACCAGGACTTCAAGAATTGGTAGCCCGACAGCTTTCTCCTTATTTTACTTCACCGCTGAATTCTGGATTGGTGGACTTCTATCTGCCTTCCTAGCGATTCTTGGCGTTCTCAGATCCTTTCTACCCAAACCGCCAAGAGACCTGACTGGCGATGTGGTTTTGGTAACGTTAACATTTGTCGTAATAAGTCACGTAATACAGATACAATAACATGGTTGACAGCTGTCAGAAAAACGTACCGTCAATTTGTCTTGGAAACATGAGTCAAGGACCCTTTTTGGACGAAGCCTATAGAATCGTGTGACTCATATATTCACAGGTAGCTGGCACCTCGACTTGTCTAGGCGAATCCTTGGCACAGGAGTTCGGCCGTGCCGGTTGCTCAGTGATTTGCGTTGATCGAGATCTGCATTCGGTGGAAAGGACCGCTTCAAGGATCAACTCGCTTTATCCAAGAATCGAGGAGATTAAACCGAAGTATAGAAAACATGAGGCATCACCGAGGTGGCGGCCAAGGACACACGCTTACCAGTGCGACCTGAACGATCGCGAGGACATACGCAAGACCGCGAGAAAGATCAAGGACGAGGTCGGAAGGATCGACGTCCTAGTGGGGTGCATAGACCCGGAGCAGGATATCTTTAGCATGGCAAATAGCGGTTTAATGGGCCTGTACTGGGTAAATGTCCTCCGGCATCTGAGCGTATCTGCTCCGCAAGATTCTATTACTCATACTTTTACTATACCTGTGTTTGTTAATTCTATTATCTGTTCTATTATAACAGACGATACTGGCGTTTCTTCCGTCGATGTTGCATTCTGGTAAAGCACACGTTGTGGGAATTACACCGGTTGCGTCAGTAGATGATGCGTACTTAGGCTCGAAGGTAGCAATTGCAAGTCAGTATACTTGTGTTAAACGAACTTTTCCATCAAGCGTTTCAAGTGGACGGACCTTTTTGTATTATTGTCGTTTCCGCAGGTTTAATGGAAAACTTGGGTCAGGAACTAAGCAATCACAGTAGCCATTTCACATTTTTGTCATTATCACCTGTAACACCACGCGTGTAAGATATTCTTAAAAATATATCTAGAAAAATTGTATGTTGTAGTATTATTAATTGTGTTATTTATCTTTTCATAGTTCATCAAGGGAGAGCAATGAAAAAATCGCCAGGAATGTTGTCGACGCAGTCAGAAGAGACCAATCTAGTTTATCAACGGGCTGGTTTGGAGATACTCTGTATCGGATAAGGCATGAATGAGTTCGAAGTTCTTTATTCACAGACATATGTATATTCACGTTGATTGCAAATTGTTTATGTTGCAGCTGCTTGATTTACAATGGTATTACAATCATTACGCGATGGATGTGTATACAAGACTGCGACACTATGTAAACTTTGACGGCCAAGGAAAATCAGAGAAATCGTCGATCTACAATGATACATACATTTTTCTCTTGCATGTGTACTTATTATGTATAATAAAAACGCTATTTGTACAAACCTGCCAACAATTGAAGTATAGCTCTTTTTGTGTGGGAAACAGGATGCATGCGGCATAAAGAAGATAAGTACTAGTCATGCAGGTGATTCACTTGTGAATTGTAGGGTTTAACTTTTCATTGCATGTATAACGCAAATATGATGTAGTGTACAGTGTTTCGAATAAAAAGTGGAGTTTGACAATAATGACTCAAAGGCAAGTATTGTTATAATCTGGAAGAAGTCTTTAAAATTATCGGACAAAAATTCCTTAATAGCCGACTCGTACTTCAGATAGCGTCGGCAATTCAGATTCCGGGAAACTGCACCCGCACGGCGTGTTGCGTCTGACGGGCCAGTGCGTCCAGTTCAGTCTGTGAATCATCTGTGCCCGAGGCACCTTCTCTCGTTTTAACGGCATATGGTGCCACTTGCACCTGCTTGTGCATTAGTTACCGATGAGTGTACCGATTAGAAGAGGTCGAAACGGGATGGAGTGAGTGTCGGGAAACATGGCGACGCATTGTTATATGCCAGAGTGATGCAGTCGAGGAATCGTTAGCTTTACTACCGAAAAGAGCGTGCTCGCATTTGGAGCGCGCTGGCCAAATGACATGGGAACTTGCAATAGAAGGCACTTCCTGCTGACAATATGTACTCTACAACTCGTAAGTCACAAAAATCCATCAACACACTCTCCGATCCAATTTCTGTCCTTGTGGAACTCGAGTTCTCTGTTTTCCACATTTCCTTTGGTCTCTATGAGTTCCCAATGTACTCTTGCACAAATCTTGGCTCTAATCTTCGAAAGTAATATTCTTTTTCTCGATAACAATGAACTCGACACGCTTTCTTTTATCGGCAACTCGCTGGATTCTTAGAACACGCTGGCCTGAATTATCGTATTGTTTTATCGATCCGTGTGGATCTACTGCAGCTTGTGTGGCAAGCTCTGCTCAGCAAATATATTCCTACTTTCTAACGCTTTCGCATTTCTCGCCGCCCTATCAATGACTGACGGCGGTCATGCATTGCTTCGACAAGAAACTAGTGCAAACATTGCGGAATCACGAGCGAAAGTATTAATAGGAGCGTGTACATATTTTGCCAAGACTTCGGCTACGCTCCGATTCGCATACACAGATGAGCTACGATCTTTACTGATCCATGTTAACTCGCAGTTGTAAACACTTCGGTGCATCCATTAATTTTTGCGAATGTGACATTCATAAATGTCGAGGGAATACATTCGCGTGAGATCTATTGCGTATTTGATAAACAACGAAATCCTTATCCTTACTTCTATAGTGTTAGTTTCTGAGTATTAAAGCCTTTGACTCAGCAGTAGCATTTAACTCAGTATTGGGCACATAAGGCAATTGGTGAGAATTAAGTCCAGTTGCAAAAGGGAATCAGAAGAAATTGAGACAAGTGTTACTGTCCCATTAATATATGATTTAATGACTCTACTGTCTTGGTAGAGCAGTTATGCTCTTAACATTTTTTTTCTCACTTACAGATCACTACCATAGAGCGCCAAGTATTTGACTTCTTGGGTTTTATGTGGGCTCCGATATTGGTGAACTTCTTTAACATTATATTTGTAATACTAGGATTCTTCGGAGCCTTTCAGTACCGGCCTAAGTACATAATATCTGTGAGTAGACAGACTTTTATATTTGCTTCCTACTCACTCAACAGCTAAAGTTTATTATCACATGTAATGTTTATGTTACAGTATTGTATATGGAACACACTATGGCTCGGCTGGAACATATTTATAATATGCTTTTACTTAAATATAGGAATATTGGACAAAGTAAGATTTAGAATAATTACTGTTTTTTCAATTTTGCCACCTTGTTTTTGGATCATTATATAAAGAAAATGTTACAAATTGTTTCAGGATAGCGATATTTTAAATCTTGGAACTGGCAGTTTTTCGTGGTGGCATGTTAATGGCCCTGGGTGTAAAGCGGTCTATGATGTCACAGAGCCTGAATTATTCAGGCCTGCCCGACCCACGAGAGTAACAGACTGTGTTTTAGATTACGACGTAGTAGAAATTTTACATGCATCGGTGCAATGCGCGCTAGGAGTAAGTATAACCACAGTACTTTACTCAGTAATGCGCATATATTCCACATTTAACAAATTATGTCTTTCAGCTAATGGCAATTGTCGGTGGTATCTGCCTAAGTAAAACTTTCCTGGAGGAAGATGATAGCTGTAAGTATGAAAGCAGTGAAATCATTTTTAATTTGTAATTTTATCGAGTCACTTTAACAATCGGATAATTGTGTGGAAATAGTGTAGATTATATTGGGTGGTATTCACGTGTGGTGAGTTTGTGTGGCATTGGGGTCTAAATATAGTCAATACTTTCCTTTATCTGTAATTTTACCAATGACTTTGACTCGGGGAAGGGATAAGGTTATTCAAGAACAGACTGTATAATTCATGTCTTAGATATATTAGTGTTTTAAATGGATTTAGCTTGAAAGAAGGATTCTCAGTTACAGTCGGTTTCATTAGGTGGGTTTGATCCTCCACTTTTTCGGTAAGTGCTTTTGCTTGCACCAAAACAATGCCTGAGCACGAGACTGATTGTAACAATAATAGCCATTGATGAAATAGCACTGGCTAATTCTCTATGGGAATATTGTAGTTTTACATTTATTGCATACCTGGGTTTATTTGTATAGCACGTGGGTGTATAGAAATAACGTTAATGCAATTTATCTTTACGTATGACAGTTTTGCACGAAGTTTTAGTTGGACTAGATTTTTCTGTTACATTTTGCATACTCGGTATATTAAACCACATAATATTTATTACCTCTCGAAAGGAAGAGAGGGATTTATTTACGGCGACAAATGTCTGAAGCCTCATCTAATACAACGGATCTACGTAATATTTCAGTTGACTTTGTCGGAGGTGATGACTTTGGGCTGGCAGGCCACACAGCGTTGCATCCTGTGTACGTTAGTTACTCGACTCTTCCATCGCCTGCCTACCCTCACAAAAATCAAAGTCAAAACTATCCCGTGGGCACAACTAGTTCCCAACAGTCAGACTATCGAGGCACAAATTTATCCAAGTGTAGCGACAAATTTTTTAACAGTTCCGTGCGCAGCAAAAGTAGCCAGAAAAATGATACGGTCAAGAGCAATCGTAGCAATCTGTCTCACCGAGATTTTAAGCACATAGACTATTCGAACGACTATTCGAATCCATTAGATCACTTGCACAGACCCGTATCGCCTTACGACGAGTACGACTCTCTTGAGAGTGCCGAGAAGTTGCACTACTTGAAAAACAAGGTGTACTATGCACACTCCTCCAAGTATAGTCCAATTATGTCGGGTCCAAAATCGCGACCAACTGCCGCAAGGCAGAGCAAACCGGCCAATAAAATTAGAATCTTCACAGACCATGTCCGCGTACAACCGATCAGATCATTTTACTCCGATCCTAAGTTAGCGGCTGATGATTCGCAAAACGCAACCGATCACGAGAAACCGAGTAAATCGAAAAGAGATAGCAGACCGTTATCCCTTTATGCTAGTAATTTTTAGACTCAATAAGAGAAAGTCATAATTGTGGATGAAACATACAATTCCTATACTTGCCAAATAGACGGAGTAATTAGATAGCCTGATTAGTTTAGGTACCTCTATCATTTAATTTTTATCACGCCAAACTTTTACGATTGACAAAAACATTGCTAATTGCGAGCTGCACCAATCGTCTGGTTCCAGAATCACCATTCGCTTCTTGTGCGCACACTAACGTGTCCCTAAAGTCTTTGTTTTACTGCCACTTCACGAGTATCTAACTCTATGTATGATTAATACGCACACGTAAACCCGTACTGTGATAGAACTAGAAATTGTTTAACATCACATATTTCGAGGTACCTGGAATTCACGTAAAGCGTAACGCTTATATCTTGACATATCCAAAAATGTCTTGTACATTTGGCAAAATAAGGCATTGTGAATGTACATGAGTATGCTCATAAATAATTGTCGAAGTACAATTATCTATGCAGTAAAGTGTTTTTAAATGAGTCTAAGTTTCACTAGTAGTGAAACTTGAAAGGTATTGCTATAGTATTTTTATACTATAAGCATTTTTATACACACTATGCATATGCAGGAGAGATTCGTTAAGAGTTCACGCTTTCTATGATTAGAAGTTCGTTCCACACACACTAAATGGAAATTTCGTTTCTGGAGTGAACACCTAACGAGTCTCTGCAGTGACAAATATACAATTGTGTAAATTACCCCGTAGAAGTCTGTGACCTCATACATACTGGCTTCAAGTGTATACTTAATGTACTATGAGATTGCAATCAAGTAGTTCGGTATTTCACTATACGTACATGGTGCTATGGAAATTCTCGAGAGTCAACAAACACTTTGGAGCATTTGGTAGTGCATGGTAGTAGTTGTTGTACCTGTGTTAAGTTTATGCAAGATTTGTGTCGAACACTTTGCCAATTTATTAATCGATGTTAAATCAATCACACTTTATGCGAGTGTCTAGCTTAATTAGACAATTTTTCGGACATTCCCTAAATTAGGAACACTCGTTATGCCCCGATAGAAGAGATTTCAAGTGATAGTGACGGCAAAGTAAATGTGAGTGACGCGAGAAATGATTTCTGACTCGCGCCAGCGTGCAAATTAAAACTATACATCGACTTCAGGAAAAGACTGGTAGAAAAATACAAAAATATATAGATATATCTCTAAGTATCATTGCCTTAACATTTCATACGTATTTCGTTTACTGAAACGTTCATTTTTTCAGTGTTCAGTAAGAGAAATTTGCTCATCGTCTAGCTCATAAGCTTCTACTTATGTATTGTCTAGAGTTTATTTAAGTTAATGAGACTTTTCTTGGAGCCACGTATAACACTGAAACGACACGACTGGTTTCTTTATATACATAGTGCAATTTATTGTTGTAGTAGTGAGAGGAAATAAGTGTCTTCTTTCGGGCTTGCACCGCACACGCATACTTTCGAAGGGAGAAGAGAACTAGTTTTTATACCTGTTTCACTGTATCAGATTCTTCACCTCGGTGCAGTTCATTGGCGACAATAAACGTGCAATGCTACTATTTGCTTGCTTTATTTATTTATTAACCCACCAATCTTTTCATTTCCTTCTCTAACACTTCCTCCTCTACGGTTTTGGGAACTCTCCTCTCCGAATCATCTTTGGTCGGCCTTGTCTGGTGATTGTACATATCGATACTCTACGAATCCAAAGTCCCGATGGCGTCTTAATGATTCTAATTCTGATAAATAAGTCTTATCAATCATAAATCAATCAATCTGGTAAAGAAAAAGATCATCATTCAAGTCTGACGCAGAGTGCGTTCTATTTCTTCGACAGTACAAGCTAAGCGGAAGAAAAAGCAGCCGCGGCCTTTGTTCAGCATCGAATACTCGCAGCCAGAGATTCCCGTACACGATGATAGTGTCTCGGCGAAACCAATGACACCGCGACGGGTGAAGAGACGCTCGGTGATCGCTCGTGATGGCACGCGACGCTCCAGCCGGAGGGGTTCCGTTCGCCAATCACGCCGGAAGAACCCGGTCAATCGGATTATGGACCATCAGGAGAGTCTCTACGCTAACACACCGCCAAGCAATCTTACCAGTCAAAATGTGAACTCCTTGCCGCAGAACTCGATCAATTACGATCGGATCTCTGCCACCTGGGATCGAGAGCGAGCCTCTAATTGGCAACCAGAGGCTGTTAACATGGCAGTTTCCACCCCTGCACTTTGGAATCAAGACTCCTCCAACAGCGGCATCATTCCTGACAATTACGTCAATCAGATTATACCTACCTGGGATGCCAGTGGTTCCACGCGGAATTTAACGGATAATTGGCAACAGGGCGAGTTGAATCCCATGCAATGGCAAGGGCAGAGCAACCCAACATTTCAACAGACAAGCACTCAGAGTTTAAATGACGAGGACTTGGATGACTTGTACAGTAATCGACCTGCCAGCGCCAGGTCTAGTTATAGTAATTATCACGGAGTCAGAGCCACCCCACAAGTACCTAATAGAACTGACATCGTTAGACAGAGTCAAAGGCAATTCGTGCTCAGTGGACCACCTGCTTATCAGGACACCGTGATATGAGGTGCTCCAAAACCGAGTTGCGTCAGTTCATTCCATTTGTACTATAGTTTCGATGAAATGTTACGATTTTCGCGTACATTTTCCATCAGTATCACATGTCACGTGTACTCACTCCGTTATATCGTTATATGACTGCACATCATGTAGAATTAGTTACGCATCAATCATAAATCTTAAGTATCCACGTGTTCATTATCGCGTATGACTGAACCAAGTAATAGCATACTAGTTGGAGAAATCCCGCGTTTTCTGCCCAAATATCAAATATATGCTGCGATATCAGTGATAACGGCTAGAAAGATAATCATTCTTAGATTTATTTTGTGTTGTACACATGTGTAAGGGATGATATTTCTGTGCTGTAGTTTTATGACTTTCAAAATGATCCTATGGAGAAATTCTGTCGTGTAACGTGAGACAACACGAATCAATGTGGCCATAAAACGTCTTCCAATTTTTGACGAGTAAATGTGACATTTTTTGGAAGTATCAATCGTGTCATAGGTATTGTGTGCAATACGTATTAGGCGTTAGACTAAAGTTTTTTTCTCGGATGAGCGAGTTAATATTTTTCGTAGTGTCGTAATTTTAAACACGTTCGACCTAAAAGTACACATACCATTCACAACACCATAAAAATTTGAGTTAGTGGGAGAGATAAAAACCAAAGTGATAAAAGTCAATGTGAGTTGACTTGACACCTAATACATCGTCGACTTTCTAAATTACTTTAATTATACATATAGCTAGAGATAATAATTCGTCGCGCACAAGTTTCTTATTTAAAATGATATTAGGCAACTGTCATTGTAAAACAATACATGATGAATATTATAAAATGATTTTGTCTAATTGTTTTCAAGCAACCCAAGAACTTCCAGGTAAATATGCAGGTAAATTCTATACAAAGACTTCTTTTCAATAGGTTCCAACCCTGCTCAACCGCTATCCTGAGCCCCAACATCTGACTATAAGCTTGGGGTTCTTAGGGTCGATGATAATCAGGGCTGGTTCAATGAACTCAAGAATAGCAAGACTTGTCAGAAGAAATTATGGCTAAATTACGGTGGTCCGGGGAATTCAGGGATAAATGAGGGTTGTGTAAAGTCTAGAGGAAAAAAAGTCTGGTGTGTCGAAGGGTGTGCTTCAGAGTTTCCAGAAATACCTTTTCTTTTTCATGAAATCAGCGTGCTATTGCCTGTATATGTCCAGTAGAATTATTGATTTATCTTGAATACGCTTCTATTCTCAACGGAACTAATTTAAGTTGGCCGAGTTGTCTCCTAGGTCGAAAATAAACTCGGAAGTATAAAAATACTACGATACCAGCGTGAGGCTTTCAAGTTTGAATAGCCATCCAGTGCGATCGTATTTGCCGACGGAACAAGTATTTAACAAGACCCGGTAACACCGCTTCAAGGCCACCTAGCGGCAAACGCTACCCTAATATACCTGTTAATCATTGTCAAAGAACATTTACGACGCCGGTCTTTTTCCCTCACAAGCGCTTATGCCTCGTTACGAATTGATACCCCATAAAACAGGCTTTACGATCACCAACTACGTAACGTGACGCGTGGAGACGAACGTGATACACGTCTGTGAAAGTACATACTAAATGCCAAGCAGAGCGTCGGACCCGCCTCGGCAAGAATACCGGCGACGCCTTTAGAGTTGACTATCCAATAAAAGGAACCCGCAAAAAAGCAGCCTATGCTATAGTCGGTTTTGGATCGGGAGTCCAAAAAGAACCGGTATACAGGTGATTCGAGACGAGGTAGTCCAAGGTAGGCGAAGACGAAGTCGCGCATGTGCTCCAATGCCGCTCCGCTTTTCCGTGTTCGTCGGTGCGACCCTTAAACTAGACACAGTAGCTTCTAGTCACCGGAGCACCGAGGGTCGCTATCCACCAGGCTCCTCGGAACCCACGGGAACGGGAGAGGAGCAGTCATCGATCGGATAGCGAAATTTTTCCCGTCTGTCGAATTTCACCCTCTGCCAGTCGTTCCTTTGCCCTGTAACCATCAGCGTGGCTGGTTGGTGCGTGCGTGCCTTGAAGTGCACTAAAGCTGTGAACGCTAGCGAGTCGCAAACGGGGGGTTGTTCGTGCAGAAGACACGCCGACTAGCACGGATACATGTTCCGGGAAGTGACGGTGCGGGGTGTGAGAATGCTCAAGATCGTCAAAGCCGGCAGCACCGGCTTGAGAAGGCTACACTCTACTAGCAAGGTGCGCATTCCACAGTTGGATACTCAAGTCTCTCGCCCTTCACTACTCTTCTAGTTTAATTACAACTGAGACAACCTATCTTATCTAATGTCTAAACTCTCTTTCTATTTTAACTCCTGGATTATTGAACTACCATCGAATTTGCAGAACTCATTAATGCAATAGGAAACCGGTTACCTTCAGTGTACACTGATTACCGCATAGGCTGCGTACACTTTGGTAGGCGTGCTCCTCGACACGTTTTCATTTTTCGGCGGAACGGGTTTTGACGAGAGCGCGCGTACCATGAAATGTCGAGGACGGATTAAAAATAAGTCTCTGCTGTGTGTGAGAAGAAGAAAAAAAAAACCCGGACCGTTGACGTTTGACTAACGACTTTCGTAATCCGGCCGGTCAAACGTCATTTGAGAGCTGAGTTAAATGACCGTGAAACTTCAACTCGAAATTAGATGTTGGTTTAAGGTCTAAGATCGTTTTACAACTGATTATTAATAATAGATCTATCAGATGGATGTTAAATATTTCAGTCGATAGTCTCTGACAGAATTCTAGTAGATGAGGCATTTTCACTGGCCTATCACTTCTATGCCATAGGCCACGTGGATAACGGCACTGGCCCGTTTCAGCGACAGAAATACATTGGGGCGAATACCGTTCGTTGTCGTGCACGTCTACCATTTATACTGGCTCCTTAATTTCGTTTAATCATTTCCAATAATTCCTTATTAAACGATAAAACTAGTATAGTTGGTTTAAATCCATGAGAGTGACTTAACAAAAGTAAATAGGCAACTCTGAATATGTATCTGAGATTCGCATAGTATCCAACAGCTATTTATGATCAGATTACCGATCTAGTGATTGATCTCAACTAGTTGAGTATCGATACTGCATCTGTTATTGTATAACTGTCATCCATCATGTACCGTCATATATTTATAATATGCATTTGTATTTAACTACATTTTATATATTATGATCGAGTATCTGTGAATGTTAGAATAGTTTCATGAATATCGGTCATTGTAATTCAATTTTCATTGGTTTTAACATAATCCGAAAGATAGCGTACAATTTCAGCACAACTGTCACGAAGGACAGAGTTTTGATGAGGAAGAGGTAAATAACGATTTAGTCGAGATTCGTCCGTCCCACTGATACAGATTAAAGCAGACGTGACGGGTTTCGGCTTACACTGCGAGGGGTTGATTCATCGAATGATCAATACTGTCGGGCAGCGGGGGGTAGTACACCCTTCACCTATACCTATGGTACACTGACCCAAAATTCCCAGTGCATCCACACCTTTAATACAAAAAATTCTTTACATAGATAAATATAAACAAGCTAGAAAAATTTTCAAAATTATAAATAGACAGAATATGAATAATCTAGAAAATTTCTTCGTACATGTTGAAATTTTCCTCGAAGAAGCGCACGATGCAAATAGCTAGTAGTCATTTATGCAGTTGGCATATTCAAGAGTGGCTCACTAATGACGTGCAATCTGACCTGAAAAATGATGCTTTCCGAAAGTGGTGCGGCAATTGAATTTTTTATGTCGCCGCGATCCGGTAAAGAGTCGAACGCGACGATGGTTTGCATTAGCGAGCTTGTTAGAAGTAAGAATTATTCCTAAAACATCAGTAAAGAATAACTTATGTTTTTGATCGACAGGCAATGACATTGGCGGCAATATTATGGTAATATGATAGTCCAGACAATGCTTGTGTCGTAACAAGGGAGGAATCCAATTTTAAGAGTCATTATGCAATTTCGATGTTAAGTCGCGCGGTAACATTGAGCTGGGATAGATTTAAGGAGAGCGCAAGGCTAAAGCTTTATTGACTCTTTGCTCTGTCTTTTTTCTAGCTTCTTATTATTTCATTGTTCTACAGAGACAAGCTGCTGTGCCAGTATCAAAGAGGCTCGGAAGAGTGAAGTACTTGGACGGAGCATTCGGAAGTGCCTTGGAATTAGAAAGATCGCAGACACGGTATTTGAAGCAAGGCTTGTTTCCAAAATATCTCAGATACGCCTTATTTTTCTCGTACAACATGCGAGTCGATGATTAGCAGGAATCCGTGAATTTTAACAATCTCGAGTGCTCGCCGGATGACGATTCTATCAGCTTCTCGAATGTCTTCGGTATACTAATTGCTTCTAAACAGAGCGGTCAACAAACTGTATGTTTATCACTGGGTTCCATGGTCCCCTGGCTACCAAGTGCAAACCACACATACTTAGACTGGTATGTTTAGCTTGCCACCTGCCGGTAGCAATGGCATAGAAGTGGACGCAAACGAGGACAAATTCATGGGGGCAAATATCAATGAAAAACAGAAATAGAAAAATTCCTCGACCTTTTCTAGACAAAAGTATACTCTCAAAGTTGTTTATTCAGTTCTATGGACACTTAATACCGATTGTAAAACGACTAAATTGATGGTTATACGCTATTAATTAAAATCTGATTCCCCGCAACGTATAGATTCTATTTACCAAACCCCCCTGTTGTCTCTAATGGGTCATGGATACTAGAATATTGTTACAATCGATCCTATTGACAGTATGACCGGCAACGTTTTGCTCCCATCACTAGCTGTTAGCTGGAATCATACTGTGTATGATCGCTATTTTCAGACGACTTCACTACTGTCTAAGTGGGGCCTCGGGTCAAGTCTTGCAGCTGATATAAGACCGCTCCGTCCACTTCTGCACTCCACAGTCATCTCGATCGCTCTTGAAAGTGTAGTTTGCTATTGAATTCGTATCCCTGACATTCTTCAATACTACGGAAAGCGAATTTTATTTTGATATCAGTGACAACTACGGAATGAATTTTTATCACAACATCATCACGGGGTGAATAAGGAATTGCCTGTCGAATTAAATCAGCTCGTTCGGGATTGTTTTATTTGCATTGTGAAAAAAACGAGTGCGAGCATGCCGCATCTCGAAGTACCGGAGAGATTGTCGCGACAGAATTCGTCGGAGGGCGAGGACTATGCGATCAAGTCAAAGATCGCTTGTTCGATATGGCTAGAAAAGAAGCATGAAAAATCGACGAGGATGTTGGCACGCTTCCTTAGGTACTGTCATCTTGCTACGAGCAATCACTAATTCAAATTTCTTCTTTCTAACTTTACAGCGACTACAGCTTCATTCATGACAGCCATTACATGTAGTGAGTACCAAGCGTCAAATTACAAAGTGCATGAAATGAATATTTTCACGACGATAAGAACTCCAGGCACGTGCATGTAACAAGGAATAGGCTGTAGATCGATTATGATCTGATTGATATGCTAATATACCAATTATTTGTTCCACTTTTAATCGAATGGCCGATGTTAAATGATGGATTGTCATATTTGCAGTACGAGAGACCAGGATCAAGGGTCGAATGCCGAGGATGTTCTCTTCGATATGTTCAAGAATGAAGAAACCGGCCTATTACCAGTGGGAAAGTTTTTAGCTGTTCGTATTTACTTATCAAGCGCATCTATCAATCTTTACCATCAATTCTTAGTTTCTACAATCATTATTTTTTAAACTCAAGGCTTTGAGAACAACCGGTCTGCGGAAGAATGATCCCAGACTTCAAGAATTCTCGGATAACTTAAGGAAGGAACACATGAAGAGTGGCGGTCATGAAGGAGTGTCGCATGAGACACAGAAGTTAGATAGAGAACAATTTAGAAGGTACACTTCCTCTTCAACAAAGATCTTCTTTATTTTACAATCTTCTAATATAATTGAACTACTTGCAGAATCGTTAGTCCCAATATCGTTTTAATTTCGCGAGCATTTCGGCACCAGTTCATCATCCCGGATTGGTCAGGTTTCACCAAGCACATCGAGGACTTTTACTGGAAGTGCAAGACCAACGTAGAAGGAAAAGTTGCGGGATATATACCGCAATTAGCCCGCATGAGTCCGGATTACTGGGGTGTTTCGGTCTGCACAGTGGATGGACAAAGATTCAGCATCGGAGACACGTCGATTCCATTCACTCTTCAGAGTTGCAGTAAACCTCTTACCTATGCAATTGCCCTCGACAGACTAGGACAGGATGTCGTTCACCAATACGTCGGTCAAGAACCTTCCGGAAGAAACTTCAATGAACTTGTTCTCGATTATAATAGTACGTTATTATTAATATATTATTTATAAATTTATTAATAATATATTATTTATAAATTTATATTTACGTTAATGAAACTTACAGAGAAACCACATAACCCGATGATCAACGCCGGTGCGATTCTAGTCTGCAGTCTTTTGAAATCGTTGATCAAGCCGGAAATGACGTTAGCGGAAAAGTTCGACTTTACGATGAATTATTTCAAAAGACTGGCCGGTGGTGAGGGTTTAGGTTTCAACAATGCGGTCTTCCTGTCGGAACGCGAAGCTGCCGATAGAAATTATGCTCTCGGCTTTTACATGAGAGAGTACGATTGTTATCCAGATAAGACGAATCTGCGAGAGATAATGGATTACTATTTCCAAGTGAGTTTATTCTTTTTCTTTGTTTATCATAACAATTCTCGATGGAGATCGTCATAGGTAATTTTTTCAGTGTTGCTCCATGGAAGCGAATTGTGAAACTATGGCTGTGATGGCAGCGACTTTGGCGAACGGTGGGATTTGTCCAACTACCGAAGAGAAGGTCCTGAAACCGGATAGTGTACGAGATGTCCTGAGTCTGATGCATAGCTGTGGCATGTATGACTATAGTGGACAATTTGCATTCAAAGTAAGAGTGCATGTTTCGAATTTCAAAAAAATTCCTAGAGTAAAAGTTGTATATGTTACATACTGATTACACCCTTTACGCTATAGGTGGGAATCCCAGCGAAATCAGGAGTATCCGGAAGTTTGCTGCTAGTTATACCAAACGTAATGGGAATCTGTACATGGTCACCACCGTTGGATCCTCTTGGAAATTCTTGCCGAGGGGTACAATTCTGTGAGGAGTTGGTTCGGGAATTTAATTTCCACAGGTAAATGATATTTTCATTACAGGGGAATAAGACTTTCAGTGGTTGCTGCTCAGACTTAACGTGCACGCTTAACAATGCTAATCAGAGGACGCGCGATTTATACAACACATTAATGACAACTTTCATTTTCTTCCCTCTGTTCTCACTCTTCACTACACTAACCCCGCAACAACGTCCTTTGTCCAATGAACGTACACACGAACTTTCACTCTCTCTCTTTCTTGATCTCCACTTTTACTTGTCTGCAACTGGTCAATAATGGTGGAATTGGCACAATTTCTACTGACCTTGCACTGTCTCTCTCTTTCTCCCAACACTTACTCTCTCCATCCCATCCCAATAAGTGTAGTGGCTACTATGATCCTAGGTACGACAATTTGAAGCATGCGACAAACAAGAAGGATCCACGGAGGCACAAGTACGAGACTAAGGGCTTGTCAATCGTGAATCTTCTGTTCAGTGCTGCCAGTGGTGATGTCACTGCCTTGCGAAGGTAAGTCTTAATGACCATGAGTTGGAAATTTTAATCGATCTAGAATTGGAGCAATAAATCATGAGGATATCTTGACAGACATCGACTGAGCGGTATGGACATGACTTTGTCGGACTACGATGGTAGGACAGCCTTACATTTGGCAGCGAGCGAAGGGCACCTTGATTGCGTGGAGTTCCTCATCGAGCAATGTGGTGTACCACATGCTCCCAAGGACAGGTAGATATGATCTCGAAGGCTCGAAATAAGTTATGTGCAGTTAATGGGCCAGGGTCATTGACACTGATATAATTTCACTTATAGATGGGGCAAGAAGCCTATTGACGAAGCGGAAACCTTTGGTCATATGCAGGTCATTGAGTATTTAAAGAATTACGCAGTCACGTACAAAGCGGAGCAAGAGAACAATAACAAGGAGAATGGTCACAGTGAGGGAGAAGGCGAAAGGCCAGAAAATGGTCCACCAAGTCCTAAGGTTTTACCACCAACGGGACAATCGCCCTTACCTTAGATCTTCTGATAGAAAAGTGTAGACGGCGCGTGTACATTATGTTTCTCTATCTCTTTTTCTATGAGTTCAACCGATAGACTTTGGTTTCAAGTCACGAATATCCCTTCACCACTTCCTCCTTCCGAACACTGAGTATTTCTAGATCCAAATCGACTAGCATATGGAATTGAGGATTACTATTCCGGTCATCTGCTTAGCGGCAGTCTGGCATCGCGTTAGTATCATTGAAACGATGGTGACAGAGGATCGATCAGTATTAATTTCTGTCCCGCGTTCGTGAACTTGTGTGAACACATATCTCCTCGAAGTATATCACAGAAAGGTCAATATGGCGTTAAGTGTTAAAATATTTTAATGTTAATGCTGACGTACAGAATGAATGCGGACACTTTGAAAGTTACCCATATACGAATTTCGTCGAATGATCCGGCTGTGGATTGGTTCCTTTTTAGTCCGGGTGATTTCATCCACGCGTATGCATATGATTTGTCAATCCCAATGAGTCGGACATTGGACGAAAGCATCGAGATACTCTATACATATACGTAAAACCGTGATTTAAGTTACAAGCAATAAATCTTTATATTTATTTATTATCGCTTAGAGATCGACTCTTTTCCAGTTGGCTCCTAGATGATCCGCTAAAGCAGTGTAAAATACTTCATTTCGCGTATCGCGCGCGCATTTGAACGTAGATTAAGCTTCGATTAATTACTGAATCTACCTCAGTAAATAATAATCTGTCACGACGACTGTAGTATGTAAGTGTATTTCGGTTCGTTTTCAGCATTTTCCGCAGTGCCCAAGTCGTTTTCCTTTCCCAGAAATAATGCGAGATTCTATCCTTAAAAAGGAGTATCGAATATATGTAGATGGTTTTCTTCTATATAATATATATATATATATATATATATATATATATATATTTCTCTTTTAAAAGAGACAGATGAGACAGTCAATCGAGTGAGAGTATTATTGTCAATTACTCTAGTGAGGGGATTTACAACGACTATCAGTCGGGACAGGACGAACGTAAGAAATTTCGAGTTACACTCCAGTCTTGAGCAATAGTTATCTATTAAAAGGCGAGCTAGTAATAATGAGCACGTTGGAATGCACAGATATTATCTCATGGAGATCCTCCTCCGCATTGGCTTGCGGCGTTCAGCCTTTAGTTTCCACATGCTTCTTGGAGTCCGTCGATTGTGTGCGTGTGTATTCATGGCAGAGCGTCTCTTACCTTGCGGTTGAGAATGGCTTGAAATTTGCAATTGCACGCTTATAACACGCTAAATTTTAGCAGGTGAATTATAAAGAAGTTCATTATTTCTTGTATGTATACAAGTAAACGAGTCAATTGGGCGAGGAGCAAGTCGTGCGAGCTGCAAATTTCAAAGCATATCACAAAATGAAGATCAAGCTGTTTTTATAGCAAGACAAGCGTGTGTAATCCATTCACGAGGGCCTCTTTATTTTTTACCATATGTTGCCTGAATGTGCTAATGAGTTTCCAGTATTTTAATAGTTAGCGATCTGTCGATCGTCGAGCAAGAGACTCGACACTTGATAGTTAATGGCTGTTATATGCAGAGGCGTACTTATCGATATATTTTCCAAGGAACAAAGAGGATGACAATAACGATATTATAACATATTAAGTGTATGTTTCCACAAAACTTTAGGCTGCGACGTTACCGCTTCTATTAACCAGCATACTATGTACTTCTCTTCGCCTACCTGTACTTACTTACGTTTAAAATACAACGAGACAATAATTTCTCCTTCCACATATGCCTACCTTTATTCACGCTCCCACGGAGGTAATTAATGCCCGATTTAATCACGCAGCGCATCATGCTTATTCGCGTATACATTGCTTTACACTTTACGACTTTGCAATACTACGATTTATTGCGATCCTATGTACCCCAGAGTACAACTGTAAAATAATCCGTCAAATCCATGATACATTATTATGTTGACTACCATACGAACATTTATCCACTTTGCATTTAATTGACTACTTAGTGAACTATTAGTTCAGTGGAACATCCAACTATTTCACCATGACAGTTATTATTAATCTAGCCTTGGGATAGTTTGCGGTGCGTCATTAGTCCTTTCTACAAGATCTAATACCAAGTAAAACTAACGAATCCTCTGGGCGATCAAGGTGGAATGTCCTGTTATTCCCAGGTATAATTTAACGTAAACAGTACCGACGGCTGTGCCATTGACATAGACTTACGCCACGTAAGTCTGACATTGGGCTTTCCTGTGAACGAATCCCCAATATAAGTGTCGTGCATGGATTCAACGAAAGAAGTGACTCATTGACAGAGATAGTCACACACACCGGATCCTTGTCAATTTTGCGTTCCCATTCCCCCACGCTGGTTTGGTTTCGTAACGAAATTGACACGGTCGGTCTGGAATACATTTCACGATAGTGCTAGTAGATGTTCCAAACAGAGTACGTCAATCTAATTGTGCAGTTCTCTGGCGTACACTTTGACCAAGGAGAGGAAATACCCAAAAAGTAGACATCAAGGCTTTACACGCCTTTCTTAGACATTCTTATCAACCAAAGCCTTGCTAGCGGAAAGAACTTTATACCGAATTTTTGCACTCACTTCACCGGAAGTGACATTGTAGCCAGTGCATTTGAAATGATCTCTGATACTCCGACTATAAACACATACATTTTAACTGATAATACTGCACGATTAACGCGTGACGTAACGCGCCAATGTGTCAATATCTGCATCCTACGACGCCGTAGCTCAGCTAATGCAGTTTACTTCCGTGGAATTGCGATTTTTCACATACCACTTATTTTGCGGCTTTTAGTAATCTGATACTGATTGGGGAAAAAATTCATGAAACATCGTAGTGATGATTCCTAGGATACTTGCTTGTATTGTTTAGTTTAATAAATCTAGGACCTGAAGGAAACAATGGTAATAACTCAAAGAAGGGGTCTGCAGTTCGTACTTCTGACAACTAGTCTGGAGTGCAATTGCAGAAGAGAAGAGGGCAGTCTGGCGAGAAAGAGTAAAGGGAAAGAGCAGTGGTCGGAGTGGTTGGAAGCAGTGAATTAGTGTGAAGAATACGGGAATGAGATGAGCTCTGTGTTAGAGGTGCAACCGGTTTTCACAAGCGGCTAAGCGATATTCACAACTTATAATCACACAGTCTGTCAGGAAGAAATATGTCTGGTCCAACTACCCAATGTTAGCTACAGTTAAAAGCCAAATATTCACTGTTGGACTCTCCGCTTGGATCCTGTTCGAGAATCAAGAGAAAGAAAGGCCGAGTAAGATTGACGTAGACGGGAATTCATTTCTTCTTTCTGACTGGACTATTATGATAGGAAGCCGTAGATAGAAACAGTCAATGAACCTGACCTTCGTCGGTCAAACGACATCGGTTTGGAAATACCAGGATCCAATCGGGCAAGAACGTCCCTCTTTTCACCGATGACGACAATCTCTTCTCACGCAACAGGCCCTCTAACTTCGCCCCATACATCATTGGCACCAACCAGAGATTTACATATGTAATCCTAGACATTACAAAAATTGAATTGTCATACCCCAAGCGACGCTATTTCCTGCTTTGGAACCTGTTCTTCGTACTTCTCTCCTGTATTCATTTAATCAATAAAACTTTTGTTTGAAAGCAAACTGTTGAATAGTACTACAACTAAGAATAAACCATCAATCTCTTCTATCACGATCCTTGTTTTTTCCTCTCATTTTTTGTCTCTATTATTCAGAATAGTTGAAATATTACTCAATGGTAACTAGGAAATTCCAAGAACACTGACAGCGGTTCTAGGGAAAAAACAGAATATAAATAGCCCAAAATTTCGGGATTGTTGAACGATGACTGAAACAGCAGACAATCGGATTTGCATCAACTGCAATCATCGAGGATGCAAATATCCAAGCTATGTGAATACAGAGAAATTCGCTCGAAGACGGGTTTTAATAGGACGTGGTCCTTTTTCCGCATACCTTTGAAAGAGTCGTGTTGTTGCCTTGGCCTAAAATAGAGAACGATCGAATGTTGATTTCGTCGTTGTCATCAGGTATGTCTGCGACACCATTTTCGATGATCTCTCTACTCACGTTGGCAGGCAGCGATCATCGGGTTTTCCCTGCGTATTCCCCCGCGCCTGTACAGCATCGTATCCGGTATTATACGACTCCGCACGCGTACCTCCTCGAGAAGGCTGCAATTAAGTAAGCAACGCTTTTCTGCTCTTCGACTCGTAACAATAGGAATCAGTACCCACGATGATCCTGCGATCTGGTATTCAATTCGCTAATGGATGCACTTTTTATAACGCATTACATCGCACCAGCAAAAATCCCACGCACAGTATTGATAAAAAGAAACGTTCCAGAATCATTGCTTCGAAAAATTTTATTTTTTAGTCAAATCATTAGTCACTCATGCGGGACATGTGAGAGAAATAATTTCAGAGACAAGATTTTTATTTAGTAAAGGACAAGTAAACCGGCTTCTTCTTCTCTCGGTATCCTTCCTCCCCTTTTTTCCTTTGGCGCCTGCCTACGCGAAACCACAATCAGGATCTCATTGAGTCACGCGGATCATCGTTATTAAAAGTCCCCTGTGCTTTAATGATCTTTTAGAGACCACAGTTTACGACTGGCGTAAATCTCACCAGAGGACTACATCGACGTACAATGTGGACTTACTATTTCTATTATTACTAAATTCTTTTAGAACTCTTTGTATTTAATTAGATATCATTGCACTTCCAGCAAATTTCAATCTCAAGGTCAAGCAATTATATTATATAATCCTGCTGTCTTAAACGATTTGATAATACATGTTAAACTCTACAAATACAAGCGTACCATCTCTGAGATTCTACGAACTCATCTTAATGTTATTGGAGGACTTTCCATCTAATTTAGAGAATTTCCCATCACATGGAAAAATTAGACTGCCAAACACTTTAATTATGGGATATCCCATATTTTCACTAAGTCGGCGGTGATTACCCGGGACATTTTTATTAAACTTTTCTCTAGAAGGCTATAGCCACGCAACTTTCCCAGTGCCGTGATCTCCGGGCGAGTTATCGGAAATACGTTAGATAGATACTTAGCCAGAGCCACTAATAACACTTCAATCATCATCGAGGGATATATACAAGTAGAGATCGAAAAATGTAAAATGGTTCGTCGAAGTGAGTGGACCTTGACAGTGCCGAGCGTCCAGACAGGCTGGATAAGTTTTGTCTAGTAAGAAGCGATAGTTCAATGGGAAAGCCGCTTTCTGATATCGCAGCATGGACAGAGTCAAATTCGTGGAAACTTCGCAGTATATGCGTGCGTTCGTCTCGTTTATCATCAGGGCTTTAGATTCCCGAGGATCGCATGCAAGATGTGAATGCTGGTCGGTGGGAAGGCGACTCTCTCATAAAAGTGAGACCCCCGACAGAAACGGCTAGGCAGGCAATTATTGTCCGGCGTAAATTCCACGCGGCGTATCGTATATAAGTTGTTGTTGCGTTCGGTAGCTCCAGTCGCTCTTGACTGTTCGTTCGACCAAGCCGAGAGAGAGAATATAGCACACGTGCAATAGGAGACGAAGCGGAAGTTCGTGCGTGACAAGTTTTTGGGATTTTGCGACTAGTGAGCATCATGCGACTCCTTGAGTGTCTGGTGCCGGTGTTGGTGCTCCTTTGCGTGGAGAATGCCATTGCAAGACCTGGTGAGTCCTGTCATATCCTGATCGATGGAAGAACTCTTTGAAAAGTCAAGAACATCGACGATTTTTCCAATATATATTCGACAGAAAGTAATTATTTCATTTATATTTTAAGGTCTCTTTTTAAACAAAGGCGGCGGTGGTAGTCTTTTGGATCCACTAGGCCTTTTCAACAAAAACAGAGATGCCCAAGCCAACAGTCAATCTCAAGCCTTGGGAACCAACTTCAACCTGGGACCACTGTCCTTTTCATCTGGTCTGTCATCTGCATCTGCAACAGCGAATGCCAATGCAAACGGCGGCGGCGGCAGCGGCGGTGCAGCTACCGCAGATGCCAAAGCGAACGCACAGGCTGGATCCTTTGGATATGGTGGTGCCAACTCGAATGCACAAGCTTCCGCCAGTGCAAGTGCCAATGCTAATGCCAATGCCAATGCCAATGCTAATGCTAATGGTCAAGGTAAATAGATCACTTTATTTAAAAAAACAGCCCAATTCCTTCTTACAGCTGCATTCGTCAACAAGTTTATACTGGGAGGACCTTTAGAATCCTGTTAGATATCCATGTTTCTTTAAACCTAGGTTACGCGGATTCTCCAATCTCAACTTATGGAGCGGAGCCTAACATAGGCGGTAATAGGCCATACAATCAGTACAATGACGCTCCATACAATAATTACCAAGCATCACAACCAAACACGGGTTCTTTCTCGAATGCTAACGCGGCGGCTAGCGCAAATGCAAATGCAAATGCAAATGCACTTTCGGCTGGAAATGCCGGAGTGAGTCCCATTGGAATAAATGGTCAGAGTAATACAGGACATGCTGTCATGCCAGTCACATCGAACCAACCAGTGTCGGGTGACTATTACGGAGAAAATTATAGACCCAGCGTGTCATACGAGAAACCAAAGTCATTCGCAAATGCCGCTGCAAATAGCCAAGCAAATGCAATTGCTGGAAGTCAAGTGCAAGGTCCTGCACAAGTTCATCCGCCTTCCCAAGGTGTACAAGTGATACCAGTTAATAGCGGCCCAGTATATAATCAACCTATTCATAATCAGAGACCCCAACCAATTCCTGTGATGGAACATCGACCAATTGTCACTGTCAGTGTACCAGAATCCCCGAAACCTATCCAGAACGTTCCAAGGGGTACGAATAATGGGAATGGTCTTTTCGTACCTGTGGTAATTGTGGATAATCCTACTGGATTACAAAGACCAAATTACCAAAGGCCGGAATACCATAGGCCAGAATATCAAAGGCCACAATATCAAAGGCCAGAATACCAAAGGCCAGATTACCAAAGGCCCCCTCACCACCACCATCATCATCCGAAACCAGAGACAGTACATATCATCGTGATCGAAGAGACTGCTCCCAATGGTGGTCAAGGTGAGCTGCATGGAAGGGCTTTGCCATCGCTGCTGGCTGCAAGACCTTAATCGACAATATATGTTTTCCCAATGTTGGCTGGATTACTCGAATGCACGTTGGTCCTTGCGCTAAAAACTTCGTCTCTCCCACCCAACTTTGTTCCGCCGATATTTGTGGTACAAGGTCAATCAGACTTGTCTTCTTGTGTATGGCTGATTGGTTATTTTAGTGTGTTCTTTTCTTATCACAAATATTATTATTTCTATGGAAGGTTTGGGTTTAAGAATGAGGTTCTTCTCCTTTATCATCTAAGTTTGTGTTGACCACCTTGCACTACTCATTGCTATCTCCCAATACATTGCAATGAGAATGTGTAACCATCCGACCGGAATGATGTGCTCACTTTGTGTGGGCATGAATTTTAAACTTGGGGGATACTTAGATTTATGTGATACTCACTTATGTGCAATGCCTGTTTGTGTAGCAAAAGATATAATACAAATTCAACTGTTCTAAGACAAATTTTATTTGTGATAATTTTTTTCAGGTGGAGGTTATGGACATGGTCGATTGACTGGGCCATCTTTCGGTCAAACCCAGCCAAGTGGACCATCAGTGGGAGGTGGAAATCCTTTCCTATCCGGAGGAGCAGGATCAGGATCTTCCGCTAATGCTAATGCAAATGCGATTGCCTCTGCCAATGCTCAAGGAGGAGCAGGCGGTAGTGGAGGTGGAATCCCACAGGGTGGTTCTTATCCCCAGGGTGGAGGTTCTTACCCACAAGGTGGAGGTTCTTACCCACAAGGCGGTGGTAGTTCCTACCCTCAAGGAGGTGGTAATTCCTACCCTCAGGGCGGTGGTTCCTATCCCCAGGGTGGTGGTTCTTATCCCCAAAGACCATCAGGCAATGTTGGCTCCGATAATCCTTTCCTAAGTGGAGGCAGTGGTGCCGGAAGTCAGGCAAATGCAAATGCCGCAGCTAGTGCCAGTGCCAACGCAGCAGCAAATGCTGGCTCTCAAGGTCAAGTCGGTGGTAACAATCCCTTCCTCACTTCTGGACCATCCCAAAACAATGGCATTTACGGTCAAGGACCAGGAAGACCAGTAGGTCCATCTGGATCAGGTCCAATCGGTGGAGGCCATTCAGGAAGCAACGCTGGAAGTCAAGCTAATAGCAATGCCGGAGGATCTGGCTTTGGCGGTAACCAAGGAACCAAGGGTATCCCAACGAACTATCCAGGAAACGATATTCCCAAGGGAATTCCTACAAGCTACCCTGGAAACGACATTCCGAAATCCATTCCCAACAGTTATCCAGGACAGGGCAATCAAGGTGGGTACCCAAGTGGTGGAGTTGGTGGTTCAAGCACGCAAGGTGTTGGTCAGCACGGTCGCCCTGTTAAGAATCTTCCGACACAGCAAAGCCCTGGTGGTGGTGGATTGAGTGGCTCTTTAGGATCAAATTCTAATGCTGGCGCTCACGCTGGAGGGTCAGGATTAGGATCCACTGGTGGATCTCTGGGTGGTTCTCTTGGAGGATCTCTCGGTGGTTCCCTCGGTGGTGGATTGGGCTTAGGAGTTGGCTCCGGTGGAAGTGCATCCGGTGGATTGGGGTTAGGAATGGGTTCCGGTGGCGGTGCACATGGTGGATTGGGACCTTCTGGTAACTTGGGAGGAAACAGTGGACCCGGTACTCAACCAAGCACACCTGTTAAAGGATCAGGATTCGGCCTTGGAGGAGCAAATGCTAATGCCGGTGCATTCGGCGGAAGCTCTGGTTCAGCTGGATCTGGTGGATATGGAGGTGGTTCCGGCAACGGTGGTTCCGGTGGATACGGAGGTGGTTCCGGCAACGCTGGTTCCGGTGGATACGGAAGTGGTTCCGGCAATGCTGGATCCGGTGGATACGGAGGTGGTTCCGGCAATGCTGGATCCGGTGGATTCGGAGGCGGTTCCGGTAATGGTGGATCCGGAGGATTCGGAGGCGGTTCCGGCAATGCAGGATCCGGTGGATACGGAGGTGGTTCCAGCAACGCTGGAGCCAATGCTGCAGCCAACGCTGGAGCCAACGCTGCATCCAAAACTGGTGGTTCCTTTGGAGGTGGACAAGCTGGAGGATCTGGAGGATATGGCGGAGCAGGATCTGGAGGATTTGGTGGATCAGGATCAGGATCAGGATCTGGAGGATATGGTGGATCAGGATCAGGATCAGGATCTGGAGGATATGGTGGATCAGGATCAGGATCAGGATCTGGAGGATATGGTGGATCAGGATCCGGTGGATTCGGAGGTGCTGGATCAGGATCCGGTGGATTTGGAGGTGCTGGATCAGGATCCGGTGGATTCGGAGGTGCTGGATCAGGATCCGGTGGATTTGGAGGAGCTGGATCTGGATCTGGATCTGGATCTGGATCTGGATCAGGATCAGGATCAGGTGGATACACTGTACCCGTGAAGAACGGTGCTGGTATTGGAGGATTCGGTGGAGGTTCTTCTGGAGCAAATGCTGGAGCCAATGCTGGCGCAGCTGCCAATGCTGGAAGCAACGCGAACGGTGGTTCCTTTGGAGGACCATCTGGATCTGGTAACTCCGGCAATAATGGAGGTTATGGTGGCTACAACAACGGAAACGGTCAAGGTGGTTCCGGCTCTTACGGTTCAGGTGGAAGTGGATTCGGAGGCAGCGGTAGTGGATCCTCTGGATCGAACCTAGGAGGATTCGGTGGTGGATCTTCTGGAGCTGGAGGTGCTGCTGGAACTAATGCAAATGCTGTCGCCAATGCTGGTGCTTCTGCCAATGCCGGAAGCAGCGGTGGTGCCGGTGGGGCTGGTGGGGCTGGTGGTCTCGGTGGATACGGACAGAACGTTAAAGGATCAGGATCCGGTCTAGGAGGTGGTTCATTTGGTGGAGGCGGATACAACAATGGATTGGGATCCGGTGGTGCAGGCAAGTCTCTCTACGATATGTTATTATCCTTAGCACTAACCACTAACAACTCGTAGTGAATCTCCCTTTCCTATTTCTATTATCGTAGGCAGCCAAGGCGACGTCGAAGCGTCAGCGTCTGCTATGGCCGCAGCCATCAATGAAGGCTTCGTTGTAATAAAATAATATTCCCTTCCTTAGGATCAAATGCCAATTCCCAAGCGTCAGCATTGTCATCGGCGAATGCAGGTGCCGGTGCCGGCGCCACATCAAGTGCAACTTCAAGTGCGAACGCAAATGCATTCGGAAATGGAGCATCCGCCAACAGTTCAGCCAAATCATCAGCTTTCACTAATGGAAATGGATCAGCGAGTGCCAGTGCAAATGCACAGGCTTCTAGTAATGCAGGATCATCGGGTGGACTTAGTCCTTATATTGGATCGAAAAGCTCTGCTACGAGCAATGCCGCAGCATCCGCCAACACTAGGGATATGCTCATCTTCAGCAATTAGATTGCCCGATAATCTGCCATTACCCGTTTAAAACGTGAGCCAAAACGTGGCTCGAAGTCTGATCGCAAACAACGATTGAAACTCGGTATAAATAGTCTTCGTACGTAGTTTTAGCATTATAAGTGTCGTATTGATGTACAGCGCATGTGAGATCCTCTCACGTGAAGGACATTGACGAATATACGATGAGGAGTAACTTCGACTCTTGTGATTATGAGATTGTCATTTTTCAATTAAACTAGCCGGTTACATTAAGTACAGTGCTGACGTGGAACCGAGTGTCCTTAACATTTCACCGGGAGAATGATACGATGATTACTCTGACAACTTACGAAAGCATTTAAGATACCATCGTATTATATGAATACTCTTCGAGATTACATGTGCCAATGCGAGGGGAATAGCTCGAGTTCCCCGATGATTTTCCGTGATGCAGATTAATCCTTGTACATTGCCCTCTAGTAACGCAGGCTTTTTGCTCCGATGATATTATGTGATTGAAATAGTCGATCGAATGAAAGAGAACTGAGTGCTAGAAATGCATTGAATGTTCTTTAGCGGGTATTTGATGACGAAGATGCGCTAAGATGATTCGAGACACCTGTCTCACGTCGGCAACGATCACGCGCGAATCTCGTAATTCATGCATAATTGCCGATAATCACATATCTCGCAGTGCGAATCGACCATCTCTCGGAATTCCCGTGCCTATTATCACGACTTATCATGTATACACGCGAGTCGCCGCTCGCTGTTGCAATCTAGCTCTCTTATGTAATATATTATTGCGCCTCTTATAAGTCTAATAAAGTTTGCCGACTTTTCGGTAGAGCTGGAAAAGTGCACGCCTTGATCTCCTCATCTTTGCCCTCACCTTTCTGACCTCATTCATGCGTAATTCTGTCATTCAAGGAATGCGTATTGAACAAACATCAGATAGTACTCGAATTACGCTGAACTTCTATTGAATAATCAAAGATTCAAGGAATATAACTTATTGAACCAAGAATCTCAGATTTTTATTGACTTATTTAATATCATTCGACTTAAATGATTGTGGCGATTCTCAGATTCAATGTGTCGATCAGTGAAACGGAAAGGTCAATGACCCAATGCAAGGAGACGTGTTCTAGAGTTATATGTTCATCCAAGATACTTAGAAGAGTAGGTGGCAGCTATAAAAGGCTCATTCAAATAATGCGGAAGCTTTCGATTCTTACTACAGTGATTAACACTTTGTAAGCTCCGACTGGAAATTCCCAGGAAGTTGTATTCAAAATCACATTAAGAGTAATTTACGTAAGACTCGTCGGTAGATGTATTCTACGAGGCCACTTCCGGCCGGCCCTGGACCGTAAGGTCATCCACTCTATGCCTGGCCAATACTATCTCCTGAATGTCATACGTATCCAAACACCCGAGGATCCCATGTCTGCTCTTTGAATTTCAGCGGTGAAGGGATCTCATATAAAAGACAGCCGAGACTCTTACTGCTTTTGGTTGGTGTTTGAGTTCGTCCTAGTCGCACCGTTCACCGTACGGTACAGAAATGACTCGTCTTCGCTATCCATTATACATCTTTCTCATTAGTGCGTTCTATTTTCTCCTTTGCGCCGCGAAACCAACGCCCGACGTAGTTTCGACTCATGATCCTTTGAATCCTATCCACGTGGAAGCAAGTGAGAGTGCAAAAGGTAGTGAATATAGAAAAATCATCGAAAAGTATATTGTTTCTAATTCAGATTTTATCACTATTATGTTATAATTCTATTTTTAGATGTGAATCGAGAACAAAGATCACCACAATTTGGATTACTTGGTGGAGATTACCATGATTATTCGGACTACGATGATGATCCGAGACATTACAAGTTAGGACACAAACGTAAATTCCATAAATTGCATCATAAGCCTATCGGACACGGTCATGGTTGCCATGGTCATGGATGCGGCGGGTAAATATATATTATTTTTATTATACAGTAAATAAATAGACTTTCTCTCGATCCCTTAATATTTTCTCAGGTATCCTGAGTACGGAGGCCACGGAGGATATATCAGCAGACCTCATCCAACCGGGCAAAGTGGATCTTTCGCATCAGCCTCGGCGGGATCTCTCGGCGGAGGCGGAGGACCTTTTGGAGGTCATAGCCAGGCGAATGCCCAAAGCGCCAGCTTTAGCTTCGGCCCTTACACAGCATCATTCAGCGTCGCCCAATCGTCGTCTCATCAGAAACCATTTTGAATACCAGCACAGGTAAACATTTCCATTTGTAATCATTCTTTGTTCAAAACTTCCTTCAAAAACTATTGAATATTCCTATCATGAAAAATATAAATTAAAATTAATGTAATACTCAACAAACAATGAGACACATATCTAGTCAGACTTCCTGGCACTCTCTCGATTCTCCTCCTCTGTTTCGACGATATTCCAACCAATTGCACTCGTCCTGTACATATATGGTACCTGCAAGAAAGAAAGAGAGAGAGCGAGAGAGTGATCGAGAGGGAGAAAGAGGGAAGGCTTGTAAATGTACACGCCAGTATTATTGTGCCATTGAAGTTCGCTCCTTTTGGTACGTGTGAAAAAGAATGGACAAAGGGAAAATGAATCTTCTTGGTTCTCAGGCGATCGGCAGACGGCCGGGCAGACGGATTAACTTGTTTTAAAGGGATTCGGAGGCCATATTGTGTTGGTCTCGCTAGGGTACTTGTACTTGACCGTACCACTGGCCGGTTCTGTGCCAACGAACCGGTCTGTTTTGATCTTGAAATGCGCCTACACTGCCTGGACGCGCGTACAGTTTACACGGCGAGTTTGTTTGCCGAGACGCTGCATCACTATGCTTTAACCGCAATATACGCTACACAGATGACTTAATGCCAGAAAACCTATCCTTCTCTATTGCAACCACAAGGGTGACTCGATTCAATACAACAAACTTATCATTCGACTCTGAATATTGTTTTGTCATCTAAAAATAATCCACATACATTGTACACTTCTTTAAAAATTACTTTTTCGTAGAAATATAAAATAAGCGACAAAATATTTCCTCATTAATGTACCAATGAGGACACAATTTAAGACTTTCTCAATATAAACTTGACAAGTGGCAGTTGTAATAAAGGTTAGATGAGGCAATCTAATTACAAGATAAAATTTCTAAATTAAGCATTGCATTACAGCTATCCAATGTTGCCAGAGGAGCCACAAATACCAGACAACCCTCCAAACCACAAAGACGTCGAATTCGCAAGAGCTGCATAGACGAGTAGAAAGGCGACATTGTTTACAAACATTCTACGTCACTAAGCGCATAAGCATTAGCGTTGTTCCGCCGGCAAGGAGAGAGATATGCGGTACAAACTACCCTCCTCCAACCACTTGGTTTCCTTGGAGCAGCAAGTTCCCTTTGTCCGGCACGGCAGTCACCAGATGTTCACGAAAATAAAATCGGCAAGACCACGAGCTGCGCATGATGCCAAGAGAGTAGAAGGAAGATGATAGAGCGAGATGAGAGAATCGGTCTTCTCTCCTCCGAGAGGAGGAGGAGGAGGACCAGCGAGTAGACTCGAGCAAGGAGGGAGAGAGCCATGGCAGAAAAAGGGTAAGGGAGTGGCCCTGAGGATTAACAGCACAAAGGGAAGCCAAAAAGAGAAGGGGTCCGAGTGAAAAAGGAAGAGATGAAATCGAGATTCGAAAAGAGCCGTGCAATGACCGGGCGAGATCTGCACACGCGACCCTAGCTGGTGCAACATCCTCTGGATCCCTATGTACTCTTTCTCTCTTTCTCATATACAGACTTATATATATACTTCTCTCTTACTCGTAAAGTCTCGCTTGCCAGAACCTTCTGGCCCCAAACCCTGAGGATCCACTTTCTTCGTCCTGGCTCCTCCGACCGATGGCTAAGCCCTTCGTTTAAATACTCACGAACGGTCGCTTGAGCAAACATTCCTACCCCTCTGCCATTATTGCAGCGAATTGATGCAGAGATATGTTTGATCCTGCGGTTTTAGTAGGAAATACACAAAGGGACGTCGCGCACTGCCTCTACCGCTGTCTCTTTCACTCATAGTCAGCAAGAATGATGAATATCTCATTAGATCGATCCTTGCTTTCAGGTCTTTCAAATAGCCTGCTGTTACTTTTCACACTGGCAACAGTAAGATACTCTTCGAAAGCATTCACATATAGTATTAACAAAGTTCTAATATTGACAGAGTCTGATTGTAAGATAGCAAATGTAATATATTAAATAACATTGTTAATAAATAACACATATCTTTTCTTTCCTTTTAAATTCTACTATTTGTATTTACAGGAATACCGTGGATTATAGTGTCGATTTACCTTAATAGAAAATCTAACTACTGTAAATGTAAATGTGCTAATCCTGGCGTTGGTACAAGCTCCTTTGTTCCATGGTATCTGGCGAAGAGTTCGGGCAAGACGGTATAGCTGTTAGAATGGAAAATGGATGATGCACATTACGTTGGCGCAGAGCATTGGCGAGGGTCGTTAAAGGTCCACAGCGTCGTTAGGCATTGTTTAACCGCTGGAGGGAACAGTGAACCTAGTCGGCCAGTAAACAAGTCCACTTCGCCAAGAGATAGGATGCAAAAGCAAGAAAACTAGAGAGAAAGGGAAGAGAGAGGGCGCACGAGCCTTAAGGGGAGAAGAAAGAGAGAAAGAGAGAGAGTGATAGAGTGAAAAAGAGAGGCGAGGGGCGGAGAGAGAGAAGATTGGTAAAAAAGTGAAACAGAAAGTGGTTGGTCCGGTGAACGATCTACACATCTACAGTCTCCCGATGCTGTTTTAAAGCACCTCCTCCTTGGACCAGTACTCAAGCCGGTTCCTGGTCTCCATGTACTATAGCAAATGCACAATGCTGTCTTGAAGGCTCCCTCGCCGATCTGCCCGCATTTCTCGTGCGGTTGTCGACTCGGAAAGTATCTCCAGGTTTGCCTTCGGTAAGTCTACCGTGTTCACCACTTACGCAAACTTTGTGCGACGCAGCAACACCTTTCACGTCACTTTTCCTAGATTTGCTAAGGTTTACTTGTTTGCCAATCATTTTCTCGTGTTCTTTTTGCCTCGAAATTGTTTGGAAAAACATTTGTCGATTCCGATACTTCGCATAGTAATACGAAAAACGTCATGACCGAGACTTGTTAGTTGTCGTGTGAAACGAATGTCAATTTTATTTCATCATTGTTTAATCATCTTTATTTAATACTCCATGTGTTTTACTTTGTTCCAGGATCACCAAAATTTCTAATTCGACTTTGATATACAAGAACTTGTACATCTCAAGAAAGAAAATGAGTAACTTCCTGGCCCTTGTAATCTTTGTACTGGCGTGTGCAATCGTCAACGCTCAGCAGCAAACACCCAACCAGAAACGTAAGTAGTCGCGGAGAAGGAGTGTGTCTGACATAGACGGGCGGTAATCCACTACGTCGTGAAAGTGTAACAGATTTTCATGATATCCGCTTGACAACACGTATCGGTAACGTTATGTAAAGGATTTGCGCAATGTATCTTATATATCAGAATGGTAAAAAGATCTCGTATGTTCCAATGTTATATTAGCGATCATATTTTCCAGCTGTTTTTGGCCAGACGTTCGACGAAATAGTGGTGTCATCCGACCTCAACGTAAGAAGGAAGTCAAAGGAAAATCGTCAGAGCAAGCGTCTATTATCGAACATACCACCGGCTACAATCGGCCAAAGTGAAAACCCATCTCCAACTGCATCCAGACTCATTTCCGGATACGACAGTCATGTCGCCCAGGTCACAAGGAAGAAACGCGGAATTCTGGCAGCAAGAAACAAGTGAGAGAATAATTATTTATTAATATATCCATTACCTTATTCATACAAAATTTGGGAATTTCCTTTCCCTGCTATGTTACTATATTAGGAAAGGAAAATATGCTGAATGACTGTCTGCTTAACACGTTAGAACGTGTATAACAGCTGTAATTTGGCAATTCACGCGTGAGCATTGATACTTTAATGAAACGAAGTGGAATAACTTGGATGATGTGTGATTTCAGATATTTGGAAATGGGCGTCGCGGAGCCACTAGCAAAATCCCGGAAACGGTGAAAAATCAATTCCGAGGACAACCGCACGACCCCTTCACCCCCATTTGCGATCACATCTTTCGACTATACTTTGGATAACGGCTCATGGATACAAAATTCTAATAAAAATTTTCTGTGTCATAACAATGTCGATCTGAGTATTGCCTTCATTTATTTACCTTCCACTCCAACTCCTTGCGTCGTTTATCCTAAATCTACACATATTCTTCGAACTTTAAACTAAGTACTTCGTAAGAAAACTAAGTCTCCCTTTGACATTGTGTACGATAGTACTCCTTGCGCTACTCTACTAGTTTCCCTCTCGGGGATCTTCTAATATACCGTAATCCTTATGCCGGATATACGTCGGAAAATGGTAAATGGATGAAGCGAACGGAAGAAGCACCGAGGGATAATTTATATCCATTGTACGAAGTCACAAAGAAAATCCCGACAACGATGGGGAGTGATTTTATTTCTGGATAGCGTATTCCATGCAGTACGGTATATTTTACGGTGCACCTAAGATCCCAAGTGAGATCCACCCTGACGTAGTCTGCGTCATACACTCTGCTCGACGTCCACATCATTGTCAACGTCCATTCCGAGATTGATTTAAGAGGCGCGTGTTCAGAGCACCGTCTGCACGGCGCCTAAGCTCCACAGGATCATCTTTCCCTGAATAATAAAATAAGTCGGAAGTACTATAATATTGATATGATATTTCCAAGACGCAAAATAGGAGAAATACATAGGAAAAGTATGAAAATGTCATTGCACTAACAGACTAAGAAATCCCTGTTGTGGATCTGAAAGGAGCTGACTCGTCCTGTGTGAGGAATAATGCCCATTCATGGCGAGGATCGAGAGAACGAGTCCGGAAGCGTCGCGGCGCTCTTGGAATATCAATCGGTGCGATCGAATTTTAGTCAGTGGATATCGACATTGCGGGACAGGTGCGCGTCGGCGATGTCGTCAGATCTCTGGTTCTGCTTCTCGTTTGCATGGAGCCCCGCCCGGAGGATGCATCGGGATGCAGTATCCGTAGAAAGGACGTTGCAGCTGCGCTCGAGCGTTTATGTCGGCCGGGACGCTGCACCTGCGACAATTTTATGCCTTCCCTGAAATGTTAGAACGCTAAATCCCGAGCGGATACACTGCGTCGATCCTACGACTGCTGATCACTTCTATCAATGGCGTAGAATGAAACTGATCCTTCCAGTTCTACCTTTGTCCTTCCATCGAGTCATCCATGATAATCCCATGAAAGTCTATTTATACAATAACAAAAATTCTATCATAGAATCGTTTTAAAAAAATAGATCAAGATTGATTTTATTTAAGTATTACTGTAATTTCGAGGCGAATAATGATAGTATATTTTATTGCTCCAGCATAGAACGACTGGGTAAATGGTTTGCACGTACGCCACTGTTCAGGATACGTAAGTAACGCGGCACGTATTGTATTAGTATACGATACAAGCACCTCGAGAGCCGCGGCTTTTTAGTTTGCGGATTTGCAAAATAAACGCAATCCTCAGGCGAGATGTTACGCGGTCCTTCAACCCACCTTGCTGGACTTACCGGACTGCTCTCCGTGATTCGTATCCAAATAGGGCCATGTGGATTGTTGCTTGCGCGTGTACATACAGGATACGTCAAGACCTTTCCTTCCTTTAAGGGAAAATTACGTGAGATCCCCTGGGTTTACATGCGATAAAATCTACGACGATAAAGCTTTATTACTAGCTAAGCTTCTGTTTAGTAAAGTACAAAGCTTATTTTAAGAATTTTAAAATAGAGAATATTTAATCTATAAAAATAAACTTTAGTCTGATTTTCGAAGGTTGTATGTTCCAAAATGCGAGAACCATGGGAACTTTTCTGGTAGAGGGGCGGTCGGTAGCGGAGGTAGAATAAAGGGCCTCCGGAGTTCTGGAACCTCGAATCACGCGAGACAGGCAAGCAGCTTGAATATCGTTCGCAAATCGGTGTCAGTGGTAGGGTCGTTGAACTCCTTCCTTTGAAAGAGCCTCCTTTCTCACTGATGTTCGGCTAGCTTTGTTCGAACTTGGCTCGTTCCTCTCGAGCACAACCCGTCGCGCTACTTAAGCAAATGAATGACTGCCCGATAAGCATGATTTTCCCATCTTGTCATTGACTATTGGACATTTATGTCGTCTTCCCAATATACCGCGCGTGCGAATCCTGAATACTTCATGGATTTCCTACTATTTCATGAATCAACTTCTAAAGCCGCACTTTCCAAGTCACGCATATCGTATTTTCGTGCGTGACTAGGCGTCACTCAGCAAGTAGTATGAGTCTAAGTGGTTCTGGCCGAAGGGACATGGCAGTTTCCTTCGGATGCATCTGGATTCACGATGGAACGTTGGATCTTGGCAAGATTTGGTGCATAACTAGAAAAAATCTGAAAAATTTGAAATTGTATCTTTTTTCTATCTTTAATAATCAATCGGCATCTTTTGTTGTTACTTGGTTGATTCGCGAAGGAATCTTACGGAGTCACGGATGGTAAAGCTTGAAGAGAAACCAGCTTGGCGCCAACGCTAAGGATTGCTGACGTTCGTTTGACGTAACTGCCGCGAGCCGATTGCGGACTCCTAATATTAAAATTACGTCTGTCATAGTGACTCTGGCGAGGTATGACTGGTCAGAGGTGACAATAATTCTTGGGGATGATCAGTAAGTCCGTAAGAGTCCAGTGGCGGTGGGCATGGTGATCGTGTCCTGAATCTGAAAACGGCCGCACTCAGATCCGCCTTGACGTGCCACTGTCCCTTCTACCAGTTCCGTCCCGCTTCGTTTCGAACAGAATCACGATCGCTCATCTCCACGGCAGACTAGTGTATATGTACATGGATATATCTACAGTTTTGTAAAATTATCTTAAAAATATCCTTTTAGATGATTATGCTTAAAGAATCGATAGCTTATCCTTTGCCTTCTGTTGGTTTTAAATATTTATCCAAATGACCTTTAAAATAATAGCCTTCGAATTTCTATTACTCTCAGGTTTAAGGATTACTATTTTAATATTATTTATTAGAACTTAGTATATTTTTAATTGAAGTATGACACTAATATCTTACTGGAAGAATGTTCAATCGAACGTCGACAAATCGGCTCCACTCTGAACCGACACTCGATAATATCGAGTCGACTACTACTGTTATAACAGTTCCCTGTCGTTTATTCGAGTACCACTCATTTGCTACACCTGCAATTAGAGATAAAGGATTTACTGACTTCGTGACTCCGTGTCTGTCCGCGAAGGGGTGAATCATGATACATCTTTCGTGGAAGGACGGGAATATTGAATACAGAGACAACAGTGGGTGCAGACTGCAGGGAGGAATCGGCGGAATAGATATTCCGGAAACGCAGATTCCTGAGAAAGTGCAGACTTCCCTGAGGAGAATGAAGAAAAGGGTCTTCTTGGATCCTGCATATTTATAAATACATCAGAAACAGAAAAAACTTGAAAGACACCAAAAAAATTCAACCCTCGTTTAAACTCCGAAACTCTTAAAAAGAACCTAGCATTTTTCAATCCAATAAAACAATCATTAAAATCATTCTTTTTATCAAGCACACTGTAACCATTCCAATACACTTGCGAATTTTTCAGTGGCCACCTGAATAGCGTTGCTTCAATTTGATATTCATCTGGCAGACTTGCGCAAGTAACGGTATTACACACGGAAATTTCGACTAACTTCGACTACCGTAGACAAGGTCAGAATGAAGTCTTCATTTCATGTAAGAAAATGGAACACCTGTTCAATGACATTTACTGCTATCTGTCATTCTTCCCAACTTATCCAACAAAACTTCTACATGAAAGGTCTGCCTTACAGAATTCCAATGAAACCAGAATAGAAAAGAAACAGAGACAGAGAGAGAGAGAGAAAAAAAATGAAGTATGTAAGTAGTGTTGTCGAGATTTTGACGTGCAAGCGTCGAGCCACCCCGGACAGTGTCGCCGATTGATATCGATCAATGAGTAAGCGGATCGTCTATCAGTGTGATCGGTGGCGACGTCGCCGGGCATCGGGATCGACAGGATTCATAATTAATGCATCAGCTCATGTCGAATGAGGATCACGTATCCCCGAACGATGCACGCGTTTCTGTTGACGATGATCCTCCTCGATTCGAAGCGGCCACCTGACAAGGTATGGTGGGGTGCCACCGTGGATGTGGGGTACCACCATCCATGTTCTATCGGATCCCCTTGCCTACAGTATAAAAGCAATTGCACCATGGCCAATGGTAGCATCGGGCAAAAACTCCTCCGACCAAGTAGACCAAGTAGACTAAACACAGTGTAGTAGTGCTTGAGTTATACGAGAAGCCCTCAAGTTTACAACCAAGGATTCCTTCGAGATCAGCCAGGATTAAGAGCAGACTTCAAGGATGTCGCAATGGATAAAGTTGGCATTGGCCGTCGCGATGGTTGCAATTGTACTTGTTGAGTCAAGGGTGATTCCTGCGGAGCCTAGTGAGTATTAGTATTTAAAGGGGATGCAAATCATTCATTATGAATGATACTTATTCGAAAATGGGTAGTTTCAGTGATGATGGACGAGTATGGGAATCCAGTGGTATTCCTAAGGGAAAAAAGGACACCGGTTCGTCCTTATCCTCAACAAGCAATGATGTTCACCAGTTACTACAGGCCGGTTCGACGATCGGGTAGCCAAGCGACGGGTGTCTTCGCTCAGGGCAATGCAGTGAGTGGACAGGCTTTCTTCGATATGCAATCACCACTTATGAAGAATGGACCGGAACCAATCGAGGAACCGGAAGTCTCGAGCGCCGAAGCACAAGCGGCACCAGAAGCCGAAGAGAATCTTCGTGATAATGAGGAAGGAGCTCATGAACCGGAGAGGGGCTATCAACCGCAGGAAGATCAACAAGATGACCAACACTATGACAGTCAACATCCTCATCATCATCAACACGAATACCACGGATCCCATCCTCATCACGAGGATGACCATCACCAACACCATCATGACCAACATCATCAAAACTCACAGCCACCACAAGTACATTGTTCCACCATTTTTTTCCCTCCTCAAGGAAAAGTCATAGTGTTAAGGTTTATTAAGCGTTATCGGAATTTCGCAAGAAGAACGTGCAATAACAGAATATCATTAAGACAACATTACAATGCATGACAAATGATTTCCCGCTTTGCTTGAGAATTACGATACATGTTGATTTAGAATTCTTTTATACGCAAATTAGCTACCTCGAAAAACCAGCGTATCGAAATTCACTAATAACTTATTGATTACACGCGCTTGTTTGTTGCAGGAAGAAGAGCCAGAACCAGTGCCAGTCTTCACCACGGAAGCTGCACCAGCGATGCCAGTGGAAGAACCAGCATCATCGAATACAGAAGCTACGGTAACTAATACAAAGAAGGTGAAGAAGACAAGGAAACCATCAGTGATCATTGAAGACGATGATGAAGATGATGAAGCAGAAGATGATGAACCAGCCCTTCCCTTCGTGCCAATGAAGGGTAATCGTCGTCGTCAAGGATACCCAAACCTCAACAATTTCTTCCCCATGGTCTTCAGCTTCCCAGGAGGAGCATCCCGTGCAGGATCAGGTTCAGGATCACCACCAGGAGCAATCACTGCCATTGCTAACAGCTACTCCACTGGCAAAGGTGGTGTCGCTAATTCCGTCGCCACTGCTTACGGTGGAGCTCCACCATCGTACGTCATTTAGAATCAACTTAATTTCATACTTTATAATTTAAATAATAATATTTTAGTAAATAATCATATTTCTCTATCACAGGAAAAAGAGGCGCATGCCACAACAATCCTCCGAGGAGTGAGTTCAATCCGCCGTGCTCAAACTTGTAAACCGAATCGGATCATTACTGAAATGACACAAGATAAGTAAGGTCAATGACCTCAACAACCCTCAAGTTTTTTGGCGTCATAACGTTATCAAAATTCCTCTGAATACTGCCGTATGCTTACCAAAAACAATTTTGCCGTACTATTTTAAGGGTAACACGGACGATGATCGTCCGTTACTAGTATGAGTAAGATTCAGTCTGAAACGCATGTATACTTTAGCGTAAGATATAATTACGTATACGTCCTGTAGGATAAGAAATCGATCGAAGTTTATTGTTCACGCGAGTAGCAGAAAGTTTGCCTGCGATGCAATAGATTAATACTTAGATTATGCGAATGGTAAAGAATATAGCCGTTCGAGCGAAGCATCAGCGACTGAGACGTGTAAATAAAGGTTCGCCGAGTAAGATGTAATGGTAGTGCAATAAAGTTAATTAAATCAATTATTGTGCTGTTTTTGTATGAATCGATAGCTTGGTATGCAAATCTTGGATTACGTAAAGCTATAAACGTACATCCTACTTGTTGTCCTGCGATGTTAAGCTTACCAGGAATTCCCTGTGATTAGTGAAAGCAAAAAGTTCTGGTTTCCAATCATTTTGTCTGAATTCGGATACCAATTCGGAATTGGTAATGCAAAGACGAACGCAGACTCAAAGTTTAATATTTGTCTGTTAGCCACATAGAAATTCGGCGGTTGCTGCGCCGGGAATTTCCCACAAAGTGAGAAGTAACGAGGCGCACGACGCCGTTCTTCATTCAAGGCTGACCAGACATTGACCTGATGGACGTCCGCTTCCCAGAAATGAAACTCATTAAACACAAAGTCTTGTCAGCCATTGCGCGACTCTTATTGACGTCTAATAGCTGGCGAAGGTGAAAGCATAATAAACAGAACCATTCAATATCGCTCCGATATAGCCAAAGTTGCTGTTTCTTTTCTGGGGTGTTAAGCGTTCAGAATTAATCACCAGCGGTGATCCCGCTGTGCTGGTGTAAATCTGGTGCACTCGATCATCGACGAGTTAATGGAATCATTAAAAATGCAACCCAATCGTAGGACGACCGAAAAATGAAAAGTAGAACTCTGTATAAACAGGGCTCACTGAGTCCTTGTTATATCTCGATTTATTTTTTTTTCGTTTTAAGGCAATTTTTTTCCCATAAATTTCTGCCCCAAATATAAAATAGAAGGAACTTTTTCTATTTACTGATAATGTGATACTATTTCTACTACATTTTCAGGATGAATCAGATATTTCCGTTTCTTCCAACGGGGAAACTCATAATTTAGCTACTGCTTAATGCTACGTGAGAAAAATGCGTGCTTTACGATTTACCATTGAGGAAATAGTTATCCACGTGTTTAACATCTACTTATGCATTTAGCATTACGAATATTGCGAAAGTCATGTGCTATCAATAATAAATACTTGATCGCACTCGCTCAGAAATAGACACGCATGAAGACTAATTACCGGTTACCCTTGCGACCTGTTCCAATCTAACATACTGTTTACATCTGATAGGCAAACAATTTTAGAAGCAATTTTAGGAGCAGGTATTTGTAAGGCCACGTGCGATCGCCGGTATAAGTCATTATAGCAGTAACGGTACGTTAGAAAGATCATATATTATCGGACAAGCGATCAGTGAAATGAAAAGGGAAAAGGTTCATAGATTTCCTGGATGCCTAAAGGCATTAAACGACTAGTTTAAAATTGCTATCAAATATTGGCCTTATTAACTGTAATAGACTTCAACGCAAGAAAAATTTTAAACAAATGCAGGGTTAAATCTTAAATACCACCTGCGGCTCATGTCACAACACATGTATCTTCAGGCATGCAACCAATGTTTACTAATGCGATCCTCACGAAGAACCGGGAAAAAAGCCAAGCAAAAGGACGAGCACCCATTGAACGATTGCGATTCAGGAAACGTTTCGACAAATGGATGCAGGAGGTACCGAGGCGAAGATGAGGAAGAAAAAGAAAAAGAGAGGGAGGATTCAGCGTGATAATGAGATGCGTCTATCCGTCGCGGTCGTTTATGAAGTATACGCATACCAGTTTCGTATCTACGCAGAGGATAGCCGGGGTATCCCAGAACGGACACTAAGATGGTCACACTCTCCCCTATATAAAGACACCTTACTAGATTTCCGCATCACCACTTCTAAACCGTTCCTCCAACAGTTCGGTTCCTATAGCCGATCGTGCTCTACTCGTGCCAGAAAGCAGGAAGACAAGCGAGACATCATGTCGAAGGTCACCTTAATCCTCTTGGTTGCAGTCCTCGCAACTGCCATGGCTTATCCCGCCAACGTTCAAGTCGAGGGTAAATTCTATTTCCATTCTACATACAGTAAAATCTCATCTTTTTAAATAGGAAAATTTCGACATATTAGAACGGTTATTTTTTTTTTCTGTTGAGGAAGTAATATAAATATTCATAATAGAAATCATATTCGTTGAAGTACTTTTTAAATTTACTTTTGTTGCAATAGTTTTAATGTGGATTTTTGTACTTTTTAATTTAAGAGTGATAGATCCCTTAATTGGAAAAGCTCTGTTTCATACTATTCTATTAGTATGTTGTTACATACTGAATCAGTCACTATTTATAGAAATACCACACCTAATGTTATGGCTGTTTACGCAAAACTCTATGAGCTAGCCAGTAATGCGTGAAACGCATATTAATCCTTCATCATGATTCACGAGATCCGAAAAGGTGTACAACACTTAGAATAGAAGAATATCTGCGGTGACAATCAATTCTTCCATTCTTTGCAGTACCAGTAGAGAGAGTTGTAAGGGCAGCTGCTGCGGAACCGGAAGCCAAGCCTTATGGCTACGGTGGATACTATGGACATGGACACAGAGGACATTATGGACACGGACATCATCACGGTCATCACGGACATCACGGTCATCATGGACATCACGGAGGATATGGACATAGATATGGCCTTGCTGGTGAAAGCAATTCTTTCTCGCAAAGCTCCGCGAATTCTGGATCCTTCAGCTCGCCATTTGGAACCGGCTCGTTTGCCAGCGCTAATTCCCATGCCGGGTTAGTATTGCAGCCACCCAAATTAGGTAATCCTTGGTATTTATGATGAATTAAACTCAATCTTCTCTTACCTTTTAGGTCCCTTGGTCTGAGTGGCTAAATGAACTGGCTTGTAATACCGGCACTCTTTTATCCATGGTAAACAGAATGGGTTAATTTATATATTAGATCTTAATATATAAATTATTAGCTGTTAATAGTGTGTAACTGCACTTGTATGATAAACGTTCCTCGAGAAACGTTAGAACCATAGACTCTCGAGAGATATATTATTTATTTTGCGACTGGACTAAGAATAATTCTAAGAGTGACACGTTGTAAAGAACAATGTTCATCGCATCCGTTCCTCTGCACAATAAAAGATGTAACATTTATTATTATTTTACATAAGTGATCTCTTTTCTATACCTTATACATTCCAATTCGTAATTCTTATAATCCGTATTCATCGTATATTGGATGATACATAGCAAACCTATTTCAAATAAAAACAACACCGTCTTTCCTTGATTACTTAGAAATCATTCTTGTTAATACTACGATAAATCAATGACAACTTGATGATGCTACGTCCACCCTTTCAAATTCCGCGGGACTTTTTACTCATACCGCCACCGGTGGACGCCACTCACCACTGCCATTATTATTTGTATAGTATCTGCATCTACATGATCTATATGTTGTTTGCGGTGTAGGCAGAAGGGTTGTTGAGTTTTGCATGGTTTTTCGTACTCCGATCCCACGCAGTATTAAACTCGAAAAATGGCTGCTCGTATCAACGGCGTGTTCAGTGAGAGTTTGCAAACAGCAATATTAGAAAGCAAAGTACTTATCGTCGGCGCCGGTGGAATAGGATGCGAAATACTAAAGAATCTTGTGATGACCGGTTTCGCCGACATAGAGATTGTAAGTGAAACGTGTTCGATATTATATCTGTTCGAGATTGCTTTTATCAGTTGAAAAATGTGCATTTTCCAATTCCACCTACTAAATACTTTGCGATCAATTTACACTTTATTACAAGTGTTAGTGCGATAATGCATACGTGTAACAACTACTATAAGTGCATGACGCCGTAACCGTTACTAATTCAATTCACTGCAAAGATGATGACGCCGATTGTCAGTTATGTATGAAAATCATAATTGTCGCAACTTTTCAGATCGATTTAGATACTATCGACGTTAGCAACTTAAACAGGCAGTTCCTCTTCCAAAAGAAACACGTCGGTAAATCAAAAGCGGAGGTGGCGAAGGAGACAGCATTAACATTTAATCCAGATGCTAAAATAGTACACTATCATGACAGTATTACATCGTGAGTATTAGATTATTATATCGTTGTTATCATTTATATAAATCATATTGTTGACTTCGAACGATTCCTTAGGTCCGATTATGGTGTGTCCTTTTTCAAGAAGTTTACATTAGTAATGAATGCACTGGATAATAGAGCAGCTAGGAATCATGTAAATAGAATGTGCTTAGCTGCAGATGTACCTTTAATTGAGTCGGGCACTGCTGGTTATGAGGGACAAGTAGAGCTTATAAAGAAAGGCTTAAGCCAATGTTATGAATGTACTCCCAAAGCAGCACAAAAAACTTTTCCTGGTTGTACAATACGAAATACCCCAAGTGAACCTATACACTGTATAGTATGGGCAAAACACTTGTTTAAGTATGTGCTTTTATTTACTCTTTTTGTAGAAATATAATTAACAGTACCAAATAATTTATATTGCTTATAGTCAATTATTTGGAGAAGAAGATCCTGATCAGGATGTTTCGCCAGATACTGCTGATCCAGAAGCAGCAGGTATGAATAATTTTGTGAAAATAGACAAGGTTAAAGAAAGCTATCTGCATTTAAATATTATAGGAAACGAATTATCTTTTTTCAGATAAGGCTGGCGACCAGGCTTTAAATTCAGAGTCAAATGATAAAGGAAATGTCAATAGAGTGTCAACTAGAGTATGGGCACAGTCATGTAATTATGACCCACAGAAATTATTTACAAAATTGTTTCATGATGACATTAAATATTTACTTAGTATGGATAATCTCTGGAAGAAAAGAAGGCCACCAACACCCTTAGATTGGGCAGAGTTACCAGACGGAGGTTTGCATATTATGAAAGAACAGAAGTCTGTTAATGTATACATACTCCAATAACGAGCAATTTTTTACTAAACAGTACCAGGATGTAGTAAAGAAGTCAGTGAACCTGGTTTAAAAGACCAACAGCGTTGGAGTATTTCTAAATGTGGCACAGTATTTTCTGAATCGATGAAAAGTTTACGTGAAGCCCTAAAACTTTGTCAAGAGAAATCCCCAAATAATCACCTTGTCTGGGATAAAGACGATCAGAATGCTATGGACTTTGTAGCTGCGTGTGCCAATGTAAGATCATACATTTTTGGTATTCCACAAAAGACAAGATTCGATATCAAATGTATGTATCCTAAAGTTTTTCAATGCTGAATGTTAAGATGTATTAATACTATATGTATTCGTATTTTTATTTTAGCTATGGCTGGCAATATAATTCCTGCAATTGCAACAACAAATGCTATTGTCGCTGGTTTAGTCGTTTTACATGCGTTCCGAATTTTGAAGGACAACTTGAAAGCATGTCGGTCGGTATATCTTCGCTCAAAAATGAATCATCGAAATCAATTGCTTGTACCAGAAAAAAATGTAAATCCACCAAATCCAAAGTGCTACGTTTGTGCACCAACTCCACAGGTTGTGCTTGCAATTGATACAGCCAAAATGACAATAAAAGAATTAGAAGAGGTGGTATTGAAAAATAGGTTGAATATGATTGCCCCTGACGTAATGATCGATGGTGCAAGTACTATAGTAATCAGTAGCGAGGAAGGAGAGACTGAACAGAATAACGACAAACATTTAGAAGATCTTGGAATTAAGGATGGCACTATTTTAAAAGTTGACGATTTCCACCAGAACTATACATTGACAGTAACTGTTGTGTATAGGGAAAAGCCAACCGATAATGCGGAAAGTCCCGATTTCCTTATATCTGCAGATGAAAATGATCTCAAACCTAAAGCAGATGAGAACGATTTAGAAAAACCGTCAACTTCGAATGGACAGGTAAGGTCTACAGCATATTGCCAAATCATACTTGAAATACTTAATACATTAATCAAAACAACATTATTTAGGCACATGTGAGCAACACTGACATGGAGGTCAGTGAAAACAATAAAACCAGCACTGAAACAACAAAGAAACGCAAAACAGATACCCCCGAAGGCGAAATCATACAAAAGAAAAGAAAAGTCGAAGTCAATGATGATGGTGACGATATTACCATTATTGAAGATGATGGAGACGTAGTTATAACTGATTGTATACGGCCGAACATTAGCATACCACCTAAAAAGCTTAAGCAACAACTCGAGGATGACGATTGCTTAATTGTATATGATGATAATACACAATCAACTATTGTTTCATAATTTCGAATTCGTGCATCGTTCATCAGATAAATTTCGTCTAGACCTCTGGAGAACGTCAGAGTCCATTCGAGAAAAAATCCGTGTATGTTTGTACAAAAAATGTACATACATACTGATTCTAAGTTATGACGAATATAAGTTATTTTTGACAGTAAGTATTATTACTTTTTATTGTCAACAGACCTTGCAAGAGATGTACATGTCGTTTCTTGAGAAGTATGTATAAAATTCCAATATCTCTGTGTACATCCCGAGAACTGATGAATTATGTCGCCCGTGACTGTAGTAACACCTGTTACTGAGTTTCTGTTAGAATCATCTCATATTGTATAACTCCGGATTTTCATATAAAAGAGAATAAATAATTTTTTTGTACATGATAACACCCGTTCCATGATTTCTCTCCAAACTATTCCACATTTGTGCAAAACATATACTTGCGTGGGCTATAACTGTACATTTCGAAATCAGTTTTATATCTGTCATATAATTTAAAAATCATGCTCTTCGTTAATGACCGAAAGTATTTGCACGTCGTGTCATAGTCAGTAACTCCATTACGAGTACGCTCTAAGTTTGGAAAATAGACTTTGCTCTTGTCTAGTCCAAACTTAGAAAACACGTAATTTATTTCGCCGAAGGTGTAATCGTCGAGCTTTAACACGTAATTATAATTTATATTACATACGCCACAATGCGTGTAATAGTGATTCCAATGAACGTCATCAACGTCCGAACTTTGCAAAAGCCATTGTATGAATTCTCGAAATGTGGGAACTTCTTTCAGTCTTTAAAACAAACACAACAAGCATTAAAATATATTTTATCCTGCAGTTCATTTTCGCCGCATAAAGTACAAATATACCTTTTATCCGCAGTAAAAATTCTCTTGAAAAAGTTGCCGGCTGTGCTATTGGATCGAAATAATTCCGGCCTCGTAACATAAAATATTTTTTTAGCGTAAATCCATGCTTGCGCTGTATATTTCGTATTATCTTCTATACGATCCCTAAATGATACAAAGATGACAGCCTGGATATTAACTATACAAAATTATAATGCATATGAAGTTTACCTATAGGAGGATACAAGTCTTTCAAATGGATGGCGAACAATCATAAACTTGAAAATGCTTTTGTCGTTTTTTACTCGTTGAAGCTCGTAAAGCCGCTTCGGTGCCAGAAAATCCACTTCTCTGCAGCAAGTAAAATATTTGCATTTATATGCGTAAAGTTGTAAATAATAATTACCTGTAATAATCTCTCCCAACTGAGCGGTTATTCATATCAGAGAATAACTTTGTGAGACTTGTAGAAGCCGCTTTTCGAATCCAACAATACAGTGACTTATGTCTTTGGCTGTACAAAAAGTGCCTTGATATCAGCGGTGTTTGCAAGTTTTTGTTTAAACACATGTCAGAAATCTTTTGAAGAATTGCAGCACTTTCCTATGATACATAATTATGTTATTCACACAGTATTGTCTGTAACACTGTATAAAACTATAAACTGATTAACATTTGCCTTCAAATTGAGAGACTCTCCGTTTCGCTCGTCGCGCTGCAATATTGCAATTTGTGAATTAACAGATTGTTTTATCCTTTTAAAAGTAGTTGAGCCATAATGTTTCTTGATCGAGGTGTTGCTTGTTAAATTATCAGATATTTTTTCATTGGTATACTGAGATGTAGAAAAGTTGTTTTTCAGCTTTATTAGAAGCGAACACACTATTAAGTATAGCAAGACACATAACACGCATTTTATAAACTGCTCTTTCGGTGACATAATTAAGACTGACCATTTCATTTCTGACAGTTATTCGAGAGATCCACACATCCGTCGGGAAGTGTCAACGGGGGTGGTAAAGGAGATAAATCTTATCATACAACGTCATTATATTCAAATCGCGGTATCCCAGAAATATGATACATTCCATATAATATAGTAAATCTGTGGGTAGTGAAGGATGGTAACAATACTGGCAGCATCTTTTTTTATATCCTTTACTATGAAATAGTGCCAAAGTCCACACTAGGTGAATCACTAGTACATAGAAGTCCATGGTATAAGACACATACTCCAAAAAAAGTCATAGCAATTTTACAAAATTGTAACGCGTTCGATTTGCCTGTTTGCATGTAACATATTGCAGCTCCTACAAGCAGATCATTTTCGACAATTCACTTAATTGGAATTATAACTTAATTACAAAATCAATTATCCGTACATTCGAAAATATTTCTCGGAACATTTCGACAAAGTTTCCTCGAAAATAACTTTCAATGTTTTACATTTACTAGTCGTCTTATTCTAGAATTGAATTTTTACCTACGGCAGTGAACTAAGGAGATATCATACAATATTTTGATAAGATCGGCTGCTGTTCCTTGATATAAAAGCATATACAACCTATAATATAATCACATTGATTTACAATTCATGATTTCATATAGGTATATAAAAAATAAGTGTTGCATTACGATGTCATCAATTCAAGGATTTGTACTTATGAAAAGTAAACGATCGAGATAATGACAGCAATTCTATTAAGTTTCAATATTAACATAATCAAGTACACGTCATGATTCTTGTCCATTCGCTAACATTCAGGTTGTTAAACACAACTATGAAAATGTCTTGAAAGCCCTTACAGTACATGGAGGATTTAATAAAAATGGGTGTGAGCCACAGTATACAACGTTACTTATCTACGGTCCCGATATCGGTGGTGGTGGTCGCGTGACGAACGGTGCTCACTATGGCGGCTATGTCGACTCGCCGTTCGCCATAGAAATTCATCTACGCTTCGTTCATAGCTACGTTTGTCGAGCGCATTTGCTGCTGTCGAGTAATCCGGAGGTAAAGGCAAACCATCGTAATATCTTGGAGGCGGTGGTGGCGGTGGTAAAGGATCATAAGGATGTGCTGCACCGTACGGTGGCAATGGAGGTAGTTGATGTTGCATGGTGCGCATATAATCAGCCACGTAGGCCTCTGCTGCTGCTGCTACTCCCAGCCCACTGCTACTATACCCCCTGTAAAACCAAATACAAATTTATTAGTTATGACTATTTAAAATTTGACTATTCATGTATTACTATGTCGCGGTAGTTTGACTTACTTAGAATACGGGGAATCGCTGCGGCTAAACCAGCTAGCATATCGATGATGATCTCTCGATCCTCTATGATCGCTACCACTTAGGTGCGCTCCTCTGGCCAACGATGCTAAACGAGATCGTGACGTGAGGAATAGTCTTCGGCCTCTGCTTCCTCGGGAACGTAAAAATCTAGAACTGTTATTAGTAGCAGGTCTGGTATCCCTGTATGATCGCGATGACTTAATAACGTGTTTCGCTGCCTCTTTAGACTTCCTTAGAATTGGAGTCATCTCAATTCCTGAAACATTTGTATTGTCTATGTTAAAAATGTTTGAAGGATGAGAATTCGAATTTTGTAAATTTATATACTTTTTGTTGATATCACATACCTTCATCTTCTGGAAAGAGTCTGCACAATTCCTCTGCAACTCTAGGTTCAATCTCTTGGCCATCTCTACCAATTTTCACCTGTTTACCATCATTCCATGGATTATACAGATGCAATGTTGATGTGAAGGGTAGTTCCTTCCTGCATATCCAATCTACTTTGAATACTCCACCTAGTGCTTTTGCTGATAGACCTGGAGGTAAAACCTAGAAGATATTTTTTATATTAATTGTACAAGTATATATGTAATAAGCTCATATTGGCTGATTATAATTATCAATTAGTATACCCAAGAAATTGGAGCACCATCTCTTCTAGATTCTGTACTAAGCCTAGCGAATCCAGCGAACTTTCCAGATTCCTTCACAGAAAAAACAAGTAGCACATTTCTGGATTCTCTATACGCTTGATTTAGATTGGCTTCATTCTGTGGCAATGTACTCCATACTCCTTTAGCCTTTGATAGCGTAACATTCTCGGCGTTGTTTGATTTGATGATGAAAAATCTGATGAAGAAAACTTTAAGATATGTTCTCGATGCTTACATTACGATTCTTATCTACAAAGAATTGAGGAATTAAGTCGAAGGAATTATATCTGAAAATACTGCCAACCTTGCATCCCTGAACAGGTAATTTAACTTAGTTGCATAATCATAATTTTTCGCTGGTCCTTTACTCTCTTTCGATCGGGCTCGCTTGGGTTCAGGACTCGAAGATTTTGACTTCGAATCTCTTGATCTAGCACGTTTGCTTCTTGTTTTCCGGCTACGCTTGTTGTCGCCGCGAGATGATTTCGTTGACACCGAACTAATACTTGGTTGACTAGAATCCGAATTCGAACTACTCGATGAAACTTCACTGCGCGTATCGTATGTTTCATCCGCGGCAATTTTCAATTCGTCACCGATGTCATTTTCCCCGCAGCTTAGATTCAAGTTGTCCCCGTCTGCGTTATTGTCCATAGTTTCACTATGAGTAAAAAATTCACTTCACTATTTCTCTAAATTAGCTTCTGAGCTATGCTTTCATCCAGGGTGTGTGTCACTGGATGATTTGAGCTTCTTAGCACGAAGCGAATGTAGTTCGGGGGCCTTTAAACCTTTTCTGAAACGCAAATATAAAAAAAGGCTTACTAGGTGTGTGTTACACCCGCGATTGTACTTGCTCGAGAGCAACATCATGTTCAATAGAATCTCGTACATTTTCCGACAGTTACGCGGTAGAAAATAAGGCGGTAGCATTTCTAATATGGAAGGAGGAAAGTTCAGAAGGTAGCACACGAATTCTCGATTCTGGTCACTGCAGTAAGATACTGACAAGTCCACTGGCCGGAAAACTGCCGATATATGCGTATTCTGATGAATATAGTCCATGGATAGTTTAATTGAATTATGCATCTTTGAAACTTCCAATTGACACCTACTACAATCATAAGACGCGCAAAGCTTCCCGTCTCGTTCTTATGCAAGATATTAAGGCAAAAAAGTTCTTAAGACCACATCTACTTGTATCGCGCTAGGCTCTCGAAAGGAGTATAGTTTTGTTCTTCTAGTTTTACAAAGCAGTGCACAATTCTTGCAAGTCTATGCAACACGGGTATATCGTCTTCCGCGAACATTTTAGGTAGAAGTTTATCGCGAACAGCTCGATGAATCTTGCTAAACGTATTTCGAACTATTAACATGGGCAGTGCGGCAAGTCCTTAGGATTTTTCTCTCTGTTATGTACAACACATAGCGTACTCGTGTCATGTTTTATATGCAGTCCTTGAAAGGGTAAAGGCTATATGCCTAGGAATGTTCATAGGGAATGCAAATGCAAACCCGATGAGAGCACCACAAAACGCTTGCGACCATTGTTACTGGTCCGATCTTTTAACAAGGAAGTTCGTGCTTTGCAAACTTAAGTCCTTGATGATACAAACTTTCCAGAGGCAACTCGTACACACTTACGTGCACACTCGTCTTCACTAACACAAATCGCACCTCACGCTAAGAACGCTAAATGACCGTTGCGTGCATTTAGCGGGATATACTATGTCTCGAGACGCGATCCTCGAGTCGCACCGAAAATCGTGCTTTTACTTTCCAACGCACAGTAAACAATTATTTCTTGAGAGAAGTGTAAACGATGGCGTCCATTGTATGACGTGTTCCCTGTCCCCTGCGTACCCCTGCAAGCCCTGCAAGTCCCTGGCCAAGGCGATCGATAGAACGATCATAAATGAAAACCCCAGAACAGGAACTTTCATCCTCTAAAGCTGCATTTCTGATTATCTTCAAGGATAAAAATATGCTTGGTCAGCATGAGAATAACGATATCTTTAGAAAAAATTTGGTAAACCATATAAAACTTTAACCAATTATTATCAACAGCTCATAAGATTTGCAAAGCCAGTTTCGCCAAGCATCCGAACTGTGCCATACTTCTAGTCTAAATTATTCAAATTTTAACACGTTCCACCGTGCAAACTCTATTTTATTTTTCTATTTGTTGTTTCATTGAGAAATTGTCTTTTTAAACACGAATATTTGAAAATATATAATATCAATTCAGGGATACGAGTGGGTGGCGTTCTCTATGTTAAAGTCCCTAGGCTGCACGTAAAGTCGCCATCTTTAAAAAAGGATCTCGACCATCTTGGATCATTTTTCACGGGTTGTTGACACGAGCAGATCACAGCCGGTTGTGAAAGTGTTTCGCGATGTAAAATCGAATCGTAATTTAGTCCGGCAGAAGCAGTAGTTATTTAGTGATTGGAATATCCGGCGAGAGCGGCTCGCGTGCTACGGATTATGATGCGGTCTCCACTGTTCGTGAAGTGTAAAAAAATTCGCGGAAACAGGCGTCTGTCACAAATATAAGCAGTAGTCTTGACAGAAAGGAATAACTAAATCCCGTCCCTATTTGCCGTGAAGTATAAAAAAATCGCCCCCGCTAGAAGGTGCTTTTCCATGCCAGAAGGAAAGCCGTTGCTTGGAGACGCGGAGAGAATATAAAAACAGGGAAAACCACATCGCAAGGAAGAAAATGGTTTCGTGCACATGGTGACACCTCTGGTTAGTTTACCCTGCTTATAAACAATTTGGTAGACTTTGCTTAAAAGGGACCTAACAATCTTGTCACGGCACACCTATTTGATCATCTGAAAATTATCGAGCGGCTGCGAGCCTCGAGCAATTGTTGGCCTAACTTTCAGAGTAGTGCCGCGAATTTTTTGCCAAATACGAATTCGATGGTTAGAGCCTTATACGTAATGGCGATACAAGTACGCAGCCCGGTGCACCGATGTTTGTAAATAATTTACTCGCCGCTCCAATGTAGGATATGCATGCGCCCCAGGCATGATGTATAACACACCTCTTGTTCATACACCCATGGGTTTCGTTGCGATATTTGAATTTACAATTCTTGAATATCTGCCTCACGAATAAATAAACCTTGTGCACGATTATCCTTATCTACTAATGTTTATTTATACTGCTCTCTTGTATGAACACCTGCCGGCAGTTCATTTTCCCGCGACATCGTTTTCAATGCAAAAGAAATTTGATTTCGTCGTTTTTCTAAGTGCATGGAGCTGAACCTCCGTTCAAGGGCATTTGGGTAGATACACATATATATCACTCGGCGACATTTATTGCCCGAAAAAATGAATTCCCTCCGAGTTTACCGAAAGGCTTTTACTCTTTTTTGTTTCATTTTTAAGCTGCTATGAACGATGAACGATGCCTTTGTTGGCAAGATAGCCTATGTAAACATAGCAAGATTCTAAAAATACTCAATATTCAATTTCCAATATATAATAATCAATACCTTGTGCAGGTTTAATTATAAAAAATTGATTGACCTTATACACCAAAAAGGTGTTGTACCATGTGTAACATTGCTATAAAAGAATTCATCATAATTGAACTTGAAAAATTACAAATTATAACTTGAAATCATTGCCACCTACTACTAGCAGATAGTCTCCCATTTCAGTGTATATTATACATAATATATGTAACTAAGGATCATAGTCACATGTTTGCAAACATATGAATATTCTTTATCATAATAACCTTCATTTATAAATTATCCTTCACTTTCACCAAAAAAAATCAATTAACTAAGTATTGAATGTATTACGTCCCATTTTTAACGTCCTTCATAGTACATTGAACAGCAGCATATAATGAGTATGTAACACTTATTATGGGATGTAAAATTATAGCATGTGCATGCTTCTACTTTTCATACTTCCACTACAGAGAAAGGATTCAAGTATTGATTGCAGGAGCATGGTGTGCTGTGGCAATGGAAGGAGGGTGAAGCCCAGACAAGACCCCACCTTCTATATGCCATACCTTCCATTTAGCTCTAACTTAAGTCATTTCACACAATCACAGATGCATTGAATCTTGTATAGCATGACAGTATATTCGTTATTATTAGTATATAATGACCACTCAACCATGATGTCGAATTTTCGTATTTTTTTTATAACAAGTTTTGTGTCATTTTTAAACAATTCTTATTCCGCGATTGTAGTTAGTTTGCACGCTGGATAATACAATTCATGAAACCACAAATACGACAAATATTTGGATATTGACAAAGTAAATAACTATTTGCAGGTCATTAAGAAGATGCCGTGCATAAAAAATACATGATTGACAATGGGCTGAATTAGTGCAGATTTTCCATTTTTTATATTATCCTGTGCTTTTAAAAACGGATGAAGGTATTTTCGACGATTAATTTTACGCAACTCGACAACATTATGGTTTCGTAATTACGATTGTTGTTTAATATGATTGCGTAGTCATGGCTACAGTCGAAGAAAAGAAAAGAGTTGGTGGCTCTAAAGTATCAGCCATTGCAAATATCTTCCAATCAAAACCACAACTGGATAATCTGAGTCACAGAACGAATAATATACTGTCGGACGGTTTTAAAGAGCCGGCTGTGCCTTTAAAGGAATCTCCTACACAAGTCACAGTTGTCAGAACCGAAAGTCACGTGGCACGCTTTAACAATGCACGAGCACTTTTCGAAAAGCTTGGAGAAGAGAACAAACCAAATAAACCGTAAGCACATTTACATAAGTCATTCAATAATTCTATTCTCTTGTTTCCGATATATTTGCAATAATATTCCATTCATTTTGCCACAATGGAACTTTAACAGTTTTATAAATGCATTGCAATACGGCTTTCATAAAAAATTCACTGCTTTATGATTTCAGTGCGGATCGAGTTACAAAGCCCACAAACTTGCATGGATTACGATCACGGTCAAGTTCAGCCAATTCCGGATCGGGGTGTACTTCGCCGGCTAGATCTCCTCGCCCTCGGTCACCCTCGCCTCCGGGTACTCGAGATCACTTAAGCAATTGGAGTGCAAGTGTACCTGCACTGAATGCAGAAAGGCATTTTGAGAATGGCCATAATCATGGCTTGGATAACGTGTCCGATAAGCATAAATCTCGCGTAGGTCTTGGGAAGTTCGAGAAAAATTACGGAAAGGAGAACCGTTTAGATGATCGGCCTGAAAAACCAGAGAAACCAGAGCGAAAACTCAACTCAAAGGAATTAATAGAGAAACAGAAAAATTGGACAAGTCATTTTTCGAAAACACGACCAAGTAGATATAACTCCGATCCCAATAAATCACTTGTACAGAGTTCTCTGAACCAGAATGCTACTAAACTAAATACTGAAGGTACTTCGATTGGACATGCACACAGTATTGGAGGTACTGAAAATGAGAGTAGGAAATCAGCGGATGTCGCTTCGAGCCCTGCCACAAGATCGGCGAGTTTTTGTTCACCAAGATCATCTACAATATCTCCACCGCCACCGACACCGCCTACTAGAAATTCGTCGACTGCGGCATCCAAAAAGGAAAGACCCGCTAGCATTGCCGCTGTTACTCCGTCTGATCTTCCTAATAGCCCTGAATATGCCACCATAAATAAATACTTTGATTTGTCACCATCTATACCCGAATATGCTGTCGTTCAGAAAAATACTAATTTACAAACTAAGAAAAATCAGGAGCCGAAAGAAGTCCCGAAATCTACACCAAATTCTGTCACAGATAAACCGCAGGATACAACTTTTCCCGAGTATGCTGTGGTACAAAAGCACACCAGTAAAGCACTTGCCAGGAACCTCAATGCTAGAAATGCATCTAACGTAGAATCGACTGGATTATTGCCGAGGAATAATTTAACTAGTTCGAGCACGGATCTTTATACACAATCTAAACCACATGGTCTCCAATATGAACGCAATTCTGAATTACCTAGTCCAACTCGAAGTATGTCAATAGAGAATATGACTAGTACTGCATATGAACAGAAAACTAAGAAAGATGGTGATCTGCTTGAAACACCTGAATACTCAAATTTTCCGCCAAGTTCCACACGATCTCCGCCTAAGACATCAGAATGGAAGAATGAATATTTGGCAAAAAATGATGAACTTCTAAAAAAAGCTGCTGACTTTAAAGGTTCCAAAGAAACATTAGATACAGACATAAAGAGTGAAATTGTCAGGGCGGATGCAAGACCAGATTGGGCAAAACCATGCACAAGTGCAGTTACAAAGAAAGAGAATTTCATAGAGGAGAAGAAAGTGGAACCATCAAGATCCCCAGATGTAACCTTGCGACCATCTTCAGGCGGTACAGATAGTGCTTCTTCGAGCATGAGCTCTCCAAGTTCCCCTTCAAAAGACAGCAAAGAAGAAAAGGCAGATAGAGAAATGTCTGAAAAATTTCAAACCGGTAAGTTTCTTTCTCAAATTATTACTTATTTTTGCTATGTTTAATTGACCAGTCAAAAATTTCATCCTGGAAATATTCGATGATAATTGTACTTTGTTTCTTCGCGAGCTGAGAATTTAAAAAGTTAATTTATTAAAATATTTAGATATTGATACTGAAATATGGCTGAAAGCCAAGATACCAAAAGTATGCCCATGTGCAAACGGCCTCCATCCTCTCTCTCCTTCTCCACTCGTCTGAGAGTCTCGGTTCCTCCTACCGGCTTGAACAGTATTATTTATAGAAATCGTTGTGTACTCCGTTCACCCTCAGACTCTCTACACTTTCCTGCGTTTACCGCAGAAAAGTATTTCACAAATTTCGGTAAACTCGCCGAAACATTTTATTAGTGGAAAGTGAAAATCATTAATCGGCCGATACTAGATATCACCATATAGACGTGTAGTAGGAGTAGATTTTTTTGAAAGTAAAAAATTGTAATAATCATCTTTCACATTGCGTAAAGAATCTGAAAGGAATTTTTCACGCTGTGCATCTAAAATTCACTACGTTTCACGTATTCACTAATGTCAGAAATAACTTTTATGCCTATCTTAATAATCCAGAACCATAATCATCAAATGTTTTACTTAAATTATTCTATCAGTTTTAGTTATTAAAAAGCACAAATGCAGTTTAATATTATCGAAGATGATTAATGAAAATTTAGAAAATTAATATTGTCGTGTACCCAATTGAGTGTTTATACTTTCGTGTGTACGTTACCATAAGTGACAAACATTTATAATTTAATTCGTTTAAAATAAGTTATATAGATATCATGTGTCTGCGTCTACTTTGCATTGACTGCCGAGGTACCTTATGAAAGTATTTTTAACCCTTATAAAATAGAATAATTGTACATTTAGTTTCGTTTGGTGCTATACATATTTTTTCTTTAATAATTGCTTTTTCCTTGCACGTATCAAGGCCGAACGAGTTACGATCTGGAGAGGGAAGATCAAGAGAAACCTGCGACATATACAGAATCCATATGTGATAAAGATCTAATAACTGAGAAGGATTCCCGATTCAATGAAACGGACACAACAACTGTTATACGGCGTTCTCACATACGCGTTGATTTACAAGCTGCTGGTTTAGGTCAGAGACCACCGTCCGTTGTTAGTTCTGATCAAGAGTATCCACCATTGGAACACAAAGAAATACCAATTCCATCACCGTATGCCAAAAAGGTTCAACAGAATCAAGACACTCAGTTACAGAGTAATGAAGAAGTCCAAGCTAAAGCACCAGTCGAAGAAAACACGTCGGTCAAAGTCGATTCGGCAAACACATGCCATAAATTGCCTGACGGCAGTGTGCAAGATTGTACAAATGCAAATTCGATGATCGCGGAAGTAAATCAAAATACATCTTTAGATAATAAAGTAAAATCTAATATTACAAACGAGAAGCACATTTTCTGTGAAAATGTAAGTCAGAAAACGGTTTCCAATGCTAAAAATGATCAGATAAAAATTTCGGCACGTGAGAAACTTGCAAAGAACAAGGAAGAAGTATCAGGAAAGCGGTCAAGTTTTGCGGAAATTGATAATAGACTCGAAAAGTCAGAAATGCCAGTATTACATACGAATCAAGGCTCAATGATTCCAAATACTGATAGTACAGAAAGTTTTCTGGATGATACTGCCAAAAGGCAGGAAGAGCAGGAAGAAACAACGCACATAAACGAGACGTCCGAATATTTATCCAAAAATCTTAGTAACTCAGAGTTATCAACTCTTACTGGAGATATGGTTTCAACGACCATGACTTCATCACAAACTAATAGCACAGTTAATAAAGTCACTGATGATACCGAGCAACCGCAAACAACGTGGGAACAAGAGAGACAAAAAGCTGAACTTGCTAAATTACGAATGACAGATAATACTTTAGCAACTTCGAATCAGCAAAATAGTGTCTCGCAAAGTCCGCCGCCTGTTGTGCTGCCACAGAGACATGCTGGCAAACAGACGACTACTGGTGTTACTGTCTCTGAAGGTACTTCGCACGAGGATAGTGATTCCAGTGAAACGAGAACAATTACGAACACAGAGTACTTACCCCCATCCAATGTACAAAGCACAAATGACCAGACTGATTTCAAGAATGCATTGGAAACTCCATCCAAAGCAATCATTAGTCAAACAGTTCCTGTTACACCAGATACTATGACTGCTGATGAAGCAGAAAATTTGTTAAGTTCCCGGTAAGTGAACACCTACAATTTTTTACACTTATGATAATTCTTGATGACAGATTTAACGAAAGTATATTAACATGAAATGTATGTTTAACAGTATCTTTATGGCACTTTGCGACATGCTTAGTAATTTTCATTTTTTTCTTTGGAATCTAATATCCCTTTTCGTATTTATTTTAATGTGACTCCTCGAACTCGCGATGAACATGGACTTATGAAGTATATTGGAGAAGAAGATAAGGTAAGTCACTTCTGATATGTACTTTCGCTCATTGCTTGCATTAGCAGAATACTTGAAGGACAATGAATTCTATGTATAACAAATTAGACAAGGATCGGCTTTATTATCGGATGAAGAAGCACAAGAAATTGCACGGCTTTTATCTCCTACCACAACAGCAGAGATGATAGGAGAAGAAAGTTCTATTGATAAGAGTAGGGAAATGGATAAAGACAAGGAGAGAGAAGAACAAGATAATACACCTGATTGGCTTTCTGATGTCCTGTCTGCGCCTGATAGCAGTCTAATTAATAGCGCCACTAATGATTATAGGTGAATCTGTTTGTTTTATTATGTTCTTTCTGTTAAACTGTAATGGGTTGCAGCTTTTGCCACATCTTTCTTTCGACTCAGTTTCATTAGTAACATTCTATTTCACTTCACATGACAACATTATTTCTTTTCACTAACAAATAATAAAACCTTCATCGTTTATAGTCTGTCCCACAGATCACGCAGTGATTTAACGATAGATTCGTTAACGGAGAGTCAAATTGGTTCAGTGACAGGCAGCGAAAGCGGTTTACTTGGCTCTGTCAGTAGCCTGAATGATACTCATGACACAAATGATGATACAGAAACTGAGCATGTAGATGATATTACCCCAACACCAGGGAGAATTGTATGTTCAAAATAATTGTTATATATTCGTCCTTAAAGTTCGCCTTTGCTGACCTTTCTGTTTCTTATAGGTTTTAGTAGAAAACGGTGTGCATTATTTCGAAGATGGACATTTTTGGATGGAAGTTGCTGGAATACCGGAATCAGATGATGAGAAGGATGATTATCCACCAAATATACCTGTCAAGAAGTCATCGAAAGTCACGTTCGATACGAAGCCAATGAGAGTGTATTCGACACATTCCGTTACGGAATACGACCGTCGTAATGAAGATGTTGATCCTGTTTCAGCAAGTGCTGAATACGAATTGGAAAGGCGTGTGGAAAAAATGGAGGTATATATTCTGAATTATTTATGCTACATATGTGATACATAATATTTACATATATTATTTATCAGGTGTTCCCTGTGGAGCTAATGAAAGGACCAGAAGGCCTGGGTCTGAGTATAATCGGAATGGGAGTAGGTGCAGACGCTGGTCTTGAAAAGTTGGGCATTTTTGTTAAAACTATTACCGAAAAAGGAGCTGCTGCACGAGAGGGTAGAATGCAAGTAAATGATCAAATCATTGAGGTCGATGGCAAATCCTTGGTCGGTGTTACCCAAGCGTATGCAGCTAGTGTGTTGCGAAATACTTCAGGACTGGTGCGCTTTGTTATTGGAAGAGAAAAAGATCCTAACTCAGAAGTAGCGATGTTGATTCGTCAAAGCCTCCAGGCAGATAAGGAAAGGGAGCAGGCTAATTCTGCTAGGTAATACTTTACAGTAATACTGAGTTATCATTTATAAAATCCGTTGTGAAATTCCCAATGATGGTTTATCCTTGCTCGCTAATGTCTATGACGACAGCTTACGGCCACCTCAACGACGGCCTGAGGCCGCTTGGGGTACTGAGGGAATAAAATATAAACTAATTGTATTGAAGAACTGATTTTTTCGAGGTATTAAAGATTGTAATCTGTAAACAGGAAACTTAATTTCTCGGACGCGTCACCTGACGGACAGCGTGAAGATATGTGTGTTGGGGGTATGAGTGGAATCCCAGGATCTCCAGCAATGTCATCATGTTCCGAGGGGGAACCACCACACAGCCCTATAGAGAGTTATTTATCCCCTGGTCGAAGTAGATCACCTATTTTGAGCTCATCTTTACCACATGCATCTGCAACTACTCAAAGTGATGTTGATAGCCTGCAATTGCTTTTACAAGAGGTGATCAATTGAGACAAACCTTATTATTTGAATTATGTAAATTTCTTGATGTAAAGTGTTGTATTTTAGTTATGGCACTTCGTGTGTTTATGTCATGAGAAATTTTAATTCTGGTCTCATGACATGTACAAAGACATTATGCCACCGAACATTGTATTATACACAAAACATAGCACTGTCGTTGCATTGTGGCGTATTCTTTTATGTGTTCCATTGAAAGTGCAATGTAGAAACTTATTGCACTTGAGTTGAATTTATTTGAAATGCAATGTGCACGATATATGTGTTGTATTTGTAAATATTAATTTGTGTGTACGTTCGCCGGAAATGTTGCTTATTTATATAGGGGAGCCATCTTATAGGTTTGTAAGTGTGAAAGCGTTTTACGTTTGCTTATGCATTGTGTGTGTTGTTCGCTGCTTGCAGAGTCAGTATAAACTAGCATTAGCAGATCGAGAGGTGGAGAAACTAAAAGCGAAGGTAATTACGTGAAAGACAAATATTCCTTGCTTCGGCTATATATTCGTCCCAAATATCGATTTATTGAGCTTGTATGCATGTTATTTTTAGTACATTTTATGGTTCTCGCCGTTGTACAGAAATATTCTACTATCTACCAATTGTATTTGTTACATTAACGACAATTTCTTCGTAGCTTTTGGATTTAGAAAACAGCGGTGCTGGGAGTGAAGAATATGCAGCAAAATTGCGCGAATCAGGTTTACGATTGCATGAGTCCGAAAGGACCTTAAGTGCTACTAGGCAAGATTTGGCAACAGCACGAGAAATGCTGTCTCAAGCCACTGCTCAAAATGCTGCTTTACAACAAAAATATGCTCGAGCAAGACGTGCAGCAAGGGAACTACGTGCAGATATTGCCGCCAGAGATGAATTTTATCAGCAGTTATTACAAGAGAAAGATACTGAGTATAATGCATTGGTCAAAAGTTTAAAAGACAGGGTACATATTGTTTTTGTTTAACAAATGGAACATGTGGTAATTAAAAGAATTTTTAAATATATTGAAAATTATTGTAGGTCATTACGCTAGAAGTTGAGCTGACAGAAATACAGAAACGATTTGGTTTGCCATTACGATTGCCTTACGATGGTACAACTGCTAGAATAGTAACTCCTCAATTAAGTCGTCGTCAGCTACCTCCACCGCCTTCCTCAACTAGTTGTCAATTATCAGATACAGAAACATCAGATCTTAGTAGCCCTGATGATGGAGATAAAACTGCAACAGTTGAAAGGAAGCTTCCTCTTCCGCTACCAGTGAAAGAAGAATTAGATCGAGCAGTGCCTGCACACAGACTCCTCGATAACTCTGCCGGAAAAAGTAAAGCAGAACTTGCTAGTAGAGGAGGACTAGCTAATCGCCAACTTCCTAAAAGATCCGGCGGCCTTTCCAACAGTAGTTCTGTACGTACACGTAAATTTTGTCTCTCTACTTCTCCATCTTGGGATAAAATAATCAGTTGTAAATTGCATTGTGTTTCAGGACTATGGTTTGGACGAGTCGGGTGATAATACTGATGAAGATTCGTCTTCGAAGCATCTGTCTCAAGACACTAGCGGTAGATCTCCAAATGATTTGACGTCAAAACAGTCAAATCTGAGTTCCTATTCCAGTAGTTCATCTATCAGCTCTTTAAAAGGAAAGCATCTAGAATCCTCACACCCAGCAGCTATTCGACCACATAGTACTATCAGCTCACAAGTTAGAGCTATGACAGAGCAGAGCTGGCCGCAAAGTCAGAAAGGTATGCACACTGGATACAATTTGAGTTTTATTATATTTCAAACCTACGCGATACGTTCGATAAGTTCATTATTTTTTTATGGTACTAAGGTTTAACTGGTCCCCCTGCATCGTTGGCTGAGCAATTAAAACAAGTTTTAGCCGAGCGAGAGAGGCGACTTGGAGGGAATGATTTATCTTCATCGAGGGAAAGTTCCGGGGACTTTAGCGACTTAAATAATCCACACGGCACCGACCCTGCTTTAGTTACACATAATTTGGTAGAAGAAATAAGACATGCAGTGAACGAGGCTAATCAAAGAGGTAAATGACTAGCATAATGCATGATCATCTGTTGCCATCCTATTTATTAAACGAAGTATACCTGTGTAAATGTATACGGTTTATAGTTAAAAAGGTTGCTATTCCTTCTTCAAACCTGATTGGAAGCAGTGGTACTCCTTGGCATCATGCTGGTAGTTCACCATCCAGTCTATCGTCTGGCGGTTCAGTCAGTCCACCTGCCGTTGATCCTAGTCCATCAAAGACTGGGACTACAGGTATTCTGAAGCACATCAAAAATATAATAATTTTCTTCATTACACCCTCTATGATTTTTCCGCCTTTTATTTATTACAATCCTGTCCCATCCTTTGGGCGAACAATATTATTAATTTAGATTCGACTGAAGTTTGGTTGCCTCCTCACCCAAGCGACTTTGGTTTAGGTGACAAGAAGTCTCACTTTTGGCAGAGTGCACCCATCACGGATTGGTCTAAAGAACAAGTAAGAAATGACAAATCATTTACGCAATCATCGTGGTCTGTAATGTGGGTGCAACAACGTACAATTATTTGCCAATTGTGTCATAAAAAATCATCATTTTAGGTATGTCAGTGGCTAACTGGTATTGGTTTGGAGCGGTATGCACCGAGGTTCTTAGAGACTGGAATCAATGGTGGAAATCTACTTCGATTAGAATCCCGTGATTTAAAGGCATTTGGTATCTACGGCGAAGAGAAGTCACATTTGAAGCGAAAGTTAAAGGAACTTAAAGCCCAAGCAGACCGTGAACGCAAAGAACGTAAAGAAATTGAACGCATGCGACGGAAAGCAGAAAAGGCTGCACGAAAGAAGTAACTTTGTGCATATTCGTATGTACTTATTTTCTACATGAAATGCAATAAGGACAAGCAAGTTGACGGGTTAATAGTACTCAAAACGCGAGTGCTATTTGGAATGAAATTTTGAATTCTTCCCGTCCCTAATTTGCTAGAAGTACGCGATCATCCAATTGCATCACACTTTCTGTGTGACTACACCATCGTCCAAATGATATAATCGCCACTATTTATGATTAACAACTATCAAAATTTTGATCCTAAGGATCGAGCATTTATTTATGACATCGTATTCGTTGAACTTTATTACTCTTGTAGTATTTGTATTAATTATTAATATTTATGAATTTGTAATGATGAATACGGCTGAGGCAAAAACCTGTGCGACTGTATTGTGGAAGTATGTCCTAGGAGTATATGACAGCGTATGCATGTGATGTGTATGTATAAAACTGAAGCCATTTAGGTAGATTGTAATAAAACCTGTATTATCTAAAGTTTTTATAATTGTAAGTATGTCTTTTGTAGTGGCATAAGTTTAATATTACTAGGAAATATTGTTTCTGTATTTATTTTTACTATCGATCTAAACGCGTAACAATGATTTTACATAACATGTTATACGATTGCTAGTAAGATAAAATTTTAATGTAACTACTGTTCCAACAAATGGGTATCCTTTTACCATATACATATATCGTAAAGTATCAACGAACTCGTCGATACAGTTTATCACACTTGGATTCCGCTGTAGGTGAAATGACACTATGAAGTAATTCTATTTATATTTATTCCACCTAAATTTGCTCAGAGTGCACTCACCGTCGATAGCGCAATTTCTTTTACTAGAAAAGGATATTAAACTATAGAATTTATTATAACACCTTTTAGGAAATGTACTTTGTTGGTATTGCGATTTACTTTTACTTTATGACATTTTCGTGCAGAAATAATGTACGTGGCAATAGTAATCCGCACAGTTTGGACTCTAATACAGCATTGACTACATCACTATGTTAACGCAATGAATTTCTTTAGCGTTTTGTATGATATACTTAAACATTCCACACATGATAACAGTTTTATCTTGATTCACGGATAAATAGGTAGAATCTTATTATATGTTACGCTTCGATTGAAATAACTCTAAATGTCGATAAGTATTTTATGTATTAGTATCAATGTACATTGATATGATTCTAATAACCAGTCAAGTACAGACGTTGACGAACTCACAAAACCATTGAAGAACTGATTGATTTGGATGCAGTGAAAGCGCTACTTTCAACGTGTGAACACTTATTTGGGAAAGTGTTAATGTCTATGCTCAGAGCTAAGTACATTGTTCCCGTTGCACGGTTCCTCGTGTCGGCCGTTTTCGAAGTGCGATTACCATCTTATTTTCGTAAGGCAATTGCGTGAACAACTTACTTACTGTGGAGACATGTTGTACATATACACGATGGATACGAATTAACATTGTAATCTGTAAAGGCGATTACGACTTAAAAAGTGTAAGAAGCATAATGATAGTGTCATAATATGTTTAGAGCAATTAGTTTTTAAATCTTAAGTACTTGTCGAAGGTCCTCGCAGGTCCTGCATTTTGTATTAGCACTATGTATCCATGTATTCTAAAAGCCACTCATACCTGTTATTTTTGTTATTACATTCGCAACGAATTGTGGGAACGGATTCGATGGGATGAAAAGAAAAACAAAATCAGTTTCTCTCAGGGTAATCGCCAATTGTTTCCAAGCATTCGTGTTAACACGTTTAAATTATAAGATTGCGTCCTGCACTTCGTTCACTTTTAAATAGTATTACGGTTTTGTATGAACGGATATTTGATAAAGAACCGACTGATTTACGATAAGTTTTTGTAGTCGATTTTCAACGAATGACGTAGATATGTAACGTCGTCAAATCATATGTGTCCGAAAGTATGCATGTAAGTTTATCCTACAAACCAAAATATCTATATCCAGCTGCGTAATATCTGAACCCTTTCACACACTTTCATTCATCTTAAATTATTCTTCATAAAGGAAGATTTGTGGTTCCGATAAAGACAGACTATGCGGTTACAAGAACGGCAGCTTTTTAATAATGTTTATCAACAAAAGTATTGTCAACAAAATACTCTTAAACGTTTTAATTAAAAATAATTCATACATTATTGCTATGCGTTCTATTCTTACACCTTGCATAAGCATCTATCAGGACTTTTGTGAACGATTACTGTGCATGTATATAGATAAAAGTTTTAAAGTTCCAAACGTACAATAAATGAACACTATTTAATCCATCCAATTGTTTGATCAATATCCCTATACAATGGTGAGGCTTCTATGCTAGTGCTCATGAACCGGCTGCAACGTTAGTGAAGTCGTGCAGGGGAAGTATTTTACTGCCTGGAAATGCCGGCAATAAATATAAAAGATTACACGTGGCGCCAAACCAAAGAATTCATTATATTGTGCGTACCAGTTTCCGGTAGCCCGAAAAAGGTCAATTTATTTGCTATAGACAATTATGTGAAGGTAATTACATGTATCTTTGTAGTTAATTCTATTTCGATAAGTCGACTGAATGTTATGTGTTATCAGGTCAGCTTCCCTCCTTTCATACTTGAGTTATTCTTATGGGCCAATATTATTGACGATAAGAGCAGTTGTACGCTCGCTGATAAAGAAATAGTACTTTCACTGCATAAGCAGGAATGTGGAGTTGATTGGCCTTCTCTAGTGTTAGACAATATAGACAAAGAAACGAAGAAGGAGTATCGAAATCGTGCACTTGAACGTGCGCAACTTGTCGCAAACGAACGGGCCAACGCGAAAAGTGGTACAATTGTTCATCGCACTTTTATATTTAATACAATTTTAAGTCAGACAATAGTATTATATATTACTTTCAGAAAAATGTCAATTGCTTCAGAAAGCAGCAGTAAAGGCGCAAATTAACATTGACACTGGTGTTTTGAATAAAATCGATGCGATGCGAGACACCCATCGAAAAGAGGCAATGAAAGAATTCGAAGATTGGAAAAAGACTGCCGAACTACCTTTTTTACCCCATATCGAGAGCGAGTTACAAGAAAATAGGAAAGCATACAGGTAGCTCGTGGAGTGCAAGAAATATTGGCAATTACTCTGAGAAAATAAAATTTTTTTATTTTTTAAGGCCACCTCTAAAATGGTTTAAAGATGAGAATGGAGTTCTTCAATCCAGACCTTTAACTGAGAAAGAGGTATTGAACGACACTTTAACTATAACTGAAGTGGATGAATCAGTATGTGAAAACAACCCGATGTCACATGCAGTTTCTCCGCCCCCAACAACCGGAGAAGAAATAGAAAAAGTTTCAGAAATAAACAAGTCGTGTTCTTCAGACGACTCTGAATCGGTTGATGAAATACTGCCAAATACCAAAAGTATAAGCAAGTTATCCAAGAAAAAGAAAAATGTTAAACCGGGCCGAGAGTTGATTGAAAAGTTACTGAAAGGTAAACCGCTTAGGAGAAATTCAATATTCGATGAGCCCTCGAAATCCGTCCCTTTGCCGAGAAAGAGCGGTACAATCAGTATTCAATTCTCTGAGCGTGCTTTTTCAACACCGGCCAGGGAAAGTGCACAAGTCCAAGAAGAAGAAGTATGCCTCACCGACCATTAACGCATTAAATATAAAAATAGCGATAAAAAAATACCATTTATATTATCTATTGAATTTTAGTGGCTACAAAAACAGGCAGAAGCCAGACGCAAAATTGGTTTCGCTGCGGAAGATCTTCGGCCAGAGGAACGCGACCCGCAATGGTTGGAGAATAAGGGCGAGTATGTTTATACATATGCAAACCTCCAAGATTCATTAAAATCTTTTAATAATTATTACATAAATACATGAAATGTTCTAGCGAGTTCTTCAAAGTTGGCAATTATTTAGCTGCTATCAGTGCGTACACATTGGGAATTAAGATTAGCAGCGACCTGGCATCACTTTACGTGAACCGTTCGGCTGCTCACTACGCTTTAGAGAATTATTATAGGTGCATGGAAGACTGCACAAAGGTAAGACATGATAGTAACCATTCATTGCAGTACGAAACCTACGCTGCTTGTCTATTGTAGGCATTGGAATTAATGGAACCGAAGTGTGAAGGTAATCGTGAGTCCCGAGCAAAGTGTCATGCGCGACGGGGTGCTGCGCTCTGCAAATTATCTGCTCCGCAACACGGTATCCCAGAATTGGAAGCTGCGCTTAAACTAGCTCCGAATGATGAGACCATAAAGCGCGATTTAATGGTCGCCAAACAATACTTCGATATAAAGGAATAACCGTTCACTTCATTTACGGATATATTACTAATACTAGTTACAAGAAATGACAATAAGTTATTATTCAGTAAAGTTATTTATTACTCAGCTACATAAAAAACAGTACAAATTACAAGATTTTCTATTAAAAATCGACGATATCACAGACAGAATCAAAATAGGATCCAACAGTTTAGATTGTGCTCCTTTGCACCGAACACACATTTATCTCTTCACCGACACGAGAAACTCAATCGAAGTCTATCGGATTTTGTTTAACACATCCGCACTTTGTATGCTCCAAAGCATGTATAATTTCATGGTGCCTGTCGCGTTGCCGGTCGATCCTATGTTTCACTGTGAAGACTAGACTGACATTCCTAGTCTCGATGGGTGCACAGACCTGCTTAGAGTCCGGACAGCAGCCGGCACCTGCGCAACGTGCCAAGACCGTAGAAGGAGGGTAGAAAATTTCATCAGGACTCGGACCAACTGTCAAGATTTCATCCACAGGCACTGCCCTTGGTTGCGGCACTGAGCATCGAAATTCATGTACTAATTGTACATGATTCAAAAAGCTACTATCCCTGGAAAAGACGAAAGTTCCGGAATATTGAAGAGATAATTCGAATATTGGGAAGAAAGTGATTCAAATCATTGCCAAAGAGATTTAATTTCACACACCTGTGATGCCGCATGACCATGGAAAGGGTGAGGTGAACAGTGATGAGAAGAAGAAGTAATGTTCTCATAGTGATCGAATGCCCACCACTTCGATCTTAAAGAATTACTAACAGGAACCAGCCGACGTGACTTCTCGCTTCTGCGATCTGAATTCTTTCTACCGCTATATATATATGTAACTTTCATCCTCGGCCCAGTGTCCCCTCTAGTCCCCCCTCTTTCTGATTTCACTTGGTCTTTCTTCGTTGATCCGCCGCACGCTCTATCGTTTCGTCTCAACGACCGGGCCGTAGGCCCTCTTGTTTCTCAGTAAGCTCGAGGAGGGGTCGAAGCAAAGCGTTCTGAGAACATCGGAAAGATAACTATAATTACAACTACTTGGTCCTGCCCGCTGCTCGACTTGAGCCTGGGTTACTTCGCGTGACCGTCCATCCTTTCTCTTCCTGAAATTCTCTCATCTTTCTCCTATTTCCGCCTTTTCTTGTCCACCCAATTTCTCAAAAGACCTCTACCAGAAGCTGTCATTCCGCTACCTCAATCATTCGTATTCGCAAGAAAACCGTAAGGGTGGTTTACCTGTACATGAATCAGTAAGTCTGAAGTTTCTTCTTGTAGCTCTGTTAATTTAATACATCTATTTAGCGCGAAATATTCCTCACCATAAAAGTGTCGGGTATCCCTTGGAATGACTAATGTGGTGCAACAGGTTGTAGTGAGTCATCTCACTGCATCGTGGTCGTCTCCGGTGTGTCTGCATGCAATAGAAGAGGGTATGCTCGTGACTTCTTCTTTTTGCTTGGAGCCAGGGAACCCACAAGGTTACCTACGTGTCACAGGCGTCGCAGCACGGGGAGCGGTGCCCCGACTCCACGAATTGTCCGGACGAACGTGAGAGTGGTCATTGATTGCTCAAATCGGGATTGGGTTGCATGAATATCCGTTAGCTCAAGATCACGGAACTGACTCATCCACATAGATTTGCGTACACGCAACAAACCCATGAGTTGATCCTACGTGACTAGCAATGTGTGGAATTTGGACTGTAGGTGGGGTTCGGCTCCTTTCGAAAAAAAAGTATCATTGCCACATGCCATTGGATTCATACGAATTAGTATGCCAAACGAATCAAATCCGTTGATTCGTACACCCTTTCCTTTGACTATGGGGGATATTTCCTTTTACGTCAATGAAGCTTAGAGGCTCACTCTTTGTCGCGTCATAGCAACGTCATAATGGTGACGTTTCCCACACCCATGCCACTGTTTGACTCTTTTCCTTTTAAGCTCAATTACGGTATGACCACTCATGAGCTATGGTGCCAATCCCATTTTCCTCCATCATTATTACGAATGAATCACAACTGACTGATGTGGGAGCAAAAGCATACACAAGAGACAGTGACAATTATTCAAATTATTCAAATGCTATCGAGTAGCTGTTGTGATAACTCTCACCGAGTACGAATCGTTATGTTTATCACCAAAGGTGCTGTGCTACGCGCTCCCTTGTAATATGATACAATTATCTCTACAGCGATCTCTTGACATGCGCACATCTTCAAGCAATCGTATCAGGCTCTCAATCGGCGGCTACAGAGGCGAGAATAATTATAAGCTGTTAAAGAATAATAATGAAGCCAAACGTTCAAAGTCCAACTTGGCGCGACAGGAAAGTGGTCCCGACTAGGTTGAAGTAGAATGAGTCGATGTTTCAGAAGAATTCGCACCCAGATGTCAATATCCTCTGTCTCGCAGCATAGTTATTTTTAGCTCACTATCAGTTTCTGTATATCTGATGCATTTTGCAGGAAGTTCCTCAATGTTTCTATTGCATTGTGTTTCCTATGCAATTATCGGCATTCTACATCAATACTGGGCATTCTTTATTAAACGTTAACTAATAGTGATGGATGCCAGTAACACACATGGCGTACGCAACAATACTATTCTTATTCTTCCGCAATTTCCTGGTGTGTGTTGCAGTTTTATCCTTAAAATACCCCGATGACCATGTAAATCTTGGAATGTCCCAAGAATATGAATACTCCATTCGGTCTGAATTCCCTCGCGGAATATCCTTTCCTTTTTTCGTAACATTACACAGAAAAGGAGAGATTTACCAAGAAAGCTTATTCTTTGAACGCTGTACACGTGTTGGATTGGATCCAGTTCGTGAACATCCCAATAATTTCTGAAGATTTAAATTGGATCTTTGCACATATTTCGCGGTCTAATTATTTTTGTTGTGTTACTGGCAAAAACAAGCGATTTTTTCTCGTTTCGCTGAACTCGTCAAAGTGGTCGACCGCCATAGCAGTTGCACTTATTGGTTGTTGCGGGCAATTTAACGCGCCGGTAAAACGGGACGGGCCTGCAAAAGTCATGACAAGAAAATAACTCGAAGATTTTCGTGTTTTTAATATAAATCTTGTTCCGAATATGAAACATGCATCCTTGGTATAGGAATGTATTTGGCGCGTCTATCAGTGTGTGAAATGTCGAAGTTCGACTCTGATAGGGATGCTTTCTGCTGTCCGCTTATCATCAGTCTAGTTGATCGAGCATCAGTCGAAGGCCGCTCGTACATGTAGTACTATCGCGGTACATTAAAGAAGTTGTATAAATTATACTATTTCGATCGAAACATGAAATACGTGGTAATCCCCTTGAAGGCATATAATACCTGTCGTGGCGTAACATCTGCATAATCGATTAATAGTTGCGACAAAAGCAGAGGATATGCAGATTTCACCGACGAATGAAGATGGACCACGGATACGCGTGTACACCGGACATATATCTACGCGGCGGCGTGATTATGTGTGCAAGTACCTTCGTATAAATACTCCTCCGGCAGCAGGAAAGTCTCAGTCTGTCTCTTGTTGGTTTAACTACGTATCGGTACTACTAGCGATTGATCTAAAAGAAGAAGCGTGGAGCAGAGAATACTCCCGCCTGACAAGTTCCCGCAAAGTGCGTGCACGTGTACCGACAAGAGGCCGAGCCTTCAAGAGCACCAAATCTGTCCGGCACTTTTGAATGAACCGAGTAAGCTTTACTCGACAGTTCGCATTGGACAGGAGACTCGAAAGGCACGAGGCATGAAAAGCAGATCGTTCTGTCCCTCCTTGCTAAGGTGGACAATTTTAATTCTCTCGACTTTGGACAACACATTACTTTCGGCGTCGTTGAATGCCGGCGCGCATCATCAACGCGTCTCGAGAAGAATACATCTACCACACGCGATCAACACTTCGAGGAAGTTCCCCTGCAGTGAACCACAGTCTCGAGCATATAATATGAGGGACTTAATACAAAACTCGTACCAGAATCCCGGTGAAAGTGCCAATCAGCCGGTGTATATCGTGTTGAAGCGCTGTGACAATCATGCTGGATGCTGCACGAACACATTCAGTAGTTGCGCCCCCGTGCAATCAGCGATCTACTACGACGAGATCGAGATCCAGATGTGGAATGTGGAAACGAACGATACCAGGCTGCAGTGGATAAGGGTGGAACAGCATGGAAGATGTGAATGTAAATTTACAACAATGGATGAGCGATACCAATCGGAGCATCAACAACCTAACGTAATACTGGTTTGATTAGAAATGTTATAGAATGAAATTGTTATGGAATCTTTACGAAACATCGTTCCTGAACTGACTGCCTTAAAGTAGTCACAGATGTTTCGTAAAGTTTAAAGGCTGATGTATTTTTAACGGCGGCACCTAAAGCGTCACGACCAAGTGATAAGTCATACGAAACTAAAATGTGCCTGCCTCTTTCCATGTTTATCAGTATTCGCTTAAATGAGTTCACGGGTTAGTGAAGAGACTGCTATGTAATCAAAAATAACGAGGCTAGTCAACTTTCGCGGTCCTTGATTATTTATTCGGGAAGTATTTACTTATGTATAGAATTGTATATAGTTCAAGTGTGTGCCGATAGTCCTGATTGAACCAATCCAAGCTGCGCTGGTGTTTAATTGTGCTTGATATCGGCGGTTAGAATGAGTGGCGTAGGCAATTGGCTCGACGCCCAACGAGACGGTATTGGTGGCAAACACCTGTTCCGAATAATTCTATAGAACATCAAACATTTCGAAACGTTGCATTCGTAAATGCACTGCTTCGCGTATATTCCAAGACTTGAGCAGATAGGTACAAAATAGAAGAAGGTGGTATAAGTCAAATGTAATGGAATATGTACATTTATTTTGTAATATTTATTTATATTTATTGCTAGTTTACACAAGTCTTTATGTTCATATATTGTCATATGACTAATGGAAATGTTAGCATAGTTGAACGTCACTCTTAAGTAAACCCCCCTGAAATATTCATTATGAGGTCAACAAACTTTGAAAAATAAGATGTTACTTTCCAGCGATCATATGAGTGTTTTGTAAAAAAATTTCGCGCTGCTTTTTATATAATCGAATGTAGTGTATCAATATTTGTAATACGATTAATTGCAGAATATTTGACACAGTACTTGACTGTATGAATGAGTACATAAAAATTGTTTATATCATTTGTATAACAACAATTTGTCTACCAAATGATGATAATTCAGCGCTCACGAAATTAAAGGAAGTTAGGACTCCTATACACTGTAATGAGAGGAATGTCACTTAAACCCATCTTTTATAAAAGAATAAAAACTGTGTAACATCGTATGATATATTGGCGTTTCTTATCAACATACCTCTGAATTAGAGCATGACAGTATGATGTGTTTTATATCTAAAAGTAACAATTATCACGGAACATATCTCACAAGTAATCTGTACAGAGGACAATACTCATTTCAAGTTAAATAAAAAAAACTGGAGCTTTGAAAGCGATACAATATTAACAGTCAATGCTCCCCATAAAAAGGCAGTACTTTTGAGCTTAGTGCTTTCTATTAGAAACGCGCGTATGAATACTTAGACCGCAGTCGACGTCCTCTAGTTCCACGGCCCCTTCCAGTTTCACTAGTGGCCCCTCGGCTGGGATGTCCGCCACGTAATATTCCCTGTCCTTTAACAATCGAATCGTCAATGTCAATTCATACATATAACAGATTAAAGTTGTGTAAGTTATACGTACCTCTACCAGATTGGCTTTCCCAAACTATAGGAGTTGGTCGTGCACCACGTGCTGCTCTAAATGGTGATCGCGTTGAACGACGTGCTGTTTGGCCTCTTGTTCCATTCGCAGCAGCCGCTGCAGCCGCTGCCGCAGCTGCCATTGCTCTTTGCCTTGTGTTACTTGAAGGTGATGCTTCAGCTTCTCGGCTCTCCTCATCTACTTCATCCTCCACAATATCACTTACTGGTTCCTCAGCACCTTCTCCAGTATCGACAGCGTCATCGTCGCCCGAAACTACAGGACCTGCATCTTCTGTGCGTTTTTCACCCTCGCCACTCATGCCTTTAATATACCAAAATACCATTCTTACAGTAACAATTAGCTAATTTAAAGAATAAGAGGTTGTTCCTTTGATTCTTGTTGCAAAAATCTTGAAGCAGTCTGTATAAATATTAAATACAAGTGTTGCAAAATATACCTTCCGTAGGTGTTGTACTAATTGACTCCGTAATAATTTCGCCTTGGCTGTGTTGTTGATCATCTGCGCTAACCACGCGAACGCTAGGTATCGTAACTTCTTCGCTAGTATCCCCAACACTAGTAGCCGATATTGGTGCCACAGAGACGAGAGTCTCATGCTCTTCAGAGGGACCGCTACTCGTCTGTCAATACATATTAGACTTAGTAATATAAAAACCATTTTATTTTCAACATTTTAAATGTGTATTCACATACCGAAGGTGGCAAATCTGCGGCTGGTGATACCTGCAACGGGGTCGTTGGTACACTGCGTCCTGTACCACCATCTTCCAATTGTGTGAGATCCATTCTAGTATCATCTATACTTTCTTGTACCACTTGAGCCACACTTGTGCTTGAAGAACCAAATATGGTTCTTGCTGCAGAACCCGAAGGAGTAGTTAAGGATGGTGTCGAGGAAGCTGTGGTTGGTGCAGCGGAATCGCCAAATGTAAATCGACCCTGTGGCACTTGTGGAGAACTAACAGCTTCTCCAAAACCGTCGCCTCTTCTTGGTACGAATAGGGTAGGTGTACTTGGCACTATACTATCATCGCCACCATCCTCATATCCTTGTTGAGGCTAAAACATAATATTATTTCGTTTTTCGTCTTCCATTTAAGAAGCGTACAAAAATATGATAGATTTGCATACCAATAGAAGATGTTGTTGTTGCTGTTGCCTAGGCATAGGTGCAACCCCACGCGACGATCGTCCTGCGAAAGAAGTGGCTGGTTCGCCTGTTGCACCAGCGCTGCTGATTGCCTCAGACTGTTGTTGTTGTTGATTAGCAGGTATCACTGCTTGTCCTTGCCTAGGTACTTCCACACTAGTTGAATCCTCGCCCATTATTATTTCAACTTCATTACTATCTCTCTCTACTTCCACTTCAACCTCATAAGGCATTTCTTCCTCCTCCTCCATTTCCTCGTAAGGATCATTGTCAAATTCTTCCTCTTCTTGTGCCTGATGATTACCGCCGCCTTCACCCTCATCACAATCTACTACAACGACACATCCTTCTTCAATTTCCTCATCTTGATCCCGTTGGCTTGATGTGGGTACCTGAAAATTTGACCACATGTTAGTAACAAAAGTTGCATTCCATTGATAGAAAATCTCTTTTTCACTAGATTCACCTGGTATTCAACTTCTGAAGCACTTGCACTCGCGGTGGGTGCCATTTCTTGTTGTCTACTGCGTTTTGGCTTTGGACTAAGTACTTGTTCTTGTCTACTATGATCTACACCCTCCACAATTCCGGATCCTGATGCTGTGGAATCGAGTCCCCTTGGACGTTTATGACCAGTAGAAGCTTGTGACGTACTAACTGACTGAGTAGAACTACTCGCTACAGTCTGTTGTTGATCACTAGCAGCTGCTTGTTGTTGTTGCTGTTGTTGTTGCTCAACTCTAGGACTAACTAATGCAACAGTCTGTTGTTGCTGTTGACATTGCTGTTGTTGTACACTTAAAGTTTCTACGTTTTCAGAGTCTTCTCTTTGAGTTGATTCAGCAGATTCACTTAATTGTGGCTGTACAACAAGTTGGCGCAAAGTACTCGGGCCCGTTTGCGAGGAACTGCTGGTACTTGCTGGTTGGAAGTCAGTTAAACTGCTAGTTGGCGAGCTTGTCTCTGTTGTGTGTACAGCTTGCTGCTGCGATTGTTGTTGTTGATGTGGTGCAACCATCACAGGTGCACTAGCAGTAGTAGGCAAAACTGCGGCAGTTCTCGATTGCACTACTACACTCATTGGACGTATACTCGCTAACGGCGTTTCGGCGCGTGCAGACATTGGTTTAATGTTGGCTGTAGGTGGTTCGGTAGTTGCACTCACTCCGCTGACGCCAGCTAATTGTCTTTGCAATTGTGCGACCCTTTGCGATAGGGCCTCTTTTTCAGCTTGAATTTCAGATTTCTCATGCTCCAAGCGTGAAATTCTACCTTCCATTTGTGATTTGAGAGCTACAACTCTTGCGTCATGTTCAGATGCATCTGTATCACTAGTACCTGCCTCAACTTTAGCTTTTAAGTCTAACAATTCCTTTTCACATGTTTTCTTCGATTCGGTCAACTGCATGATTTTTGTGCGCGCACCTTTGAGCACTTGTTTCGCTCGTTCTTCTTTCTCTACACTTGTTTTATTCATATTGTCGATTTCCTTCTTCAATGTTTCAGCTTCTACTTGTACAGTAGCCATTTGGCGAGATACTTCATCAATTTTAGAAGCCAGTTCTAAATTCGCTTGGCGCAATTCTTGTCGACCTTCTTCCCTCAATTGATCTTCCCTTTCTTGAGTCACTTGAGCTACTTCTTCACTAGTTGAGGTTCCTGAAGCAGTCTTCGTTTCTTCTGACCTAGTTTTTTCTTCTTCTACTGACTTTGCGAGTTCTTCGAATTGTGTTTTATATTTCTTTGCAATTTTCCTTATCTGAATCTCTTTAATCTTTATATCATTTAATACCGCTTCTTTATCACCAAGTTCTTTCCTTAAAGTTACCAGTTCTTTAGCTTTGGAAGATGAGTCGGCAAGTGCTTCATTCAAGTCTTGGCTTAATTTGCGTGCATCTTCAGCAGATTTCATAACTTGCTCTCCTTGAGCTTGTACCTGTTTCTGCAATTGCGTTAATTGTTCCTCCAATTTAATTTTTTCTAGTTTCAATTGATTAAACTCTTCTGCTCGTTTGGCATGGGTTTCCCGTTCTGAGGTAAGCAATTTGCTAAGATTCTCTCGTTCTGTCTGCAATCTACGCCAATCTTCCGGACTTGTTTTGTTCGCCCTTTCCACCAAAGCGTTCGCCCTTTGTCTCCACCGTGTTGCTTCAGCTTTGAGGCTTGAGTTTTCTTGTACTAATGCTTCACTTTGGGCTGATAATTGCCTGGATGAATCTCGGAGTGGTACGACTTCGTCCGAAAGTGCATTTACTCTCGCCGTCAGTTCTGACACTTTCACGATCAAACTGTCCCTTTCTTCTCTTAGAATGCGGTTAGAATCTGTAATTGCATTCAATGTTTCAACCTTTCTCAATAGTTCTGCGTGCTTAGAGGTTGTTGCTACATTGATCTCAGATTTCTCTCGTTCTGCATTAAGAAGGCATTCGGTTTCTCTCAGTCTTTTTTCAAGTAATTCCACTTGGGATTTCAACCTCAGATTTTCTGCTCTCAACACATCAACCTTAGTCACAGCCAAATCTTTTTCACGACGAAGATATTTCATGACTCTCAATAATTGTTCTGCAGACTTGGAATCATCTTCTAAGCCGCTGAAACTACGATTTATAGCATCTAAGCTAGTATCAGGACTCTCGGATCCACCCATCTTTGATTGTTGACTTTGTATGATAGCTGTACGGTCACTGAGTTCTTGGATCTGAGTATGCAAAATCGAATTCTGCGAATCTAAATCTTCTATCCTCTTCTGTAATTCTTGGACTTCGGCGTATAATTTAGTTTCCCTCTCTCGATAAGCAGTCCTTTCGAGCTCCAATGTTTCAACCGACGCATTTCTTTCTTGAGTTAGATTCGCAATCTTTTGCTCAACGAGTTGTGATGCTTCCCTTAATTTTGCTAACACCTATAAATAATATAAAAATAGTAATTTAATGTAAGGAACAATAATAAAGTAAAAATGAACAATTTTATATATAATATGTAACCTGCAAATCTGCTGAATGCAAAACCATCTCTCTGGCATATTTCTCTTCAGCTTCTTTGGCTGATGTCGAAGCAGCTTGTAAATCGCTCTTAATGATTTCCATTTCTCCCTTCAATTCATCCATTTCCTCAAGTTTCTTTTCAGCTTCCATTAATTTCTCTCTTAACTCTGAATCAGTCTCTTGTCTGCCGCTAGAAACCTTTGCCAACTCTTCTCCTAATTCCTGCACCCTCTTCTGTAATGTCATCACTTCTACACGTCCTTCCTTCAAAGCCGTTTCCAATTCATCTTTATATTTTGTATGTTGCGCAGTCAGTTCTCGTAGTTGCGCCTCAGTACTTTCCGCAATATCGCAGTATTGTTGTCCCTGCAGCCGCGCTGTTTTTAGTTGCTCTGTCAAGGATTTCGTTTCCGCCTGCGATGCAGCCAGTTGCATTTCGACTTCTTTTAATCTCTTGATAAGATTTTCATCACCTACAAATTTGATAAATTCAGAATTTTACTAAATCGCATGAGGATAGCTATTTAAAAAATGTTAAAAGAATCATAGACGTACCACTAAATGGTTTGGAAATAGAATGAGTTACTGCTTCACGAAGCTTAGCATTAAGTTCTTCAATGCGCTGTGCACTTTGGCTCTCGGCCTGGCGTGCTTGCTCCAAGTCAATCTTTATTCTTTCTGTTATAGTGCGCTCTTCCGCTAAACGTTCTTGTGCTGTAACAAGCTGTCTTTCCAGATGTGCTGACAATTCTCTAAATCGATCTTGCTCTTCCTGCAATCGTCGTCGCAATGCAGCACATTCTCGTGTAGCATCATCTAAACGTTGTTCCGCGCGTAATTGGCCTTCGGCCTGAACCCTTTCCAAACTAGCTTTAATAGATTCAACGTCTGCTCTCAACATAGCTTGTGTCTGTCGTTCTCTCTGGTACACTTCGCGTTCCTTCAGGAGTCGACCTTCTGCATCTCGCAAAAGCTGCCTTTCTTGACGCATGTTCTCTAACTGCACTTCAGCCTTGGACAACCGCGTTTGGGCTGAAAGTGCTTCATCCTTCAAAATCATTAGACTTTGCTCGTGTTTACCTATAAATATAATTAATGTATTCCTTGTTGAATTAATAAAGATTCAATGTTACGGTAATATATAGAATTTGGTGGTATCTTACCAATTGTAATATTATAATTAGTACATTTCTCTTCCAGAACTTTAATCTGAGACTTATATGATGCAACATTTGATTGAAGAAGATTAAATCTATCATTAGCAGAATCTAATTGAGCTTTCAATCTGCAGCTGTGAGCGGAACTCGCCTCTGCTTCTTTTCGAAGTCTCTCTACTTCTTCTCCTAACATACGTTCATGTGCTGCTTTCTCTCTTCTATAAGTGTCAAATTCGTCAGTTAGTTGCTTCAATTTTGTCTCACTCTCGATCAGTTTTTTCTCTAATCCTTTCTCCTTTTCAGTGTCAATTTGAATAGTATTTGAGGTTTCTATTGAATTTGATTTCTCCTCCATTGCATTCTTCTCTTGTTCCGGTTCAATGCCTGCACTTTCTGGTTTATCTCCTGATTTTGCTTGTTTCAAGCATTGTTGATACATATTTTTATACATATCACGTTGACGTACCAAACCCTCGATCATTCGCGTTTGTCTATCTTGTGCTGCTTGCATGTCTGCGAACTGTTCTGAGTACCTATTAATTCATTTCAAATTATATTAACTTATAAAATTGAACAATGGATGATTTTCCGAGGAATAGTTTCGGTAACACAAACCTTTCAAGTTTTTCTTTCTCGTTCGAGCTTATTCCATCTGTTGCTTTTTCGATCTCTTCTTGTCTGGATGACAATGTGCGGACGATGGAAAGTAGTTTCTGATTATTTTCTTGCAATTCTTCTATGTCTTTGAATGTTACAAGCTTTTTGCTAATAATTTGCGAGGAAGCAAGATCATCTGTCTCCATTGAATTTGAAATATCACTTGTGTTCATTGTGGTTCCAATTCTACTTTCTTGGACTTCTTTTAGTAGGAAGCACACCTAATGAAATATATAATGATAGAAAAATGCTAGATTTATAATTCGTGTTCTTGAAGTGACTTACTTGTCTTGCTAAATCAGTCAATTCTGTCTTTAACCTTTGGTTCTCTTTTGTATGGTGTTTTGTGATGCGAGTGGCTTCATCAGTCGACTCTTGCAATTTCTGATTCTCAGCAAGAAGCTCATCTAATCGTGATGTGAGGGTAGCAACATTGGACAAAGCAGCTTCATAATCTTCACGTTGCTGCTGTACAATAGGAGCCTTTTCTTCTACTTCACGTAAGATTACATCCATCTGTGCCTTTAACCGTTCATTCTCCTCACGTTCCACTGTCAGGTCATTTGTTACCTCTACCAGTTGCGTATAGATTTGAGTAAGACTTAGGCCTTTTCTAAGCACACGACTTGCAATAGCTGCTGTGGGTGCTAGTTGTTCTACAGCCTGATCTAATCGCTCTGTAAAAAGTTCATTTGTTTAATACAATACTAAAAAATTTTGATACTTGCCAGCCACATTAATATTTACCCTGCTTTATATTTCTAAGCAATTCATTTGCATGTTCCAATTCTTTTGCAAGCTCATTAATTGTCTGCTCTTTTTCTTCAATATCAGATTTGTGCTGTAGCTGTAGTTGATGATGCTCGGTTTCAAGTGTTCCAAACTGTTCTGTAGCTTGTTCTAATAATTTTTGAAGTTCTTTGACAGCATTACTGAATTCTTCTGCCTTTGCATTGGCTTCGTCAGCTACACCCTTATATAAATCAGCCAATTTCGTTTGTGCTGCAATTTCTTCACTGTAGGATGAATTCATAAACAATTCATGAGTTCGCTGGGATTCCAATTTTTGTACTAATTCATCGCATCGTTGTTGAAGGTTGGAATAAGATTCTTTAAGTTGGGAGACTGATTCATTGGCAATTCTTATCTCTTCATCTCTTTGTGACAAACGTGTATCTGTTAAAAGTGCTCGAGAGGAAGCTTCGGTTCTAGTTGCTTGAAGTTCAGACATGCGTTTTGAAAGTTCCTCTTCCAAGTTTGCCATTTGTTGCGAAACCAATACTCTTTCTTGTTCTATACGTTTTTCTCTAGAAAATTATTTAGATTAGTACATTCATAAATAATTACACTGAGAACCATAAAGACATACTTGAAATCTAAGGTCATTTCACGGCTCCTAATTTCTTCTGTTTCTGCAAGTGCCTGGCACTTTGCAGCAACAGCAGCCTGTAGTTGAGCACCAAGGGAAGACATTTCTGTGTGCATTCTTTCGAGCTCAGTATCTCGACGTTCAACTTGTAACTGTAATGCATCTCTCTCGTCGACAACAATCTCCCTGTGTTTCCGTAGGTCACCATTTTCTTTCTCTAATCTAGATATTAAGAACAAATCATTATAATAACTCCACCAGACAAAATCTTATATAAGAACATGGTACAGATGCACCAACTACCTTTTCACTGTATCTTGAAGTTTATGAATTTCACTTTTTGCTTCATCGAAATTGGATTGAAGTTCTATTGTATACTTCTCAGCTATTCCTAATTTATCCTTGCATTCTTCCAAATCAGCCTTTTCCCTTGCTAAATCTTTCTGAAGTTTGTCACTTGTATGCTCTGACAGTATTGAAATAATAATTATTAATTAATAGAGTAATATTGTAATTGGCAAGTATTTTTTCTTATTGTCCTATGTTTCGAATAAAAAGTATACATTCAATTCAAATACAAAGGTAAACTGATTTTAGTGATAATAATATGCAAACTTTACCGAAGCATTTTTTGTTCGTTTCAAACACTGCTTTAGCGGTAATGTAGCTTTCGAGCTTCTCGTTGATGTATCCATTCAATTTTCTACTAATTTCTTCTGGAATCTGTGAGATCTCCTCGTCACTCAATGCTTCGGCCAATAAATTGGCTTCCTTCTCCTCGCTCTTTTCCATTTTTCCGTTACAGTGTAGATTGTAGATGGATCGGACTCACGTTATTAGCGGCGTTTTATTGAGTGTCCAATATTTCGTTTGCAGATGTTCGATTGTGGAAACATTTGGTACGACATCCGTATCGTACACAATTATACTGTGCTTTCTGACCTGCTAACGTGAAACGATATAAGGCGACATGAGCTACTCTGTTTTAGTCCTGCGAAACGCGGTCTTCTGACTTCAACGGACACGACAAGCCACGGCAAGCTCAAGCCGAAGCCAAGCAAGCTAACCAAAGCTATATACACACACTTCTTTCTTTCAGAATACCGGCGGAATCTGCGGAATCAGGCAGAAAAAACCATTAAGTTAATAGTTATATGAAATTCTGTCTACCATCAAGTTCGCCATTACTCTTTGTAACTACTCACTACAGGTTCGCTAGTGTTCTCAGAAGCAGTCGCCTCAAATTATTATGTTACAATTCAAATCCACTATCTAATATGTGTATTTACATAATACATACATTCAATATATGATGGAAAACAGTGTTAATCTAACTTCCTTCGTGCAGGACAACAATTATTAGAGGTGAATAAACAAAAGTGAAGCAGGAGAATTAATTTCCACAATGGTAGCCGGAAGTCAACTGTCACGCTATCTATGACTGCATTGGAGTATTATGATCGCATGCATCGTGTGGATTAACATTTGCATTATCATCTTGATTATAGTTCAAGTTTCGATTCAGTAGAATGTGTGTTCAATGAATAACGCATGTGAAGTAACGTAACTTACGGATTCAAATCTGTTTTCGTGTCGCTTCCTCGTAAAACATAAATATTTTTAATTGACACATCATGGATAAGCGTTCGATGGACCGTACATCTACGATACCTGTGAGAGTATCTGAACTTGATAGAGAACAGAAAGGTTCATCACGGGGTGATCTCAGAAGAACTCAAACTCTGAAATCAAGATCTTCCAGTTCTGCAGCTGACACCCATATACCAAAAATTCGCCTCAGACCTTCCTCTTCTGACAGACAGAATACTAAGGCTTCGCTAATTAAAGCTACAGGTTAATGTTCAAATTGTATACACATATGTTTTTATATTAAAATGTAAAGAACTTAATAACTTCTTTGACTTTATGAATTACTATAGGCAGAACACCACTTCGTCATCAGTATCAACATGGACCTACTACACCAGTTACACCAAGAACAAATCCACATAGGGTGGCAATTACTCCAAATGGTGGTGCTAATAGATTTCACATGGGACTTCCAACGGGTCGACGTTCGTTATCAGCAGATCGTGCAAGTAGCATTGGTGGAAAAAGTTCTAGGAAAGACATACGACCCTTGCTAGACAAGATGTATCAGTCAGATATGTTAGAGAAAATAGATAATTTCTTTCATAAGCATCAATGTAGATCAATGCTAAACAATAATGGGAGCTTGAAACCTATCACATTGAAGATGTTTGTGGAAGTCTCCGATTATTTGCTAAAAGCTTTGGATATCAAACAGAATCTTACTTTAACAAATTATGTGGAGGAATTACCTAAGATTGCGAAGAAGCTCCATTATCCTGCACCAATAGCAAAATCATGGTTGAAAACAGCTAATACCATGCATTCGTGGCCTAATGTTTTGGGTTGGATATGTTGGTTGGTTGAAATGTCTGAGATTTGTATTATTGCTCTTGATAAATACTCTTTTGAGAATCTACCTTTCACTGGGTCAGGGCCACAAGAAAAGTCAAAAAAGACTGCATTCTATTCTATGATTAAGTTCTACAAGGCTTGGAATGATGAACTTCAAGAAGAAGAAGATGCATTAACAGAAAAGTATCTGGAGCAAGTTGAGCAAGAGGAAGGTGCCAGTAATGAAGAGTTAGAACAGGCACGTTTGGATTTGAAAGAGGAAACGCAAAAACTGCAGGCAGTCAATGAAGATTCTAATAAAATTGATAGTGCTGTTGAACTATTAAACCAAGAGTTGATGGGTCTGGAAAAAGAAGAAATGCAACAAGAATCAGATATAAAAGTGAACGAAGACTATATAAAAGATGCCAAGGCACAGATTGAGCAATTAGAGGATGACAGTGCTAAGCTATGTGAACAAATGATGTCACAAAATGCTCAACGTGAAGAGTTGTTATTGTGTATTAAGGAACAACCAATGTCGAAAATGGAGAAGAATAAAATACTTAAGAAATGTATAGATGCACAAACTTACATTGATCAGTTTGATGAGCATTTGCAAGACATACAAAATGAATTGTATACTTTGGACATGAAATTAGCTTCAAATAATAACAGTCTAAACAAGTATGTCTTGTCATTCAATAAGGAAATATTTATGAACTTGAACAATGATGTGGGTGTGGACTTAGAAGAACTTAAGATACCCGAAACAGGTATACTGCATCCAGAAATTATGGGAACATTAAACGCGAAAGCAAACTTATTGCATACGGTAAAAGATTTATTAAAAAAACAGTACAGCGATCGTCAATCGTTGATCGAAGCTGGTACTAATGAACTGGAGAGTCTACAAGAGAGAATCAAAGTTTTACAGGACGAGCGTAACGATATCGCAAGCAAAGTGGAAGACACGAAAAAAACTATGAGTAAGATGAAAACAGATGCCAAGAAAGAAGAAGCAAAACTACGAGATCAAATAAAGGTCTTACAAAGCGACATACAGATAATACACGAATCAATACCTAATTTACGGGAAATTATGTCCGACATTGACGAAACTAAAGATAAATTCGATGCTGTTTGCAGAAGAAAGCAATATATCGAGCAAACTGCAAAATTATTCTTTGATAAATTTTATAAAATTCTTTCAGAACATAGGAAAGAAGTATCTGCCTTGCTAAATAAACATACATAAATTCAATGCAATCCTCATTTGTATAATAGTAACATTGTAAATACCATATCACAACATACGATGTATGCTGGTCAGAAAAGTAATTTCATGATTACAAATATTTTATATATACCTTGTATAATTCAATAAAGAATGAAAGTGTAGTGTTTCTTTGGTGTTGTAGTGTTTTGAAATTGGAGCTCTGAAATTCAAAAGTAATTCAACTTTTTTCACCACTTACCAGCACACGAAAACGGCGTGCTGTTATCCGCTCTTGCTACAGTTACTTTATCCATTACCTGGCCTATGCTTCATCTTTCAAGTTACCCAACGTTGGTATAACACGATGGCTTAGGAATTTCGCGGGAAATCAACCACCACGCTGTAACGAACTTCCTAGCATATAAATCTTGCGAGCGTATATACAAACGCGCTCCACAAGTGTTTGTTTTTTCATGGTGCAATAAAAATTTCGATTTCATAAAGACGTTGAAAAGAAAGTTATTTCATTCTGATCTCCAACGGTTTGACAATTTCCCTCCAAAACTCAATGTTGTATGATCCGGCGTCTTAGCTATGCAAAATCTCACTTTAATATACGGCGTCGATAAAATGTTTACTCCAAGGTGTATCCGTGAAAATAATTGGTTATTTTATAAAATCGCCGCAATAAACAAGCTTGGGAACAACATGAACTATTATGGTAAGTGCATTTGAAAGAATTCAAAGATATCTTCTCAGAAAGTTAGAGCAAGTAATAATATTTAATCACAATGGATAAAAAGTTACAAAGAAACTGTTGTATTGCCTTGTAGCATAATGAGTAGCAGGACGAATGCCACATGTAAAAGTGCCGTGACAAGAAGTACTAAAAGTCCTATTGCAACTGGCAAGCAATCCTTAAAAAAGCAGAGTGAATGTACTTCATGTGTAATGATGCTTATAATACACAAAACTTCGTTAAACTTCCATAAGACTCGCTTTAATACTAATCGATGCTCCACTGTTTAGCCAGTACAACGATGTACTCCAGAAACGTATGCTACGTATGAACATTGCAGTACTCAAATTGAATTGATTGTGAAAGCAAAAGGACACAAGAGAAGCTCCACAATGGTGAGCAGTAGTCCGCAAAGTCATAAAGTGATGGAAGAAAAGAAGAAATCTGCTAACAGCACAGACAGACATCAAAGCTGGGGTCAGATTTTAAGAGATGGCATTAGACCAGCCATAAAAGAAGGAGTTCAGGGATTATCTGGCAAAGCACCTACCCCAAGAGTTACAAGGCTCAGAAGTAAATCAAAGGAGTCCAAGAAAAACAAAATTAATGTATGTTTCTATTGCACTGACATATTAATTATCAGATACTTGATGTATCTGTTAATAATAAGAGATTATTTATTTCCCATAGGATAAGGTAAACGAGCAAAAGAAATCTCCGCAAAAACGGAGAGATGTATATACAACATGTGTATCTAGTACTGAAAGACCATGTACATCCACTACAAATAATGTGGATTCTATTTATGTTATGGATAAAGCTGTACAAAGCGAAGGCATATTTGATCACAGTGGTGTCAGATTCAATGGGTGCAATCCTGTGCGTACCTTAGGGTTTCTAATGAAAGAATTAGAGCACTCTGTGAGAGATGAAAAGGCTGCGAAAATACTAAGTGAAATGGAACAAGTATTAATTAAAATACCAGTAAATTATGAGAAATCAACATCGATTGTATGTAATTAATAGGTGCATGTGAAAATATTCATATAACATTTTATTTGTTCAATAAGTACCACAATTTTCAATAAATTACTTACAGAGGGACTTAGAATCAGCAGAACTCCAGTCAAAATTAGAAACTTGTACAATGCAATTAGAGAAAACAAGTAAAGAAATGAATGCGGTATGCGAAAGTTTGCGCGAAGAACGCGATGGGTTGCAAAGGTAAATCAGATGATATGTATCAGGATATAAGTGATATGTAATATATTAATGACAATAACACACACGTTTTGTCCATTTAGGCAAGTTCATAAACAAGCATCACTTTTAAATGAAGCAAAGGAAAAAGAACTCTACTTAGAAAATACAATCAAAAAGCTTAAATTGGAATTCGAAGAGTTAGAAAAAGCAATCCAGTATAGGGAAAAAGCGATTATTGATTTAAAAAATGAAGTTAAAGGGTATGAATATTCTCAGAAAATCATTGAAGAACTACGTACAAATCTTAATGAGCAAACAGAACTTGCACGGCAGAGGCAGGTGGACATACAATATCTGACACTTGAAAGGGATAAACTATCTGTTTTAAGCTCCTATAAAGATACTCTCTTAATGGAACTGCGAAATTCAATAAAGTTCGTAATGCCAAAGAAGATTAAATTAATGAGATGCAAAAGTACAAAATGACAAATATTTGTATTGTTGTTAAACATTTTCAGAGAAATGCAAAATCATATTGCTGCACAACAAGCCACTTTGCAATCAACTTATACGCAAGATGAAACATCTCTTCCACAAGCATCATTAATTCATGGTGGTATTGCTTGTTCGTCACCTACATCAACATCGTCACGGGAATCAAATATACCTACATCTTGGCAAGACATATCGGACGTTTCTGTCCCGACAGTAGAACATAATCTCCAAGACGAGGGAACACCTGGACGATATACGCGTAAAGATAAAAAAACAGGACATTCTACAGAGGATACATTTCGCAATATGAACAAGGGACAAATGAGAAATGTTAACGAAACTAAGGCAAAAGATTCCATGCAATTAGAATTCATAAGTTTACCTGGTGGAGAATCCTCGCAAACTTTCCTACCTTCTTACAGAGAGGCCGGTCCTACTGACTCTAGTCACTTGGGTACGTGAACGCAAATTTCCTTTTATATTGAACAGTTTATCCGACTGTAGTTTGCATTCGCAGGTGTCAAGGAGAAGGAAAATACTACATCGTATTTGAGAAAGGATATTAAAACCCATCAGTTGCGTGATGTTAATGGTGAACCAACTCCCGGACTTTCAAAGAAATCTTACAAAATGAAAAATGATGGAGGCTTGCAGAAGAAACGAATGTCGGAAGTCTATACATCGTCAGATAGCAGCCGCAAGAAAAGTACAGAGGGTAGATCCGATAATTCTGACGACGCTTCGAATATATTGAAAGGTGAATTGCCCACTAAACTTATAGGTTCAACAATAACTCAACAGTTTCAGAACATATTCGAAGGCATTAGATTTCAAAGTCGAATACCCATAGATGTACCCAGCCCTCCGCGAAATTATCCGAATCCAGACTGGAGCGATAGTACATTACCTAGCATTAGTGCGAACTCAGAACTAAATACGATGCAAGAGAACAATACTTGAAAGTACATTCCCCTTATTGATACTATCATGCATTTTACAATAATGCTCATAAGCACGAGTCCTGGGAGGACTTGTATTCCACTTGTTGACTGAACATATTTTTTAGTACAAGACTAAATGGCTTTAATTGTATGAAGTAAAAAGTCGGTACTTAGTACAAAAGTATATGTATATTTTAAGCTGCTAGTTTTGTATATACGGTATATCATAAATTCGAACAGTTTTCACGACCTGAAACCTTAAAGGAAAATGTAAGTTTAATACTTAGGTGAAGCTCTACAATACTGAAATTATAACTGAATACTTGTGTAAAAAAGTTGTACATATAAGTGCTTTACAATTTATTATGAAGGCCTGATTTGTGCCAGAAGTACCAAAGTAATTATAGTATATAGTACCGTGCGTTATTAGTATAACTACATGCCACTGACTATAACAAGTTTAATCACTGCCAAGTATTAAAGAGTGCCGTGTACTCTCGTATAATTAATAAAACAATGCAGAGCTGTATTATTTAACATTTACTTATTGATAGAAATAGATGAGAAGGTCCGTAATAAATCATTTGAGACATATTGATATTTGAAATTGTCTGATGATTGTGTATCATCTTATTACACCCTATACCTTCTGCAACTTACTTCGGCTTTAATTAAAAAACATATCGTAGTTTGCTGAAGATTGTTAGATTATCGGCATAGATGTTTGATTTGGTCATAAGGACAAGTATGAATTTGACATGAAAAACCAGGTGTATATATATATATTTTTTGATCACATATGTATATATACAAGTAAAGTATAATATACCTATAATATTTTGTAAGTCTTAATAGGATTAAAAGGGAACATTTTAGTATACGTAAAACATTCATCAATTTTGCATAAAGACGTTTTGAAATACATGTACGTTTTCCTCGAATAAGCATGTACGCCCGTACAATGCTTTTACGAAAATTTGACTTTCGGTTGTTACTTGCTACTGATGGAAAAATGCTCGTCTGCTAACGACTATCAATAATACGAACACAGTTGCAACATTCGATGCACGTAAAAAGTAAGTCGCGTATTGACTTCGCAAAGAAAAGGACTGCCTTAGTACTTATAGCGATTTCACTGAGGAGACGATAAAACACGAGATATCATTAAAAACCTTTATTCTCTTCCACGTTCACTTTTACGAGGGAACTTTCCTCGACGAGCTCTTAACAATTTGTCTTTCCCTAGGGCCGCAATATCTTACAAAACCATAATTTATAAGCATCACAAGTCACTCAATTTTGATTTCTGTCTCGGCTTAGTCTTATTCCAATCTTTCTTTTATCTTTCCAATGCGTATACATGCCTCCGGTTGTACAGCGGAATCGAAAATACCTGGCCGAAATACGTCGGCGGAACATACTCGAAGAAAATTCCTTCGTATTTACACGGGACTCCGAAGATTAAAGTTCCCTTTTCAGATACGTATACTTTCACGTACAGGTTGTCCTTACGTTATATTGGAGGCTTCGTAAAAACGTAAACTAGTTGATCTCGCTTGATGCTTCGTCATGGTCTCCGTGACTATACGTACTCGTATGACTCGTATAACTATTGTTTCGTTTCTGTTACAAAACCGTCCCTCTGTTCACTCCTTCTCTTCCTCCCATCCCCCCCACTCCCTCCCTCTTCACTCCCCTCCTCTCTTTCTCTACAGTGGCACAGGTGAGAAATGGAAAATTCTGCGGTAAATGTAGACCCCAAACATGGCTTTGCGAGACTGTCGTAAATGAACTGTTCTCTTTTGCATCGTGACTTTTTTTGGATTTGGAGAAACGGTATGAGCTCTCTGAGACGCGATGCTCAGAGAAGCTCACCTAGACCGTAATTAAATATCCTTTTCGCGACACTCTTCGTAGTCGCAGTATGAAATTACCGATATTACGGTGTCGATAATCTATGATAATATTCGCGAATCACAAACGTTTCGTTATTCTATTACGTATTTATTTCGTATCGCATGAACGTGAGGTATTCTGTGTGATCGCGCTTTACGTCAAGCTAACGCTGTTATCGTGTTACAAGCTCAACCCCAAACATTATGATTTACCCTAAGGCGCGAAGAGAGTGGCACGTTGCACTGTAATTTTCATTGAGAAACATATGTCTAATTCGCATTTCTAATATTATCCGTATGTGAGCAACATGTTTTCAGATATATTGCGTGATTTAAATAATCGGCAAACGGACGTTTACTTTCCTCCTATTTTTCCCGCCGTACTTCTTCTGCCACTGCTCACGCACCTTGGTGTAAATCGAGAAGTTATTCAAATCGAAATTCAATTGCCAGTCGAACAATCATATCTGTCCGAATAACAAACCGAATCAATTTCGGACCGGGGTATTGAAATACCAACGGAGAAACTATGGAGTTTAAAATTGATTAATGAAAACATAAAGCTTCTCTGAGAATTGAAAAACAAGGGGCTTGAAAACACCTGACGATTCAGCGCGCTGGAAAAACCTTCGCGTTCCTGTACACATATATATACATACACGCGTATATATATTTTATATACGTACCCACGTTTCTCAAGTGTGTGTATGTGTGTATATATATATCTGTCTTAAATACATATGTACACATTCCTTATTACGAAGTTAATGGATCAGCATTCGCGATTCGCAATTGGTACTATAATCGATTATTTTACGACCTTCGACTCGCAAAACTCCGTGATCAAAGGTACGTGCGCGAATGATGATACGTCTAAAGGTACGCAGAATTAACGGTAAAAATGAAACAGTTGTACAGTAGATGGTGCGCAATAACATCATTATTATCCGGATAGACCATCTCGCAACGAATTTTTGCTCTCCCTTATTGCAATATCTGCTCCACTTGTTTTTGCTTGTTTCCCCATGGATCGTATTTGAATTTCATGTCGTGCAATTCTCGAGCGTCGAACTCTTCGAGTCTCGTGGCTTAATAATTAAGGACGTTTTTTCACTCTCACTATCTTTCTCTCGCATCACTTACTCCCTTATTCCAATTGTCACACACATTCTTCCTCTCTCTCTCTTTCTCTCGCGCGCGCCATAAGATCACTTAAACGGGCGTAAAACGTCGAGGACATACATTATTAATAAACGGTAGCGTACATTGTCGAATCGTATAATTGCGTTATATTACAATAGACGATCATTGTGTAGAAATTGTAAAACGTCGTGGTGTCGATTAAAATGAATCTAGCCGACCTCCTGTAATATCCTACTTAATAGTTCTCAACTATAATATGCTCGAATATAGCTCAGATATCGGAAGTGATAGTGGGCTGTTGTAAAAATAAAAATTTAACATCTTGTCATTCTTGAGGTTGCGTATGGAAGGACATGTTTATTGTTTTATTGTACGTTATATACTGCTTTCTGTTCGGTGTAAAAATATAAAGCATTTCAATTACAGACTTCGTACGTATGGGCGTTGTTATTACCATTGTTATACTGAGTAATCGGCGGGTTTATCACGGATAATCATTACTCTCACTTTCTCCACGCGGCTTTCATTGAGGCGAGGCTGCAGCGCCACCGTTTCTATTGATATAAGTTGCACCCTGTTTGATAACGAGATATCTCCGATAATCATTCTCTGTAATTAAAGCTATGAAAACCTTCGCCCTTTCCCACCCTGTCTCGCCCTCCCGGAAACTGAAAGGCTGCTCGCCTAACTTGCCCGCCCCCCGTCCCTCGAGAAACAAGTGCGTAAGACTTCTACTTGTTCTATCTGTAACAGAAATCTAAAGTAAGGCAGCATGGTAGATTACACGCGTGTGTAATCGTAGGTGTGCGCGAGAGAGTTTACTTAAATTGGTCGCGATGGATCGTTCTACCTGTCAGTCTGCTTGCGATATATCGTATTGTATGTATGTAAGTACGTATCTGTATCACTATGTATATGCGCGGGGTCCAGCTGCAGCCCGGCCTCAAGATACTTCAGTCTTCAATACTCGTTTACTCGGTAATACTCGTTTAGCTAACAATGGCTCAGGCTATGGATCAGTTAATAATTGCTTTCCATGTGGCAATGACAACAATATTACTGCGTGTATATAACAAACTGCACTTAGAAACGGTTCTGCATCTGCGCTATTACTTTGCTTCTCTGTGTCATAAATGAGATATTCATAGTTCAACTGCTGGTGAATAACAAGGGTTGAGGGGGAGATTCTTCATTTCTGGCGGGATTTAAACACTATACACTTCCTGGCTGTGCGCCTAGAACCATCAACCAGCGCGCCGACACTCCTCAACCGAGAGTGCGAGGCTGCAATGGTCGCTTGCGGTCCCTCAGGCGCCCAACAAGAGATTCAATTTGTTATTAACCACTAATATCCAAGAGAACATTCGTGCCTCTCTCTTTCTCACATCTCGCTGACAAATTAACGAACCCCTGGTCCTCTATTTACACTACTCTTTCTTTCTTTCTTTCTTTCTTTCTTTCTCTTCTTACAGGTTTACCTAGCTTGCGTATACCAAGAGGGATCTTGACAATACAGTATTGTGATCGACCATCGACTTACGAAAAGAGTGGCTAGCTATCTTAAGGGAATCCTTACTTATCGACTTGAGAATGCGCGTAATGCGAACGGTGAACGGTGGACTCGCATGCGCGCACTTCTTCGTTCCTCCGGAATTTCGCTGCTACCTTATGTACCTCAAATGGACGAAGATTGTTGCCAGTGACATTGAGCCGATCTATCCCAATACTTTATTGCTGCGGAGCGTCTACCTTTCTCCAAGCACGAGCTCGCCGTGCACCTCGCGACGTGCTTGTCCGACCTTGCAGACTTACGAGGATGCAATCGGCTGCGGAGCGGGGACGTCTAACACGCGTCCCACCCTCTGTCGATCGTAAGTGTAAACACTAAATAACGAAAAGATATCGAAACCCAGGATCAAATGGATAGCGAAGACGAAGCATTAGCTTTGCCCGCTGTCGAAACAAGCTTAGATCCAACAACTGTATCAGCGCAATTGGAGATCGAGAAATCGCTAATCTTCGCTCCAGCGATCCACTCTTAAACATTAATCAGTCGATGTGTGTATTAAGCGCGCATGCACGCACGCACCACTCTGCGCCTACATTAATAATACAATAACACTGTTCTTTCTCTCTGTTTGATTAAGTGTTCGCACCACGCCACGTGCGCTGCGGCGTCGTTGCAGTCGCCCACGAGGGAAACTGCACCTATCGAAAGAGCTGATGAACATCGTGGCGCGCGGTTGGGTGCAACCCTTCCTCAAGATTCGTTCAAGACGAGCGCGGAAATTATTTGATTCAACTGGTCGATATTCCCTAGATTTGATTGTGTTTCTATTACAGAAGAAGAGAAAGCTTAACATATCTGTTAAACCATACGGTTTAATCAGTTCACTGTTGCTGTTTTGATCGATGATCTTATTCAGGGTTTGCAAGCTCCCGCGCATTGTCTTATCGATACGTCGGAACGAGTTTGGAAATAGTCATTAAAATGTAGATACTATTCGTATTTTCTCTCTGTATAAGCCACACTGAATTACGTATTCCTTTTGGTAGAGCGTGGAAGATGCCTGTAAAGTTCGGAACACCTGAACGGTGTTGTGGGTGTGTGTGTGTATCTGTCGGTGTGGGGCGTTATGTACACCTAGAATTATTGATGCAACGATCTAAACGAAAGGTTCATTACACCACGAATCTTGCTATCGCGCGCTCCTCAATTGTGCTTCGCAATGTTTTAAACCCCTAGCTAATACGTATACTTGTGATTCACCGTTCGTCGTTCATACGTCCACTCGATCCTAGCATTGACAAATTCGCCTATAAAAATTGGACCTGCTTTTTCCTTTAACTCTCGTATCTCCTAATTCTCTCTCTCTCGCATAAAATTTCGAATTTTTTTTTACGTATCCCGTTCACCCTAATTTCCCGAATTATATATCCGAAACGTTTTCACGTGTAACCCCGATCAACCAGCTCGCGGTATGCAGTCGCGCGTCTTAAAACAACCAAATAACATCTCGATTCTTTAATCCTAAGTCCCTGGAGACCGTAAAAACCATGCGTGAAACCATATCCACTCTACGAAGAAAAACAGCCGGCTGTTCGGCGGATCCAGCAATCCATCGTGACAGCTTCGAGCCCGTTTTATACAAAGAAACATTCAACGGAAATCAACAAAGTCCGTGGAAGAAATATGTTTTGCATAAAACGGGCTCGTTGTTATTGGACTAATATTCTAAGCGTCTTCTTGCCGCCTTTTCCGAGCATTATAGAACTATCGATAACAATAATTTTTAAGTCAACCAGTGTGCTTTTGCACCTGGTAAATTGCCAAATTTCCAATGTATTCCACTGACGACCTTCTAGTTGCAGTAGGGTGCGGTAAATGAAACTCGAATGTGAGTCAGTCTCGAAGAACTGTGTTTGTGACGAATTGATTTCCGCACGCTTTTTTTCCGAAAGTGCAAAGAAAAGGAAAAGGGTAACCGCGAGATTCCATTCTGTCGGGCAAAACAGAAATATACTGGAAATTGGTCGTGCAAGGTTGATTCTGCTCGAACGTCGCATACTTTCAAGCGAAATGTGAACTGTTAAATATCCTTATTGGCTGGTAAAGAACTCCAAGTTACTAACGCACGCGCTGGTAATCCCTTCATGTTAACTTCTTTCAACAAATTATATTGAAAATTATTTAATGATGTGGTTTTTATAGATTCTTTTTTTGTAGGTGCTTTGCTTCAGATTGTAAATGGTAAGGTAATCCTATCAACGTTGCGCCCATCACAGCAATAGAACGTGGTATTAAACTCGGCACGAAGCCGAATCACCGGAGCATTCCACTAATTAAGTAGATCGTGAAGCGTTCTGTGCAAACACTCATCGAGCGTCCCTCATTAAAATCAGTTTAACACCCGGCCAATAAAGTGGCCAGCTAATTAAGGAAATCACCGCGTCACCGGGAAGCAGTATAATCCTTCCCGGTCGCATGCGTGAAATAGGGAATCATCTTAGGAAATTTCGTAGGAAGTTTATCCCGGTAAGAATGGAAGGATACGGAAAATGTAAGGTTAGTGTCGATGGAAATCAGTGCGATCGACGGCAATTGAAAAGTTGACCCTTATAACACTATTAACGGGTCTTCCCGGTTGGCGAAGTCGCGTAATCCTATCATGTCTTTCCTGCTCGGTTCTCTCGCTCAGTTATTTCCTCTCTATCCCGATGAACTCGAAACAGCAGCTCTTAGGAGGCTGACGGCGCCGGTTGCGCCCGACTCCTCGAGAGGAGTACAAAAACGGTCACTCGCCGATTCGAAGGTCGGCCAGCGTTTCATTGGCAGGTAGCTGGCGTCTTTGTCGAGCAAAAAGGCAGCTTGTACATAAACAGTTTGGTAGACTTGGGAGGGACAAATGTGCGCCTCTTGGTAAAAACAAAGCATATCGATCTACGAACCTGATTGGTTCCCCCCGCCCGCCTTTCATGTGTACTCTCTTTCCCGGTACGTATGTATACGGTAGCTGCTAATAATTTTTCAAGGGCACGAACCGACCACCGAATTCATTGGTGTATTCGACCACATCGCTGCCGAGTGACGTGCTTCGCATCAACAAAACCACTTCTCCCGTAACAACAATTTTCCAGGAAACATCGGTGCAAGGGAACGCGATAGATGAATTAGCCAGTAATTTATTCATTGCCAAGCGCAATTTGGGGAAACGGCGCGCAATGCTTGCCGAGCTTTTGCTCACTTTCTGAATTAAACCCTATTGAGGTTTATTGCATCCACTTTGTGCGAGGCAGGCGTGCACGCGCGCGCGGGTGTTCGCGACAAATAACCGGCGGCGAGCAACAGGTTAATCGCCGGTGGGGAGTATGCCGCAAATGTTAAAGGGCCGCGGGAATAATTTAACAAATCCATTAGCGCCCGAAGTATCAGCCGTGATCGATAACGCCACTCGAAACTGGTTACAGTGTGCGCGCTCTATGGGAAATGTTGCCGATCTACTTGCCTGGTAGACGGGCGATAATTACAGCAGAGATCCAACCAACCAAGAGAGGAGGACCATGGGTTACCGAGAAACGTAAATCGAGGTAAAAAGGAATGAGTCCCAGTTTACAGATAGGAAAAATGCAGGAACCCGTTCGGCGATTGAATTCCACTAAAGTTTGCCACGGCTAAAACGCATTAATACTTTCTAATCAGTGGGAAGGCCTGAGAGGCGTTCGCGCGAGCGCGCACGCACCTTGGGAAAGGATCTCCATAATCCCGTCGATCAACTTGTACAAGTACGAGGCGGCACCCAGTCGAATCGTGCTAATTTATGCATCTGGAGCGAGAGCCGGGTTTCCAAACAAATTTATCTAGCAGCGCAGATCGAATTAAGGCTAGTACCACTAACGGGACGTAGAAGTCGGGTGTTTATAACGGAGACGCACGGTTCAAAATAAGTCGTAGCTCGGAAGATACGGTCCAACAGGAAAACAGAGTCATTTCAGAAAAGTAATAAGGATTAAAGACGAGCGATCAGCAGGGGTCGCCGTGGTTGTTTAGATTCTCTCCGTTATGCGTTGCGTAACCCGTGGTCGGGGTCGGGCAATGCAACAAGAAAGGGGAAAGCAAGAAAAGGAGGAAAGAAAGAAAGAAAGAAAGAAAGAAAGAAAGGACGCGCAAGGAAGAAGGAAGGCGAGGGGGTGAGAGACAAGTAAGAAAAACAAAGTTCAAGCAGGAAGTGGCTCGCGTAAAAAGAAAAGCCCCGGTAGCTCGTCCGTGGCGGCGGGTGAGTGGAGTGGAGTAGTAGGCCAAGTGGAAGGAAGTTCCTCCGAGAGAGAGTTGCTCCTCTCTTCCGGGAGACAGAGCGAGAGAGGAAAGGAGAGGGCGAGAAAGAGAGGAAGAGAAGGATGGGTACCTTTTATTTCGTTTGAGGGAGTAACTGTCAGCCGGTATTTCGCGGAGGGAAAATAAAGGATAAAGGGTGTTCGGTGCGTCGTCGGCTATACGTATGGTAGTATAAACCAGCTCCCCTCTCGGGCATGATCGCCTCGGCACTGCTTTACCTTCTTTCTCTACCCTCTCACTCCCTCTTTCACTGTCGCTTCCTTTCCTTCTTTCTCTCCCTCGTCATCCACTCTCGCTGTTCTTCTATCTCGCGCCCTCCGTTCCGTACTCCTCCTTTCGCATTCGGCCAGTCTCTCCCGTCGCCTCTCCTTTTTCCATGATAGTCGTCTCGCTTCTTTAGCCTTGTAGACGCTCTCGGCAGACGTGGCGCGTTTTGTTCTCAACTTCCTCAATTTCACCTTCCGGGCCTGAGATATTCAGCCAACCCCTTCGACTCTTTCCAGCTTTTCCTCAGGCACAACCCTCTTCCAAGCTGGCGCGGAATCCTCCTCCTTTCCAATGCATTTCGTACTGCTTGAAACAGGGTTAATGACACATGCTATTGGAGATACATCTCTGACAATTACTCGATGCATGATGCTGCATTTGTGTACCTGTGCCAAGCACAAAGAACACTTTGTACGGTTGAAGTCTGACTGGGGGTCGTAATATTTGTGTGACTATCTTGAATTTAAAAGATGATCTGGAAAAATGTATTGTGTCCGTTTAAAGGATTGTGCGCGGCAGCCCGGAGCCTTTGCATTTTGTTATTCCTCAAGGAGACTTGTAACCCGATTAGCACCTCGGCGAGCGCGCTGCGCAGAGCGCCGATGCACCGGCCGACGGCGGGCGCAGATGCAATCAGCGGATTGGAATGTTTTTTCGTGGGATTTTTCATTCGCCGCATCTCGAAAAGGAATTTCACTCTCTTGTGTGAGCGGGCGGGGAAGCAAACGAGAAAGAACGTGGCGCGTGTATGTGCATATACACGAGGTCTCTCGTTACTTCTGTGCTAAGGCTCGTAAGAGCTGTCGCGACGGCCGTCGTGCCAAGTTCACGAACCTTGAACCCTTCTTTCTTCTCGCCCGTAGACTCGTTTCGAGAGGTCGTCGCGACTGGCGATTCGCCGATGTTTAGCTTTCCCATCGCTCAATGTCCTCGCGTGATTTTTTCCACCACTCATAATAATTATTCCTCTGCAATTCCATTAATTAGTCAGGTGCAATCAGGGCCGAGTAATCGTCTAGCCAATGAGTCCCCATACCGTTTCGTTTCCATAGCCGGCCGACTTTAATTGAAATACAGGGCAGCCCGAGGGTCCGGGGCGCACTTCAGCAAGCTATAGACAAGTTAATTACGAAGTTAGTCGGCTCGTGCTCGTAATTCCCCATGATAATACGTGAAATCGTACAAAAAGGTGGATTGGCCCGCTGCGGGCTACATTGGCTCGATGTGCGATCGATCAATCCTGGGCCCGTTGTTCATTGACGCTGTGTAAGAAGCGTCTTGGCTTCGTCACGAATGCATCGTGGAATGTCATGAAAACAATGTCGCCCACCTGACCCGGGTCGCCCTACCAGGCCATCATCGGGGCCCCACTCGGGGGTCTTACGTCGTCTGGTCCGAGAGAGGAGCTTTCTTGCGATGGTTCGTGCTTGGCGACGTCAGGCATCAGCCGGCGACGGCGGCAGCAGCGGCGGTGGCGGCGGTTGGTAGACCCCCGACGAGAGCGTCGAGATTGAGAAACGCTGTTGTCGAAGACCGAGACGGCCAGGCTCAAGGCCGCACCGTGGTCCCACTCCCCCGCCAGCCGGGAGTCCGAGTCAAGGGCGTTCTCCCTCCACCTGACACTTCTTACCACTCCAAGGGAGAGAAGAGACCCACCAGAGTCTAGTCTCCCTCAGTCTGCCCTCTCCTTCCCACTTTCAACTCTTTCTCCAGCTGATCCCACTTGTCTTATTCTACTCGTTCCTGCTACTCCTTTCCTCTTTTTTCTATCTATTCCCCTTATCAGCGACTCCAGCCTCCGTTCTCCATCGGATGACTTCCTTCCTCCTGTTTCTCCAACTCGCAGAAGAATCACCTTGCTGCTGCTTTCTGCTAAGAGCGTTTCTCTACTCTCTCGACTGGCGCTCTCTCGTTGTCTTTGTTACTGGATCTTTGCTCCTCGTCTCCTTCTGCGATGCTCTTTCGCCGGCTGGCTGTGTTCTCTGCACCTCCTCTACTGCATTCCTCTGTCTCGCTTCCACCTGAGGAAACCCACATGTTTATCGGCTACGCTCTTCGTTCGCTTTCTCTCTCTCTCTCACTCTCTTCTCTGTCTTGCTTCGCCTCAGCTGCGCCTCATTATCTCGCTTCTCATCAGCCTTTCTCTACATCTTTCGTACTGCCTCTCCTTCTTTGTCGTGTTCTTGTTGTTGCTCCTCGCCTTCTTACTGCGCCTGCCTCTTTCTTATCAAGCCTGTCCCTTTTGCTCTTGCACAGGAAGCGGCCCGCAACCTTGTCGCCCGTTCAACGCGCCCGGCGAGGCCGAACCGTTTTTCGGACGCACATAACTCCGCACTGAGAATTGCGCGCGATCATTAACACGTCGCGCGCCACTTCTTGCGCCCTGTCTGATGATTAGTCGAAAAGAATACCAGATGTTCGAATCAGTGGAACTAGTAAACAACTAGATTTGATATGCTAGTCGTATTATACGCATTCGATTCTTTTTAGATCGAAAATGATTTTACTCGATGATAATTATTCATTGGGAATTCTGTCTGATATTAAAGGAATACGAAATGTTGGAGGGAGTGGTACAAACAAACGGTTGGATGGCGTTCGAATGGTAAAGATCGATATCTCGGATCGAGAGTGATTTCGGGTGCTAGCACTGAATCGATCGAGGCCACGAGAATCTGTAGCACGGTTGGGTATACGAGTAATTGCTCTTGAGAGTGTCCTTCGTTAAGTGGGACTAAAGAACTTTCGAGGATCAGAACCCGGCTGGTAGAGCGCATACTCGCATGCAGTGATTGCTGATATCGCTTGGCGTGGTATGTACTTCTCGAGACGGCGGGATTCTTCTCTCTTCGTTGGCCAGCATTCTTCATCTGCGCCGAGGCCCAACGGGTTTTCGGCCACGGATGATGATCCATCATTCTTCGCGCCGTTCCAATCCCTCGTTCTTTCTTGTCCTTCGGCTTATGTTTCGCGCTGGAGGAGCATGCAGCGAGACAAAGTCTCGTCCTGCTACTACTACTTAAAACTTCAACCGTTCAATATATCCAGATCGTTCTCGATCTACTTCTCTCCCTTCTCCCACAGGAGGAAGCCTGACTTACAACCGGCCATCCAAGTCTACTAATATCCTGCGAAGAGAAAATACGATCGTCCAGTAATCTGCCCGTGTGCCATCCTAGATTAATGATAGTAAATAGAGCCTGGCTTGATAAGTCGTCCCACCGGTAAACCGGTTCATTCGCCAAGCCTGTGTGATTAGTTCGCTTTAATCAGCCATCAATAAAGACAAATTTGTCAGGCGTCCATTCGATCTGTCGACTTCGTTTCTCAAAGTAGCTCGCACACGAAACAGAGATTTATTTTTCTCTATACTCCCTTTTTCCCTCTCTTTCTTTCTCACATAGTCTTTTTCGCTCTCTGACACAGTGATATCGCTGTTATTTCTGATTTCGGAATTGCGGCGTGACGCGTAGCTCGCGGTCGCTCAAGAAGATATCGTTTAATCGGAGCGGGACGGGGAGGATCAGTAGGCGAAATGTTCAATTGCAATATCTCGGCCAGCAATTACGGGAGAATCAAGGCGCGCGTGGGCCGTCGATATGCACGCACACGTACACAGATTTTACGGGTAATTTTCGGTGCACTTGTTCTTGCATCACCCGATGTTCGCATTGGTGATGGTGGTGGTCGACGTCGTCGTAGCCGGCGGCGGCGCTCGGAGCAGGACCCCATTCAAGGACACAATATTCAGAAACCGAAAGTGCGATCACGCGAAAATCTAACGTCTCACCGAACCGGTCTAACCGGATTCGATGTGTGTGCGTGTATGTCTGTCTGTCTGTCTGTGTCTCCGCCTGTGTGTGTGTGTGTGTCTGAGTGCGCGCGCGTCTGGTTAAGAGATGGTACGGCGATCGTCGAGAGCCGCGTAAACTGGCTCCTCGTCATTTTTGGCAATAGCCACATTAATGCACCGGCGCTTTGAGCTCTTTGCTCCACTTGCAATCGGCAGGCAGAAATTCTTATCACGAGAGATGTTAGCCGTCCTGGTGTCAGAGGTCGAGCGCCTCTTGCCGTTGCCGTCGCCGTCGTTCCACCGAGAGAGCGTCGATTAGCATCGAATTTATCAGCCACTCATTCTCCTCGAGCGCTCTCTTCATTTTGCCAGAGCTCCGAGCTCCCGCAAACTTTAATTCGCCTGGGAGAACATTTTACGGACCGATTGGCTGACATAATGGAGCTCAATTCGTACTTGCTCTCCTTCGAGTTCGACCATCTGTGTCGGTGTGCTCGAGATCGTACGAATTTCTGGAAAGATGATTTGATGCCTGAGGTGATCGAGCACTGTCGCTATTCCATATCGCGTTTCCTATTTCGACCATTAGCAGATTGGTAGAAAATAAATTCGTCTGGATTAAACTATTGCGATGTCTGGTGTATTTATATATCTATAAGAAGATCGGCAGACTACTTTGAAGCCCAGCGGCGCCAGTGTATAATTCATAAGGCTGCTTTACCTAATTGGGAATTTCTTTGCGAGCGAGAATCAATCTCTTGATCTCGCTCTGTCCTGATAATACGATCGTCGAGACAGTCGCTACGAGGCGGGTCTCAGCTTTTGTAGCCGTGATCGTGAAGTTGGAAAGTCAAGTGCAGTCAGACTGCTCCTCGCAGACGGCAGAGTTTCTCAAATCCCGGCTGCAGGCTCGTTCACTCGCCTCACCCAGCCGTTACCAGCCACTCGAACTTTTTCCGATCGATGTGTGTGCACCGTAAGTGCTCGCATGTTCGTTTCGCACTTGCCAGCCATTGTCAAGTGCAACAACGTGCTTCGATCTCGGAACGATTTCAAATTTCCTTCAACGTTTATCGTACTTGCTATTTGCAGAATTCGACTTCACAAGTGAGATTCACTGAGAGATTTTAATCTTGGTGTGTGAGTCGAGCAGGAACGATTTCCTTGGACCCCCGAAACCAAGAGCCACTGCTTCCAAACAAAAGCAAATAAGTTCTCGCGCCGTCCGTAAGATTTTAATGCACGGCTCTACCCATAAAGGAGTTTAGTGTCGGCGGAGTCTGAGTGTGTATGTGTGTGTGTGCTTGTGTGTGTGTATGCTGGGCGCAGCTACAAGGAGCGGGGCCCGAGCGAGTATGTAGCAAACACAGCGGCGCAAATAATCCAAATCAAGGCTGCCGGCAGGCGCATTCTGACAAGTAGCTGTTCTGACGTGTCCGTGCAAAACTGGTTGCACCGCGGCGAACTGTTTCCGACGCGCTTGTTCCCAGAATTTACGAGGCCCGCGAAATTTATTCTCTCTGGCGGAGCTCTGCTCTCGTATTCGCCGCCTATTAAAGTTCATTATGCCGAGGAGCGCATGCTGGCCGAACGATATTTCTCGATATCGTTCGCCGAATTTATGCGAATATTTATTGCCACCGAGTTTTCTCTTCGTCCGGTCTCTTAGCCAGCGGGACTTTTCTTTCACTGCTGACGAGTGGTCTTTCCTACGCCAGTGTCTTTCCCTCTCTTTCTCCCTCAAACTCTCTCTCTCTCTTTCTCTCTTTCTTTCGCGCTTACTTGCTTGGTAATGCATAAATAAAAAAAAACGCACGGTGCAGAGAAATAAAGTGCACGGCAACGGAAAACTGGAGCGTAATCCTGTCTACGAGGAACCGGGTTAAAAGGAGTGTGCACCCTTTTTTCACCTCCGCCCGGGGGGGAAAAAAAAGAAATAAACTGCAACGAAGTAAACTGCAATGCTGAAACAAAGAAGGCAGAATCATAAAGGGCCTGGGTATTTATTGAGGCTCTGTTTACGATCTCATAAGTGCTTAATAGCTTTCTCTTGGTTTTGACAAGATGATTCTCTTTCTCTTCTGATAAAGTTTAGGGTACTCTACTTTTTCCTCAGTGAACACCCAGGCCTGTGTAAGAAAAACCGGAAAGAAAATAATAAAAAGCTCTCTCTCTCGAAGACATGCGCCTCTGCTTTTATTCATGGCTTTTGTATTGTATAAAAAAAGTGAAAATGAAAAACAGAACACGCTCGGTATTGCGAGCGCGGGCCCGTTTCGCGGCGAGTTTAACATAATATACATGTACACTATATGTGTGTTTCGCCGAGAAAAAAAAGGGGGGGTGGGTAGGGTTAGAGGGAAATGAGCCAGTAGGGCTGGCAGGGAATGGGCAGGCAGAAAGACAAAAGGGAGAACAACAGATAATCAACGGGAAAATGAGAGGAGAATCGATCGCAACGAGGGAGGACAGGAAGAAATGAGCGTGACATAACAACGTGTGTGGAGTATTATAATCCTGATGACATCTTTGGGTGCTGCTATAGTTCCAGCCGGAATCGGGCCCGTGCCGTGCCGAGACACTCGTCAGTCACAAAATATAAGAGGAATCGAATTCTTTCACTCTTCCCACTCCCTAAATTACTATTAGGAACCTGGTTCCGCCATAACTTTGCATCTAATCGAAGAAGCGGCGAGAGCTGCGTCCCAGGCTTGGACTAATTTCATAAATCATAAAGTCGTGAAACGTACAAAAAAAAGAAGAGGAAATCAGGCAAAAACAATTTGCAAAAAAATATCATGCGGCGAAGTGATTGATGAGGATACCAGTGCGGATGAACAAGTATTTGACTGATTGAAAAATAGGTGGATATAAAACCAAGAATAATTGCCTGAGCCTCAGCGGATCGCCGCCTTCGTGTATACACTTGTAAATAAATGGTATATGCGTCACCGGTGCTTGGCACCGCGGTGACATCTCCGTACATTGCTTTCGTTCTTACATTTACGATCGTGCGGGTTACGTATATGTATACATAAAACATCTACATAAATAAAACACAAGCAACGTGTGTGCGTTGAGGGGTAGCACTAGACATGAGCGCGCGCGCGCGAGACCCGACAATTCCTGCGCATTTTCTAAACTCGCCGCAGAGACGGTTAAACGAAAGCACCAGTAATCGAAAGAGAAGGTGATTCGAATTCATTCGATTAAGAACTATTGACAACGACTGGGCGCGGCGCGACCGGTCGAGACTCTTCCGGAGGTGCTCCAGCCGGTAACAAAACAAAAAGAATAACATCTTGATTTCATGGAGAACAAGGAGAAGACAGTTCTTTTTTTTAAGAGAAAGGAAAAGTGGAAAGCGCCTTTAAACGCGCGTCTAAGTGTAGAAGACATATGCACACCCCATCTGTGTAGAGTGATGTTATTGCACCTGCATCGGCGTCCGCAACGAGAACAGTTTCCTTTAAAGCTAAATTTTGAAAGCGAGATCTCGTAACGTGGGGGGACCGCGTACGTAGAAACGGGAAGGCCCCCGCACCCCTTGACAAGCTTAGATATTGTACAATTACATGACAATAATTAACATTTCGGGGAGGGCCAGCGGTAAAAGGGGGGGGGGGGTGTGGGGTGGGATATCGGCGGGGGCGCATCCCAATATTTCTAAGTCAAACGAGTGGGGGCGGGGAGGAATAACTAGAGGGCCGTGATACGCACCGCACTGTCGCGAGTCTTATAAAGTTGAGTCTTACAAAGGGAGGAAAACAATAATTTACATAATCGTTAGGTAATATATAAAGCTTAACCTAATCTATGTTGAGCATTCAGTGAACGACAGCCGCGGCGCGGAACGCCGGCTCCTCCAACTACAGATCAATCTCGCCCGACATAAAAGCGCACAACCGACTTAATTAAAAGAAAAATAAAACAGAAGAGACAAAAAGTACTAACTAAACAGAGGGAGAAAGAAAATCCAGAAGGACAAGTTTGCCCAATCCGCCTGTACGCGGCGGATCGCTCGGTCATGAGAACTGGTTGCGAACTGTTTTCCAGGGATTCGTGGATTCATCGAACGGTGATAACAAGTGATAAATAATGGAAAAGAAAAACACGTACGGCAATTGTTTGCCGTCTACTATATATAAAGAAAAAAACGGGAAAGCGTAGCGTGCGATAAATATTGAAAATAAATGCATCACTAACAGTCTGTAACAGCTACCAACGTGCACCAGTGCTCGGTGAAACGGGCCTGTTCCGTCGGATATTGCAAAATAGTAATTCGATCGGCCTGAAATCCACTCGAACCTCGTATCTCATCGCGATTGCCTTCCATCCCGATTAATCTACCAAGTGTGAGAAATTATCTCGCACTGTTTATTGGGACCAGTCGGCTCGTATCTGGCCCGAGTGGTCCGCTCGAGATCCTTCGAGGGGCTTGTTTTTTTTTTAGGATTTAGGACTAACAATAAGTCGAATGTGGAAGTGTGCTTGCAATCGCGTCCTCCGAAGTCGATATCACAGTAGAATCTTGCACTCAGCTAGCACTCGCAGTCTCCCAGCACACTGCCGATCGAAATGGCACCACACAGGGGGTTCCGACAAGCGGCCCGATCACCTGAACCAGTTTCCCAACAGTTCGCAACAAGTCCCGCGCGGCTCGCCGCGTACAACGAGCCCTCTCAGCGTTTTCAAATAACGCTGTCATTGTCATCGCACCAGATCTGACGGTTGCTTATTTTGCAAAGTACTTCGCAAGAATTATAAAATATTTATATATATATATATAAATATATATAAGAAAGAGGGGGCTGAACGGTCGTTTGACACCAGGCGTCGTTTTGCGCCCTTTTCAATTGCGGCACGCACGCGGGTGTATTTATAATATGTATATATATATAATATAAATTTATATATATATATGTATATTCGTATATCACACGACGGATTTTGTGACTGCGAGATAAAGAGTACGTATAATAAGCATAAGCGCCAGTAAGTCGATTAAAAACGAATAATAATAATTGTATAAAAAAAAGGAGGAAAACATCTACAAATGTCGGGATATAAAAAATGGGGAGAACGAAGAAAGTGGGAAAGTCGCTTCGTACAGTCGACGAATCGTTACAAAATATGTATATGAGTGTATAATAAGGGTGGAGAAAGGTCGAGAACAAAACCTTCGGTGAATCGAAGAAGTGCGCCTAACCACTGCACCGTACGCGAAATCTTTTGTACGTCTCTCTGTGTGTGTCACGAGAAACGTACAACCAAGTATGCGGCTACAAAACTGAATTGTTGTCGATGATAAAATTAAACGATTAAAATAATAATAAGTAATATCGATAGGTTGAGTACGGCATGTTACAGTAATAATAATAATAATTAATAATAATTAATTAATAATTAATAATAATAATAGTCAATAATAATTCTTAATATGCATCATAGAAAACAAGAATCCGTATCTACAATATCTTTACAACAATTGTCAACTCGTCGTCCCTTGCGCGATATGGCGCGCGCCTCCCTGCTTGAAATCTCTATTTCCCTCTGTTCCGATACCGGAGCACAAGTGCCGGGTGTAAAAAAGGCGAAATCATATTGCTGGCAGCATTCGGAAAGTCGAGGAATTAAATCGCCTGACATTCCCTTCACATCGACTACGTGCAGTCGAACTCGAATTGCCGGAGCAGTAAATCGACTCTAGGAAGAAGTAGGAAAACTTGTTCCACACGGTCACGTCAGTGTTCGGTTAAATGCAATGGTAATGGGGGAGCGCTAAAAAGATTCAGCAATCGGAAATGCTAGTAAAAGAGTGCCTACAAATAAAAAGAACGGCGAAGGAAAAGTACTTCGTTGTGGAACGAGTGGCAGCCGATTTTAATGACGCGGCTTTTAATTTCATTACGGCATTTAACCACCGGGACAGCAAAGGAATTCTGCGATTACATTGTTACATCGGGAGGACTCCCTTTCCATTGGTTTCCGATACAAAAGCACGTCCCTTCTTTACGTCAGATCTGAAGAACGGTGCCATCCGAGTGTCCGAAACACTTGATTATTAACTCAAGTATTACGAGTAAAACAATACTTTAAACAGTTATTGTTATTTGTTATTATGTTGTCGGTTACTTCTGATTTATCAATATATTCTTTATGCAACTGCAATTATTATGATAATAAGAGTGAGTGACGAGTATTAGCAGTTCACATTTCGCAGAGTGGGTGTAAGATTTGTAGGTACTGGAAATTAGAAGCTTCCTACAAGCGTGAATCTTCTTTCCGCCGGGTGGTTTTGAACGGTGGCAAATAATCATTGAAGGCTTCGAACAGCTTATATCACTGACGCACAAGACGAGAGTGCTTGCGCTCACTAGAAGGCAGAAATAAGTCGGGTGGAATGGATTGCAGCGGAGAAGGCATGCGGATATCGACGCGTTCTGAGCTCGCTATAATTTCTCGACGATAACTCGGTAACCCGAATCTCGTGAAGCGAGGTATAAACGAATCTCGATTACGACGAGAGCAATAACGATGCTCGTAAATGCCGGGAAAAGGTGGCGAATCCTAACAAGGCTTGTTGACAGCCGTGATGGGTTTTGACATTGGAGGACGTCGAGCGTCGATGAAAGCAAAGGACAGATAGGTGACGAGCAGAAACGGAAGAAACAACAAATGCAATCATCAACTATTAATCACGATCGCATCGTCCCTCGATCGATCACGGCTTAGCGCTTGTTGCGCTTTGGAAGTGCGAGTGATTGGTGCGCACGCTTTTTTTTAAGAAATCTTACTGAATCATTTAACGTGACACGCCTGGCGACAACGGTTTCCCCTCCTGCAATTCTTTCACTCTCCCTTTACTTCTTTCTCTCGCCTATTCAGTTCACTGCCCTCCGAGTATCGATAATTGGAGTTCTCAATATAATTATAATATTACCATCCTAAAATACGGTCAAATCACTGCCGCGAGCAGCAATTCCGAGGCACTACGAACAGGCCACAGAGAATATGGCCGCACAATTATTCACCTTCAGATCTCTGTGTCTCCTAAATGATAAAAGACTAACCTGTAGAACGTCTAGTATACGTAAAGTCGTAATTATACCTTATGCGTCACCCCGACGGTCTCTGGATCGCAAGATCGTTAATGTAATGTACAATTAATTAGAGAGATCACACGTCTTAATGTAGAAATTTAAAAGACTATTCTCTAGTACGTTGAGATTTTCCCGTCTGTTATGTACCGGTTCCTCTTCTCCTCCATCCATCTTTTTCTCTCTTCCTTAAGTATTGCCACGAAATGGGTTTTTTGTCTTTACGAGAGCGGCGACGATGATAATTAATAAATCTGATGAGCGGACACTGCCGAGAGGTCCTTCGAAGTCTTTTCTTTTATCTTGAGCTACTAGACTATCGACTACCCTACTTACTCTACTCTACGGTGTCTCAGCCTTCTTCCACGTTCCCTCCTCGTTCGTCTTATCTTTTTTTTTTGCTCGTGTTCCTTGCTTACCTAGTGTTATCAGCACCAATCTGATTTTAAAACCGATTCAAAATATCATCAATATAGATAGAATAATAACCTGTCGTATAAATATACATTCAAATATTACCTACAGTATACAAGAGTCATACCGGTACCCTCTCATCACGCCTAACGCATTCCTCTCATCCTCAACTTCTTTCCTTGTGTCTGTGTCAGTGTATACGTGTATGTCGACCGAACGCTATAGCTCGGCACCCTGGGGGAATACGTCGTTCTGAACCCTAATCTTTCGCTCTTACTCTCTCGCTCTCTCTCTCCCTCTCATTCTCTCTCTCGTACACATGCACTGCCAATATTTCAGCTCTCACTCTCTCTCAACTCCTACATGACTCTTCTCGCACCTTCATTCGTGCGCCTCTTGGTCACCCAAACGTCCTTCGCTCTCGCTGGTTTCGTATCCCGCGTGTCATGATTCGTACACCCCATCCTCTCGCTCGGACCCTTATGCACATTTCGTTCGCTCTTTTCGTATGTGTGTGTGTGTGTGTGTGTGTGTGTGTGTGTGTGTGTGTGTGTGTGTGTGTGTGTGTGTGTGTGTGTGTGTGTGTGTGTGTGTGTGTGTGTGTGTGTGTGTGTGTGTGTGTGTGTGTGTGTGTGTGTGTGTGTGTGTGTGTGTGTGTGTGTGTGTGTGTGTGTGTGTGTGTGTGTGTGTGTGTGTGTGTGTGTGTGTGTGTGTGTGTGTGTGTGTGTGTGTGTGTGTGTGTGTGTGTGTGTGTGTGTGTGTGTGTGTGTGTGTGGGTCTTTGTATACGCGTGTAACGCATTTACTTCTTTCGTTCGTACGATCCTTTCTCACACGCACTCGCTCATTGCATTCGCATCAACTCGACTGGCATTCACTCGTTCTCCTCCTCTCTCGCTCTCTCTCTCACTCGCTCTCTTTCATTCCTTCTTCTTTGCACTCACATTCGTTCTCGTTCTTTCTCCCCGACTCTCTTGCTCGCGAAGAAAACGGCTTTACATATTTACAGGCAATCTTCTCGTGGTCATGTGTATATCGGGCCTCGTTCTCTCCGTAACTCTCTTTCTCTCTGTCAGACTCGTATACCCCGAGGCAGCGTATTATGTACTTCCTTTCTCTCTCTCCTTTCTTCTTTATCTTTCTGCCTGCCTCACTCTCTCTCTCTCTCTCTGTTTCTCAAACCCATTTACCCTCTATCTCTCCGATCATCACTCGTTTAAAACATAGGCAAGTTAAATATTGTATCACAATCGTTTGTTAGTCTGTGGTCGAAATCGAACGTCTTCAACCCGTCGCGCGTCGCGTCGCGTTGCGTCGCGACGGAGCAACGCGGTGTGGATGAGCAGCATCTGGCGACAACCCCGGGCGACTTACCACACGACTACCATCGAATTCTCCCGAGCTATTCGATCGTCCACCAAAGAAACGCGAGAAGGTTCTCGTGTTGCGGTAATATAAAAAAATACGTACGGGCAGAATAGACGAGATTTTTCGTTGGTTATTTTACCTCTTTCACTCTGTCTATCTCTCTCTCTCTTTCTCTCTTTCTTTCTTTCTTTCTCTCTCTCTCTCTCTCTCTCTCTCTCTCTCTCTCTCTCTCTTTCTCTCTGACTCTTTCTGATTCCGATTTCCTGGTTCGCCAATGGGAAGCTCGACGGTGAATCGACGGCTTTCACCGTCCGCCCGCTTCGGCTTCGCACCGACTTCTCTTCCCCGAGCGTTGACGGCAAACTCGCATCTTCTCTTCCGTATCGACTTGCGATCGTCTGGGTTCTTTCTGTCAGCGCGAATATTCCTTCCTGGGTGGACCTGATCTTCATGTGGATCAGACACTTACACATCCGTTGGCAATTCCGATGATTAACATGTCGAAATTTAATCACGACGATATCAATATTTGCGATCTCAATTATCCCTGGCGATTGTACTTGGGGGCTTGTCCCGTGTTGTTGAGTATGGAACAGCCCGTTTCCCATAGACACGCCTTGCCGGTAGTAACAATTACGGGTGTGCCGTTATCCTGGCGGTAGGATCGCATTATCAGGATCAGATCTGCATTAGCCGGTAGAGAATGGCTGGTCCAAGCATATGGAAGGATTAGTATAACCGAAAGGCTAGATCGGCCTAGTAGAGAACCGAGTGGCGAAGATCGGCGTTGACCGTCGAGTCGAGGACTAGCGATAATATAAGACGGGCTGGCGCGGAGCCCGGGGCGCGGTTGGCAATGAGGAAAGTAAGTAGAACACGGTGAAAACGAAAAGAAAGACCTTAGTAAATGCACGATAAATGTCACGGGTACTGTTGCTGTATAGGCTGACTGCATCGATGTGAAGCAGCAGCAGCAGCAGCAGCAGCGGCGGCGGCACTCGGCGAGTTCTCGGGCTCCAACGCGTGGCCGAAGCAGCGCTGAAATCTCAGCGGTATTCCTGCTGGCTAGTAGGCGGCAGGATGGACGGTTAGTCACTGGGGCGGGAGGCCGGTCGGTGGCTTGAATTCGCCGGTGACCGACACCCCGTTCGCCTGTCCAGGGAACTGGGCCGTCGAGACCGGCGGCTGATGATTGAAGGCGGGCGCGTAACATTGTGGAAAGTATAGCTCAGGTTTGACGACAGCAGGTGTAAGACCGCGTGGAACAGGGACCGGGCCAAGGCCCGTTGGCGTCCCCGGTGGCTTGGTGTCACTGCTCGAGTTCCGGCGTACCTTGGCCGCATGAGGGTTCATGTGGTTGTCGATGTGTTTCTTGACCTCAGGCTCGGTAGCAAAACGCCGCCGGCAATTTGGCATTGGGCAGCAGAATGGTCGATCACCCTGATGAGTGCGTGTATGCTGGTCCAGAATCGCCTTCTGACGAAAGTCTTTGCCACACTGTTGGCACTTGTACGGCTTCTCACCAGTATGGATGCGTAGATGTTGATTGAGTATCGTGCGTTGCCGGAAATTGCGGCCGCAATACACGCATCCGTATGGCTTTTCGTTCGTGTGGATGCGCAAGTGTTGGGTGAGGTGGGACTGTTGTCGGAACCTTTTGCCGCACTCCGGGCAAGGATACGGTCGCGATTCGATGTGTATGCAACCGTGTTGCAAGAGGGTCGATTTTTGCTTGAACTCTTTCTGACAAATCGGACAACGCACATATAGCGGCATCCCAGCGGAGCGTCCATGCTGTATCACATCGGGTAGACAGCTCTTGGTGCCACCCTGCTGCTTGATGTACTGGAGCGCGCCAAAGCTGCCTGAGCCACCAGCTCCAAATACCGAGTGGTTCCCGCCTTTTGGATCCTTGAAGTACGCCGGATACTGGATCGAATTGGCGTCCGGTGCCGGGCTGAATGCACCCGATTGCGTGTCCGTGTCGCCAAACGTCGACGCCACCTCTTCTTTGCCTTCCTCCGGTGGGAAAGGGACATCCTGGGGCCAAAGGGTCGGTGTCATCCCATTCTTAAAGATTAGGTGCGGACTCACGTCTGCAACAGAGACACCTCAAGTTCATCCTCCCGCTCCCAGCCACGCTGTCTTGGAGAGGAGTGTGTTAGTTCCGCGCCCGATCAAATTCTAGTTTCTATATCTCGAATACCTGCTAAAGAACCCATGGTATTTAGAGACTGGCCGTGACAAGCACGCAATTCCAATCTCAAGGAAGGTAAACTACTTTCGATCAGACTATCCGCCATTTCAATGAGTTAAACAAAAGCGAGGGATCAACGAGAGACCCAGCTACCATTATACAGTTATGGGTGAAGGTCCACCTCCTCCACCCGAGTGTTACGGATGGGGGACGCGCGTTAAGGATATGTTACTCGGATTGGACGGATTGGTGTTAACCTGAGGTGCTAGATATTAGAATAATTTCGATCGACGTAACGAAGACCGACTATCAGAGGGCTGCAATATAGGATGGAATAATTAGGTGAGTAGGAAAGAGCAGGTAAGGATGCGGGAGAAAGGCTCCTCTATCTCACAGCTCACCAGCGCTCTCGCGTCCAGCTCAACCGTCCTTACCCTCCGGTTGGCCTTAGCTTCAACGAGGCCGATGCTCTCGATCGCCGAAATGATCAATTGCCGATCTCTCTTTAATGAATTTGAGCGTGTGTCGGCTCGACCGAGCTAGATGGGAAAACAGATGGAAAAGAGATTGTGATCGTTAGTGACGCGACGAGACCAGAAAAAAGAAAGATATTCCAGGTGGAAATATGAGTGATGCGAGAGTAGCGAAAGATTTAGATGCAAAGATGAGAGTATAAAGTCATAAAGACAGAGAGATATGATTACGGCGATGACGATAGAGGTGATAGCGAGGTGGTGACGACGGTGGCAGTGGTGGTGACTAAACATTAACAGCAAGAAACCGGTGAGTGGGTCAGTGAGGTTGTGATGGACGCCCTCTGGGAGTCTGGGAGGCAGAGAGAAATGCTCGCCTTGGTGTGTGCGGACGTGCTGATTCAGGATCGCCTTCTGACGGAAGTGTTTTCCGCACTCCGGACATTGGTATGGCTTCTCACCCGAGTGGATGCGCAGATGCTGGTTGAGGATGGCGCGCTGCCGGAACGTGCGCTCGCAGTACACGCAAGCATACGGCTTCTCGTTCGCGTGTATGCGAAGATGCTGCGTTAGATGCGATTGTTGCCTGAACCGCTTCCCGCACTCTGGGCACCCGTACGGCCGACTGTCCGTATGGATTCGCTCGTGTTGTAGCAGAGTCGACTTCTGCTTAAAATCTTTGCCGCACGTCAAACACTTGAACAGTCGTAGGTCACTATTCGCGCCCTTCGACGTTTTACCACTTTGTTGGACGATGTCGGGTAACCCGGTGGTCATGTTTGGTGCACCAGGTCCGGCGTATTGATGCGCGTCGAGACCACCAGGCCCCCCGTCACCCTGTCCGAGCGATGTCAGCATCACCCCGGGCTGTTTGAGATAATGTAACGCCGAGAAGCCACCCGGTGTGAGCATGTGCGGCGGCACCGAGGGCGACGGATGAGGCCTGGTCTCCTTGAAGTAGTGCTGAGGATACTGCTGGAGCTCACCGGCTCCAGGGAAACAATCGCTGCGGTCCACTTCGTGCGGTGTTAGCTGCTGTTGCTGTGGCGAGTGGTCTTGTTGGCCTGTTTGTTGTTGTTGTTGCTGTTGCTGTTGTTGCACTTGTTGTTGTTGCTGCTGCTGTTGCTGCTGCTGTTGGACCTGTTGTTGAGTTTGTTGCTGCTGTTGTTGCTGTTGCTGGGAGGTGGCCTGGTTCGATTGTATGTCATCGTCCGGTGGCGTTAACGCTTGAGGCTCGGGTGGCGCCGAAGGGTACGGCGAGGGCACCGGAGAGGCCAACGAAGGCGGGGGACCGCTTTCTCCCTCGACCGGGGGTCCACAGGCCTGCTGTGGACTACCCGATGACGAAGAACCCTGTTGCTGTTGCTGTTGCTGCGGGTACAGTCCTCCGTCTTGGAGAGATCCCGGCCCAGGCCCCCATTGCCCTTGGGGCCTCTCCATGTTGTCCTTGTACAATACGTACGGCGCGCCAGTATCTGCAATCAAACAACACCAGACCAATCTTTTACCTCTCTCTTTGATCTTAGAGTACAGAATGAACAGTGCGAATACTCGATTCCCAGCAATCTAACCGAGCGCCACTTTCCTACTCACAGATATACCTACGCCCTGACTCTGATCCGCGAAACTCACTGTTACACGCATTGGATCCAACTACTCATTTGCGATTATCCGTGAAAACTACTTTCTATAGTCAGACAGCTTCCTCGACAGTCTGGAATGAACCGCAGATTCAAGTGTAAGAACGCACACCAATTGAACACTAAAGGGAAATATGGTTAATAGAGTATTGGCAGGCGTAAAGATCGTAGGAACGAAGGTAATTCTAGTGGATTTGCACTTATCGCATTGGCGCATAGAACATTTCTAGTGATAGTTGATAAATCGGGAATATCGGTGAGCAACCGGAAGTCTGGCTGCCCGCTGCGTTAACAGACTGACCAGTAGGAGTAATTGCAGCGTACTAAAATAAGCGAGGCAAATCGTAGCTTCATGCAGAGGGCTGTGTCCGCTATCAATAATCGGCGAGCCAACCAAGTTTCCTACGAGGCTCTGGAACATCGGACCACTTTGTGGCCTCCGTCGTACTTTCTAGCATACTGAATCGGCCGGGTTCTTGGTCACGCATGGTCAGACACGTCCGGTTCGAGCTTCGCAAGTTCAACGGTTGTTATGCTGGTTGGACCCTGTGAAGATCTACGCGTCTCGGCCAATGATTTATGAAGTGTTCAGCATCGAGCAATCGCTTCTATCTTCAATCCTCTCCTCAGGCTTGCAAACCTCCCTCGGAAAAACTGTTATCTCACCGATACACTTCCAACTTGCCGCGCGCGGGCTCACTCGCGCGCCCGCCTCTTTCTCGCACGGCCAGCGAACAATTGCCGAAGTTTAATTAAATCGCCGACCCGACCAAACTGATCCGGTCGAAGTAACTGTTTTTCCGGTTAACTGCTGGATCCAGTACCGAGTACTGCACCACTTACAGCCTTCGCTGGACGTGTACAGTGTCTCACAAATTCCCTCGCGTTAGCAACTCGTACTCTGACATGACTGAATAATAAAACTTCCAAGGAAAAACAATCATTGGAATAAATCCTTTTTTTTATAAAATACTGAATATAATTAAAGTATTAAATATTAGTTGTATTTATCAGTGACAAGTAACAAAAGATCATTGGTGAAGTAAGAAATCTTGTTCTTAAGAACAGTATTAGTTCATTGATTCTTGAACATTGCTATCAATCATTTTAAAAGGGTATGCACCGTATCATTCGATTTTCCACGGTACCACGACACGCTGTCGGATTATCTGTCGTGTCGGACGACAGAGCGGCGATCGGACTTTCTTGCGAGGAGGCTCCCGCTCGCCACGAGCCTTTTCTTCTCCTCAGGCTAGATATCTATCTTCTACCGGTGCGAGTCTTGTTGCTCGTTGACTACGGTTGGTTGTATGCCGAGCACCGGCAGTAACGTGAGTGTATACGTACTACTGAGCCCCGGTGAGAGGTGTTCACGGATGCAGAAAAACGTACGGACACGTTCGGATGATAGGCCTGCGTTCGAATGTTCCCGTGAAGCGGAGAACTTTGTAATATCTTGTATACAGTGGCTATCGCGTGAGTATCGCAGTGCGTACGAGAGAAGTTTCATGCTTGTCGTCGATAAGGTTCGAGGTCAGAAAAATAAATGTTCCTAATCTGATCGGTGTCTTTGAGAAATCCTGTTTACCGGCGAGAAGTAGTTCGCAATATTGGGCCATTTTTCCACCGACTGTGCAAGACATCTATTCCATATGGTTTGCCTTCCTATGTACATTCGCCAACCGCTCTATTTGAATAAATAGCTAGGATGACGACTGCATATGCAACAGTTGATTCCGCCGGAAAGTCGAAACTCACTTTAGCCGAACGAGTTTCATGGGAAAGGAGCGACGCTTTACCCCAACGATATCCACTTTGCGTATTCTTGCATTTCCTGTCTTGGAAGGGTTGCAATATATTTTTTACCATAACACTGGTCTACTTCCGTTATTTGCTGTTTAGTTTGTAGAGTTTTTCTTTTGTAAGAAGATTTTGATACGAACCTAATCTTTTTATTTGCTGAGTGTACAAATATTTGACTACGTCTTGGTGAACAAATAATGCAATTCTAATTAAAAGGACGAGTAAGGGGAAAAATTATGCTGTCGCATTCAGAGAAAAGGTGCTCTTCTCTCCAATGCAACATTTCCTTTCATCCATTTGAAACTCACTTCTTAAGCTGAACGTGACACTTTCTTAGAGAAGCATTTACGAGTAAGGGGCGAGCGAGCGAGCGAGCGCGCGCGCGCATCGCTGGTCTTGAGCGGGCGAACTTCCGAAAGTTTGAAAGGGAGAAAAGAGAGAGAGAACGTTTGTTAGTGGATTCGCATTAATACTCTTTTACGCCGCGGCTTCCTCGTTGCGAACTGCAAAAAGTGGGCAAAACTCTCGAAAAGGCGAGCGAAGCAAGCTCGACGCACGCCGTCAGCCGAGCCTTTTTAAAAGCTTGCCGGGGCTGAAATTTCGTACGCGCACGATCTTTATCCTCCGAGGTTGCTTGTTTTTAATTTCCCCCCTTAATTCCTGGGCATCGCATCAAAATCTGCCGGATTCCCACTTTATCTTTATGACGGCGCTGCTTAATTGCGGAGCGGCATGCAACCGGGCGGTAACATAGTCTGAACCCCATTTCTCCCAAATATTCAACCGCTCGTAAGGTTTATGTAAGCCCCCAAAAAACACTGTTTCCCCCATAAAGCCTGACTTACATCGTATACACGTCAACAAAAAATGATTGCATCGACATAAACCCTCCGATGCACCCCCTCTTCGAAATTCAAAATACTTCCCACTGGAAGTTTCTAATTAAACCATAATTAAATGAATCGTTAAATGATTAATAATAAATTCAAATAAAATGATAAATAATCTAAACTAAATTATTATCTAAAATAAAACCGTAAATATAATAATACAAACTTATCATATTTAAGTCACTTTTGATTCAAGTGATAAATTATTTCTGAATCTAGTCACTTGCTACATAGTTCGAAATGAGGAGAGTAGCGACATGAATGTCCAACCTGTTACTGATTCCGCACACTTATGATGATGGAATGGGCGATGCCTGTGCGTTTAGTGTTACAGTGGCGGTGGTAGGTGCTCGCTCGGACCGCTCTCGGTATTTAAATGACATTGACGGCGATGGCGGTCGCGCAATTTTAAAGCGGAGCCTGCTCGCTGGCCGCGCCGAAGGCTGATATACAGATTTCGCGGTGAAGGTCGGTTTACAATATCCGGTATCCGAGGCTCGGCATCCAGAGTGTGTGTCTAGCGTGCTTTCTCTCGGTGCGGCCACCTACCTGCGCGCCAACCTGCCTGCCGCGCTCCTCTCGCCTTTTTCCGCGCGGTCCACCGCCACACCGCGATCAAAGCGCAAAAATCATTGCGCCGCAAACTACAGCCTGTTTCACTTGCCTTTTAATCAACACTGATATACTATAATGTTTCGTATAAAATATACTCAAGCAAAGAGTTGAAATATTAGTGTATGATTTAAATGAATAAATTATTTATGATTATCTATTATTAAATTCTTTAATCTAATGTAAATATTATATTGAAAGTATTCATTGACGTATGTTAATTCTTATTGAAGATCTCATAAAGTGTTTTGTGAGCTCGCAAATAACAATGCGTAAAACGCCCAATCGTAGAGTGTTATCATCCGACGATTTAGAATCGCACACACGTTCCTTTTACGTCAGTCGCCCACCTAGCTGGTGTTTGCGATGTGTTCTGCGGGACACAAAAGGGGAACAAGTTTCCAGCCACAGACGAAGAAAAGGAGTGCTCGCGAAAAACCCGGAATGGGTCATTAAAGCGGCGGCTGCATATCTGTTGGCGGATGTTTTCTACTGTCTACCAAAATGCCTTGCTCCTTCAACACTCCGCGAATGGAGGGGGAATGGTGCGCGGTAAGTAAAAAATTTATTTGTTTGGTGCATTTGATTGTAAGCGTGCGACGTAAAATCATATGTACTCGGCGAGCAGGTGTGCTCTTATAGGATATAAGTGTGCGCCAATACGAAAAACAGGATCTGCATAGGATCCTTGGCCATTGTTTTGATGCACACTTGCCGAGGTTCCTTTGGAGGTCAATCGTCACGCAGCATTCCTCGACACTGAATCGACTCACCTCTCAGACCTGAGAGAGTCCGTTTGACAGGTCGCCCCCGGAACAGTACCTGTCGTACGGAATCACAGCTTTTTGCAGGGACAATCAAGAAACGCACACCTTTACCTCTGAACGACTGCATGCTGACTGTCTCCCCTGTCTTAATGATGCCTTGCTAACCGGTTTCACCGGAAAGGAGTTTCTACGAAATTAAACGTCCCTGTTTAAAAATATGGCTATCTTCGTGACGCGACTTTTTCTTACTGAAACAGTGTCCGGTTGACCCTGAAGGGCGTTAGAATTCTCGTCGTAATATACTGATCGTATTATTACGTAAAGGTGAGTCTGGATATAAAAGAAAGATTGATTTTCGGCCGAAGTCATGTTCGTTCTAGACAGTACTGGGAATACACCACGTGTATCGAATAGTAATTTACGTGAGAGACCACACGTTCAAGAGAGCCACGAGAGTTGCTCTTTCTGGATGTCATCCAGATTCAATAAAGTTAATGGTCACTCATAAATATCAGGACTCGTCCCTCGGCGACTCTTGCTCTTGGAGTGGGACCTGCGTCATTAGTGAGTAACACGCAGGTTCGCTGCAGACTTGTACCACGAATGGAGGAAGAATTTCATTTACGAAGATCTGCAACTGGCTAGATCGCAAACGTTCCAAGCACCGCTGGAATGTCAGATCTAAGTGCAGCGATTACTTCGAAGGGGGAACTTGAACTCAATAAGAGTCGAGCCGAAACTCATTGGAATGTATGGTGATTTTATAGTAAAAATAAAATGGATTCTTTTAGTGTACGATCCGTTAGGAATTCTAGTGAAAAATGTTTTGAACAAGGGCATTGATAGGATAATTAGGAAAATCATTGGAAAATCAGTGTTGAGGATTAAACGAGAGGTGATTAAGTGGAAAAGAGGGGAAAAAAGAGCGAAACGCACTTGGCCATAAATAACGACACACGCACTTTCACTCGACCAGCAATAATGCGCGCACGTCAATATATGAAGTATCAATCTCGACGTTTATCCTCACGGGGATTCGATTCAGTACCAGAATCACACCACTCAATTGACAGATTCGGTTGTGTTGGACCACCGATAAACTAAATAAAGTAGTAACTACCGCACCAGGCCGAATTCCTCGCACTGTGAATTGAAAGCTCGGGCGGATTCGATAGCAGCGTTAGAGCGCAAAGAGCACTCTGCTTCTGTTAGGATTTTCGAGCGAGCACGCGCGACAATTATTTCACGTGAAAGCGGTCACGTGAACTAGTAATTATCGTGAGGAGCTCGCTCGGTTCGACTGAACAGGACTATTCGCTACTACACCTAGGAAACCGTATCCAGGACTACGTTCAACTAGTTGAAAATCGCACTATCACGCGCAGAATTCAGCCTCCTTGGCATTCGAGCGTGCTTATCGTAAGCACTAGTTTCGAAGATAATTATCCTTCAACTTTTTCACTTTCAAGAATTTATATAAATGTCAAATACATTCTATTTCCTTTATTGACTTCCAACTATTATAATTCGATCTATTTTAAAATTACCTAACTTTGTTAATAAATACACATCAAAATGAAAATAGTTCTACAGGAACTTTATTGTAACGAAAGGGTTAACCGGGTAATGTATGACCATAACCACAGGTTCCCTTCGATACCAGTCTGTGATTTCTCTAGTTGGCAATATATCTTTCTAACACCCTTTGCGTCCGAAAAGTTGTCTCTCTTTCTCCTCGGTTTATCCTGGTTCTCGCTGTCTCATGGATGAAAGTGTCCCGAAAGGGGTGAGTTTGGAGAGTGATAGTTTCGTACTTGAAAGCGGGTTTACGCCGGTTGGCAATACCCCATTACAGATTTATCGCTGCTCGGTAACATCAGCCAGCCAAGAAACCGTCCGATGCTTCTGTGGGGAAGAAACCTTAGCCCATTCGGTTCTCCCCCCATAGAAAATCTAAATGCGGCAGCGACTGCTTCTACACGCATCGCCTAAAAGCTCGGCGCGTGTAACGCTTTCTGTGATCCTGTTTGTCCGCTCTTGGGGCTTCAATATGATTTAGACCCGGCGGCGGAGGCGACGGCGGCGACGGTGACGGCGGCTCGAGTTCCGCCACGCGCCGCCGTCGTGTCGACTCGCGCCGACGAGATATGCGCCAACTCTCACCCGCAACTCCAACTTCCCCCGGTAACTTCCGCTTCATCCCACCTCGCGGCACAATTGCCTCGATTAGCTACGCTTTGAATTATCTACCATGGAAGTATTACACTAGTAGAGACTCCCTGCTTTATCGTTAACAAGAATTTCTTGGTGTATGACAGATGAATGATTGTACAGTATGATTGTAATAATAGATTGTGTTTCTTGGAAATGATTGAAATAATCGTCATTAGGTGAGAATGACGAGTAGTAACTTTGTTGCGAGGAGGAAAGATATGTTGAGTTCGTTGAGGAAATAAAAGGAAGTCGATATCGAACAGGAGTTTGTATTAAGTACTTTTCTCGCATTTCTTGAGAATAATTAAATAACGCATTTGAATGATTTCAACTAATAATTTTTCACAGTATTATTAATAAACGCAGTGATAAAATTCATTGAACTATTAGTGAAACATTAACAAAAATGATAAATCACAGTTCGAATTTGAAAATCATAGACCAAGCTATATTCGATAGAATTTACAAAGACGAAGTCTGCACATTTATTATTCTGACTGGCAAATAACAGTGATTAGAGATAATCGTAGTCCTAATATCCATTTATGTAATCGATATACCTCGCTGACAGCCACTTGATCACATCGTCTACACTTGTGTCAACATCGAGAATTTGACGACGAAGACTTAGAAAACACTACACGCGTATTTCTATGTACACGTAAATCCTCGATGAAAATCCTCGAAGACAATAACTTCCTACACAATGACAGTCATAGAAAGAGAGAAATAAAAACGATATACACTCGACTGCGCGTGTGAAGATGAATAGTCGACCATATATACATGCGTGTTTCTTGCTGCGTGCAAAAGCAAGAGCAAACATTTTCCCGATAATTGTTCAGCAAGCAATTCAAACAGCTTTCGACTAAAACTCGATGTAAGCCGCGTCCAAAATTCCTGAATGCTTGTAGAAAGGAATAAAAAACTCTCTCTTTTTCTCGATCTCTGCTTGAAGATTCTTCTGGCAGGCAAAGGTATTATTTGCCGAAGACCGCCTCGCAAAGCTCTCACCAGGGACACTGAAACTAGTTATCAATGAACGTCAAGACTTTGTTCACTTCTTTCATCGCGCGCCTCCCTTTTGTTGTTCTCGCATCATCCAAACAATTGCCTTATGAATTATTCTTTAAATAATTCCATCGATCTAGAACCGAGTCTACTTACAATTACTCAAACACGATTGACTTCTCGCTCGACTATTCTTTCCCCTATTTTCCCTCTTCTCTCATAACCAACGATAATTGTATTACGTATGCAGGTTTCCATTGAATATTAAATACGCCGGCATAACAATCGGAGGGAAATTCAGGTGGCGAGTGAATATAAGTGTATAAGGGGAGCGTCGTCAGGTTTAATCTGAACGAAGACATCAACATGAAATGAAGAGGGTGGCGAAGGTGTTGTTAGACTCTTCGAACAGGAGAGGTCAGTGCTACTGCGCACCCCTATTTATTTAGCGTACCTTGCCCGTATCTCGATCGCCCTGTCATTAAGTACAATTACTAGAAGCTGCAATGCGCTTCTGCATCCATATATATATATATATATATATATATATATATATATATATATATATATGTATGTATGTATGAGTAAGCGGTACATTCATCGAGGTTGGCGCGATTAAATAATCTCTCCGTTTCGGCTGCTCTTCCCCTTCCTTTTTCCCTGCCTTAATTAGACAAGTTTATCGAGCGATCCGAGCGGTTAATTGACGTTATGTAAACATTTATCAACGAGTGGGCGCACGGGGAAATTTTTTCCTTGCCGCTGACGATGAGCGGGCGCGCCTGCCTGCCTCTGCTGGAAATGTTGCTTGGGTTAAAAGTTCTATTCGATCGGAAGGAAGAAAAGCAGAGAGAGAGAGAGAGAGAGAGAGAGAGAGAGAGAGAGAGAGAGAGAGAGAAAGATCTGGAGTGAATCGGAAGGTAAAAAGATCGGTTAGTGGAATGATCGGTGGAAGAAGAGTCGTTTCTCCCTTGTGTGTACGTGCGCCGGGCGATCGACGGTGTGACAGAGTGGCTTCCCCGGGCGATAGCATTGATTTTTAGGAAACGTGCGCCCGATTACGTGTACGCCGAGGCGTCTTTACGATTTGTTTTGGCGGCAGACCGCGTTGCACTGGCGCAGGGGAACACACCACCGCTCGAGAGTAGAAATGCGCTTCTCCTCGTACCTGGTATGCGTACGTCTCTTCCAGCGCGAGTGCATGATTCTAGAGAATATATGTGTGTGTGTGTGTGTGTGTGTGTGTGTGTGTGTGTGTTGGTAGAGAAAGCCCGGGGAAGAAAGAGGGAGACGGAGGAGGCGAACGACGCAAAGAGTGGAACGGGTTTGGGCGCTCGTCGAGAGAGCGCGGTGAGGACAGGGGGAGGAAACACGAAGGAGAGAAGCCGGAGGGTGGAAACGGGAGGGAGAGAACGAGCGAGGAGGAGAGACAGGGAGAGGAAAAAAAGGGAAAAAGAGAAGGAAATGGCCCATGGTTACGCATGCGCGCTTTTTTCGTCGGACAGCATTTTTAAAGATTTTTCCTCCCGTAGCAGCTCGCAGATTTAAGTCGCCAGGTCGATCCCGTCGATGCTCGAGTACCTCCCGCAATTCCGGCTTCGGGCAAGGTTTTCACGCAACTTGCAATTATCGCTCACCCCCCCCCACCACCACCACCACTCCCACCCCACCCCTTGATTCCTCGCCTTGCCGGATAATGCTCTGGAAAAAAAAGCCTCAGCAACGAGAAAGAAATTGGTAATGAATGCTCGATGACTAAGGGCTCCTTTTCTAAAACTCTACCACAGGTTTTGCTCTGATACGAAAAAGCTAGATTGATCCGACCTGTACAGTTATGTTTTTATATAACTTGTATTGGATAGTAGGCAGTGTGATGCCCATTTGTCCCGAGACAAAAAGGCATCCTGGAAATTATCTATTTTGCCGCTTATGCAACTAATAAGCGCGAAGGCGCCGTTGCTAATTAGCGATAAGAAGCTACAGTTCAAAGCTGCAACATAGTGAGGAGAGATTGGAGAAGCATCCAAGCGAGTCTATGTTAATCTCTGACGGCTTTTTCAATAATTGCATCTTGGCGTAATTCCTTCTGTAGAATGGTACAGCGTACCTGATTAATTAAGTCGAAAACACGATCCTATCGAGAGAAGCGGCCCTTTATGGGTCATGCTTCCTCGATTTCACACTCGCAAAATCGACAGAGAACTAGAACGTCTTTGCGTTGAAAGTCCAGGCTTAATTGACCGAGTGAAAGCGAGTCTGCGGGCTTGAAGTGAAGGCACTGCGCCATCATGTGTGTATGCGTATACGTACAATAAAAGGAAATATCGGATGCGGCAAGCGTAGAGAAAACTCGATCGGTGATATTAGATCGACGGATTCGGATCGAGCTCATCGAGGGGGAAAAAAAAGCGGTTCGATCTCACGTTGGATTTCCAGAGTGGTACACACAAGATCGTAGTATGAAAAATGAAAAGTCTGTGGTATACTTTGGTCATGCTTGCACCGATAAGGCGAGTAGACCAGGGCGGATTACAGATTTAGCCAGCTTTATCTCGGGCGTTCGAAGGAGCGCGATTAAGCATTCGGAGAAGTGGCGGAAAGGCGGCCATTTACCACCCTCCTCGAGGAGGAAGAGGTGGAGGAGGAAAAGGTGGTAGAGGCTGCTCGTTCGCTTGCCGAGGATCTCGTCAGTTGCCAGGAGGCCCGAAATTCTCGCCTGATTAAACAGAGCCGAAGAGCGCGCGGAGATCCGGCCATTCAAGTCGCTTTAAAGAGTTCCAACGCCACGCGCAAAGTCTCAGCGAAAGCATCGAGTTTGTCCATTCAATTAGCTGCCTGCCGCCATAATGCCTGGCTGGAATCGGCCAACGCTGTGATAGAAATGACTTATCGCAATGTGTTAACCCAACTTCATCGACACTCTCACTTAACAAGATATATTTTTGCTTCGAATTTCAGAATATACACGAAAAGTGTCATTAACCCTGAAATCATCACTCTCGCAAAGGTAACTTAAAGTTACCAAAAGTAAGCAGAAATGTTTAGAATTTTTCTAATAATAATAATATAGAATGTTTATATTCTCCAATATATTCTTACTGTATGATTTCAAATACTATAACACAAAATCTTTGTATGTGCCTGTTATTATTTCAAGCATAAGCACAGCTCCGGAAATTCATCTTATATTTTCCTCGGCCCATTGAACAGCGAGCAGTCATGCGGGAGGATCATTCCAACGTCAATGAAGGGCGCAGCGTATTTCGGCTCGTCCTTGCCTGACCCCAGACAAGATGATCCTCTCATAGTCATTTAAGATTCCTCGGGAATGAGCCTGATTCAAACGCACGCATGGGACATACAACAGTCGTCGTGGTAGCACGTGGCCAAGCATACTGAACTTCTACGCGCCGTGAGAAGAAACGGGAATGCACCTCCGACGAGAATACTCTCTTCCTATTCAGACGAGACAGAAGAGACACACACTTCACTCTTTTCCCCATGAATCCCCTCGGAACCATGTGCTCCTAGCGTATCCGAAATAACGCAGAATCGCTCGGAGCGAGGAAGTGCAGAAGCACAATGACTCATTCACGGGTTCCCTTTACATCGAGGATGCGTGTATCGCAGATATTCGAGTTTAACGATGACGCGATCGCCTGTCTGCTTTTGTCCGCTCGCTCGACACTCTTCTTTCTCTCAAGGAAGACCACTGAAGCGTACATAGCAGGAAAAAGTGGCGATGGGAGAAAGCGCACTGCGATAGGGGATGCAGCATCACACATTACGTAACGGAAGTAAAGCCTGAATTAAAGCATTGCGACAAAATCGTTGTTTCGGTTGTATCATTGAATTGTTTTGAATAGTGTATTAGTTATTAATTAGAATTTAGAATCCTATTAATATTATTACGAGGGTAAATTGTTACTGAGAAATCATGATGTTTCAATGTTCAAAACTTATTATTCTTTCGACCGATATTCCTCTGTATAAAATAAACTGTGGTGAATGAAAAGAGAGTGAACTATTCCCATATCAACTGCCATTCTTATACATCATGTATACGCTTGTCAGAGAATACATCTCGTTCACGGTAGTCAGGTTGACTGCAACATACTTGACTCCGAAACGCTGAGAAAAAGTGGCTTTGAAGCACTGTATCCAATGCGAACCTGTTATTTCCTTGACTCGAAGTATCCTTTCAAGCTCCTTTCGAGCTTCGCACGAAGGGGAGGAGCCCTAACTTTATTCTTGTCACCAACATAATTCGAACAGTGCGAATACCAAGTTACTCAAAGAAGAATGAATGGTGACCGTCTGGAACATCCTACCTGTTTCAATTATACTTATACAAATAGAAGCTTGGAAACAAGTTACTCGAATACAAACGCGGTTCGAAGTCAAGTGGCTGTAGTAATATGAACTGAGTTGAAGACGCATGTATCGTTGAGTGATCGAAGGGTTTGTATGTACGTGGGTAGTGAGTTAGTCGTCCTTTATCAGGGAAACGTTGGTAAACATAGATATCGGGAGGAAGGACGACTGTGGAGGAGCTGAAATCAGTCGCAGCAACCTCGTGGAAAACATTCATTTGCAAGAACAAACACGCGCTTCTCTCTCTCTCTCTCTCTCTCTGGCAGTGCGGGTGCTCGCACGCTATTTATCGAGTGGTAGTTGGAATACGCTCGGCCTATTTCCCCATCGAAGGGTGAAGGTACCTGGCCGATAACCCCCCGAGCACACTACCCTCCCCCCCGCCTCTCTCTCTGTTCCCGACGAGGGGCGGGGCGGGGGAGAAGTTAAAAAAAAAGGGATGGGGCCGCAACAAAAACATAACTTTCCGCGATGGCAGTAGGAAGAGTGCTCGAGGAACGAGTGGTCCTTTTCCTAGTGTTCCATCGGGCGTTATACAGCTCGTCAGGACGAATGTTTGTTTTCAGAAAAATAGACAGAAGCGAGACATGTGCTATTAACTCTCGAGTGCGATGCACATTGACGAAGTTGAAAAGTTCTCGGTTCGTATGCGTAAATGTGGATGTGTGAGTATGTGTGTGTGGGTGTGTGTGTTTTTTTTGTTTTGCCACGCGGGAAACGTTGGCGCGGGAGAGCGCGCTCGCCACCACATATTCCTCCATTTTTCGGTATTCCCGGGAGCGCGGTGGCTGCGGCTTTTTATTACTCTTATCATTGTGGTATCTTTGATCGATGGACGAATCCACTTCTAATTACAGTGGTATGCCTGCCATGCCACCCACGCTCTCCACCGGGACACGTATACTATGCGTAAGCACACTCTACCAGCGAGAACGAGGACTCCCTGTCGCATCGGACAAACCCTCTTGAATCTACTGACTCGAAATTTTCTTTTCCTCGTGTTGGCCTTTCTCCATATCCTCGACTTCGTCGTCTTCCTCTTCCCTTTTACCTTCACTAGTCTTCCATGCTTCTCATAGCATATTTATTCTACTCGATTCTGCATTGGTAAAATTGGTCAGCATTTTTCTACGCTGACTTCAGTAGATATAGCAACAGTCGTATTGTAACATTTGTTGTAATATTGATCTATCTTGACTGTGTAAAATAAATAGAATTCCTGAATAACTTGATGTTTGAATCAAATTTTATTGTTATATGATTAGTTGTGTCTTTTATATTTGAGTGTAATAAATAAAGGACGTACGTGTATATTTTCAATCTCTATGAATATTACATGTTCATATTCAACTAAGAAACTGTCGTCAGTTTATATCATGGAAAAAGAAGTAGAGTCGCTTGGGCTACACAGTAACGATAGCCTCTTATTTTACAGGCTTATACACACTCCGTCAGAGCGCCGCTCTATAAACTTCGTTCTCCCAGCCGTCTTTCATTTCAGTGCTGGCGAAGTGGTTTTTTCTATATGGAACTTGGCGATCATCCTCGCCGTACGTTGTGACATTAATAAATTCGTTCGGGCGAGAACGAGTATTTTATTTAACGGAAGTGTCTAAAAGTCATCATGCCCGACAGGCATTGGGACAAGGGGAGGGGGGGGGGGACTCCATACGTGCTCGCACTATTGTTTGGTCGGTTATTAAAAAGGGTGGCGGTGTAATTCATCCGAATGGAGAGAGATTCAATTCTCTCTCTATCTCTCTTTCGGCAGCAGGCACCGGCAGCAGTCCGGTCGAAAGAGCGCGGCCGCCGATGTGTTTTAAATCGTGCTGGGTTTTTATCGGCAGTCAAATAAAGGCAGCGATCCTCGACTTGACGCGACGTGGAAACATAATTCTGCCGAGTGCGTGCTTGCCATTGCCAGAGCAAGAGAGGGAGAAATAGAAAGAGAGAGAGAAAGCGAGTGCCGCAGTCTCGCAGTGTCGTTGCGTTGACAGAAATCATTGCCCCGAAGTGATTGCTGCTCTCAGATTTATCTATTCCCTCGAACGGCCGATTCAACGTATCAATTTTTCCCTCCACTTTATTATATTTGCATTTATAGTGTCGTGCATAAATTTACAAGCTGCCTTGACTCGCTGGAGTGCTAGTGCCGATCATCGCGCGGGGGTCGATGATTTTCCGCGCGCGCAAATAAACTGGTGCCGCATCAATTCTTATGTTCGCCGATGATACGGAGCAATGCTCGCTCTTTTATCATCAGGAGTCACACGATAAACTCGCTCGACGTCGCTCGCTTGTCCGACAAGTGTACAGGGTGATTCACTTACTTCTGAATCGCCAGTGTTAGGTATACGCTGTTGTATAATGATAATTATTATAAGTTATCTTGTAATACTAATTATAGATAAATGTTTTACTAACTTTTCTGCATTTTTAATGTTCTTATATTATATTCTATATAATATGTGAAAAATCCTTTATGTTTTTTAAAGTGTTATTATTCATTGTTTATTAAGAAATAGGAATATAATGTATATTATGTTTCACCTTTAAATACGTATTGTCAATTTCATTTTCTGACAGTGTTCACTATCTGTACAAATGTACGTCCAATTTTGTGAGTAACTGTGTACATATATGCCTACGGCTTTCGCACGACGCTCTTTCTCGACGGCCCTGTCGGTCTGCTCTGCCTGTCTGTCTGCTAGTAGTGAAAATGAATACCGCACCATTTCCCGCTGCACTGTCGTGACAGCGGATGGCGAATCGCGCGCGCTAGGAATCGAACGAGAGCGTGGACGCGTCGGAAAAATAGAATGTTGCCCGAGCGGAATTACATCCGGTCTCCGCCGCAAAATAGACATTGCTCGTCATGCCACTTTTGCTGAGATTTATTTTAGATTCGACTAGTAGTATTTCGCTCGATTGGGAAACGATAGACCGATTTAATTGAGCGTGAGAATGGGGACAATAATGTTTTAAAAGCAATTCTGCGCAACGCACGAATCTCTAATAGATAAATGAAAGTTTACATTTGCATGAATATCAAGCCCACTCGGAAACATGTAACCTATCTCGAATTGCAGTAATAATATGACAGAGACGAGCAGTGAAATGTGCAATAATTATCATCTCTCGCGCGCATTATCGAGTGGCTCTCGTGTAACACAAGCATGTATGTATGCGAGAGGAGCCTGGAAAATAAGCAGCGCAAACGAAAAAGTGATCAGTGGCGAGAATTCGAGAGCTCTAAACGAAAATCAATCATTTCTGTTACGATCCAATTGATCGTGCGTACGGTTCAATAATGATCGTGTAAAAGCAGGGTGATCCTCTCGCTGTGTCAAATGGGGAAAATGATTCGATATCTCGATGACGCCAATGGAGGGAAACATGAAAATAAACCGGCCGCAAAGATAACGCACGCCCTTGTCGACTCGCGTCGAAGCCGGTTTACTAGTCCGAGGCACCATGAAAGGAGAAGTGACAAGTTCTGCTTTGGACCAAGCGTGGATGCTGCTTCCCATTGAACCCCGAACTCAAGTCCATTAATTACCAACATTTGAAATAACAAACTCGAGCAGGTTTTTCCAGTAATACAACAAGCTTGACGATGACTTAGCGGCATTAAGATAGTGTCGATGGTTGCTAAAGCAGCTGGACCACAAAGTGCAGATTGCGATGACGATCGCCGAGTGTAACTGCGACCACAGAGACCTCCGCATATTGAGCAGGGGAATCCCCATGAGAAGTTCATTCCTCCACGAAATTTAATCGTAGAACGAGCCTCCTCACCGACGGGATCTTTCTCGATGAGCGATCAAAGCGGCCGGCCGCGCTGACGCGACGTCATCACAGGCCCATTCCCTCGGTCACAAAGATCACGATCTCGCAAAGGGATCTCATCTCTCTCTCTCTCTTTCTCTCCCTCTCTCGCTCTCTTTCTCTTTGCCTCTCAGCAGAGAGCAATGTTCACCTTGACCAGTGCGCGCACCGATCGCCGGACAAGTGTGCAGGCAGCTGCTGGTCGGACGGCAGCAGTCCGATCTCTCGCCGCTGACGTGATCAGAACGATCAGCATCCGAAGGACCCGGCTGGCTGCCGTCGAGATCGTCGCTACCCTCTCCGGATTCTGTTGTTGCTTCTCCAAAAGAGTAAGAGAGAGTCCGACGTGTTTCGTCACTCTGCACTGGCCGACGATAATTTCGAGAGCGATTAGATGACCCAGCGTTGACGAACCGACCGATAATACAACGTGATACATCTTGAATCGCTTCTGCCTGCACCAATGCCATTTCTTTCTTTCCTCCTGCCTTTCTCGTTTCTCTCACATTCCTTCTCCTCAGGCAAGAATCCTCTCTCCCTCTCTGTATTGGCGATCCTTCTCTCTCACATACATGTCTTCTCGTCTTTCTCCGGATCCTTTCTCTGGAATCTGCGAATATGTGGTCCAGCCGATCTCCGACGGACACTGATACCTGCTCTCCAGGGGCCCCCTTGTACTCGTCTTCTTAGCCAGTGACACCCTCTCCACTGTCATCTTTCGGTCTCAAGCTATCATCGTCTGCTCGAGCGCACTGTTTTCACAATCAGCCGGCTGGCGCGCGCGCCCCCCGCCGCCCTGCTTGCATGCGGCTATGTATGAGCGCGGGAGAGAGGAGGAGAGGAGAGCCGGCGGGCTCAGAGTCGAGCGGGCACGTGTCTAGCCGGCAGGCAGCGGCGTGTTTTAATCGCTCTTGGAAGGAACACTTCTGCTGTACCTTCTGCCGGCTCTCTTGTCTCTCTGTCGTGCCATTCTACCACACCCGTCTTTATGTATGCATGTGTCTCTGTGTGTGTGTGCATGTATGATGTTGTGTACAGTGGGAGAGCGAGAAGTGGTGGGTGTAGGTGTAACAAGAGAGGAAGAAGAAGCAAGAGAGCGTCGAGAGCGAAAGTGCAAGAGGCAGGGAGCGCGTGGGCAGAAGGGAGAGGGAGCGAGAGAAAGAGGATGAGCGAAACCGAAGAGCGACAGAGAGGGACGACAGGCGTGCGGACAGCCGCACGCTCCCGGCGCTCTGCGGGCGAGAGGGGAGGGCGGGAAAATTCGAAACGGCGCGCGATCCGAGAACCTCCTGCGATCTTGAAACACCGAGTCAGCAGCACTCGTCAGGTGAGAATGCAATTGGAATCGAAAGCCTTGATAGTTGGACATCCCTCAAAACTCATGATGTACGAACCACATTGTTTTGTAACTTGTACTGTGTCCGGCGTGATCGGGGTGGTTATGCTACTCACCGGAGTTGTAATATTCCTTAAAGTAGCGTGTGGCCGCACGCTGGACGATCGAGTAGTACAAGTTCACGTAGGAGGTTGACTGGTTCTGTGCGGAGAGCGCCATTTACACTGTGTTTTTTGGTCGCGCGGGTCACCGTGTGAAAATGTATTGTAAAATGCACGCGCGCGTAGTGGCACCAGGGCAACAGCGACGGCGACGAGGACGACGACGACTACGGCGACGGCGACGACGGCGGCGGTGGTAGCGGACAGGGACACGCGACGTGCGAGCGTGTCCGTCGGCTTTTCCCTGTTTCTCGGTGTGGCGATGCCGGCGAGCGTGAAAAAAGCTCGTTTGTTGCTCGGCGGTCCCCTTTGCGTATCCTTAGGGCCTTCAAGCAGCGAGACGGTCTCGCATGCCGGCAAGAGGCCCGCGACTTTGATCCTCGCCACACTCGCTCTCTTTCGGGTTGCCCGCGCCGGTAGACACAAACTCGGTAGACTCGGCCTGAGCCCCCCCGAGTAACTCGTCAAGACCGAGACACTGGCGAGCGCTGCGGCGTTGCCAGACTTCCTCCGTCGCGCCTCCACCGCGTCGCGGTGCGCGCCCGCTCGGAGTGGGGATTTCTGGACTGGTTCGCCGAGGCTTTGGGATGGAGAGCGCGCCGAGAGGAGCGGTGTGCGAGCCGAGCGAACGCCAGAAGAGGAGAGAGAGAGGCGAGCGGAGAAGGTGCCGTCGAACCAGTGGTGATGGTGCACTGGCAGGGGCGGATTCACATCGCGGGATCCTCTCCCGCGCGATCCGCCGCCGCCACCGCATCGACGCCGCTGCCGCCGTCGACGTCGCCCGCCGGAGACAGAGAGGGAGAGCTGGGCCCCCGGTACATACCCTGCTCTCTCGCCGATCCCTGGTACTGGTACTCCCGGTCCCCTGCTACCTGGTCCCTGTTCTCCGCCGGTCCCAGCTCTTGGCTCTTCTACAGTCGCCTTTTCTGCTACTCCAAATTGGAGTAGCGTGACCGGCGGAATTTCGTCTGGCCAGCCGAAGAGAAGGCGGGCACCAGGATATATCTCGCATGCAGCCGATTGCCGGTCAACGAGTTTCTGATTTCATGCTTAATTAGATGGTGCCTGACAACCAGTACACTTTGTAGGCCTCCCCGAAATTGGCTGTCTTTAACCTGGCGATCTGCATGCCAGTCTTCGCCGCAACGAGAGTCTGCGGTGGACGACGCTGATTCGCCACATTGTACGCGGTTCTTGCACCGAGGAGTTAGTTGCAGCATCACATTCATCCTCCCCTCTACCCTGCCGACGTAGGTATATAGTATTACAAGTTCGTGGCCAATTTTAGTGGGGCTTGCGGTCATAGCCGGTGCGTCCTTCGCACCGAGGAAAGTGTTGCAGAGTCTGTGTATCTTTGTCTCGGCGAATCGCTCAATCCTCCGGAGCAGGGATCGGGAGATCGGGCAGAAATCGGCGGAGGGAACCGAAGGCGGTGGAAAATTGCGCTCGCCCCTGGCAGCCAAGAGGATGGCGATGTTGGTGGTGGTTGTGGAAGCGGTGGAGGTGGCGGCGGTGGTGGTGAGCGTCGACGGAGGACGCAGAGAGCAGGGCAGAGAGACGGAGAGAGAGAAAGAGAGAGAGAGAGTAGGTAGGATGGAGAGGGTGCGAGGGCGAAAGGAAGAGAGGAAGCGAGAGGGATCGCGTTCGAAAGGGGTAGGAGGCGGGAGAGTACAGGGAGAGAGGACCCCGAGAGCGAGGAAGTTATGTCCATTGCATCAGTGGGGAAGGGGTTTGATACCGGCTCGAGAGGGGACGCGCATTCAAGATAGTGGGGGAGTTTCGGCGGAGAGGGAAACTAACTCTCCGGCTCGGCTTTACTCCCCCTCGCCTTGCCGCCCCTTCGTGCTCTCGCCGTCCCCTCGGCGATGTACCCCTCGATGCGCGCTGCGCCGTGATGCATCGCGCTGCCGGCGGCGGCGGGCGTCCGCCTCGCTCGCTCGCTTGCTGCGAGTCACAAGGTATGCTCGTGCCACGAATACGAACTGCCTCTCCCAAATCAATATCACCCGCCGAAAAAAAGGCGACTCGGCACCTATAATTGCTGAACTTCCGCGATAACCGTCTCTTCTCGCCGGCTGTCCCTAGCCTGCGCCCACTGCCGACGCCGACGCTCTAACCGGCGTCATAGTTCCCGCTACCACCTACCACCTAACGAAGGGGCTGTACTGCGTAATGCGTTAGGTTAGGTCCTCACGCGCTAGCTTGATTAGGACCTCCCCCTGCGCCGGCCGGTCTATTGCACGCACGTTTCCCGCCAGCCGAATGCCCGCGCACGATGATTTTCACTGACTATGCCCGCCCGTTCCTCTCGCTCTCTCTCTCTCTCTCTCTCTCTCTCTCTCTCTCTCTCTCTCTCTCTCTCTCTCTCTCTCTCTCTCTCTCTCTCTCTTCTCTCTGCCACCACGTGCACGCCGCTGCTCGGCGCGCATCGCTGCCGGAGCGCGCCGAGCCCGAAGGTTACGGCTGCTGCGAAAACAAAGCGGCCAAGTACGTACGATAATATTGTTGCACGCGCCATCCACGATGGGCCTTTCAATTCAATTTGACGAGAGTCCGCTATGCACTACCCTCCACTGTACGAGACTTTAAATGCGTCATTGAAAGCATTCACTCTAACATGTACTCAGACGACCACAAACATCAAATTCGCAAGGTCCAAAATGTGTCATCTTATTTTGCTCGATCCAAGCAATTCTTACGCATTGCAAAGGAAAAACAATGGAAAGAAAGTATCATCGAGACCGATGCTACTTTACAATGCATCGTTGTACTGACCCGATTACAAATTATCGCCTGTCGTAACGCACCACGATAACAGCGAGATCCGAATGAGCTGGAACACAATGCCTGATCTTTCTGTCATACTGAGTCACAGGGATGTGTAAAGTTCGGATCCAGCTGTGTCTGCCTGCCGCCCATAATGTCGCCTATCAATGCGATTCTGCATTGCACCGTTTGCGATCGAATTCTACGCTCTACTGCGTCTCCTCCAGCTTTGCGGAAGGCCACGGACGTCGCTTCGAAAGAGAGCGAGAGAGGGAGAGAGAGCGGCCGAAAGCCCATTCTTATTACGTTCATATATCGGGCGAAAAAAGGGTAGGAGCGGTGAACGTGCCGGTCGAAGTTCTCGGCCACGAAACGAATTTAACGATCGCTCTCGCACACGGCGAGCGGGAGAGAGAGAAAGAGAGAGAGGGAAAGAGAGTGAGTTAGAGAGCGAGAGAGGGGGGGAGAGCGAGTCGTCCAGAAGAGGAATGCCGTCGGTGGCTAGATGGCTGCGCGCCGGCCGCCTCGTCCCAAAGACGAGGAGCGGAGAGAAAAGTGCGCTTTAGCGGCGGAGCGTGCACCCGTGCGGCCGCCTATATTTATCCGACGATGCAATATTTGGCTGCGTCTTCTAGAGACTCGGCCGGCCACATTCGTCCCAACTTCCAGCGCGCGGATGGCCGCATGAACGAACGCAGTCTCGGAGCAGCAGCGTGCTACACAGCCATGCATACACACCCGACACATTCGCACCAACACATACAAACGCCACTCTTTCTCTTTCCTTCTTTTCCCCTTTCTCTTTTGGCCACCTTCACTCTTTCTATCTGCTATCCCGCCTCTGCCCCCTCGCGCCGCCCTACCATACCCATCATCCGGCGCCCCTCTTTTTCTCGCGCTCGCACTCTTTCTTCTCCTACGCCCGCTCAATCCTTCTTCTTTCGTTCGCTCTCCGCGCGCACTCTTCTTCTCCTCTCGCTCTTCTTTCTCTCGGCTCTCCTTCTGCTTTATCACAATGAGCGGCCGCGTGTGCGTGTCCGTGTCGTTAGGCAGTAGCTGTCGGTGCAGGCGTGGTTGGTTCCTTGCCCTCTGTCGCGTATTTATATCTAGCGAGTAGAGCGAATGCATTGCGGCTCGCTTCTTGTTTGCCGGGACCGCTTCTCTCTCCTTTTCGCACCCAACGCACACTTCCTCCCTCACTCACTCGTCAGCGAGCGGGTTCCTCCTCCTCGTCTCCCTAGCGGATTCGCGCGCTTCTTTCGCGCTCCTACGCTCGCTTGCTTGCACGCCTGCAACTCCTCGCACACGCTCGCTTATCCTCTCCCTCGCCCCGCAAGGCAAACCTGCTCTTCGCAGCAGCGCTAACACGCCTAGCGCCGGCTAATCACTGGGATATGCGTTGATTGTTCGACGTAAGATCGACGCTGCCAAACACAACCATGATTTTCGGTAGTGATGCGTTGTTATTCGAGATGCTAGTTCATGCTTACTATTTTCTGTTTGGGATTTCTTGAAACTACGAGTCGAAAGACGATTAACTTCGACGAGATCTTTATTGCCTTGATATTGTAATTAGTTTCGATATAGTTTTTATTTCGTATTAGTGATTGTAATTATTGTATATTTTTGTACGTGGCGGGAGATTGTTAGCTGTAGTTGGAGAGAAAGGGGCGGAATCGTGCGGATCGAGAACACATGGCGGAGAGGGCAAGAAGTGGGCGACGCGGTGGTAGTATCGGTTGTCTGATCCATTATAGCATCCTTCGTCGCGTATTACCATTCACTTTTTGCAAGTCGGTCCTTTATGCCCCGTTAAATCCGCTCTAGAAACAGTGCACGCTCGCTCACCTCGTTCCTACTAACGGGCAGAGCGCTTCTAATTTTCTGCACCGCATGCATCCACATCGAAACATTCACTAATTTCGAAATTATTAATATCTAATTAATAGTTAATTAGTCGATAAACTCATTAGTAATATAACATCCATCTCATTAACAAACAAGTTGTCGATTTTTACCAAGCTGTTTCATTGGAAAACTAAAACGCCAGTTTCCTTGACGCAGACGACAACCAGTTTGTGGCGCCCAGTTGCACCAGAGGGTTTTCCCCGATCACTTGGCGTACATATTCGATCATTAGTAATTAAGCAGCAGCGCTTGCTCCGAGATAAAGGAAGGGGCAATGCCTCTTGCCTCTCGATCATAAACATCCGTTGCCAATTCCAATGAGTGTAACATCGACATATTATCGTTAAACATAATAGTTTAATTGGGCTCTTCCACCTTTCGAATTCTGTTATTTCCGTTTCATTCTTCAATCTTCCAAACTCATCATTTTTATAAATTCCCAAACATTATCATTACCATTCATAAAATAGTACTCATGATTTAATTACACATAAACATCATCCGAAAGATAAAAATCCAAGAAAATACTAGTAAAACGATATTACTCTTTCAACCTCACATATCTCATAGCTTTCCAGCTATACATACATATAAAACGAGACAGTTTGTGTTCTGGTATCAGTCGGCTTTACGGAAAAGGAGAGAGGACTCGGCCAAGTTTCGCGGAAAGGACAGCGGAAGGAATCGTGCCTCTTTAAAGTATCGGGTGCAATCTCTCCCCTTCCACGACCCTCCTCTTCCCCTTCACCGGCAGCGCCACCCCACCGCCCGGTTGCCACTGTTACAATTTCAAACAGCCCCGCGTTTCATTTATTTTTTATCGGGGAGAAGTTTGTTGACCTTGCAGTGCGAAACGCCAGGAATACATTGGAGGAGGCACGAAAGTGGGGTAGAGTAGACGATGGTGGCGGTGCGGCGGCGGCGGCGGCGGCTGCGACGCCGGTGACGGCAGAGGGGTGCGACGTCGGACGTCGGGGTGGTTGCGCCAGTGGTAGTAAGGGTTGCCTGCCTGCCGCACACGCTACCGGTGAAACGCACCACGGACAGTTCAAATATATATATATATATATATATATATATATATATATATGTATGTATATATATATATATATATGTGTGTACATACGTCTATATATGTATGGGTACGGGGAAGAGAGCAGAAGAGAAAGAGTAGGATGAATCGGCCGGCGAGCAAGTTATTTCGCGCGAAATGTGTATCGGCCGAATTTGTCTTCGTCGCTCTGTCTTTCTCTCTTTCTCTCTACGCCTTAGAAAATTCCCTCGCATCCTTCGTAAGATCAAAACGTGAAATGTTGACGACACGTATTATTAATAAATGGTTATTATGCTAATTTCTTAACCGATGTTACTTTCTCTATGTATGATTGTTTTATTTAGGTGTTTTATAGATTCTTTAGAGCAAGTTATAAGTTAATGAGATAGCCAATTATTGAAAAGTCGTTCTGGTGGATATTTATTTTTCAGAATTTAATTATATCGATCCAGATAATTCATATGTATTTTCTTGTACATTCTGGAGTAATTGTGTGTAATAGAATTGATGATTATTGAGTAGAAATTGCAAAACACTCTCTAACCGAGTGGTTTACTCACGCACTGTCTTTCGCTCTCGAGTATTTACAAGAAAAGCTTTATCTTATCGCGGAAATGCTTCGCCGGGCGTGTGTTACGCGCGCTCGGACTTGCTGTTATTGCGTGTGCAGAAAAATCGCAATGCTACCGGAAAGCGAAGATCTTGTATAATTGGCGATGCTCCTTGGTCGAGCGGGAAAATGTGTTTCTGGGTAGGATGAGCTTGTGACCGAAATGACGCGGGGTCATTGGCATTCGGGAGCGCGCTCGGCACGTTGGAGCTTTTTTCCGCGGGCAAGCGCGTGCATCTAACACAGACACAGTCTGCCTTACGTGGTTGTAAGAGGATTTTGACACATTGACAGCCATATCACCTCAATTTATATTTATCTCCAACGAAATAGTGCAAATAAACATTTTTATCGTTAAAGTAGGAAAACTCAAATTACCACTAGTTAAAAATATAAAAAATACCAAAAGTCCATGTATACTTAAGTATCACAGTTTTCGAATCAATAAAATCATATACAAATCTGAATACATAAAGAATTCACCGGACAACTTTTCCTTTTAAATGATCGCGTATATCGCATTGCGATATCGTCGACTTGACTGGTATAAATTTTTGAAAAATTCACGGTTCCTGGAATCCTTGTCTATCCGCTGGTAGAAAGTGATTGAATACCACTGTCACAAATCGAGCAAGGAAACCGAGGAAATGTGCTTTTCCTCGTATATCACGTCTTACGCTCGGAACGTTCAAGTGAAATGGGGAAAACGTGCCGTACATGACTACGGGAAGCGGCTAATGATGGTAATAAAATGTAGCACTGGGATAAAAATCCTAAGCGAATGTATGCTGTTAACGCTGGGTGTGCCGTTATAATTATCAGGTAAGAGCGACCTCAGATGATACCGGAGATAAAGCAGCCTTAACATATTCATCAAAAGAATTAGTGGCACAATACAGTTGCAGGCTGTTGCACACGATAGCCCTTCCCACTCGTCTTTCTATCAAGACTTGCTGCGTGTCAGTAAGCTTCCCCTTCATGTAAATGCCGAACAATCCCGAGGATGATAAATCAGAGTAATTAAATCACTCGTGCGCACGCAACGATTGCCAGTGGCCGAAACGAGAGCGACGGCACGAGATTCTCTCCAGCATATATATATATATATATATGTATAGGCGTCGTTTTCTTAAGAGTAAGCGAGGAAGAAAAAGACTGAGTAGGGAGTAGTAGTCGTATTGCATGGAATGGTTCGAGCGGTGCATGGTAAGAATTCGAAGGGAGGCCTCTTTGGGTCACTCGGCGAAAGGGGAGGCTAAAATTGAAAGTGCTATCGTACGGAAGGGCCTTAAAAATGCACCTAACGATGGGTGAGGCTCAGTGAGGCTAGAGGGCTCGGGCTTGGCGTGTCTGCGTGCCGTCTGGCCCGCGTGTATCTTGCCCCAACACTCGACGCGTTCTCGGCTCTAACCGAGCCAGCCAACCTCGCCACGCTTCGTTCTCTGGCTCGGCTTACCTCTGCACTGTTCTCTCTGCAGCGCTGCTCTTCCCTGAGTTTTTTTGACTTCGCCCTACCCCACCGGGAGCTGTTTTGCCCGTCCCGTTCAAACCGAATTTAGAGCGTGTGGTAGTGAAAGGGAGTAGGAGCTCGAAAAAAGGTAGAACATGAGAGAAGTCTGCCGCGGAGAGGCATCCTCCCCGAGAGCAGTAACGTGCTGGTACGCCCGCCGCAAAATCGCACCGGCCATAGCCAGGATTCGTTATATGCAACGCGCTCACCACGATGAAAGATACGCTGGTGCGTCGAAACGAAGGGAAATTATGAAGGCGCGCTAACGCGATGCGATATTTAATGCTCCCAGAAAATTCCCCACTCAGCGCTGTAAATTCGTCTCTATACACGGCCGTGCGAGAAGCGACCGATCTCTCTTCGGCTAGACTCGTGTACCAGCCCTAATAATTAATGCCGCCCGTTAATATTCCCTGGCCATTCCGGAGATGTAAGTCGCGCGCTACCTGCATAATTCAGCCTATCCTTCGTCCGAGTAAAATGATTTCTCTCCTCTCTTGATAAAAATCTCGGCAGACACTCTGTCGCACACATCCTTACAAGCCCTGCGCCACCTGTTCGCTATATGCGTGCTTGCGCTTTCCCTCTTAACTGATTGTGAAGCCGACTGAATCGACACGTGAAATCTTATTAACTCTACCAATCGAGCACTCGTGATAATTAATATACCTTAATACCGTTAACTTCCCCTACACAGTCAATTCAACATTTCTACTACTTTTCTTTCATTCCCCTGTGCAATTGCATAATACCGCCTCGTTAGCGCCACCTTGCCGCAGGTTGGAACCGCACGAGCATCACTTGCTCCATTGTGCATTTATGAATTCCAACGTTTTACTCGCTTACTACCATGCAAACGTAACGTTCTATGTCTTCGTTACAATACGCGTTGACAGATTAATTGACTTAGATTATCGCACCCCTAATTATCACTTCTTACAACAATACTCTATTTTAGTCAACAATCAACATATCCCAGGGACAAGTTATAATAACTCACTCGATTCTAAACAAATCTGAATATTCTAATAAATAATATATTCGCATATAAAATCTCGAATTAACAAGCTTATTGATTAATAACGTGTCGATATGATCTATAGTGATAGTCATCGATTTCGCATAATAAATCCTTCTGAGAGGCGCGTCTTGCACGAGATTAATTCAATAAAAGGGTGCGCGTATGGAATACGAAAGAAGGGCTGCGAAAGAAGGTCCTGGGTAGGAAGCACAGGTACGCGTAATAATTAAATCGCGTGGAGCTAAATGATGGACGATCGCAGAGGGGAGAATGGACGAGGGGAGGGAAGGGGAGGTGAAGGAGGAAGAGAAAGAGGAGAAGGAGGAGGAGAGGATGAAGGAAGGAGGCTGTGGCGAGAGTTGGAGGCATCTAGAAGCGGGCGCGCATAATTGCTGTGATTATGGGTGTGTCAGCTCGGCCCGCTCTAGGTTCATAGGCACACACTCGTTTGGCATTGCTCTTGAAGCCGGCCGATCCGGGTGCGTGTAACGGCAATGATCCAGCCGCACCAACCGCAGCCACGCCACAAACACAACTATACTTCCATGTATGTATGTGTATATGTGTGTGCTGGCAACCGCGCAAACTGAGATGCAGTATCATTATCTGGAGCGCTGTTTAGCGTGGAGGATCATTCGTCTTGATCGTTAGCTGCACTGGGCTCAGATCGTCCATCGTGCGTCCAGTTCTTTTCCGTGAATGGGCGTACTCTCTCTCCAACGCTTCAGCCCTTTCGATCCACAGTGTTATTCCGTAGGAACGATTGGAGAAAGAATTCATCGAATAATTCTTGAAGTATTTTATTACTAACTTTGAACTTTAATTATTTATGTTTTAGTAATTTTGGTTAGAATTGTTTAGTAGGATTATATGTGTTTGTTTAAATAGAGTTTTACAGAGATTGTCTCATTACTGATGAGATCATTGGATTGAAAGATGTGGATATGCTCGGTGATCACGAAGAGAAAATAATGGGAGTTAATCGCGGTCGATGTTAGTCGCCTATCGTGGAATGAGTAGCACAGGTTGCGGCGCAGTTCCGCATTATTCCGGCGACACAATGGTAAAGGAACATTGGATTCTCTGAAATTTCTCGACTCCTCGTAAGGACTTATTGGTTGTAAGTCCGGATTTGGAATGAAAGAGAGCTTCCTCGAAGGATTGTATACGATCGATGAAATAAAATAGCATCGAATTCGTAACATCCCGTTAATTAGATCGAACGGCGTTCCTTGGAACAGCCGGTTGGTTAACGCGGCATAAGTATATGCAAATTAAATGTGCTCGGAGAATTCAGAGGATTGGCGGAGTCGAGTTCGATTAGGTCCATCAAGGCCCGCCAGTTTCCCTGTCGCTTGGACGTTGACGCGCATTATGACGAGAAAACGACAGACAGCGCGGACGCCAGTGAGCCTAGCGAATATCACTTGTCATTCCATCATTGCCGAGCGCATTATCCGAGATCCCCCTGATCGTCGGCAACCCTCCATTCTCCCTGAACCGGGAAACCTTTCATACCAAAGCCAGTCAAGGTATGAAGAAGGCGCGGCTCACTCGGAGCCTACTTCTTACGAGATGGCCGCGCAGGATGCGGGCGCGAGAGTACAATTTAGATTGAGATGAGCCTGCAATTTCATTCCTAATGAATTCGAGCTTCAGTAATTGACCGCGACAGGATGTTTCGGAGCGGCGATAGCCGGCCGATGCAACTTTCTAATCGTACGGATTGCTATCCCATCCTTGCTACACTCTACACGCTCCTTCACAATCTGCGCCTCGCCCGTCTTCACACGTCCAATGTCGGCCAACTATGAAAATTATTTCAAAGCATAGATAAATGAATCTAAAGAACACATATATTAATTCGCTCAACATTTTTTGATTTATTTATTAACAACCGACATTCATATAAATTCCTTAAACACCATACAAAACTTTCACAAATAATTAACCCCTTTTTTAACATACCATACTCAATTTTTGAACGAGCTTGTATACTCTTACAGAAAGGCAGGTTCGGTTAGATGGAAAAACGCCTTTCCCAGTGGAGCGTTCTTATCTCGATCGATAGAATCGGCGACGATAAAAATCGGCTGCGTCCGCTCATTGGGATTTACTGTAAAGGGCGGGAAAGCTTGTTTCGAAAAGGCTGTCACTCAGTGTCCGGTGGACCGAGAGTGCCAAACCGGTTCGAACTGGCACTCGGTTTCGGTCTGGGCGTGCGACGTACGAAAGGAGCGCAGCAAACAGGAGAAGGAGAGGATTAGAGTATGAGGAGAAGCGGGAGCCAAGAGAGAGGAACACACTGAATTTGCCGGAGCGAGCGGTAGAGAGAGAGAGAGTCGTCTGTTGTGTGTATCGGTAGAAAGGAGCGCGCGCTCGCACAAGAGCAAGAGCAAGAGCAAGAGCAAGAGGATGATCAGCAAGAGCCGCAGGAGCAAGAGTAGGCAGGAGGCACCACCAACAGCAGCAGCAGCAGCAGCAGCAGCAGCAGCAGCAGCAGCATTAGCAGCGTCTCTCTGGCATAACGGAAGCCGCAATAGCCGCACGGATTCTTGTTTTCGCGTTGCTCCTGCCGCTCCTTTTTTTTTCTTCCTTCCCTCGCTCCTCTTTGCGCGCAAGCTCGTGCATATACGCATTGCTGGGCGTAGCACTCTCTGGCTGCTGGCGGTGGTGGTGGTGCTGCTGCTGCTCCCTGATAAAATCCCACAAAAATCGAGAAGCCGTTAGCTCGCCGGCTAGCTAGCTATACGCGCTGCGCCGTCCAGGCAGCAGGAGGTGGGAAACTGCTGGTGCTCGATATAGATTCAGCCCACCTTTATACCGAGTGTATTCGACGGGCGACTCCGTTGTTAATGCTAAATGAATTTTAATCCCCGAGTTTGGCTCTACCAGCTCACCCCTCCGCCACTCCACCCCCGATAAAAGGCAGCAGCAGCAGTCTCACCGTTGGTGGCCGGGATGCGGGGACCCGGATAATTAGAGTATTGATTAATTGGTAATTCGTTCGAAAATGACGCTGAAATCTCATTTCGTCCACCCGCTTCAGAACTCTCCCACCCCCTCCACAATTTACTACCCCCATCGATGAAATTTGCGTCTTACAGTGTTGGAGTGTGGATGAGAGAGATGGTAAAAGCCTTGACGGGAAGAAAAAGCTTCGACGGAAGTATATTATCCTGAGCTATAAGGACATTCCTATCCAAGTTCACTCACTTCACCTATTCGATAAGGCATTCCAAGATAATGGAAAGCCCAATCGATATTTAATATAGCTCTCTCTCATCCCACTGCTGCCCTTGTCGACGCTCCTACAACTGCTTATTACCAGTGCTAATTGACTGTTTGCTAATCGGCAGGAGTCCTCGTTAATGTTCGCCAAGTCGTAAGTACGTTGGGTACGTGCGTACGTAGCATGCAGGATGGGATAGGTTCGTCGTGCGGGGAACATGTAGACTGCCGGCGACGTCGGTGCACTTTCATTAAGGCAGATCGGAAGAGGAGCCAAGGTATTTTCCGCTTGAAATTATACGAATTACGATACTTCCGTGCGTGAAAGAATTTTGCCATTCATAGAACTCTCGTTCCTAGTATCGTGGAAAGTATGTGCGACAAACGATGTATTAATGACAGTTGAATCATCTATGAGTTGTATAAAAAGTCAATGATTCGCATGGATTCTTGGCCCACATAGAGAGTTAATCGCGAAGGGGAGGCTGCTACGAAGGAACTGTTGGCGTGCACTCTCGTTAGTGAAAAATTCGAGGGCGATAAATCATACTGATAAGCCAGGCACATTTCCGCTCTAGCAAGCTGCGGGGCGAGCGAGAGCGGTATCGCTTGAAAACTCGGCTTTCGAGATGCTAACGGGTCTGCTCTATACGATCGCTTGCCCGCTTGAATTATACTGCTACATGGATGGTGTTGAGTCTTAGGAAAAGCTAGCCAGTAAAAACATCTGGTATACATTCTAAGCGGTGATAACGAGCAGCGACGATCTTACCAATAGGAATACCGATGTCATTAATATTCTATAGCGAAACCTCGTTAAACGCATGTGCATCGGACCGCTTAAGATGGTTGGAGAGTCATCGGAAGATCAGGCTGGTCATCGGCTACCGCGAATAAGATGGGCGGGCACCAACAGCACACCGGAAAGCCTTCAAGTTATAACAGTTTACTCCTTGGTTGGAAGAGACGGTGCCCCCATGAATTCGCGATTTCTATGCGTGCACCCGGCAATTTGCACGGGCTAAACGCCGCCAGCGAAACGTCGCCATTATTCTCACTTTATGCACAATAAATTTTTTTGCCCCCGCTAGAGATTGAGTCGTCCAAGCGAACTGGTGCTATTAAGGGTGTTCGTCGTTTATTAGTTGCCGCTGGCTTTCCTCGTAATTCCCTGCTGCCATTGGAGACGCGCGTATATCGGCTTGCATCCTACGATTCATAGCCTTCTGCCGATTATAGAAGAGATCGAATCTTTTCCGAGACCGCCGCCGTCATTCGCAACTCGTTCCGCCGCTGGAACAGCCTTTGGCTGCCGTAAATTTGTGATTGCTACTCCGACTAACATCTTGCCAGCACGATTTTCCTAATCCTGTCTCTCGATAACTGTGTTCAGTTGATCGACTGAAATCAATCGACGTCTCGCTAAGAGTAAGCATCAAAGACACGCACCACTTAGATAACTTGGATCTATTTTCATTCAAGGTTCTTATAAGGGAAAGGGTTGTCGTTATTCAAACTGTCACGTCGTTTCTTCTTCCAAGAATTCAAGACACGCATGGCTGTCATAAACCCCCAATTGACCATTCTCTCAACTTGACAGGATCCAGTTGTTCGATTACCCACTCTCATTTAGACTATCTTTTTATCATTTTATTCCCTTCGGGTCATTCAATATATTCTTCACATAATATTCTTAAATTCCATATATATTTTTATTTTCACAATCACCTAAAAATTGCCAGGTTCAAATTCAATTGGACACGCGAGCAGCAGTAGTAACATACGCAAGAGTGCGTAAATATATAATTACGTGTGTAAGAGCATGCACGACGAGATCTCGCAAGTTTTGCCAGCAGCAGAAGCAGTAGCAGTAGCAGAAGCAGCAGAAGCAGAAGTAGCAGCAGCAGCAGCAGGATACGGCGAGCAACACGAAACGAAAAGGCGTCGTTGAGGAGCGGCAGGGTGCGGGGTGACATGCAGAGCGAGGAACGAACGAAAGAGAGGCATGAAAGGGAGGGACGAGTGACGTTTGGAGAGATAAAGCGGGCGAGAGAGAAGGGTGCTGCTGCCAGAGAAGATATTCTTGGCAGCGACGACGATGCAACAACTGTCCCCATCCGTCATCTACGAAGCGGCGAGCGAGCGCGAGCGCGCGCACCAGAGAAGCCCACGGCCACTCGACGCGTCCCTCTTCGCGGTCTTCGAAGATCCGAGAAGAGCAAGATACGAGAAAAAGAGAGCGAGAGAGAAAGGGAATGAGGGTAGAAACAGTCGTAATCATCAAGATCTCGACTAACGACACTAGCAGCCGACCCATTACCCCGTTGTCGTCGGGCGAATTTCCGAGGCATCTTGGGAAAATGCCCTCCTGCCTTGATCAAAGCCCAAAGAGCGATTAAGGGGTCGTACTCTCTCTCTCTCTCTCTCTCTCTCTCTCTCTCTCTCTCTCTCTCTCTCTCTCTCTCTCTCTCTCTCTCTCTCTCTCTCTCTCTCTCTCTCTCTCTCTCTCTCTCTCTCTCTCTCTCTCTCTCTCTCTCTCTCTCTCTCTCTCTCTCTCTCTCTCTCTCTCTCTCTCTCTCTCTCTGCTACCGTATAGACCCACGTACACCCCAACGAAAACACTCTCGCCACCCTCAAATCTTCTTTACAGCTGTGAATTTGATACGATTAACCCTACCAGTTTTAATACAACCCTGTACTTATGAATCGACCGATATTATGCGCGGTGCAGCATCGTCGAGCTAATTTTCTTCGGAGCGATGATAGGCACTCGGGTCCATTGTGCCATTGTGCGCAGCACCGACAAGAAGTTCACTCTCGCCTCGTCACTTTGACAGAGACATTCGGGCGAAGCGAAGGGATGATGGCTTTTTCGACGGACGCAACTTCTTTCTGCCGACACGCTTCGGAGATTAGTCTACATTCCGATCTACCGGACTGGCAGACTCGTTTTCCGTGCACCACGAAAGTAGTCGTGACGAGAAGGAGACGAAGGAGGAGTACATGCACATGTCATGCACATCTCAAGACCGGTCTACTTTAAGCTAGTCCTGGTTGAGTGAGTGTAGCGAAGATCCTTAAGTATTCGATCTGGTTGCGATCGATGTGTGTGGCCTTCCTTCACTAATGTTGAAGTCCACAACCCCCGCAACATTAACATTTTCCTTGATACAATTTCCTACTATCTTTATAACTAAATACTAAGTCTTTTAATAGATCTTAATTATATAAATTGCATATTAATTATATTAAATTAATTATTTCGACCCTGATGCTTCAAGCTCGTTTACCAATAAAACCAAGTAGATTGTCCGCGTCCCCAGTCAGACGAGTCCTCATACTCGTAGAATTCGAGGCTGGTCGTTAGTCTTATTCCACTGCGTGCAAACCCGACTCCATTAATCCGAGGTTGAATGTTAGTTAGCCGGTTGAGAGTATTCGATCATGTGCGGTCGATGCGTGTGGAGAGCTGGTCTAGGTCTAGTAATGGCTACAAGCCGGGTGTGTCGGTGTGCAGGGTGGCAAGCCGGTTAAGAGAGCGAAGGGAAAAGAAGCGACGACGATCGGTCATCCTGATGCATGTACACGCGTGCCCATGACGCGGCGGACGCGGGCACACGTATTCATATTATGGTAGGCACCACTACCACCACCACTATCATCAGCAAAGCTCTCAGTATGTGCCCGCAGTCATCTCCACGATGCCAGGCAGCACGCAGACACGCGCTCCTGGTTTTTATATTAAATTGCCGAGCGACTAGGTACGCTCGACTAGCTCTCACAATTGAGATAGCGTTATCCGATGACGAGGAAAGCTATGCCGGAATATTACCCGGGCAAAATTTCTAACCATCGACTCTACTCCTGATTGAACAGTGATTGAGCTTCTGCGAGTCGTTCCGCGCACGGATAAGCCTCTCTCTCTCTTTCTCTTTATCTCTTTCTACCCAATATCTCGTTTCATTGCTTTACTAACTCTCTTTCTCTTTCTCTCTTACCACTCATGGATATCTCGGTTGGTTGGAATTGAGCCTGGCATTCTTTTTCGCCAAGGAAGCGGCAGCACGTGTTCGTAGGAAATGAAGAAAATTAGGGTGAACGTGCGTGGCGCAATTTAAAAGAGAGATTTAGAAGAGGGAGCAGCAGCGCGCGCCAGGCGCCGCTCGGCCCAATGAAATCTATAGCATGCCGATCGCGATCGGTGCCCACCGATGTTTTCCGTCAGGCCAGCCTGTTATTAAGTAATTATGTTCGAATCCTAGGCTCTGCAAGCTGCTCTGGTGACCGCGCAAAAAAGTTGGCCAGCGTCCAGGGAGTGCAGCAGCAAGCAGCAGCAGCAGCGTGCGCCCGCAATGTACGCGGTAGGTACTGCTTAGAAATATTATTTTTTATCAGCTACTGGATATTAACTGCTCTCCACTCATTCCCCCTCTTTTTTCCCCCCTATCAGCCACCCTGCCACCCTGATTTCCATGCGCGGATACTGTAATGAATCTTGATCGAAGCGAATCTCGAAGGAAGTGCTCTCGGCTGGCCGCAAGATTAATCGCTTTCTTAATACAGCTCTGGGAATTGCATAAAAATAGAGGGGAAGTGCGCGCTGAGCTGAAACTCTTCCTGCTTTCTGGGCGTCCGATCACGTCGTTTTATAGCAACGCTGTATCAAGTGGAAACCCTGGCGAATAACACACCAAGAGCAACGTCGAGCTTGATCTAGCACATTGTCATGCTCGGGCTATGAGTTTATAAGTGCGGCACGCCTACTGAGTTTAATGAACTTCTGCAATCGGCTGTCGATGCTCCTTGCGTCCGTAAAGTCAGACCCAAGAATAAGCCGTTATATCTCCCTGGACCTGACCTATGTGTAAGGATTTCGAGCGGCGTAACTCATCATTATCTAGATAATGCCCGCCTTTTTACTTGTCAGTAGCACCAATGAATTACGTCCGCACCCAGTGGCGATCGCTCTAATGACGATGCTTTTCCCGCTCGCGCGTGCTTGCATTTCTACAGATTTTTGATGCCATACATTTTTCATATGGATAATCTTTAATTAATCGTCATATGAGATATTCTAACTGTTCAACGAATGAATTTCCGTTCTCTTATATTAGATATGCAAATATTCAATTACTCCTATATGAAATCTTGTGTAATAGAAATTTGCATATCAACGTTATTCGATACAGTTCAATTTCGAAATGGTGCAAATTGCCATGACATTAGATATAAGTTGTAAGGCGAAAGGGTTAATGGCTATTCAAGAGAAGTGATTTCAAACCCTACGCACTTACATCGGAGAGAGAGGTTGGGTGTTGGGGAGAGCCTGTTGATCCTTTGGACTCGACAGTGTATGACGTGTTTGCAAGGGGCTCCGGCTCTGGCAATCTTGGTTGGCTCGCTCTCGGTTGTCGATCTTCCGTGGCCTCCTATTTGATCCTGCGGCTTCCAGGCAAATGCAACTCCACGCCGGGCATCGCACACGTGTATCGGCTCATGGTGAAAATAGTGCAATAAGCGCACGTAGTTATGCACGAACGGCGGCATGTGGTTTGCTCGCGCCGCCACCACCACCACCACCACCACCACCATCACCACCACCAGCACCGATGCCGCCGCCGCCGCCGCCACCGACGCCGCCGACACGTCGACCAGCTCCATTCGACGCAGCCTCCCCTGGACCATTCTCCTCCGCCCGCACACCACGGTCAGCCCTTGCCCAGCACCCCTTTTCCTTCCATCTCTTCAAAGAAAGAATAGATCAGTAACGATCAACAAACACACTCAACTTGTTTCTTATCTGTATATGTATATACGCATAGGGTGACATAGACACATGTCTGAAATCCTCTTCAGTGTAAAGAAGAGTCGATAAGATTCAAGAATCAATAAGAGAAGATGAATATCTTTCAGAAGACTTACTTTCTTTTCTAGACTAAAAGTATTACTCTTACAAGACATTTCTCCTAATGAATACTAACATTTAGGGTGGTACACATAGACGACCTTGCACAACGGCAGATAGGACTGCGCATTTAAACACGCTAGCCACTAATTACAACGGTTACAGCGTCCGTTGGCAAAAGGAGGATGAGGAAAAAAGGAGCGACGCTCGATCTGTGGAGGTCGGGTGGAGAAAGGGGCAAGTGGAAAGAGAGCTGGAAAAATTCACCAGCGGAGAATGGGCGGGCACGACACGAGAGAGCGAGTAATCGCCGCGCGGTGGATTATAGCGCTTCGGTTGGCATGTGTGCACGGGGAAACGAAAGGCGTGCGTGCGTGCATGCGCGCACGAAGGTTTTATGCGTGTGTACCAGAGTAGGTTCTACTTCGTTCCTCGCTACCGTCCTGCGATACATCTATCCTATACTCGTGTAGCATCGGCGTATCGTTCACCCTCAGTGTTCGTCTTCTTCATCTTTCTCTCATCCTCTCTTCTCTTCTTCAGCCACGTCATCTCCTTCCCAACCGATCTCGCTTCACCAGCTCTCCCTCCTGGTGCGGTGCTGAGCTGATGCTGCTGCTGCTGGTGCTGCTGCTTCTCTCGCTTCTCTGCCCTCCTTCTTTCCTCCGTCTTGTTTTTCCCTGGAGCTTTTTTGCCCCTCGTTACCAGGGGACAGATCGGTTTCTTGCGGTGCGGCCGGCGGTCGCCCAGCGATCGAGCTCGCTGCTCTCGGCGCGATCGCGTGCGTAAGCGCGCCGCACGCCCAATGGTTAATGAACTTGCCGTAATTTCAGCCTCGTATTTCACGCCTGGCCACGGAGAACTAGTGGCGCGCTTGCCTCGCTTGCTTGTACAGACACCGACGCTCTCTCTCTCTCTCTCTCTTTATGCGACACATAGCTTGTCCTTGCAAGGATCCTAACGATTTTCCACCGCGATAGGGTAATTAACGAGCCTGGTTGAATAGCTTGGTATACGATTCGTTTCGGCGATTCGACCTCCTCGCTCATTCGTCTCTTCGCTCCGTGTCCGCCAGTTTGACGCCCTCACGCCAAGGAGTGCGCACCCGATTACATATATATATATCTGTGCTTCTACGATAGCACAGCAATCACTCTCCGATTCTGATTGAAATCGATCACACGGCGCCACTCGTTTTTCGGCATTTCAGACCCATACCCCTTTCCCTACCACACTGTTGACGTATCCCGCCTATTACCGCTGACGCATAAACACCCAACTACCACACTACTCGCCTGTAATTGAAGGATCGACGCTCTGAATTCTCCGGCGTCGATTTGTCCCATTTCCATCTTACAATCCCTGTGGTTGAAATCTCGTTTCGAATGGATCGCTTTTTGTTAACTATGTTTTTATGATTGTAAATATATTCGACAATGTGTATTGACTCATTTATTATAATTGAACACTTGGTGTGAAATTGAATGTAATTCTTGATGAAAAGAACTGTTCCAGTCGGGTTCGCTTGGATGGCGATTTACGTTAATAATGATTTAATTTAAAGAATAATAAAATAAGTTGTTGCACTACTGTTTTAATAATTTGAAAAATAAATGAATCCATAACGATGACTCGAAATACTACCGGTTCGAAATGAGTGATGCGTTCAGATTTACTTATGGGCGCTCGTTCAAACTGCGGAAATGAATTGAGAGGGTCGGAAGGGGCGCGGCGCGGCGTCGCACTTCTCTGTCAGGCCGTCAGCGCGAAGATCACGGCTCGAGAAGCACGAAACGGATGCTGCGTCGGACTAGCAGAAAAAAGTCATTTCTCGGCGTGGCAGCGGACTTAATACCAACCACGAGCGTTCTCTCGTACACATCCCAGAACACACGGGAGTGGTACTGGAAGAGCGAAGTGAGCGGTGCCAGCCGCTTCCGTATGGAATAGCGAAATATCGCCGAAGGCAGTGCGCGGCCAGCATGACTTCGCCAACGATGTAGATCGTCGGTTCTTCAACCCGGCGAAGCCTGCGTTAGCGGCAAACCGTATCTGGTTCATTCCTGTCGTGCCCAATTCCAAACTGCATTCAACGAACTACATCCGCTCATTCTTAGCACATTGTTACTATATTAGATAAAACTATACAGACAGCCCTTAGAATTCTTCTTAACCTAGTAAAAATTTAAGAAATTAAGATTCAAAGTCAATATGTGAAAGTAACCAACAAGGTCATTTCTTGCTTTATGTCTCTGCAAAAAAAAACAAGTAGCATTAAAATTCGTAGTGTATTTTATTCGTTATTATAATATCACATGGTTAAGACTAATATATTAGAAAGTCAGGGAGAATACGCCTTCGAAAGGCCGAAATTATAGATTAGCCACATCACGAATATCTACCTTCCGCAGAGGTTTTTCCTACCATTACGCTGAGAGCAAAGCTAGTTAGTAACAGTCACTCCGAGAAACTTTTTGTAAACACGATAGAGTACTTTTTGCCACTGAATAAATCTCTCGGCATAACAACAAGAATACAACGATGATTTCCTGATATCCAAGATCATTACTATGGTAACATTGAGTCTCATAAATAATAAGGAACAAATAGGACAGGATGCAAAGTGATCAAGCTCACTCACCGCCACAAATCATCAAACTCTAATGATTTATCAGGACGAGGTAGTTCGATGTATGCAAAACAAGTATTTCGTTTTGCTTGGCACGACTTTGACACGAGTGGCAATACACCTCGCGGGACGAGTTCGTCTGGTAGTCGTAACGAGGCGCGCTCTGCTCCTCATGAGGAAGTGCGTAACGCTTGTTATTACGCTAATATCGTGCGTGTACCGGCGGAATAACTAATTCCAGCGAGTGCAAGATTGCCCTGGCGAGGCGAATGTAATGGCGTTCAGGTGCGGATGCGATGGAGGAGTGCGAACCAACAAGAAAGAAGGGGAGAAAGAGAGAGAGAAGAGAGAGAGAGAGAGAGAGAGAGAGAGAGAGAGAGAGAGAGAGAGAGAGAGAGAGAGAAAGGTAGGTAGGTGTAGGTAAGTGTTGGTTGCGCAAAAAGCAAGAAGAAGGAGGAAGGGCGTCGGCCGGCCTCGCGAAGCGCCACTCGGTCAAGCTCACTGCCATCATCTAGATTCTAGATAGTCGACCGGTGTGCTTCGCGCACACACATACACATACACAAAGACACGCACACGCACACGCACACACTCCAATCCTTGTCTCGACACGTATGCCACTCTCTTCGTATAAGTCTACTAGCCGTGTACCGGCTCTAGGATTGCCGGTCAGCCTTGCGCCTGTCTTACTATCCTCTACACTTATGCGAGAACGTTCATGCGGTATGCAGACCCGATGTCCGAACTCTCCTCGGGATATCTCTCTTTCTGTCGACCTCTCTGTCCTTAACACCGTAATGCCGATTCGCACGCTCTTCCACTGAGTGTGCAGGTGCGACTCCGCCACCTTTTTTTCCTGGCGCTTGCCTTACTTAAGCTTTCCTCGAACGTGATAGATCTACGAATGGCGCTCCTATCCTAGTATACACCTTTTATCGTAGAGATTCGAATAGAGATTCGAATAGAGATTCTCATCGTATCAACGGTATTTATTTATTGCTAATTGAGAGAATCGTGAATATGAAAACTTGTGGTATTCTTATTATTATATCTGGTTTGGAAATGCAAAATGTGTCGTAAGTTTTAAGAGGAATCTCTTTGGCGCATGGAAGTAGGTCAATGGAGAGTTCGATGGGGCCGAGGACAATTTGAAAACGCTCGCTGTACCCCTCGTAATTTCCTGATACCATACGGGATCCAGTCTACAGGGTGATTCACATGTTTTCACGAGTGTCGAATATACACTCTTGTATATACAATAAATTATAACAAAAACAATATAACAAAAAGGGTTTAATAAAACTCTATACTCTTTAAATTGAATCATTATTAACATACATATAAAAACCATACAAAGTAGACTTGTAAATCTAACATATTACAAACCAGAGATTTTCACTACTAATATTTATTCAATAATTCCTGCAACACAAATAATAGTAATAAATATGATGAAAGGATTTTGTTATAGAAATGCACGAGCCTGTAGTATGAGAAGACGAGTTCGAACATCAAGGACTAGCGACATTAACGTCAGTGGCAGGCTCGTGTCACGCTGCAATGATTTCCGCACGGCAGAGAGCGCATACTTTCGTTACGTGCGATCCGAAGTGAGTGCCTGCTGCCTCGCCCAGATCAGTCCGAGTTTTATTTGGCCGGCAAGTATGCTTTTTTCTGTGTGCGCCTTGTATAGACGAAGTAGGCTGAACGATATACGGCACGCGATCGCTCGGGAACGTGTATACGCTCGGCTATAACCGATAGCGCAGCCATAACCACCATTGATCGCGTGCAGCGATACCAACTTGTGAATGACTAGTGGATGCCTGCCGTCCGAAATTATTCATCACCACCGCACCAACGCTAAAATTGTTCGATAGAGATAGCATGCTTGCGAGTCAAGATGCGCTGGTGATAGCAGGTGTTAGGAAGCTTAACTCGATTCTGTCATCAAAATGTAGGTTTGGTTGGAAAATACTATTTTAATACGATGTAAAAGGTTTTCCATATTTTATATGTTTTTATATAGTTATATGTATAATATATAAGATTTAGAGAAAAGTTAAGAAATGTAAGAGTTGGAAGGATATTATGCTTCCTGTATGAATATTTTATTTTTAGTTAAACATAGTATGTTTGAGTTTAACTTAGAGTTAGTCACATTGTAGGCAATAGGAGGAATATCTAAGAGAGGAAAGCCAGTTTGCAGGAAGATCGAGGCGGTACAGGCGTGGTCTGTTATACTGGTGTGTGTATTTCGACGGAAGCAAAGCCAATCGGCCAGCCGCTTTCTCGTTTTCCTTCCAAGCCAGTTATAAACTCTCCTTCTCTTTCCAGTTAGCTCTCGCTTGCCTTTTTCTTTTCTTTCTACCTATTGCCAGGACGCGCTAATCGCAAGAGCGCTCTCGCTTCCAGCCGCAATTGTCCGATCCTTCCGCCTTTAATTAAGGCAGGAAGATCGCCGCTCGACAACCACTCAGAGAGACGAGACGAAATTTTCGGAACACCTGACACACGTGGAATCCACACTCGCAAGTAATAATTAATTCGATATCGAACGGTACGCGCGCGCGACTATAGTCGCTGAGCAATTCAAGCGCATGCTTTTCGCACTCGTGTCGTAAGATTAATTCGTCCGCTGGGAGTAAGATGTATGCTGGAACGGCTGGTCGGATTAATTAAATCGTACAGAGTCCCTGCGATTCAGAGCGATTATTAAATTCAACCTGAATATTCTCGTGCCAGGGATCAAAACCAGTGGAATCTCTCTCCTGTGTGACTCTCTGGTCCTTAGGAAAGCGAGCGTGACAATCGTCCAGAGCGACTCTTTTCAACAAGGATTCTACGAGATTTCCCATTTGAATGACAGTTCGAAGAGAGGTTGTTATCGATGGGAACGCAAGGGAAACGTAGCAGATAGAAATATCGAATTATTATTCGGTAGGTTCGTTAGGCCGAGGAGGCGATATAAATTTTAATGACGCTCCGAGACATTTATGAAAACGGGCAACCGCGCGCGAGGACATTAATATCGCATGAGGGAAGATAATGCCGAGAGTTACGTCCGTTTTTGTCAGGCGACCTCGCGAACGGATGCCTGTTTGCGTTCAAAGCGCAATTATGCGGCATTAGGTTTCCACCAAGAGAGGCGAACCTTGATTTGGGGCAACAGGTGTACACAATACGCATGCATAATGCACCTTGTACTCTCAGCACATGTAAACTGTCCCGTGCGTGCGAGATGCGCACCCACCACCAAATTGGCGTTATTAAATTTACATATCCGTGCGGGACCCGTGCGAATTAAGCGATTCTTCCTTCCGCTTTTCCAGCAACGCCCTCCCCCCCCCCCCCCCCATGCACAACCGATGGTCATCCGCTCTGACCTGTATCACCGACACCACCACCCAGTTGACGGAGGCTACTAATTAAAGTATTCTTAAGCAATGATTTATGATCCAACCCAGCACGATCTCACAGCTCGCGTGCCCGGAAAGAATATCACCCGTCCTTACCCGGACGACTATCAATCACGTTGTTTCATCAAATTTCAGGCGAGAATTTCCTCGACATAATGCCGGCCCCTCTTATTCAAATCACTCTTGGCGAAATGCATCTCTCACCCTGCCATTTTTCGTGATACATTGCATCCGCCACTATGTTGCACCGATTACATCCAGGAGTTATGGTGCTAGATTGTTACATATTAAATGTTCCATTTTTAACAATAACTGGCAGACTCTCGGAGATTTCGTGTGTAGTAATATGGTGTAGAATAGTGTAGATAAATTTAAGTTTTCTAAGAGAGAATTATTATTTTCATAGTCCGAGATATGTTTATGTATATAATAATAGTATCTATGGTTTTCTCGATTGTTACTATTCAGTCTTCCACTTTTCTTCATGCAATGGATTTCCACTTGATTGGTCCATGCCTGGTATCGAATCCATTGCTTTCCACGCTATGTCTGAACTGTAGGTCATCCATCATTGATCTTTTATTCGAGATGACAGCGCAATGCAATACATACACGTCTCTTTAACTATGTATACACGATGCGCATTACATTCATACAATAAATGTAATCTAATTTAGACTCAAATGTTTCATTAAACGAATTGTTCGGCTATTCAATATTTAATGCAGTTTCAGGTAGTATTATTCGTGGAGTGCTGAGAATTGCAAGTTCGCTAATTGAAGGATTCAGGTATGATTGTTACCGTTAGAGCCGCGCACACGTCGGTGATAATGTTAACCAGAGTTGCAATTAATTTAACTGTGCAAAAAGTAATCCTGGCAGTGCGCCACTCGGCCCGGCACTTTTTCCCGCTCCACTTGACCGTGAGCCACTGCCAAACCCTTCAATAGAAGACGACTACGACCGAGAACGAGTCTTTCTCGTTCTCGAGCGACGCTGTCCAGTTCAAGAGGTCGAATTCTCGGGTGAAACGCTTGGAAAACGTTACACGCGTCGCATCTCGGCGACGCTTGCGTCTCAAAACCCCCCGAATTAGTCATTGCCCGCTGAATCGACAAATTAAATATATCACCAGCTAAATAAAGCACCTTGCACTCCTGAAGACAAGCTGAAACGCCCGAGTCTTTTTTTAGTCTTTCGCCTAGCAGAAAAAACACTGCTGACTACAAATGCAAATTCTGATATGCACTTAAAACAACATACACACAAAAATTGATATCACTCTATATTAAAGTTTTCCAGTTTCATAATTAATACACATTAAAATTAAAACACATATACGTTTTGCCCACTATATTCACATTGAATCTATTACAATTTATAGAGTGGCAATCAATTCTGTCATAGCGAAAGGATTAAGGGTTGCGATAGCAGACTCTCCACGTGGCTTCTATGACTATACAGGTCAATTTCGTCAGCAGGCTGCGGCACTGTTGCGCTTCGTACGGCCTGGGGATTGATTTTCAAACAAACACTGACTGCATCAGTATGTACCAAAATGAATGACGCGCAACAGGTATCCGTGATACTGGCGTGTGTGCGGCTCAACTGCATCACGTGTGTTATTTGCATTTATGTACTCGACCGTGCGTTCGCTTTACAATGAAGCGTGCCGCCCCGCCTCCTCTTCCTCCACCTCCTCCTCCTCTTCCTCCTCCTCCACCTCCACCTCCTCCTCTCTGCTTCCTGCGAGCAAACCTCCCTAACTCGTACACCCCTCCTGCAACCTCTGCCGCCTCAACTGGCGCACTCAATGGGACAAGTTTGAAGTCGATTAATTACGAGCATTATCCTGACGGTGCCGCAACGTTAACCGAATAACTTTTACTACCACCACTGATGCCAAGCTGTTACGTGAGTAGAGGTGTGAATTTGCAACAGCCTCGAGGACCATCCGCTTGCGGGCGGTTGTACGCGCAAACACTTGGCGAATTGGGAGCGCGGCATTGCAAAGGCAGAGGTAGAAGCACGCGCTTCTCTATCCTCGCTTCACTGACGTATGCGTGCTTACGTCACGTACGAGGCGTACTCCAATATTTGCCGTGCAAAGTGTTACGGTAACAATAACAAATAGCACGCATCACACTCCAGCCTCTGGCAATGCCGAGCTCGCATGGTGTTACGATAGCCCGAAGCACAGCAGAACAGTGTTCGATAATCCAAGATTTCATTCTTTTATATTGTATGTCATTAAATTAGTTGTATGATAGTAATTATATTTAATCCCTTCAAAAATGTTAGATTTTTTTTAAAGTGTTTGGACTTTTTAAAATGGTTCATAAATCGATTGTTTGAGTATGAAAATAGATACAAAATACAGAATTGTATAGAAAACACTTGCAAGATGTCTTTTCGTTAATTTACTTCTTTCAATTTTCTAATATATACGTGTTGGTAATGAGTGTTCATATTCGACTGTCGATTACCATTTACAGCGGCCGCTTGCCTCGCTTGGCCGTCCTTTGTTTTTCGCCCCTGGAAACGTCCGATAGTTGTCATCGGTCTAGCTGGCATTATTTTCGCCGTGACCGTCGAGGCAATCGCAGCCGTCGATTTCGTGAAGTAGTATGCGAGTAGTATAGGCACTGGTAGGGCAGTGATCGGGGCATTTTTAACGAGTTCTGAAAGCCCGGCCGCTTAGTTGCGCGCCGAGCCAAGGGAGCGCTCGCGCGCGCGCGCGCGCGCGCCTATGAGTGACACTACTCGCACGGATTCTCCACTGCTCTCCGAAGTGTCATCTGAAAATAACTTACCATTGCTATTCTAGTAGCACGCATACAAGTGCATGTACCTACCACCCCGCCAACCAAGGTGCCCGCACGCATTTAAATCAAGTCTTGAGACTCCGAGCGACCGCTTGGTGTCGAAGTTCCACGCCATCAAAGTGACCCCTGAAACTCACACTTTGCAATTGCCAGTTGCTCGAGTACGGAATGAAAGCGACACTCCTCTTCAAAGGTACAATTGTTGCGAACCCCTGAATAAAGCACACTTAGAAATTGTTTCATTGCGTTGATTTATTTGTTACGAATGACCAATGGTATGTGTGTTAAATTATGTAAAATTAGTAGAGAATAGAATATGTTAAACAGATCTGTATATTTTTGTAATGGGATACTTAGTAGAGAGGATTTGTGGGACTTTTGTATGAATATATTAAGTAATAAGTTTCGACTTATCATTTGGTTTAGTTTCTAAGTCTGTTGAGGTATCCAACACAATTAGAGCAGGCTTTCCTTGATGCTCGACTGTATCATAAGTATGGGCATGAGTGGGAACGAATCGCAGAAGTAGAGGGCGAGCGGCCGCTAAACGGCCGGGAGGGAAGTTCACTGGAAGTCGATATAACTTTTGGTCCCGCAGTTGAGAGCTGCTCGCCCCTTCTACTTTCATGAAACTATTTAGCCACCACCGCCACCAGCGGCGACCAGAAAAAGGCGATTGGATAACTTCGTCACTAAGCGGTGAACACAATTAAAGTTACGATTAAGATACTAATCGATGCGCTGTCGCATCCTTCATCCTGTCTCGCTTCATAGGATTCTGTATAAGTATCTGAACGAACTAGCAAGGAACGCAAAACGAATTACTGCTGAATCAAATAGCATATTTATGCCAATGCCAATGCTTAATTAAGTCTTCAATAGTGCGTAACGCGTTGCACTCGGAACGACATACGAGAAATCGGTGAAAGTACCACTGGCACTAATTGCCAGGAGACAGATTTTTTCCAAACTGTCTCTCCCCACAGTCTCTTTTTTTCCATCCGGCTAGTAAAGGGGGAAAAAAAGTCATGGTCGAATATGCATTATCAACGCTTACTTTCACGATCCCCTTTTTCTCGGGCTATCAGGGCAAAAAGCGCGCAACGCGGCGGCTCGATCGCACGTATAGATCAGCCGTTGATGGAGAAGTGGCATGGTCACTTTTTCCCCCCGGGGGAAAAGTGCCGGCTCCGGTAAGTACTTACTCCCGGAGCGTCGCACACACGCCGCCGCCGTCGCTGCCACCGCCGCCGTCGCCGCCGCCGCATCGCCGAGATAGAGCCGCGCGCGCGTTGTGCGCCGGACGATAAATAAAGAAGGTAAAAGTTGCGCGACTCCACTTCGGACTCCTCGTCACGCGGCGATTATCGGCGCAATAAATGTCCCGAGCAATCTCTTACTCGGCTTGGGCCGACCGACAAGAACAAAGCGGTAATTCAAGAACGCTCAATGAAACCGATGCGTGCCGCGCAAGACTTCCATCTCTCTTTCTCTCCTTTTCTCCCTCTCAAACTTAAAGGCGGCATACATCAATGAACCCACAACTCTTGGAATCAGTGGAAAGTTCACGAGCAGCGAACCTTGACTGACGGGACATCGCAAGAGGGTAGCCGAGAGTAGTTCTCCCGAAAAATTCCTAGCAATCCTGGTCAAGATATATACTAGAGGTACTCTCGAGGTGGATATATATCCAGGCGCCACGAGAACGCAATCAGAATAGTAATTAAGGATTCGGTTAACGCGCCTGCGAGAGCAGTGCGGCGCGTGAGTGTAGAACGCAACCCAATTTAAACATACAAAAGTGTACGGTAGGTTAGCGAGGAAGCACTCGACGACTCCGGCGGCGGCGACGGCGACGGCGGCAGCGGCGAGTGCGCGGAGGGGTGACGGGGCGGGAAAGCAGGAGTTTCGAGGGGAGAAGAGAGGATCGGTGAGGGCACATTGACCAGGGGGTGAAGAGGGGTTGCGAAGGGAGAGAAGCGACGGAGATACACGGCTGGAACGGGTGGAGGTAGAGCAGAAAGCGAGAAAGGGAGAACGGAAAGAAGGCGACGCGATGGAGACCGACGGAACGAGTCGCCAGAATGATCGGGTGTGCGTGTTGCACGCCCGTTTCTGTCCCGCGATCACCCAACGCGTGTGTGCCTCACTGCTTCTACATATATTCGCCAAGCTATATTAGTGTGCATCGGCATGTACGCACACGGAGGTTCACCGCAATGCGTGAAGGGTGTGGTGTGTGAGCCGTGTCCGAAGTACACACGTGTGTGTTTCGTTCTCCTCTACGTAGGAAGAGCGCAACGTGTGTGTGCGTACGTCGGAGACGATGCGCTGCAAAGCCTGGCGGAAAATCGTCGGGGGAAGGGGAATTCCTGCGTTCCCCGCCGCGACCGTTGCTGCCCTCTCGCTACTCTCTGCGTTCGCTCTCTTCTCTTCCAGCAGCAGAAACAGCACCGTTGCCGGCGCTGCCTCATCCTCCGCCTCAACCGCCTCTTCCTGCGGCCCTTCGCATCCCTCCCGACTGGAGGCGAAGCCGTACACCGCGCTCCACTCGCTCGCAGAAAGAGCGAAAGAGTCACCGAGGGAAAGAGTGGAAGAAAGAAAGAAAGAAAGATAGAAAGATAGAAAGAAAGAAAGAAAGAAAGAAAGAAAGAAAGAGGGGGCGAGCGTTCGCAACACGGCCGGCAGCAGCAGCGTAGGGCCGTTTCGAGAGTGGCAGCAGGTGGATGCAGGGGACGAGAGGGTAGCGCTCGCGGCACGGCCAGAAACGAGTCGGAGAGAGATAAAGTGAGGGAGAGAGAGAGGGAGAGGGTGAGAGTGGTTGTTGGAAAAAGAGACGGGACGATCGAGAAGAGGGAGGCCGAGGAGGTGCACCGAGGAGGATGAGGCTGGAGCAAAGGAGGGGCGGCGGGACTAGGGTAGCACACAGGCGGCAGCGGCTGCGGGAGGAAACCGAGAGGGAAAAAGAGGGAGGAAGAAGGAGCAAGAGAGGCACAAAAATCCGGCGGTGGCCAATGGTAGGAAGTCCCTGAACCCCGCGAGAGAGCGCGGCAAGATCCGACAACGTCGCTGCTAAGTTTTTGTTTACCACGCTCGCGCTCGGAGGAGAGCCCAGCGCGTATTTGCTCCTGCAGCAGCACTAGCCGCACTGCACTGCTTGCACCAGCAACCGGGAGTAGCAACAGCAACCAACCTAGCCCGCCAGCCGAACGCACAACCTCCGACTGCCTTCTCCATCCTCACTCTCTTCTTCCTCTTCTGCTATGCTCCGACTCCTCTCTCGCCGGCCGGACAGCCTCACCGCAGATAGATGACTCGCTGCTGCACGGAGAAACGGAGAGGGATGCTCTCGCTCTCTGCACGAGCCCGCCTCGCTTGTCCGACGCTACGATTTTCATGTTACACCAGACAATTATTCCTATTTCTTTTGAAGACACCGCTTGTCACGAGTCCGTGTCTCTCTCTTGCCTGGTTTTTCCTCCATTTGTCGGACGACTCTTTGAATTCGCTGTTAAAGACACATTTGATATACGTGCGAGTATCTTCGGTTGTACGAGTCTCTCGAAATTGTAAGATAGTTGTATAGGATTGCTTTGGAATTCTGAATTACTACTGTTGTATATAATAATTATAAATTATTGAATTAAGTATAATATTATATTGTGTGTATAATCTTGATTATATACTGTTCAAAAGTAGATCTTGTATATTGCTGTATAGTTTAGTAGGTGACAGAAGGCGAAAGGTGGTGCGGAATAATACGAGTGTGAAAAAATAATGAAAAAGGCCCTGCTGTGTAATATCTCGTAACAGCTTTTACACGTGCTATATATTTTTGAGATTTTAAGGCATGATGCATTGCTGGCCTTAGCGAGCACTCGCGCGCGCGCGCTCCGAGGGAGACCGGCGGCGCAGCGAGAGCTGGCAATACAGAAAAACCTGATTGATAATGCTGTCGCGACTTCGCCTCTCTCCTCAAGGATATTAGGATACGCGCTGCTGCTCGCTCGCTTCTCTTCCTCGCACTTTAACGAGCCCGCCAGCTCGGCAGCCTCTTTTTCCGCACTCCTTTTTCATCGGGCATGCCAATAATTACTGCCGGTATTACGCGCGAGAGGCGCTCTCGCACTTGCACAAAGGATATCTAAAAGCGGACGCGTCGGATAACACATGAAAGAGGGGCGGTTTCAATCGGGCGCATAAATTTCGAGAGTATCTCAGTGCGGAAGGAGATGCTAGTAAGTGGGCGGAGGAGACGTTCCTTGGAAGTTATGACAGTTGCGAGCAAGCATATTACAAACAACGTTATCCCATGTCCGGCAAACATAACTTCAAGATCGGCGCCGGATGCTGCGTAGCACGCTACTATAGGCTGAGGCATTTATGGAACATGCAAATTAATGGTGATCTTAGTGAACCATCCAACCACTTGAATGACTAGCCTAGACACTCGTCGAGATGAAACAACGAAAAATGGACTTCACTGTCACACCTCCTTTCCCCCTTTTTCTATCCTCGACAAACTTCTTCCGGCGCTTGTAGGGATCAGCGCGAAGATTTGACGGGCAGCAGTAACCCATGGAAACTACTAACTTTCTTTGAAGATTCTTCAAAAAGTAGCGAGAGCCGCTGCTTTGGCCACTGAGAGTGTGTTGCACCGGTATCCGGTTTATTCTTCGAAGGATCGTGTTTAAAATGCAAAAAGCCATTCTCCTCTTTCAAGTAAATGACTTAGCACTGTGATTAGTTACACACTGTCAGTCCACAAGGATTTCAAGGGAAGGAAGGCTGGAGGGCTGACTCATTTTTCTGTCGAGACTCTCCTCTCATTTACCTGCCATCGAAAAAACCAAGCACACGCAACCCTTTCGTGTCTGAACAATGTTGCATTCTCTCTACTTATGATGATCAATCAATCTTTTATTTCTTCTTCCTTAAAATATTGTTTAAGTAGATTCAGTGCTTTTCCATCAGCCAGCACTGGCAAGCTAACAACAAGTTACTCAAGAATTTCCATAGTCTAGCACCGGTTAGCAAAGAACATAGTGTATCTTTACTGGGAGCGGCGGCGGCGGCGGCGGAAGTAAGTTTGGCGGGGTGGCTAGCACGCGAAGAATTCTGAAGTCGAGTGGATTCCTTTCGTAGAGCGCGCGAATAGAAATTAGCGATATGCCGTTCGAATAGATTTCGAAAGTTTGCCAAGTGGCACTCGCCTCCTCCTCGTGTCCCTCCTTTTTGCCCTTAGAACCGTTCACTCTTGAATATCCTCTGCGGTCTCTTCCCGCCAGGAGTTCTTTCTCTCTCACTTCCTCTCGAACTTTCTATGTCTTCTCACTTCATCTCGAACCCTTTCTCTATGTCAGGGCCAATTGCACGGGCGCCATGGGAGAAAGCACATGGTAAACGGCGTTGTTGAGACATACACATCCATCGACAAGACTTTTTGCAAGCAATGTTTCAGGATTATCAGTGTCTCCCCTGTTGATACATGCGTTTTGCAGGGGGTTTCGGGAGCAAACGGTACCTGTGAGAGAGAATAATAGCACCGCCGGCGGACGGCTCTTCGGTGATTGTAGGCCTTGCTGCTCTCTTTACTCAGTGGACCGGCGGAAGAGCGAGAGAATAGTCGTAGGCATCGAAGACGCTTAAACTGGGATCTGATAGCATTGTGCGGCTGCTCTAATAGAACACAGGGGATTTACATCAATTATTGATACTCGTTGACCGAGCCACACAATGCTCCATTACCATACTATCGACTCACTACGATTAAGCTTTTTCATTCGACCTGTTTCGGTTTATTAAGGATGGCTAGTCTCGCTCCAATTATAACGACTGAGGGATACTTGCTTATCTTAGGAATACTTTAGTTACCTGGGAAAGACGATGAGAGGAAAGGTTAATATTTAAAACAAATTTGAGACAGACTAGCGCGAAGACCCGTCGAGTTTCAATTCGTTTCACACATGGATTTAGTGCGCACACATAGAGCGGTTTGGTATTTGTGAGGGCAGAACGGGAGAAACGGGTAGGTACGCTTGAGGAAGAACGGGGCGAAAGGAGAGGAAAGATGTCATCAACCTCGAAGGCCAGTCGTGGACGGTGACTAACTGTGCAAAGTTTAACCCTTTTCCATGGAACCTCCCTCTTTCCTTGGGAAATGACATGTATGCAAATCGGCGTGTCCGAGTCTCTCAGCTGGCCACGGATCCACGTCTATAATCTTCTTGAGTAACAAGATGTGTGCGCTCGCACGGAGAATTCTGCTTTTGCCTTAGAGTGAGAAGAAGTGTCGAGCAGTTAAATATTGGAACGTTGATGAGGTGGATTTAAAGGGATGCTGTGGGGTGAAAAGTCGGTGTTCCATTGCGCGCGTTAGGTTTCGCAGTGCCGTTAATGAGGGTGCGCTTTGAGGATTGAACCCTAATTGAAAATGAAGCAAGGAAGTTCGGCTCTCTCGGCTTGCCATTGAGATTTTACATCCGCCGCCAGCGCACCCGCTTCACCAGTCGAACGAGAAGCGCGTAATTATTCGAGGAACAAAAAGTATTTGAGCTTTTGTGGAATTTTCGCGCGGCCACCGCTGCCGTGTTACGTGCTCCATTGGCTCGTTGATAATTATACAGCGCAGCGTGTTCTAAACACGCGTGACACGCTGATGATAGCTCTGCTCTCGCGTGTTATTCAAAGCGTTAATTAAAAATGCGTGTTTCTCTCGGTAGGAACGAGCGGACGCGCTTCTTCGCCTCTTTACCTCCGAATATGCTAATGAAGCCGCTATCTCTGGCAACATTGTTCGAATAATGGTAATCCGTTGCCCCGAAGCCGAAAGCGCAACACGCAACAAAACAGAAACCCGCCAACACTGGCAGCGTTGAAATGGGCCAATTTCAGCGTAACAGAACTGTTCTCGCTCTCCTTTTTTCATGACTTTTGCGCTTAAGTGACGGCCTCGGGAGGATTTCAGGCCGGCGGGAAAAAATAGTCGGCTTCGGGGGGTGAAAGAGCGCGGCGACACAAAGGAAAAGTTTCCGCCTTATATGAGAAGTTCGCGGAACTAGTACAAAGGCATTTTTCTTTCAAGAAAATTCTATACGCGTTGCTCACCGCCGCTCGACCGAATCTCACCGGGCAGAAGAGAAAAAAAAAAATCCGTGCACCGTCCACCACCGCCGCCGCCGCCTTCCGTCGGCCGATTTGAAGCGCGGAAGCATCGAGAATGACACTTTTATGTCGTTGCATAGTGCACATCCGAGTTGTCCACGAAGGAACAAACGTTAGTCGAGTGCCTTTCAAAGACTGTCTCGAAACACTCGTATACGCGATTCATAGTACTGAGAGGTCCGGAAAACAAGGGGATGGATATTCGAGCATAATGTTTACCCGACGATTTACCTTTACAACTCCCTTCCTCCCTTCTTTCCTCCTTTCATTGAGTGGAGTAAAGTTGCACCGACGGTCCAGCGCGGACAATCGGCTACTGGGGAAGATAAAGTATTACCATGAAAAACAATACGGTCCTCCGGCCGGCGGCCGAGCAGTTTAGCGCCGACGTGGAAGTTATTCATAAGCTGGTCAAAAGAACCATCGAGGAGCTAGCAAGTGAGAGACAGAGAGTGAGAGAGAGAGAGAGAAAAAGAGAGGGAGCAGTCGAGCGAAAAAGGGATGAAAAGGGTTAAGAGGGTCAGAAAAATCGGACAGCAGTAGCGCGGTAGAAGAAGGAAGACGAACTCGAGCGAAGTTGGTCAGCAGGATGAAGGAAGGAGGAGACGACGACGACGCCGACGACGACGACGACGACGACGACGACGACTACAACGACGCCGGCGACGGTTCTAAGGGGATGAGAGGGTGAGTTACTCTCCTTTCGATTCTCCTTTCCCTTTCCATCTGCAAGGCTGCTGGGCCCGCAGCTCTCTCCGGCACACCGTGCCGCACCACGCCGCCCGCCGCCCGCCGCCACCGTTTCCTCTGACTTCGCAGCCGAACAATGCGCGCGGAAAAGTGTACGATAGGAGAAAAAAATGGACCGCTGCCATTATGGAGTTCAGGGCCACTAGAGTTGTTTTGCTTCCACCTCGGCAAAGGAGAGCCTCGTACAGAGGCAACTGTGCTGAATGAATCAGAGAGCGAGAGGGCGCAGACGGTGAGCAGCGGCTGTGCTGTGGCTCCAGCAGGATAAAGGAGGAGCCAGAGTACAGTCGGAGGATGAGATGGTGGGAAAGGAGAAAGCGAGAGAGATCGGGAACAGTGAGTGGGCGCGCAAGGGTATAGAAGGAGTGACTGTGAGGGAGGAAGATGTAAGAAGAGAAAGGGTACTTCTCTTCACCACTGGCCTAGACTCTTCCACCCTCTCCTGCAAGGATGCCACCACTTGCCGTTCCGTTTCTTCGTGTCTACCGTTGAGTTTCTCTTCTCTATGCATTTCCAAAGTACCACGATTGTTCCTCAATCTCTCTCTTACTCCTTCGTAAAACCCATTCTACAGTTCTTCGTTCTTCTTGCTATTTTCGTGGCATGCCTTACTACAACCACCCCTCACTCGCTTTACCACTTGTGTCTGTTCATTGCCAGTACTTCGTTTTCCAGTTTGCCCTGGTTCCAACATCACGACGTGTCTCTCGTAACTTTCAAATGGTTCCAACTCCTCCTGGAAATTCGATGATTTCCTCCCTCTGATACTTGTTGATTAAAGGACACCCGGAAAATCTGGTTTCCTGTTACTCTTCATGATCCTTCTCTTACTCGTATTTAATATCAATCGTAACATTTTTCCTTGAATCTCGTAGATGTTTCATGATGTACACATGACTGAAACTTGGAAATAGAAACGCATGACTGATCTGAAGTGAGAGAAAGTTCGCGCCAAATATGCGAGGTCTCGAAAATCGTCAGTTACGGAAATAAAATACCGAAAGTAATGAGTTTCGGGCGCGTCGCACAGGAGTATTAAAAAATTTCCAAATGTGACTCTCGACATGGCTGGAATTTTCGAGACGGATTTCGGGAATAATTCTGAAAATGATTTTGGGGTTGATTTCGTTGGTAGATTGAGGTGTGTCCGTGTTGCTGTGGAAGGTTGTGCTTAAGTTAGGTTCAGGAGGCTAGCTTCGCTGGGTAAAAGGGCTTTGTCGAGTAGTCAGTGACAGTGATCAGACCGTGATGAGTGACAATGACGCCGGTGGGCTGTGCAGCAGCAGCAGCACCAGCACCAGCACCAGCAGCAGCAGCATCAACACCAGCATCAGCAGCCGATTATTCCACCTGGCGGAGAGGCTTTCCAGTTTGGCACACATCGAGGTATCCAAGCGATGGCTTATTATAATCATGCCGTGTTCGTGTTGTTGCGGTTGGCCATAGCTGAGATCAGTGCTAAAAGGGGTTGGGCGGGCTTGGCAGCATTGGCTTGCACCGGCTACCGATGAGCTGCTCTGATTAGTGATTAGCGCAAAATCACCCGCTCCTTCGTACCTACCAACCGGATGGCTGCCGGCCTTTCGGCTCACTGGCTTCAGTCTTTCTCCCGTGCCATCTAATTAATGCTGAATTCTAAAAATACGCCGCCCGATGTCCTTCCCGGCCAGCCACGGAAAAACGAGACTTGCTTAATCGACACCGCTCGCCGAGCCTGATGAAAAAGTGGATTTGATGCTAGAATAATTCTTTCGGCGCATAAGTGCCGATTCATAGGACGGCGTTGGTGGCTCAAGGAAGCTTTAACCACTCTTTCACCGTTACTCAAGGGACTCCACGATCTATTATACGTGTTATGTCCCACCCCACTCTTACCTTCTTTAGAATTGCGCGCCTTGTACTCTTAAAGTACCCCAATAATACCACTTTGCCTGCTAACCGCCCAACTCCCAGCATGCATCGACAAATGCATTAGGCCGCATTAAATCTATCGTGATGCACGTGAAAAATGTGAGGGAAAAAAGAGAGGGTGTGCGAGAACCAGTAGAAGGAAGTTTTGCGTCTCACATTGTAACGCGCTCTTTTTGACAAATGTTCCTGCAACCTTGCGGTGATTTACGATTTAAGGAGTAAGAAAAGTACGGCGACATCAAGATAGACATTATACGTCTATTTCTCTTATTACACAGCAGTGGAATTCTAAATACACGCAAAAGCTTAGCAATCCTATTAACTTCTGGTTCTTGGGTGTTCGATCATTAGTCACCGGAGAATCCTGAGGACTTAAGCAGCCGTTGATCCTGCGTTAACAGCAACCCCTGCTAATCCTTTATCCAAGAGCGCGGTCCCGTTTACATTTTTGAAACGATTAATTCCGCTCAAAGCATGCTTGGCCGCACTTGGGGGGTGGAAGACAGTCTGAAAATGTAACGTTGAAGGGGGAACGGGAAGGAAGGGGGAAGGAGTGTTTTTCCAGCAGACCCTCGGATAATTGAATCCTCGAAATTCCTGCGTCGAGCCCTTTGGGGTCGTCGACTTTGCTGGGAGTCTGAATAGCGGGGTGCTGCCTCCTCGGATACCACAGGACACGCGTCCCTAGAAAGGAGATTCTCTCGGGGGAGCTCGGATTTATTGCATAACAACCCCTGAGTCAGCTCGTAACCCTTGGAAGTTGCGTAGGTCCGACGGCAGAGGGTGCCGCATAGGCTCGATGATCTACTTGTTGAATGGCGAGAGGAGAGGAGGCAGGATATTTCTGAATGAACGAGAACGACTGAATGGGCTGCCGCACATGGCATAGGGTGCCTGGCTGCTTGACACCGATCCGCAACCTCAACAATCGGAGCCGGGCTGACTGCCTTCGGCAGCAGCTACTGACCTCCTATACCTTAAGATCCGTTGCGCCACCACCCTTCTCAAAGAGGGCTGGAAACGTGCGCGCTTACTTACTACTTCTTACGCGTAAACCGCTCTCCTCTCACTCATCGAGTACGCGCTCCTCCCATTGTCAGACCAACTTCTCTCCCTTCCGTCTTTCCAGACTTCCGGCTCGACTTACCACTGCCATTCATCATCAACGATCAAACAGAATAATCTCACACTTTCGCGTACTACTCTACCTTGGACGATCCTTTTGCACGCACCATTGTCATCGTCAAACCCGATTTCTTACATTTCTTAGTTACAAGAATACTTGACAACAACGATTACTCTCTACAAAACTTTTCTACAATATTAACCACCTTATCCTTGTTACTCCATAACAACCTTCTAAGTAGTATAAGCCGTTTATCGGCTCGAAGCAATGTACAATCGTAGGAATCAAGATGTGTAGAATTATAGGCTCAGAAGTACACTGGCAAGTTAAAACTTTCTAATACCAGGTAGGATTACGTTCGGAGACCTTAGCGTCCCAGCTTCCTTTTTTCCCTGACGAGGAACGCCATAGTTACAGTAATTAAGCTCTCTGAAATAGCAAGGCTGTGAAGCGCGAGGCTCATAAAGCTGTTTCATACGTAGGCGGCGGTGTCATGGATAGTACAAAGGATGGTACAAGTAACAAGATTTCTCGTGACGACAAGGCATTGATACGCAGGCACACGAAATCAATTCTGAGAGGGATCAATAACATTCCCCTTCACCTCTCCGGGTCTCTACCAAGCTCGTGCTAACCCTTTACACCAGCGTCCCGTACTCTGTTCCCCCGAAGATTCCCGCTCCGTTAATATACGTTACATTACCCACTGGGATCGGGGAGAGCAAGGTTGTACGAGTAAGGGAAAGGGCCGATGAAAAACAGAGAGAAAGAGAGAGAAAGAGAGAGAGAGAAAAGAGAGAGGGAATCCGATGGCGTCCCTTAGCCGGAGCGACGCGTCTCGACGAGTTAACGACGATCATCGTTAAAGCCAGGCGAAATCGGCGCCGAATTACCTCTATCGGCGTACACCAGCTCGGTGGGAGAAGAGGCTCGCGTGGCACGTCGTGACTTAAGAGAGGCAGCAAGAGCCGCCAAGCCGAGGTAAAAGATCGTCATGCACCATCATCCGAGGCTCTCTTGAATATTTTCGCAAAATAAAAAGCAGCCAAAGCCCGCGGAGGCCGAGTGGGAATCCGGCGGTGGCGGTGGCAGGCAACGCCGGCGGGCGGGCGGGCGGGCGGGCGGGCGAGCGGGGAGCAGGAGGAGGGGTGGTTGGGGGGTGGGGAACACAGGGGGTTGGCGGTGGTGTTCCGAGGGGGGTGAGTGTAGATGTGGGTGGGTGGAGGATGAGGACGAGGATGAGGTGGCGGCGGAGGCATACACCGGGTGGACGGGTAGCTTTCGAGGGGTGGAGGAGGAGGAGGAGGAGGAGGAGGAGGAGGAGGAGTGTTGGTATGGGATGAGTTGGGGGTGGGTGGTGGTAGGTCCGTGGTAGCAAAGGGGTGTTAGCCGGGGCGGAGACGGTGCATTACGACCGGGACAGGGCATGGCATGGCTAGCTCAGGAAAGCACAGGATGTGAGCGGAGGGGTAGTTGATGCAAGAGGGTGCATGGCGAGGAGGGCGGTTGCCCCAGTAAAAATCGATCCTCCCCACTCTTTTCCGACTTTTTCCCCCAGAGAGGCACTCTCTCGAGCGAGCGAGAGGATGGGGCTGGCACGGGGGTGCAGCGCCGGCGGAGGGTCACGGGGGTGGGCGCGCGGGATGGCTACACAGGGTGGCAGAGGGTGGCCGCAGTGGGACGGGCTGCTCGCCTGTCTTTGTGTATCCACATTTCTGAATCTTCACCCGGCACCCACTCTGTGTGCGCGTCTTTCCGCGTATATACACGCACACGCACACACACACACACGAGCGAGCGCGAGAGACCCCTCACACAGTACGCTAGAGCGCACCACGTGTGTACGCACGCTTCCGCCCCACCGCCGTGTGCGGCGAGGCTGTCCTGTGTGTGCGTGCGTGATTGAACGGATTTTTCGAGAGCGCTCGTACACCGTGAACACCAGCCGGCGCACTTGCCGCCGTGCAACCCCTCGTAATGGTGTGGGTGTAGCCCCCCTCGAATCGTCCAACCTCTCTCGCTCTCGCTCTCTCTCTCTCTCTCTCTCTCGCTCTCTCTTTGTATGTATACCTTGGACAGTTTTTTTCGCCAGCTCAGGACATACGGGTGTGCTCGCATGCCTATACACACGGGTTCTGTGTGCGCGCGGTACACCTCATTGAAGGTGGTAAACGCCCCGGACTTCCCTGGTGTCTTCACTCGCTCTCGCGATCCTCGTGATTGGAAGGCGCTTGCCGAAATTAAAGCGCAAGAATATGGACCGACGCGAATCTTGGGATTTGGGTAATCCGATTCGGCAAACCTTTACATTTCTACCCGTCGTTAAATTTTAACACCCTTTTATAGGATGATACCTTTAACATACGACTACCTTAAGAAATTAGTTCACTGCTTTATTATCGAAAGGAGCTTATTATATGCGGTATTATAAGTAGAAGTAGACTACTCGTGCTCGGACACTCATGACACGCACTGTTGACCAGTGGAATCATTTCAATCCCTTGTGCGGTATAATACCAGGTAATACAGAAACATTATTAACAAGGCGATGAGAGTGGAGAAGGTGAAATTACGACAAGTAGAGCTCTCGCATTACTATGTAGAGCGTCACTCGAACAAGGGGATTCGCTCTTACTTTCTGCGCCGGCAAACTTCCCGGCGCAGTCCCTCGCGGTAATAACTTTCATCGCCCAAATAAACCGCACCCCGAATGGTAGTGCGGTCCGGCATCCAAGAGAATACTTCCAACAGTAGTGCAAGTTGCTCAAGCGCACTTCAAGAGTCCTCGACTTTTAAGCATGCGTGAGAATCTCCGATCTCTCGATAATGCAGCTCACAGAGAGTGGGAAGAAGAGGGGAGAGCGATCCGCAAGAGTAGTATATACCCCTTTTTCTCAGGAGCCAAAAATTTCGCCATTCCCTGCGATGGAATCTAACAACGGGGAGTAGCGTGTGCCCCCTTGGGGGTGAGTGTATCAGTAGTAGTGGTCTTGTGTCCTCGGAGCTTTTCACAATGTGTGAGTGCCAAACACACACACAATCATCCCCGAAAGCCTGTACCTCCCAGGGCACACGTATAGGAAAAGAGCCATAGGTGTACGACGGTTGGTACAGGATCGTCGTGTCCGCGGCAACGCCGCCGCCGCTGCCGTTGCCGTTGCCGTTGCCGCCGCCGCCTCCGCCGTCGCGGCGCTTCTGTCGTCCGCTGCAACGATGAAAAATTACCCAGAAGCAAGGAGAAAGAGCGAGGGAAAAAGGGTGAAGCGGCGAGGAAAAGAGTGAGGGCGAAGGGTGGCGCGCGAAGGGGGTTGGGGGTGGGGTGGGGGGGGGGGGGTGCCAGGCGGAGAAGGTGGAGGCGGACGAGGAAGAGTAGCCGAAGAGGGACGGCAGCAGGGTAGCCGGAGCGAGAGGGTGCAAGGGAAGCGCGGCACGCGTGACGGAGAAGAAGAGGGATCGCGCGGTGCGGCGCGCGCGCGCGCGCGAGCGTGCGAGCGAGCGAGCGAGCGAGCGAGTGGCATAAGGGTGAAAAGCGCCGGGCCGGACGAGCGGGAGAAAAAGTGAGAGGGGAGGATAGACGAGCGCTTTTTTCTCTAGACCCCGAGCCCGTCGTCTAGCGCTGAGTTCACGAGCCTGACAGACAGCTGCAGCGGAGCCCTGATATATCGACCGGGCCACCTAACCAACTACCCGCACTCACTATTATACACCTGCCCACACGCATGCACCCACACAGCCGCCGGGCCACGCGGGCAGACATGCTGGCGTGTACGAAAAAAAGGCGGCACACCGACACCAGCCCCTCTGTGAGGTGGAGGCACTCTTTGCGCTCTTATACGCTCAAACACGTATACACCGAATTTTCTCTCTCCCTCTCCCCCCCAACCCCCAACCCCCGACCCCCCCGACCCCCGACCAGCCCCCTCGCCGGTCGGCCACCGGCGAAGCAGAGCCACCGCCACCCCCTGCAACCACGTTCACTCGCTCACCGCTCTTCGCCCTTCCTCATCCTCCTCCTCCTCCTCCGCCACCTCCTCCACCACCTCCACCTCATCCTCCACCCCCTGCAGAGCGCGGCTTCCTTCTCTTTCGACTCTTTCTCTCGCTCGCTCTCTCTGCCTCTCGCTTTTTATCTGGCTTTCTTTCTCTGCCTCCATGGCTAGCCTGTCTTCGTTCCTGGAACGCCGCTGCCCTTTTACCCGTCCTTGTCTGGCGTGCGCGCGCGAAAAAGGGTAGTCGTTAGAGCGAAAAAGGGTGGTCTTTCGCGGGATGCTCGCCGCGGCGAGGGGCGGGCGGGCGGGCGTTCGGTGTAGGTGGCCCGGGGGGGTCCGAGAGGTTCAGTTCTGCTGGATGGTGTGAGTGGGTGGACGGGGGCGATGTGGACGAGGAAAGGGGTGAAGGGGGCGGGGGCGGAGGGGGTCCGGAGACGGAGGCGCCGGGTACCTCTCGGGGGTGGACAAGACGAGCGGTGGGCGCAGCGAACGGAGCCCAGTCAGCTCCAGGATAATTAGATCCTTTACAGGTTACCAATGATTGATAGTCTTCGAAATACGTACCTGCCACCCCCGCACACCCTCGCCCTAGGTCCTACCGACCCCTCCGAGAGCATCCGCGCGCTGGCTTTCTTCCACAAGTGCGCCCGCTTGGGTTGGTAGTGGGAGCCAGCACACCTGTAATAGCTCTGCACGTACATACATCGATGTGTTCGGTGGCTCTCGATGCCTTGGTACATCGTACGTCGAAGCACGCGAGGGTGGACGCAAAGGGTGGCTGGATATGTACGATAAATGCGGAATCCTCTTCAGGGACGATTACGTCCTACTGAGCTTCGCCTGGGTCACGAGCCACCAACCCTCTCCCATTCTCTTTCTCTCTTTCTCTCATTCTTTCTCTCTCTCTCTCTCTCTCTCTCGCTTTCTGTCGGTCTTGTTCAACTCACCCTCCTGCGCCTATTACCATTGTCTGGGAAAAAGAGCGACGAAATTGTTGGTCTTTCCACCTCCCCCCCCCCCTCCCTCCCTCCCTCCACGTGACCACCCTCGGCAAGCTACAGCGTCGTTCGTCTATTAGTCGATCCTGGCATTCGAGTGGCCGGAATTCTCGTACGCGAGAAGATATTTTCGAAAAAGTTTTTAGTCGGTCGCATAAACCCCGCTAGGAGGGAGAAACGGGGCAACTGCCGGAGCGCTAGGAACTCCTCAAACGTTTAACGTTGTTACGATAAGTTGATGGCCTCTAACCGAACGCGAAGCTACCGGAGAAGAGTCCTCCGGGTGAATAAATATTTATGCGTCCGCAAAATTCAAAGATTCTTCTGGCTTAAGAATATTAAGGGGTTAGGATTGATTTTTTTAGGCCTCCGCCGATTGCCGAAAATTTTGCTTGATATCGCTGAAGCAATATTCTTGTATGGCTTAGTTTGCAGTTCGCACCCCTCGAGTGTTTCATTAGGCATTCTTGAGGGTAAAAGAGGCAGGGAGGGGGAGGTGCATACGGGGGTGGTTCATGTGGTAGGTGGGGTTTTGCGATAACAGTGCGCCACTGATGGAAACGTATAGGCGCATACTTTGCCGATGGATCGACCTAATAAAACATACAAAATTAATATCCGACACTCTTCTACGGCCTCTGTTATTGAAAACCGGGTGACATGCACATTGTAAGCCGGGCGGGCGCGATGAATTTTATATGAAAACCGCCATTCCGTGTTTATGAAGTTGGCGCATTCACGCTGAGATTGAAATATGAGAAACTTCGATGGAAAAAAAATCCGTAAGAACAAAGGGGTGCGCGCGCGCGAACGGGCGGGCGAACGCCGCCTGTCCCGGCAGAATATCGTGCGCCGCTGCTAAAAAGTAAATAAGTCACATCATAAATATGTATAAGGGCGAGTGCGCAATTTTCATCCCGCCACCCCCGAACTTCTTGACGGTTGAGTTATGAAAAAAACTATCGGGAGCGCGGAAAAGTTGTTGGGAAGATCTATTTGGCAGAGAGAATTCTCGTATTTCAGAAGGAAGATGTACATCAACTATCATTGACTTTTGATCGTCGTCGCGGCTGGAGTGCTCTCGGTGTTTTCTACTTGCTACTTCGGTCCACCGTGGAGAATCGGCAAAAATTTGATTCAGTGCCATCTGGTAAAAGGTCCTTTTCAAATCGCATTTATCCCGCGATATAAAGTGCTCTACTTGAGAAGAGCGCGGGCGGAATCCAACACTCTAAGTTTACTGCGATCCCGGTTAAAGGCGGAGACTCCTTACTTACATCAATACAGAACTGCGCCCTGTGAACCCACGCCATAAAAAGACACTCGACAGAAGAAGAAGAGTCAAAGGTAACCGGCCTCATAGCTGACGAGTGTTTTACTGGAATAATAGACTTTTTTCTTTTCGCGCTTGAAATTTTATTAATTGCGAATGTTCAGGTCTTGAAAAATAGTTCTCTGAAGTACCCGCGGTGCTTCAAATCCTCCCTTATCTTGTGCGCTTAAAGTACAATTTAAAGGAAAGCCGAAGTACAATGCTCGTATTATGTCGGACTCAACCTCTCGCCTTACTTAAGCTGGTAACGAGAGAATAAAACAGTGCTTCTACATCTTACGCGCTATTACATCTCCGACTCACTTTATTTCACTTCACGGCCAACCCCAAGCGAAAGTCAAAAGCTATTGTCAAGTAATACATAAAGCCTATCTTCAAAAGGAACGCAACCTTTTTACTTTTCATTCTCGAGGTTCGCGAATCCCGATGAAAACTAACGAATAAGACTTTGACACCCGGCTTTATTTTACGCGCGCCTCTCCAACGACGTGTTTCGCCAAGTTAAAATCAATGCGTATTTTAAAGGCGTTAATTAAAGCTGGCGCTGCCGCGCGAAAGAAATTCCCTCGCTAGGGAATGAAAATGTTCTGTTCTTATTATTCGCCGGGTGGAAAAATATAGAATTTCAGTGCATTATCCCGCAGAAGTATAGAATTTACCATTGCCGCTGCCCGTGTCGGTTATGAACCCTTTAACCGACCATTATTCTTTCGAAATCCGATACCAGAAAAGCTCTTTTTCCATATCGATAGCTCCGTCTGCAGCTTGTTAATTAAAAATATTTCTCGCCCATCGACGAGGGCTGATCTCGAATAAATATCCAGCAGGATACCTTGGTCAGAGGATTTTCGATCGTAAGCCGTGGCTCGAAAGAATCCTCGTTCCAAGTGCAATTTTTCTCATTCAAGTCGCACGTCTCATGTACGCTGTGGAAAAAGTTGGCATCCCAATGAGCATTCGAGTCTGCGGAACTGGATGCTGTCGGCCTAACAAATTGCCGCAATCAAATGCGAGAGCACGGATTGGACACTTAGCCCCGACGACGAGAGACACAATGCGCTCCTCCCGTGCTCATTAAACGTTATCGCGGCTTTAGTTTCATCCCCCGAAAGCCCGAGCGGAAATAAATTTCGTGCAGATATTATTAATCACCGATGCACATCGTTATCAGAAATTTATGGTATTTCAAGTTAATAATCAGTTTGGCCCGTCGGATAACTTGCACTTTCTGCAATGACATGAGACGCTTTTTATTTAACGCCCGGTGAGAAAAGTATACTTAACTATAAGTATATAGTTCTACGAACTTTGCCCTCAGCTGAATCCTCCGGACTAATCGCGAGGGAACAATTATTGTTTAAGAGACCCTCTTCAAAGTAGGCGTCTCCCTTTTTCTCTTCCCTGAATAAACCCATCCTCCACTTCGAGGCTCTTAAAATAGCTGAAGACTCCGCTCGGCTCTCGGTAGCCGAGTGGCTTGCCCTGTGAGTGTGTATACAATTGTACGTAGTGAAGGTACGCCGATGAAAACACTAAGTATTGAGCGATTACAGAGCGGAGTTGTTGGCAATTACAGGAGGAAATAGTCACAGCTTGTTGCTTTGACGAGGAGGTTCCTCCGCTTCTTTTCTCGGCGCGGCGAGTACATACTTGTTATTTTGCACCGGCCGACTAGATTCTTCAATGTAACATGTCAAGCACCACTACCACTACCACTGTGACACCTTAAAAAACGGATTCCTGGAAAGTTTTAATTGCCACAAGAAATTCTATTGCCGCTGAAGGGGGAATTCACTGTCACTCGACGCAGACAATGTAATACCTGCCTTGTCGCACCAGTTAATGCAGCTATTAATTACCAAGTGCTCACTGCCGCTTAACAAAGACACTCTTGCTCTTGATAATTACATTAAAATATTGTATCAAACAAATAAACATAGAAATCTATCACAGAGTGAATAGTTGTTCAAAAAGAAAAGGATATTGGAAGTAATTGCAGGAGTCTCAGACATAAATTTCATTAACGGGTAAAAGGTAACAGTCCAGTTTTTTATTAAGTGACAACCTACAATATTACAAAAACAGGTCTTTCGGGAGTTCTGCCTTAGTGGGGAAGCTCGCGTGCGTTCCGAATTTCAGAACAGACTCTGCAGCAACGACACAGGCTCTTCGAATACATTCATCCATTTCAAGGGTTGGATGATAGGCTTTAAAATATGCAAGAGCACCCAGAAACGAATCACCAGCTCCCTATTCGTAAAGATCATAGTATTAATGTTCCATTACTTTTATCGTGAATATCTTTCCACTTGTCAAACCGAAACTTTACATACAGTTGTATCTACCGGTTGAACACGAGGGGTGGGAATCTTTACAATATTTCGATTTGTTTGCGATGCATATACTGCTCCTGATTCACCGAGCGTAAGAATAACGCTATTACAACCATCGTCTAATAATTTGTCAATCGCCTCTTGTGCATTGGATAATCCGAGGGGTTGCATTCCCGTCATAACTTCAGCCTGTGTAGTATTTAAGTAAGAGTTGATCGATTATGGTATAAAGTCCGCATTATACGCTGGAAGTTCCCGTACTTGAGATTAAATAAATCATACCTCCGTCTCGTTAACACAAAATATATCGCACAGTTTGAGGATCTCCGGGTTGACGTTTTCTACGGCGGGGGCGCCATTGACAATGGAGAGACCTGCCGCATCATATTTCATAAGCCTATCGCGGCAAAGTGTGAAAATAACGAAGCATTGTTAAGAATCGACAAACCATGGCCTTTGTGTAGCTTCAATGCCTGCAAGGTAGTTTCAAGAGGCGTCTCGAATTGGCATAAAAGAACGGTCGCGTTTTTGATAACGTCTATCGCTGCATCCGCGTGTTCGGGACTCAGGGATGCGTTCGCTCCTAATACGATTACTATAGAATTCTCACCTAAAATTACAGTTTATCCTGAATGTTACACTGAACAAAAATCAACCCTCCACTAACCACCCACCATTTTCAGCAACTGTGATCTGCGCAATACCACTCTGTTGATCTTCGAGTGTTTGAACATGCGAGATGTCGACATTCTCTTGCTCGAGTATTTTTTGATACCTCTCCCCATAAATATCCGAACCCAACTACGGTAAATTAATAAAATAAAAGGAGTTTTGGATATAGTTAAACAGAGCGTCAATTTTCACGCCTGAACTTCACTTGTATCTTTGATAAAGAGTATAGATTAGAAAAGATAAGAAACTAAATGCGTACACAAGCAACAAGAGCTGTAGAAGCACCGAGTCTAGCTGCACCAATACATTGGTTGGCTCCCTTACCCCCGTACTTTTGCTCAAACCTAGTGCCAATTATTGTCTCTCCGGTTTTAGGTAATCTAGGAGAAAAGCTGCAACACACATATTCTCACTAGCAAGCAGAAGTAAGTGAAAGAATAACTTTCACATAAGAAGATTAGGGTATAGTTTTATATATGAAAGTTTTTGCATGAGAGGTCAATCTATTATCAAGAAGGGGTCAAGCCTTTCAGATAATGAGATTTATCTTTATGACTACAGGTATTATATAAACCTGTGCTATAGATTCTTTACTAAATTGGATTTTATAATGGCCATGAGGCTATCACGCATGATTTTGTTTCAAATGATTTTCTGCAGTTTGTTCGCAACCGATGATATTGACTTTAGTTAATCACTTACCAAGTGAAGTCAATCATGCAAGATCCAATGATAACCACTGTTGGTGTCATGTCTTATGGTTATAAATGCTTACTGGACAACACTACTCAGGTGATGCAATATATATAAATTGTGGTCTCTGGGTGTAAATGAGAAGAGTGCTGCAGGATGTGGAATACAGCTTCTAGAGGGAAACGTTCTGTATTAGCAAAGAATCGCGAGGAATGCTATATATATATGTGTGTGTGTATGTATAAAATGGATAACGTGTGTTATCTGCATTTATCAGGGCATGGACCAATGAATTCGAGGACTGATAAATAATTGTTTGTTTAGTATATAACCTAGTGAAAGTGACACGCACTCCGAGGAACTTTTCTTCTTTCGTAAAATATGAGAACAGAATGCTTATTGCAATCACATACGAAACATGCATGCAGTTTTCAAAATTACCACTAGCGCACAGTTTCAGATAAATATTTAACGCTTCACCGTCAATCGAGCAAAGATTTGTTGTTTGTAGATATGATAGAGTAGAACGCTATTTGCTATAATTTCTCACAATTTTCTTTCGGGTGCATTGTACAATATTGTTTCGTGTTAAAATTCAAACTATAGCGACAGAGGAAGTTTATTGACAAGCAAGAGCAATTGGTAAATGTTGTTGGTAAATATCACGACGCGCACAACGGGTTGCACGACGGTACATTAACAAGAGAAGAAGAACTTCATACCATCTCCATCTGTTAGAATTACTTTCTGTAAGATTTACGATGTGTAGCTCAGTCCGCAGTAGCGCGACACAGGATTTCCCAGCGTATAAACAGGAAGGAAAACTACTTCGCAGGAAACCGTTGAACATGTATATGTATACGGAAAGAATCCTGTGATATCTCGTGTACTGTACTTATTATTTTATAGGCATTAAGCGTTTATCACAGAATCAAGCATTTCAGTTCACAGCAGTAATACTGAAACCAATCGAAATTGTGTTACAGCAATTGCTATCTACCTGCTATATGCAGTCCAGCCCAACTCAGTCTTGCGTTCGCCTGGTGATAACCGCAATAACCAACCGCAATTCCGAAACAATTTTTCACTCTTCTCTTTCTGCACAGTGAGGATTTACCGTATACAGTACAGATATTATTCCGACGGGAAGATATCCCGGAACGTATATTCCCCGCGTATTATATATATATCTATATATATATAACAATGTTGAAAAGGGAACATTAGAATTGATGGCAGTAGCACGTACTTGCGATTTCGTTCCTGTAAACATTCTGTTTGGTTGCGACGAAACAGTCGCTTTTCTCGGGAAGATAGATTCTTGTCTGATCTATCCGAATTCCTCGATCGACACGATAACGATCTGAGCGTCGGACTACTCCCGTGTCGTGTGTAACATGTGATAATTATTAGAATTATCAGAGTATGAATGTTACGATGATACCTGGTGAGTTCCTTCCTGCCATTATAAACTTGTGTAAACTTAGTGAAAGTGATATTGTGACTCGCTGCATCTGAATAAATATTAAGGACCTCTTCATTGCGGGTTACGATAATACCTTTTCCGAGCATGAATTTCTTCGGCAAATAACACGTAAAGCCTTCAACCGCATTCGTACTCGTGCGAGCCCCAAAAAAATGAGAACACTTCGTTCTTGCACGTTACAATCGTATAAATGTACGTAATAGCAGGTCTACGAAAACCTTGTCACATTTTCTATCTTGAAACATAACAAGTAAATGGTACTGTTACGTTTCCTGGTATTAACTAAGTATTACGCGCGTGTAAGGTTAAGTACAATCTATTGTGTACTTTATAATAAGATCAAGTATAAATACTTCGATATATTATATACGCTCTCATGCACCAGTGACAAGAGTGTAATTAAGCATTGTTCTAACTTCCAGCAATATTATATGGATACTATCCTTTGTCTATAGGGCAGTGTATGGTTGTTTGAGAAAGCTTATTAACATTGATGGTTTACTATGGAACAGAGAGACACAATGGAACCAAAACCTGTTGAGGAGGATTCATTGGAATCCAGTAACAATATAAATTCTGTACTGGATACAAGTACAGAAATTATTAATGTATCAAGCCCAGAAGTTAAGCCGGAGTTACGAAGTAGCACTGACGAAGTGTGCCCAACACTTCTAGAAGAAATTCCACTACCCTGTGGCAGTGATAATATACAAAGTACAACAAATCATGCAAGAAGTAATAGCACGGAAAAGGAGAGTAAAAGCAACGACGATACTCTGTGTGAAGCAAAAGAAACAATAGTAGGAAAGGATACAAGTATAAATGGTAGCCAAACATTGAAACACAAGGTGATAACCAATGAGCAGGATATTGTAGAAGAACCCATTGAGATAACATTAAAGTATGAGCCAACAATATCTAGTAGTACAAATGCGCCAGAAGTAAAGGGAGTTGTTGATGCAAAACAAGAAACTTTATCAGTACCTTTGAGTAAAGATGATGAAGAAAAAAAACAATCTACTGCCAATGAAGGTTCGGAAGTAATAAAAGTAATTGAGGCAGATGCTGAAGAAGTGGTAGTGTTGACAGTTGTAGCTCCACCTAAATCAGAATCTAATGATAAATCAATGGAAAATGTTGTAGTAACTCTTGATGAAGAAAATGAGAATAAGGTCTCTAAGGGAGAAGAGGATAAGAACAAATGTGATATTGTAAACCAACAACAATTTCAGGCTATCAATTGTAGTCAAGAGAATACAAGCACTAAAATAGAATTGATTTCTACAGAAGTTGTACAGAAAGATGTTCCCAAAAGATGCGTTGGTGATAGTAACAATAGTGCAATAACTGAAGCTAATGAAAAAAATAAAATTGATGTGGAAACGATAAATAATAAGAAGAGCAATGAAAACAATTGCACGCATGATCATGGCATAGAAGTCAACAATGAGAATGCTGCTGATATGAAAGAAAATATTAACGCAAAGACTGAAGTATGTGATAATAAAGAAACAATGATACTAGATGAGAAAACTGCATCTATTGATGTTACTACTATTGCAAGTCCAAGCAATTTAAAAGAAAGTAGTACCATTGTAAATAACGCGAACAAAGTAGAGACTTCAGAAAAACGTCGAAGCGTGATACAAGACATCTTTGATGATTGGGGTGTTGATAACCCAGAGGAAGAGTTTCAGGCAACCCCTAAAGTTCAGGACTCTGTAGAAATTGAATTAAAAAGCTTACTTGATGATCCAAAGACAACTGAGAATACGACGACAGTAGTTGTGGATACAGTAGTTGCAATGAAAGAAGAAAGTGCAACAACAGATAAGGTTAACATGAAAGATGTGAGCATTGTATCAAGTGAATTTAGTAAAGAAAGTATAGATTCTCCAATAGTAAATGATAAGTCACAAAGTCAAAGTTCCATACAAGAAGTGAGTGAAGATAGTGCAACATCAGCGAATACATATGAAAAAGTTATTTTGGAAAAATCTGAAAAGGTGACAAAAGCATTAAACCAAGATCACAGTATAGAGAATGCATCTTCAAAACCACTAACTAAACGTGCTTTAAGACAAAATCCTATTTTAACTGGTTCAGTGACATCGCAAGCGGAAGTTACAGAGGCTTTAAAGGAACGACTGAAAAGAGACCAGAAAATCGTAGAAGCACCCTGTGGTCCAGATATATTTTTTGTTAAGAAGCTGACACAACGGCTATCAAATAAACTAGCGAATACACCAGTAAATCCTATACCAGCTTTGATACCGATATCAAGTCCAACTCAATCCTCTCCATGTAGTATGGACCCCAAAGCAACAGAATCTAACAATGCAGAATCTAGTAAACAAACTAGTTCCGATAATAAAGAGTTACTAGCAATATTGGAAGGTGATGTTGATCCTGATTGGTCTAATCTAAAACCACCCACACTTACTGAAGAAGGTAAAGAGCCACTTGAAGTAGAGAGAATAAGTCACAATACCCCACCTAAATTAGATCCGCTTGTTGAGAGGGAGATTGCCTTGAAACAACTCCTAGAATTGCCAGTAACAACACCAAAAAAAAATATTCCCAAAAAAAAGAAGCCGGTGAAACAAACAGCACAGAGAAAACTATCTAAGGAAGTGTCTAAGGAAGTACCCAAGGAAGTACCTAAGGAAGTACCTATGGAAGTAGTTGAGGAAGTTGATGATGGAAAAGACTCAAAATCAGATAAAGATGTTGTTAATATCGACCTTACAGACTCGGATAAAGGATCTGCAAATACTTCCCTTAATGATCAAACTGAAATTATCACTATTGATGGTCAGCAAGAAACTAACGAGAAAGAAGTTGTGGAATTACAGAATCAAACTTCAAAAATGGATGAAACAAGATCAGGAAGAAAAAGAAAATTAACGGAAAGGGCAAGGCAACACGAACAAAGTACAACAAAACGCCAAAATGTTTATAAGAGAAAAATTTCGATAGGTAAAAAACAAATGCAAAAACCAGAAAGTGATAGTGACCTCACCACAAAGACAGTGGAAGTTGTGACAAATGAGAATAATATTCCAAGTAATATAAACATTGAGCCTACTGATCCAACAGAGACAGGAAAGGAAGTAATCAATAAAAAAGTTGCGGCTAAATTAGATTCGTCGCTAAACAAGTCTCAAGTTGCAAATTTAAAACGCTCAAAACCAAATTTATCGAGAAAGGGATCGCAATCTATTTCTAAAAAGAAAGTAGTGGTTAAAAAGATTATTAGGCCAAATATGACGAATAAAAAGACTCTAAGTTTGAAATCAAAACTAAGCAGTGCCCAAAAAAAGTCTGGATCGAAATTAGTTGCAAAATCTCAGAAACGACCCACTGATGCAGTTGTGACAGACACGAAGCCGAAGAAAAAAATTATAAACGAAATAGATCGTTTGTTACAAGACGAAGGTGTTGTAAATTTATTGTATGACGTGGAGCAGCCAGATAAAAAGCGATTAGTTCCAATTACTAAATCACAAGCAAAAGTGATGGACATACAAAAAGTGCAACACGAGCTCAAAATCAGGAAAAAGTTAGTACGCAATGCTGTGCTCAGATTACGAACTTCCGCATCCGGAGCATCTAAGGTTTCATCGAGATCAAAAAGAGCATCACATTTGACTGATGCGAGAGCTGATCAAAAATCTGTAGAAGACGTATCGTCGGCAAAAACGTCGAATGCAACTGCAAATGACTTTATCATTCCTGCGAAAATTAGAAATGCAGCAGATGCATCAGTTATAGTTAGAAGACATTCATCTAGCTCATTTTCAAGTGCATCAGGAAGTCCTAGAGTGAGCATTGATGGTACAGACAAAATTGATTTAATAAAATTGGACGAAGGTCTTGTTCCTACTAAATCTAACAAACGAAAACTCTCCCACGACGATAATCAGAATACTAGGAAAAGTAAGAAAAGGGCGATACCAAAGGAAGATGCAGAAGTATTTGTCGCTGCAACAGTGGAAGAGAGAACAGTTGTTTCACCACGGTCTAATAAAAAGTCAGATGCAAAAAAAGTTGATAAGAACACGAAGCAAATTGAGGCTCCTGCTATCGATCATAAGATTAGTACCCCGACTAAGGTCATGACGCGATCAAACGGCACCCCTGCAGGTAAACCAATATCGAAATCGAAAAAGGCTCCCAAGAACAAGATTAACGTTCCGACCCAATACCAAGTCGACAATAATGATGAATCTGGCAAAGAAGAAGATGAACTTTCGATATGCCTCGCGGAAGCTGCTACTGCCCTTTCTGTAGTCAATTCAAATAGTCGGGCAGGGAATACTGCAGCTAGTCGAAAAAGCAAAGGTACAGACAATAATCGCAATCAGCTTATTATAGCGTACTAACGTTTGTTATAGTCCTTGCAACATAATACGCATCACAAATAATTCATAGATAATTATATTTTCAGTATCCAATACATCAAAAATAACTGAAGCAGAAAATACCAAACAATCGGAAACCCAAAATCAATTCATTAACAAGGAAATAAATGTTCGCCGACACGGTAACCTTGTGCAGTTAATATTGACTCCATCAGCCTCTACAAAAATAAGGAATGCTCTCACATTGCCGGTGAAAATACCAATCATTATCTTAACATATTTGAAGGCAACACTTTGCAGTAAAAAATACTCATTCATATATTTTAACAATGTCATAGGTAATGCATGAATTTCGTGAAACTCTGTCTATCTTGAAGAAAGATGACGAATGTAGAGTTGTACTTTTTACATCCACGGGAACAAGTTTTTGCGAGGGTCTAGAGCTTTCAATGTTGCTGCAGGTGAATAAAGACGAGCGACGACAAAAAGCACAGGAAATGGCAGATGCGGTGAAGTAATTATTTGAACTATTTATGTACTTGATTACAGTTCATCTTGTTATCAGTCAACATTTTTGTTTCACAGAGACTTCATCAAGAGCTTGGCGTCATTTAATAAACCTATTGTTGCCGGTGTTCAGGGTGTGGCGATCGGTCTTGGAGTAACAATGTTACCTTTATTTGATCTTGTGATAGCTAGCGATAAAGCTACATTTTGCACGCCCTATGGAAAATTAGGACAAATTGCTGAGGGAGCTGCCGTGTACACTTTATCACATATTTTGGGAAGCGCAATTGTTAGTAATATTTACGTAGGTAGAATATTGATATTAGTAATTTGTATAAACGTTTGCATTTTGATTTCTATACAGACCAGCGAGCTACTCTTAGGTGGAAGAACTTTGACAGCTAGTGAGGCATTGAGAGCTGGACTGGTTACGCGAGTTCTGTGGCCAGATAGATTTCAAGTCGAATTGTTACCGAGTTTACGAGCTATGAGCGATCTGTCGTCACAAGTAAGTAGTTTTATATGTAATATTCTTAATTTTTATCTAATGGCAGACAGTATGCTTTATATGCTGGTCCTGAGTAAAGTAGTTCCTGTACATTTTCTTGTATGTTGTCTTTAAAGATACACAAATGATTTTCAGGGCATGTACACTTATAATACGCAGAATATAAATCTGATCGAATATGTCCACAAAATTCTTCAGAACCACAGAGTCTCTTCTGAAACAAACACAGATATAGCTTTATAAATTACCATCTTTGATATATTACTATATCAAAGTAATATTACTATACACAAACCTTAATGCATTTAAAGTCTTGTATAAGTGTGCCATCAAGTTCGTATACATATTTTTGAAGTCTCCAGTAATGAGAATCAGGGCATACACAATTTACTGTTACATTATAGGGGATTAAATATGAATTGTTAGTATCGCTCTTTCCAAATACAATAGCTGCATTGTCGTTGTATGAACATCTTTCCATGTCTGTTATTGGACCACAGAACTGGAACACAGTTTTAGTAAACTTATATATGCAAAAAATCTACTTCTACTTCGTTGTAATGTACCTTTATAACAGATTTATTATCGACTTGAAGAGATGAGTTTTTGCGGTAGGATGTCCATTCCCAAGGACACTCTTTTAAATTCGGACATAGACATAGTCTTTCCGTTAAGCTCGATGTCCAAAATCTGTTGTGCACTATATTGCAGGCTTCGTGTATTGCACATTGATGCAAATCACTCTCACCACTTATCTATTGGAATGGCACATATCATTGACATTAAAAGTGTGCAAAATTGTAGTAACTTTCAATGATTCTCGTTAGACATACATCACCCATATACCTAAACGTAACATCGTGCGATTTACTTTTGATTTTTATATATATGCCGAGTACATCCTTTCTTAAACATATCGCAAGAAAAAGAATCATTAGCTTCATTGTAACCGGTAGTTCACATCAAATAGCTATACTATCTATACGTGGGTTTGAAAAAATGTCTCATTTTTACGCCTCAGTGTGAGATATCTGTAGATGCGTAAGAGCTATCAATATTAATAGCATTGTGCCATCAATTTCCTCTATCTGCATACATATTTGAGGTCACAATGTCGCTAAAATCAGCGAGTATTCAGTACTCATCGCGTTAATGCACTTTCTTCTATCTTTTAGTCTATGGAAGCCACAAAAGCATTACTCCGCCATAGTCTTCGAAAGAAGTTGGAGGCTGCATTGGAATCAGAAACCTATCTACTGATTCAGCATTGGTGTTCTGCAGAATGTCAAACAGCCATACGAGCATATCTTGATGGAAGGGTCGACTAATTCTTTAAATGGTAATAATAGCAGTTAGACATATGACTCTGAGATCTGCCTCCTGCCAACTGCATTTCTGTCTGTAAAACGCAGTATTAATGCACTGACATTCGGGCACAATGTAAATTTCACTTAAGATACAAGATTTAACTTTTGTACAAGTTTGAATGACAAATCTATACAGCTTAGGATACTTCAAGAAGTCGTATTCTCTGGATGGGAGAAATACGATGAGCATCACGTGTTGAAGTCTTTTTATTACCTAGGGTAAATATGTTATGTAACTATACAAAGTGTAAATAGAAATTTGTGATTTGTTGTAAGTGATTTACATGTAACACACTATTATAATACATATTATTTACCGATGAAAATTACTTCGGGTTTTCATGTTCCCACGGTCAGAAAATATATTTAAGCGACATCACCTTTTCGGTGCACTTTATATTGTTACCATTCTGCTTTGTTTTTTTTTACAAAGAATTTTAAGTTGTGAATGTATTGTAAAAACATTTTTTCAAAGAAGTTTTAAATTAAATGTTTATTTTTTGTTCTTGGGAAAGATGGATAATTGGATCAAAGGTGCGCTATCATTCTCAATTTCAGTATAATTTGTTTTAGTTTGTAAACGTAATTTTTCAAAGCAATTTTATAGCCTAGGTGAAATTTCCTAAAAAGCCAACACTCACATCCTAAAGATATCCAATGGACTTAATTGGAATGCTGATAAACCATGGTTCATTACTATTAGTCTTATAATAATATATCAGAATCATTAGCCACAGGATAATTTGAAATACATGTAAAGTGATATACGAAGTAAAGTTTCTAGTATGACATTTTAGGTAAACGCACTATTATTTTAAGAAAATGAAGTCGTAATCAGATTCACTATTTTAATATTAGAATAATTACTAACATAAAGTTATTATTATACATATATCTTCCTTAGTATGTTATTATTGTTAGTGTAAAATAAAAACAGCTATAATAAACATTCCGATGTTATATTTTTTTCAATGACGCCAATTGACTCTTTCTCATTTCTGCATGGAATGTGTATGTCGAATGGTTCATGTGCCTTATTCCATTTTAATGAGAAAGAAAGAAATAACGTTAGGGAACAGATACTGTTATGTTTATTGGGCCAGAAATCGTCCTAAAGCAAGGTATCGCTGTGGCACTCATTTTATTTTCACAACTGTAAGACACATTTTATAACTGTGCAGTCATCTGTATTTTATATATAATATTGTAGCTTACTTTATTCTGACTCTAGTGTAGTACATAGAGTTTGTAAATATACGCTTTGTAAATAAGCGTATCACCATTTGGCAAAATGATATCTGTAATAGGATGTGTTTGAGCAATTGAGAGTAAAGGATAATGAAATAAGACCCGGGACAACATTAAGATATTTCATTTGAATACTGTTCAAAAACACAGAATATGTTGTAAAGAATACAGTCCTTCTTGTATAAATGTTACACATGTATTGAATAAGCCATTCTAAAACATACTGTATTATCAATGAATGTAAAGGCCATACAAATATAAAGGAAGTATTCACAAGCCGATTTTCGTTTAATATGTATGAAAAATATATCATTACCTATTTATATATGTATGATATATATATGTATATTATATTTGAGACAATAGTAAACATCTTCAACTGCATTATATTATTAGTTATCTTTCGTTCGATAGGCAACTTTAGGTGTATCAGAAACGCCTGTTGGTACATTCAGAAATTAAAAATTGTTGAAGTTATAAACATCATGAAACAATTAACAAAATCTTTATTAAACGCTTTACAAGGGCAGCTATTGTTTGCAGACTTCGCAGGCTTAGCGTTTCATCAGAAAAGTCCGATCTCCTTTTTGAGATTCGCTTGCTTCCAAGCTGGAAGCTCTTCAAATTCTGTTTTGCTCATTCCCAATAACTCCTGTAATTCAAGTCATTAAAACATAAATTTTTATATCACAAGGGGAAGATTACAATTTTTGTACAACAGTAAACTAACTTGGAAATGTTGCTGGGATAAATATATTTCGAGCCGTGTAGGATCAACACCCTCTGGCAAAGGTCGTTGTAACAGTTGGGCTGGAGGATATGTGCTTTGTGTTAATCGAGCCAGCTCGCTTTCCACGGTCAACACCTCTCCAGAATTTCTGCCATCCTGATTACATGTTGGAAAAATAGTGTTACTTTGAGATTTCTTAAAATCCGTATGGTAGCAAATTGTAGATGCATTCACCTCAATATTCAATTTGGCAATGTCATCACGATATGTCCACGAAGGGAACAAATTTATAAACTGTAAAGGTTCAAGACCAGCCCAGACTAGATATACCGGGAACTCGGACGTTTCCGCATGAAGATTCTGCCAGTACTCCAAGGCCATTGCCATTGCAATCTTCCGTTCAGCTTGCCATCGTACAGCTTTACTACCAGTTTGATCTTCCGCGCTATCATCAGGCCACCAACCTTGCCATACCCATAGTTCGCTTTTGTTGTCTAGCAAAAACAAAGCTGTGGACAACACAAATGTTTCTCGTCAATAAGTATTACATACTTGTATTTCTACGCAATTGTGTTATGGATTAAAAAGTACCTGGTTGATTAACGTCATAAAGTTCCTCCTGCATAAAAGGAAACGGCATCGGAAGATGAGCACGATGGGGGCATAAAACTTCCATAGCTTTAAATTCTTTAGAAATGCATGATAAATAAAACAATCGTGGAGTGTGCTCCTGCATTTCATTCTTCGGTAAGGAAACGTATAACTTTCGATTTGTGCCTCCCAACCCTGCAATGATAAGTTAATATAACAGCATTTTTATCAGAGTTGCATTTTGTAATATTCATCACAACTTTAGACTGTACCTTTATAAAATTCTTCTGGTTCATCTCCCTCGTTAATTTCAACTAATTTTATATCCCCTTCTTTAGATAAACCAGTTTCCAACGGCCGATTTCTTAAAAGCTTCGTTACTGCATTATATACATTCTAAGGATCAAAAAGATTCCAAAAATTATATAGCACCATTAATAAAAATACGGATGAAAAATTAAAGCATTGGGGCCAACCTTTTTAATATGCGGCAAAGCATTAGATCCATACCACACGTAAATGATACTTTTCTTCGTATCTAATAACACAAGACAGCCTCTGCTTCTCAATTGACGAGTACTGCACGGAATCTGAACTAAAAATATTTCCGATTCTAGGCATCCTCGGCATATGTACAATTTCCAACGCTGTACTGACGATTCATCGCTTCTTTTTCCGCTATGAATCATCATGCTCCCAGAAAATAAGTTTAAAAATGCAGCAGGTTCATGCCCTTCAACAATTCGAATCTGTAAAATATCAATAAGACAAAAGTAAAATATCATCATGCCTTCCCACGAAAAAAGATGTGTATGTATATCGTGGATAATTACCTGTGGTGCTTGGTCATTATCTAATTCTATTGTTAGTAAAGCTGCGGCACCTTGTTCATTGAGAGATGCATTTTTTCCTTGCCAAATAAAAAATACTGAGCGATTCCGGCCTTTGGCAGCATGTTTAGATGGCAGGCCACTTAATTCTCGACCTGTATTATTCGTGTATGACTTTTATATCTGTATACTAATGTTATTTAATTACTATAATAGATATTTACCCGTAATAGTGATTGAATACATCCATCGTATAATATAACTATCAGCTGAATAAAATTGACCAACAGATGACTTATCAACAAGTGTATGTAAAAATTCATCAATATGCCATACAGTTACATTTGTTGTAGCAACTACAGATTGTTTCTTTAACTAAAAATTGTGAATTATGTTTAAAGATTCCATCAAAGATAACGCAGGCGAATAGCGAAAATATTATACTTACGTCATCGTCATACCAACCAGTGCCCCTACCTAAATGACTTCCTTCTAAAGTCAAATCGACAGGTACACGATTTTCTGTTAAAATGTCGCTGACATTGCACGGTTCTATACTGATTGTTCTACTGACTTGTTCCTTCATTTTAGGCTCCCTGACGCGAATTATGCCAGTAACATTTGGCCAATCTAAGAATTTCTCTCTGAAAAGTACTGTTTCAACATGCTGTGTAACTTTCGCCAGTAAGCACCATTCAGGTCGTATTTTAGCGTTCTTTAAGTCTGCTTGCGCTTTGTTACGTCTACCAATCATAGAGGCTGCATTAATAGGACAAATTGTGCATTCGGTATAATCATATCCCTCATTCCACATTTCAGTTGCAAGTCGTAAAGTGATTCGTTTTTTTTCTACGCTTGCAGCTTTTCCACTCCATATATACATTTCGGTCCCAAAGTCGAAGACTAATACCTTTAAAAAAATTTGATAAATTCCTATTTACAGAGAAACAGACTCCAACACAGAAAAAAATGCTTTTATATCATTCCAAATGTATATACAACTAAATTTACCTTATTTGGATCGAGCATTTCGATCTTCGGAATAGCGCCCCAATATTTATCGATGGGAACTAATTCATCGCCTTTAAGTTCATAGACCATATTTGTATCGATCATCGCAGATTCATAAACTTCATCTTCATCTGGATGTCCACCATCAATCACTGTCATTAATAGAAAGAGGTCAATAAGCAAACTAAACAAATATGTTGTTTACATCTAATATAATAAATATATTACCATCAATAATTCCCTCCTCGGCACCAAGATAATTCCAAAATGTTTGTAATTGACTTTTTGAACAATTTATTTTCTCTTCGTTGATTGTAATTACTTGAGAGGCTTGCGTGCCTAGATCTTTATGTTGCTGAATACTTAACGCAATTTCTGCTCCCCGAGCTTTTTCAATGACGTTACTATATTTTCCAACGTAATTGAAAACCTGTGAATTAAGATTTTATAATGGTTTAGAATTATACTACAATATGATCAACCAATATAGTGAAATTGAACTTAATCAGAAACACACCTCGGATTTTGTTACAAGAATAAAATTGTCACCGCTGTTTACACTTTCAATCACAGGCTCAACTAGTCTTACTTGCACGTGTCTTCTACCTTTCACTAACATGAGCATTAAGTCTTTATACGGTTGTAACTTATTTGCTGAAACGTTAGTTTCGGCAGCGTTTCGTAATGTGACTGTGCTAAAATCTTCTGTAGAGGCCAAGCCTGCCAAAGCTTCAACAGCTAGGGTTGAGTGCTTTGCAACTAGAATTGTAATGAAACTCTCATTGAAAAATCTTACAGCCATCCATATTTAAATTACGTAAGTATCACTTACGTTTCTCTACATTCAGTTGCTTTAATACTCTCTCAGCAACACCAGTGCGAATATCAGTGTATTCTGATCTTAAATCCGTCCGTGCTGCGAGCAGCTTTATAGGATTTTTTGATGCAACTCGCCGGCGTTGGATTCTGATATTACGCCTCTGAACTAATCTGCAAGTATAAACGTAAGGTTACCGACTGAATAGTTGTTTGAGCGACTAGTAAAAAAATGTTCAAAGTAAATGACAGTTTACAATTCAGATTGTGATGTAATCACATCAAAATCGGTTTGATCCAAATCCAGACACTCCGTCTCACACTTTTCAAGTGAAATTCCGGTGAAGAAGGATGTAAATGTTTCATCATCCGTTTTGGGTACTGATACTGTTGATGATGTTTTGTAGCTTCCCCTACTTTCTTCTCCTTCAAAAGAATATGATTTTATTCATCACAATTTTAGAAGGAGAAGTTCATAACAGATTTAAACTTACCACTATCATCACTTGTAGGTTCGGAAAAGCTTCCTCGTGTCATTGCACGGATATCTTTATTTGGGCTAGTTGGCATAGACAGCACATCCTTTATATATTCTGGAAATGCAAACTACAATTTTAATGCTTCATATGTACTTTACTCTAGGTGATGCTAGAATTCATCCTCTTTTCTAATCATCAATAGGAGAAAACATTGTGTAATCATATTTACCTTTTTTTGCTTTGAACCGTTCAGGACGCGGTGTTTTCTTTTTTCGATCAGAAATGTTTCCAGTCACTTCAATCAATGGTGAGGTGGGTCCTGATTCCACTTGTTCGTGCTGGTCTACTTTCATTCTACCAGCCACTGTAAATTTTGATACATCCGTAGCTGCAATTCTTTTCTTCCAGCCTTCTGCTGCAGATTCTAATTTTCCGAGACAATCTGCGAGTACACCTTGCTTAATGCTCCATTCTTCTTTAGTGGATGCACAGCTGTATGACGCATCCTAGTATGATTGATTTATATACCATTAAAGCACAAAATATATAGCGTAATTATAGACACTAAAATTATTCCAAGATACTTCTAGGTATTCTTCCAGTGACAATAGTAATAAACAAAATATTCACCGACAAATTAACTGATTCAGCGCGTCGTTTCCAGTTTGTACTACCGCTACGTTGAAGTGCCGCTAAACGATCGGCAATACTCATACTTGGCCCATCAGTTGTGTCTGACGCGGGAATCGATTGTGTTGCACTACGAGAAAGTGGTGGAAGAGGGACAGCAGACTGATTTCGCGACCCTCCGTTAAATGTTCCATTTTTATGACTTTCCTGGCCAAGTGTATGGTGACTAGCACTTTTCGATAAGGCAGCATACCTGATACATATCAGTAAAAAAAATATATATCAGCCGCTCAGGAGAGGTCTTTGATATAAGGTATCTTATCGGAGCTAAACGCTACAACTGACACGTTAACATATCGCACACCGTAATAGCATATTTAACATGAACTCACCTAGATGGTTTTGATAACAGAGTTTGGTGGTAAGCGCTGTCTTTCGAAGAATGAAGTTGACAACTATTAGACAATGAAATTTCGTTTTGTGATATTTTAAATGTCTCACTCGCAATTGTAGTTTTATGTTCACTGGCGCGTTTTCTGAGTGTAACGCTCTCAGTTTGCGCATTATGTATATCATCTAACATTGGCTTGGTTCTTGTTTTGCTGGGTGTATCCTGAGTGATATTTTGGTAAAAAGGCACTGTATGTACTTGTCTAGTTTCGTTTTGGATACTCTCCGAATTCGAATTCTTCCCGGGAGTAGCGAGATGTAAATCATGTCGAGTACTCTCATCATGTTTTTCCATATATCCTTCTACATTTTGTAATTGCACGTCACTGCTTACAGTCTCATTTTTGGCAGAGGCATACTCTTCTTTTGTCTCCCGATCTATGCGACGCGAACCATTCTCCTCCTGTTTTGTTTGGACCGTTGTCTTTAAAATAGATCGCGGGAAACTATCACAATCATCAGATGTAGACTGCTGCTCTACATCTTCCGTCTCCCTTTTAAGTACAGATTTAATGAGCTTCAAACCTTCAAGTTCTGGGCTCTTAGTACGAGGCATAATGTGAGCATGCAGGTTTATAGGTTTCAAAATGCTTTTTGGCAAGTCAGTTTGGCATGTAGAAGTACTATCTTCTCCATTATTTCCATGGGATGAAACTGTAGTTTAAAGATATTTAATTGGCAGTGCTATTATCAGTGATGATGCTTATAACATAATTAGATAACTATATATTTAGTACAAATGTGACAGTAATTGAAAAACTAAAAATCAGTTGAACTTACTACTATCCAAAGAAAGCTGTTGTCCAACGTGCAGAGGAGAAATCCGAGATGCCACCTCAACTTCCTCGGATGTTACAGGTTGCGTTTTATACCGGTTAGTCGGGCGTCTCCTATTAGGATATCTTTCCTGAGACATCCTAACTGATGTTGGAGGATTTTCGACAGCAATTTTTTGATTAAATAATCGCACTCTCTCCGCCAGACTTAACTTCGATGGATCATATTCATCCTCGACGGACACATTTTCGTCAGATGATTTAATTTTCGATTGTTCATTTGACACAACATTCCGTTGATTTTGTAAAACAGCTTCCTGTACTTCTTGAAGAGTGACAGGCTGTGTATTAAACCTGTCGTTTCCCTGCAGGTTCCGCGCTCTATAACGTTGGATGCCACGCGAGCTTTTATTACGCTGACATACATTATCTTTATCAGTAGAATCCGCGGTTTCCTGCAAGGCTTTGAAATGCATCCTCATTTTCGAAACACTATTACTACGTGATACACCATAATGCTCAGAAATTTTTGAATCTTCTGATTTTGTGTACACGTCGGATTCAATTGCACAGTCTTTAGTATCACTCATCTCTATCTGTCTCTGCATATGAGTAGATAGATGCGAATTAAGTCTCTTTTCGTCTTGCTGATCAAATACTGCAATTTTTGTTTTATCTTTCTTATCTACTTTATCCATAAATTTTTCTCCTGTTGAGCTGAAAATGAAATGAGGGAGAATTTATAAAATGAATATTAACAACGTCGCAAATACGTGTAGAAATCAGAAGAGTAACATCACAGGGAACAGTTAAAACATTTAAAGCAATTATATATAGAACAGATGTAGAGCACCACCATAAAACACTTTGAAATAGAAATTTTGCTTACATTCTTTACACAACCTATCTTAAAATGAAGCCCACCATTGAAAGTATACTTTAAATTCAAACTGCCTTTTACACAGACGCACAGGTTGTATGCACACTCTGATTCTCTGATTTCTGGTGGCTTTTAGAATTGCTAGGTAGTCTATAATTAAACTTGGCATCGATTCAAACTCCTGCCAAACTTACAGATAACCACAGCAACACATAAATAACTTTGTGCTATCCAATACCGATGATCGATTGATAACATTACCAAAACAATGATAATGATTATTTTATTTCAGATGTATTTCATACTTGAAATACTTTGCAATCGGATGAATGAAGAAATAACAAATGTATAAGCATTATAACTACACAGAATCAATACATCTTCTTATAGGTCAGTGTATCATGGACTCTTCACTGTAAACACAGGTGAAAAAAACTTGTTTCAAGGAAATAGCTATTGACTGTGGCGCCTTTCACTTTGTGAATGTGTCAGAGTGATTCACCTTACGTAATTGTAAATATAATGCACTTGGTAGATCATGCCCGAGTGAAATAAAACTGCATGTATTCTTTTATCTTGTAATAAATATATTGCCCACTAATCTATAAACCATAATTTTGGACAAACTTTTGGATGAAATCTTTGTACATACCTGAGAGGTGTATCTTGGACATCTGGAATTGTATTATCACTTTCATTTTGAGATGTGTCCATTTCAGACGGTTTATGATAATTTTTTGCATGAAACTGTGACCCCTTCTGTAGTATTTCATTCATCGATGATAATTCAAGAGATCGTCGTTTAGTAAGTACATTTGTAAGTTCAGAAAGATGACTGACTGGTTGCACATGACCCACGGATTGTGCTCTTTTCCGCAAAAATTGATCTGCACATTCACCACGTAATTCATCAGGGATTATAGTATCATCACCAAAGTTTAGACGTACACGTGATTCACTATCTCTCGATCCTGATTGCTTTAATATAGGACGCACAGAATCACTATCTACTACACCACCAGCTCTACACTGTAATACCCGATTTCGGAGCATAGATAATTTTTTCGGTGATGTCGATTCCGTTTCGTAGTTACATTCGTCCTGAGAATTTTTCCTTGTGCATTTTAAAATTGTTTTCTTCGGCTTATCCTCATGCTCGTCAGAATCTGTGCTTGACTTCTTTTTTAAAATTGGTCGTGGCTCAACTACAGGAATATCAATACCAGGAAATTCTTCTCGACTATGTTTCTTTTTCAATATAGGTCTGACTTCTGAATTATCGGCAACCTCGGAACCTGAGACCCCCGCGTTGTCCTGTATGATAGTTACATGGTGATTGTTGTTGTTGATTCGTGAACCCATTACAGTTTTTCTTTTTAAAATACCCTGCGGCTCCAATATGCCAAACTGACGATCTTCTCGATCATCACCTCTTGACGTTTTACGTTTTAATATTGATGCAGGCTGAGGATCAGGGCTCTGATCTCTTTTAATGATTTCATCTAAAGAGGAGCGTCTTTGATTCTTCAAAATTGGTCTGAATTCTGAACAACTATTCTCAGAGAGAGAGACATCAGGCGAACAGCTACGTCTTCTAAGTATCTCATTTTCATCCAAACTACATCGTTTCTTTAATATGCCGTGTTTTTTATATGTTGGTTCGACAACAGATGGTGAAAATGTTACTGGCAATGCACTGTGAGATAAATTTGACAAGGTTTGACCCGTTTCGGCATCTTTGTGTTTAAGAATTGAAACTGGTGCATGTTGCCGTACACTAAATCCATCTTGAAGTGGTTCCTCATTTGACTTTTTTAGAATCGAACATTTCTTGGGTGATGAGTGTAACATGTGAATAACATCCACATTACCAGCTGAATTACTGAGAGAACTATTTGTAGATGGAGGAGAATAATTCTCTGTGCGCGATCCATGACTCGTTGACACATTTGCATGTGAGGTGAGTCTTTCTACACGTTCCATAGTAGCTTTTGTTAATGCTGTTAATGCATCAACTCTACGAGAAACTTCTGAATCACTGTGCCCACCACTATTACTGAAATAATAATGCATTTTTGTTAACTCTTGTATATAACAGAAACTTGAAACAAAATCATGTCTTTTATAAAAGATAATAAATAAAATAATATACCTAGAATACTGTAGATTGGAATTTTTTGTGTTTGCAAGAGGCGCAACGGCAGATGTTGTAGAGGTTTTGGAACGACTTGTCACAGATTGACTATTAACTCTTTGATGAGAAATCTTTGATTCCACATGTTTTTTATGTGTGCTAGAACCAGATTGACGCTGGATACCCAAATTCGAAGATGAACATGTTTCAGATAATTGGCTTGATTTATTTGATTGTCTTTTGAATCTTCGATCACTGAGCTCAGCTGTGAAGTATATTTATACATTATTGCATGTTAAACTGTATAATATAATGAACATATATATAAATAATGCCCCTGTATATTAATACATACATTGATGCGAATGGTCTGTTGAGGCTTCCATGTTGGATGATCTATTCAGATATGATTTTCGTTTATAACTCTTGTCCCTTTCACGAATTGGATTTATAGGATTGGCAAGATCTGACATGGCATTGTCCTATGTCACATAATAAAATACAATATTAAATTTGTTAGAAAATATTAAATATAGGCATATATTTTGTAAAATATTAACTTACCTCTTTATTTGATATACTAGAACTCGGTTGTACATGTGAAGTAACAAAGGCTTCTTGATTACCCAATCTTTTGGAAAATGAAGTTCCTAAAATAAAGATAAACACATAATTACAGTAGATACTTATTGGAGTACAATAAAAATACCTACCATTAGGTGATGTAATAGAGGCAGCTCTTAGTCTTGAGGCTTTTGTTTCACGAATGGGTGTTGTAGCCTTATGACAACCTACACTTTTGTTATTATCTTTACTATCTGTTCTAGGAATCAAACGACTGTTCCTGTCCAGCATATGGACATTACTTTTACCTTCTGTTAAAATAATAATAGAGCAATCATTTATCAATTTTGTACATCATATGGTTGCTATTTAAAATTGTATAGTCCTTGATGGAATTGTCTCAATAATATCTTCACTGCAACTTACTATTATTCGAGACAGAGGGACTATCTTTTTTAGACGAACATTCTGGTGTCTTTTGATTAGAATGAATTTCATTATTATGAGAACGATTCGTTTGAGCCCGGCATTGTGTGGAATTACTTGCACTTCCGTTTGAAGATGTTTCCTCACTGGCTGCCATTAAAATTGTAGCTCCAGCAGCTACCATTACTACAAATAAATAATTACAATTTTATTCATATTATATATTAGCACATTATGCTCCAGTATGTATACAATATGTTTGCTACATGTACTGACAGAAGGGTGACAGGTGGGTAATCCACAAAAAAAGAAACATGACAGCGAAATAGTCTTTGTAGTCAAATATAAAAATAGCCAAGTTGTAAAGAAAAATAAACTTTTATTGCTACAATTCGGAAATAAACTTTCTCGTTTATGTTGGTATCAAATACCGAAGGAAGAAGTCTTTTACAAACATTGATGACATGTTGTTACTGTTCAGCCACTGAACTTAAAGATCCTTGGACTCGTCGTTACTCAGATTAATGTAAAAGATGATAAAATTATTTCTTGGGTCTTACTTTTTCAATATGACTCCGATTACAGTTCAGCCACATCACTGTTGAAAACTATTTTATTAAATAATGAACGCATCCGTTGACGCAGATTCATATAGTTACGTCGTTATCACAGCTATTTAATAAGTACCGCTTATAAAATATGTACAAAATGCACCAATATAATTTGCATGAACATATAAAATCCGCACAATCTACGTTATGTCGCGAGCCGATTTTTATGGGTAAAAGACACGTCTTTTTACAGGACAGATTGCACAGGTATTACTCATCTCATTACAATTTCTCTTCTAACGAAGTAGAACGAATAGAAATGAAGGTGGTTATAAGTGGTTTGTAAGACAAATCCAGATGGCGGTGAATGGCGGTGACTGTGGCGGTGAACAACTGTGATCAACAATAAGCACTGTATAACCACTTTACTAACAGTTTTGGAGCTGCCTTAATTAAGTTTAATATTGTAGAAAAGTATTACAGTTTTGTCTATTAAACATCACACTAAACCATGACATTTGAAAACTCGAAGTTCCTAAAAATACAGTACAATTGAATATTTAGGCTGGTTCAGCGAGCTAAATTGAACAAACACGATACCACTTTTTGTGATACCAGACTTAAAAGTAATTTTATTTGTTCAAAAATACTCGGCTAAGATAAAGTTCGTACAGTGGCAAATTTGTATATGTATTTATATATACGTATACATATAAACATCTATCAAAATGATCGCTTTGGTCGTGAATGCGAGTGAATAGAAAGATTGTAACCGCTGAGTATTGTTGTAAAGTTACGATATGGATATCGGTGTTTGCGTATGAAGGAATATACAGAAAATGATATTCTAAGGTGACAGCAATATGGAGACTACGGAGCTCCTATTTTTTGATACTTTCTCTCACGATATTTCGGAGGTAAGTTTATCAATATATAAAATAATATTGTAAACACATGCCCCTCTTGGCTATTCATTCATTTCCAGTGCATAACAGTGCTTTATTTATTTCAGGAACTTAACTTAGATTTAGTGCAATTTCCAAAACCTGTTTATATCAGTGAAGTTAGAATTATACCATTAGGAGCACGTGTTCAAGCTGATTTCCCTGGAGGAGTTCGATTAGGGTAATCGAACACATACTTAATAATTTGGAAAAGTTTTATAGTAAAATAAAACTATAGAAACTATATAATTGTTACCGATTTAACATTTACTGCATTACTTTCAATAGGGCTACAAATCCGTCACAATTTGAGATTGAATTTTTCGTCAATGATTTAAGTAAACCAGGAGCCTCCACATTTGAATCTCTCGGTGAATTAGAATATAAGCAGAATATTCACATTCAACTTGAATGTGAACGGAAGCAAATACCAACAGATGGTTTAGTATTGAGGGGCTGGTACACTACAATCACATTAGCTGTGTATGGAACTTTAACTAAAACCTTAAGCAATCCTCAAGAAGTTGTTAACTCAAACACTGGGTCAACTGCTTGTGTAAGTGCATTGGAAGAAGTCAATGAGACAAATACTCAAATCACAGAACAACCAGCTGAATGGTATTATGAAAACCAAGCGCAAACAAACTCGAATGTAAGTATGAAGCAGTAATCATTGATTGAGTAAGTGAGATTAAGACATGACTGCAAAGTATTGACTGGTATATTATAGGAACCCTGTGTGGCTGCAACTCCACCACCTCCCATACAACCAATTCAGATTGTTGATTCTTCAAGAAATACCGTCACGGATACCTCAAAACCAGATACAGGACACTGGGAAGAAGAAACAACTAATGCTGTTCCAAAACAACCAAAACGTCCATCCTCACCACCTTCTGAGTCCTTAGTCTCATTGAGTCCAGAATCCATATCTGCGGAGGAAGAGGATGCAGAGCAAAATGGATGTGAAGTGGAAACTGGAGAACCTTTTGAACCTATATTATCTGATGAAGACATTATGGCTGATGATGTACCACCAGCAAGTGAATTTGAATGTGAAGGTATTCAGGTGGAGGATCATTATACGTTGGCCCCACCAGATTTATTAGAATTAGAACCAATGGAAACCACTTTGAAAGAAGACATGGATAATTCAGAACTATTAGATAAAATACATGAGATATTTCAGTCTCTTTCAAAGTCTGTCCTACATTTCAATAATGCATCTGGTCAAGAAAAAGAAACATTTGTACATAATTGTGAATCATTATGCGCAGTACTTGGGCCAGTTCATCTTAACGATACCGATTTGAATGACTTAAGTAATATTGTCAGTGCAGGATTAGACATGGACCTTGCTCGTGCTCAGCCCCAACATGCATATAAAGTTCGACATGTTAAAGCCGGTGTACGTTTAGCAGAGGCTTTGTGCAGACTTCCACGGGGCCCGGAAATTTTACTGAAAGTCGATGCGCCATATAAATTATTGGCCTTGTGCATGCGTGAAAATGTGGCTCTTCCTGTAAAGTTATCAGCACTTCGAGCTTTGGATGCTGCATTGATAAGTCCAATCATTGTACAAGAATTTTTGAAATCTCAGAGTAGCCTATACAAAAATGCTTTGCTGATGTTAGACATGGCAAAACTAGCGCGACTAAAGTATGCTTTAACTTCTCTTCTGCGGAAAGTACACATATATGAATTTCTAGATGAAATGCAAGAGTTAAACGAACTCGCGATAACAGAACTAACTAACTTGTATATCTGTGCCCCCACCTTAATGGCACAACCTAAGCGGCAGTTGCCTGCCGGGGCTCAGATGGAGTTTGAGCGCGAGCAAAATCGTAATCCCCGTAATCATCTTATAGCGTATTTCGAGCATCATAAATTGCTTTACTATCTTCTTGTCGCATTGTCGTCCCCAAATTCAGATAGTAATACAATTAAAGCTGCGCGACGCCTTCTCCTACGAATTTCAGATACTGGCGAAGGTTTAATCTACTTGATGAAAAAACCAGAAGTTATGAAATTAATATTAAATGCATTGAGATGCAATGTACGTGGAATGGGATCCATTTTAGCGTGGCGTCTTCAAGTTGCTCAGTGTTTGATACGTTTGCAACATCATTCGTCAGATTGGACTGCTCTAAGGAAATTGCATTCTTTTCTCATTTTTCCTGAAGGTTTACAAGCTATAGTGACTGTAGTTCCGTTGAGGGACTTCATAGATATATTAATTCCATTACTATCTGATCCAAATGTTTGTGAATTTTCGGCAGAAATTATCTCTGCAACAATTCGTTACTCTCACCGAATAGAGGTTTTCCAACATCGCGCTGCCATAATTTTAAAGAAATCTAGGAATCAAGTAGTGTTGAAAGATGTTGTATCGTATCTAACTACTGCTGCTCAAATATCCCACTGGAATTACGGAGCTGTGACTCCTCTTGTTGCCTGTATCAGAAAGCATGCGGATACCGCAGCATCTCTACCAGGTCAACTAATTACAGCTTGCAGAATTCTTTATTATCTGGTCTTTCCTTCGAACAATGACGTCGATCCGATAGAACCATATATTGAACTCAAGTATAAAAATGCATTGACACAATTATTTGCCGCAGACGGTTTAACTGCATTCGTGGCTGTTATGGCAAATATAGCAGAATTCTACCAACAGCCGTTTTTACATCGAGCTGCGTTAACTGGTCGAAGAGGATTGGCACTAGTTGCCCTACTTCTTCCTTGTGTAAAGTTAACGAAAGCTTTGTTAGAACGTCTTGTAAAATGTATGGCAACAGATTTTAAAGATCTAACACCTGTTGTACCACTACTTGGGGTATATTCGTTAGTTGAAGCCATACCACAAATTCAAATTGTTGAAACGCTGTCTGAAGAAATAGTTGAAACCCTGTTAGTATTTACACAGGCTGTTGATTCTGATGGTTCAGGAAATGTTGCAAAGTCTTTATGGACGCAAATGCTGGGAGAAGTTTTAAAAATGGTTTCACTTAGTCCATGCAATTTTATTCCGGGTTTAAAACTTTTGACCAGATTGTTGCCGCCAATTTTAACGGCAAGGGATGCCCTTACCGATGATTCTACACGGCTCTTGGGCCTCAGAAAATTGTGGTCAGCCCATTTACAGGCCCAAGCTAGTAATCTTACAGAAACGCTGCGTTTGCTGTGCGCCAGCTGGAATATAGACTTATTAGCCCTTCTCTCTAAAGTTTGCAAGCAACTCAGTGATTTAGCAGCTCCAACTGCATTACTTGTCGGCAGATGTTTATTAGATGGCATAATTGCTGGAAGTCCGCTAGAAAGTAATGTCTTAATGCTTACTCTAGTCAGCGAACTAACGAAGCACGCACCTATGAAAGCTACATTATTGACTTTAACTAATCCCTCATCCAGAGCACAAGTTAAATCTGATCAAAAATATCCTCCCGTTATCGAAATGATGTGTACATCATTGAAAAATACTACTGACATTCGAATGCAATATGAAATTTTAAATGTTTTTGAAACACTTTGTGACTGTACCCTTAGTCTGGTTCAAGAAGACATCAATGAGCCATTCGAAAAACGTCTCACGCATTCCGTACCCAGTAAAGAACCACTCTTATCCATACTCGCGCTACTTATTGATATATTAGCAAGTAGTACAAAATTTGGATGTGATATATTGGAAATTACTCTACAGACTCTTGTATCTCTTATCAGTCACAATTATGGATTGTATCATGTTAAAAGTTGTTTAGAAAATAATCCCGATGCGCTAAGGACATTATTAGAACATGTGAGAAAGCTTCAAGAACCTGAGACGAAGCCTATTGTTGATTTGACTATAACATTTTTGGAGAATTTGATAGCATCTGATTCCCAAAGCCGATCCTTGTACTTACGAGTATCACAGTTGGCATCATTAATATCGTGGGACAAGAATGATCATCCTTTGGAGAGTATCAAATGTGCACAAGAATTAGTAGAAACTTTGAAATCTGCGGATGAGAAAGAAGAAAAAGAGCCTGTTCCTGAAATGCTGGAACCCTTATTACCAACACCAGAAGCGTTATTGAATCAATTTTCACAAAGGTGTCTCGGTGCTGCTGAGATGGTATCTAAAGCATCAAAGAAGTGTGCCTTTATGTCTCCAAGTCAAATACAAATTGAAAATACGATCGACTTACTTGCTCTTGCTGCTGAATTACTACCATCAGATTTTAATCTGTTGACGGAAGCACAAAATATGTGCTCAAAAACACCACCTGATGATACAACTCAAACGCTTCAATCAAAACAACAAACCGACGACCAAGAATCCAGAGAACTGAAAAAGCAATCGGCTTCTCCCGTGACAAAAATGAAACAACCATTTGGTAAGTTATATCAATTTATGTATTGTATATAATATAAACAATATGGTTATTTACAATAGATGAAACTGTTTCCTGTACAACTTGCATGAGAAGGAATTGTACCCTTTCTCTTCTGACCAAGCAATAGTGAAGATTAATTGTTTTCTTCTATATTTTCAGTTACACCGACACGAGGAAGGGCGCAATTTTCCAATTCTTTGAGAGGTGGCCCGGTTGTGGGCGGGGCAGGACGCGGTGCTGATCCATTCCGATCAAGACCTCCAAATACGTCACGGCCCCCGTCACTACATGTAGACGACTTTGTTGCTTTAGAAACCTGTGGAGCGCAACCTACAGGTCCTACTGGCTATAATAAACTTAGCATTCGTGGTACTTGTCCACCACGTGCTATTAACACAGGTACCAGAAGCCGACCTTGGGCGCAGGAAACCCGTCCACCGTACCTTCGTTAGAACAGTATTGCTAAAGGCAAAGAAAAATTACGAACATTAATAGTCATAATTGTAAAATACTACCATTCTACCGTACAAAGCATATTTATTGGTTTCATAGAACTTTTGTATATGCAACGAAAAATAAACATTAAGTAAGATTCAATTACATATGACTGCTACACTAATCGTGCTGCTCCTTAATAACCTCAGTATGAATTATATTCATCGATGGCATTTGAACTGCTGATGACTTTATTTCTTTAAGACATTTTCTGTTTATCACTCCTATCTTGCTTCTTCATCATCTTAATCAAAAAATTGTTTATTTTGTCCATCATCCATGGTATTTTGCTGCGGTCTATCCTCCTCTAAAATATAAACGTTTATGTTACTTATAATGAGTATACTATAATTATAATAAAAAAAATGTATTTCTAATTACATCGCTAATTATATTCTGACGTTTTTCCTTAGCCTGTGCCAAGGTTTTCGTAAAGTTCTTCAAAGTAATTATGACACTCTCATTAGGATACAGTGAGTTGTCCTTCATGTAATTAAGTAAAAATGTGACATAGTTAAAATCAACCGCATGACACGCATTGTTGAAAAGTACGCCAACGACCGACTTATTTGGTGCATATCCTAACGATGATATTGAGTACAAAAATTCTGAAGCCTCCTTTGTTCTATAACAACTCAAGGCCAATATTTGATATGTTGCAAGATCAGGTACTATATTGGCTCTTTGCATCAAGTTGAGCACATCCTGCACACAAAACAGTGAATTAAATTTTTAAAAAGCTAATTATAATAAAACATTAGATTACACTTTATGTAATATTTACCCTGCCTTCATCATATTCTTTACGGGCTATTCTTCTTCTCATAAGCATATTGAAAAAACAAGTATCTACAGCAATGTCCTTTTTTTTTATATAATAAACTAAGTTTCGTTCAGCTTGAGTTGACTTAGGTAGCATATCAAGTAAGATAGTTAGTGTGACAACATCAGGCTTAATATTATCATGTTCCATACTGTTTAGAATCCCTTCGAATCCTCCAAACAATATTAAGTTATTACTTTCCAATATGGAGTCTACATTCTGGTAAATGTTTGCCATGGCCTGAGAAACCTCTGTATTGACTTTTGCTATCTCCGTATGAATGGCTTCCCCTTTTTTTCCACGTGCTTTCACTATGGGTAACAATAATCCACTCATAACAGGTGGTGATGATAACAGATTTGGTTCTTCTGTTTCTGAATACTGAAGTTTTATATAATCTTGTCCTTCCAAAAAACTATCATCTGCTTTTAGTGCACCAAGTTTTGTATGTTTCATAGCCATTAAAAGAAGATCATAATGATGTTTCTGTGGATTTATTTTACTGTATCTCATTAAGTGCCAAGTACTCAAAGCAAGTCTTAAACCTGATTCCTTATTAGAAATAGCAGCTTGCAACAATGCACTGTAAGTGTAATCACCAACTAAAAGGTGATTATCACACATTTCATCTACTAACTTAAATGCTTCTCGTATTTTTCCATGCCTACCATAGGCCTTGATCATTGTATTGTAGTGTGTATCATTCAAATCAATATGCTTTTCAAGGAATACCTGTCGCAACCATTCCAAACGTTCTATTGCCTTTGAACTCTTAGAATGAGCACAAGCATTAATTAATGTGGTAAAGGTGGCTTTACTAGGTGTTAAACCGATGTCCTTCATCCGTTTATACAACTTGAAACATTCTTCAAGTTCTCCAAGTCTGCTCAGTTCGCGCATAACAATGTTATAGACAAATGTATTGGTGTGTTTACCATAGCGGACCAGAATAGCAGTAGCCTTTGGCAAGTCTTTATTTTCAACTGCTTCAGAAACTTTATGAATACATTCAGTAATCGCAAGACTTCTTGGTAATCTTCGAGGCCTAGTTTTATAGGCTCTCTCCTCCTTTACCTCATCTTCATCCAACTGTACTTCTTTAATTTTATGCCTTTTTAGAGTCCCAAAAACATCAACATTACTTTCATTCGCAGAAGTGTGACAATTATTGAGACAGTACTTTCTTACGATATTTGCATGCTCTCTCTTGGAGGAAATACTTAAGGCAGCAAAGCATCTTTCATCCTTGCAAATAAGTTCGCATGCCGACTCACAACCCTTCTTCAATCTTAATGCAATTTTCCACATGTTTAACATTTTAAAAAGATAACGTTCCTGTTTCTTCAAAGATGTCTGCAATATTCTCTATCACAAAACATATTCTCATATTTTTCCTTCACTTGCCAGTTTCTACTGATTTTCTCATTTTTATTTGAAAATGATTTGTGTTCAATTGCACGTGTTATCACTTGGTTAGTGCTAGGTTCATACTTGGTTCGGTTGAATTCATCCAGAGGGATGAAGACACTTATTGAAGTCGGCATGCGCACGGCGACGGCATTCGTAGAAACGTATACAGCTGCCAAACATACGCGCGCTTTTAGTTACTAGTTGGCCACGTTTGGATACATGAATGTTCTGTATATTACGTACAATTAGACGATAAAATGTATTATTAAGATTGCCTATTACTGTCTAATTTATGAGAAAGGTGAAAACACTGCTTCTAAAATGCTACGTAAGTAAAATACTTTGTAAGACATTGTATTGCAAATGCTACGTTGTATAGAAATACTACGATTTCATATTGTTTGCGGTTACAATATTCAAAATATAATGCAACAGCATTTTGTTAATTGCAGCAAGTGCGCAACCAATGAATTGGACACCAGCGTATTTTATTGCTAACAGAACTACTTGTAGTACTGCTTTAGAATCACCCAATGTATTACAAGAGATACCATTATTAAACGATGTGCCCTTGGAACAATTTAAAGACCGGCAATTAATAAGATTTCGTGGAATGATACAAGATATGCATAATCCAGAGTATTACTTTGAAGAATATGAAGTGAAGAATAATCAGACTCAAGAGTCAGAAATGCGATGTGGGATGTATTTTGAATCAGCCCAATGTTTGGTAATTATCTGATATTATTTAATTTCAAATGATTATAAAATGGCCTTTAGGGAGCATATTTATCTTGTCATAGTCTGAATAACATTGACTACCCTGACATTGTGCGTGGGCCTAGAGTAAAATATATGGTAGTTCCAGGTGTGAGGTACTATAAGAACAGTTTACCTCATGTATGATATTGCCAACAAAACCTTCCATAGTTCATATTTTCTCTTGTAACTTAATCTTTTATAAACTCTAATCTATTGTATACAGCCAGGGGAGGAAATATTAATAAATTCTAAAAAGAACAAAAATTCTGAGAGACAAACGTGTATTGTGATATCAATACCTGCTTTAAATGATTGGGCAAGACATAAGTATGAATATTCAAAGCCTTCAAGTTCAATAAATGCAAGCAACTGTAACAAGAGACCTTTGAATGAACATTCCAATGAGTATATGGAGTGTGATGAGCCATGTTATAAAAAAGAGAAAACATGTGAAGATGATGATACCATGAAAATGGATGTTCTTCCGGAATCCGATACTACACAGCAAAGGATAGTATCAAAAGAACATATATTAAATTTACCAATCCCAGCGGATAAGGATATCACTTGCATTGTCAAGGTAGATATTGCAAAATCATTGTTTAGTACTTTTCCTTGTAATAGTAATAACAATATATTATTCAACTTTGATTTGATTATAGATGTATGGAACAGTAGCTTTAAAATTGAACCAAATGATTGAAGTAGTAGGATTCATATCCTTGGACCCATCATTATGCAGCCTGTATGATTCAGATGATACAATAACAGAAGAGGAAAAAGCTACTCACCATCCTCCTACTTCTTTGGTACCTCGTATACATGCCATAAAAGTGGCACATATGGCTAAACATGAAGTCCCAAATACACTAGAAATTATATCAAAAGCACAGACAATTAGAAATGAACTGCATTTGATATTGAGCCAACTGCTTTTTGGTGATAGTGTAGCTGCTGATTTTCTCATATGCCACTTGCTTTCTTCAATGTATGTCGGATTTCTTACCATTACTTTTATATTAAATTCAGTTATAGACATGAATATATGGGCTTTCTGTCATTGCTGTATTTAGCTATATGAGACGGGATTATTTTTGCTTGGGCAATTTCCCATTGAATATAACACATTTTCCGGCTACTAAATACAAGATGTTTCCCAAAGACTTCTACAGATTCTTAACACTGCTTGTTAAGAAGAGTCATTTGCTTGAAATAACTATAGAAAACCTCAATGATTTAGCACTCTTGCCAAAGTAAGTTTTTCATTTGTGTAACTTTCTGAATTTCTGGAGTGTGTGGAAGTTCGAGATAGAAGAAAGTTTAAAATGTTTCAGGAAAGATTATGATTGCAATAGATTAACTAGTGGAATTCTGCAACTCAGTGACCACACACATCTTGTAATTGATGAAACTGCATTAACTACAGGCCAACTTTCTGCAGCAGGCAGAGAAAATTATAAAGCATTATGTGATTTAATAAATTTTCAACGTGTAACATATGACTTCAAATTTTATAAACTAGAATATGAGGCAGATATTCCAGTATTGATATTTTCCGAAGTAAAGTCTTTTGTGCCTGTAAGTAGTACTGATATGAATGCTCACAGTGTTTTTAAGATGTAGTAATAATGACTACTTATCGATATAACGTGCTTCTAGTGTTCAACTCAAATACCATTGAAAATAGATTCAGAATCAGAAGATCTATATCCTCATGTGTTGGAGATTGCAGAACAGTATTTGAAAGATGAAAATCGATTGGAACATATCCGCCGCTACTTAGAAGCAGTGAGACATACAGAATTTCAATTTAATGAAGATATCGTAAAAGTATGTCTTTTTAAAGGTGGGTCTTTACAATCTTTATCAACATTTAATAACTATCTATGTTTATAGATGATACAAGAAGATTTTATTCAATTACGCCAAACAAACAAAAATGTAAATGTTGATCAGCTGCATTCCTTAATGATTCTTGCAAGACTGATGTCTTTGTCATATGGATCAAATACATTAACCACTGAACACTGGAAAAAGGCTGTTCAAATGGAAATGGAGAGAATGAGTAGAATAAGTCATCCAAGATAATGTTTCGCCGGCTCGAAATCTAATAAAATATTTTATTATATAATTTTGAATGTATTTAAGGAAATAAGCTTCTTATAAACATACTTTCAAATAAACGCACAACAGGTGGTAAATGTTAACAATAGTACTGTATACTTACCATGCGTCAAATTCGCTCGAACTTACTCGGTTCGACTAAAGATGGCAACACAAGTGTAGTAAAAATCTAGCATTGAATACTTACGAGGAAACTGGAATGATTGGAATCATGCTTCACTTAAAATGTGAGCATTAAGTCTATTTAGTGAGAGAAACTGATTTACTATTATATAACAGTTGCTTTATATGACGTTTATCTAAGTAAGTTTTGCAGAATCAAACATTGACATTATCGGTATTAAGGCTAATTTGCTATTGTTTGCGACCTCAGGTTAAAGTGGCGGTAGGTACTCAATAAAGTACGGAAAAAATGTTATCCAGGCTACCCCACGGTTTATTAAAATGTTATATGCGAAACGCACACATAAATGGAACTCGAAGTTTAGTGAGATGTTATCAGAATTCTTCTAATAGGCATGGAATTCGTACAACTACTCTTTATTGGAGTGGGCTTGGTGTTTTAGTGGTTGGCTTAAGTTATGCAGCAGTTCCTCTGTACAGAATATTTTGCCAGGTATTTTTCTATTGTGCATGTAATATGTACATTAAAATATCAAAATACAGTAAATAATGTTTCTTTAACAGTCATACAGCTATGGTGGTACAGTGTCTTCTGGCCATGATGCCAGCAAAGTCGAGAACATGAAAGCTGTTAAAGACAGAGTGTTAGATATCCATTTTATCTCCGATGTGTCAGTTTCCATGCCGTGGAACTTTAAACCACAGCAGCCTTCAGTGAAAGTGATCCCAGGTGAAACTGCTCTGGCTTTTTATACAGCAACAAATCCAACGGACAAACCTATTTGTGGTATATCTACATATAACGTAGTTCCCTTTGAAGCAGGACAGTATTTTAATAAAATTCAGTGCTTCTGTTTTGAGGAACAAAGGTTAAACCCGCATGAACAAGTGAGTGTATAGCATGTATTTATTCAGTGATGGGGTACATGAAGATATACAATATGTATGATTGCAAATGGTTTATGTTATAGGTTGATTTGCCAGTATTCTTTTATATTGACCCAGATATTATGCACGACCCTAAGTTGGAAGATGTCAAAGAAATTACACTTTCATATACATTCTTCGAAGCAAAAGATGGAATCAACTTACCTGTACCTAGTTATGTTCAAAGTCATGCATCACCCCATCAAACTGTAGCATCAAATTAGTGTTGTGTTGATAACTTCTAATGTTGAACATGTGAGTAAATATTCACTTTTTAAAATAAATAATGCTGGATATACATTTATGATGATCTAAATTCTTTTAATAGAATTCCTTCGATAGAACTTTAGAATCTGAATAAAGCATTCATTGGATACGCCCGTCTGAGTCCACAAACTTTTTCTCGATCTATGTGTATAGCATCAATCTTCAGTGCAAGATCATGCTCTAACATTGTACGTGTTCGCAATAATTTTTGATGTTGGGTCTCAAGTTCCTTTAATGCTTTTTTCATACGTCCCACTTGCTGATTAATTTCATCAATTTCTTTACGTAAGCTGTTTAAAATATATAAATGGTACAACCAAAAGCATGAAATATTTAGAAAGTGCTGAAAATGACATAAACCTTGTGTGAGCATTATCGCGGCACAATTCCAAGTCTGGGCGATGCATTCTTGCTTCCAGTCTTGTTTGAGCAATTTTTAGTATGCGTCCTTTATCTGCGATCGCTTTACACATTAAGTCCAAGTCTTTATCCACATCGAAGATTTCTTGTTGCACCTTAAAAGTATGCTTAAAATTATTGTTGGATCTGAAAAGATTGAAACTCCATATCCATACCTTCTGTAAGTGTTGTTGAAGTTTGTTCTTCGCGTCAAGGAGTTGAGAAGACCTATATGATAAGGCATTGTTAGTACTAGTCCAAGTGTTCCATAACTCCTGCGAAATTTTATTAAGAAGCGATTCTGCACTTGTCCTCAGCTGGCAAGATTTATTTCTTTCTGTTTGAGATCTTTGTATCATTCGATTACATGCATCTGCCCAACCATCTTGCTCTGAAACACTTTTGTGCATACAATTACTATTTATAAGGTTTTAAATACAGCAGTTAGAAAACTTTGTTAATCAAACCATGGGTCACATTTCTCAATTCCAGAATAGTGCTGTAGCCCTTGTGTGTAGTCATTCAAGTGATGGCACATTGTATCAATTCCAAGAGCATTTTCTTTATTTTTAAGATCCAATTCTAATTGATTCTGCGAACCTCTACAGATCCGCAACTGAAGATTAAAACTTTCATAATTATACTTCTGATTAAAAACTTTTTGTAGAAAACTACATTTACCTGATCTTTGCATCTATCTAAACACTCTTCCAATTGCTTTTTACTGGAGCACAACATTTCTACTTCATGTAGCAAGCATTTTTCTGATTCGTCGTGTACTAATTCCGTACCTTAATAAAAAAAATCTCCTTTAAATTAAGAGAGAAGTCACGTATATAAAATTTGATTCACGCTATGACTCAGGAACGTATACTTTTTCGTGCTTCTCTGTGGTAAAGACATTCTTCAGCAATATGCAGTGGTGCTTCAACATCGCGTATTGCTTTTTCGACCGTAGATCGGCAATTATTAAGTCTTTCAATTTCTTGCAGTAATCTTTCTAATTCTGATACTACTTCATTTCGCCAGAAACAAACATCATTTATCCTTTCTCCAAGTCTTCGTCCAGTATCGTGCTGGCCACACTGAACTCTTTCTTCTGCATCTCTAATATTTAAATTCATAATTATGCAATGTACATAATGATTATAATTATTGTATTATACGGACCTAATGATCCTTAAAGCATCATTCCTCATTCGTTCTGATAAGTGTCTAGTTGATTCTGCCTCGTTATAGTATTTGATTTGTTTCTGAAACCACTCTTGTGGTGTAAAACGCGTATATAGAGCAGCATTACTAGCATGCACAGGATTTCGTTGATACCCTGTCACGAGATTGGGAAATTTCAGTGGCCGCAAGTTTATGGTCTTAATAGGACTACTTGGTAACGGTTTTTGCAGACTGAAATTATAATTTGCATTATTTATGTTGGGTATTACATTTGAATACTCTATAGAAAATACTTTTAATTATACATATGCCGTACAGAGGAGCGAGTTGTGTACTTTCAAATCCCAAATTATAACTCCAAGGCATTAAATAGTGCCGATTATAATCTCTACTCCAAATTGGATCCATGCAAGATATCGATCGGCTCATCACACACTCCGAGGCTCCAAAAGATTGCTGACTTTGTAAGCAATCAGAAAAATGATGAAATGTTACAACAATAATTTAAAAATGAGTTTCGTAGTTATTATATTTCATTTCCATAATACAACATAGTCAATGTTGCAACAGAATATCCAATCGAATATTTGACTCGACGGATTCAAAGATCTTCGCGGTTGTGTAACGACGTGTAGTACTATATGCATGAGTAATAAATTATAATTCAACATGGTAGATGTACCAACAGAAGCTCCTGAACGTAAGTGTAACTCTGGCTAAATTCTTAACGTTTTATACGATAATGTATATTATTACGTGATATTTAATGTTAATAAGCTACTTTATAATCTTATATACGTGCATTATCTATTCCTTCTTCGTCTCCTTACTATCTCCGATTAAACACTTGCGGCATAACCTTGCATATTCGTACAAATTTTCGAATACTTTTGTCGGTTTTTCTATATTTTGTAAAACAACATTTATAGATTGTCCGGGAACAAAAAGTGATCATGCTGGCAAAGCATCGGCGTGTGCTGGCTGTCCGAACCAGAGCCTATGTGCATCTGGAGCAACACAACAGGAAGACCCTGGTATTCAAGCTGTCAAAGAAAGATTATCTGATGTGAAGAATAAGTTGCTAATCCTTTCTGGTAAAGGGGGTGTTGGCAAAAGTACCATCACATCTTTAGTATCAAGGTCTTTTGCTAGCAGTAATCCAGACCGAAATGTAAGTACTACTGTACAGAACAAGAACATGCTAAAACAATGTAGTCATAATTTGCAAAACCATTATTGCTCACCCTTTTAATTGATCCAAGAATGCCAATCTGATTTTCAATGTGCACAATAATAATACTAAACTGTGATAGTCGTTTATTAGATTGAACACAACTTTATACAGACAATCCTTATATCAGAATGGATTGAGGTATATATGGTATCAACCTGTACCAGTTTCCCATTGCTTAGTAACCCTTGATATGTATATATATAACATAGACATGGCTATTCATAATGGAAATGCTTTTTTATTATACAATGAAATAAAGTATAGCATAGCAAATATGTTATAGGTCGGTGTACTTGATATTGATATTTGTGGACCATCTCAACCCAGAGTTTTAGGAGTACTTGGTGAACAAGTACACCAAAGTGGCTCTGGATGGTCTCCCGTGGTATGTATAATTATTTAACTAAATAATTAGACATTTTATGGAGCTTTTAAATAAAAACATTTATCTTTTTTTAGTATATTGAAGATAATTTGTCATTGATGTCCATAGGATTTCTACTTGGTAGTCCAAGTGATGCTGTGATATGGAGAGGACCTAAAAAGAATGGTAGCTGCTATTTGCATGACAACTTATTTGTTCCTTCAAAAGACTGGTCTAATCATTTTGGTCCACAGGTATGATTAGACAGTTTCTGTCAGAAGTTGACTGGGGAAATTTGGATTACTTGATCTTAGACACTCCCCCTGGTACATCCGATGAGCACTTGTCAGCAACATCGTATTTAAAAGGAGCAGGTATCACAGGGGCAATAATTGTCACGACACCGCAACAAGTAGCTTTATTGGATGTCAGAAAGGAGATTGATTTTTGTAGGAAAGTGAACATTCCTATTCTCGGTGTAATCGAGAACATGAGTATTTTTGTATGCCCCAAATGCAAGGTTCGGATCGACACAAATTCGTCGTATGTAAAAGCGCACAACGTTTTTATAATTTCTATATTTCCACAGACTCCTTCTGAAATATTCCCAGCGACAACTGGTGGTGGTCTTGAAATGGCAAAGGATTTGAATGTAGATTTCTTAGGCTCGATACCATTAGATCCTCGATTAGCAAGATGTTGTGACGAAGGCAAGAATTTCATCACGGAGCTTCCAGACTCGCCAACTGTACTCGCAGTGCACGAGATCGTACAAAGTATGATTTTATTACAGCGTATCTACGTTATGTGTTGTATATAATATCAATGAGAAAATTAATCTGTTTTAGAAATAATGCAAAAATGTGGAGAACGAAACAAAGAGATATCCAGTGAGAATTAAAGAACATTATCTCCTGATGTATAGTATTTAAGTACCTAAAACCTTGCATTAAAAGAAACAGAAGGTGATTTGTATAAATGGTTTATTTCTTCGGGAAAATAAATTTAATAAAAAAAAATGCTCATATCTTTGTTTCTGATTTTTCAGGCACTTTACCAGAACAATGTGTTTTATCGATTAATAGTCTATTTATAATATAACAGTCTTATGCAGTCAGTATGTGTTGCAATTATTCAATGATCCATGACAATTGCATTATTATATTACAACATGTGCTAAGAGTGCAAGGACGTTTCCATAGATAGACACTTATTCTACAATCATCTACCATCGTCATACATAACACAAAACATAATTACTTCGATGTTACATATGTCAACATTTGGTGAATATTCTATGCTCAAATGGGAAACATAAAAACTGCATTCAGTAACTGATATAAGTATCAAGAGCATATTTCCATACAACTGTAAAACATGCGACTCAGATAAATGTGCTATCAGCTTGCAATGTGAGGTGATTAAGGACTTACAATCATTCAATTCAAGTAGTTGAGAAGTACATATGTACAATGCATGGCTTGTTAAGAATACGTATGTGTTTTCTACACTCGAATTATTGGAGTAATCGAATATGTTCAAATTGTCGCTGCGGCAGGAATTTATCATTGTTATTGCAGCGCGAGTTCAGTACATGGCAGCAATGTATTGTAATCGCATTATACGTATATTCCAGTACATCCCAGCGGTATTCGGATTGATATGTGTATTATTCTGAGGTCTCTACAATCAGGCATAGTTGAATCCTGGACTTGAGTTTATTAGAAGTGAAACAATGTTAAATTTACATTATTATACGATATGTAAGAAAAAAATGGGGCGTTTTAAACAAATATTCCCAATTAAAAAAATATTGTGCGGTGAAAAAATCCACATAGGTCTTGTGGTCGATTGATCGGAAGTACAAAAGTATCATTACTTCAATGATTTATCACATATCTAACTGTCATGCATATTTAACAATTATGGAGATACAACAGGAAACTTCGCATTGAAGTTTTGCAAAACAAAAATCGACCGCGTTTTAAGAAAAACTTTTGTGGAGAAGATATTTTCAAGTATAATTAGAATGCTACGTCAGTATGCAATGTAGATTAAAGCCGGTTCTTGTTAAAAATGAGACTTATGGGATACCCGAAAAGTATGTAGTCAACAAACTCAGTTGCAGCTGCATTTTCCGCTGATAAAGTACAGTGCTCCGATCTGAAGAGCTTTATCAAAACAGTGATCGGTTGGCGGGCGCTGACGCGTCATCTTTGAATGCTTCGAATATTTAAGGTCGTGTCAGTTATTCTACGACTTCGAGCGTTTCAACAACGCACTTTCAGTGTCGAAAAGAATACTGTACCGACAGTATATGTAAATACACGCATTTCTTAGTGCTACTTTGTTGGATGTGCCAAGTGTGTAACACTAAAAATACATTCGAAGATAAATTCGAATGAACTGTTCCTGAAAAACATTTCGGTGCTCGCTGTCAAAGACTCTATATGATTCAAGTCTACCCAAGACCAAAGTCATTGTAAGTAAATTAATAATAATTTCTACCATCGGCAGTGTTTTTGCCCTCAACCTAAAACTATGTTCATTGTCTGTTACACTAATAAAATACTATAGGGTTATAATTAAATTTGTATACCTGTGTATAGCATAGCAACAGCGTCATTTGTAATCAAGTCATCTTGGAATTATCATTATTTACCTACATTATTCTTATGTGTGATATGCATTACATACTTAACTATTTTAACATCTTGCATTTCTAATTTTCAGGTAAAAACAACTGTTTTTTAAATGACTGTAAAGGGTGTAAATCACTGGATCACTTGGAAAGATCCAGTCAAACCAATTCCTCCAAAACCAGAAGATGGAACAGAAAGTTTTGACAATGATGTCTTGCAGGCAGACAAAAGTGTTGTAAACATGTATTTGAGATATGCCTTGCGTTGTCATCTGCTAAGATTCATCTTATCAATTTCCTTACTGTGTGTCTTAATAATATTTATAAAGCAATCCAACTATACTGTAATTAGTATTGAGCATATGAAAACAATAACGGGTTTTAATAAAGATAATCTTGATGATATGAAGTATGATTTAGCGGATAACAGTGAAGAATTTATTAGAAGAGATAAATATGAGTACGATATTGTAATATTCAATGAAAAATATGAAGTTGCCGAAACAAACCAGGTTAAAATATATTGATTATTTTTGGAAACTTAAGAAAATTATGTAAATAGACATAATATGTTTTGTTCTTTTAATCTAGTGCTCTAATATTCCTGAGACATTAAGATTTGATTGTCATCCTGAAGATGGTGTATCGGAACTTGCTTGTTCCGATAGAGGATGTTGTTGGGACACTAGGAGCAAAAAGATGAGAAAACTTATAGGAGTTCCTTTAAACGTGCCATATTGTTATTATTCTTCTAATTGGAATTTATATAAATATGAGAATTGTACCAAATATGCAAATGATTTTGTCGCATTTCTCAAACAAATTGGCAAATCACCTTATAAGAAAGATATTCCATTACTAAAAATGGAGGGTGCAAGTATTGACAATTCAATAATGAGAGTCAAGGCAGGTTTACCATATTCAATGATTGTTTCTTAACATTTATGTTCTTCTTTTTAATTAAATGTTAATTACAGATTCATGATGCATTACACAAAAGATATGAGCCTCCATGGCCAATTAGGCCAGATGTTAAACCATTCACACTTAGTGTCCTCAATTCAAGATGTAAAATATTCATAGATGATACTAAATCTGGCTTCAAAGTTATCAGATCGGAAGATGATACTGTTCTGTGAGTAAAGAATATGTGATTGTTGATGTAGGCAAACAAATAATATTGATAACTATAAGAAATATTATATTTCTTTTTTATTCAGGTTTGATACTATCTCAGTTGGAGGTTTCATATTTGCTGATCAATTTCTACAAATAAGTGCGCTTTTACCTTCAAATAATATCTATGGACTTGGAGAACATAGATCGAATTTGAAACTTAATACCACATGGACATCATTCACATTCTTCAATAAAGACCAACCTCCCGTAGAAAATGTAGGTTTACTTAGTGAAAGGCAATGCAACTATTTCTCACTAAATAAATCTTGCTTTTTTGGTATAGGCCAATTTATATGGCTCGCATCCATTTTATTTAATAATGGAAGATTCAGGGAAGGCCCATGGTGTTTTATTTGTGAATAGCAATGCTATGGGTGAGCCACTGATCCTATATACTAATTTTAATGATATTTCAATGTCTGAATCATAACAACTATTTGCAGATATAACTCTACAACCGACACCTGCCATCACGTTTAGAACAATTGGTGGTGTGTTTGAAATGTACTTCTTCTTAGGACCAAGTCCAGCTGATGTAATAAGACAATACTCAGAAGTAGTTGGCAAGCCATTTCTTCCTCCATATTGGTCCCTAGGCTTTCATCTGTGCAGGTATGATGTTGAAGAAGAAGAATGCATTTATATAAAATATATTACAATTATTTCTTCTGCTATATAGATATGGCTATGGGAGTTTGGAGAAAACTAAGGAAGTATGGAACAGAACACGAGCAGCAGGTATACCATTTGTAAGTAATTTGAGTTAGAATTGTCTTATAGCAAACTGGGATATTATTAAAAGATTCAAATTACCTTCTACTTAGGATACCCAATGGAACGATTTGGATTATATGGATAGAAACAATGATTTCACTTACAATGATGATAAATTTAAAGATTTACCAGAATTCGTGAAGGAACTCCATTCCGTATGTTTCACCGATTCTCTGTTTATATGTGTGCTTATCGAAAATGAGGGAACTGTAGATAATGAGTTTGATATTTTAGCTGGGAATGCATTACATTCCATTAATTGATGCTGGGGTATCAGGTCCTGACACAAATGGAACATACTTACCGTATGATGAGGGTGTCAAACAAGGCATATTTGTAAAAAGTATTGATGGAAACAGCCCATTTCTTGGTAAGGTATGGAATTATGTTTCAACAGTTTGGCCAGACTTTACAAATCCCAAAGCAAAAGATTACTATCTGGACATGATGAGCAGTTTACACAAAAATGTTGAATTCGATGGAGCTTGGATTGTAAGTATGATTAAAAGGACAAACTATTTGTGCAGCTGTGTTAAATACATTCATTTTTGAAAGGATATGAACGAACCATCAAATTTCTATAATGGACTTAAAAATGGATGCCCAACAAATAATTTGGATTATCCAGCATACGTGCCGAATGTTGTCGGTGGGTTGCTAGCCACAAAGACTCTTTGTATGAATGCAAAACAATATCTTGGACCACACTACAATCTTCATAATACATATGGCACAAGTCATGCTATAGCTACTAATTAGTAAGACCAGTTCTTGTTTTTAAACGTTAAATGTATTTTACTAAATCAACAATTACTATACGTGTACCTTTAATGAATTGATTTAGTGCATTGACTAAAATCCGGCAGAAGAGACCATTTATTATATCAAGATCGACTTGGGTAGGTCATGGATATTATGCAGGGCACTGGTCGGGAGATGTCTTCTCTTCGTGGTAACTATCTCTAAACTCGTAGTGTTAGATGTTTATATTTTATCGATTAATTTCTATTTTTATTTATTGATTAGGCATGATTTGAAAATGAGCATACCTGAAGTATTATCATTTAATCTTTTCCAAATACCAATGATGGGGGCTGATATTTGTGGTTTCAATGACAACACAACTGTCTCATTGTGTAATCGGTGGATGCAACTTGGTGCATTTTATCCGTTTTCCAGAAATCACAACTCGGACGATACACGTGTTAGTAAATTTATATCGTCCTGCAAGTTAGGCTTACAATTTCATGTTATCTGTATTATGAATAGGAACAAGATCCAGTAGCATTGGGTGACTTAGTAGTAAAGTCATCAAAACGTGCGCTGTCGATACGGTACTGGTTACTGCCGTACCTCTACACTTTATTCTTCAGAGCGCACAAATTTGGAGATACGGTTGCACGTCCACTATTTTTCGAGTAGGTGTTTCGTAATTTTAGTATAGAATCGTAGTCCATTGTGTAATAATACTTTTTGTAGGTTTCCAAATGATCCAGCGACATATGATATCGACACTCAATTTTTATGGGGAAGTTCCTTATTGATTAATCCTGTTTTAGAAGAAGTATGTAGAGTTGTACGGTAAAATATGTTAAACACTACCTTACGTTATGAGTGATGCCAATTATCCATTATTAGAATAAGACTTCCGTTGATGCATATTTGCCACGTGGATTGTGGTACGATTTGTATACGAAGAAAGCAATATTTGCAATAGGAGAAACTTACACTCAAGACGCACCGTTAGATACGATACCACTGATGATTCGTGGAGGCTCGATTCTCCCAGCTCAAAAGCCAGGAGTCACGACAACAGAAAGTAGAAAGAATAGTTTCGAATTAATAGTTGCTTTGGATCACAAAAGACAAGCAACAGGAGAATTTTATTGGGATGATGGTGATAGTTTAGGTGAATGAAAATATGTAAAGTTCCACAGTTAATCTGGAATTGCTCTTTAATTTTCATACTTTGAGAAATGTTTGTTTTCAGATTCCTATGAGAATAAAGACTTTCTGTGGATCAGCTTTTCTGTCAAAAATGAAATATTAACCAGCAGAGAGATCAATCGTGGATTCTTTAATGGTGACGTAATACTCGGCAGAATACAAATATTAGGCGTTGTGTCAGAAGTGTACCAAGTTTTATTGAATGAAAAACCTGTACCATTTAAATTTGATGCGGGTACTCATGTAAGTATTATACAGTATTACTATAATATGGTATTTGAAGGATAAAAATATATCAGAGATATAAATACATGTCTTTTTTTAGTGTTTAAGCATCACAGGTTTGCAGTTGAATCTGAGAGAACAATTTACACTTCATTGGGATTATTCACACTCTGAACTGCATAACATTCAAAACTCTACGTAATAAGATTCGTGCGCTACTTCATAAGATGCAAGTGCTTCCCTTTAAAAAATTATCACTCGTCTTTCTATACCCACGATATGTGATATGTATAAGCTTTTTATACCTTTACCCCAAATTTCGAATTGCGATTCCATATATATTTTCGAATTGCGAGTCCATTATATTTTAATATAAACTGAATGTAATATTGTTAGTGTAGTAATAAAGGTGTTTACATTTTATTAAAGAAAAAAACATTTTATTCAAATTATCCCTTCGCATTTTAGGGTAACAGTCACATATGTTTATGGCACTAGTTGAAAACAATAAATAAAGCTTTTAGCGGTCTGTAATTCAACGAATCTAAAATAAGCTTTAGAGTAACTTTCAGAACTAAAGTGGTGTTGTAACGTAAGATGAGAGAGTCATCAACCAATGTTAGCCAATTATTAATTTGACACCAAAATAGAAAATGATCCAGGAGGAATATCGTTAAGACCACTTCCTCCACTTCCTGTTGGGAACGAATCTCGTTTTCCTTTGACCTCGATATTCATTCAGTGCTCTATGACCCTCGTTTGCACTCGTACCAAAGCAGAAGTGTAGATTTCGATCTCTCGAATAAATTTGAAAACGATAATGCGCTCATGGTAATACAACACACCAACTGCGCACCGCAGGATTTACAGTTGAATGCTTGAATCTAACTTACATAATCTGAAAACTCGATAACAAAAACTGATAATCTTTGGACGTTCCGGAACAAATTCAATAAATCTGTCAAAAGAGGAAGAAAAGCAACAGATATATAAGACCATTTTATAAGCTAGCCTTTTGCTACTTAATGGTCGCTGCAAGTGTATTTTACACCCTAATAGAAAGTATTAGAACAATGAGATAAAATATGTATACGCTCCCCCCGATTCTTTCGGTTGTTGTTCTAACACAATATAATATGTAGTGCGTGTATATGGATATAGATATACATATATATCTTTTATTTAATTACTAATATATATATATATATATCAATTTTGCAACCTTCTTCATTATTGTCTGCTCACATTTACTTATACCTATCTACGTGATTTCGCACTCTTATTAGGCTCGTGCGTGCTCACATAATATTGGTAATATGCATGAATCCGTATGAACTAAGTAACGAATCATAGCGTTAACTACAAATAAGAGTAAAAAAAGCCCTTGGGCGTCAAAGTTGCTAACGCTGGCGTACGTAAGTGAACACATAACACAATCTCGTAATCAATACGAAATAGAAGCTTCGACCTCTGAATGTAAGCGGGCTGCATCGAAAACTTTGTGCATACTTTCACCCAAAAATGTTATTCATTTAACACGTGCCAGCTACTCGCGTATCTACTATATTGCACTTTAAACCCGTCAGATTCTCCTAGGTTCTTGATAACAAAACATTTCTCCATAACAACAGAACGCGTTGTACTGAACGGGTGTCAGTCTATCAGGCCTAATAAATTTATAAACTTTTCAAACGAAACAAGCACATTTTTCTGGTACTTTGATGTGTATTCTTTGCTAACCAGTGATTTAAGAAATAGTGTAAGACTGGCACTGTTTCACATTTCAATAATTCCTGACAAGACAACATTCCGATGGTGGTAAAAATATGCGCGAAATCTTCGACAGCTCCTCACAGCGTAACACTTATAAATTCGCACTAATGTCTCTACGAAAAGGATCCTTTAACAAACAACATATGATCTACGAACGCTTGTAGCCTCGTATCTTTTTGGTATAGCCACTTAAAAGCTAAGTTAAATACGCGTGCATTCGAATATTCGAATATCGTGTACATGTGTGTGCCCTTTGCTGTGTGTGCATACTAAGAAATACGGCAAGAAATATTAAATATCGCTTATAAAAGCATAGGTGGAGACAACAATGCGGATAGATAATGTCAAGTACACTGCCAACAGTAGTCTGTGTTATTCTGATCTTTGGTTTTGAAATCGTGTTAATAGTTCAGGTACTTAACATTGTCCATCAGAAATGACTTCCACAACACGAAATAATTAGCTATCTCATCATCACTATCGTGACTTATACATTCTCTAAATAACAGTGCAAATACACTCACGAATAGTATAATATGGCAAGAGTACAATAATAATACATGGCACCATGTTACAGCTCGCTGGTGAGATAATGATTCACAAGTGATCGCAACAAAACTAAAGATCTACACTTGTGAGATATCTTGGTGAATCGTGAATCACTCTGTGATAGAGCAGTGATCTTAGCTGAAAGGGTAAAGAACGAAAGACAGTTCTTTGCTTAAAAGAAGAATCAAGCTTTTAAAGTATGGAAGACTGCGTCCACATTCCAACTATTTTGCGAATAACGACAACATAAATGTCATTCACAATGGCACTCAATGATTTAATGATATCACACAAAAATTACCCATCCTTTAGTTGGAAATCGTAGAAAAATCTTCGTAATCTACACTTACGTATATCATAGATTGTTATTATTATTTGAGATAGAATGGCATAGCATGGCAGTCTGTTTGTTAAATAAATGATATGAAATTTAAATGGATAATCCATAATCTATTGTATGACGTGTCGAGTAATCGTTAGTCTTCTGTATATGTATAATAGTGAAACTATTATGTTTGACAGTTTCTTTATCTTTGGTAAACTATTCCTCGTCGTCTATATTATAGTCGGTTCCAAAATATGTTTTTTACAGAAATATCGCGTGAAATTTTCTGTACAATAGGATTTTGTTCTAAATAAACCTTCTATCCTCTCGCAGTCTTGGTTTCCAGTATCCTTTCAGTATGGCAAGCGATTTATCATCACATGAGGGAAATCCTTAACCCGTGCCGGATGGCAAGTTTGAACTTTAAACATTTCCGAGTTCTGATTACATTAAAATAGGTGCAGGCTTAATACTTACATACAGGGAACAAGGGAAGTATTGGATAATGATATATCCAGAAAAAATTACTCTAGTCCTACGTGGCTGTTAGAGTCTCCAAGATATCTTCCGGAGTTTTCTTTAATTTTCGAAACTTTTCCCAGTGCTCACGGGGCACGGTCCACTCAAGGAAAATTTCGAGATTCTTGGTGAGTGCTTCGAGTTCTGATAAGCCCTCACCAGTGACTGGGTCTTTGCCAGCAGATATCAGGGAGTCTTGAAGCACCTCGTCGATGAGACGTTTTCCAAAACCAAGCTCATCCAGCCTCTCCTGCCTGCTGATCCTCTTGAGCAACACTGCCAATAGCAATCTCATCCTCTCGGCTGTCATCACCTTATACTTGACCGGGGATGACGCTTTCTCCACGGGCTCATTGCTAACGGGCTCCGTGCTACTTTCCCCAGTGGGACTCTCCTCGCCATCGGGGTGGCAAGTTTTCTCATGGCTCTCCAGGTCATTCTTGATCCTGAAAAAGCTTTTGCACCATTTACAGCCGTACGGCTCGTTTCTCCCATGTATACATTTCATGTGCTTTTTCCAGTGGGGTAGCTGGGTGAAACCGGCATTGCACTCGGCACACTTGAACGGCCTTTCGCCGGTGTGCCGTCTCGTATGGAGTTTCAGGGCCGTTGAATGGGCGAACGCTTGCCAGCAGACTAGACATCTGAAGGGTCTCTGTCCACTGTGAGTTCTCTGGTGAACAGTCAATTGGGACTTTTGAGCGAATCTTTGGCCACAAGTTGCACATCCATGTGGTCTATCACGGGCGTGCGTCCTCATATGCTGCGGCAAGTGACCTTTGAACGTTTTATTGCATATCACACACAAAAATGATTTGACGTCCCGATGAAGGCACTCCAGGTGTTTCTTAAGAGCGTCCCTGCGAACAAAAGCACGCCCGCAAATGTCGCACTTGTGATCTTTTTGGCCATTATGTCGTTTTACGTGTAGTGCCAAATTCGCCGAGCAGGTAAAAGTACCCGCGCACAAATTACAACGGTAGGGCTTTACTTGGCTATGAGTGCGCCGATGCTGCACCAGTTGACCACCTCTCGCAAAGGTCTTGTCGCACTCGGAACACTTGTATGGTTTAAAACCAGTGTGCGTTCTAACGTGAAGTTTCAGCCGCTCCTTTAGCGGGAACTCTTTGCCGCACTCGTCGCACTTGAATACCGGACCTGCACCGTGCACGATTTTATAGTGATTTCTGAGTCCACCGCTGCCCTTGAAACGGGCATCGCAAACAACACAACAGTACTTCTTTTCTTGATTCTCTTGATCGCTAGTTTCATTGCTCTTCTTTGTGCAACTGTTTTCCTCACCGCTTGACGAACTGAATCCTTCAGTGAGAGTGGATATAGAAGTCGGTGATGATGAGGTACTTTCTGGATTCTTGGTTTGACTCGGTGATACGACATTATTGTTTTCTTGCTCGAATAAGTAGTTTGCTTGAATGATGGCATTTATATTCAAGCTAAGTTCCTTCTTTGTACTGTCATGCGTTGATTCCATTTCGTTGCTCGAAAGGTATTTATTCTCTTTATCGTTGCTAGTGTCATTTTTGTCCTTCCTCTCTCCTCGAGCTGATTCTACTTTATCGAATTGTGCGTCGTCGGAATCTGAATTATCGAAATTTTTCTTTAAGTCCTTTCTTCGACCCGTCAGTGCGCGAGAATCTATAGATTCGTTACGGAAAATGTAGATTTCATCTTTGAGTTCTTTCGTTTTGTTAAAATCCATATGTACTCCTTCCTCGTCATCATCCGGACTGAATTCATTTTCACTGGCATTTTCATCGATTTCCTTTTTAGAATCTTTTTTGCTTTTACTCTTAACTATTCTGATTACTTTCTTTTTTAGAGTTTTTATTTGTCCGGCGCTTCTTTTACCAATTCCACGAGTTTGTTTCTTTCTTATCGGATTGTCGGATTTATATTTATTTTTTTCTTTGGTCTCGTGTTTCGCATCGCGATTGTCGCATTTATTTAGTCTCTTATGATGATTTTTCGTTTCCTTACCCTTATTATCTCCGTCATCTTCGCTGTCGATTTTTTCAGTAAAGTTAAATGTCTGAATGCCATAGTCTTGTTCGTCGTTACAGCCACCGGAGAAACTTCTAAGCACTTTCAAAGCATCAGTTGCATCGGCATCTTTGAAAATACTGGTTTCCCGAATTCGTGATTGTTCCACTGGGACCAGCTCGGTCAGTTGAATTTCTTCTTGCGGTTGCTCATTTTCAGGCTCTTCATCGAGAAGGGTTTCATGCATATTGAGCATATTTCGTTATCCAGCTTTGTACGTAAAAGAAAAACTTCTCTCAGAGCCTCTCAGTCTTGGGAGACTTCGACGCTCGGCATTACTTATCAAAGCATGCCAATTACCTCTTCCTACTTTCAAATATTGAACAGAAGCGTCTCAGAGAGTCCAGCATCTTCTGACGCGATCTTAATTTCTTTACACTTGCAACTCTTCACTTTGTTGCCACATATTTACAATTGGCCAACTATGATTCGTGTATAATTAACGGTGTCACTTTGTCGAAATCTTGATCTATCATCACTGCGGTAAACACCCGAAGGAAACGAGATGATAGGCTCGAATGTAGAAAAGGGTGGGTATCGCCGAGACAAGCTTACGTACGCCTGAAAGCCACAGCAGACGGTTATCGTTCTGTTATCGCCGCGATATTTTCCCTTCTCCTTCCTTCGCCTACTTCTTCCACTCTGTTCTCCCAAGTTCTCCGCTATCGGCACTCCTTTCGCAATTCAAACTTGCCGGAAGTGCTGGAATATATTCACTGGGTACGCTGCCATCCGATTGCTTCGAAATTTACATATCCCTCATTACAAATGGCATAATGTATCACGTATCAATATCCAAAACACATGTCAACTAAATGTGCATGTACTATGCAACTATTCTATTCGCCTTTAAATGTCATCCCAAAATACGATTCTTTAAAGCGAATAAACATCAATTGATCACAAATTGAAAATTGTCGTTTCGTATCAAGAGTCGACGATTCATTCCTTGGTCACCGACGTCATATGATGGCAAGGATAACCGAAGCGGCACCGAACTATTTAATTACAACATTGAAGTATATTAGCACCAGTGAATTTGGTAAACGATGTCGTTGATCGTTTGAGATAGCAACAGTAACATTCAGGGGCTTTCCATCTCTTCGCACCAGGACTTCGATGCACGGTCGGTAGCACGAGTTTCTCCTTCGACTCTCCAGATTTCCGGAAGTACGTGGAAGTGCCGTGCCGGCATTGGAATCACCGAGGAAATCACCGAGTATACCGGAAGTCAGGTAGAAGCGCCGGTACAAGACGGTATGTTTCGCCGCTTGTCGGCTGACGATCGATTTCCGTGAGTGTACGAGCACTGTAGGAATATTGCGCCCGGAGGAGGGTTGCCACGACGTCGAGCATCAACCCCCGGGCTCGACGAGCAGCTAGCAGGCTCACAAGTGCAAAAGTCCACGGCGATACAAGCAAGAGAGGGAGAGGGATGTTGTTGTCGATGCTGGGAGAGACAACTCGTCGACTCTCCTCGTCGACACAACGATGGACTGACTATGAGAGCTTCCTCTTCCTGACGGATGATACGGCGATTCTTCGAGAGCGATTGCGCGCCTTTTTCCACGCAGGCGCAATCCTCGGTCGATATCGGCCCGATTCACCCTCTGAACACCCTCTCCACCCTCGTGGACAGAGAGCTCGAGCGGGAGAGTACTCCTTGCGTCCTACCAACCCTCCCGTAATCGTCCCGTCTGCGACCTCTCACCTTTTACTCTACCAATCTACAGAGCACATCCTTGGTATTAACGCTAATTGTTTCTCTTTCTTTTTAATTGGTCTCATATGCACCTTTGCCTTAGCATCTCCTCAAGCGATTTCCGGTACCGACGACCTCACGACACCCTTCACTCGCTCCCTACTTGGCTGCGATTTTATCCCTCATCTGCCGGGGTGATACTGTAATTGATACTCTAGTCTTTGTGATGATGAGTCATTAGTGAGAGGGGTAGTGACCGATTTAATGATTTTAACGGTCAAAGTGTTCCTTGAATACTAGAATTACAGCTGTTGATTTAAACGTTGATGTATTGATTGTTTATCGTTAATAGGGTAGATCCGATTGGAAGCAGGATATCGTTTGCATTCATTCCCTGGAAAGGGAAATGTTTGTCTGTTTTATCGTAGCATCTTCACCCTTTGGGTCAGACTGGTGACCCTGCCCGTAAAAGCGGCAGTCGCACGCGGCTCTCCATTTTTATTTTTGTGTGTCTCCGCCGGGACATCGATTAAAAGTCTTCGCCACCACCTTTCGTTTTCTGAAATGCCTTCGCTCTAAAGAGATACAGCAGGCGGGAAATTTACATCGTCTCTTGCGGCCACTGGCTTGGAAACGCTGACTCGGGTGAGCAACGCATCGATGTTACCGAGGCAGACAGTGATTCGTGTTGCTATAACGTAGCTTTTTTCATGATAATATGTTTTTCGACTTTATCTTTAATTTCTTCCTTTTTGTTAATATGGGGATGTCTTTTTCGTCTTCAGACGAACAGCTGGTCTTTGGTTTTGGATTCCAGATAAATTCTTTTATAATTACAAAATCTCTCAAATACTTTAGTACCTTTGAGTTTTTAGATCGATAGAACCAGAATTACAAAGCGATCCACGCTTTTTCTTTGGTGTCGTTCAACGTTTTTCAATCGTGAACTACTCTCTTTGGCACAGGATTCCGAGGGAAGAATCTCAATGAGATCCGTGATTCACCCGACTTATCGCAGTTCTATATTTACACTTTGGCGTTTGAAGTTCGTTGTATCATTCCCGGCTTATCACGATCGCCCCATCGTTTCCTCGTTAATGAATCCTTCTCCGCCGAAGCAAGCTACGCACGCTTCATTAGAAATGCGATTCTCTTCAACACCGATTGGTTAATCGTGTTAGTATACTTTAGTCTGCTCTCACTAACTATTTCTTTACTCTAACGCAAAGAGAGATGAGGAACCCACCACCATCTGAAAGAAACGAGAAATACCCAGGGCATTCCACTTGCTTGTCTTTTTATAACACATACACCCTATATTTACTGACTCTATAAAAATTGACAGGAGATTAGTGGCTCTATCAAATATAGTGTCTGCCGGGCCGGTGACTCAAGCAGTTATATCCTAACACGCCCGCATGATAGGACTCTATTAATTCCACCGGAGCCTACGCACAAGGTTACTGCTATCGAATGGATTCTCTTTTAAAGATGACTGCACACCACATATCAGACGACAGCTCTTACTTTTTAAAAGTACATCTGCAATGAAAAACAAGTCTGGCTTTTACTTGTAAGGAAGAAAAAACAATACGACTAGTAGTTTGAACGGTCTTGTGAGTGCTGCTTTAAGCATGTCGACGCGCACACAGGCGCAGCGCCGCGCGCGCACGAGAGTGCAGGAAGGAGAGCACACAGCTGAGAGGAGAGCGCTGAGTGTGTGGTGTGCTCCCGTTTCATCGGGCATCGTGTGCCACACGTTTGTGCGCATTGAACTTCCCAGTCACGAAAGTCGCTTCTCGTCGAGGCGTCGCGACGATTTTTCTCAGTCTCGAACTAGCGCAAATTTCCCGCCTTTCGCGCGAACCCTACCGGAGTGGGAAGCGCCAGCCGAGAAAGTGTTGTTAGTCGGACGGATTCGGAAGGAACGTGCAAGAAGGTATTACTCACCGGTGACGGTGTGGCTGGAGCTTGCGTCCCCGGTGCGACGATGAGGAAGAAGCTTCCTTGTGCAGCGTCCGCACGGCCCTACCCTCCTATCGCCATCTTCGCTCGGCGATGGAATGCGTGGAGGGGCGCAATCCACGATAACGCGATAACTACACCCTCGCCACGGCAGGTGGCGCGATGCACCAGGACTCCACGGGATTTTCAAAATTGATTTTCCCAGATTTTTCAGCTTTAAATAATAACCCATTCAATAACGACTTCTATGGTGGATGAATTTTTGGAATATACATCGAGTTTATTTTACTCTAGTGTGAAGTGTTTTTATATGAAATTACTCGTCGATTATTAATAACGATTTGAGTGAAATATAAAGAGTGAATGTTCTGTAATATCTTTTAATGAAATTTTAATTGGTTCTTACTATGATATTTGACCATAATGCTTCCTCTAGAGAGTTTAATGCCGAAATACCGAAATGTAATCTGTACAATATAGTTATCAGTGTGTACTCTTCGGGCCCCTTATCTTTCACAAATTGCGCGCTGGCATGTTCGCCTGTTGAGAGATTTCAATGCTCAGGAAACCGTGGGCTCGTTTAAAGTCTGTGGGAATCGTGTTGCGAGATCGGTATATTTAAGATATTTGTTGGTCCCATATTTTTAGTTATATTTAAAATTTATGTTTCACTACCTAACGCGATCTTGTTATATAAACTGACTCGACTTCGCAGTTACGCCTGTGAAATAAAAAGAAATTGATCAGGTTTCGATTTACCAAAGGCGTGTTAGAATTGCTAACTATAGCTTGGTGCAACAAATAGTTAAGCAAAAACATAAATCTGATAATGTGGTTAGCCCTTTCGACATTAACGATAAATTGCAGGAAAGCTTTTGCTGATTCACTCGAGATGGTACTACTATTCCGTTACTTCCTCGGGAATCTTGGTCAGCATATCGCATCTCGCCGTCGAGTTCAACGTGCATGTGATACACCCGCCTATTGCACAAATGCATCAACACTCTGATGCATGGAACGTACTAGATCTCTCATTACCGGATCCCTCTCATATATCTATCTCACGAACGCTTCGAACCATAATTCTAACAGTACGTCCAACTACCGACGATGCTCAAAAATAAAATATTTCCATCTCCAATAATTCTAACCGTTTTTCCAAAAATCGCTTTCCTTTGTTTGGTTATCTTCGAATCTAAAATCAATTAAACACACCTCTTACATATATCAATAACCTAGCAAAGTAATATTACATTATACAAGTAGAGAAACTCACATTTGAAACACTAGTAGATACCCAATTGAGTTCATGACACGCGTCAAGTCGACCGTTACAGTGTCCTGTGCGGGAGGAGTGCTTTAAGAAGTCAAGGGTATAAAAAAGGATTTTGAATGGTGGCGGAGCGGCCATTTTAGCGGAGGAAGCCGAGGATTGCCGAGGGCTGCGGGCGGCGGTGCTCGCTATCCGTGGCGACAACGACAACGCCAGTACGGACTGAGTGTGGCAAACGAGCGGAGTGGCGTCCTTCCATCAAGTGATTTTCGTGTCGGGCGCACGAGAACCTTGCGGGTTTCACTCGGCACTGCTCCCGGCGAGAGAGTGCGTGTGACGAAAGAGGGACGTCATTGACGGGCAACGCAGCCTGATGAGAGCGCAGTGACGTTTCGCACGCGAGCGAACCTGCGTCGCGCGTGTGTGCCACCAGTTGCTTCTTGCGTAACCGAGAACATCTCGCACGGTAGAGAAGAGGTTCGTTTTACTCGTCTATGTTGCTGCTTTTCTCGGACACGTCCTTCCCCGGTTGTTGCTGCTACTTCTCCACGGAGTGACGCAGCCTGCCGATCTACCAACTGTACACAGTGAGTCTTCAATTCCTATGCTTCTCCAATGTGTACTTACGAACGCACTTGCCTTTGAATTAGTACTGTCGAACCCCACTTTTTATCCTACATGTATATGTATTGTATTATGTGGTCGTACAGGGTGATCCACTTGTTTTTATATCACGACTGTCAGGAATATTGTACTGTCTACAGAATAATTCGAAATTGTTTAGAAATTTCATATAATGCATGGGTAATCGTCTATAATTAAGATTAATACAGAATTTATAATTGTCCTATAAATAGCAGTATGTATTCTATAGCGATTGAAAGGTAAGTGAATCGCCCTGTATACATTGTAAGGTTACTGGTGAAGTATAGCTCATCAGTCCTCTGCCAAGTAACAAAAGCGTAGGTGACATAGTATCGTTCTGCTATTTGATATCAACCTGATTATCGAAACACTAGAACTGGCATGACAATTCCTTTCGCGTTGGTTTGTTTTGAAGCACAAGCGGCGAACGTTTCGGGTAAGATTCGAGTACTTAAAATGCGACAGTACAAACTGACAATGTGTCCTACCGAAATATCGTGGAAAGTTATTGACGTAGTTTCTCAAACGAGTCCATTGCAATTTCCGAGTGTGATATTGTATGCAAATGGAGCACTGATTCATGCACACCATGGACGCATGCCGTTCCCGCATAAAATTGCCAAGTGAATTTGCGCGCGATTTGAAATTAAAGGCAGCGAACGAAGGCCGCGCGCTTTCCATTTTTCTTTCTGGCAGCACGCGCGTGTTCTCTCTCTCTCTCTCTCTCTCTCTCTCTCTCTCTCGCTCTCCATATTCATAAATCCGTATGCAAAAGGCGGAGGGGAGCAGCGCATAATAGAGGAAAGATACATACACGTGCGCCATGCCGGGAGTTAAAACAAAAAAAGGAGGAGGCAAGAAAGAGTGAGCGAGCGAACGAGCGAGCGGAGTTGTCGTATGACAACTTGCACAATTCACGAGCGTCGACGCATATACTATACGCGATCGAATAGACTGGGATGGTGTCTGTGTGTGTCGTGACTGAGAGCAACCCACTTGCATATGCAGTGCCTTCTTTGTCGACATGAAATTATTCCGTGACTGCGCCGTCCTCCTTCATCCCCCTTTTGATTGCGCTCTGCCCTACTGTTCCCCATTATTATATCTTACCATGGGACTCTCTGCCAGCCACGGAATCTACTTGGCTTTCCTCGCCCATCACGAACATCAACTGTGAACCCATTATCATCATCCGGCGCTCCTGGCGCATATTTTGATGGCTACGATATTAGTTTTCCCCTTAAAGCCGGAAGGAAGAAGCGTCAACGAGTGCCAAGTGCGAGTACTTAACCTTACCGTGACTTTCGAACCTCGATTGATCCTAGCTCTCAGGGTTATGGCCTAAGGTTTATTAAAGGGCTCCCTCTTCTCGCGCCTTGTTAAAGGGCAGATCAAATAGATCTCGCGTGCGTTCTCTAATGGCATTCCTTTCTCAATACAGTTCAACCAATCCTTGATCTTTCGTGTCTCCAAATAGAAAAATCAAAACTCATTATCCAGATTTTCATGAATGCCTAGAAAGTATACGAGTACTTCGTATCCGTGAAAATGGGTTGCTCAGTTCCCAGGGCTCTGGCTTTCCACGAGTTTTTTGTCACTGGCTGCACCACCCTCGGGATAGCGTGTGGATGCACTTTACGTGAAGGTAATAAGGTAGAATTATCGGGCCGACAGCCGGTGGGACGGAGAGAAAAAGGAGACGCGCGCGGATGCGGTGGTATGATAAACACAGCTTTTGCGTGTACTCAAAACGCACGGGCGTGCGTGTGGGTGCACTCGGCTGCACGCACGGGAGGGCAGAAAGAAAGGGGGGTGTACGTGTCTTTGTAATGGGATAAGTGGTTACTACAGCACTGACGAAGTTGAGATGGCTGTTCGAGTCAGATCTAGAATTACATTGAATCAGAGAATCCAAGCATGATTATATTTAATACGAGTTACAAAAATCCTTCGATCGAGCCGACTCGAGATTCATCTGAATGGTTGGTAGACCGGCATTTAAGTGGCTCGACTCCTTCGCCGCAAGAAGTCGTTTGATTGCTCTCGATCCCCACGTAAATATCCGAAGCGGTATCGTGCCAATAATTATACGGCTGAAGTGCACGCCGGTAGTTAAGGATTTATAAAGACCATCCGCCGACGATTTTTCCATGCGTCCCTCTCTCTGCGATCCCTACTTAGATTGGATTACGGTAACTCCGCCGAGAATACCGGCGGCGTCGGTGTAGTTATGTAGATTACGCTCGGCCATTCATTAAAGAAGTATTTATCTAAAAAGCTCCAGCAGTCCTGCACTCCTCTTCCTCGGCGTATGCTAATAGTGCAATATGCTTTTCCCATAAGAGAATATCATTGAAATGATAAATCTGTAATGTTCGGTATCAATGAAAATGAAAAATCATATGAATCATGGAGAATCTTTTTTTGTATCAAAGAAGAAGTGGTATAAATTCCAGAGCTTTAACTTAAAATTCATTTTTCATTTTTGCGCTTGATTGGGTATCGTGTTATGTGTGACAATTTGGAGAACGTCTCTCAAGTGACGTGTAACAGTAATGTCGTGCAGTACATGCTTTCATAAGTATACCGCTACAACTGTTGACTCATCGGTTAATCAGAGTACATAGGTATGAATTGCTGTCGCGTGGCAGACAAGAAAAATCAGTTGTCTCCTCTCCACTTGAGGGAATTCTATTCTCCGAGTGACAAAAATGAATGCGTAACCTTCGGTAATATGTATTAAGAAGATACTGAAATGAAAAAATAGACCTGACAGTAAATTGGTTGCTTCTAAATTTTCTCATTCATCTCTGACAATTGCTTGTTCAAACATTATGTCATGCAATGGATAGTTTAGTTACGTGGGCGTTGACTATTCATTCATTGAATGATGCCGCCTTTGTAACTTTGTAGGAATCAGGAAACATTGATATTCCAACTGTGAAATAGAGTTTTTTGTACTTTGTATTTTATGCTTTGCATTACGAATTTCTATGGTCAATCGAATTCAATGCTTCCGGGGTGGAACAGTCTTCTCCGATAAATATCTTCATCGTATCTCAGACGTATCTGTCGCTCCTTTCGTGGACTATCGTCTGCTAACAAATGATGGCTATCACTTGGAAGATTAGCATTGCTCATCCGCTAATTAAGCCGGTATCGTGGAATCATGCTGTCTTGCGATTAATGGGGATTTTATGCTGGATGAGAAACTACCTTCCTAGTGGATATATCGCATGTTTCTCTATCCCGTGGTTAGTTGAGGAGCACTGTCCGTCGAAGTTTCATTAATCTGACCGCGCCTGTAGCTTCGTCTTGTATCTTCCCGACATGTGCATCGTCTCGCATGTTCAACACCGCATGCGGGAGATCGTGTTGGTTCTATGTGCGTGAAAACCTTTCGCTCTTCCACACGAAACCCATTTTCCTTTCTTGATTTCGCCGCTTCCTCATTCGCACTTCTTTATAATCATATCTAGCTTCAGACTTCAGATTCTTTCTTTGCCTTTCGCAACATCATTTGTGTCACTTGTGTTGATTTAAGAAAAAAGAATAGTATTCTGACTTTCTGTAAGTCATTCGAGTTCCTTTACTCGGATAATTTTGCTTCGACAGTTCTTGCTGCTTCTTTGTAAACTTTTTCTCTCTCTTATGGCGCTCTAGCTTCGTGTCGATCGGTTCGGAAGGACTGTGAGAAAAGATACGCGCATAAATACGCGCCGACTGCTCATTACGTCCTCGAGTGCAAGCACGTAGTGTAGAGCGTGGACGTGCAGCCGCGTACTTACATGCATTGGAATAAAAAGAGGTGGACCACGCGTGCGAGTACGAGGTCGAAGAAAAAAAGCGGGCGTACTGGGTGATCGAGAAATAATACTAAGAAATAGTAAAGGAAAATCATTTAAGACTATATTGCATTTTAATTCGTGTGTTGCAAGCCTTTTAAAGGCATCTGATGGCAATCGGTGTCCCATTTCAATCCCATAAACCGGGTTTCAAGTGTGTTCGTGGAAAATCTTTTCCATGCGTGGGAAACTCTCTTGAGAAAGTTGTTGGAAAGCGCATCTCTGAATAAAGTCTCAACGAAGTGAGATTTTCAGGTGTTACTCACAGGAAATTGATTCCTCAGATTCTTGATTCGACTGCGCTTAGATCTGCACCACTCGCAATAGGCCTCTACGATTTTCCTTAATTACTTCGCCTGCGCAATTTCGTGGCAGCAGCGGCAGTGGCGAATTACGAATTCCCACGGATGCGAACTGCTCGGCGGACGAACGAGAACTAATTACGCTTTGAGATTCTTGGTCCATGAACTTGCCGATCTCGAACTCAGCGGGAAGATACGCGAAATCCCCTTCACCGGTATCAGTTTAATCGACTTCATCGAGCATTGCTATCCATAACTAAATACATCGACCCGCTGCCTTGCTCAGCTGCTGCACGATAAATTCAATGGAAATTATTTTTCGTACCATTAATGAGATTTCCTGTACCGTTAATGCCACACTTTATCATTCGCTAACTTTTTCTCATGCAGTTTCTCGACGCGTTTGGAATTAGAATTGCGTAATATTCGAGAATACCAAGGGACGCGATAAATCAGCAGGGTTCTGAGAGAAACCAAGATCGAAGAGCGATTATGGGAGTCCCTAGTTAGCGCGGGAAAAGATATAACTGTCAATGAAGTTGACTGGTACGAATATCTTAGAACATCAGAAAGATAGATCAATCGAAGTACGATTGAACATGATCTATGTGACGTTCACTTCCCGTTAGATTAACGATCAGAATCTCCGAATAGGGTTCGATAATATCCCACTGCTTTTTCTTCATTCTCATCAACACAGGCAATCCTCCTGTCAAGTATTTCTTTCCGTGTTTGCGCGTAGGATAAATCTGCATTTAAATGATCCATTTCAATTTCTTACGGGGAACACTCAGCTGCTGCACGTCTACTTGCGAAAGAAGTGTGCCAGCTTAGTCATCGGGTACTTCAAGTTTGCGGTGTTCCGTTGGACGGCTATAAAGCATCGTACTCAATCAACGTCACTTTCTACGTAGAAAGCGCTGTATTAAACAAAACTGGCTCTGGTTGGTACAAGTATAAATCTATAGATGCCTATGGAACAATTTGAGAGTCAGGACTTTGCTTCTTTGGTCCATTGGTGTATCTCCATGATACGAATATGGATGCTGCTCTCCTGGAACCGTAACTGTATACTTTCACGTAGCCGCGGACTTTAATCGGAAGGTACTTAACCGAACCGCGCTATAGAATTATAACCGATAGCTCGCATTCCCATGCACCGGACCCGTGCCTTGCCAGTTTCCCACGAGCCCAGCCCGTAACTAACGAGACTACTACAATGTCCGTTCAATTTTCCGAAATTACATGTGATCACTTTGCATTCCCAATGCTCTACGCTCTTCCTCTTCCCTTACTTCATCGCCAAGCCACTCTATCATTTGCGGATGCTGCACTCTCCTTCTTCTCGAGGAATGTTGACGATAAATTTGCAAGCTCTGCTAAAGCCGGGTGGCGGCGCTTGTGGGTGGAGTATGAATCATTGTAAGTGCACTATCGTGACGGTTAATCGAGACGCCAGAGTTTCTTAACTGCGGATAATCGTGCAGAGTGTAATAGTTAGTTCGAACGAAGTAATAATTAGAGGCTTGAAAGTTCTAATAACGCTAACATCGCTCAGGCTTGAATTATACTTTGAGTATGTTGAATACTTTGAATATTTCTTGTCTTTTATTTATTTAAAGGTTATAAATACAAACTTAATTATACAGTATTTGATTACAAAGTGATTTTTCCTGACTCAATGCTAAAGTCTGGAATATTATCCTAGATTTCTGGCTGGAATAATCTACTGATATCCGTAAGGACAAAATCTACTGAACTAACAGACAGCGCGGAGTCTAGTATTGTACATTTGCAAGGTAAAAAGATCGAAGTGTACTTCTTTTATGTCTTTACGAAGCGGACGGTTCTGTAGTGCACTCCCCCTTTAATCGGCTCTAATAACTGGCTTTTACTGCACGCTCACGGCAAGAAATACCCGAACACACACACACACACACATACTCACGCACACACTATTCAACTGCAATTGACAGGTTCTTAGATAGAGACTCTCGATAACGAACGCGCGCCTTTCCGACTATGATCTTGTCTCTCTTTCTCTCTTAAGATTCCTCCTCATCTTTTTCTCACCGAGCAGTAATTCTTTCCACTTTAATCGAGTTGTGAAATCGATTAATGCGCCGATCACTAGATACGAGGGCAGTGAATTTGATGAAGTACCATCTGATATGCGCGCGATGTGCGCAGCTACTTTTTTGCGCAATCTGAGTTATTCGAGGCTACCGGACTCTGCTTTATTGCTGATAGATCCAACTACCTATCAATTGACTCTAACGATTATAATTATTACTATAAAATTCCTGGAATTTTTCACTCAACAAAAGTAAAAATAATGTTCTCGAAATATACGTGTGTGAGATTCCAAATGGATTTCGGGCTTCTTCCAAACTTTTGTCGGCGGTGTTTCACTCATGAAGGGTCTCTCTATTTCAGACTAGGTTAATCCGCTTGGCTACGGCCGCTTAGTTCAAAGGCAACAGCGCTCGGCCGACTTGTATCTAGATGATGCCACGGACAGAGAGAACACATCTCCACTGCAATGCAACTAAAGTGAAATATGCGAACGAAGTTCTATGTGTGAATGCGCCTCTGTGTTTGTGTGTTCAGAGTCAGTTGGAACGTAGCACCGAGTGGCCGTCGAGCTTCCACCGGGAACGTTGAGAGTTGCGTGAGTCATTTAGATCCCCGCGGACGAGACTACCAGCGAGGCTGGAAAATAATGACGGAGCTTGAAAAATAACGCGGAGCTGTCGTGTAATCATAAAAAGGGGGAATTGCAGGGAGACGTGACGTGCCCTTGTTAACTGGAACAGGGTAGGATCGTAGACCCATGAAAGCCGTGCGAAAATTCATAATATCGCTCGATCGAAAATCATGTTCGAGGATCACTTCAAGTATATAACGGTATTCACTGTTTTTCATATCCTCGTCGTTATTTCTTGAGCTCCTTTTATACATGCCAGCGATTAAATAAGATGTTAGAATATAGTTGAGAATATCCAAGACTCTTGGCAATAAGGAGCAAACTGGATCACTGAAGATTCATCGCTCGGCTTTCCTAAATATAGGGCAGTTTCAAGGAGAGAGAGTGCCGATGATTTCCATGGCAATCGACCTGGAAATAGTTAGAATGGAGCCACAAATATTCACTGCAGATACTCTGCCGCGAGAAGGTCGTCCTCGATTACATTCGTTCGGTTTCACTCTGTTTTTCATATCGATCGTATCTCAATCGACTTAATGGTGCGCGCGCGCGTAAATATCGGAAACAGTTCGTGAAAGTTATTGAAGATAGACTATTCAGCCGACGGCACGCGTTTGACAGGGGAATTATCGCTGCACCGACGGCATTTATAGCGGCGATGAACTGCCAAGAATCCACATAGGAATTTTTAAAAACTACCATGTAAAAAATAGAAATTCACACAACACTCGTGTTAATTCAAACTCTCAAAGGGCATCACTTTTTTCTACATTCTTAAGATTCTAAAATCCTCTTTCCAATCAACGATTCTCAGCATCCACGATATAATTACATGTCAACCATCAACATAAATATTATTTATTAACTAACCCTAACCAAACACCAAGAGTCATGATTGCGATATCTCAGATATGTAATATTTACCCAAAGGTAATAAGGAAACAGTCTCAACGGAGAGCAAGTGGCATTGCGATAGTGAAGAATAATAGAAACGAAGTCGGTGCTTTAATGCACCAGCGTGCTCGCGCGTGCTATTAAAATCCAGCGGCTTGGCGCGGATATTATCGAATCGTAAAAGACCGCTTACAATGTAAGCGCGGGCTTTCAAGTGCTTTCATAAATATATTATGAGAGGTCGGTGCTGCGCACCGGCACCTCGCTCGCCTCACAATACGGTGTGTGTATCCCGGAACACCTATGGATATTTAAATCTCTCACTGACGTACAATACACACTACCAGTAAGTCTATATATATATATATATATATATATATATATATGTGTATGAGAGATGCATATATAGTTCATCCAACTTTCCTTGTGTATTCTTAATACAGTCGAGTATATCCTCGCTCGAGTATTTGTCTGTTCACGTGGCTTGCCGAGTAAGCGTACGTAGTATAATGCATCCAGTGTGCATACACGCCGGATGCACCGTTGCACATTCAGGGAGCAGCCTCAGGACAGATATAGTGTGTGCAATGGTTAGAGCAGTGTACGACAGAGAGAGAGAGAGAGAGAGAGAGAGAGAGAGAGAGAGAGAGAGAGAGAATCTGTGTCCAAGAAGGGAATGTGTGGGTGCACGAAGGATGCCGACGTGTGCGCGGTGAGTCCTGGCAACTGGACTCCCCCTGGGGCCCACATAAATCAGAAACTCAGGTTCAGGCTTAGCCCGAAGCACGACGCCAGAAATTTAGATGCACCGGGTGTCCCAGAAGTGATTCCACTTCGACGAATTCAGAACATTTCCTTGTATTAGGAATTAGGAATTAGAGCGGATATTATTTCGTTTGGTTGTAATTGAAATATTGCCTGTCATGGGTTATATATAGAATGAGCTAAGTCAGTGGGTTCGAGTATGATTGAAAGAATGAGTGTTAGTAATGTATTAACAGGGATTTAAGTATCAGTGAGCCGGTTTTATACTGGTGGGAAGAATCATTAGTTAAGAGTGTTGATAGGAGAAAGATAGTTATTTTGATTTTAACAGAGCGTCACTGGATAGGTATTGATCGACGAAGGATCGCACTGATTTCGAATTTGGTTGGTATATAAAAAAGAATGGGTCTTTGATGATGTCAGTGAGAGAGACACTCCCACGAGTTGATAGGAAATCGTCCCACAGAGGACTGTGCACCGCTATCTTCTGCAACGGTGAATCTGACTCTAGAAGTGGACTTTCATCTGAAAGCCGATGAAAGCCTCCTCGTAATTGCTCATTGTTCAAAAGCCTGTTTGCGCGTGCTTCAATATGTTCGTGAGTCGCGATAAGGGAAAGTTCGTGCGGTGAGAACAGCTTCGATTGATTGCCAGACGAATTCATCTGTGTTTGGTATTTTCATGAAAGTTGATAGCCATAATTGGATGTGTCCGCCTTAAAAGAAATCATTACGGACTATGAAACAGACACCGGTGAAATCAATCAAACTTGATCACGTGCTTTTGCGATGCCTGCATGGAAGTTTCTCAATGATTGGAGAAAACATCAGTTTATAATTACATTTCGCTTTTATTTCCGTGGCACTTTTTAATTACACATTGCTTATTCATTTCCCGGTGGCCGACTGATACTAACTCACCAACTGCTTCTTGTTTACCGCATGGAAGCGTCTATTCAACTCGCTGCTTCTGCATCTTATAACAACGAGTGCGTAGCAAGGTCACCGACGACTACCAATACGATTTATTACTAATGCCGAACACGTGTCTTTCACATCCAAGAAAATGACACCATCCTTCGTTTCCACTCACAATCATGCTTTCACCGCGTGAATCGCGGAAATTTTACATCACTCTTGTGTCCGTAATTTACCCTTGACTAATTAACAAAAACAACTGAATCTTGCAACACTTCCTGGTAACATACAGACAGCTTGTTAATCAGAATTTATATTCACCGAAACAAATGGCTGTGGGGAAGAACATGCGAATTTACCAAGTATAAATCAGATAACTGGCATTTCTAATGCGGGTGGATCGAAGTTGGGATTGTATATGCTACTCTATCATTAGAGTTTTAAATGGAGATACTACGAATGAACGTAGAAGAAAGAAAGAAATTAATTGCAGACATCAGAGACTATGATTTTCCGGGGGAACTTTCGATTTCAATTACGATGAGTTGTGTCGATTAGGGTGTCGAAAGGGGTGGAAAGAGCGGCGACGCGGAGTCAAAGAGGGAAGAAGGACAAAGGGTGGAGGACACAAAGGAGGAAAGGGGACCCGGAAGGCAATCTCATCTTCCGCGAATTCAGCGGGCCACTGACTCTTCCCTTCTGTGTTGCATAACGATTCCATCCCAACGAGAGCGCAACCTGGTGCGGAGTCTCTCATCCTGAGAACCACTGGACCGTGTACCGGTTGTTCCACTCGTGGAATGCGGACCGTGTGCCCCGCGTGTGTACGTTTCCCGTACGTGTTTTCTCCGTGCACGCGAGCATGTGTGTCTTCTTTTCCTGGCTGATTATTGTTATGTCCGGCTTATTTATACTTGTCGCATTCATTTGCCGATCCGATTGATGAGAGTGACGTGTTTCTTGCAAGGATCATCAGTATTAAAATCTTTTTTCTAATTTAAACAAACGGACAACTGGGTCACCAATTATAGACAGATCCAATGAAATTAGAGAATGTCTTTTGAAAAAATTGACATAAGAATAAAAGAAATTAATCACGCGGTATAAGATTTGATTGGTTCCTGATTCATTTAAGACCACAGCGCACTCTCAGATCCTTGTAGAACAAGTGTTCTTCCTTGACACTCGATACGGAAACACGGCACGCATTTATCGTTTATCTTTTCAACAAGAGCGGTGTGCGGCGTCGAGACGACCCCGAGTGCAGTTCTTCCCGCATTGTGCGTCCTTCCGTAATTGCAGGCACGTGTACACCGCGCCGATGTTCCTCCTCTCCGACAGATCCTCCCTCCGTACTTAATTGGCGATGGAAATCTTTCGGCGCGGAAGGTTAATGATAATTAATTAGTAGATAACAATCAGACGGAACGGTCGTACACGGCGGGCTCGTAATTCATTACGCGCGCCGCCACCCGCCGAAACATTAAGCGCTCTCACGAAATAGAAGCGATAATAGAACTTCTCTCAGCCGTAGCTGATTAATGCTTTCGTTGTCTTTCTTATACAATAGCAAACTGTTGCAACGTGTCTTCGCCGTCGGCAAATACTAATACGAATCGCCTTGTAAGAGGGCGTTTATTAATTAGTTGGATCCTAGTAGTTTTACTTATGACTTAGAAAGTATTGTTTTGTCCGTGACTAGGAAAAGGTTTCCTGGTAAATCCTCTCGGTTGAATGTCGGAGAGTGCTGGAATTGCTTTTCCTTAATTCGTGCCACGTTAATCGTGAAGCAACGTATCGAGAGTAGTGAAAGTATCGTTCCGCGAAATCGTGCTTGGCAATCCGCTTGTTAGAATAAATTCCAGTCATGTGAGTCTTATCAGACGCCTTCTCATCGGACAATCATTCTGTGTAATTTACACCAATGTCGCAGTTAAATCACCCGCCAAAAGTAGCAACAATAGACGGGAAAGAAGGCAGTGTGTGCGTCTTAAATACTTGTAAACAATCGAAGGAAGTCGCCGCCTATAAATATGTAGAATTTCGCCGGCTGAAACTCGTTCATGCTTGGAACATGCAAATTCTTTTTATTATCATTGATGACAACTGATATTACTTCGGAGCACCCGGTACATTATTATTTCCGCTAGCCGCGCGCTTCTCGACAACGGATTTAACGTTGACCGATTATCGATTGACTGTTGATCGAGCAAAGAAAAACTGTATAAAGTGGACAGCGAATATTTATCTTTCCGTCTGCAATAATAAATGCAAGAATATCACCTGCTCGAATAAAACTATATATTTGACGAGGGCAGCTGTTTTGCCAGCTGGTCATTTGAATTCCTAAACGTTTGAATCCTTTTTACAGGATGTCATATCTTCTGTTACAGAATTCTGAGCTGCAGTACGCGTGCAGAAGAAAGGGGAGAACTTTTTTTGGAAATGGCGGCGGGATCGTGTCGAGTGGCTTGAAGAAAGAATCGAAGAGTCGCAAGGTAAGGTTCCTTCTCCAATCTCGTTCGATCTATTTTATACATGCACAGTTGTTCCGCTCTGACGCCCGTCCAATGTATTCCACGATTAAGACGCGCAACTTGCTCGTGAATTCACATTTGATACTTATCTAGGGTTGGCCGTTGTCGGTACCGATAATCTCTGGCCTGCTTTTTGCATGGAGACTTGCATGTATCATTCCAGCGAGGGTTTCAAGAGACCACTTAATTTGCTTTATAAGTTCAAACCGATGGTGATGCACACAGAGTGGAATATAACTCGTAGCGGTTTTGTCGGATCAGTGTTAAATAGCTCTGTCGTCGGATACGTAAGCGTATTAATGAGATAGCAGTGGTAGACTTTACATCTACCAAGCGAATAGCCATCATTTTCAACTGGAGATGCATTGGCGTTGAATTATTGCCCCGCTTTCCAAGGATCCTTTAATCCCAGCTGCATTGAATTAAGTCCTCATAACGCAAGATAATTGCGCATAGCTTCGACTGGCAATAACTGGCTTCTCGACTTTTGTAACTGCTTGTGGTTGCCGAGTATTTGGAATTTTACAGACGTACAGTTTTCACGTATTAATCATTGGCTATGGATCCATAAGTTAGTCCGACACTCGTACGGTAATCGGCTAGTAAATTATCAGATAAAGATTACCATCGTCGATCGAGCTTCCCGTATTTCGTTAATGGTTCGTTTTATCCCTTGAAAAAGCAGCTGGCAAAGAAGAGGCTATGCAACCCTATGGACCGGTTCGCCGGATATCGTTTTATCTGCCGGTCGTAACTTATGCGCCACCCGTTATCTCGCCACGCTTATTATGCGCGTTATCGTCTCTCGCTTCGACGAGGGAAAAGCCATAAATTTAATAGCTCCGGGCGCGGACTAGGTCGACTCCTTGGGCATGAAAATCCAAATCGATCTTACCGAGAGATTTCAAGGGGACTCTCATCCTCCTAGAATCCCTTTTTCCTGGTCCCTATGAATATTCTCTTGATTCGTAGAACTTTGAAAACATGAAAAGAAAAATCCTTCCGACTTCATTTCACGTGGGAAGTAAGATCGTGAATTGTTGCCAGTGCGAATTGGCATACGTGAAATCCAGCTCAGAATTACGCGGAGTTTCGTGTTCGATACTTATGTAATATCTGCGCTCCCGTCGAAAGGTCGCGAAATGTATTGTCTTCCTCGAAGCCCTGCAAGAATCGTGTGTCCGATATGCAGTGATACCGCACTTTCTCATTGTCTAGGCGGTAATAGCATTCACCTGTTATCTCGTTAATCCACCCGGCAGAAATGGGATGGCTGACATTTAATTATTAAGTCTTGTTCATTGCTTCCTTCTACAAGAAGTGCACATTTGAATCTGACTTAAATCCTTTATGCTCGAGTACTGATCTTTTACTTCGTAGATGAAGTTACAGCACAGCATCACTTTTAAGAATAGAATGAAGAGGATTTTTAAGCTCCTGTAATAAATTATCCATCTCTTTCATCTATAAGTAATGATCGATAAGATATTCTTCTTGAAAATAACTTTTTTTATATGTCTGTAAGAATATCTCGCCGAGAAAAACATCTCTCAGTGTTATCTACCCTTTTTTCGAATACCGGACCTCATTTTCACGCCTAATCTTATCGTTAGTGTCCTCTCTGAACGATTCATCTATTAACGATCTCTCCGATCTTGCATAGAAGTGGAGATAATGTAGCAACGTAGAATGGTGCGGTTCTGATTACACGTAATTATTCACGCGTGCGTCGGCTTTCGGAGATAAAAACAGATTGATGTGCCGGAATGTATTCTCCGTTGGTTGCGACTCGATAACCTTTCCGATATATTCATCGTACCTTCCACTGCATGGCCACGATTAACGAGAATGCACATTAAATGCTTAAGCGCTACACTCCGAACGCATGGACAGCACTTTGGAATATCACAGCCTCCATCGGTCCATCGTTTGAAATTTTAATTGCCACAGTAAATACTTATCAGTCCAAAGGGAATTCAATGAAACTCGTACATGGAATGAGAACGAGGATTTATAACTACCATATTTATTAACAATCTATTATTTATATTACTATTAAAAGCATTAGTTACTTTTTTCTATCTACAAAAGTATTAAATTCTTCTCTGTCTAAAAAAAGCAAAATTTCATCCACTTTCAGTAAGATCAATATTGTTTGAAACAAAGTCATCAGTTTGTGTGGGTGGAGTAGTAGTAGTCGAGTTGGAATGAGAGTGCGAGGGGAGTTTGGGCGGCAAGGACTTGCGAGGTGGAATGTAAAAGGTCGATAAACGAGATGGCAGAGAGACAGGGGTCCATTGATGGTTCCGGAGTAAGTTCGCCAGTGAAAAAGAGATCCAAGCGAGGCCAGATCCTCCGGATAAAGGCATTATTGTCGATTGTTCTTTCACATTCCACTATTCAGCCGTTCTGTCTAATAAAAAAAGGTGCAAGTCTACTTCCGGTGGTTCGTTTATTTCTCAGTATTTCTTAGACGCACTTACTTGCTTGAAGTCCATTAAACTCAGTAGTGTGATGTTGACAGTGAAGTTGTGCCGAGAAGTTGGCGAAGTGTGACCACTTGGAAACGAGCTGGCAATTAGAGAAAAAAACTTGGCACTTCGTTACTTGGTGCACGTGGGCGACAAGGAGCAGTCGGGATGGTGAGCAAGCATTTATTGGTCGATCGGCGTTGCTTTATGACATGCTATGCGTGACTCGCACGAGGAAGTCTTTACGGTGCCTCCCATTTCTTACTGTTATGTCGCAGGAAGAATTCTCGGAGAAGGGATCCTCGGAATAACTACAAGTCTTTTTTGGCCCGACTTAACTTTAATTGTGATAGCGTACTACGTTTTTATAAAGAAGAATCACTCGAGTCTCTATTCTTACACAATTGAAACTGGACAGTTTCACTATAATTTTCGGCGAGCTACAATGTCGATTTAGATCTTCTGATTAATTAATTTCAGACACAATAAAAGAAAAGAGTACTAGTAAATAATAGACATTAATCGAGTGGTATAACATTATCTTAATTCGAACATCCTTGCTTTAATAAATGCTCGCTCTTCACTGTGCGATTGTGCTCGTCGACCGCCTGTGGAACAAAGTATTTCCCGGCGATAAAAAAGTATAAAAGCAGCGATCAAGAGCGAACGAGGAAAATACGATGACCGAGAACAGCAAATTCCGTCTGAGATAAGAAGCTTTCGCGGGATGACGTTGTGCCGTTCGGCCGAGACCCTTATCGCTTGGAGGATTCGATTTTCCTTTTGCTCTCGCGGAGCGATCTCGCGTAAACAGTGCTCTCTTCGCGCTAGTAACAAGCACACACACGTTTTATCGTTTTTCCCAGTCCCTCGTGGGAGAAAGAGCAGGGACTGCCGACGGACGTCGGCAAATTTTCCACTGACTGCGCCAGCTAGCAAGCACGCGATCGCCCGCTTTATGCTTTATGCAGATAGGTAATTGTAATGGCGACAATAGTTTTGTTTTTTCTCACTGACAAGAAGCATTGCCATGACGCGCTTTCCTCCATGCAATCGTTTTGTTAATTCATCTTTCTTACTGATATTACAAATAATAAAGAATACAATCCATCTTTATTAATTCAACTTTCGCCAAGCAAATTTCCTTCCTTGAAGAATCTTCTCAGATATTAGTATAATTACATAGGTTTGATGAATTCTCTCGAGTACCATTGAAGGACTTGGCATGCATGCATCCCTTGATAAGGAGAAGATATTGAAATACGATCGTCCAGGGATTCCACCAGTCGGATCGGTCCCAGTGATATGTATACCATTATCTTGGCCTTCGAAGTCTGATTATCCGATGGAGATCTTCCTGCAATTAGACCTCTAATTAAGCTGGCTAATTAATCATTAAACACATCCACAATGCTAGGAATACCTAGTTTCTCTCAATCCTAATAGCATTCCGGATACGTACTAAGAAATACATTTACCAAGTTCTATTCTGCTGAATTCCAATTATCAATAACAGATCCATCACAATTTCTTGACCGGTTTCTTGGAATGTAAAGTGTCATAGTATATTTAATACGACGGGGTTCCAAGCTCGTGGGGGTCTGAAACGTTGCTGCAATCGCAAGTTAAGGCGAACATTATCAAAGGCAAACTGATAAAAAGTAAGATTTCGTAGGCGGAGCGGTTGCGAGCGAAATCGCGACGCGTTGCAATGTGAAGTGCCGGTTTCACAGTGGCTCATGGACGGAATCGCTACCTATTAGAATACCGGCGCAGGGTTTCACGGAAAAGGTACCCGTTAATGGCTACGGGGCTTTTGCACGCTTAAATAAATAACTGCGCCGCCTCGCATCCTACCGGTGTGTAATTACGCGCGTATATACGGTATAAGACACCGACTCTACGTGCCTGGCATGCATACTGCGCCTCTGGAATCGCCATAAGGCCAGAAAGCCAAGGGTGGTGGTGGTGCGCGCTTGAGAAGCAAGAGCTCCACTTTGGTATGCTGCTCCTAAATTGCACCCCTTACAAAGACCGTCAAGTTCTTGGAGACTGGTATTCCCAGGTAAACTGGTCCCTTTTACCTTTTACCTTTGATACGCCCATCGAATAATAGAAATGATAATTTGTAGGTTCTTAATACAGTGAAAGAGGGTTAATGATGAAAGCGCGGCAACAAGTAGAGACGATGATTCCAGTGCTCTTTTCCGTGTAAGCGACGGCTGGATAGTTGTAACATGTGCGCCGGCTCTGTTGGAAAGGCCAATAATTAAGGTAATGGCTACTTTTCAAGTGGATTTCCGCGTGGTTGGATCTGCAGAGAAGAGAGCCCTTTGCTCGATTACGGTCACGAAGGGCCTCGTCTCGCTGGGGTCTTCACTCCCTCGCCAAGAGCTCTTTGTCCCTTCTCGATAATTGCATATTGCTAAAGCCCGATTCGAGATTGCTATCTTGATAATCCCAACAGCTAGGACTCGTTAGCACGCGCCTATCCTTCTAGCCTAGAACTTTCCTTCCTTCTTCTTCTTCTTCTTCTTCTTCTTCTCTTTCTTCTTCTCTTTCTTCTCTCAAGTACTTCGATCGGACGCTCACTCGTGCTGGAACCTCTTAGCTTTGTTACTCTCTCTCTCTCTCTCTCTCTCTCTCTCTCTCTCTCTCTCTCTCTCTCTCGACTCTGCAAGGAATTCTATCGGGGAGGAGAATTCATGTGGTCGTTGCACTTTCACACTTCTCTAACAACATCCCCCATGTGCGTTTAATGTGCGGACAGTTGTAAGTCGCAAGGCGGAAGCAGTGTCGACGAGAACTAATTGAGGACGGGGTATTGATAAGCACTATCCGAGAGTAAATGAACAAGTGTTTCTAGTGGTGACAACTGGCTTTTAATTGCTATTGCAAAAAGGTAGAAGTTGGTGTGTACGGGGAAAGATCCGTAGTTCCTGGAGCAGCTGACTTTGTTGGACTATCTTGTGATTCCAGCACCGTCGGCTCTCTTATCGTCGCTCCAGATACTGTTAAGGCGATATTTATGTTCGACGCTATCTCAATGACTTTGCTTTCTCAACTTTTGTATCGGCGCCCCGTTGCCTCGCGTTAACTTGCACGCGTGTGTATTGCATTATCGTAAGCTCGGGTGTGAAGTGAAATGCGAAATGTTAAATGAAGCGTGACGAGCAACGCGGCGCTGCAATAAAACCTCATTAAGTCCGGCTCAATTTACAGGCGTATCTGTCGATGAGACTGGTAACGGGCTTTTCCTCGAACGTTTTCCTTCGTCGACTGATTTCTTGCTGGTCCATCAACCAGATAAGCTAGACTCCTCTCATTCGATGGTGCATCGCTGCTTCCCCTTATATTACGAGTTCCATGCTTCAAAAAAGACAAGCATGTCAGTCTAGGCAAAGTCTGGTAGCGACGGATGAGCTTGAACAGGAAATTCGACCAATCATTTTGTCGGGTTTAACCAAAGGAAACGAAGGAGATCGGTGTATACTGAAATATCGGAGGATGAGAAGGGCAGGATCGAACGGCATCGAACGAAAATGTACCGGGACCGGTAATCTGGTACAATGGATTTTGAAGAGTGTAATTTTCGCTGGCAACAATAGCCACGTCCACCATCCAACTCACCATGTATAATTTTATCGTCGGCATGCTTCTAATTTTCCACGCACCATGGGAATTCCTGGAGGAATCCTCAACCACTTGCCTCGTCCTTTTCTTTCTATATTAAATCGTCCCCATATCTCTTTCAACCACAAGCCATGTGGAAAGAGATCCCTCTTGACGAATATATCACATTATGCATATGCGATTGACGCGCGAACTTCGTCTCTGATGCAAAAGTCATTGGAAATATTGAGGAATATGAATGAAGTACGAGGAAATCATTAACACAATTTAATAATCAATTGAGGTTGATTTAATTCTGGTAAAATAGTTCGTGGAAAAATGGATATAAAGTAGAAGGGGGGGAGTACCAATATCGATCGTGCACTTCGATCGAAAGAGGCTGAACTAATCGGCGATCAAATCGTACGGTGCCAGTGATGGTTAGATCGAAATTGGAAAAAGGAGATCGGTGGACCGATCGTTCAGAAGAGGGAGGCGGTTCCCAGAGGAAGAGAGGAAGGCGCGTGTTCTCTTTCAAAGAGGGCGAAGAGCAGCAACAGGGATTCATTCCATGGAAGGATCCACGAAGAAGATCGCACGCTTCAATCTGATGTAAGAGATTTCTCGAGATCCGCCCTGTCCGCTGCTGCCGCGTCCCTACGATCTTATCGCCGCGCGCCGGAGCGGCAAAGTCCCGCGCACACGTCTGATCCTGCTCTTCTTCAGATCCTATCTCTCGTTCTGGCCTCCTTCTATCCTGGACCAACTCTCACCGCCATTACGAACAAACCCTCTCAACCGCTATGCCATCGAACGGCTTGCAGGGATTCGGCCCCATTGATTATTGATTAACCCTTCAACTACACTCCAAGTATAACCGTAACATCAAATTCTATCCACTTTCATCTTTCTATAAGAGAAACATATACAATGCAAGAAATGATTGTGTTCATTGAGAACTGAAGAATCATAATAAATACAATATCGTTTCTAAGAAAGTCAAAGTCACACTGCCAATAAACACTTTTCTTTTACATTTCTTTTTGAGTGTTTACACAAAGTACAATAGCGTTAATTTCGACTCTCCTGACAAAAAGACCAGAAGATCTCAGCGATTAGTTGGTATTATGCTTGGAAAGTTGACACCAGCGACGAACACCGGCATTCTCAGCTGGCGGATGATCATCGTCTCGTTCGTAGACTGATCCTCGGTGGATTGCAGGGTCGAAAAAGATTGTCACGGATGATATCGACGATATCGGAGCGAGATGCGCGGGCCAACGAAGATCATGCCTGTTAAAGTATCCTTTACATAATCGATCCGATTGTATCAGGGAATGCGCCGCCGCACCGTTCGATGATCTCCGCATCTTCCTAGCTGGTTTTATTATGCCAAGCGGATTGGATATGCTGCGATAACAAGTTCTCTTTCATTCCTACCAGGACACTTGTCATGCTTAGAACGACTAATGTTAATGCTAATACCAATGATATTAATGATACTTGTAAATCAATACTTCGCATTACAATTTGCCGTTATGCGTTGTTTTCAATAGCCATAGAATAATAAAACAGAGAGGAAAAGCTTCTTCAAGGATGATGATCTTCGATCTGCTGGGTTTATGGCAAAGGGATGGAAAGTCGACGGAATAACGGGCAAGAAGATATCCTACTTGGCATCGTAAACTTTTGCGACGAGTGACTCAGAATTATAAAAAGCACCGGGCGCTCTGTTCTCATTGGACCAACCTCACCCGCCGGGCTGTTATACTAATCTGGTATTATATGTTAGACCAAATGATCCTGCACGTGGATTCTTGCACGTGTGTGCATGAAAGTTATGGCTCCGTGTGAGAGAAATCTAAGTAACTCGTAAATAGTGATAAACTAGTTAGGAATATATATAACAATAAATAATGCAGGAGAAATTTTTCGAAATTATATTCGCTTTTACCGTTGTATCTTTCTATTTGTCTATGTTGTAGTTTGGCAGATAAATATCGAAGTGCATTGAATCAATGGAATGGTTGAATGTTTGATAAATCGGATTGAGAGTCGAAAAAGAGGATGATCGGAGCCGATTTCGATTGCCAAGACTCTCTCTTTCTCATGCATGGAGCCACCAGAACCAAACATGTTATTTTCTCGTTCGCGTTGCTGGCCGATATCTGATCGGCACCACCCGCTTGGATTGGTCCCGGTTGGATTTTAACCCGTCCCACCATCGCGCCGCGGATCGGCCTGCTTGTCCAATAGGCGCCTCCATTGATAACGGAGGCCATAATTAGCACGATTTGTTAATGAGCCGAGCAACCGCAGCGGCGTCTGAATGAACACGTAGTTTAGTCGTGGCTCGATCGCCGATCGGTACCTTTCGTGCTTCTGCCATTACCAATTTCTTACAGTTCAACTTTCTATCCATCTCCTAGTGATTGCTTTTAGTTTTGACACAGAGTGTAAAGGACGTAGTTCATTCTGTGCTTTTTAACTGCTTTGGTCTATGAAAGTGTGATTTATTATATTCGTTGTAATTAAGAAACCTATTTGGATATGAGAAAATCACAGTTGTAATAAAATGGTGCTCGCATGAAGCTCGCGTGGATAATACAATGGGATTGTGAATGAATTGTTAGTGCTGTTAAAGAACCACCAAAAAGTAGCGGAAGCACTGATGGCCTTTTAAGGAAATCAGAGTGTGCGTGTGACACTAATTTCTATTACACGCAAGAAAGATTTCCTTTAAAGTGAACGATATTCTCCTGTGACCAAGGTGAGCTATCGACACGAACCGTCAGCTAGTAATTACGCGTGGAATTACTGCTTAATGAAGTCGTGGTTGATTTATGGTTACATCCAATTTCTTCCGGTGCTGTTTTTTCCAATTATACGGACAAGCCGGGGCAATTAGAAAAACCGGAATTTCCTTCACATGTTACCATGCAGGCGGTCATTAATGAAACATATTTCATCATAAACTTACAACACCTACAGAATGAAGTGTTTATTAGCAGTGAACGTGCCAGATGATTACATGTTCGGGAACATGTGATTAAGTTGCAATGCCTCGTCCTAGTACCAAGCACGTCATCATCCGATCTCGAATGCATTTAAGTCCTTAACACTTTTTTTTATTAAAAATCAAGCTCGCTTACAATATCTAAATATACTATAATTGTATGACGTATTGCAAAGTTCGATAAGTGATTGCGATCCTGCAATCAAGCGGTTTTTTGTGTCTGCAGAAGGCAGACACGGCATCTGTTTTCAGCTGGAAAGGTCTATTTTAAAGCATGCGGCTGTCGTGCCAAGTGGCGAGAGCGAGCAGACGATTTTTTGCGAAAACCTGAGATTCTATCGGTATTTCTACTATTCCCAGATACTCTTATTAGTCTTTACAGACTTTCTTTCTTACTTTCCCTTAATCACTCTCTCTTCCTTTCATCGTTCTTATCCTCAACACACTTTTTAACTTTCTTCTTTCCTTTGGAATCACTAATTAATTGAATTGCGTTGGAACGAAGAACATCAATGACACGTTCCAAGAATGATTGCGATTGTGTGAGGTAGCTGATGCACGAAACACTGTGCACTCATGCCCGACGGAGTTTCCCTTCACGATTTGTTGGTAATCTCATTAAACAAACGAGAGGTTAATCGGAGAATGTCGTTCGTGATGAACGGCCTTCACCCTTGCAAAGGAGTTTAAGTTTAAGTCTCGAGAGTACTGGCTATACTCCGAACACACAGTTGTCCCGTCCTATTGTTAACACGATTAACACGAGCGGCATAGTCCGAGTGCCAACAATGCTCGGTGATCTTCGATCTCCCGATCCCACATAACCGGCTTTGTCATAATGCCTCTATTCTCAGATCGTGCACCCAGATAAGTCGTGAGGACTTCATTGTAACTACCCGCCGCCATCGGGGAAGTCTTCTCCGAGCTATTCAGCTGCGATTTCCTATCTCCTAGCAATTGCAAGCTATCTTCCTTAAAATAAGTGCGAGTCAGTATGAGTAAAGCTCTGCATATTAGTTAACACATTCTCTAAGATTTCAGACAGGATTTCTCTAAGATCACTTTCGAAACATTGAAACTCTTTGTAATAATATTTATTCTAATTTATCTTGTCACTTCCGTAGAAAGCTAGACTTATAAATTATAGACATAGTGTTCTTTGATTAATAATCGAATGTCTAAGTTGATTTCACAGAGGTTTTAGTATTTGTCGTGAATATGTAAGGTATTTGGAAATGTTTCTGTTGCAGAATGGTGCTGGTGGTAAACGGGGTCCTGCAGGAGGATGTTCCCTCCGACAGCAGGTCCTTGTATGCGGCGCACCCGATATACCGTGAGAACGCGGCCCAGCTGAGCTCGATGCCAGCCAAATTGGTCGGACCAGTGGGCCTTCTCTATATCCAGCAGCGAGAGATGGCTGCTACTTTACCGCACGACAGTTAGTACATTCTTCGATACACAATCGTATGAATCAGAATTGCACGAGCCAATTACTAAATATATGTTTGTCAGGAAAGTCGGGTTGAGTTGTGAGCATAGAAGAGATAAATAGCTCAGCGAGAGATAAAGGCAAGGATTTGCTATGCTCCGGTAGTTAGTAACGCCGGCCAACAAATTCAACTGCACGCTGGTTAATTGGATGCGGAGCATTAGTGACTCTATGTTGCATAGCGAATGCATTATAGTGCGGGGATTCCCTTCCAAGGAACTTTGAATCATTGCGATTAAGTTTTAATTAAACCCTTGGTACGGTAACCCACTTAAACCCTTTGAAGTCCCACGCTCACTTATTCTCGGAAGCATCGACTATCCCATTATTCCTTGGAATTGGTGCTCCGGATCGACGGTTCCCCGAAATTATCAGTGTTCTGTTACGGACTCGATCTCAAGGCCCTGAGAGATTTCATTCGAGAAATAGAGAGAGATGCTGCGAGAACTCGTCTCAGTGGCATCTCTTGCTTATCCCTGTTGGATTGATATCGAACTAAATCGCGCAAGATTGACGCAACGCTTTACAGACCAGCCTCGGCCATGAGAGGAAGGAAAAAACAACGAGTGATGATAAATCGATAAGTACCGGTCAACGTAAATTCGAACGAAACTGCTTGCCTGTCGAGTTTGCGAAATGTCTAGGAAAGTGAAATCATTCGATACGAACGATCTCTTTCTCTTCTTGAACCTTCGAATTTCGCGTGACAGAAGTCCTTATTGGCTTAGAAAAGATCGTGACGAGATAAACATTTCATACAAAGACTTTGAAAACTGTCTCTCTTATTGTTGCAGAGAATGTCAGCATCCTCGGATCGGACGACATGACCACCTGTATAATCGTAGTTCTTAGGCATTCAGGTGAGTACTCGAGAAGGAATCATCAAAATTCCGCAAGTGCATTATTTAAAGAATGCTCTATGAAATGAAACCAGTTGATATTGGAATTTCAGCAGAGTTAAAGTGTTTTGTTCTTAAGTTCGTGCTTATATTGAATACATCCTAACGGTAGCATTGACTTAAAAGCGTTCCAATTTAAGTCGTAAAAGGATTGCTAAGAGGGAATCATTGTTGCGCTCGATGCATGGCATTTTATACTCTGGTCGATAGGTCGTTACTCGTACTCCATTAGCTGGGAAAGCTCGGGAGGCATGCCATGAATCCACGTAACTTGAATATGATAATGGGTCTGAGCTCATTGTTTTCGTCGACGCGCTTGTCACGATCCGCGCGAGCCATCGTGATTCCTAGCTCGCAAACGATTTCGCCGAAAAGTCAAGGCCTTAACGAAAGGATTGAAATTCCCGTAATCTCTTGAAGAATTCTCGAAAGATGTATTCTTGGTCGAACAGTTTGAAGTAAGAAATGCGGATGGGGTGCGTAGGTTCTGGCGCGGTAGCAATGGCACACATAGATGGAGCTGGGACGGAAGATGCTGCGGCGGCTATGATCCAGAGGGTGACAGAACTCGCCCTTGGCTTTCCCGAGGGACGCTTGGAACTTCAACTTATCGGTGGTTACTCCGATCCAAGGAACTATTCCGAAGAACTCTTCTACAACATTCTTTGTAAGTGCCCTTTTTCCCCCTTTTCTACATTCTGATACCTCTAAATTGAGGCAGACTTTGTTCACTTCTTAAGATTGGTGTTATAAAGTGTACTTAGGGGATGATAAAGTTCAGCTTTGCTATACGAGGTTTGTTTGATGGTTCTGTTACAGCGGCGTTCCACAAGCAACCGGTGGAGATTGACCTAACGCTGTGCTGCGTGGGTGAACTTAACACGACCGTCAAATGCGGTATTCACTATCCGGTAATCTACGGTATTGGCTTGAACGTAAAGACTGGAGAGATCTTTCCGGCCAACTTCCCCGATAAAGGACCTGATCAGACACTCCGATATGCCAGACACCTGACCGGAGGTCAACAGGTGCGTACCTATATAATTATTATACAGAGAACGGTAATTTCATGATTGTAAATTGCCGGGTGGCAAATTAAATAATTGATTACATCCTGGGGGGTTCGCTAAATAGATTTCACGTTGTTATATGCATCTTTACTTTGAAGTACCATCCCTGGCATTCAATTTCAAAGTGTTTGAAATGAAGAAATGTGGTATTTTTTGTTAGGTTTTGGATATATACGACTGCACCTTAGGATTACTAAGAATCGGGCCTTTTAACTACGACCCTCTTCGAGGAGTGGATCTCTGGTTAGCCCAATCCGATCAGTTCATATTGCAGCACCTTTCCACAGCGCCAGAAGTGGAACTACCACACTTCGTGTCGCAGGTAGCATATTAAATCTATCTTCAAAATAGATGTTTTATTACTTGTACAACTGGTTTCCCTCCATGGCTCGACCAGCCTTGTAACCAAGTGAAAACACAATGTGTTTCATGTTTTGAAGAAAGTCATATATAGAAAGGGACTAATGATTTCAGATGCGAGCGACGCTCAAGTATATCCAAGACAATCAATTTCCGGCGGTCACTGTTTTTCGAGATAACAGACCTCATTACTATCGCCGAGACGAAGCCACTGGAGTCTGGCAACCCATACGATATTAGCTACAGATTCTCCTCCGGCGTTCTCATTTTTCGGGTGTCGTACGAAAGCAACTTGCGAAACCCTGTACGCATGATAGGCATTCCCGAAATAGTATCGCGAGTCGAGCGGACGAACGTAACAAAGCGAAGCTACCGCTAATCAGTTAGATATTTTGTCATCGTTAATCTTATCCACAGCGTCCAAGCTTACAGTCTTTAAATGATCCGAGATATGTACTCTGTTATACCAAGAAAGAAAAATTGGGATCACAATAAAGTTACGGCTAACGCTTCTGCTGGAATTGCGTTCATGCCAGCGTTCACTGGCTCGAATCTGTTGATTCGCGATGAGTATGTGCTCTGGTTCACTAGGTATCTGTGAAGTGATATGTTGCGAACAATCCTAACTCCGATTATGTCGGTGTCTCACGTACCAAGACCGACAATTTGTTAAGTTTCATTATGTGAAAAAAAGATACTTACGAATATATCGTGTACCACCAGAGACGGCTGAAGACTTGGCCGTTACTACAGATGTTATTATTCGTTCTTTCATCTTATTATATTATTATATGATAAATCATTACGTCATTATTAACCCTTTAACCGGCGATTAATGGATTGTTACAAAAGAATATCTGGTAATCGCCCGCGCGAACAGTGGCGTTTATCAAGACTGCAGTTTTGCAAAGAATTGAAAGTTTTGTTAGAAGATTTATCAAGAATTTGAAACTTAAACTAAATCTTTAGGGAATTAACGTTAGCGAGAAGAAGTACTCGGTTATTGGGTTAATTACCATCGGGTCTATAATTTCTTTGACACATTCAGAGTGCAGTCGCATATTATGCTGGTGCGTAACTAGAAGATGTAATCTTTCTCCCGATTCATCGCTAAACCCGCGAGTCTAATGAGAACATCACGTCAGCACTCTGGACATGTTAACGTCAGAGACTATTGATCCGTTATATGTGCTAAGGAAAAATATTCTTATCGCGCGCATATGCAGCATTTCGAGCACATGCATCGTAGGACCTTTTACATATTTTATACATGGATACAAGGAGAGTTCGCATCGCGGACCTTCCGTACTTGCCATAGAGGAGGAAAACCTTTAGATCGACGTGACAGTCGCACTACGCAATTGTACATAATTTCCCTTTTCTCTCTTGGTGATTGTTCGTGAATTTCTCGGTTGCGCGAGTCGAAGGCACCGCAATATAGCGCGAGTGTACGCCTTCACGTGTTAGGCTCGCGATCGAGCTCCGTGTTTCTCTCTAATGCTTCTTCACCTTTTTGCGACGGCTAAGATAATTATCTAGAGAAGATTATTTGTAGAGATTCCCTATAATGTTAGTACTTGAATGGCGATGCAGTAGGTACACGGAGACACTTGTAAGCAAGGCCGAAATCGCGTCGAGAACTTGGCGCGAACACCGAAGGAATCTCTGCTGTTCTAGTGATAAATGAGCTGATTGAGGTTTACATTAATTCTAACGATATTTCCTAGATGCCGGAAAGATATATTTTTACTATATTATGTATAAAGGAAAGCAACACAAGTACTCGTGATTGTAGTGATGATAAATGGTGGTGATGATTACGTCGATATACATAGTGTTAACGACCGAGAGAAGGGAAGCTTTCACAATCGACAGTTTCCCAGCGAGTGATTGATTGCGACATGCGCTGTTACCCGGCATTCGCAAGGACTTTCTTTATTAATATTGCACACCATGTACTCTGCAGCTATTTCCTGCGCATCCTGTGAACTTCACGCTAAAGCGATATAAAGGATCAAATTCTCTTTCTTTCGTTCTACTATTATACGTCCTAGCCCCATGTCTATGTTCGAGTTATTATAGTTTCCGTATCCAGTACTATACTTTCGCCATGTTCCTTCCTAGCCCCTTCTTGTTATAAAAACTGACATTACGATAATATTATTTGGTGATATATTTATATAATAAAGAATAATTTGGAATAGAAATGTTATTTATTCTTACCATTCTAATGATTGATCGTAAGATCAACACTGTAAAATATGAAAGGACTTCAACGGCATCGTAAGTACATTGACACACTCAACTTTTATAATAATTCATTTTGATTATTTTAATATAAAACAAAGTTGGTTAATAAATAACAGTAAAAACATTGTAATAATAATATGGAGTATAAAGTGAGATACTTCTATGAAGATTGTGGAATATTCTTCCTTCTCGGCTTTGGAATTGGGTTAGGCTTTTCGATGGTGAAGGTTGCATCACTCATCGTAGAGCGCTCACTTTCCGTAATGTTTAGACTACTCTCGGAATGTTTAGAGGTTTTTACAGAGTTTCTGTCATTATTCGCTTCTACGTCAGCCTTCTCAACGACGTAAGTCCCAGTGCTGTTAGGCGAGCTGGATAATTCACTCTTTGTATCTTTCGTTCTCAAGGAAGTAAGAGAACGAGACGAAGGCTTAATAGTATGCCTAGATTGCTGTATCAAATTCGATCTTGCTTTACTTTTATATTGTGTCGCCAAAGCCCTGTCATTAAATTGACGTTTTCGAAAATTAGCCGCACTATCCGAGAATGTCTTAGACAGATCATCTTCAATGACATCCTTCTGACGATGAGTCTTTGCGCTCTTCGATCTCACTTTTCTCTCCATCGGGATTTTTCTATCGCTATGTAGAATTTCCATTTCATACTCTTCGTTTCCAACACTATCTGTTGTACTCGTCCCAAAATATGAACCCGAGTGCTCTTCGATGTGCGAAGTTGTCACAGATCTGGTGTTTGAAGAATCCTTGCCATATTTATGCGAACTACTGCTTCGACTTGTAGAAACACGTCTTCCAATTTCTTCCTGTACAAAAGGAGGATTTCTTCCAGATTCCAAATCATCTGGCGAGTGGGAAGAATTCGACAGGATTCTGTCGATTCTTTCAATAATGTTGTGCAAACGGTTGGCACTGCGACTTTTAAACACCTGTTCCGATTCTTGTAAGTATTGTAATTTCGATCTCGAACTGTGTTTCGAGACTGGGTTTGACAGATTCTCAGTATTTGCAAGCTCCAGACTCGCATCCTTCGAAGTTTCATTTTCTATAAACCTCCTATTAATCGATCGCGATCTGCCCGGTGTTCCAAAATGATTTAATGATTCCATTGCCACATCTTTATTATGCATCGAACTCTCATCATCTATCAAACGTAGTCCTACACTTTCTCCATTGGTGTCTTTATTATACTTTAAGATCCGTATTGGGGCAGGGCTTCCAAAAGTTGAGAAAACTATCATATGATCGACAGAATGATAGTCCACGCAGGTAACAGCTCTGAAATTTCGTTCCAATGAATACTTCGCCAGATACTTTCCAGTCTCCAAGTTCCAGACATTCAGGGATGAATCTTCACCACCACAGAATATTAGACCAGCGCAAGGTGAGATACAAGCTGTCGATTGTATTCTACAGGGACATTATATGTTAATTTGATCATACAGAAAAAATAGTAGATTCTAATTTATAATGTGTACCTTTGATTATTTAACCCATTATATCTTTGTAAGACAATACCGCTCGCTAAGTCTAACATTCGCAAACCATTGTTTCTTGAGTGAACGAGCAGTCGTGATTCCAAAGGGTGCAAAATGATCGTATTAATCGGAACACCCTCAATCTCACGAACTTTTATCTTTCTCGAGATGTGCCACTCTTTTCTCAAGGGCATCTTCCGATTTCTCTTAAGCGCCCACAGAATTATCACGCCGACATTATCAGCGGTTAACAAATTACCGTTTTTTTGAAAGCACATCGAATTAACGAAGCCTTCGTGACCTTCTAATTCCTGGCTGAGTTCGTAGTTGCCAGACTTCTTAGCTTTTATCCAAATCCTGGCAATGCGATCGTAGCAACCTGTCGCAACAACCAATGTATTGCCAGGATCGAATTTCCCGCAGTAAACGTATGAAGGATGTGGCATCATCTGTAACCAAAAGTCTTGTTTGTGGTTCTCGCTATAATGCAGACTCATCGATAAAGTAATATTGAAAATAAGATTACTTCGATGTGTTGTACAACTTGAGCCTGGATGTTCCAAATGCGAGCAGTTTGATCCGAAGATACTGACAATAATTGATGATCGTCATTCGACCAGTTTAAAGAGTACACAAATGTTTTGTGACCCGCCAAAGGCACGTGAATTTTTGTCGTCTCTACCTGCATACATTTGTCGTCAATATTTCAAAAGTGTACAGTTTGTAACGAAAATTTTACCTCATAAACAATAATGGGATAGTCGTACTCTTCAGAGAACGCGCAAGCGACGTATTTGCCATTATTGCTGAAAGCGACAAAGAAGCATCCATTTTCACTAGCTTCGGACTCGAAGATACTGTCATTTGGTATTTTACAGGATTGAGCTTCCAATCGTGTCCACTTTGGCAAATCAATGACTCTCGAAATGCGCGCCGATGCTCTTTGCGATTCGTTGTTTAAATCGGAGAGATCGTAAAGTGACAATTGCTGATAAATCACTGGTTCCAACTTGGGTAAATCGACCGATGCAACAGTGACGAATAAACTACTCGGATACTTCTCTCGAATATTGGACTTCCACCATGCATAAGCCTAGTTGAAAAAATGTCATCAATTGCTTGACGGATAATTAGAAATTCATTTGAAAGAAATCACACGTACTTCGCACTTCTGCTTCTCAAGATTCTTAGGATTCCTTCGAGGTCGATACAACTGCAACCTGACCTTCTTATCGGTGTGCAGAGTGTTGTTCCTCCCGACAGGCTTGAGAAATGCCCATGCCACTTTGTACCAACAATCTTCATTCCCTGCACGTACCATTATAATGCGTACACATAGGATATGAATTGCAGTGTTGGGGAGGCGAGATGATTTGCATAAGGATAGTGGGATACCAACCAAATTTGTCGTAAGTGATGCTGGCTTCCGCGAATGTCAGGAGGTCAATGATTTCGAAGAGTATCAGGATTTGTTCCTTACCAGTCTTCAACAGCGTATCGAAATCGTGCTCGAAAATAAGCTCTTCTTCCCATACAGGTATCATTGAACGATTCTCTTTGAAATCGAATTTACCGGTTATAGCAGGTTGTAAGTATCCAGCGCTCGAAGTATCTTCAATACTCTTAAGATAATTTCCCGTTTCAGCTTCTACAATGTGAATTTTCACCATGGGATGTTTTGTAATAAAATCTACCTCCAGCATGTCGGCTCTGTGGATCGTTATACATATGTACTTTATTTCCTTTGCCTCCTCCTTCTTCTTCTTTCTTTTTTTCTTCTTCTTTCTCATCGTGTCGACTTTAACATTAGAATCGTAGAATCGTGTGGGTGAAATATCATTTGTTGCTATCTTACCCCTTTGTTTTCTCTTTTTCGAACCATTCTCATTCTCCTCTGACCGTGATCTCGTCTTTTCCCTGATTTTATTTCGACCTTTTGATCGATCGTCATCAGATACCTCATCGTCATTCGTAGATAACGTATCTTGACTAAAATAACTATGACTCCTGGTAACGGAACTTCCGCGTGATTTCGCTCTCCTACTGGTCCAAGATTGACTTTTAACGAGTTCTTCAGAGGAAGCGTAATTTGACTGCTTTTCACCACTGGTCGAGTCATTTGATTCGTCGGAATCATGTCTGCTTCTACTGGAATTCTTTTGCTTTTTTAATCTACTTGAACTAGCTTTTCGTTTAGGTGAGTAATATCTTCGGCCATCATCAGAGTCTTCCGTATTTTCTATACTGATTACTGTGCTCTCTTTACGTTCCATAGATCGAACACTCCCTTCATTCCTAGATTCGATACCTTCTTCTATTGTGATTACTGTATCCTGTCTGCTTCTTCTTTCGTGCAGGGAACTCCTGGTACTCGGATCACTCAGTGATGAAAGTTCTAGGTCCTCTATTGTGTCTCCTATTTGCCGGATCTCGATCTTTGTACTCTCACGTCTGTGGTCAGTTTCGATCCGCAGGACTTCTTCGGCTTCAGTGATGAATGCTTCGTTATCAAAAGCAAATGGTTCGTCGTGTTTCAAAGATGCACGTGGCATCGGCACTGGTTTCGTGTCTTCATCCAGTGGAGAAACGTTTTCCAAAGAAGAAGCTAATGGAGAAATACTTCTCGTTTCGGGAAGACGAATCACAGTAGTATCTTTTGACCAACGTTTTCTAGGAGGTTTTTGTGGTTTTTGAAGTGAATCGTTGATACTCTCTGGCTCACCCCATTGTCTTCTATTGCGTGATATTTCATGTACGATTGTCTTCGAATTATCTTCTTTCATGAAGTCACTTCTCGAAGCTGTCTCGAGGACATTCTCATTTGTCAAAGTACTCAATGAAGAGTCCTGCAACTCCTCTATTAAATCTAGAGAATCAATCACCTTAGCATCGTCGTGCATTCGCTGAAGTTTGCTCTTCTCTGAATTCTTTGATCTCTCGTTTGTTTTATCGTATAATACACTTTTTCGTCCTGACACTTTACCCTTCGCATTTTTCTCTTTGTACTCCCGGTGAATATCGACTACAACGTCGATCGATTTTGGTTGCATACTTTTCGACGACTTTTTCCCCGAACTCTGTACTTCCTCGAAGGATAAGGATGCAATGGTTGGCACAGAATTGTCCGATGATTTGTCTCCGTCACTCTCATTGAATTGCGTCTCACGGCTACTACTCTTGGAAAGTTGGGAAGTTCGTTTATCAGCTTGTGTTTTCTTCTTTTTCTTCTGAACAATCAAGTTCGTTCTCGAACCCATCTCGATGTCACCACTGTTCAAGCCAGTCGTCCAATTAGAGGTGGTTATTGGTCGTGATTTCTTCATTGTGAGCACGATGATATCATTTATTCGATCCTTTTAAAATTACAATATAATAAGCTATATAAAAGTATTTTATAATCAATTATATTACTATTGTTCTTACAGAAACAGTGCAAAAAAGTGCAAAAAATAGTGCAAAAAAGTGGCTTGCTAAGAAAAGTGTTACTTGTTTGTACGTTTTTAGAGTCCTTAAGAACTCGGTCTTCGCAACATGCGCTCGTAATCTTTTTCCTTCATTTCGCTTGTAAAATCTTCGATTTAATAGCAAAAACAGTAGACATCGAGAATAATCTGCCTGCACGTGATTGCCGAACACGTTGACAGTGTTCTACTCGTTAGAACCGAAGCTTCTAGTGCAAGGACGTGTGTATACCAACTGGTTGGCAGGTGCAACAGCCACCATCCAGGTTGGGTGTTTCATGAACGTCACTGGAAAGCAGGTGTCTTGGCCGATCGATACGGTAAGAGGGACTATATTTGTTTGGCGAACCTTAGCCCGATGTAATATATAGATTATCAACGTAATTCTAAAAGTTTAAGCTTGTAAAACAGTATCGGATGCAGGCTGGTATTGAAAGGGTAAAATAATAAAAAAAACATTTAATATAGTCAATGCTCGCTTTACTTAATTCAGGTTGCCATTCATTACATGATTGTTATTAATTCCGACTTCGACTGCCTCAGTTCTCCTTGCTATTTCCTAAGAAATATGTTGGATTTTTTTAGGTGTATGAAGTAACTATCTTGAAAATTGTTTATTATTGTTTATTAAATTTGAATACCGCTTGAATGCCACTTTCGTACTCCTGCTCGCATTGTTCTATCAAGGCCGTGTTGGTATTTGGGGTAGATTGTTGCTTAACTTCCTCCCGATCATCCGTTTTCAAAGGGGGATTTGCAACCTCGACTTCAGCCTGATTTGTTTTTTGCGATTTCATTTTTAATCGTATCTCTCTGTTTTTCGCTTCTATCACTTTTTCCCTGCGCGTTTCCCGATCAAGAAGCTGCTCCGGAAAATCGTTTAAAAGTTAAGATATTTTAATCGAATTCTCATATTTTCAAATTTTACTGATTTATATTCGAATTTACCGCAGTTAATAGTAATTTATCATTCTTCTGGTTGACTGTTAATGCCTCTGAAAGCTCGAGTAGAAATGTCGTTCCATTTTTATTAGCCACTGCAGCTAACTGCCCTTGTTCGTGCGGGCGCACGTAAGTCAAGGTCTCATCGCACACCTTTCAATTATTTTAATTGGTAAAGTGAATGAAACAATCGATCGTTGTGACATTTACCTTTACACTGAGAACAGGCGTGTCTTGTTGGATCAGTAAATCCCAGACATCCAGAGTGCCGTCCATTTTTATTAAGAAGAATACCGAGAATCTCGTCGCACTCCAAGCACCACCTAACAGGAAATCCTTATCGCCTCTTGAAAATGCAAGGAATAATTTCTTTACTAGACAATTTAATTCATCTGAACTAATATAAAAATTGTCTATCTATAGATTTCCGATAAGCAATAAAAATTACTTACGGTGTCCAAGCAATGCATGATTCCCTACAATCTTCCGACCAAATCCGCGTTGACCAATCTCCGACGGTTAAAAAATTCTTTAAGAAAGTTGGATTTCTTTCGAGACTTATAACCGGGCCGTACTGAGCTTTGAATCGAACTGCAATCTTTTCAGATGGCGTTTTTCCCTTACGATTTCCCGATATCACCATACCTTGCGATATAGTCGAGATTAGAGAAGGGTATAAATGTATTGGCAAGTTATTAAGTATGCTATTTTACCATTCTCGAGACCACACATAAATCGAGTGCTCATTGAAGGTTCGAATTGTAATGCGGATATACCAACAGCTTTGTCAACATTTTGCTCCTCCGGCTTGCATAAATCCATCACTAGAGTCTCAGTAGGCAATTGCATTTTTCTAATGTCCCACCACATTATCTATAATTGCATCGAAGTGATTTCGAAGTTGGTAATACACAGCTATAATGATAAATCATACTTGGCCATCCTTGGAGGCACTGAAGAACTCAGTGCCGGTTTTGGAGTTTATCCACAGCACTTTATCACATGGATCTCTGTGACTGAACTCCACGGAACTAGTTTCAACGGGCTCGGAGCCCCTGCGAATATCCCAGTGAGCAACTTGGCCCGTCATTAGTCCACTCAGGAGAGAGTTACCATCCTTGGGATTGTACTCCAATGTGGGAATAGCGCAGAACGGCTTTAATGTCATATAAGGACTATTTGGATTCTCTAAAGGAATAAAAGTCAGTCGAATTTTGAAAATGTTTTATAACTATGATTTAATTTAGAAGATAATAAATCATTCCACCTCCGCTTAGGACTTTTATTAAACTTTTTTACTGATATCGTTGTGCGATCTTATATATTAATATAAATCCCTATGCTATACGAACCAACATCCCAAATATAAGACGCCGGGTTGTTGTTCGAGCCTTTTTTAAAATCCGTGTTACAATAACTGGCAGCAAATCGACTGCCTTGATCAGGAGACCACGACAGATGTGTCACTGGTCGTTTCACGGGTAGAGGATCCCGATAGACGTTTACAGTACGAGAGAATGCTCTTTGTATCAATGGTGTTACTGAAGTGTCACTGAAGTGTTGCTCATAAATGTTGCAAGCATTATTTTGGAGTACACAGTGCTCCATAGGCTGTGAGCATCGAAGGATTATTTTCTTTACTACAGGTACATCCTACTGAAAAAATAGTGTATACTTGGATACTAACTGGTAATAATTGAAGCATAGTATGAATAAAAAGCTCATCTTTCTCGATCTTTCGCCGATACCTGACTGTTTGCTCTAGATCGTTTATACTCATATCTTTTGGCCAACCACCCTCGTAATGATACATACCCGAATCCTTGAATGTGGCTGTATTTGTGTTTACCTACACAAAACTTCCTATGCTATACTTCAACAAGATTTCCTTGCAAAGAATTTACAATATCAATTGATTTTGAATTTACCTCGTGCAGTGAGTACATCTTACCGAACTGAGTGTCGCGTGGCACGGGATCCAACCGAACGAAATTACTCATTAGCCCGGCATTCGGCTTCATGTCGATCTCTACTTTCTTGCTTTCCGAGAAATTACAAGGTCTACCGAATTGCCGGCGTTTCTTAGTATACGTGTACCGCAGATCCATTTTACAGTAACTTGAATATCTTAAAGCTAGGCTCAAGAAGATTACACTTCTATAAGATTGGTAGTATACTTTATTAAAACATGTACCGTACAAAAATAGATTTACTCAGATCCGGCAGAATAATTTGTAATACTTTAGAAAGAACAAATAGCACTTGTTATGGAACGATTTACAATGGCTTCAGGCAACAGTGTTTAGTTACCATAGTGACGCACAGGAGTATTTCGGTGCTTAAAATACTTGCGCTATACGCGCAAGTAGATCTATTCCGTTAGGTGTCTGTCCGCACTAAAACAGGCACAGTTGGATTCAAACCCTGGCATAAAATGTGGATCATCTTGTAGGCTCGGATATATTCCTTCTTGTTTGGATCGAAGTCGGTTTTAATGAGTGGAATCACATCGCGCAGAAGGACTTTTATGAGTTCCCCGAGATATTGAGTTTCCTGTAAATCCTCCAATGACTGGAATAATGAGAGCAGCTGGACTCCGTTTGAATAACGCATACAAACATTCCCAGCCATTCCTGTTAAATTTGTATTATTAATATAATGATTTTCGAAAGAATAGATTTTATTATACCTTCCAGGCTTTTAATACTCGGATAGTTCCAAACGCCGCAAGACATCCATCTAGCGTCAAAATTCATGGTGTAGAAATTCTCGTACGCATTTGATCCCCTAAATATCATATCGTCAAAAGCATCGATCTTATGTTTTTTGTATATAGATTTAAGTTCTCGCTTTGTTTTTTTGAAACTATCCATAAAGCTTGTCGTTTTGCAATCGTGAAAAATGCTTCGGTAAAGAGACATGGAGACGTTGAATATATTTGGAAGTTCGGAATGATAAATCGTTCTCTTCGATACGGCTTGATTCTGTAATGTATAGCATTAATAACTTCCTTAAAAAGTCAGGCATTCGTAACTCACCATTTCGAGTTGTGCTAGAAATTTGTTACGAGATTTCATTCGCCTTGCTTCGGGTATATTATCGCCCAACTTATCGTTAAGATACAAGTGATATATTTTTAGTGCCTTGATTATCTCGCCCGGAATATTAAATCGATCTAAGCCTTCTACCACATCCATCGTGGTCGAAATTCTTTCTTCTACACATTTGACTGGTACATTTCCATGCATCGGACAATCATGCCTATCTTCGCTAAGAGTGGTCGTCGAACTGGGATTAGATTCCATAGACATCCTTTGTATCAGATATTGTAGCTCACTCGTTGATGCCGTAGAGTTTCTTTTATTGGTGTCCCAAGATTTTGCCTATAAAAATGAATGTGTATAATCCAGCATGAAATCAAGTTCTTGTTCTGTTGATCGGAAGATCCGATAAAACAGAATACCTGAGTCACGGCGTTCGCTTTTGCCATTGAACGTCTCTTTTTTTGTTGCTGGTCAATTATTTTGGGATTCTTTAAGTATTGCTTGTTAAGAGCTAGAAAATTTTTTGGTTTTCTCGATTTGATCATACTAGACGCTGATTTAAGTATATTGACGCTTGATTTTGAGCCACCATCCTTTCGTGTATTAGATTTCTCGTTCTTTAATTTCCCAATCTTGGACGTTACTTTCAATTGTGAGTCAGAGGCTTTTGCCGCCGGATGATTACCGCTTGGTGCATGTGCATGAGAATAAATTTCGGTCACGCTGGGTTTCTTCGAAATCTTTTTTGCTTTTAATATATTAGTGGACAGCTTTTCTCGCAATTGCTGCGATTGCAATAGAGTTCTACTTATTCCTGCTGCAATTTCATCTATCTCTTCTTTGGATGAGACTCTCTGAATATCACAATATTTTATTATGCGTACCAATAATGAACATTTAGGAAATTAATTTAAACTTGTCTTACTTCCGGGCAGGTGCAAATCCTCTCATCGACTTCGCGCACAACTGTCTGTTGCACACTCCAAGGCTTTAAAGAATTCGCAGCCTCATTACATTCGGACCGCAATGTATTTTTTACTTGTTCGGTATGTACCAGTGTTTGGTGGAGTAATATCTTTAACGATGACAGTCCAAATTCATCAGTGATTTCGCCAACATCTCCTATGTCTTTCTAATAAACAAACGTAGAATTGTAAAAAGTAAGTATGACTGATTTGCAATTAATCTATATAAAAAAATATGTGCCACTCAAAGTGTCAACCAATTCATTCATAAAAAATATTCTAAACGGGATAAAAATTGGTCTGGGTTTGGGAAATGAAAGCCATTTTTCGGAGATTTTTATGTATTAAGAATAATATATAATAAAGACAAACATATAATTTATTTGTTTTTTTTTTGTTGACAATTGTTGGATCGCCGGTAGTTCCCTAAAATTCTCAGTCGGTTAAACTTAGCAAAATATTAAAATTGCTGCCTACAACTATCTGCAGAACGATCGTGGTTACAGACCGTTTAAATGCTTTAGATGGAAATGTACATGTTGCGCACCATATGTGTCAGTAAATTCCCTTCTTTTTTTACAGGGATCTTCACTTCAGCATAGTGGTTGATATATTTCACATGTGGATGTATAATGTACTTTTATACATATATGTATATGTTGTAATAAAAACACAAACTTCTTTATAAAAATAAAATGTGATTCATATTTTTTTCAGAAAATCTCATCTTAATGACTTTTCTTTTGCGTGTCACACTTCCTTACACCAACATCGCGAGAATGTAGAAAATGTATCTGCGAACACTGGAGTTTCCAGAGGGCAAAGAATTGTAATAATACAAAATATGAACTATACGAGTGGCATAATTGCTTTGCTCCCAAAGTAAGTATTGATATACAGATCATCTATTAGATGTACGTATATATGCGTGATACATTAATTTTAAGACAGTCAGATTACTCTGTCTTAGTAAACAACCTCCAATTTATCACATCCATCACTCAGTCGCACCGGAGCACATTTGGCAGCCAAATTATGCCAACCGTGCTGTAATTGCTCACAGAGGACTTGCCGTATACAAAACTGCGAATCAACTCTTATGATACACTTGTACATTACAATGAAACAGATTGATAACATTAATTTCAGAAGGAACAAAGTAGAAATGTGCCATTACAGCTTCTCATAAATGAAAATTAACTTTAAGCGTAAAGTTATGAAGTTTACTGTCTAGATGCAGAAAGAAGGAGAGGATTAGTACTGGTTTCATTTCTTCAAGATGTATATGATTTACAGTTCATCTTTTCTTGGCACATCATCATCTTCATCTTCTTCCTGTGCCTGTAAAGAATATGAATTAGTAAATTGAAGTCGTTTATCAATATATTCATATAATATAAAAGAAATACATACTTCTTTGGCATCTTGACCATAAACACCGCTAGATTCCAAAAACTCGGAAAGTTCCTCAAGTGTTCTTTCTCCATTGTATTCAACAGGCTACAAGCATATATTATTTTAGATAACTAATGGTATTAGTAAAATATGATGCAACGTACATGTTCTGAATGTTAAATTACGCACCTCATTATTTTCTTTCTTGTAAAGAATGATTGTAGGGTAGTTGACAACTTTAACATCTGGTAACTCATTAGCAGTAGCATCCATCTTAGCAATGACAAGATCCTCACGATCCTTGTATTTCTCACCAAGCTATAAGAAACACAATAAATGGCATGATAATTTATGTTGAATTAAATCATAAAGTGAGGATTGTATAATACACATTATTGTAATGTCTAAAACACATACAGAATCATAGATTGGAACAAATTGTTGGCAATGTCCACACCATGGAGCATAAAACTCAACAAGAACATCCTTTTCTTTGTCATGGGCAATTTCATGGAAATTAGAGCTAACAAGAACTTTCACAGGGTTCTTATCCCAGTCTTCGGGCAAGTCCTGTTCCAACAAGTGCCTCTTGAGGGTCCCATCAACAAAAGCAGTAACGAATTCCAAAACATTCTCACTGGTCAGATCTGGTTTTGTTGGCTTGTATTTAACCATGTCTCTCTCAAGCTTAATAATACGCATTGTGGGAACTTCCTCCTTCTTCAACCCGAAGAACTCAATGATGCGCTCATGATCAGCCTCATCAGCATTAATGGTAACAAAGAGAACCTGCAAGGAAATGTAATATTTGTATTATTCTGTAAAATTTTGTGAAGAAATGTATTCCCTTTTATGGCATTAGAAATTCTCTTTTAATCCTATACCTGTCCACGGAATTTCTTAGCTGGTTCCTTGAGCTCTTCAAGATATTTCTCATAGTGACCGGCTTCTTTCTTAAGGAAGACAAGAAGATGACTTTTGATACTTTCACCAAAGATCTTCTGAGCTGTGTCTTGGTTGAAGTCAATAACCAGAGGCAGTGAATGCACGAAAATAAAGTTCTGGAGTTTCTCTACTTCGAGCTCTTCTGAGAACTCAGCCTTGCCTTCATCAAACTGAAACATTAAATTATAAAAAGAATTGTGTTTAGTATAGAGTGGTACATTATTCATACCATATAAATCTTCAATAAATACCTTCTTAAACAGTACAACTTTGCCATCTTCAACATTGTACTCAGTGAATACTTCTTCATTGCTGGTGATACCAAAGACTTGGTTGTCAACTTGGTGTCCGACTTCCATAAATATTTTAGCACCATCGGATTCCGGATCCTATAAAAATTAATTGTATATAAACAAGTGATTATACTGAAGTGAAATCCTTTTCTAAAAAAGTTCATGGGATAATAATACCTTGAAGAAACCAATAATAACAACATTATGTGCTTCAATGAAAGCCTTGGCTTCATCAACAGATGGCAAGTCTTTAGCAGGTGGTCCAGTCTTTTTGTTTAACCAGTTCACAATATCATCAGCACGACGGCCACCATTGTAATCGGTGGGAGTTCCCTTGCGATAGAACTTCAATGTAGGATATCCCCTAAGTCCATGTTTCTCAGCCAACTCAGTTTCGATGGTTGCATCAACTTTAGCCAACTTTATATCGGAGCCACTTTCCTCCAAAGTCTTGGCTGCCTTGGCATATTCAGGTGCTAATGCTTTGCAATGTCCACACCAAGGTGCATCTATTTGTAAGAAAAAAAAAAAAAAAAAAAAATAGCATCACTTGGAAACATGAAAGTGAGTCAGAGATAAAAGTGGTCAGTGTTCTATGCATTCCGAATATTGACGAATTTCTAACACTGCCGACTCTCTCTCTTCTTCTCCCTCTCTCACTCATTCTCTCTCACTTCATTCTACGATAACCCTCCATTTGAACTCGTACAAAAAAAGAGAAATATATAATCATACTGTATGTCAATCTGAGCGATAATCACGGTGACAGGATTAAAGAGAAAAAAATAAGTCGACATCCTGCGCATTGTAATATATATATCTGGTTTATAAAAGCGCAACATAGTGGTCTGAATAAATTTTCGGAATAGGCTCGAGGAACCGCAACAAGTGCAATTTATCAAGGGCACGCGGGGAAAGATCCCAGATGGTGACGTGTAAGGATCAAGCATCTGGATCATCAGCGGAACATCCTCAAGAGAATGAATAAGGAACATCGAAAACCGCTACAAGTACCGCGTGGCAAAGTTACAAGGGACAAGTGAAACGCCATGAAGTATCGTTATACTTACAGAATTCGACGAGCATAAATTCGTGCTTTTCGATAGCTTCTTCAATGTTATCTTTCGTGAGCACCAAAACTCCATCCTCGACTTCGATTTTGGCGAGAGTCGCTGAGAAGGAGAGTGCCGCTAAAAGCGTTAGGGCGAGCAGCCTCATTTTGAGCTTGTGCAATTGACGGTAATACAAGCTCTAATCGTGGTGCGAGGCCGTTACGAAGGTTCAAGCGGCGGCTAATTGTTGACTGAAACTGAGGACCGAGAACCTGTCAGGACGGTATCGGAAACGAAGACACCGCCGACGAGGGGCACAAGTGGAGTGGGCCGATACAATGCTGCAGAGGACTATACAGTCGGTAGATCGTGGTTAACGCGTGGCATCGTATACATCGTGGGAGACGCTGATTGGATGAAACTTCATCCAAGAATCTGGTAGGATGTCAGTGCGCCAAGATTACGTTTCGTACTTTTGGTTCAAGGGTCAGGATGTATCATCGCACCACACCTCTTTACCGATAACCCGGATTACCGTTAATTTCCGATCAAATCTGAGGGGGAATTTATAATGGCACTCCCACGAATGCACGTTCGCAAGTGTAGATGGATAGAATTTATTGTATGCTATATGTCACTGTAATCATCGTAATTACGGGAACTGCTACTGCGCTACTGCGCTATTAGCAATTCCAAAAGATCTTCCGGCACCCGTTTCCTTTTGCGGCATATAATACCTAATGAGGCAACGGAAGTTGATATGGACTACGGGGAATTTTTCTCCCAAAAGAACCAATTACGTGGCTGCTGCGACAGGTCGCTGTAACGTTTATTTAAGCCAATTGAATATGTAAGCGTGTGTGAGACACCTTGGACTGCTGTGTGTTTGATCTTTTGGGAGAACTTCGACGTGAACACACACGTTACAACGGCAACGTGTACAAATAAAGCTTTTCGAGTCATAGATTAGAGGTGTCTTATGATACACGCATCATACATATTCATACAATTTTTTTTTAGAAGGCTTGTCCTGTTTCTTACGCACATGACAAAAGATTTGAATATTACACCCCGCTGGCGTTTCGCCGCCATTGGCAATTTCCCAATTTCAAATGCATCTGGGCTTTGAAACCAAAGAGTAGACAATATAAAGACTTCTGTTATTCGCAGCTATATAATTTACACATAGTATCACGGATGCTTAATACGAATGCTAATCCAATATAATTTTCACATGATCGGTGGGGAAAAAGTTTTTGCCGGCACTCCTAAATCGGAATATATATATATGTATTTTACACAATGAACAATAACGCATATTAATATCTAGATAGTGCAGCATTATATAAGTGAAGTTAAGACATAAATTCCCGAAATAAAGTTTAAGCAAGGAGTGGTTTAGTCGTAAAGAAACTGTTGCCTATTCCATGTGGCAGATCAGTTATATGATAATACAATTTTAACAGTTCAAGAGTTAAAAGATATCGACGGTGAGCTTAGTGCTTATAAGTATACACAACAATATAAAACAATCATTATTCTGATATGTATTGTATTTTCTCATATTAAGCTTAGCTCTCCTCCATACTATTAATAGAAACTAATGCATATTCGACATTGAACTCCATTTCAAAATAGTTCATCCAAATGGAAATCATTATCAAGATCATAGTCCCACATTCAAAAACCAATTTGACAATCTTCTTTGCTTCAAAAGTAACGTAAAAATTGTGTTTTGATAGCGTATCGAACTAATAGTGACAGGAAGACTACCCGAAAACTAATAAACTCTGTTGTTATCAATCACGTTTTTATCGCGAAATGCTGCAGCATGCAATTACTTCAGAAATATTCACGGAAAACGATACCTCCTGTTTCAAACTTAAAAATGGAAGTAAGTTTATGATATTTCCTATTTTATGAAAATCGTGCATCTGATATATGTATATATGCACAGTTTAAAACAATGATTGCTACTTAGGTGCAATATCTAAGTTTGTATTTAAACTTCCATCCTATTTACTTGATGCAAGAGAAAGTAAAAAGGATATAAAGTATGATAGCGATGAAGACCTTGATATAAATAGACAACAAGAAGGTACTTTGTTGATAGGTAAGTAGAGAAATCATAATTGTGTAAAGAAGATGTATTAAGTGAATAAGAATATTCGGTTTTCAGAGCACAAATTGTCAACGCATTTACAACATGTGGGATTGCAAGTATGGAGAGGTGCTCTGTTACTTGCTGATTATGTTTTATCCAATCCAAACATATTTAGAGGAAAAGTAGTCTTAGAGTTAGGTGCCGGAGTTGGGCTAACTGGAATAGTGGCAAGCTGCCTCGCTCAAGAAGTTATTTGCACAGGTGCAGTATAACACAGTATAAAGCACTAAATCACAAGATATAATACATGACAATTCAATTTATAGATATCGATATGGAAGGAATGTTAAGACTCATGCAAAGAAATTTTTTACGAAACATAACATTTACTAAATCGAAGTATTCTATAAAGGAAGTAGACTTCTTAGACTTGAATTGGAGCACACGTTTAGCACGGAAATTGGATTCTGCTGCTGTTATTTTAGCTGCCGATGGTAAGTTACTCCAAATAAATATATACTGCATAATTTCAATGACAATGGTATGATATATTTCTACCAAACATTTTTTAAACAGTAATTTATGACGAGAAAATAACGGAAGGCTTCGTCCGCACTTTGGCTAAGCTATTTAGTTCAACTACACCAAAAGTTGCTTATGTTGCTTTGGAAAAGAGATACGTTTTCACTGTTTCTGATATGGATACCACTGCCCCAATGTATGAAGAATTTCTTTGTTGCGTTCAAAGAGAAAACCTAAACTGGTCAATAGAATATGTGAAAATAGATTTTCCTCGATACTTTAACTATGACAGGGTTACACATATGATATTAATGAAAATACAAAATCAATGAAAAATATTTGTAAAATCCTTGTACATAGTACCTACGTTTTGCCACTATAAAAGGGTGTAAATGCTACGAACACAAAACAGTATTAACTAGGAATTAGGCAGTATTACCCTCTGCGAAAAGTAATTTCACTTCGTGTTTACAGGTTTAGTACATACAAGATGAAAGGTTTAAAATCTAATTAATTTGCAATTTATAGAAGAGAAAATATTTATACAAAACTTCTATTTACAATGATAGGATATTAGTGATATGATTTAGTGCAGCATATCACTACCATGTAGCATAAAAACTACTTAATTCTGTTGCATTGATTCGATTCATTAGAACAGCGTCACATTATCGTTACGTTATTATCGTATTATCGTCACATTATTTTTGCTATGAAATTACGTATTTCGAGTATTAACTATATATTATACATCGACAATTCTGTATATCGTACAATAGTGAATAAATCGCTGAGTGTTGCTTATAAATACTCTAGCGTAAAAAATTCACGTCTCCAGTTGCAACTCACAAGCCCCATTTGGTTTTAATATCTACATGGTACCTGTGAAAACTACAGAGTCAAGAGCAACCTGTGTCTATGCAACAAGTACTTGTATAATTTTTATCAATTTATACGATGAGCAGGATCAAAACTTTTACTAGAAACTCCAATGGTAATTTCTATCTGGTAAAGTCAGTGTTGATGTTAAACTTATCATGTCCACATGTTTATTACATTTTTACTATTTACAACCTATTTACGATAATAATATTAATGGACAGTGATTAAAGTCAATCGAAGAACACTAGATTCCTTAAACAGCCATGTCTGGCAAGGATAAAATAGCGAATTCAAAAATGTAATGATGCGAGTGATATGGGGATAGTGAACGCTGCCTAAAGGAATATAAGTGTTTCTTCGAAAGACGATCGGCAGTAAAAGTCGTATTTATGTCATACGCAATATATAGTTCCGATGTACTCTATTTTATTTATGAGCTCCTCTGAGAGAATAACGACCGAGAGAAATTTTGCAAATAAAAAGTGCATAAAGATCAGCAATACCATAGACATATAGTAATTAATAAATGACAATAGATCATTCCGCGATCATCATTCTCAAATACAGATTCCCTGGTTTGGTAAAGGCACTTTCCATTCTAACAATTCTAATTTTCAGCAATTAAAATCATAATATACAAGATCTGCGAATCGTAGTTAAGTAATTTTTTACAATTTTAATTTTCACACTTCAAACATCCATTGAATCATCGGCTACTCTACAGGATAATTTAAATTACTTCTATTAAATGGTAGTGTTTACTTTACATAGTAAACGAGTATACCAAGTGAAATAGTAAATGTACAAAAATCATGAAGTGTTCTTGTTCAGTTCTCTTGCTATCAGCAACTAAGTGTTTATTTCATTCGCATTCTCGCAACTTTCTGCTGCAACAGCAAAGTATAAAGTTCATTTAGCTTTCATCACAAAAAATAAATTGTGACAAAGCATTATACAATTTTATAAATGCTGGAGAATGCATTCAGCAATGCCCATTGCTCCCTCATGGTAATAGGCCAACAAAATAAGATTGAAAACATGAAGGTGTCATTGACTAGACCACAAAAATCAATATAATATTCTTTAGGAGAATACGATAAATTCACATCTTGCTTCTCAAAATGACGAATAAACTCGATAGCTTAAAAATTTGATTTAAACGATCTACTGATTTAAATAATATTAAAACGATTATTATCTAGCCCAATGACTTCCACAAGTCATAACTGTTTTCAACATACTACTATTCCGCGCATAAAAATATTATGCACTGTGTAGTGTTATTATACATGTAAGTACTGACTTATGAAGCACATTGCCTAGAAGATGAAATATTAACTAATTGCAAATATATCGCTTGCAACAAATACTGTACAAAAACGTACATTTCGCATGAAAAAATCCATGACTAAATTTCATTAATAACTACTTGCATTTTGGGGCGGTTTTTGGTTAGCAATACCAGCATTTGGTATTGTTTCCAAAACCAATTTCCTTCTGTGATATTCGGTGCTTGCAGTTTCGCTAGCCATTGACTTTCGCCTCAATGGTGTTGAGTTTTCTGATATCTGAACTATTGAGTTTGTACTCTTACGTCTAGTAGGCATGTCACTTGCTTGCCTTTGTCCAATTTCATTCGCAATAGAAGTTCCATTAGGGATGGCCAAAATTGTTGAATTCTTAGCAGTACTATTCGTCGCAGATACTGTTGCCGTTGCTTTATTTGTGCCACTTTGTAAAGATGCAAATGTGTTGGAACCTTTGCCCACTGAACTTTGAATTGTACTATTATGATTAACAGTCTTATTTGATGACGTAACCATTATGCTAGCATGCTTACTAACATTATTGTGAATAGATACTGTTGTCTTTACATTTTGTGAATTTGGTGAGCCCAATGGCAACGAAGTCTTTCGTCTAGCATTAGAATTCGAATTTTCGTTATTAAAATTTGTTTTAGCACTCGTCCCAATTGGTTTAACATTATCACCAGAAGTGTGGCATCCCGAAGAAATCCATTTCTCAACTTGAGCTTCGTGCGATTTTTGCAAAACTTTTCGAACATCACCATCTTCTCCACCTTCTTTCATAATCTCTTGCAACTTCTGAATCGTTTGATATAAGACAACAGGGCTAATTAAGCCAAAATCAAATAAACTACACATGTGTAACACGAAGTTGCGATATAAATTTTTCATGAGTAACTCTTTTCCCCTAGTTTCTAAAAACATTTGACAAGCCAGTGGTATTTGGCAATCACCCACATAGCCATATTTCATTACATGTAGGTTCCACATTTTCATGAGTTCTTTTTCTCCTTCATTTACATCTGTAAAATCATCAATCATCATCATTGTTTTTGTTTGCAGCCACTTAGGGTCATTTTCTCCTTCTGAGTCAATATCCATTTCTTTCGGGTATATAGGCAAACAAGTAACTGTATGGTGATAGAGCCTGAAGAATTATAATCCAATTATATTGTGTACGAATGTTTCTCTATTAACTGGCATACAACTTTTATAAACTGTACCTGTTGTGGCCTGTGATGTACGGTCTTTGGCTTTCAAATTCATTCTCATCCAGTTCTAAGAACTCTGAAAGACTTGGTTTGGTTCTCTTCGGGCGACAAACTAAAATATTTGTTACGCTTGTGCGTCTTGTTGGTCCTGTTCTAGAGAAACTAGATGGTTGTGTAATTAACTCATGTGGACTTCCGGCATACGATCCGTCATAGCACTCATTTATCGCCACATCTATGCGTGCACCTTGTGGAATTGGCTAAAAATATTGCAAATGCCTGCTTTAGAATATCTGTTACAGCCATCATCATATTTTTTACAGAATACATGCTCACCACATATGTAAATGTAAATCGCGAATGACATAATTTTAAATGTTTTAAAAGTGAGTAAAGCTTTCCACAATCCAAGGAACACCAAGGACAATGTAAATCTTCGCAGGCTTCAGTCTGCTGACGACTATTATTATTATACAAGAACTGATACACTATTTGCTGTGTACCAACGGAGTTATCCATTTTATCGTTCGGCGCAGTCATTCTCGATGAATTCACAGGACTAGGCATTGGCAGTGCTGTATTATTGTTACTGGTAGTATTATTATTATTGAGGTTCGCAGTAGATCGATCTAGACCAGCTGGAATAATTAGAAAATATTTTAGAGACTATAACTACACATGAGATTCTATGCAGGGAGCAAACTCACTGTTTCCCGATCGATTTTCCTTATTATCACCATTTGGCATAGGAGATATTGGAGGAGGCCTATCGACTAAGCCATTACTTGGTTCCATTGTCCAACTTAGTCTAAATTTTAAAGTTGGGCCTTTAGTAAACACATCAAATGGGCCACATTCCTTGATGTCAGGTACAGATTCCCAGGAGCTGTGCTTCTTTGGGCTAGACCTAACATTGGTTTGTACTTCTTGCAAACCTAATTCATAATCTCCATCTGTCAACAGACATCGATTATGCTTGTCATACACTATTAGCTCCGAGCCATATAACTTGACTTCTTCCCCTCCAGCTTTTATCGAACCTGTTGAGGATTTTCGCCGCTTTTGTGCTGGCTCTGAAAGCGATTTCATGATTATCAAAAGTCAGAAAACTGCGAGCGATCATTGAAACCGAACATACATGTACCAAATACACACCGTCTAAATCACAGTTATGTATAAGGCAACCAGTGTTAGATGTGCAATAAACTCTAAGCAAAAGCATATATGTCTTTGCTACATGACCATTATTTAAACTGAAAGACTCGTTTGGGATTGAAATGGTGGGTGCTTTTGGCGGTGGCTGGTTTTCGCAAGGATTAATCGGGACTTCGCTTGTTCCGACAGATACCTAAAAACGTTAATATAAATGAGATAAGGATTTGGATATACCCTCAAAAAAATTAAAGCATCAACGTTCGATACTTGAAGTACTTTGCACCTTCTCCATATTTAATATAAAACGTTTAACTTCTTACTTACCTGCATAATCGGTGAACTAACGTCTTTCCGCTTTTTGTGACATATTTTCAATAATAGCGTTTCTACTTTCACTGGGTCTTGAGATGCTTCTACTGGAAGTGTATAACACACAAACACACTGTTAAAAACGCAACTATGTTTCGCAAATGTTGTCTTCAAAGAACAAGCGCAAAAGAAGGTACAGAATCATTTACCTTTCTTATCATAAAAACCTAAAAAAGTAAGCGTCATGTATCCACGGATACCAGGATGTTCTTCCTGGCTATTTTTTGACATTAACTTTTCCAAAATTGTGTCAACTTTAAATCCTCTGCGAGACTTATGACTTCTGGACATGCGTTGCCTCATATAAGTTAAATTCCGATAGAGAAATATGGGCTAAAAGGAAATGATCATTCATCATGGAATCAACAAACATGAATATTGATAGTTTTATCATTGAAGTTGAAAACTGTAATAACCAAACAATTTCAACAACTAAATAACCACATTATGGTGACATGGATGCCGTTAGCCATAAAACTTTGCTAATTTTCTATTGATAGTATATCAAAATATACGATAAAAATGAACTAGTATACATTCATCACAAAAGAAAAACTGAATTTAGATATTGAGGGTGGAATTAAACTAATTATGTCTATTATGAACGAAACTGTTAACACTTTGAGGGCAACTTATACTCTATAATTTAAAAAATCTAGATGTAAATTCTGTACTTACTGAAATCTGGTTTCTTGTACGTAGGAACCGATAGATTTGAGTTGGTTCTGAAATAAATCGAAGTATATTGTCATCTAACCGATTTTTAACCATATTTTTAAAGGGATAATTCGAAAAAATATAAAAATTTCTTTTGAATATGTGGAAACCCAAAATGAGGGTATAGTTTAACTACAATCCAATAGATGGCTCAGATATTTAACTCTATCTCGAAAGTAAAATGGTAATTGTGGCCGTATAAGATCTGTATTGGAAGAAGAAAATTTTGATCCTTCAAGGTGAAATGGGAAATGATGACATGGTTGCGCTCGTATTCTACGAGAAGCCTGTACCAGACAATTGTTACGACTACACAGGCCAAACCTCTCTGATCCCAAAAACATTATTTTTTATAACAATGATAACAGAATGGCGATAAAATCTCTGGAAAGTATGTGTGTAACGACAAAATATGTGAAAGAAGAAACAAAAATTCTTTATCGGTAATAAACACAGATTCTTATCGCCATTACGCGGTAAGCTGTGCCTGGCGTACTAGCAAAACTACAATAATTCCTTACTTATAAACATAAACGAAATTCGGGTTTTGAAACCCTGTGTATATCATCAATTATTGTGCTAGAGCTCTGCTTTCGGAGTAAAGAAACACGAAATACTGATATTTGTCAGCTTGAATAAATATGATATTGCTCCATAAAACATCGCTAACAAGTGGGCGAACAGACGTTGTTCGGACGAGAAGTTTCAATAAACAGAAAACTTTGTACCGCCCTGGTCTTTTCATAAAACAATAATATTAGAATTTGAGTTGCAAATATACGCTGGCAAGGGGAAAGAATGACAGGTGTCCATGCGGATTGCCGCAAAAGGAGGGAGTGAAATGAACCGACGCGCGCTTCAGCGCTCTGGGGGCTCCAATTGCATAGGGTTATGTCGCGTTACATCCGAGTTTCCCAATGCATACTGATAGAAAAAGCCTATTCCCGGAATATATGAGATAAGAAAGGTTTTCGTTGGATATTTAGCAGCGAATGTCCTCAAACAGCGTGCTTGAAAATGATAAACTATCTACTTACTTTCGAAGGCTTGGAGGAACAGCTCATGGTCCGCCTGTATTTGATCCATCCGCGGCCCTTTTTGTCCATCCAATTCTTTTTCCCGCTTCTTAGGCGGCATCTTAGCGGAGCCCTTCGTCGATTTTCCCACAAAAATTCACTTTTATCACGTAAAAATAGAATGACAACACACGCCCCGCGCGAAATCTGCGGCGCTCAGCAGCCTGCGACTAAGGAGCACCCTTGTGCTGGTTCTGCAGACTACTGCCAGCCAATTAGAATTCAACCATATTTCACCATGAAAAAAAATACAAATATTATTGTACGATCTCAAATTGATAACAATAATATATACCAGACTTACATCGTTCGATTGAATCCTAATCGAATCTTCGAATGCTTTAAATTCGGAGCGCCACACAGTTACTACCAGAAATAAATAGATAATATATTATAATAAATATTTTTTTTATTTTTTATGGTTAAAATTTTATGCAATCACGTATGTATACCTTAAAATATGTTCACTTATTCTCCAAAATACATTCGAAATTCTGTCAGAAAGGATATAATTTATACGAATTCATAAATAAAAAAAATAGTATAGCAAAAAGAGTAAAAGTGATATATGCATGTAATATAGTGTGTGTGTGTGTTCTGCATGAGCATATTATAGATGACAGAATTGGCCTAGGGCGCATTTTAATTATTTTCCAATAATACGAATATTTTATGGGAAGTAATAATATGTTGACATTTTCCCATTCAAAATAAGTTTATCGGAACGAATGGCAATTACAATATATATATGCATATTGCTCTTATGTTTGAAAATTTGAAAGTCATCTTGAAGATATCCACAGATAATAATGGCAGGGATTGCAACGCATCCTGTGATGTTTTGATTGGTCAACGAAATACAGTTCATCATGGAGTACGTGGGTATGTGCTAATTTTCGCTATTTTCTAGAGTTCTTAGTTAAAACATTTGAAAAATACAGATTTTTCGTAACAGGCGCAGTCCGAAGAATAAGTTTTTGTGTAATGTTCAATATATGATGCATGACGTTGTGCTAATTGGAGTGTCAGAACACCAATATTTACCATTACGTTTTCAATGTAATCGTAGCAAACGATTAAAATTTGTAGAAACAATTACAAGGAATCATTTACACACAATTTACCTATCACACCTTGTATTTTTCTCTAGGCTTTTGAAATTCGACATTTTATTTCCACGAGCGTAGAGTTTTCTGCATAACCTTTATAGTCTTTATACAAACAAATTCGGCCTTGTTACATTCTTTGTTGACAGTTCAACTACGCAAATGCATTAACATAATTAAGATGTTTGACAATTATTACTATTCGTTAAATCATAAGAGTCAAGTGAGATAAATGAATATAGCTTGCTTATACAAATTGTTATACGCTTTGCAGATACCACACAGGGAGACAGCAATGATAATTGCTGTAATTCAACCAGCACAGCTGAACTCATTTCTAATACTAATACATCTGAAAATGCTGAAGAAATAACCAAGGAGTGTTCAGCAGCAAATGAAACGGATATTAAAGAAGAGGGAGAAACTGCTGTATCTACTTCTGACGACCTACCAAGAGAGCACATAGATTTCAAAGTAGTCTATAATAAACAAAAGATTGATGTAAACTTTCCTCTTGATGGCACTGTTGCCGAACTTAAAGCACATCTCCAAAACATCATATCAGTGCCACGCGCCATGCAAAAAGTTATGATTAAAGGATTAGCCAAAGATGATCAGTCATTAAGGAGTTTGGGTGTTACAAACGGTATTCTTGTACTCTTGAAGGTTTCTAATGTACATGTTATGATGCGCATAAGGTTTTATCTTAGATCTTAATATCTTTGTTTAAGGTGCCAAAGTGATGGTAGTAGGGTCGAAGTTAGATGATGTTTTAGCTGTATCAATTCCCACAAAACAAGAGCAGTCAGATGAAGCAGTTTCATCAGCTAGTAAAGAACCACTTTCGCAACAAAAATTGCACAGGAAAGTGTTGGATAAGGGTGTTCCAGAAGATGTCATGCCTGGAATATTAGATAGCAAGGTACTTATCCAATGCTAGTGAAATATTTTAGTTACTTTTCATTTGTAAAAGTATTATTTCCATACATAATATAGGAACCCCTCCCTGAATTCCCATTAGCTGGAATGCTTAATAAGTCTGGTGGGAAAGTCAGATTGACTTTCAAACTAGAACAAGATCAACTTTGGATCGGAACAAAAGAAAGGACAGACAAAATACCTATGATTTCTATAAAGGGTGTACATAGTGAACCAATACATGACCACCGTGAATACCACATCATGGTTTGTACACACTAAATTGAATAACATCTGTAAGACATCATGCTGAATATAATATTTAACATTGTAGGGTATACAATTAGGTACAACGGAAGCATCAAGATACTGGATATACTGGGTTCCTGCACAATACATATCAGCTATAAAAGATGCAATTCTTGGTAAATGGTGCTACTTCTGATGGACTATGGTCAAAAGTTTTCACTTTATTGAAAAGAATATATAATCAGGTGTAAACATTGACACAAACACGACTGTGCTAGTCACACACTTTTAACAGTAAGTAATAACTTATTTTGCATTACGTTACAGCCAAGTTACATTATAGCCGAGGAGTCCTGAAAAAGGTATCCTACTCTGTTGAAAAGGGTTTTAGAGTTTTAATTTTTTGGTTAGACAGAAAGATTAATAATTGCATTTTACAGAAGACACACATCATTCACAGTATTTACTGTAAAAATGACTACTTTTTTGTACTGAAGCTGTGATCAGTCAATTTCGCTCCTTTGTATCTTGTGATAGCATTGTGATTTAAAACATTAACTTTTTATGTTGTACAATATGATGAAACTAACAATATTGTTTTTAATGATAAGCAGACTTTTAATAAATAATAGCTTGCGTGAATGGAAAAAGGGAACTATTATTTGTGGTGCCAGAGACAGAGGACTTCTCGACTGTGGTTATAAGAAGTGAAAAACCTGTAAAATTACATTTATAGGAGGATGCGAAGAAGGAAGTTATGATGTTGCATTTACTATCCTTTGAAGTTCGTCGAGAAATATTTACATCTCATTACTGTAATTACTATTACATCACTACTAGATATTCTAAAATTAAATAACGCTACTGTAACTTCTATAATGCCATCAAATCCTCTTTACTCAAGATCTGTAATGAAAATTACATTTTGTATACATTTTACACATATTTATGAAAAATTCTTTTTTTGCATCTTAAATTTAGCCAACGCGTCTTTCTGTTGTATTTTTAAGTTTTGTTTTACTAAATGAGTAAATTATACATCTGTTGCTTACATTATACACATACAAGACGAAAAATTATGTTATCGTACAAAACGATATGCAGATAAAATATACAAAAATTTTAATAAGCAATTAGGCTTTTAACTTTGAAATAACAACGAACTTCAATGAAACGTGAATGAAAGACTACATTTGCATAGTTTGTCATTGGCCTAGATATCAAAGAAGTTCTACAGAGTAATACTAACTTTCAAACTGTCTTGTGAACTTTGTTTTACATCTTGACCAGCATATGAAGAATGTGACATAGCTTTTTAGTATCGTAATTGCTGTAAATTAGGTTTTATACTACATATATGCGAGTGTAATCCGATTGATGGAAAACGACAAATCAAAATTTATTACATCATCTCGAGCAAACGAGACTATTTGCAAATTAAAACTCTATCTGATAATGTTCGATTCATAAGACTTGTACATTATGTTGAGTGATTTAATAAAATATGCAATTTTATATCGTCATGTTGTATTTATATAGAGGTTGATTTCTGTTCCTTCATGAAATCATTTTGTCAAATGAAATTGAAGATCTTACGATACTGATCTTACGTACAATCGGTCTGTAACCGACAGTGAGTACAAACACTGTAGCGTATGACGTCCCTGAGACAAGTATATCTTATGTACATAGTACAACTGTGGTTATGTATAAAAGGGAATTTCTCTTAAAAATGTCTTTTGATCCAATGATCACTAAACTATTTAGGTAACTAATTTCTGGCATATATGGAAAACATAATTCTTATGGCAAAACAACTATTCATAAAATTTTTTTGATTACTAGACAGAGGCTAAAACATGTTGATATATCCGAAACGTAAGAAAACGAGACATAAAGCCTCAGTGACACTACAGATACTACAGGATGAATAATGGAATGCAAAGAGAATTTCCCAGATGATATAGAAAATACATTCTTCACAATAACAGAACGATTTTGTCAGCAAGGTGCATTAGTGTCTGACTTGAAAGCAATTAGCTTACATGGCAGCGCACAAAATAAAAAGAGCTTTATATGGTCCACAGTGTATTCCAAAAGATTTCTCTTGATGGTATTTGCACCAATATTGTATGGAATCTTTTCTCTAAACATTCAAAGCGACATAATCAAAAATGTCCGTGGAACAAGATGTTGGTTACCAAGCAATTACTTGGTGTGGGAGTTCACAAGACCAATTTCAAATTGTGATTATTGCCACAATGTCAGTGCTGCACTAATTTTGAGAAACTTGACACGAGAAGAATTTACTCCATATATGTACTCATCAAGGCCTATGGTAATAAAAAGTGCAGCTAGTCATTGGACTGCCTCAAAAGTATTCAGTTGGCGCTTCTTCAAAACCTTATATGATAAAATAGAAGGTGCATATGAATCTGTGGATGAATGCCAATTTTTGCATTTCAAAAGCAATTTCAATAGTTTACGAGAAGTGTTCTCCATGAGTGAAGCACGTGCTATGCATAAGTATGGTGAAGATCCATGGTATGTCGGGTGGAAAAACTGTCATCTACAAATCTTGGATGTTATGAGAAAATATTACAATCTACCTCACTTTTTCCCTGAGGACGCAGACATTCCTTACACAAACTATGTATTCTTTGGATATGAGGAGGGTGCTATTATGCATGTATGTAAATCAGTTTTAATATTTATTGCTCTGTATTTGGCCATGAAACTGAACTTATTTGAAATATTCTCAGTTGGACTACATTTCGCGTCTGATGTGGCAAGGACAAATTCTCGGCAGCAAAACTTGGAATGTAGCACCAACCCCAGAATGTAATGTTGTTTGTAAGCCTTTTAATTTTTCTGTTGATAGTGGTGATATTATTTTATTGGATACGCGAATTTGGTATCACAGCACGTATGTGAACAATGGAAGATTTAGCTTGACAGTTACCTCAGAATACGGGTAAACTTATATTTTTAGGATAATTTGTTTTGTCTTTATATAAGTTTTTGGACAGCATGGACAGTAATCTATGCAGTACAATTATTTTATTTGATACAAATGAATACAGGTCTAACGTTATCTGCCATAATGTAGTAATAAGGCGGGTGCCATTTTTGATCAGTATTTAAAAGATATTTATTGGAATATCATATAGTGCCATTTGTCATATAAAAACTTTATTGAAAACGGAGAGTTTTCGCACAATATATATTGGTCTTCATCAATGCGATGAGCGTTGTTAAATTTAATAGAGCTTTATGTAAGAGTGATTATTTGATAGTACTATTTTTAACTCTTGCCAGAATTGAAAACTAGTCGAGTATCACGTACATTGGTAAACACTCTTTTCAGATGCATGGAATATACTTTGTCTCAGTGCATAGTAGCGTAATATATATTTCAAAACTTATTTTTTATACAAATATTACAAACTTTATATGTCGCAGGATTTAATGTACATAGTAAATTATAATTTTGAAACGGCTTAAGTTCAATATATTTTGGAAAATAACCATCTTGTAAGAAGTTATAGTAAGATTCGCCTTTGCATAGAGTTTATTGTATGCATGGCTTTACTTTACATATGTATAAATACTGTATTTTCTACAAAGCTTGAATAAACCGTTATAACATAATAGTGTGTTCTTTGCCTCTGAGGTTTAACTTCTTTATACTGTTTGCAGTATGCTTTATTTATACTTATTATATTATTTAAAACACAACAGCAGACGCTGCCATCGATCAACTAAAGAATTTGAGTAATGAATAGACGCAAATACTGTGGCACAAGTGAGTTGCACAAGTTTATCCTTAAACGTGCAATAGAACTTTCATGGAAACATCTTCAAAGTTCCGATGTAACATATAGAATGATCGAAACGATAGTTTGCTCATTTCGGTGTGTAAATAGGTGATAAATTTAACAGCGTCTAAAATGGAATGCATGTTGCCAATACTATGCAATACAGAGAATATTACATGTACAACACTAAAGAGATAAGAGTGTCAATGTAATTCCTCCAGTAAGCTTCGTATGTCCATTTTTCACTGATTTTTCTTCTCTGTTGCCTGCTGGAAACTTGGTGGACTCTCCTAAAATTCAATTTTAAATATACGCATATTAGGACGCGAGAATAAGTAAATTCTACAGCATTACATCTATCATACTTACATAATATGCAGGTGGAGGAACATAGGCACATTGTGGTCTATTTGGATCATAATATGCACTTTGGGCGGCTTCTGCGGCTTTAGCGTCTGTGAAAAGAAAAACCAATGTATTTGCTACATGTATAATAAAGAGCAACTGACCTTTAACACTGAAGAATAATTACATACACGTGTATATGATGGAAGAATTATATTTATTTTGGTCTCGCATTTTTTGGTGTTTATTAGTAAAATTCATTTAGACACTGATATTTTTAAAATATGTTTCCGTTTATGTAAAAACTATCGTTTTATTCCCATGATATTTTTGAACCATATTTACACCACCAAATAATTTTGTTCATAAGCCCAAATGCAGTAAATGATATGTAATGATATGTAAATTGGTATTTAATTAAGTAGTTAATAAGACGTCTATGTCCTTGTTGAAATAAATACTAAAATATTGCTTTAGACTTCAGTTCAAAGTCTAAATCACTTTTCAATTTTGTTTTCCTCGAATAAATAATGATAACGTAATGTATGTACACAATTTTATCGTCAAATTGATCGATATCTTTCACATAATAATCTGGTTTATCCACGATAATACAGCTCCGCGTATATCTCTTCTGCCTGTGACAAGTATGAGATAATAACTGAGCATAGTGAAAGTCAGCCTTACTTCAGGCTACTCAGGAAACTGTTATGCAACAATATTGCATAATATTCAAAACTTTCAAGTTTGCCATGCGAAATAAGGACCATGATTTCATCAATTGGACTCTTTTACCTGCACTACATTCTTAGTCACTTTAACAAGATTACTGTATCCCAAATTGGTAGGTGTAAATAAAAACAGCGTTAGAAACTTTATTGATATTTAATACGAAATTATGTAGATAATACGATGTGTTATAAAGTTATTGGTTTAATAGAATTAAAGAAAAAACATAACAAAGTATACAATAACATACAAAGTTATTGTTTAAAAATACGTGTCAAGGACAGAACTATTTGCAAGTGCTTGAATATATCATAGTCATATAATTTTGTGTGTTAACAACAATTTGGAGATATATAATGAGTTCTATAGTGTATATAGCCTTCATGTTACACACAAACTTTGTAGCATCAATAGCAATCTATGCATACAATTGTTGCAACTGTTTTGTTATTACACGCCACAGTAAGTCAACTAAACAGCATACATAAAGCAATTCTACTTTGGTTTTCAGCTATATGCGACATTTTTAACAGTATTTGTAATAACCAGTTGCATCAGTTTCGACCCAGCAACATATTATAATAATATGTAGGACCGGTGTATAAATATCACATTGAGGCAAATCTACTGTTTTTTCTGTCCGTATTGGTCATATCCACCTTGTGGGTATGGGTAAGGTTGCCCATATGGATATTGAGAATATGGAGAATACGGTGGTGGATTTTGTGGATAATTACTATTATGTGGTGCCCCATAGTTTGAATACCCACCTGCTTGAGACATGGTCTGACCATTATAATTTGGATTAGCCCATCCAGGTGCACCGTTCTGTTGTGGTGGTGCCCAACCTTGTTGCTGGCCCGAACCACCCCAAGCTCCTTGTTGTGGTGCTCCGTATCCTTGGTACGGTGCATTTATACCAGGATATGGTGGTGGCATATCAGTCATATACACACTGTTAGCTGTAAAAAGTACAAAATCATCAGAAATGATTCTTGTATATGGTTTTGAAAGATCTTGAATTTTTGTAAAATCTTATTAGAGAATTTGCCAGCATTTAAGAAAGAATAATGCTAATATTAAACCTGGTGGCATATCTGGGAACACATCAGTAGGGGGCATCCACCCGTAGTATCCAGTTGGTGCTGCTTGGTATGCAGGAGGTGGTGCAGCATACCAATTAGATGTTGGTGGTTGGTATGGTGGAGGAGCGTCATTTTGAGGTCCATTGCGCTGAGCTAAAATTTTATATGTTTGCAATGAGTAATCCAATGCTATATCTATATGGTTTGTCTGAGTATTGGAGAGTTTTAGTTAGACCACAACACTTAATACACTCCCATAGGGCACGCATAAAATGTGATTGAGTGGTCTAGATAAACCGCTCAAACTTTAGTAGATACGTGTGAAATATTACAAGCTTACCCATTGTAGCTGCTCTTAACATTGCTTGTCCAAATTCGATTGCTCCACCACTCTTGAAATGTAACTTAAATTTAACTTCTCCAATCCAATTACCATTTGGTTGCGCGCCACATTTGCCCTTTATATAGTTTGCTCCAAACATTGGCTGTTCTAAAGCCACATCACTCAACGTGATAAATGGGAAACTGAATGACTGCATCTTTTCTTTTGCATCTTTAGCATTGAAAATCATTCTGTGCGTTGTCAGGTACAATCGCCCGCGTTTCGTACCAATAAATTCTGCTTGATCTTGTCCGTGAAATTCCATCGTGACATTGTCGCAGAATAACAGGATGCTAGAAAATCGTAAAATTTTAGTACAGAGAAAAATAAAAACATCTGTTCTCCGATTCATGTAAATAGGTTGTTATAACTGGTTAATATGTTAAGTACGTCTCAGTCATTTTTTGTGATGCAAATAGAATCGAGGAAGATTATCAATTATTACCAGGAAGTCGTTTTCATAAGCCTACTCAGTTATTACGCTATAAAACGTAACGAAACGGCCCAGAATATTCGAAAGCAAGTACAACATTTTTAAACATAATACAATTGTTTTTTGAAACTTACCATTCTCCAGCGTGTATAAGGACACCCCCATTAGCGTGTGCTGTATTTAGTGACATTTTGTTTGAAATGTATCAGAATCTTTTAGAACTTGCAGCGACGATCGTCTTCTCTCATCAGCTGATTCATAAGTGATAATGTGATGTGTCACGCATGCGCAAAGCTTCGTCTTTAAAAAAACCAAAGATCTTCGATTTCTTCCTTTTGCACCGCAATCAAGATTCGTGAGGCATTCGAGCTGTGTAATCTGCATTTTATGGAAATTATTAGTGTGTTTACGGATTGATAGGTCAATAAAAAATCATTCTTCAGTACATACACGCTCTTTTAATAAATACAACATTCTTGCGTAGAAACTACTGAATATATTTGGTTTTTCTTATAATCATTCTTAGGGTATTTGTTACGAACAGCAGGATAGAATCTTTACAGTTTATATGAAACTTCGTTAACGCTTATGTTCCACACTTTTACAAATGTGAAGTCAATATACATCTGTATGTATGATTGACGGATCTATATTATTAAAGGTATAAAGACGTTAAACCTATAAAAGATATAACTGCTACAAAAGTTCTTGTATAAAACATCGCTCACCATAAATTACAACTTTGTATTATTGATTTAAATACTGGCTTTCATTTCGTATTGTATATTGCCACAAACAATTTCCTGGAATTCGGAACGTCTTATCGCATGCTACGACGAAGTGCTAAATACTTTGTCATTAAATGTAAAAAAATGATATGCATGTGTGAACAGTTGTTCATAAGTATTGCAAAAAAGGACAGAAAAGGTAATACAAATCTGCGGAAAGCCGCATCTGAGTCGCCATTTTCTTTATAATAACTTTGAAGTTATCATGTTCTCCGTTTAAATAAAATATATGATTATCGGTCTGTAGGAATCTCTAATTCCGTTTTTGCATTGTCCGACTTCATTTCTATACATTTACGTATTTCATATCCAAGGGCAGCACCTAGCGGTGGAGGTACAGCGTTCCCAATCTGTCGATGCTTATCAAGAATATTTCCATAAAAACGAAAAGCGTCAGGAAATCCCTGCGAACGTGCGCACTCTCTTACACTTACAACCCTACTTTGTTCAGGATGCAACACCCGACCCTGAAAAAAGATAAACGAAATATATAAGAGATACTGTCCGATTTCAAGTGCAACATAAATTGTTTAAGTGGCTACTAAATTAAGCAGAACCTGTTTTCCCAATGGCTCAGGATTTGTGATAGTAGTTCCAAAATATCCATCCCACTCCAGTCTGCCATACAATCCTGCCCAATTATTGTGCCTTCTTCCAGTATGCGGCAAACACCATGGTATCAAAGTATTAAATTGCCTGTCTGTTGGATCGCACATTTTACCTTCGGAGCAGCAGCATACGCCGCGAGGCAAATCAGTAGCACTTTTTGCCACCTTCTTGTCATAGTATGGATACTCTCTGTCACAGATAAATAATTCTTCGTAAAACGAGTACTTATTATCTAATTTAGTTTAAAAAGTAATTTGTCATCTATCCAAGCTACTTACAGCTTTTTGGTATATGTGCCGTCACTTAAACGGACCACAATATTTGGTAAATCTCTCCAATCTGACCCGCTTGCTGTTGGAATGTGTGCTATTCGCGCTTCAACTAAAGGCGCCATATCTTTACAAATATGATCCTTGAGAATAGCATCAGGTTCCTTGGGTCTGACCTGCACGCATTTAATATAATGACTTCATTGAATTTATGAGCTACTTAAATATTAGTTTGAACAATTAAACATACTTTGCGTTGGAAATGAGATACAGGCTCTTCTACATAAGCCATTTCTTCTTGATTCCAGCCATTTCTAATATTGGGCAAATCTGACATAGTATCCCGAACGTTGATGGTTCTATATGGTGCTGATTCGGTCCAATCACAGTTCGATGAATACTAAGGCACAAATTGAGTCATTATGATATGACAACTAATTTTAGTGATCCTACAAAACATTCAACCATAATAATATGTCCTTACTTTCTTGTTATCTACAAGAACGCTCAACTGCGATGCACGTTTACTAAACACATTCGTCGGCTCAGGGTATTTAGGAAGTACTTCACCAGGTGCAGAGGCTAATATAATTAACCTGATAAAACAATATAATAGAAGTAATTTCGTTTTATCTATGTGAGATTCGAAATATATTATCTTCAGAATAATTTTGACTTGTGTACCTTCTACGCGTTTGGGGTATTCCATAATTACCGGCCTGAAGGATACCAAATGTACATTGGTATCCGATGCGAATTAGACATCTCAATGTCAGTTTAAGTACCATACTTTTTTTAAAAGTAACAAAATTTCGAACATTTTCCATTACAAAATACTTGGGTCTATAGTAATCACAATATGATAGACATGACACAACTAAAGAGTTTTTGAAAAGTGAATACTGCCGTGAATTGAAACGGTTCATGCCACTGAAACCTTGGCAAGGTGGCCCACCACATAAAAGTTGCACTTCACCTTTTTGTGGCAAACGTTGACCATTATCGTCAGTAGTCTCACCCTGTATAATTCAGACATAATGATGTCGTAAATTACAGCGTAAATCCGAAATGTTTGCTTAACTATTATACGCACATTCATAACTTTACGCAAGAGAACATTGCAATCTTCACAGAATACTATTGCTTGAGGATTATTCAGGCGATATGCGCATGCAGCTGGTTCATCGTTCTCGATGGCCCATTTATTATCAATGACACCAGCTTGTCGTAATCCTTCAGATAAACCTGAAATACATTGAATCACATATTTCCTCTGTTTTTGAATACAACAGAAAATGTAACAGAGTCATACGACCTGTATAAATATACTTACCACCACAACCAGCAAAAACGTCGAGAGAATTAAATTTCTCCGATATAGTGCAATAATCAACAGGTTTTTCAAATACTTTTCTAGACTCGTGCTTAGATTTTTTACTTTTACTTTTAATCTTTCCTTTTCCCTTTCCGGATTTGCCAACATTAATAGCATGATTTGGCGGATCATCAAATGTTTTATCTGTTGCATTATATGCTTGTGAGAAATAGAAACGGTATGGGCCTTCTGCCGCCCACTCTTCGACCGATTGATCTAAATTATCGGAATATGCCAAATAACATTTGCCAGCTACTTCCGAAAATTTCACGTCGCATACTTCATCACTCCAATATACCATGTTAAGATCGACTTGTTGCATTAATGTAACACCTTTATGTGTGTTTTCAGGTCTATACATTCTATTTATTCTAATCCAAATATCCGATGACGCAACTAGTTTGCTATTAGTTTTAGCATATATTGCGTTTATGTATCCAATATGGAATGGCTCAGGTGTATCACAGTTTGAACCTTTCACATGTTCAAGTGTCTTTCGATAGTATTCTGGGTACATATCTTCATCCACTGTGCCTTTTTTAGGCTTGGGAGGAATGTGACCAGCAGTTGTATATTTGAATTTTACAGAACCGGGTTTCAGAAAGACTGCAGAGCCGATACAAAATTCTTCGCCCTTGTACATCACTTTACTATACATTACTTCCTTACTACTCTTTTCTTCCAATCGATCAAATACTTTTGGAGTGTAATAACACTGAAGATTAGTGAATCGTACACATGCAGGACAAAATCTGTGGCTAATTTCCAGCCGCAAACATATAGGATCTGGTGGTGGATCCTCGAATCGTGCTGTTTCTGGGGTATACCGTTTTTGATAGAAGAAAGTTTTTCCATCATCCTTTATATCGTCTTCTAATAATAAATCAGTATTCCCTAATTCAGCCCAATTCTCTGGGCTACTTTTATAGATGACTAATGCTTTTGATTTAATAGATGTAAATGGTATATTATCACATTCGTCAAGCAAAAATATTTCTAATGGATCTGATGTTTCTCCCAGGACTGTATCACTGCCTCTTCTAAACCAGTTGGCGTGACACATCTTAGCACCAGTTTTGTCCTCCCACATATACATAATTTTACCAATTTGTAATGGAACCGTTGGGTCGCTCGATTCAATTAATACATGATCATTATTTGTTAGTTCTTCATGAGCTACAATAACTGACTTATAGAATGTTCGCCTGCCGTCATCCGTTATGGGCTCACCAACCCATGTGATTTCTTTTTCTTCATGCTTGAAGTCTTTTAAAATCATTTTTTGTGTAAGTTTCACGGCACCCAGAAGTGCATCAGTTAGATCATCATCTTCAGGCTCGGAATCATTTGCTTCTTCTAGTGCCATATTTGGGCAGCGGCGTCGGGAGCACGCTTGTTTCCCACGTCCAGACCCCCCAAACTTTGTCATGTCTTTACAAGGGAGACACACTCCACAATCTGGTTGCTGGCATGCTTCACAGACTCCACACCTGTGTCGCTTAGGTCCCATTCTATCTTTGTCATTATCCTTTGCTAACTGGTCAGCAAAGAATGTTTCAAACATGTTATTAACAAGTTTCGTAGTTGTTGCTTTTGTCCAACCAAGCTTTTTCTTTTTTTGCTCTTTGGTCTGGTCTCTGCGGATTGCAACCCTTTTCTTAAGTGTTACACCAGCAAGTGATACCAATGTGCGCATACATGATGTAGTGATTAATAACGTATCCTCGGGTCTTGCCGATGCATCAAAAGAGACAACTCTATCACAAATAAATTGTGCATACCGGAATAAGGAATCTTCGGTAAACCTTGATAAACCTTTAGGTGGGACAATAGTCTAAAATGCAACATTGCCGGTATAGAATATTTCATAGTATAATGATCAATCATTGTCTCATTCCTATATTCGATTACATACCTGTAACTTATTCAACAAGTCCTCATATGTCGGATTTACTTCATCAAGTAAAAATTCAATAACTACTTTGCTCATATAAATTTTTTCTTTTACAATATCCATTAGTGGGGCATATGCTTTTGAAGGGTCCATTAGTACATATTCAGCAAATGCTGTACTAAAACCAATAACAGCTAATTCACCGCCATCAAATCCAGACACCCACCATTCATTTATTGGTCCCATGTCTTTTGTGGGTATGCCGCCATCCACACAAGCATTCTCATCATAAATAGGTTTCATGTATCCAGAAAAATATAACATTACATTCTTCTCTATGAGACCAGTGTCAAAAGGACACAAATGCCCATTTTGATCATATACACTATAATGGTAAACAGCAAACACAAATCCAATTATTTATCACTTATTTGGTAGTAATGTAATTTAATCAACTGGTTGTGAAAAGTCATTACATACGAAAAATATGTTAGTTTATTCTGTGGCCTTTCATCTCCATCAAAGATATCGGCTTCATCTCCAGTGAAAAGGGATAATTTAGGATCGGTTAGTGCTACTATTTCTTCTACAGCGCTATTTGGATGTCCAAGATACATTTTCAAGTCTTCGGAATCTAACTTTTGGCGACAATATTCGCATTTCTGTGACACAGGCACTGTTTTTTTGCTGTATGATTTTGGTTCTTCATATTTACATTCATCCTCGTTTGTCTTTGACTTTTTACAAATATCATTTTCATTTTCATCATGAGTCTCATCGTTCTGTGTATTTAATTCTTCAATTGAGGTATTATCAGTTGTAACTGTAATCTCTTTCTCTACCACTATTTCTTCCAGCAAAGGAGCTTTTGCTTCATTTTCTTCACCCCCATAGCTCTTACGCTTCCTTTGTTTCTTTGAATCTGCTGACTTAGGCAGTGAATCTCTATTTTCGGGTATTGTGGTAGCTGAGTGCCTTCTACTTCGTAAGGCCCTTTTAACAGTCTTCGCTTCATTAGATACAACATTCTTGTCTGTATCTTCATTAGTAGATTCCTTAGTTTCTTTATTCTTTGAGCTTGTATCCAAGTTGTGTTCACACTGCATATTAGCAGTTTTATTTTCTCTGAGAACTTCTTTCTTTGAGAGCGGCTCGCGTGTCTTTGTGCTTTCACTGAGCTCCTTACTTGCATTTTCATTATTCTCAGCACTGTTCGAGACGTCTGAGATACCGGGTATCATTTTGACGAAATACCTTCAATCAGAATACCCGGTCTTCTTTCTTGAAAAATTGATATTCTTCTTAAACAGCAAGTGTCTTACATTTAAGTTATGCGAATAACGCAGTTAACAGAGAATGTGAATGTCAGTACTAATCATAACAGATTTCTTTATTTTCCTCAATGCTCGAAACACTACGTACACATACGTATATAGCAGGCACGCTATATTGTTCTTGAACCGCCAAAATCCGTAAAGGCGGCTGTTGTTTTGTTCGCCATATTGTATGGTGCACAGCCCGCTTCTTTTTATATATATACGTTCACGCATTTGCAAGTCAACATTTAATGTTTATTATACTTAATACATTTATCCAAATCGTTTACGATTGATTTATCTTCTAACATTGCTCTTATTCTCTTGGTCAAAACTGAGGGACTCAGTCAAAACTTGGCTGCGTGTGCGTGCGCGCATATGTGTATGTATATGTTTCTCAGGAGGGAATGGTGAGATGAAATGCAATGAGATGGTGAGATGGAGAATCGATCACTAATATACAACTGAAAACAAGACAAGACCATATTTGAAAGGGCAAAATTGTAAAAAAATTATAGTTTTTGATAGGAGCCGCACTTTTACAATTAACGATGTTTAAAAATCTGGCAATAATCTAGTTCGGTTCTTATACTTTTATAAGCATCATGTTGACACGAATGTCACGGTTATGCAGCCAGTTCCTGACATGACAACACGCGCGAAGCACCCTGGTTTTCCTGAACATTGTGATCTATAAAGTACAGTATGTACGTAGATAATGTGACGATCTATTTACAGTAGAATTTTTGATGAGTTGTATTCATTAACATTTTTTTACTTATCTTCACAGCAATTCAGTTGTGTGGTATAATTGGAAAATACATATTTTGCAAGAGCTAGATTTCTCCAGTACATACAGAAAAAAATTCCAGGATGGTGGATATAAAGTTGTCAGATGAACAGAAAGAATTTATAGAAGAATGTGAAAGTGAATTCAAAGACAGGTATACCGAGAGTGATGCAGATTTTATAAAAATAAAAAATAAAGAGGAATCAAGGCCACCAATTATGGAACCATGGTTTCTCAAACGCCGGCAACAGCGAGATTGGCCTAGACAGAATCAAAGTCAAAATAGATACAGTTATCATGGAGAGAGACGCCACAATGATAGGCATTCAGGCCCAGACCGTCATCCACGTGAGCGTTTTCGCCATAGCTACACTCCATATTAATCAGAATTGTCACTATAGGATGTATTTGAAATGCTTATATTTTTTTTTATATTATTGTCATTAAATAAGATTGGACTGAAATAAAACCACCTTCATTCAACATGTTCTTATTCAGTTTATGATTGATGTGTCTATGAACTGTACTTTATATATTTTAATCTATTGACTTATATATTATATACCGTGACTGTTGTGCAATGATATTTGCAAAGATGAGGTACGTATATCGTTACTTGCAAAATAACAGGTTTGTACATACATCATAGCTAGTGTATGTCCATAATGTCATAGTTTAAGTTGGGGGTTTTTGCAAGAGCAATTTAATTTGCCATGTGGATTACTAATTAACGGCCTTCCATGTTAAATTGTGCTAGATGAAACTTAGTAATTATCGACAAGTGAAAAAAAATGTCAGATCATTCCTACAATTAGGTATAGTCTTGGCTATAGTCAGGGCCTCCATATTAGCTGCTTGTGAACATATATATTCGAGAATTCCAGAGAAACTTCTGGAAAGGCAGAGTGAAAAAGACCTTGCAAAACTGAAACTCCTGCATTCATTTTATTTTCAACTATCTTCTACCTTCTGCAGGGTTTTTCCATAGAATGGAACAAGTCTTCAGCCAGTCACTGATGCTCGAGTTGCCCTTTTTATACCGCAGTTGCGCATTTTGTTGTTTTATTTGAAATAGTTGAATAAACCAGTTTCTTTGAGATAACTGAATTACCAAGATTGACCCCTGGAATCCGACTAGAAATATAGATATGTAGAACGCTATTTATGACCTTTCAGAGAGTACAATTTGATACAGCGATGCATGCACTACATGATATTTTCGGATTTTCTACGATACGACTCGTAGCTTTAGACATGTATACTTCAGTTAAAAATAAGTAATTGCAACAATGGTATTTTGCCTCGCCAGTCTTCACCAGTTGTCGTTTGATGCATACTAAGTTTCACACTGCCATTCGAATGGATTACATTGAGTACATTTGGTATGCAGAACGGAATTGAAAGGCTTGCGAAAGCGAAAGTGAATGCCCCGACTGAGTTCGACGGTTTTTGCGAATACCACAAGTGTTAACAAAGTACTCGTAAGTTGCGGGTCGCAACTTTGCATGATATGTGCTTGTATTTGAAGAACAAAAAAAAATCATCTCCGTCGCTGTCATTTCATGATACTGTCGGTGTGACTGAATGGACTGAACGTCAACAGCATCACAGGTTTCTTCTTATTATACTGCAGAGTCTGTAGACGCTGCAGCTCCAGTAGACTTTTATCTAGCACAGACTCTAGTGAGACAGGAGACAGAAAGACTTTAATCAAGCGGGCTGTTGCATTGGGGATTGTGGGAGTATGACACGTGTTTTTTCTTTGTCTTTATCAGATGAGATTAAAGTCGATTGAACAAAGAAAAATCTCTCACACGTTCTACATTCAACATCAATGCCCGCAAACGATCGTGCGTTCCTCGGCAAACCTGTTGCGCTCGGCAAGAGTTGATTGCGACCAACAATTCAAACTAACAACATGAGAGGAGCTTCTTGTAAGGGAACTCGAAATATTTGCATTGCGAGTTGGTACCCACAACGATTTTGCAATTTACACTCATTTATCAATCCACGTAACTTCTGTATTACGAGTACGGTTCGGTTTGGTTCGGTTTCGTCGTCAACTGCTGCACTCTGTATCGGACTTTCGAAATATATTTGAAAATTTTGAATTATATATGACGCGTATGTAATTCGTATTATGTATTATTATAACGATTCTCTCAACAATAATTTGTGCTTTGCAGAAAATAAACTTGGAAGAAATACGTTTGTTACCCAAGTGACAATAAGACAAATATTTTGTTAGTTGTGCATTCACATGAACAAAACAATACGTTATGCAATACTTGGTGCATATTAGTTAGTGCAAAAAATAAAAATTCAGTTTTAAATAGTTAATTTGACAAAGGCTGCTTGAGAGCTATGGACTGGTACAAAAAATGGATGGCTGGGAGGTAAAGTATAAAACATGACAATTTCTAATTTAATGAACTTAATCTATTAGAATGATCATTTTTTAGGCATAATCCTGTCATCAATAATGATCTGGAAACACCCAATGAAAGAACAGAGAGATGGAGGAGCATATATGTAATTTATTTTACCATGTTTTTAATGTCCCTTGGTTTTAGTATTATACTTACCGGGGTCTGGCCATACTTGGATAAGGTAAGCTCTAAAGCTATAAGACAAATAAACCTATCACAAAGTTATTAAACTTCACTGGTGTTTTAGTTGGATCCTACAGCAGGAAAAGAATTTATGGGATTTGTGGTAGCAGCTAATCCATTGGGGCAAATGTTATTTTCCCCCTTGGTGGGATGGTGGGGCAACAAAAGAGGATCTGTGAGATTACCTCTTCTTATAACATTAGCACTGTTTACATTTGCATCAGCTGCATATAGCATGCTTGAAATTCTGCCAGGGCACAAAAAGGTTTACATGATTGCTGCTAGATTTCTAGTCGGAGTTAGCTCTGGTTAATATTTGATTTATTTTTTCTAGACATTAAAACTTTTCCTAGAGTCTGTGATTTTAAGTTAACGCTCTGCTAGTTGACATCAATAATTTTAATTAATGTGCATGTTATTTTCAAGATTGTGCTGTGCGTGAATCAAAGAGTCCTGTTGCATATTCATTTGATGAAACTAACAGAACTTTTACTTTGTTCTAGCTAATATTGCAGTGGCAAGATCTTATTTGTCTGCAGCTACAACTTTTGGAGAGCGCACCCAGGCAGTATCTATGGTGTCTTTAGCGCAGGTAAAGCTTGCAATATAAATTTATATAACTCTTTCTGGAGTGGCTATCCTTTATTTTACTTTTTTATATTTTATTTGATAGGTATTGGGATTCATTGTTGGTCCTGGACTACAAGCTGCAGTAACTCCACTTGGAGATAGAGGTGTAACCTTCTTGGGCTTACCTCTGAACATGTATACTATGGCTGGTTGGATTAATGTTCTTATGGGAATCCTTAATTTTGCAATGTTTCTCCCATGGAATTTTAAGGAACATAGGATTGCTATAAAAGAAGCAATGCGTGATGGAGGAAAAGCAACAGGTAAACATAAGATTAATATAAGTGATAAACATTACATATTTTTATTATTCCAGAAAAAGAAACCTGGAAATCTATAAAACCTGATTACATAGCGTCATGGACATTAATAACCGCGTTTTTCGTATTGGTGTTCAATTTTGTGCTTCTTGAAACGTAAGTAACTGCAAAACAATGAAATGTATCTTTGTTATCAGTTATTTGTTTGTCTTTCTTTAGCTTGGGAACCTCTCTCACAATGGATCAGTTTGCCTGGTCCAAAACTGAAGCATTGTATTACATGGGACTGCTCATGAGTGTAGGTGGTGTAATAGCTTGTGTAGCATTTGTTATGATTGGTCCACTTTGTAAAAGGTTGGTAAAAGTTTGGCCCTTTCAAGAATTTCTTCAATATCAAGTAACAGTTAACATGTGTGCAAAACATTTTCAGATTTGAAGAACGCTCAGTGATGCTATGGGGTGGATTCTTTTTCATGATAATCGGGAGAATATTTTGTGTACCATGGGGTCCTGATCTGCCACAAATAGCATATATAGAAAGTGAGTGGGAAAACGTATATGCTTAACTGTTTGTACCTAGCTCACTATACATTCTACCAATGTATAACTTTCAGCATCTTATAATAGTACAAGAGACTTAAATGCTACAGAAATTTTGGGTTGCCCAAGCACTCAAGAATGGTGTTTATATACTCCTAGAATGACAATGGCTCAATTTTTCATTGGGTATGGTTTTACTTCGATTGGTTATCCTTTGGGAGTGACTTTAATTCAAACGATATTCAGCAAAGTGTTGGGGCCACGGCCGCAAGGTGTTTGGATGGGATTAATGACCGGAGCCGGTTGCGCATCGCGAGTGATGGGACCTGTATTTGTAAGTCTGATTTACACACGCTATGGAACATACCATACATTCGGTATTACGGGTATGACGTTGATAGTTTCAATGATATGGTTGCAAATTGTAAATACTCGACTTATTCCTCCAAAAACGGAAAAAGTCGCCTCAAAAGATAAGGCGGATGTTGACGTAGAAATACCACTGGTGCACCTGAATTCTTCTCAGGAGAACGAAGTTCAAAGTAAAACGTGCAATCATAATACTAATCATGATAAAGTTTAAGTAGACCTATATTTGTTATATTTGACGATGTCTCAATTCCATATCTTATATGTAAGTGTGTACGACTGCCATTATACAATATCTAGCACAACAAGGTTGCTGCAATTTTAAGAAATATTAACGTATACTTTTAAACATATTTCCAAACGTGCAATGAATATATATACGTATATGTATTTATTACATTTTCTAACTTTATATTTTGAAATGCTAAATTTTGAAATGTGTTACACAATTCTCGCATAACAAATTAGCAATATATTAGTCGCATGAGAGATTGGTTTTTCAATCTTAACACGTAGAAGCATGAATGGTAATGCAACAAAGTTATTTAATGTCGAATCGAGCGTCATATTCAAGGGTACTCGAGACAGATTAGAAACGAAATCAGGTTGATATTAAGTGGGCTACATCATTCACGATAGTACAAATAAATTGTATGAACACATCGAGTACATAAAAAATGTTTTATTTGTTTTTATTGATCACTGTAAGTACTGTGGCATGTGGTCCATGAATAGATATTATAAGTTTACATTATAAAATATGGCATCACTCATGCTTTCCTTTAATTAGGAAAAAAAAATATTCAAAAGACTGATACAATAAATATGTCTTTGAATGTTTTCAAATTGGCTCAAGTGTAGAGATACTTACTAAAACTAAATGAGATCCCACGGGAATAGTAAATGCGTGTAATATCATGAAATCTTCCGAGCTTTTTTTACATGGTGATATTATTAACAAAGGATGTGATAAATAAGATGTAACGCGAGAGATAAAAGTTAGGTAATGAAATGTACGAATATTATTTGTGTACCAATAAATGCAAACCTTAGTTTTACTTAATAAAGATTATGAATTACTGATATGCAAGACATATTTGTGAAACTAAACAGTATCATAGCATACATACGGTTCAGTTTTTGTCCTCCACTGAGTATGACAAAAACACCTGATTAACGACTACTACAACTTTCCACACATTATTGAGATAAATACTGTTTTCTAACAGTTAATAATTGAAATTTCATAATGCAACTAAGAAACTGGTATAAATAGATATACCTTATGAATACTTTAGTATGAAATCGTTAATACGAGTGTGTACAATGCCGTGATTCTGCGAATCAATTCTGTATATTATAAAAAATGTCAGCCCTCGTTTGTAAGAAATAAGCGATAGAAACATCAATTGTTTTGCATAAATAACACTTACAGTTACTAATTAGTCTTTCTTCTTTGGCTTTTTTGGATTACGCGATCGCGATTTTGCTTTACACAATGGACATATGGGTGCATTTCTATGAATCTGCTGATGGCACGAAAGGCATGATTTCATAGGTGGTGGTTGTTGCCTACGAGAAAATAAGAGGCATATGTGGAATAATTCGGTACTCCTGGTACTCAATTATGTAATTGTGATTATAAGCCGTTGTATAAAAGTTTAATAAAAAGTTGAGATATACCAGTGGTACCTGAATGTTGGAGCTGGAGGCCCTGGCGCAGGTGGCAATGGCCTTGGTTCCGATTTACTTGGACCTTGGAGCGGCTGTGGAGCCAAGAAGGGTGTAGAACCACCCGGATGACCAGGATGATGTAAACCTAGTGGAGGTAATAAGTCTTCTCCGCGTACTTCTACCCTCCATTCTGCTTTTTGCATTGGACGTTCAAAATAACTGTGAAAGAATGAAATACATTGTAATAGATATCATACATATGGTTCTAAATCAAAGCATTGAAGAGTCGTATATGCACTTACTCTGGAGAAATTAAATCCGATTCTGTTTCATACAATTCTGGTAATCTCTCAAGTCCTAAGAATTCTCTCCGCATACGATCGATGTCATGTTTCAAAGGTTGATAATCATTATTGTGAATGAGTTTTGCAGTTTCTCTTGCTCTATTTCTAGCTTCCTCTGCTTGCTTTATAACAGACTCCATCTGGAATAATAACAATTGTCATAGCCCTCGCAGTTGTCAACTCACATAAAGGAAAATTTTGACAAACTCACGGCATGAATATCGGCATGAATCTGTCGTAATTCTTCGACGTGTGCCATCTTCTCCTGCATAAGAAGATCCATTTCCTGCTTGTATTCTAAAAGGCATTTTTCTTCTTGTTCGGTTTGCTCAACCTCCTGGAGTATTCTTTGCTTCATTTTCTCCAACTGAAGTGTCTTTGACCTGGACAAATCGTAAGTTTATTCTATTACATTTTCCAATAATCACTGACGCATTCTATTTCCCATGTCGTCAATGCATTATGATTATCCATTTTATAACTGCTTCCAAAATTGCGTATGCGTACCTTATGTCTTTCAAGGCTTCAAGCTTCGCGAAAATAACTGTGGTCTCAGTGGCTGACATCGTAGCAAGGCCGATTCGAGATTCGATATTTATTATTACAAAATTCAGCTAATATTCGATAAAGCTCGCCCCTTCATCAGGGCATTGTACACTGTGTGTTTTGGTGACCAGAAGGAATTTCGTCAAATTGCTGCTAAATAACCAACGGTTTCATCGAGGATTGATCGGTCGATTCACTCTCTTAATTGTATTTTGAAAAATTAACCAACACGGAGCAACACTGCTGACAATACAATGAACATATTACGAATCATAGATCATGACGCACATCTCATTGATAGATGGGGAGCAATAGGAAGCATTAGCTCCAGAGGCTGGAGGATGCACGCACGTTCCAGTGATCTTCCTCTGAACTACCCGTAGAAGGGCGCGCCCTTTTGAGATGGCCATTCTGTGATTTTCCAGCAGTTTCAAAATTGAAACAATGTAGTAGATTATCCACTCAAGTGTTGGAATCTGTATATATTGCGTACATTCTAAGTGATGTTATACAAGAGGCTCTGTATGCACAGTGATTGATGTAGGATAATAAATGAAGGAGTCTGAGGTCAATTGCCGATCAAACACTGAATTAAGAAGATGTGAATTAAAGCGACCGTATGTATTAGACACAGTTACAGATTTTATTGATTGAAATTTTATACTGTTAATTTCTAACATAGTATGTACAACTAAGGACATATTTGTAAATCTTTTTTTGCTTTGCCAGTCATTATTAAGCTGTTATTGACGTCACGAAAAACATTTTCAAGAATTCCAGTTCTGTATGTTTCGATTAGGGCATCCATTGATTATACAATGCTGCACAACACGTAAGTATGTGCGTTTCTTTTCAACTTGTCAAAATAAATAATAATACCGGAGACAATTGGAAAAAATTACCAGTTGACGACAGTCGCACTTATTTTTTTAGAAAAGATACCTTGGTCAATCGAATAAGGAGATGTTATCCAATACAGCAGAGATTATCTAATACACCTAATAGGAAGTGTTATGTAACGAACTTAATTCTGAGTTTTCGAAGGCCCACTTGTCAGTACATCCGGTACAGTGCTATGTTACAAGGAACGAATAGAAAGATTTAAGATATTGTGCACGTTTATCAAGGCATGCCATCGAGTTCGTAGCAATGTAGCGAATGCAATATATAACGAAATGAATTATTATTAATAAAACCTATGCAAAATCCTATACTGTCTCTTGCATAAATATTTTGGATGTTGCAGGATCTCAATGAGACAATCACACGAGAGGAATACAGTTTTACATAAGCATGCAGACTCCACCATCAGTAATTTTATGTTGCTAGAAATCGAGGAGGATTGTGCAATGTACTTTATCAGCTGCATCTATGTTACCCGATGTGATATGCTCCGAATAGTCCTATGCCAGCCTGGATGTACAGTATGGCGATGATAAAATTGATTCGATGCGTATCGTGATTTCACGTCGAGATCTCTGTACACAGGTTTAGCTGGCAGTATTATCTACTGGTGCTTCGGTGATTCGATAGCATGCTCGGCTATATTGTTTCAGGTTTATTAACTATCTCTCGAGGAGCTTGATCGGCATCGTGCTAACGACAAACCCGCGTCGATAACGGGTGATTGGTGAATGATATAAAAATGATTGTGTCCAAGCGATTACGCATACATTTAGAAGGGTCATACATTAGCTAATAGGTCGCGTAACGAAGATTTCTATAATTTGTCCTAGCCACATTCGGAATTCGAGAGTTAAAATAATTCCTTGTGCTTGACTGTTACTCGCTGTTGATTCGCACCAATGACGATACATAGAATTATTAATGCTAGTGTATAAGTGAGCCACACCTGCGAGTCAAAGTCGAATTCTCTAGTACACTATTTTAGAATTAAAAATTAACTTCGATAATTTCTAGACTAGTACAAATGCCACGCACTAGATTGAAGAATGTGACAAATGTATGATGACTGACATTGTGATCAGGGAGTCGCGCAACAAGCAGTCCGCATCGGGCTTGCGATAGGCGGTAGGAGGTGCGATACAGATGTCCGATCAGACGGTGACATCGGCGCGTACCGTTGCCCCGCTCCCGGTTTGTTGACCCAACTTTTACAATAAGTCCGATAAGAGCCGACCGAAAAATGTCTCGTTGCCCATGATGACACTCCAGCTTTCTTCCTTCCATACTCTTTTACGCGGCGAGCAAGTGCTCTTTCTTTCTCGCTCTCTCCCTCAGCTGAACTTTTCTTTCCCCGCTGCCTCCTGCTGCATCAGTCTTCTACTTAGAGCCACGGTTACAAACTTCTGCACTCCGTATGACTAAGCACTGACAAAGTTTCGAGTGTATCCGGGCGTCCGCGGGCCGCGAATATAGAGCATCAAGGGAAGTGTGGGTCGCTCGTCTTGGCAAGTGAGTGAGCGAGTGTAAAATCAAGCGGTATCGACGTCTTCTTTGGGAGCTCCCCGAAAAATTTCAAGCCCTTCGCCGTGGTGTGCACTCTAGTGTCCTAATACTCGCCCCTACAACACCTTGACGACATGACTTCGAAAGTGTAAGTACTCTAGACGCATATACTACTCGAGGGTAGGGCTTTTTGGCGTGCGTTGCACCCTGGCTTTATGACAAATGAACAAAAGCTCCCTGCGGCTACATGGCATTTACCTTGTCCGCCGGGCGAATTGAGCTTTTTGTTGCTTGGCTCTGGCATTGCGACCCGTTTAAAGTGCTACCTACGTCGGCAACCCTCTCCCTCCCACCCGTTTTGTTTCAGATGGATCTTGCGACTCAGAACGTACTTTATTGTTATTGCTTGTCCGCGCACTCCCCTTCTTCTCGCCGCGTTTTTCTCTTTTCATCTTGCTCTTTGCAATTCTTAGTGGCTGGGACACTGGATGACATTTGTCAACCCGTCGCTCCATGATTAGGACAGTCGTTGCACGCGATTCCCAACGTGGTTCACTCAACTTTTCCCGGATGTATTGTCTAAAAATACTCCTCTTTTACACTCTTTATGCCGCTTGTTGGATGCCGAGTCGATCTGCACTTATCAGTTCCGCTCGAGTGAGCTTTCGCGCGACCACTCCATTCTATCGACTTTATTGATTCGTTTTTTTGCAAAAAAGAATGTATTTATTGGCGACGCCGCGATGCGTCTATGATTCATTTGAGTGTGGCGCAGCTGATACATTATTACTACTGCCTTGTTCCGTTTCAGACGCTGATTGCTTGCCGAGGGAAAATATGTTATTTGAGGATCGTGAAAAATATGATAATTTGCTCATTACAGTAGCGAACGGCAGAACGTTGTATGGAACACTATCGGCACCTGCCAAGTAGGCATAAAGCTTAGATTACGGATGCGGGTCTTTTATTAGTACCAGAATAAAGTGACATGGAGGAAAGAATGGTGCATAATAAGAAAACAGAATAATGATTGAATACTCAGTTTTTAATTACACTTCTAACCAGTATCTTGACTTAACAATCACCTATATCAGTTTCTACAAGGTCGCATATCAGCAATTAAAGTTTAATACTGTTGCGCAAAGCATTATTAAGTATTTCATTAGTTCGACATACTACAATATAACACTCAACACACATTCCACTTATTTTTCATTTAAAAGCATTTAAAACATACCCAATGAATTAGTCGCAATAAAATCCCCTAGAATAGTTCCCCTCCCCGTTTGATTAGATGAACCTCGTGCAGGATTAAGATGTACTCGAGCAAGCCATTATTTTTCATTCACGTGTCAATTGGTACAACTGCACTGGTTGTTACGCATTTCGAGGATGATCTGCAAGCGAAGAGTCAGCCGGGTTGGTTGCCGGTGCGCGGCAGTGTAATGTGTAAATGTGCCACGATCGGCGGCCACAATTTGTCTGTACACAAGCGAAGCGATTTGACGGGCACTCGCGCGAATTTAACATCGCAGCAGATAGTTTCGCGTATCACATGTGTCTACATGTATAAAGCTTCACTCACTCACTCATTCACTCGCTTTCTCGTTTTCTCTCTCTCTCTCTCACGTGTATCTTGCGTGGAGTACGCCGGTATCATGCCGCAGACCACTGGCGAGCGGAGTTCGATAACCACTGTGGCGAGCGACGCAAATACCGAAATCGACGCTATGCTCCGGGAAAGATGGAACGAGAAAGAGATTAAGGGGGTGAGAGGGAGAGGGATTCACGAAATTCGGTGCTATTTACTTACTGATTACAGCCCGTTGGCTAATTCCAATGGTAATTAGTTGCTGTTGTCGCTTGTGCGAGCCTTATCGCGTAATTCGTGTTCATGCTAATGCCTAACTGCCTTTTCTTCTCCACGATCGAATCGTTAACGCGAATTTCCCATCATTCTCGATGGAATTTCGCTGGAATACTATGTCGAGTCACATACAACACTATACACCTTTGGTAATGTTTGTAAATCAATGGATGAAACGCTCTTTCTCGATTCTCCAAGTCACAGTACACGCACGCGTTATTGTATAAGTACTGATTTTATTAACAAAAGGTCTGATTTAATAGATGCATTGTACTGTTCTTGATTTATATATTATAGGTAGATAGATTGTGCCTACTAATGGGAAGGGACGCGCGTGTGGACTCGTCGTTTTTCCTTGATAATTAGGCCACCATTGATGCTTTCAGCGCGAGCATTCGAGTACTCCGCAAATGTTTAACGTTGGCCAATTACTATGCTCCATATTATTATCAGTGTACTTGTTAATGCGACGGATCGGGTCAATGGAAAAGTGAACACACGCTTTACGCACTGGCGAGCACGGGGTGGCTGGGGGCGAACGAGAGATTATTATTACGCGAGGCGCGTATTACTAGCAGGCTAATTAGCGTAATTAGTTACAAAAGAAAGATTGCCGGTGAACCGAATGAACAATCGGCTGCACCGGTACTGGCTCAACTACTGTTCCCATCGAGATCGGCTAAACCAGCTAAGTGGAAAGCTTCCGCCGATTGCCGGATTACGGAAAACAGCACTACTGTAGATCCAATACTACTTCAAAAGTTATCGGCTTGATAAAGTGGTTCCAAACAAGCTCTGCGATAAGGGAAATCATTTTCCAAATGAGAGATTCTGCGGCCAGAAGTGTTGGGCTCGTTCGAGTAAGGCGACACCTTTTTAATTAGAGAAGAATTCTTGTAGTAAATAGATGAAATTCACAGACACAGATGTATGTGCATGCTCATCTGATATTTAGTCGATGACTTTTGGTCTTTGGTGTTTCTCCATCGTTTTCTACTATTCAAGAGCCAGCATCAATATTTACTGGCTACATCAGTCGATAAATTATATTTATCGAAATAAACTCCGTAAGGGAAAGTTGTGGGCTACAGATTTTGCAATTCATTCAACCTAAAAGATCTCAGCAGCACGTACACGTGCGTGTCGTGATACTGAATATCGGCACACGCACTGGTTAAAATGGAGCCGCTGCATCCAGTGTAATCCGGTAGAAACCAGTTTTATTTGATTTTTCAGCCATTCCCGTCTATCAATAGAGTGGGATAAAAATCTGCGCGGAGCGCATTGATTGTGTTAGCCAATAACTATACGCCAAAGCCGTGTGTCCGTCTACTATTCTTTATGGACGTGCGTCCACATCAACTATCAAGTTGCGTGATTTTCTATCTGACAGGCCACGTATCATTTCAATAAAGGATGAGCAAAAACTGCAACTTCCGGATTGATTACTCCAGTAGTGCGAGTACGCATTTATCTTAATTAGCGTTGGACAAAGATAAATTCGCAATGCGTGAAGTATCTCTAATTCAGTCAGCTAACTTTATCGGGACGATAATATATTAATTACTATTCAATTCCAAACAAACTTAATTCTAATGAAAATTCAACATATTATCAGCTGGTAGACAAGATAGTTAGCACTTCGTCCCCTTTTTCTACCTCGATAAAAGGAAAATAAGCCGGCTAGTAAATTTTCCAAGTGTCGTACCTCTCGGTGTAACGTGACGACGATCGTTCGAGCGAACTTTTAATGACTCGTAATGTCTGCCGCTGCATATTGAACGGCTGCGAGTGATGTAGTGCTGGAGTGGCATATGACGCAATAATATAATAATCCGTGTTCCAATCACCACGGGCGCAGTGAAATCCTGCGATCCTTTCTGCTCGCTCGTGTCGCACTCGTCGCATACTCGGAGCATCTTTCACGCTGGGAATTCAGAGTGCCTATTGAACCACAGCAAATCTCTGATGCATCAACGATCTTGCGCGGTGTATAAGTGACAGAGCCGTAGAGAGTGAGAGAGTGAGATTTGAAGTTAGTAAAATACGTGCGACCCTTCCTCCACCTCCAACTACTATTCTTCCCCCACGCTTTTTGACTAAGTGGGGCACACCAGACTAAGTCGAGTGCGTTTACCTACAAAGACAGTTATCGCCGTTGCAAGAAGGCAACAGGTACACACGTTCAAGATGCATCTCAGAATTATAATCGCTATTTCGGTTTTGTGAAGTCCGTTTCAACTGGAATCGTGCGTGTTCTCCATACAGATATGGTGTAATTGGACAATCGGTACAACTACCTTGTTGTATTGCGTCGGCATTGGAAACCAAACGCAGATCTAAGCCCAATAAAGTTATCACGCGTTCTCTTCGAAAAGGTAACAGAAGTAACTTTTCAGATAAGTTGAAGTTTTGTATTTGAATGTTTCATTCAAGAATCAATGGATAAACGTGTAATTCTGACGGTGAGCAATTATAATTGGGTAACTTGACCCGATTTCAGGAGTGCTTCGATATTTAATGCACTTCACAGTCTTTCTGTGATTAAGTCGTTTGGCGGAAGCAGGCTGGTTCATTCTCTCGAAGAGCAAGCGAAAGCACAATTGCAATAAGAGCAATCATGGCTCGAATTAAGGCGGATGGCCAGTGGATAGGAGCGTTCGAATTACTAGTACCAATTGATTACTTAAGTGAATTGCGCTTCAAGGTGCACGTGCATTTTAGTCGCGATCTCTCTACAGCGCATCTGATTAAGTCTAATTGGGCCGGATTGCCCTCGTGATATTATTAATCGAAACCAATATGTCAATTAGCTCTGATTGCAACTTCTCGGTCTTTGCGTGTGCCGTTATAATAAATCAATCTCAGCGATATCGCAAATCTTTGTTTGAAGTGCTACCTGACTTTCTGGAAACGAGAAATCTCAGCAGATAGCGCGTTATCGCTGCAATCGGGTTATTTTCTCTAAAACGGGGGCTTTGTTTAATTGCACTCCGAAATATTGAAAAACATCAATTTACTTTGGTTTCCGTGGATTTGCATAATGCCGATCGAGCATAAGCTTGTTTTTCATGACGGCTCAACTGTGTAGCGTCAATAAAAAATGCGATATGCTTCGTTAATGTTGTTCCCCTTCTTGTGTTCACTTTCACTCGGAGCTTGTGACACAACACGCACGTACGATTTGTGGAAAAAACTAGTTTTGTCGAATTTTTGGGAGGATTAAAAGATCATCGTTGGAATCTTGATAATTTGTAAGACACATTATGAACTCAATGGGTTTCCGCAGTCCTTGGAATTATTTTTCTTTCTTATTCGTTGCCAGTTTGCCGTAGCACTTGGAGTGCTCGCGTGAACTGACTGCTAAAGATCCCATCATTAACTGTCTTGCGTCCGTGATTTCAATGCGCGCGACCAAAGAGGTCACTGCCACCGACAACAGCTCCGATCGAGAGTTCCTATCAATCGGAAGTCGGGCCGGATACGATTTCCCAATCTGTTCGTTCGTAATCACGAGTCTGTCCCATTGAGTGTTTCCACAAATAACTCTTGGAAGCGGGAAAATTTCTGTTAACGATCTTGACTGACGTACTATCTTAAAATGAATTCAAGAAAAAAATTGCTTGACAGTGCGTAATATTCGATTAAAGTAATTAGATATTTCCTTAGTAGTCTAATAAGTATACGACATTATTACAATAGCTTCTTAGTCATCGATTGTGGCATTGATATCACATTTTTATATTCTTAGCATTGTTCGCTTTTTCTGCTCCATTGCGCGCACAACAAACACACGTATACACACATGGATTCTCCGTCTCTCTTTCTCTCGTTTTCGGATCTTTCCGGAACGTGCTTACACGTGCGCGCGGTAAGGTGCATGCAGGAAAGCTGCCATCCACAGAAGCCAGTTCGCCACTTTCCACGGGCGCTTTTTATGGGGAAAAGCTTTCTGCGGTGGCTTGGAAGCGTGCACGCGCGAAAGAGCGAACCAACTAATCTCGTTTCCTTATGTAATGCCGTTCGGACGCGCTCAATTGGGCTGTTTCTCATTCGCCGTGTTTCCTCGAGAGCACTGGGCATAAATTGTCACGTTGTACGAGACGACGGTCTGCAAGGACGAGCTAGAGCCTCGATTTGACCTGTTCGAGGTCAGAGAGCTAACATTGTTGGTATCGAAGGACGTAACACTGGCTGGCTTATGTTCACAGTGTAAAAGACGACGAGGAAGAGAGTATGCGGCTCTTCTGCTCCCAGAAGGATGACCTGGCGGTCACCGAACCGAAGATCAGGGATGATCCGGAAGGTATTGACCTAGTTAAACGTATAGGTAGCCTCCAGGGTATAAAGCCTTGGCCGCTTCTGATTCACGGTCGTTTCTCGGTGTCTCGTTCCTTATTTTAATAGGAGTCACATCACTACAAATTCATTGGTCGTCCGATAATAAAAGACAGATTGTTTGGCATTCGCTTTCGAAAAGGCCAAGGCCCTGACCCACTACACTGAATACAAATCCTTTAATGATAATATAATATGCTCTCGAAACACGCATTATTATACACATTCGAATTCGTCAGTTAATGTATACTATTTTGCAGGTGGAAAAGCAACGGAATCATCAAGCTGCCAGGATGTGGAACGTTTCGGATGCTATCAAGTAGTTATGTTCGCGATAATAAGCATGCCATTATTGCTGTCAGCAGGATCCACGCTCGCCTACGTATTTACAGCGGGCGACGTGACATACAGGTGTGTACAAATTGGTCTCCGCTTATCGTTTGTATTCTGCTTGGATTTCCGTTTATTCATAGCTCGAGTCAAAGTTGCATTTACTAAGAGCCGAGATATCCATGTCAGATTATACTCGTACAAACTGGGAACTGATAAGGCAAATGCTTTGAGTAAGTTAAGAGCATAACAATAAACGAGAGTGTTTGCGAATTCATTGAATACGAAATGAAATTGTCAAGCGTTGGAATGAAGAGAGATTTATTAGAGACTGTTTTTTGAAATGCAGGTGTTTGGTTCCGGAGTGCGAGAACTCGGTCGACACGGTGTTCGATCATCCATGGGTGGCAAACTCCGCACCGAAGATAGATGCCGACACGACGACCAGTTGCATTCGCTATGTCGTGCGAGATCACTCGGGTGAATGCACCAAAGACTCCTTCACCAATGTGACGCGTAATTGCGATGCTTGGATCTACGATCCCAACGAGAACACTGTTCTCAGCGAGGTAAAGTCAGCCATCCGTTTGCACTCTTTCGCCTGATGAAGCTGGGCACAGTACCAGCGACGCACCCTCACATTTCTCTTTGTCTTCTCTGTTACCCTTGGATACAGTGGGACATTACGTGCCACCTAAATCGATGGAAGCTCACCCTTGTCGGCACGATAAATAATGTTGGCCAGTTTGTTGGCTTGATCTTCGCTGGATACGTGTCTGACAGGTGAGAAATAATCAGCAAGTACATGATTGATTTTTAATTATTTCGTACTCCGAGATAAAAATAGGTACTAGGATTTTTTGTTTCTTTTAGATATGGAAGGAGAACAATCTTGACCTTCGCTATGTTTCTAAGCGGCATAAGTGGCTTGATACACTCATTTTCTGTGAACTATTGGATGTTCATAGCTTTTGAGTTCCTCGACGCTATGTTTGCCGCTGGACTTTATAGCGCTTCATTTATTTTAGGTGAGACATTGTTGATTTTTGAGGGAATTAAAATGATCTTAATGGTTTGATTTACAGTTTTAGAAATGATCGGCGTGAAGAATCGAATTTTCGGCAGTACAATTACGTGTTGCCTCTTCGCTATCGGTGAAATCGTACTGGGATTGCTCGCTATGTGGTTGAGATCCTGGAGAATTTTGCTTCGGGTAGTGTACGGTCCAGCTTTGTTGGGAATTTTATTACCCATGCTTATTCCGGAATCAGTCAGGTAATTTTTCCGTCGCACATAATCAGAACAATCCTGTAAATCCCATATTGCGAAAACTATTTCAATCTCGTGAAAAATAAACAATCCGAGTTGATTTTTAAGGTGGCTTTTGGCGAAAGGGGAGCACAACAAGGTGGAGTCGATATATCGGAAAATCGCTCGTATGAACGGACTACGGATTTCCGACGACGCACTCGCATCGTTCAAAGAACTAAACTTATCGAAGCCTGAGAAAGTATGCAAATAAAGCCACTTTCGTTACCTCTTCTTGGTGGATCTATGTACCGATTTTTTTCTCTCGATAAATAAACAACATATTACTTCTTAGAGTGAACAACTGGTCCAATCAGAGGAGAAGGGACCGGTTCGGCAAGTTTTGAACAGCTCAGTGATTCTCATACGATTGCTAGCTTGCTCGTTTTGCTGGCTCACCAACACCTTCGTATTCTACGGATTGTCTCTAAATTCCGTAGCGTTTGCCGGTGATAAATACACCAATTTCATGCTGGTTGCAGTCGTCGAGATACCAGCGTACTTTTTGACTTGGGTTTTGACCGACCGGATAGGTCGAAAGCCAACTCTCTCTGCTTCCTTCCTGTGCAGCGGTGCCTTTTGCTTGGCGATACAGTTCATACCTTCTGGTGAGTCTAATTCCCTATTACTGACACCAAGCTTTGTTGGGAAGTCCAATAGTGCAACATCAGAGTACAACGATCTCTTACGGTGGTCGCGTTCTGTTTTAGACGCCGGGAGCTATGTGCCCTTGATTTTATACATGGGCGGGAAGTGGTGCATTACCATGGCGTTCGCCACCGTTTACGTTTACACGGCGGAACTATTCCCAACGAGCCTGAGACACTCCCTCCTAGGAATATGCAGTATGACTGGGCGTGTGGGTTCGATACTATCACCACAGACGCCGCTCCTGGTGAGTTGAGACCGCAAGAGAGAAAGAGGAAGAGAGAGAAAGAGAGAGACATAGACTAGTGGAGTATAGGATCGTTCGGGATGTTGTAATAAAAAATGGTAGTGTAACACACATCCTGTAATCCCTTGGCGGCTTGGATAGACAGAGGATATACGAAATTCAGGCGCACAGGCAGCTACTGTTAGTCTAACTACCGGTTCCGCTTATTCTACTACCCCATTTCTTCGCGCGACCTCATTTTGCGAGCGAGATAGAGAAGCCGGTGCAATTTGCTTGGAGAATAAAATTGAATCAGGTGCCTGCTTGAAATCACTTTCGCGAGCAGCGAGCCAGCCAGCTGCAGGCAGCTGCTGAAAGTAGAGTGGCTCGGGGGTATTACAAGAGTAGTCTCCTCCGGCTGGTTCTCCTTCGAGTTTGCATAGCATCGCCAACACTACCAACCAGCACATCGAGTTATTCACCATTGGATGTCATTTTTTTTTCCACAGGTACAAATCATGCCGGGTTTGCCGCTTATTCTTTTTGGATGCATGGGCCTGTTAGCGGGACTGCTGTCGCTCATGTTTCCAGAAACTTTGGGCCAGAAACTGCCGGATACGATATGGGAAGCAGAAAACATCGGTAAAGTGGAAGTCAAACAGCGACTGGAGGATTCGCCGTCTTAAGCTTGAGGGTTCGATGAGAGAGAGAGAGAGAAAGAGGAGAGAGTGGTCCAGAGAGGGCGGGCACAGACAGGCGCTCTCTCGTCGACTGCTCGCGTTAACTTTGAAGAACTACTGGGATAGCGGATGGCTTTTAAAACTTTAGCCGGAGTGAGTGCTCGGCGACCACGACCCTCCGGAAATCGAGATGGGACGAGCGACGCGGGACAATTCGGGAAAGTAAAGGATTTAATGCGATCCTACCAGCGGCGGCGACGGCGGCGGCAATGACGACGACGACGGACGAGCCGTCCGTTAGATAGAAAATCTTTCGATCGACTTCGATGTAGACATCACGCTTTAGTGATTCCTGTGATAGCGATAAAATCCAGCTCGTCCTTTATCACATCGGAATCACACCCTCATTTGTGAGGTCGCTCGTCCCTCTTACTGGCCGTCGCCGTGTTCGATAACTTTTAATCCTTTTTTAGACCAAGTAGACACTCACGCTTTGCGCGTGAACTTTATTTTTAATGATATTAACTCTCACTTTTAACTCTTTTATACATCGCCCTTGAAATTCACGTGATATTGAAATTGTGGTGCGAATCATTATACTCCGTGGTAGGCATTAGCATTCATTCACAGTATTCCTCGGGAGGAAATGCGCGCTTCGTGCAATAATCATTTCCGTAATCCGACCGACAGTGGACAGTCGTCCAGTCAGAAGACTCTTCGTCGTCATGCACGTATTAACATAGCGGCGAGGCTGTGTGTGTTACAAGTACTTAGGGGCCGACAAATATTACGCGTCATAATTGCGGAGTATTAGCCGTTTGCAATTGCAGCGCGCGGTACCTTTGCTACGCCGGTGCCCGGAGAGAGAGAGAGACAGCAGCGCGTAGCAGTTCCATTAACCAAATGATATATCATTACACAGCGAGCACACCGAGAGTAAAGCGGGAATGTAAGCAAGCTTTCTCTTCGGGGAACAATCCTACCTCCAAATGCGAACACGTCATTTACATATTCAGGCGGATTTTGCTAATTCGTTGCCTATGCGAGGCAGATTCACCAGGGTCCGTCAGTGTGCGGTGTACTTTAGTTTAAGAATTTCGTAGGACATTGAGATTGTATCAACAATAATCGACCAACTCTCGCGCCTTCCTGGACTTAATGCAGCGTGTACTGTCGCGCCAAATTAATTAATTAGTCGACGTACGCAATTATTTTTAACGACATGCGACTGGGCGGGCGCGTGGAGCTTTTAGCGTAATAGAGCAGCGAGGATCTCTGGAAGTATGAGGAGAAGAATTTTTAATTTCTCCAGCTAGCCAAATACAGTGTGCGTTGCCAAAGGAGTCCGGGTACCTTTTTTCCTCAGGAAAAAAAACCATCCTGCTACCTTTTTAGAAATCCCGACTTAATTATCAGGTACTATCAACGGCATACGGAGAGCGAGTCATGAGTGCACTCGCATACACGTGCAGCGGTGGGTATTAAAAAATCTAATAGCAGCAGGTATTCCACTCGCCCGGCGACCAAATGAAAGGACGCCGCGCTATTATCTGGCTTCATTTCGAGGGAATGGCGGCCAAAGTTACCAGACGCCGCAAGCATAAAGGATTCCGAAGTGACGCGTATACTGGCTTTGCAACGATGTTGAAGGACCAACGTCTATCCAAGCGCGTCGCCCACTTTCCAGGTAGTACCTTAATATAAACAGGGATTTGAATCTTTCATTTTGACAAATTACACGTTGCTCGCCAACTCAAACGAGATTGAAGTTCGCAGGGATGATGCACAGTTGCAATAGGTGTGCAGTGTGTTAGATGGCAGCTAGGTCACGCGATGAGGCTTTTTGTTTCGTGCGCGCAGGTGATCCGAAGGACCGCGATAAATATCCTTCGTCCAGGCTACAAATCTTGCGGGGCACACATTCGTCCTTCCTTCATGTCTCTTATTTAAGAGAGTGCGCGCGAGAGTGCGATGAATATTCTCGTCCTGCATCAACTTCGTTGGAAGATATAGACGGCAGCCGTGCCATCAACTTTTTAGCATGCCGGCATGCGCGTCTCTTCTCGCCCAATTTAATCTTGGTAAACTTCCCCATTCGCACTCACTCTTACAGAGCAGCTTTCTTCCCTTTAAAGGGAGATGGAAAGCGAAAGTGCACACACTTCTTCCGCGATCCTTCGTCTCCTTTAAATTGAATGTGAAGTACGAGCATTCACTTTTCCAAGAGCCTTTGATCGCGATTGGGTTCGAGGTTGTTTGTGACACAGTTGATTGATGGACCGAGATGGATTCTGCATGGAGGCTGTGTCGGTTCGCTAATCCTAGGATTTATCTCTATGCATCGGACGCAATCTTTAGCACGCGGATCATGCCTGTGCAGCCGTGTACCACCTTCATCCAGGATAAGCCAGGTACTGTTCGTGCTCGGTTTTGATCAGTCCAGCCATGTACGATTCGGTGTGCGTCCATTTACTATTGAGAGCCTAGGCAAAAGGGCTAGCAAAGATATATGTATGTAGGCATATGTGACTACCACAGGTGAATGTAGAGGAAAAGGACACTTCGGTAGGACTCCAATATACTAGTTTGCTTTTACGGCATCGCAGCCACACTACTTTCATCAAAGTCATTTTCCACAAATAGTCACGACAGACTTTGTGAAAACCGTGCGTGTTTTATTAGCGCGAGCGCACCTCGAAGAGAAAACAATTTCCCTTTCGCGTCGGCATTCATTAGAGCACACACCTTTTTTGCTCCAAGTTACTTTGCAGGGTGGTCGCCGCTCGGGCGTATACGTGTGCATTGTTACGTTGTTATATGAGAGGGACAGCTGGCCGAAAAGCTCAATTTTTGTCGGTCGGAATAGCAGGGTTTAATGGAATTCGCGACGGACCTGCTTTTTTTCCTCCAGCCAGGAAAAACCTTTAACGACACACGGCGGTGCCGTCACCTGCCAAACACATGCGGTACGCGTTACGTTGGCGAATTAATTGAATTGAAATTACGTAAGGTTCCCACTGGCACCGACGCGCACCACTATTGTTTGCGAACACTCCAACTTTTTTATAATTGCATACGAGATATATTCTTTGCTATTTTTCTAAATCAGTTATTTATATGCTCGCACTGGGATTCTAATACTATCTTGATAGTAATCATTTCGATTATGGGTGTAAGTACAAATTTGAGGAAGACTAAGTATCGAACCGCTCTCGGAATACCAACTAAGGGTGGGTTGGCCGGTGCGAGGCATGCTCGAGAGCGGCTTTGATTTATTGCGAAGCGTGTCTTTAGCACCGGTGTTTATCAAGGAATACGCTTATCAATCACGTCGAGTGTGAGCGCCAGGTAGAAAGAGATGGTGAGAATGATGGTTGGCTTGCGTTTGGTGAAATCGTCCAGTTGGTTTAGAGGGAGCGCCTATCCACGAAGAATTCGCTGTCGAGGCGAGAGTAGAGTGCACTAAGGGAGTTCGAGAGGGAATCCTCCCGGGTATACGAAGAGTAAATCAGGTACTGTCAGGACGAATCGAGGGAACTCGGGGATGCTGGCCCAGAACGAAATGATTGGCGTGGCGAGCCGCGGGGGAGCGATTCCACAACCACCCCGTACTGGCGATACGCTTCTTTTCTAGGGTGGTAGCAGCTCTACTGACTTCGAATCGCCAGATATATCGAAGGGGTAACCCAAACCATCGACGGGCAACGTTCTGCTTCGGAGATGGGAATCCACGTTTCCCTCTTTCTCTGGTTGCACGAGTCACCGGGATGGTCTAACAAATAAATTAGTCAAAGCAGGGGGGGATTTGGGGTGTCCTCGCTTCCCATTACGCGGACTCCCTGGCGCAAGGAACGTTCGCCTAGAAATCTATAGCATTAGCTTGGCCCTGCCGTCTCTCCTTCGGGCTACCATTTGTCTGGCGAGGATGCTGCTGCTGCCCGAAAGAAGCTAATTTCGAGCTTCGTGGCTTCTCGCGACAACCTCTCACTCCTATCTAGGAATTACCCTTGCCGTCATCGGATAACGCTTCTGGCGACGTTACGTGGCCACTTCCGATTCTCGAAGGATGCACTTTCTCTCTCTCTCTCTCTCTCTCTCTCTCTCTCTCTCTCTCGCCAGGATGCGATTACTGCTGATCCACGAATTCCATTACCCGTCGCTTCGTCTCATGGGAAACTGGCGTGCGATCCGGTCGGATCGTCTGTTTCGGACAATCACTTGCGAGAACGTTTCGAGCTAATATCGAATGGTCTAATCGAACTGGTGAAAGTAGTATGGAATTCCCCAAAGTGTATCCTACACATGAGTAATACTCGAACAATACCGAGTGTGATATTTGGGAAATAAACGTACGAGTGGGAGACTTGTACTACTCTTATTGTCTGACCAGCCACAGACCCATTCCACTTATAGCGCCGGATAAAGCTTGTCTAACTATCGTAATTTCTCGCGCTTATCTCTTCGTGAAATATATCTAGAATTTTCGAGCTTATTTCCTGTGTTCATCTGGCATATACTGATTCCGGGTTGCCAGCTGTATGTACCTTTATTTCGGTGCTTGTGCCTTGTGCCGGCGCGGATGCTATTAGCCGCGCACGTCGTCCCGGTAGCACGTGTTTGCTAAATAATTTAGTAGCTTATTCTGTTGTAATTAGTGCAGATATCGATCGGTCCTCTGCACAGCCGTATCAAATAAATCAAATGATTAGTTGATGGAAAAATTCTATTTTTATCTTTATCTCAAATACCATCTGCTATCAGTAAATACAATCTTGTTTACAAATTAGTACTGAACAACACTAATTAAATAACTATAGAATTACCAGTCTATATTGTACCAAGCGAATGTAGAAATTCCGGTCTTGGTTAATATCAGATTCTAATTAACCGGCTGATAGTTCCTAATGCTGAGTACAATAGCCATGCAGCTTATTAACATTAGCAGTAGTATTACAATGCGCTAGGTACAATGAGCTTCGCACAGATGCGTCGAGTACGTGCTTCTATACTCCTGCTATTTCTTTATGCGACTGATCAATGCGATATTACACGCAGGATAAATCTTCAATCGGAGAACAGTGCGGCGATGAGGGACACGCGGGAATAATTTTCACGCGTACGAGCGTATCAAGGGGATGACGATAATCGTTTAGATGAAATTCGTCGCGATCAGAAGCGCGTGGGAGAAAATAAAAAGCGGGCGTGGCGCGGTAGGAAAACTAACGAGAAATCTTTTCAGCCATTTGTCAGGCTTAGTAGCTTATTCAAGGGGGTTCCTACAAATATGATAAGCCGCGTGCCACGTGAGCCTGTTTACAGAAGGGTGCACATGCTCTTCACGACCATTTAAGGAAGCTACGGGTGGCCGCCTGCACGAATTGCAACGTGCATTCACATAAATTCTCCCAAGTAATCCGGAATACCGCGTATGGCGACCGAGCAATCTGTATCCGAGATGTACGTCGATGTGAATTCGATTATGGAAAGCATAGGAATTCCCAGGCACACCTTCATCCCTTCGAATAGGAATGGAAGAATGAGAAAAAGGGATGGCGTGGCGAATGGATGAACACCGACTAACTTCGCAGATGGTAATGACGCTGTTTGCTGCTTGGGGAATTATCGGTTCGCCAACTATTCCGCACCGGCGTGTTTCCTGATATTGCTAATTCAATTGGGATCCCACCTTCGGCGACAAGTCGCGCGTGTCCCCGAACGTCGTTGTCAGCTAATTAACACGGCGAAGTTGGACGTTACGTCGGACCTGCCTTATTGACGTAATTCAGCAAAATGCGACTGACGAGCTTAGTACTCTGCCATTTCAAGCATGAATACGATTCCATTGATCACGAGAGTTAAGCACTATTTACCTGTATGTTCTGCCAGTGAAATTTCGATGCGTCATTGTTCTCCGATTTCCAGTAGCTCGAATAATTCAATTACATTTGTGTGTTTCGAAGAAGCTATCGTATTATACGAAAGTAAGTATTCCCAGGTGATGCTTGCTTGAAAAGAGGCTTGGATGGCAAATATTGAAGCTCGATTTGGTATTCGACAGACTTTAATTAAAGCTTCTTACAAGCAAGGAGAAACTTAATTAAAGCTTCTTTCGTTGTACCACTTATTTTCCGTTACAGGACTAGTTTCTTTTTTTTATAAATTTCATTAAAATCGGAGAGGGCACATTGAGTTGCTTTTCTTGTTAGAGTGCCGTATGTCGTGGAGTATGATGAGAAGTCTTTACCATTAAGAATTGACTTACATTAGAGAATTACGGGACACATTCAGCGCGTATGGTTACTCGTCGGGTTGAATTAAACAATTTGAGGAGGTGGCGTCGAAGGGCGGGATTTCACGTATCCCGGCATTACGAGAGCTTAACTAATTACGGGCCAGATAGGAGGGCCTTGTAGCCTCTTAACGTGTCGAAAGACCGAGAGTAACAAAGTTTCCAAGCGTCGTGCGCTTTCATGTGGCTCACGTCTTGCGCCGCTGCACTTTATGAGTGCTGTAATTGGGTCATCGCGACGACATCGTAGGATTAGCCGTCGCCCGCCGCTACGTTAAATTCCTGAGTTTTGTTAAGTAGACTTCGCTAATGAGGACTCTCGTTATTGTTTATACCGCTGTGAGGAACGACGATGTAAACGCGAGAGGCGAAAGTCTCTCGCTGGTCCGAGAGCCCCTACAGATTTTCCCCAAGTTTTCTTCGTGATTTCTAATTGGGCTAAGCCTCGCTTTTCCAGCGGTACGACGCGATGTTTTCCACTGGAAATTCCCGACGAACCTGAAGCCCATTCTCTTGTCATGTTTGCTAGCAATGGAATGAAATCATCGCTGATAAAGTAAACTGTTAGCAAGTCGAACGAGAGAGAAGCGAAATTGGCCGAAAAACAAGATGGGCTTCCATACGAATTTCCAATAATAACAATGAGAATCTGCCAGTGAACGCGCATATGTTTTCGATTATACGTGAGAGTAAATCAAAAACAAAGTTCTCGGACGTTTTCTATATAATCATCAGTATTATCCAGATATTTTACAAATAATAAGATAAGAATACAAATACAAATATAAATTAGTATTAAATATTTCACATCGCACACCTCGAAGATCTCGAGCAGCGCTTGCGTGGTGAGTGTGGCAATCATTTCCTGGGTTTATACAAGAAACTCGCAAGTCAAGTCTTAAGCGAAGGAAGACTGTATAGGCGGCGCGCGGCGGTAAGTTCTCAGGGAGAAAGAGATTGCGAGCTGACAGGTCTTAGGAATGAAGCGAGGGAAAAATCTCTGTCGTACGCGGACGAGAGAAGTAGCGAGTGAGCGTACGAGCGAGCGAGTGAGCGACTTGACGATCCCCGGGGTTGAAGCGTATTAAATCGCCAGAATTGCTTGGCGCACCGCGCGTTAGGGAAACGGGAACGAGGGGTTGCAACCCCTCCTCGGGCACGCGGCATAAAAGTGTATTACATATATCGCAGAAAAGATGCGGGGAACTTGCTACAGTGTGTTAGGCGTGCGTATGTATGAGAACCGTTGCGGAAAGAGAGGGTCTCCGGTAATTGGCGGTGTAAGCCGAAGGGAGGCTGATTCTTGGCGGAGATGTGGAAGGTCCAAAGGCATTTTATTATTTACCGGAACGTCTATTGCTAGTCGCTCGATCGCTCTTCGTGCTTCCGAAGGGGCGCGCGCGCCCGCTCGTTTGCGGTTGATTTCGAATGATACTTTCAGAACCCGCACTCTTTGCATTCTACGCATGGTGTGTCGAATTCCAAGGAACCCTTGTGGGAAACCACAGGACTATTCAAGATCGAACAATAAAAAGTGATATCAATAGGGGTAAAATAAAAAATGACATCGACTGTCGAAGTCGATGGATAAAAGATGACTGTTCTCCAACAGTATAAAACCTTCACATTCATTTTTAACCGGCTTTAAAAAAAGAAGAACTTTACAATACCTTTATTATTGTACTTTTCAATTCAGTTTTATGTTACCTACATATATGAAAGTAGTCTCAGGTATACTTGACGATTTCCTGTCTCAGAGTGCAAAATACACCTGTACTACTTGAAAGTGGTTGCTTTCCTTTGCCGAGTGAAGAGCGTCGCATATCGCAACGGTGCGGTCGTAAATGCGAGCAATTTGCAAATGGCTTGGCAAACAGGAAAGAAGACACGGCTGGTTTTATTCCTCCGGGTGGAATCAAGCATATACCAGCAATTATCGAGCGAAGCTAGATTGCGTACGTGAGCGTGGAAGACGCAGGGTGCGTCTAGCTGGGCTGTAATTTGTCTGCGTTACCAAGCCCGTGGTGGATATCGGCTCTCAGGGTCCTGGGGGTTCCCGCAGTTACCCTCGCAGGCATCTAATAAAAAAAAGTGCAATCTTTCTCCGGCGGCGTTTCGCACGGTGGGCTGCGTCGCCGGCAGCGGTGCTGGGTTCCATGAGAAATTCGTATTCCTAACGTGACACGCTGGATTACGGGATTTATAGCGGGTTCCATGGCCGTTCGCGCTGGTAACGGGCCTTCAAATGGAATGAACGCCGCAACCACCCTCCGATCCTCGCGCTCGCTCCTGTAAAGGAGTACTGCATATTTCTCCATGTGCACTGCACGCTACCGCAAATGGAGTGCGGATGTGTGTGCGACACTGGAATAACTTGGGACCTTGACAGGCTTATTTGTATTTTTCACGCTACCTCGCCATTGGCTCAATGATTTTCTTAAAGCTGCTGTTAGTCTTTAATCAGTTACGTTGATGTATGTTGAGAGTGAGACATTGTATGATCGACAGGTGTGAATGGAGCACGTTCTGTTTGGGTGAAATGAAAACAAGACGTAATATTTGATGAGATATCGACATCGAATTTCTGGGTCGAGCTTGTCATGCCCCTGAATACATTAACGACGAGCACGCACTTGATTCAATGTCTCGGCAAAACAACGGAGTGCCAGGCTTTTTTTCCGGACGGTAGCAGCGATAATTAATGACCCAAATGCCAAGTGCTCGGCCCCGTCGATTCCAAGGTTCAAGCATCTCCGACGACGTGACTCGAATACCAAAAACATTATCCCCGAGGATCCTGGCTTTAAAGAACACATCGGTAATAGAGCGGGCTTTTTGCGGAGAGCCCTCGAGCTTCCGATCGATTTCCTGACTCGCCTCTTTTTTTTTTTTTTTTTACCCTACCACTCCCTCTGAGGCTCTCTGCCTCTCTATTTGTTACTCCCATTATTGATTGTTGCTCGTAGCCGATGGGATTGCGCAATTCCATCGGAGTGGGACATCCACTCGTTCCGTTTGTTCCCCGGTGGTGGCTAATGCTACGAGGTTCGCTAATGTGCAATGCGTTACACGTGTTTTACGTGTATCGTGCGTGTGCTAATGCGAGTATGGCCGGAACATCTTTGCGGATTTGCGGTAGCGCGAATAAAATTGATGGGAAATAAGCCCTGGTGTAGCAGGATGAAGGGAACCACTAGCAGCGTCACCATCCCCCTTATGGTAATGGGGAACTCCGAGTGCGCTGACAACGGAAGTGGGAAACGCGTAGAGCACATCGGCTGCATTTCCGATTACGAATAAAACATAAACGCACGCAGAGAACAACGAAACGAGCAAGAATAGCGAAAGGGGAATTACTGGCGAGGACGGATGATATTGGACGCTCGCGCACTCTACTTTTATTCCGCACCATTCTCGCGGTACCCAGGGCTCCTTTGAGATGCTGGGAGAGAGTGGAGATCTTAGGGAAGGAGAGAAGGGGCCGGGCCAGGTATTTTCAGAGGACTCGTGTTATCAGGAGCTCCAGTTTCGAATGAAATAAACATGGGGCTCGCAGAGCCGCCGCGCGGCGCTCTCGTCGCGAAATTCAGCCTCCGCCAGTAAATTGGTTCTCCTGTCTTACAAAAGAAGCACAATTACTTTATTTCAAGACAGCTTGGAAGTACTATCCAACTCCGTGATAAAGCGAGTGAGAGGGAGCGAACCTCCTTGGTTACCAACTGAAGAAGGAGAGCCAGTCTTGGACTGCTGCTTACATAATTAGTGCACTTCGCAATGCAGCTCACGATGCATTTACGTTTTGAAGCGGCAGCGGCGTCGACGTCGGCGAACTACTTTCGCCACTTGGTTAAACTCGCGTATCCGTCCCTCCGAGCTGCAAAAAGGACAAAGCTCTCTTCATCCCACTCTCTCTCTCACTCGCTCCCTCTCTCTCTCTCCTCTCCTCTTTGCGAGGAGAAGACGGACGGGCGCGCGGATGAAATATTTACTTTTAACCGTCGTTTCCTCCCGTGAAAATTTCCGCCGCTCCGAGGTTGCTGCTGCAGCCGACGAAAAGGCTAGGCTAATGGCCGTGCGACGAATAAGATACAGGATGAATGTCCTGACAAATGTTAGGACGCGATGGGTGGTTAAATCGCGGCGATGCAAAGTCCTAGAAAAATTGTACTACTGCCAGTTACGCAGAGGCCGAAGTTTAATTGTAACATTGCGTCCAATGCTCGGCGAGCCTGGAATTTCCCAGTGTAATGTAGCCGTACCGATTGCACCTCGGGAAAAAAAAGCGGGTCGCGAGGATTTTGTTAAGTTTTAACGATCGCCAAGTGTAACATCGCGTTCTCCATTCGGTGCGCTAACGATCGTTAGGAGGAATCGTAGCGAGCGCGTATACCGGCAGCGTGCGAGGTGATTTGTGCTTTCCGCTTGTTCTACCGCTCATTGTCAGTCAGCCGCCCGGACAGCTAGTAGCCAGCAGTGCGCCGAGAGTGCACGCGAGATCGAGGCCGCTGCATGAAACTGACTTTCCTTTTTATTTCGTTCATCCCATCCATCCCCCTAGCGCAATCTGCCGCTTGCATCGAGACTACCTCTCCCTCTCTCTCTCTTTTGTTTTTTATGGTGGTACAGCATCCGGGACTCTCGGGGCTAACGGCAACTTTCGAGGATTATTTTTTCCGTCCAACGGCTCGCCGATTATTATTCGTTAGATGACCCAGCTATGCTCTGGATTGCCACGGCTCGTGCAGAGAATTCAATAAGCCATTGCTAAGCAGCCGAGTTCCGAGCGAATGCCGATCCTTCGAATTACAGGAATTCATCTCATATTGACCGGAGAAGTTTTCGGCAGCCCTTACGATCCGCTCGCCACACCGGAACACCAAACCGAATACTAGCTGGCAGAGGTTCGAGATCAAGATCGAAGTTCGACCTGATTTATTTCCTCCTGGAGGAAACAAACTTATTCGCTCCAAGTTCGAAGCGCCATGCATTTAAAAAGGCTCGCGTGAACTCGCTCGGCGAGTAATTTCATTTCCATTAAGGAACGGGAAGCTTCTTAAAAATTCGACCCACAAACGCTCCCTCTTTTGAACACTCGCTATTAGCAAAGGAAGACTAATGAATTCAGGAAGCTGCTGTATGCGAGTAATTGATAGCACGAAAAAAAGGCGGATATTCGACATTTTCTCGATTATCATGATGACATCGCTCAACGTAGTCGAAGCTTTATTCCTGTCAGCAGGCAATACTGATTGCCAGGCTTATCCCAGGGCTTCGTAATATACGTACAATTATTTATGCAAATCAATCTGTTGGGGTGAATCAGCCGTGATCCGTTTCATATCGCTTTGCGGTGCGTGACGGAGACATTAGTTAGTATTAAACCGAGGGTACCTTTAGAACTTTGCAAAAAAAAATGAATTTTGACCCAAGGCTCTAGAATTTATATCATTTCTTCCTTGATTGAAGAAGACATTCTCCACGAAATTTCAGCTCTGGAAAAAGTCGGGAAGTTTGAAAAAATTGCAAAAATCTGAAGGTGCTTCGTAATCGATGAGATAGCTTGTACATGCAGGGGGTTGGTAGGGTAAGGGAGGATCGACTCTATGCGAGAGCTCCAGAGAAAGTAGGGTTGGATCAAAGCGCTGCAAATGAGGAGGTTAACGGCCTTGCCCTATTACGTTTCCCTATACTAACTCGGCAACGTGACCGGCTGCATACTCACGGCCGAATGCCTTACCCTCTTAATATTAAGCATAAGGTCAACAGCCCCTAATCTTAAATCGAATGGATATTGCGGCGTCCTTCGTGCCCACACACGAACTGGCTCGAAGCCTGCAAGTGCCCTTTAGTGGTTAAGCGTAGCAAAAAGTGGCGTCGGCAAAACCACTCATTTCCGGGTTAGCCCATTAGACAGCTATTTCAGAAGCTTCCGAACAGACGTATCACCAACCAGATGACACCCTCCGGAACGGGCTGATCCACTTGGCCAGGCAAATTATTTCTTCGCAAAAGTTACTGAAAAGTTTCGACAAACTTCACCCGGGGGGTTGAAGTTGGCTGGTTGGAATTTAAAATGATTTCCGGGGGTTGAAGTCGATGGTGTGGGGTTTTGAAAGAACCTCTGTGCGAGCTGGTGACTCCTTACATTTTTCAGGGTCGTTCTTTGAAATCCACATAGAGTTCGGCCGTGGCTCGGCTGTGGAATCAAATGTGCTCCGAAGGTAGTCTTTCTAATGAAGACCATGAATGGGAATTCTACAGGGGCGGCCGATGCGCGCCGGTCAGTATTAAGTAAATAAACTTCCTTGAGCCGAGTTTCGTAAAATGGCTTCTCGTTACTTCGCCGGAGGGCAAAGCCACGGGATATACAGACTCTCGCGAGTCCTGAATGCGCTTTCGTCCTGTCGAGTCCGCTTCAAGCAGCTCTCGGCTTCTTTCATCGGTGAAGCAGCAGCCTTGCAAGGAGAGCTTGGAAAGAGACGAGGTTTACGGTCTCTGGATATAAAAGATCCTGCGAAATATCTCGATCGTCCTCTCGGTAGCTGTGGAAAGGCAATGTTCTTTCACCTTGTCTCTCATATTCCACCCTCTCTCTTTCTCTCTCTGTGATGTTCATCGCTCGAGACAAAGTGGTCGAAAATTATAGGAAAAATGTCTCCTCGCGGTAATCGCTCGACGCTTCTGCTCCTCCCATCCCGAATACGGCGAGGACACTCTCGGGGAGATTAATTATCAGCTATACGAGTACCATGTATATGTATATAGTATGGGCCGCGGTATTAGTTTCATCATTAACGGTGTCTCGAGAATTTTTCACTCAGCGATTACTGGCACCCGCTCGAACCCCCGGGTAATGGACGGAAACTTTAATGAGCCGACGTAATTACTCTTTGCGCCAAAAAGTCCCTCGACGAATATTACAATGAAGTTCGTCGGCAACGATATCACCCGGTAAACTTGACATTCTCTTTTTCAAAGAATCATCGAATTTGTTTGAGATAGAACATTCTATTTCCGTGGCTAGCTGAAATTCATGGAGCATCGCGCGACGTCGAACAGGAACGGGTGAAAACCACTGCGAGAGCGACAGCTTGTTTGCCGAGTGAGAGAAAGGCTGGCGGGTCTATGGGAGAAGGAAATTAATAGTCCGCCTGCTTGCTTCGATGTAAAGACGTCTACCTACTAATTAAAATTTCTGCTCCCGGTCGATCCCTCGCCTAGGAGCAGATAACGGTATGCTCCACGCCCCTCGTCAAAGTGATTATCCTATAAAGAAGAAAGGCTTTAATCGCAGCTACGTAGTACACAGTTTAATTATCGAGAGTAATAAGCATATGTACTTACTGCTGGAAAAGGAATCTATCTTAATTCTGCTTCAAAGGAAAATAATTATAATAACGTAACATCCCTTTGAATTATTCTACAAAAGGGATTCAACAACGATCATTATTTTGTCACATAGACATGTAGTATAACAGGAGTAGGATATAATCGTAAAACGAGTGAATCTTATTATCAAGAGAAAGTGAAAAAGTACGCGGTACGTGTACGCATGGACTTAGTGGCGCAGGAGTGCGAATCCCGGCTGACCCTCGTCTTATTTGAATTTTATTTGACGGGCCCGAGAGCGTTGACAAATTCCATTCCGTTAAGTGGAGGCGCGGCTGACGTGTCGGGTTTCGTTCGTCTCAAGACTCTGTTCTATGCGGCGAGGGGTGTAGCTGACGACGTGGTGAGAGATACCAAAGTTCTCCCTGTATATATACCAAGCAAGCGGCTCTCGGAGTGTCTCCCTCTATCGTTGGATTCTCCATCAGTTCTCTCGTCTTCAGCTTCCATCGGTTCCTGCTATCCACGTAGCTCACCCGGCTGTCTCTAACCCCAGTGCGTTCTCTCTTCCCTGTTCACCCCTAAGCTTTAGCCGAGCTGTGTTACGGGGCGAAGCTGCTGAGAGGAGCATCCCTTTTCTGGCCGCCCCCCCCCCCCACCCCATACTTCGCCAATTCCGAGTCTTTCCCCCACAGCGCGACTCTCTGTCTCGATCCAGCTATCTGTCTCGTTCACTCGATCTACGTTTTCATCCCTTTCCATCGGGGCCTTCACCCCCGGCTTTACTCTCGTTACACTTCACCCCTCGTACTTCACCCCAAACGTTACGCTTAGTTTGATTCAGCACGTGGTACCAGCCACTCAGGATCTCTCCTTCCTTCATCCTCTTTCCATGTCTCTCTCTCCTCTTCTCTTGGATGTGCTTGTATTCCAAACCCCTCCCTCTTCACCGCTCGTCGTTGTCTGCTTCACTGTCACACTCTGGCCCCTTACCCTTTTACTTTTTTTTCTCATCTCCGCCACTGCCATTGGATCACACTCTCTCTCTCTCTCTCTCTCTCTCTCTCTCTCTCTCTCTCTCTCTCTGACTCGTTCAGTTTCGTTGTCCCTATTTTACCACCCTCTGCGAACGCTTTTCACGATCGCTTGTGCGAATTCGTGCTAATTGTGAGGCGAGATGCAGGCCAGGGGAATCTTTCATATGGCGTCCGACCGAGTTTCGCAGGGTGGATAGCTTTCCTGAGAGCCACCAAGTGGCCCCGGGGGTGACAATTCGCTTTTTATCTCGCCCACGATGAACGGCAAGTGCCACTTCCACTCATCTCTGGCAATCAGGATAATATCACTTTCAATGCGGCTGTATAATCGGCGAACAATAAAAATGGGGATGGCGAAATGCGATTGTCAGTAGGTCGAAAAGTAGGTCGCTGACGTCCGATGTCACTGAGAGTGAGGCAGTTACAAACTCGAGTGACCCAGTTTTGTGTTTTTTTTTCTCTCACCAAGACGAACCATTTTCCACTTTAAGATATTCAAACAGTATTCCAACGATTTAGTAAATGCATTTCAAGACTGAAATTAGTGAGAATGACTTGAGCGTACTCTCACTAAGGCGACGGGGGAAGCACGGCGAAGTTTCTCGGCGAAAGTATTGTTAAATACTTAGCTGGCGCGTTCGCCGGCTGTGCTGGCTCATTTTTAAGGGCACTTCGCTCTAAATGCCGGAATCACGTTGAAATGCAAACAAAATCACAGCAAAAAGAGAAGCGTAGTGGGGGGCACAATGAAATGCTAAACCCCAGAGCGCGCTCACGGCTCAGAATTCCGGGGGACTCGTAGCATAGTTGGCGAGTGCTGTTTTACATATTAACTAATTCCGCCATCCAGTTGGAAGTTTGAATTAGACCATTTCCCCAATTAGTAACATCGCATAATACAGTAGAAAAATCGATCTTGATTATAAAGCAGAAGGGCGTCGAGCTTTCCATTATTTGTCAACTGACCTGAGTTGCATAAATACAGTAGTTGGAAAAAAGGGCTGGGGGAACAAACTTCGATGCTGACCACGCGTCCATTGGATTCGCCAATCTCATGATTATTTATACTTCTCGTGGATCGTGCCGGCCGTGTTTAGCAATTTGCACAAATTGACGTATGTCGTGCGATTAACAAACTCGGAATATCGCACTCATCTGTTTTCACGACCGATAAATGTCAGTACGCCCGAGCGTGATATCGTATCGCAATATTTTTGAAAACGTGGAAAATCATTTCTGTGTGTTGACGATATGGTAACTATCTGCTTTATGGTCGGTTGGCTAAAATTGAAATCGTCCCGAGTCCGCGCGCGTTGGTTGGTCGCTCTTTTTTTTTCTCTCCCTTGGGCCGCTGCGAATATAGCTGGGTTGCCGTGCGAGCCAGTAGCGTTGGTTTTTACGATGACGAGCATATACATTTTTGTTATACAAGACAGACGAAAAGGTCCGCTCGGCTCGCTAATTGACGGGGACACACCGAGTGAATTTAAGGGGAAAATATACACAAGAGCGAGCTTCCTGTCTATTCCAGTAGCAACTTATTACGAGAAATGAGGATTGACCCGTGCTTTAATTAAACGACGTGAATAGCATCCGTCAGAAGTTTCGAACACACAGTGTGCACCGAGTTCGTTCTCCATTCTGGCGTCGAGTGGAGCGGCAAGAAAGGCAGCGAGCAATCGAGAACCTAAGTCAGAGTCGGATAGAATTTCGCGGAATAGTTTGGATGGGAAGGAGGATGGCAAAACCACGTCACGGACATGCAAGAAGGAGGAGACACAGTTTCCGGAGGATCTGGCTAGCGCTGGGCGAGTATCCTCCATTCGAGATCAAGCAGGAGAGAACAGAGAGAGAGAGAGGAAGAGAGTAAGAGAGTTCGAAGGAGAGCTAGGAAAGACACACAGGTCGCAGGTAAGCGGTAAGTTTCTAACGAGAAGCATTAGCGGAGTGGACGAGGCGACATCAAATATGTAGATAGTGCTTCGGGGAATTTCTCCGGAGAACAAAGTTGCTAGAAGGAAGGCTGCCCCCCGAAGAGTCGGAGAAAGGGCTGTGGGGGTAAGAGCAGTCGGGGAACCCAGACTGCTATTGCTGGTCTCTCCAGCTTCCTTGGAGGGGACTCTCGCACTCCTGGCGGAGACTCCCCTGTGGGGTACGTTCCCTACCCTTCGTACGTCGGGATAATAATGGGAAAGGCTGGCATGGCTGGTGGTGGTAGTGGTGGTGGTGGTGGTGGTGGTGGTGCTGTGCCTCTGCACCCGGAGCACGAATTAAGTCTGTGGAAACGCCGCCGCGTCTGGAATTGATTAACCTTCGCGTCGAGCCGAGCCGCGCGGCATTAGCCGCATTCGCCACGTTGCGAGGCCAAGCATCCCCCTTTGGATTCCGCCATCTTCTCGAGGGTTAACTCCCTATAACCCATCAGGATTCCCTCTTAATTGTTCTTGAGCCGTCTCGCTTTTGCACGCTATAAAGTTCTAGTAGAGAAGGAAAAAGTAGAGGATAATCTTGATTCTAAGCTAGCTAGAAACAGGTTGGAAGCCTATCAAGTCCGTTGGGTATATTTATCTCGGAGAGTTTTACCTTCTTCGTGTCGTTTAGTGGCGTCGTCGTTAATGCGCCAGTCCGAGACTTTGGAATAAAACGGTCCTGACTATATTAACTGTTTATTGTAACTCCAGACTTTAATTTTACCCGAGGGACTGCTTCTGCCGGGAGGCGCCTAATGATGAGTTACGAGCGGCACGGGCGTGGATGCGGGTGGTGTGTTCTTCACCCTCCACGAATCGGTAAGTGTACCCCGGATAATTTGTCGGGCGCGTTCGCTTAAAATGTTTGGCCCCGTCATTGATATTAATCGTTTTGAAGGAATTCATGACATTGCGGCGAACTAATAAATTTATTGATGCCCCCAACGCCCGCTAGCACCCTTTTGGTAACAATACACCCTTTCTGTTGTATTGCCATATCACAGGAATTAAAGTTGGAATGATTCTCTGGCAGGAATGGTACAACCGTTGAGTTTTATATCGAGTTACATAGTAAACAAGAGGGCAGGTAGCAAACTCGTTTCGCATTTGCTGGCCGTATTGTAACATTATAAGCATATAGAACAAAGGGCTTTGAATACATTGCACCATGTTCATATTTATTTACTACGGTCACCAACTCTGTTTGGTAGTTGTTTTGTTCATCGTAACTTTTCTCTTTCGTTATCGATGCATCTAGTTATTCGTGGACGAAGGAACTTCATTACGCGGCTTCGATCACACTTTTTATTCCCGGCTCTCGTTCCTCCTCATCTGCTAGCGGAAGTATAATATCCGAACTTGGCGCGTGGTTGTTCATTTTGCGATCGCTCGCTCGCTGGAAGAGGAGAGCGCGTTGCAAAAATGCCAGAGCATAGCCGAGGGAGGAGTTGATTAAAGTCCCCGTGGTTGCGCTTACCAGCTCATTCGTCAGGTATACGTACAGCCGGTGTGCAGGCGGACAAGACGATAACGGCTGCCTATGGAATGCATCTGAAAAATGTTTCCAGCCCGTCGGCTACCCTGTGTACTCCATACGGATGACGCATTTCCCGAGAAGCTTTTTAAAGCAGAACTACCGTTAAACACCAAGAGGCATGGACACCTGGTACAATCTAAAGGGGCACCAACTTCCCAGTATTTCCCCTCGGCTTTTCCACTTCAACTCATTACACTAACACACGATTTAAACTCCAGCAGTTCATTGGGGAAATTAGAGTGATTGCAAGCGGAAATACGACATTTCCATGAATAAGTGGTTAGAAGCTATCGGGGAGTTTCGAATTCCTATAGAAGGCGCATCGGCTGGCTCACGGCTGGTTTGACGAAAATCGAATAAAGTGATTTATATCGGATCGAAAGAGCGGGCGCTCAGCGCTTCGTCACAGTTGTTAAATCGTCGTGCAAATTGGCACAATTTTAAAGCACCGCTGATCAATGCCGACGATCCATCACTCACGGCGTCGCGTTGTGCGAAGTGTGAGAGAGAGAGAGAGAGAGAGAGAGAGAAATAGGAAGAAAGAAAGAAAGAGAAAGAGCTTACAGTCGTTCCGTGCCGGCACTTCGCTCCACTGCTGAAAAGTAACTTCCGTCTCGTGTTAAATAATAAGGCAGCCGAGTTCCCCGGGCGAAGTACGTGTACGGCTATTTTTCGGCTTCCTTTTAACCCTTAGCGCGTTCCCGGGCGAGGTGGATCGGCAAGTTTCCAAGGCGGGCATCGAGCGCCTGCGCGGCGCGGGTCCGGTAGCGCGGTGAAAACTTTTATCAAGTTCGCTTCGTAAAAATTTCACGCGAGCAACCCTTTTGCGCGCCCGGTGTAACGCTCGTAATTCGCAGGGTGGAATCTCCATAGTGCTCTACATATCTTAACAAGTTTAATACTTCGACCACACCGTACCGTAATTTCAGCGAGAGGGCTCCCGCGAGACTGGGAGTTATTTTTTCAAGCGAGCGCGTACCGAAGCAGGCATTTCCAGCGCTCCAATCGCATACTGCTTCTCGAAATAACAGAGAATTTGGCAGAGCGTTCGAGTATCTCGTTGGACATACTGGAACGTGAGGAAAAATCGTTGGCAGTCGCGACAAAATGATCAGTAATTTTTTAATCCCACTCACAGGATACCTTGCCTGCTGGATTTCTCTCGCGCCATTAATTCCTCGGGCTTTTCTCTTCGTGATTCGCAAGCAATGATATATCGTAGTCGAACGGATTGAATTGGGGATGGCGTCAATCATCGTATTAAGTAGCTTTCAGAGGAGACGGGCCATTCGATGTGGACACATGTGCGTGGCGAATCACCGCAATCCGAGGATGCGAATCAGTGACACGTAAACGGGAAGGAGACTCCCTGGGCTCATTGCCGGCAGTTAGCCATGGGGAGAGAATTGCTCTTACTCGGGGTGCGTCCGATTTCCGATCGACTACACTTTGTCCTCGACTAGCTCGTCAAGGGTCTGCCACTTCTCGCTAAGGACATGCTGGACTATCGCTCGTTCATTAACAGGAAACAAGTGCGCGGCTTGGTAGATGTCGAGATTGGCTTGAATTACATAAGATCTAGGGTTGAAATGGTGAATTTAATATTTTCCAAAAGTGCACTTCTGCCAGTAGTGGGGAGAGTCTGGGCGGGAAAGGATGCGGGTGTCGCTTTCCATGAGATGTCCGCAGTCGAGGCAGTAACAATAACAGCGGGATATAACGGGTGGAAAAACGCGTAATGGGAAAAGAGATAATGCGATAAGTGGAGATAAGACGTGATGCGGTCAGTTGGCTGCCTTTACACTGCCATTACGAGTGCGACGCGGTCCTGAGTAGTGCACTTTAGTTTTACACCTCTGCGCGGGCGACGCTCTAATCGCGAACGGCCAGTACGTTTCAATTCGTCCCACTCCGCCGACATACTACTTGGCACTGCCTGAACGCCATAATAACGGCCCGCTATGTGTCTCGCAGGCGAATTGAACCGTAAACACCGCGTGTACACCGGCGCACTGAAATGGGACATGAAATTTATGTGGTACGCTTACCTGAACAAAAGCTGCCTGGTCGTGTAAAAAGGATACGATTACTGGCAGCTGAGCCAGTGAAAAATATCCAGTTCTAATGGTTTATCGGTTTAAATATAGGCGTTACGAGAGAGCCGTTACGAAGTTATGAGGAAATCGGTAATAAAGAGCGTTATCGGGTCAGTGCGGTATGTAGGTCGGTCGTTTAGCATTGGTCATTCTTAATGAGTCAAAGTGCCACTGGCCGAATGCTGATGTGTGTACGCTCGAAATGAAGCCGCAGTATTAGCATCGAATCGCGATATAGAGTTTGCGTTCGCGCCTGCGGTTATTAAATTCCCATTACGAGGAATGGAACCCGGCAGCGCTACCAATTACAATTTGAATATTTAAGTGTCACTCGATGCTTTAATTGATTGATGTTCGTTATCGTGGGAGACCGTTCCCTTTATAATTGCCCTACCGTTCCTGCCACCGTCCACTATGACTAGCTGGAGCGCGCGAGTTGCGCCAGAATTTCTCTGCACTCGACATATTTCCACTGGCTTTGTGATGGAAGGATCGGCTGCTCTGTCGTTCCACTCGGCCTGCATAACCATCCCTTTGTAATACATTCTTCCACAAACATGCAGGAATCGTACAGAAAATGGCCTCGCAAACTATCGTCGGCTATGTTGCTAGCCGAGTGGTGAGCGTACGCCGAGCGGCAATGCACCGACATATTCTACTGACATATTCTACTGAACCTAAAGAGTCACTTTGCTAGTGCTCGGCGCCGGTACGCTAGAATTCGAGCTATTTGCAAGAAAGGAGTCATTACTACACTCACTTTACCGTTGGCCATCGAACAAAAGCTGGCATTCAAGACTCCCCTGTTAAATGCGATAGTCACGTTTTCAGAGAATAATCATGGGGTAGTTCGTGTGTGGCACCGAATTGCCACTCAATTCATTGAGTCATCAAAAGAAAGAGCCCTCTTCGGTCCCATTATCGACGACGATGAAAACTAAAGGTTTCCCTTCGACGCGCACGCACCCAACGGAAATGAGAGTCGCGCGTCGATCGCGCGCTGTTGGTTCCGCTTAATTAAGTTGGTCGATTTTTCGAAAGCGTGAATCATTTGGCCTGTAAATGCATGCGGCTACGCTACCGGACGAGGACGGGAGTTCTGCTCAGCCATCTGTGGCCACTTAACCAGTGTCGGGGTAACCAAGCGATTCAGATTATTATACCTGTGTCACCATTTCGTTGGTCTGGCTTGGAAGCGCCCCTTTATAAGCTATTGTGTTCCTGCGAGACCCCCTGACAGGTTGGTTTCCGCCTCGTCCGAGTTGCAATGCTAACTCCCGCCATTCCCTCTCCATTCCCTCTGAATGCATCTGTCCGCTCCCGCTCACCTCCTCACTCTCTCTCACTCTCTCTCACTCTCTCTCACTCTAGTGGCATTCTCTTGTGCGTTACTCGGTTCGTCAGTTTATGGCTTTTTATTATAAATGGCCCCTTTTTCGGGGGGCCTAATAGCCCGGAACCACGACGCGCAGCGACTCCACCGAGGAATCGAAGGGTCCAGCGGAACCAAAAATATTCGCCGCCTCGTTTCCCACCGGCCCATCTAGTCCCACTATCACCGGCACCATGTAGCTTCCGTATACGTGCTGCTCTCCGCAACCTCCCTGTGTGTTACTGCCTCTGCCTGCTGCATCCACTTCCGGCACACGTGTATGTCGCACTGCGGAGCAGTACACGCACATACAGAGAATGCAATAGAGAGAGGTAGAGAGAGAGAGAGAGAGAGAGAGAGAGAGAGAGGGAGAGCGAGTGAGTAAGTTCCAACGGCGAGCAAGTGTCTCCGTGGTGCCCGGGAACTCGAGTGAAACATCATTTTAGGTGCACTCGCCCAGCGTATACTATATCCTATTTCCAGCGAGGCAATAGTAACTGTTATTCTTGCACCCTATATTATTGAGTTACCTTGTAGCGTGACACTGCGTGCACGCTGTGGGAAAGCATCCTTCTAATTCAATGATAACAGAACCCAAGTAGACGCGCTGCTGGATCCTGCGCTATTTGCGCTCGCATTCCGCACGAACCACTTCCAGCCGCTCTCGACTGAGGTTAAAAGTTACAGGGTTACTCGCTTTGGTTAGCATATCGGTGTGAGTGTGTGTACGTGCTCGCTGGTTGCCGGAGGCGAAAAATAAGCTCACCGGGATTCATATTTAATTGGAACGCACGGAGATTTTACACCTGGGAGTAACTTCTTCTTTTTTTTTTTTTTACGTAGAGAGCACGTCAGTGTGGCGTGCGCGAGTTCCTCACGATATATTATCCATCCCGATATTTACGTGTAGTTTGGAACAGTATTTCCTCAGTGGCGCGGCTAAGGAAATAAATTGCCTCGCGTGATTTTCATGGGAAAAGTATTTAATGGTGTTGCGTGGTTAATGGTTTCGCTTGTGTTTCGGTCTTGAGTTGTGGGAATAAGTCGGTCCTGCCAACTTCATCGTGCAGAGGGAACAAGGACAGATTAAAACCACATACTGTTTGTACTAGTGAACTGGAATTTTCGGTGAAATTCGACGAAATTAATGAAAGGCCGTAGCTAAATTATTTTCCAAAGCTCGGCGAAAATCTTGGCAAGCAGGGACGACTGTGGTAGAATCCCACATTGAATTCGGGGTGAGAAGAGAGTGCAAAGCGTGCAGGGTGATCAGTTTCTTTAGCGTGTCTGTCGGCTCGAGCAAGTTTATGGAGAATGCGGAGCCCACAAAGGGAAAAGAGTATGCGCTGACACAGATATTTGAATAAAATTTCAGCCCACGAAACGCGCCGCGTCACCAGTTCGCAACTACTTTTTAAATCCGTTCTACGACCACCACCACTTCTTCCTCCAATGGCAGCCGCACCTGGCACGTACGAGAAAAAGTCTTTCGCCGCCGAGTGCTGGGCTTCTCGTTCGCTCACTGTTTATTGAGACAGTTTATCGCGGCCACCGTACTTCTTCAGCCACACTATATACCAACATTTGCACTGTCCTTACATAAAACGAAGTTCAAATGTCACGGAAAGATTTCTAAAAGTCATGTGCATTATCATAAAAGGAGTACTTTCGGATCTAGTAAGTAATCGGTTGGGTAGTTTCGGAGATTACTTAGTAAATACAAAACAACCATGAATCTTTATATATAATCTTAATATTAATGGATAAAAGATAGAAGATAGCAATCTGCGGTGAGTTACGATGTAGGTGTAAAGTGTGCTCGCCCATTCTCGATGCGGAAAAAATAGTGGGCGGGGTTGGTTTCTGTACCAGCTGCCACGTACATTGCTGGGTGAAGAGTGAAGATGGGAAGACGTCGCTCTTCTCACCTAGGACGTTCAATTTCACGGCAAATATGGTTAGCCACATCAAACGAGTGGCTGGTCCTCGCAAACCCTACGGATAGCATCAAAGTACTCCGAGCACGCTAAGCTCGCCAGTTTCTCTTGGGATGCGCTCGCTCGCTCGCTCGCTCGCTCGCGCGCGTGCGTCCTCGTACGCTTTCGCCGCCCGTTTCTGTACGAGGACTTAGAGTGACGTGTGTGAAGTCCTATTGAAGAGACCACATCAAAAGCTTCGGAGCACAGCGTGCTTTTCTACAAAGATGTCGACCATTACCGAAGCTCGTTTTACGCAACTTTCCTTACGGAGTAATCTTGTCCCGTCGTCGTCATCTTCTTGAACCGCGACGGAGGCGACGCCAGCTTCACCTGCCGTTAAGCCCAAGCGAAAATTGTCCTCATCATAGCTCTCTCGTCTTCTCGCGCGGAAAAGTCACGCGCTCCGCCTGCCACTCGTTTTTACAGTTCCTTTCCCGAACAACGGCGCCCCTGCCGTCTTCTTTTATTTGCAGCCTCTCGAGAAAATTGTGCCTCTCCTCCCACCTGTGCGCCGCGCGCGCTCTTAGACTCTAGGAATTCTCTTCTCGTCACCATTTACTTCAACCCTCACCAATTTGACAACCTCTTTTTCGACATGCGTTTTTTTTTAGCTTTCACTCGATTCGCATCAGTTCGGTTTAAGGAATTGATAACTTTGTCCATTCGGATTTGACGTTGAAGTCAGCTTTAATCCTGAATAATTGTCCGATTCGGAAATCATGATTCCGCACGTGATTTTCAACTCCGCTGTAGCATTTCATCGATAATTGTCGCGCGAAATGGCGCGTTTTTCAATTCAAACGCAGTAATACGTTTTAATTGGAAGCTCTCTGTCCCAATTAAAATCAGACACTTTCGGCTGCTCGGCCTGGCGCGCTCAGTACCGGCCAACAAAGGAAATCAATTACAACGAGACTAAAACTGTGATTTCTGGTTGCAATTAAAACTTTCGCGCGAGAACTTCCTGCTATTATTTATGAAGTCCTTAGTTAACGACAAGATAAATTCCGAATTTGAGTTACCGATAGAGATAGAGGAACGGCAGGGTGGGAATGATGTCATAGACCAGACAGATTCTTAACGATTCCATGAATGATTAAATGATTATCGATTTGTTACTGTCCGTGGCGGTGATTTGCAGCGGTGCGTGTGTGAGCAATGCGAATTCAGCAAACATCAGAGCGTGCGAATGATTAACTAAGCTCGTTCCGCATAGCGGGGGTGTCATGCAAATAGGCATTATGTATTCCTAGTTCATTGGGGACCGATCATTAATATTTGCATCCTCTGGCCCCTCGACACCCCCAGATGTGGCTTCCCCCACTATGCATCCAACTGCCCGTCGTCAATATCTTCCTCTATCTATGCGTCTATACATTGTGTTCCCGAAACTGTTAACTCTAATCTCCAATTCTCCTATTTTCAAACAAAGAAAGCTTTCTGCTCTGACACAATGAAATATACAATTTTCATCACTAGAATATGATTCTGACTATCATATCATACATTAGAGTGGTAGATTTCATCGTGCATTAAAACCGGATGAAAATCGGTCACCGTGTATGTGTAACAAGCTCGTAGCCAGCTAGACTAACATATTCCCAAAGCCGGGGGTGCAGATAAACCACCGATACACGTGTATAGTCGCGTGAACACGGGCTGGTGGGTCTCCGCACAAGGTTTTTGCTCTTTACAGGGCGACAATATATCCCGAGGAAATTGGAACGTCGTTGGTCGGATCGGGAAATCTCAGCAAGGCATAAATCGTGCCAGGAGTCTCTCGATTCGAAATCGCTTTTGACTTCCTCTCCTTTTCCGGCCCAACTTTAATTCTCATTCGGCAAAGTTTCGGCTGAGTCGATTATGTATTCTCTCACTTCCTTATTTTCGACCTAGATCCAACTGGTGCCTTCTAACATTTTCCTGATTTATAGTCCAAATTGTTACTATCATTTGAAATCCAGTTTACCGTGAGAAATTATTACGGGAAGGGGATAGTTGATACGATGGACTTTGATCGGACAACGTCGAAGTTGTTAGTCGGTCGTTATCGGAGTCAGTATTGATTTCATTAGCACTGCACACGGCTGTAGAGCACCTGCGCTTGCGACTCGAAACAACCGGCAGCTTCATTAAGCCCACCACCCTTTTAATCTTTCCACTTTTACCCTTTCCCCAGCCTATGTTCTGCCAGAGAGGGAGAGAGAGAGAAAGAGAGTGTGTGTGTGTGTGTGTGTGCGCGCGAGAGGGAGATACGAATGATATCGGGGAGGATGACACGTCTATCCGACGTTACATACAGTCAGCATCGGTTTAATCTCATTTGGCAGCAGCCTGCGGCGAACGCCGTTCTGGACCGCAGCAGCTTCACCCTTCCGCATGACTTTTTGCTGCAGCCAGACACCCATCCATTCATCCCCGGCGATCAAAAGTCAGACAGACACGTCATGAAATGAGAGAAAGGTCTTCGCGAATTTCGTAATATTCTGACAGCTTGGATAACGCGAGCACGTCCCTGCTTGATTGGGAATAAAAGCATCGGAAACTTATTGCTTCGTTGTTCCAAAGTATTATAAAAATTGCATAGAGAATGTCTGAGACACTCATAATCTTATTCCTTTGGTAAAGTAGTGCGCGCACGATTGGTGGTTGCTCTCAATTTCGTAGGAAGTGATTGATTCGAGTGAGAAAAAGTGAGAATGAAGCGGAATTCTCGGTGCTCGACGAGTATAGAAGCACCTTGTAATTCTCGTATTACGTCGTTCGCTAGCTATACTGGGCGACACGTGTAGCGCGCGAGGAATCGTGCAGGAAGATTGCTCTCCTCGACACACACGGCGCCAGTATTGAACGCTTCTTGTACCATGCAAATCTAGCGCTATTCATTTTAAATCCTGGAGAGCTCTGGCAGTGCGGCGTTGAGCTTGTAAGTTGCCCGGGAACTTGCACTGGTTCGAGCCCTTGGTATGCGAGGGCTTTCGGGCGGCAGTGTGCAGATACCGCCTGTAATTATCCAGGGCTGTTTGTCGATTTGTGTACGCGGATGTTTCCGCCGCTCGCAAAATGGCTTCTAAGCTCTTAGCGGCAGGGATCCTTTGACGTTTCTTGTTATAGGAATCGTGAGAAGGCGTCTCTCCTTGCCGGAAGGGCAGGACGACGCCGCACCGCATCGCGGCGCGCCGTCGATGCGGGCGCGCGAGCGAGCCCTCAGGCGTCTAGACGGCCCAGGTGAAACCGAGAGATTTCCTTGTATGTGTGCTGCTTGTATCTGCGTTACTAATGTATCCGTTGAGTACACTGTTAATATTTAAGCGTGTGCCCGTACACCGGCGGCATGGCTCACCGTCTATGTATGTAAGGTAGGTTGTACGTTACCTTCGACTTGCCGAAACCCTTGAAGTTCCTTCCTCGTTCCGTGCGCGCTCTCTCTCTCTCTCTCTCTCTCTGTTGATCGTCGCTCCCCCCCCGCCAAGCCCTTGGCAGTCAGCCTCGGGTCTCCGTAAACTGCATCTGGTAATTTGACTGAAATTTCGATACGACATTTGCGATTAATTAATCACGTTGTTGACGCGCTACAAAAGCTTCGCTCCGTCTCTGCCTGCCGGCACTCTGTCGGATCTGCCTTGGTGGTTCGCCAATAGGAAAGTGGATTATTTAGTACAGCTGAATGGGCTCTATCAACGATGTTAATTTACGAAGGCTGAGAGCTGTGTTAGACCGTTTTTCACAGTCCTGTTTCTGATAGTTCCATTGCAGAGCCGGACACGTGTCCAGCCGTATGAATTAGTACGGTAAATATGACAATCCGGAATATATACGTGAAAATGTTCACGCACCTCCTTTATTACTGGGTGGGGAATTGTTTCATTGGACTTGTTAGAGATCGTTGAAGTCATAAAGAGATGCTCGAAATTCATATGACAGATATATTATTCCAAGGACGAATGTCGAGCGTTATAACCCGTATTAATTATGTGCCATCTCGCCGTGGCAAGTTTGTGAAACTAGCCATTGTGCGGCGCACATACATACAGCATGAGAAATTTAGATGGCGCGATAGAGCCGCGCGCAGCATCCGTTTTTTCATATCCGCGGGACAAATAACGGGCGCGCGACCTAGAAAGGAAGCGACGACAATTTCTCTGTGAAACGTGGCAAAGGTGATCACATATTCATGCAATGAAATTGCAAATACGAGTGCGGCACAATGGCGGGATGTACGGATGATCCGGCGGCAATATCCCTTTGCAAGTGCATTTTAAGATACGTCAGGAACGCCGCAATGAAGGTTGCGATACAACTGTATTCGCTCGAGCATCCATATGTTATTTCTGTAGAAGTAGGTCTCCTTGGAATGAAATACAGGGCAAAGGACTGATAAAAGTGTAGGCGAAATATGGGCAGGTTTTACGAGGGATTTTGGTGATCCTGCCAGATTTCGTTCTGTATCAGGTACAATGTCCGTGAGGGCAGGGAATACGTTGCGTTCTTAAAATTCCGGGAATCGGTTGGGTCGGCCTCCCTTGGTTTATAATTGAATTCTGTTGCCTCTTTTAACTCCCTTTAAGCCTGCTGGAATGTCTTTGTCCCTTGCCAAGTTCGCTGGCGAAAGCCCTTTTTCCGCGTAAGCTGATAAGCAGAGCTTATCCGGCTCCTTAAAACTCTTCGGAGTCTACCGAGCCCCAATGTCGTTTGCGCATGCGAGCCTACAGAAAAATTGAACAGTTACTGCATAAAGGATGACGGTGTACCGTCTACTGCGTCATTATTAAAGCGAGCGACGATATTTTGTAGGTGGTCGCCGTGGTATGCCAACTAGCGCACAACATTTTCTTCTTTTCAACGCCAGTCATCGTTGGTAGCGCAAGCGCGTACAACACCAACCAAGCGCATTTTTCGCAATCGTACTGCCACGTTGTACGCGTCCTGACTCTACGCCCCGTAAATCAGACTCGCTCTAGAAGGTCAAATAATATTTTTCTCTTTCCTTCTCGTACATTATCTTTTTTCGCTTGGCTTTTTCAGGCCGGTTTTCCCTGGTGCAACCGTGGCGTCGTTCTCGCCGTTAGAAGGACGATGCCTCCACCGGTGAGAGACGACAAGCGCGTTGACGTTGCTCGACAAAAAGCAATATTGTGTCGCTAATGAAACGAATATCCACGGCGAGTATTTGCTGGAGTCTATTCCCAGAATTAAAACGTTTTTGTTCGTTCCACACCAACATTGTTTGCGTCGTACACACTTGATAGGAGGAACTCGTTAATGGATGGTATGAAATGTTCGATATGTACATATTTCTGTATATTTGGCGAATGGAAACAGTGATGGTTGATACTTCGGGGAATTCAATGTTATTGATCATATAGAATTTTCGACAGACTTGCCGTGTAATTAGCGCGAGTAATTGGGTTGCACTGTGTTGCGCAACTCTCACGCTTGGACCAAGTCTCGAACGAAGGAGGTTCTTCAGACTCTCTGAAGGACCTATTGAACGGCTGAGGCTAGCACTCTCCAAGTACTCGAGGTGGGCCTTGAGAGTCTATATCTTATAATTCAGCTATCATAAGCGTGCGCTCATTTATTGGCGGAGAGAGAGAGGTGGCTTCGCAAATGAAAGAGCTCTCCAATTATCATACATAATTCGAAGTACATAGATATTAGTCTTTTTATCTATTACACATATTCTCGACGGGTGAGGCGCAATAGAGTTTCGGCGAGACGGCACCAATTACAGCTATTACGTATTTTCACGATGCACGGCCTCTGTTAATGGCCTCGTTTACAAAATCCGTTGAATAACATGGCGCGAATACGCGGAATAATAGCCAGAACTCGGTCACTCTTGCAGCCGCCGTGTCACGATACACATGTGACGGCGGGGCCACTTCGTTGGCATTCTGTCGATAATTCGCTAATTAAATCCTTCGAGCGTAATGCGAGCGGATGTTGATTGCAGATGTGTAAGAACTCCCTCCGGCTCTCCGCGAGGAATAACAATCTATGTTTGTTGCGATTAACTAGCCAAGTTGACCGCTTCATTTGCCCGCTTGCTGCGTGCCTCGAATACACATTAATTATATCCCATTTTAACGTAGGAAATAATGAAGTTACTAAATAATGGCAGCTTCTCTCCGGAAATGCAGGTAATTAATCTTGAATGTGTCGAAAGCACTGTTGTTCTCGTCCGTCGAAGATCGAGCAGAACACGAAATGTGGGGGAACCATTACTTGCTGTTATGGTACGACGTGCTTGAGTCAGGTAAATAAATACTACTTAGGAAATATGATCAGTGCGATTTAGTACTGATGTATATTGTAAATTAAAATTTTGAAAAGCGTTTTCTGTTTTCCCTCGGATGTATTAAATTCTTGATGTTAACAGCTGTTGTAGTTAGGGGTTACTATCTTCACTCGATTCTGAACTACTACTAGAATCGTCTATGGGGCTGAAGTCTATGTAAGTTTCAACCTCTAATGATGTTTCCACGTACTTTATGCACAAATCGGAAGTGCTGATATTGTAGTAGTCGCGCACATGTTCGAGCAATGTTTCCTCCGTAGCGATTTTCTACAGAGAAAGAGAAAAGAACATTGACTTTTTGTCTTCCAACAAACATAACTGGTGTAACATATGAAATAAGAAGAGGAGATTGGGATATGTGTTTGAGAATATCGCGACTACTGCAAGTGTCTGTATCTACTTAAAGGAAATAGGTGTCAGTAGATTACTTGAAGCAGGTCAAACTACTAAGACTCTTCTCTTGGCGAGTAATACGAACATGTGCGCCCAAGACTATAGACTCGCATCCGGAAGAATTAATCCTCCGTCGAAGTAAGTTTACCCTGTTTCTTCGTGCGTCATTCATGAAAAGGGAACAAGTAAGGTATTCGACGTTAATTCGGCGAACGTCAGGAAGGCGGCAATAGGAGCAGCTGTCTGAAAGTGTTGTCTGCCGGTGTATGAGTGATTGGTGCTCGTTACAGGAGTATGGGTAGGTTGGTGTACAGCCAGGTAATATTTAACACGTGCGTGCTGCCGTGTCTCCGACAGCGGGCCGCTCGGCAAACAGCCCTCGACGCTGGCTTCCTCTCGCACGAGCGCATTAAGCGCATACGTGTGAATTTCGTGTACATCTGATTGTTCGTGTGTTAACGAGCGGCGTATGTAACGCCAGGCGCCTCAGCTGAACCTATGTGTACATAGCCGCTTCCCTGACAATCAGCAGCAGTTTAAGTGCGCGATGACGCGCGCGCGCGCGCCCGCGCGCCACCGCCCATCACCTTCCACTTCCACTCGCTTCGGATTATATTCCAGGACAGAGGCGGTCAGATACTCTCATCATACGGGCGCACATGTGGTACTGTTAACCCCTTCTATTTGTACAGAGACACTATGGCGCAGTAGTAATAGGAATTCCTACCAAGACCCATCTCCCTTTCGTTTTCCGTGGATTTAGTCGAGAAAGATTTTACTATCTCTCGGCTACAGAGCTTGGCGAGGGTGCTACTTTACCTTCACCATCTCACAGGTCTCATTTGCAGGCGGTTCGATATCCAGGCTACCACAAGACACGTCCTTTACCACGAATATAGGCCTTCTATTTTCGCAGGACATCAAGTTCTTGCAGTATGGCATGGTAACATTGAACGTGTGTACAATCGAAGAGTTCTAAAAAGTAGTAGTGTATTTAAGGTCGGCAACGAGTAACCCGAATTAAGGTATAAAATTTGTCTTAATCCAAGGAGCGTACTGTTATGAGAAAATATAGGACGGCAGCTAGGTGAACGAAGGAACGAGCTGGGCACGATCATGTAAATAAGGAAGCGAAATGTAGTTTATGCTAGAGAAGCGGGGCCCAGTTCCGGGCTTCCGGGCGAAACGGTAATGGAGAGGCAGGCAGCAAAATAAAAGTAACCGTGGCTTCCGGAATATTTCTTATCGGGACAAAGGGCCGGAATAAAATGTCATGCGCTTGCTTCCGGTGCATGCAGAACCACCGCGTAACAATCTTTCGACGAATTTGTGTGCCACTATTCTCTCTCACTCGCTCACCTTCTTGGCTTCCGGTAATAAAGCAAGGACAGTTTGTTGATTTAAGATTTTGGTGGTAAAGTAATAGTAGAAATGCTAGGCTCTTACTGATCCATAAACAACATCTGCTTCGATGCTCCATCGATCTTCTCTATTCTCGATCTCGACGTTGGAGAGACGCCAGCCGGTAGGTCCGCAGTCACTGTAGCTCATGATTTTAAAATCCTACAATGAAATTACCCTTTTCTCTCTCAGTGCTACTAATTAATTATTTTGCTCTCCGAACAGTTGAATCCCATCAAAAGACTCGGCAATGGTAATGAATCTACTCGCGCGTAATTTCGTTTTTCCACTGGGGATGCGAGCTATGCGTACGATGGTATAACGTAATATAAAACTACCCTTCTTTTATTACGCAGGCAAAAATCCCTGACAAATTTTAATCAAGCTCTTCAATCCCGATCCCCCCCAAAAAATGGATCTGTATAAAAATCCGTGAGCCACCCACCACCCACGGCATAATAAAGCGATCGATCCCATGCAAATTCATATTCCATCATACGGCATCGTCCGCTGGAAAAAGCGTCGGGGGACAAAACTATTCACATTTCACATGTCACATTTCGCTGGTTCTTGCGACCCTCCACATTTTTTGCGTATGATTCCCATCGTAATGCACCTTAAAAGGGAAAGAGTGAGGGAGAGGGTGAGAGCGCGTGGACTAAGCGGGGTTGAAGGGCGCACGCTTCCGCACGGAAGTTGCAAAGCCCCGAAAAGTGAAGCGCTTACAACAGTGAAAAATGTTGATCTCGCCGTATAAAAGAAGAGTCATAGAGACCGAAGACGGGAGCCGTTTATATCGGCAGTAATGTCTCTCTCACTTTCTCTTCTATTTCTCACTCCAGTGGCGATCGACCTTGCGACCAACTTTTATCTCTCTAACAAGAAACGGCTGACGTCGCTCCACGACGACCAACGCACAAGTACCAACCCAAAGTTTATTTGCCGCCGAGGATTCGAGGAATATACTACTTTCTCTCTCTCACTCGTTATACATATATCCTCGATTCCTTCCCCACATGTCCTCAGCGGAGACCTCACTTCCCACCCTCGAGGGAAGCAACCTTTCCTCCTATCACTCTATATCGCCCCTTGTTAAAGTCATGGCAATTCCTCCGAGCGGATTTCACCGATTTACATTTCTAATGTGACACGTAATTGCCCCTTGTTTTTTGCCGCCCCAGGCACAAGACATATGTTCAACGCTTTATTATCGATATAATATATACTCGAAAATAGCTAGTTTCGAAAAGTTGCTTTGTCTTCCCATTAAAAACGTAAATTGCCCGATTCTCTCTAACTCCTGATTTATTCGTCGCACTGTTGAGTCGAGCGTGTTTTTCTATGAACTTTTATATCGTCCGGCGCAAGATTTAAGACCCGCGACTCTCGACGAATGTTCAGTCTGTATCGTTGGGATACTATTGTACGCGCTAAATGATCCAGAAATTGGATGGTCACTTTTTGAAACATTGAGCAAGCATAATGGTACTAGTGGAATTTGTTGGTTGTCTCTCGGAATGGGTTAAATGGTCGGTTGGCGCACTAAAACTGACCGGCTTGAGGCACGGCCGATCCATATCTAACATTGCCGGGTTAATTTCGTCGAGTAATGAGTGCACAGAGGGCGCAACTTTAATTACGAGTCCATATCTACTTTAAAGTACTGCTAGTTTACTTACCGCATTCGATTGCAGGGCTAGCAGGAGGGTTATTACCAGCGCTTGAGCCAGTACTTTCGTTTTCACTGTGGAGAATTGCCTTTAATGAGCTTTCTACTTTCGTACCCGTCACATAGTATACCAGGTGAATTACAAAAGAGTGGTATGTTACCATGCACCCGATATTCATGAGTATGGATTTTACATCGCAATTTATTTCATCCCCGGCTACCGGGAGCGAGATAATATATCATTATTAACGAACGCGGGGTTATTTAAATAATGCGTCGCGTAATAAAGCCAATGAATAGTATTACCGTTGCTGTTCATTTTGCCCAGACAGATCACAAAATTACCGATCCAATACTCTTGATGATCGATGCACCCTCCGGCCGCCCGAGATTCTTGCACTTCCGGTATCCGTGCTTGTTAGCCTTGGGAAAGGAACATAATTTCGCATGGAATTATCGTATTTGCGTGCTCGCGATAAACCGAACTGCAAGCACAGTTTTTATACTTGAAATAATCCGACTGGCCGCTCCAAATTTATCGCACATTTCACCCTACCGTGAGATCGTTTGTAGCGTAGTACAGGAATGAAAGTCAACTCTCGTTCTAGCTAAAAAATGAACAGAAACTTTTCAAACGGTATACTTTGTTATGTACTTCTGGTCGTCCAGAAGATCTTCGGCGAACTAAACTGTCAAGGATATGTGCTTTAAATAAGAAGCGCATAGATAAGGTTCGTCCATACGCATATTGGTATCGCAGCTACTTCATATTTCCATACCAAGGCTTTGCACATTTGACGCAATATGTCACCAAGAACAATTTCAAATAATTCTTTTCATTTCTGGGTGGGAAAATATGGTGTTTATCATTAGTCATTTCAATGTTCCTACTAGTCACACGATTATTTTCAAGGTACACATATTTTCCTTTGTTTCTTCCGTTTATATTTAGTTTCACTGTTGCCTTTTCACAATTGAATTTGATACAGGTGATATTGTTTCGAGAATACACTTGCTCCTTTTTTACGTCCTTTTCACGATAATAATGTCAATGTTTGTATTAATTTTGAAAACAGTTATCAGTTACAGAGAATCGAGGAAGCGCGTATATTCAGTGGCGTTAACAGGATCGGCGCGCTGCAATCCCGAAAAGCCTGCCGCTTTTAATCGCAATGCAAGCCGAGCAATTAAACATGAAAATGCTCCGCAATTTCCGGCGTATCGCGTTTATTATCTCGTACGGCTAATTTTACGTTCTACTTTCACGTCGGGTTCTCGATTGTTTCTCGCGACTCTGTCGGTAATTGTTATTATTATATACGATTGGTCGAAACTATTCCGACAATTATCGTCCTCCAAAACATATGTCGATCAATTATTCACGCACAAAGAAAGAAAAATTGTATAATATATGTATGTACGAGTATTCTTACAAGGTGACCCATTACACGCAACAGTATTCTATTTTACTGTGGCTTAAACAAAAGTGCTATCAACTTGCATTAACGACTAAAGAAATTAGAAATTTTAATGCCATGCGGATATGTTGTTTTGAACTAGATCATCATAAATCATTGAACTAGAATTCCCAATTCGATAGGCATTTGCAAAGCTGACATTTCAAGGCGTGCACCCACACATACACACACACGTATAGAGTATAGAGTGATGCAGATGTGTCGGATGCATGGGAATAGGAGGACAAAGATTGCTTTTTCATTCCATCTCACGTGTGTTTTTTCGCCGATTAACGAGGCCGAGATGTAAATTAATCCGTTATTGCATATGAGATGCGGCCGAGCGTGGCGCTGGTGCGCCGGACCTATTGAATCTCGTGATTGGAAATAGGTATTACGTTAAAAACGGAGAGCTCGGTAGCTTGGTGGCACACTGCTGGCATCAGGAGCGTAACGTTGTTTTTCACGGATTCGTTATCGAAAGTGGCTGACGGTCGACGTGAAAAAGTGCACCCGCCGGACTTGGGTGATTTTTCGGGCTAACAGGCAGGAGAACGCGAGAGCGTTCCCGGGTGGGCCGCGTTCATCGGACATCACCAGGATCCACAGGATACCGAAATCGATTTTTACGCGGCTTTTGATGCCTGGACGATTCATCACCGCTTCGATCTCCATACGAACAGCGCGTATATTAAGGTATCGGTTATGGCATCGAAGTATCAGGGTCAACATACGTCTCGGCCGCTTACTCGACACATCGATGCACACGTGCGCGATAGTTCAATTTACGATAACGAATTCCATATTGGAATACTTGCGCTATTTATTGTCGAGCCGCGATCCAGATCTAGCCGTGCACGGCAAATAGCAATCACATAACTTCGTGCGGCATTCCATCGAAGCCGATTTCTCCGGCCCCAATTACTCTGATGCTGATTACACTGGGCGCACTAGAGCATCCAGTCCATATCAAGGCCTCTCTTTCCACGCTCATAATGACAGCATTTAATTTGGATGCACTTGCGGATTAAAGGGCTAATCACGTTTGCAGGTTGCGCTCTAGCGCGATTCACCGCCCAGTAGAAGTACAATGAGGACGAGCGAGCGTAATTATTTTCGAAACGGAGCGGCTGCCGCGGGGGTTCGCCTCGACTTATTTACATTTCGGGTCAAGGGCTCACAAAGGAGGCTGTAATTATGAGATGAAAGCATCCCCAATTCGTCTGAGACGACCACCCTTCACCCCCATGCAATTCGGCGCCAGCAGCCGGCACCGAAACTTTCCGGTGCTCTCACAGCCCGTCCAATTACTCGTTACAACAGCCACCATTTTCACCTCCCTTAATCAATTAATCCCGCGGATTTTGTAATATTTTCAATGCTCCTCACGAGGCTCAATGATACCCGTGTTTCATTAAAGTTGCAAGTACTAACTCTTATCTTAATTTACACACATAAGTTAGAAACATAAAAGTGACATTGAGAAAAGGCCGAGCGAGGAACAGCATAATTGGTGTAATCTTTTTTCATTTATCTCCTAAACACTTGAATGTACACAGTTAATTACAACAACCATCCAACGCTAGGACCTTACTTAATCAACTGTATTTCTTTCCACCTTGCTTATTTCTTTCATTATATTCAGTAGCTTTATTCCCTTTTGATCCCGCCTGTTTTTCTTGTACTCGATATCAATCTACTTTTTACAACAGCTATCGTTCGAGTCAGGAATTTGTTTACTTTTTCTATTGACACGAGTTGTCTGCGTTCGAACAGCCATGTGGATTCGAGCGGAGGAGTAGAAAGAAGCTTGGTGCACGTAATGAGTGCTCGCGAATACAGGGATGCTTTTACAGGTACTGTCATTCATAGCAGTCAGCAAGAGGAAAGAAGAGGCTGCGAGTGCTTTTGAAGCAGTGTTGTTTCATACTTTTCCGATAAGTGTTTCTCGAAGAAAGATCTCCGAAGGAAAAGGGGGGGCGTATTCCGGAGTACTTCAATATTTATCTTGAGAGAAAAAAAAGGAATTCATCCTGCCTCGCTGAGAAAATGAGTGGGCCGAATAATGTCACGATGAGTATAACACATTCAAGTAGACTTGGTAAATTATAGCGTTCGTCGAAGAAATAACTCTCTGTCTATCAAGGACGACCAAGAGCTATCTCGAGAGTAAACATTGAAATCAGTAATTGCTTCGCTCCAGCATTATTGCCGAAAGACACCGTCCTAATTTCAGAGGAAAATTCACGAATATTCGACCATCTAGGAAAATCTAAATCAACTCTTCAAATAGTAATCACAAAAAGCAGTGAACGCGGCGACAGTTCGAGGCGATGTATATTAATTAATTTCTTCCTGGCAAATAAAGAGTGGCTGGCGGCATTACTGTTTAGATTCCTACTCAAAGGTCCGAGCAGCTCGGCTCGCAGGATCCGAAGGAAAATGGAACTCCTGAAATGCGCCGGCTTTAATTAAACTCCGAAGCAACTGGACGGGCGAAGGCGAGGAGAAAAAGAGAAGCTCCACTGACACTAATTGCGAGGACGCGAGATGCCAAAGGCCAAATAAAAGGACCCCTAGGCTTATACATCCCTCTATAAAAGGGACCGCGCCTTTCAGATTCAAGGGAGGTGGCTCTATTATGTTCCTGTATTCAGATAAATGGAACGCTATCACCAATCTCGTCAGTACACACCCCATAGGAACCTTCACCAAGGATTTACGAATAATAAAAATGCATCCTTGCAATTGCAAGTCGAAACCCGATCGGAATCCAATTTCAATAATACTATTAATCAATGCAAGATGTATCGAAATATCAATACATGGGTGGTAAAGGGTGGAAAAAATCTTTAAGCTTACGTGGAGGAAGTATAGGCAAGCAACATTCTTGGTGAGGCGTGTGGAAGTCGGCATTACCAGCTGCCTTTGATGTGGTAGGCTTGTATCACACAGAGGCAGATACGTGCGAGCTTACTCCGGCGAGCTATCGGGCAGAGAAATGGCGTGCACGCGCCAACCAGCCAGCCAGCCTGCCAGCTCTGGTACGTTCGCACTGAGGCGAGCAGGCTGGTGGTTGGTGTTGGTTGCGGGAAAAAAAGTATCGTGTCGCACAGCGCACACCGACGACTCTGTCTTTTCCGTGGGCGCATCAAGGGTGAAAGTTAACAGCGAGACACATAGGCTCAGCATAGAGAGAAGCTATACGCTCGAAGCTATAGACTGTGCGTCCGCGAGGGAGGATGTGGCGGAGGCGGAGAACGCCAAGCTAGCAGCTATACAGGCATCTGCTAATGGCTGCTTCTATTCAGCAGTGCGCACTTTCTCCGACCCTTTGGGCAAAACGATCGCAGCCACCAAGAGAGAGAGAGAGAGAGAGAGAGAGAGAACTCGAGCACTGTCGAATACAGAAGGAAGGAGGCCAAGGGACGCATGAATGAGGGGGTGGTGGCCGCTTGCCACTGCGCCGGAAAAGAAGCGAAGCGATAGAGGGACTGAGATTGTCACACACACATATACACAGACACAGAAATAGAGAGCCAGAGTCAGGTTTTGAGAGTGAGTGAGCGAGAAAAGCGAGAAAGGGTTGCTGGCACAGGGGGAAGAAGAGAGAGAGAGAGAGAAAGAGAGAGAGAGAGAGAGAGAGAGAGAGAGAGAGAGAGAGAGAGAGAGAGAGAGAGAGAGAGAGAGAGAGAGAGAGAGAGAGAGAGAGAGAGAGAGAGAGAGAGAGAGAGAGAGAGAGAGAGAGAGAGAGAGAGAGGCGAGTAAGTGAGAGCGAGTGCTATAACAGAGCCGTTTTGTTCCGCCGCTGAAGGACATCAATATCGCCGCAACGCGGCAAGTATTCAGAATGCCCTTCAAGAATTTTAATGCGCGGCTGAAAGAATTTATTGCGACATAGAATGCGCAGTAATGGCGGAAATACGTATAAAAGTCGGGAAAAGGGTGCGCATTGTCGCCGTCTAATGGCTCGCCCCGGGCGCCGCGCGCTCCCGACGTGTACACGCACCACCACCCAACGCCAGTGCCGTCCTTCCGTTGCCTTGCTCTCGCTGTTTTAAGGCACCCTGAGGAGTCGTTGAATTCTGCAATTTTTTTCCACCCACCTGGCCGACCACTCCCTAGCGCGAGTCAAACCCTCTTGGTATACACGCGCTGATCCTTATGTGAACTTTCTTACGCGACAATTTACACCAAGGCGGAAGTAGGTCTTCTTTTTTTAAGGGGTGATTCGAATATACCCTCTTGTGCCTGGTATATCGAGGGGATAGGACTGGATCTGTCTGATAGAGTTGAGGTTCGTGAGTGACAAGGGGGTTGGGTGCATTAGCTTTACCAGCAAGTTTCTGTTGACGTCATATTTGGAGCAGGAAAAATTTGTCGGTAAGAAAGCCGACTCTCGGCGACAGGGTTTGTTTAGGATTGTAGGTAGGTAAGGTGCTTTCTTGGTATCAAGATTTCACCGGGGCGCTTGATTTAAAGAACCCTGACCTGGATTCGGTGAGAACCTCCTTTGGGAAGGGTAGGAAGAAGTAGACGCGGATATACTTATAGTCTCTTCCTTTTTCCCCTTCTTCCGGGCTTTCCTCCTCCGGACTCCTCTCTCGATCCTGCTGTCCTTTAGCATTCCTTTGTGCCGCTTCGAGTGTCTCATCAAAGTGTACCATTATAATAATATCAGCCATCGCAGCCAAGCCCCAACCATCGGGCTTACGAGTTCCGAGAGGAAAATACGCTCGAAAACTGACAACCACTCGTAATGAAAATACGGGAAACTCGCATTTTCTAATTAATTTTATAACCAACACCAGGTAACACAACCGAAATTTTCCCCGGCATGAAAATATAAATGGAGCTTGATTTACGATTTATATGTATATTATGCGTGCGTTATGTTACCCAATGTTATTTCATGGAGTATCAACTAAATGCACGTGTAAATTATGATTTCCGTTGGAAAATAAGTGAGAATATTATTAATGTCTTTTCGGTCAAGTGTTACCTTTCAGGCACTTCCTCGTTCATTAGCAGTTTAATTTTACAGGATGAAGAAGCGTCCCTCGAATTCTTTCGCTTCGAACTTAAGAAGGGAGCGCAAGATGAATGCGACGTCCGTGAAACTTTGTTAGCAGTGTCCGCCAAAGTAGTTTGCGCGACACTGTCGGTGTCATCGATACAACGCACAGGCGGGGCTAGCTCCTTTGAGGATCCGTCTTGACAACGTTCTCGACGATAAAGCTCGCCTTAGTGGCGTGACCATTAAAGGTGCCGGCTTTTCATCGAGGAAAACTTTAGCCTCTCGAGCGTGAGCGATCACTGCGCGGTCGAACTTCCTGACAGGCTCTTATACACTGGCTGCTGTCAGGTAATACCTTGCATTAGCCAACTCCGAACGGGCAAAGTGAACGAAAGTGCCTAGTTCTGCCTTCATTTCCAGCCGACTAATTATAGCCGAATTAATTCACTGCTGTGGCTGAGAAATGCCGCTGCCAACTAATGCAGTGTCTTTCGTTGAGTAAGGATTATGCGTGCTTCGGCCGAAATTCACGTCGCAGAATAACGTTGCTAGTGGATTCAGTGGTGGCGGACAAGGTCGGCGTAAAGAGCCTCGAGCAAAATTCTACCACGACTTTGATCTCTTAGCCGAGTAGTGTGTTGGGGCAGGTGTCCTTTGTAGGAATATACGTGCGCCACCGCTCTCTCCCCTCTATACACGAGGGGTCGAGAGCGCATTTCTCTGATGCGGGAAATGATAATGGTGCATCCACATCGTCCGCACTCACCCCTCCGAGTAATTGGGAGAGCACGCGGCCCTGCTTCAGGGCGAGTGTGCTTCTGCGGGTGGCTGTCTAGTCGGCTGGGGCGAAAAAAGCTAGCGGCAATTTGCCAGTGTTAGCGCGCATATAACATTAAGTTAATAGAGGTCCGTCGTTAGTCAAGTCAATTCACGCGGCAACGAGGTGGCTACAAGCATGTAGTACGCACGCGCGCATGCTTGCTCTTTTCTTTTCTTCTTTTTGCCTGCCATTCCGGTCGGATGTCCTATAAGAAATTCGCATCGCCGCGTCGCGCCGCCAACCCGCCCCTCCCACCGGGAATATTGGAAATGGGAGGAACACCAGACGCTTAACGGCCCGAAATGGAAAAAAAAACTTCCGTAGCCAGCGTGGAATTCCAATATCGCGAAAATTCGGCAATGCAAATGCCGATATTATTCCGATGTGTACGAGCCGGAAAGCAAAGCGTAATACGAATGCGGTGGTCTCCCGGTGCGTAACGTGAAATGTGAAAAGCTTTGAAGTTCGATGGGAGGGTCGGAGGAATTGGAGTGATCGGTATGTGTCTCGTCGAGATATTCCCTCATCGAGCAATGCCCTGGCATATCCATCCCCGAATCCCCCCACCCTGGTTCCAGTGGTGTTGCCGTTTTTCGTTAATTAGAACGGTGCCCCGAGCCAACATGGGATTACGCTTGAATTTGCTAAGTACATATGTATGTATCACCCTCCGAACGATGAAAGGGTGGCTTCGAAAGTAACTCGGCATCGAACCTCCGGACTGTTTCACTCATAGAAGATGGGAAAGCACACGAGAGTTCGTATTAGCATGAAGAAGGGAATGTGTGCTTTCTGTTCCAGGAAAGTCTGAAATAACCCTGGTTGGCGGTGCGCTACGATCTATTGTCGAGTACTACCACATGCACCGAAGGTACTGGCATGCTTAGGCTCTCGCGAAATTATTTGGAAGCTACTTTCGCCTCCACTTCTACGAAAAGTGATTAAATTATGGGCTTACGCAGCTGTTCCCGAAGCGCTCTAATTTATTTACCGTATCCACATGAGCAACAACGTTCGGGCCAGAACAAGGCGTTTCAAGCTAGTCCCGCACTATCCCTCTTTCTCCAGTACGTCGCGCACGAGTTCCGGATTAATTTTACGTAAGTTTCGCCCGCCTTGGATTCAACGTCATAAACGCCTGGCTTCACTCGTTCGCGTGTAACGCGGCCCGTCAATTGCAAACATAAAGCACCAGCGTCAAACATTTGCATGGTATGCAAAGACAAACCTGCCAGAAGTACTTGCTCTCATGAAACAAAGTGTTATCCTCTCGTTCTTCTTTATTCCAACGGCTTCTTCTTACTTACACAGTAGAATTCAGACGACGAACTTAATATTAGCTACTGCATGAGAAACGGGTCTCGACGTAAACGTCAATCGTTCACCGAAGCAAAGTGTTATCTCGCTGGCCAAATCGAGCAATTCTCAGTGAATGAATGGTAGAAGAGTCAATTCTATACGAGAATGTCTGAGAGAATGGCAGGCGAATGATGGTAGGTTGGTAGATACGACGACGTCCATCGCGACACAATGGCTGTCCCCGGGGGTGGCATCGGGAGGAATGTACGACTCGCGGTAATTACAATAAATTTTTCAAGTCTCTCCTCCTCGGCGTAGAATCGTCCCCGGACGGCCAAGGAGGCGGCGTCGCCAGTAAAAGGCTAGCTTGGGGCGGCGTGTCTTGACATTGACCATATTTACGATTATTTCCTGGGACATTAGAGGCGAGTAGTGCCAGTGGACCTATAGTCAGACGGCTGGCTCGGCCTCGTTTAGTCTTATGCTACTGAGAGAGTAGCGCTCCCACTGCCTCTCGACAGTCGTGGTCGTACTATCCTAAGGTCCTTCTGCTCTCCATCTCGGCGAGCTGGCGGCGGCCCTCGCGTCGGAAAAGACCTTTATCTGTTGTGTGTATTTTCCAGTGAATTAAGTTTCTTACCTTCTGCGTTTCCCAAGTTTATGTGCTTTGCGGAGATATGGCGGTCGCGAGGAGACTCGCCTTCGAAGGAGAGGGGCTGCGAGAGGGAGAGGAATCTCTCCTTGCTAGCCATCCGGTAGGATCTTTCGCTCTCGACCACCACCACGCCACTAAGAAGAAGAAGTTACGTAGAGAGTGGGATGGGGATGGGGTGGTTGGGGAGGGGGGAGGGGGGGAGGGGGGCCTCAAGAGGTGGATTTGTGGGCTGGGTGGTTTTTGTTTGCGCCACTGCGCAATATCCAGCCGCTGGCTTAACCACCCTCTCGTCGTCGCTGCTACTGCTACTACTCTCTTCTTGCCCTTCCTTCTTCCTTCGGCCCTCTCACCTTTCCCTCCCAGAATTCAGCCTGTTTCTACTCGCCGTTGGCGGTTCCTTCCGTTGTTAGCGTTCTACTCTTCTCTTTGTTATCTCTCTGTCGTTCTGTGTGCGTGTGTGTCTGCCTGAGTGCGCCTGTGCGTCCGACGCTTGTTCAGCTAGCTCTACTCATTTCGCAGCAGTTTTTATGCCAGAGAGAATCCCCCCTCCCCCCCTCCCCCCTCCCCCCTCCCCCTCACTTTCTTTATCTTTCGACGGCCGAGATGCTGACATTGTTCGGCGGGTGTCGCCCGCAAGCTACCTCTCCGAGATCTCATCCCATCTTGTCACGTTTTCACTGCTCGCTCTTAGCGCCAGGCACATTTGCACTGCTCCGTTTTGCGGCTTTCTGTTGTCTTTTTCCAGGAAGCTGTATATTGGACCTATGGGTTACGGGAACGAGTAGGAAAACTAGTTGACCTTGCTCGACGACCACATCGATAGTGGTTGGGATAAAAAATAGCGAGAGTAGTGGATTTCCGTGGTTTTGTCAGTCAGGTTCAACAAAGTCTATGGTAAACCATTGTATCATATTGGGGAGGCTTTCGTTGAGTATGTGTGCGCGAACAAAACCTCCTTTTTCAGACGATGCCATATAGGAGGATTGTCGCGAACGATAAAAGCCGCAAAAAATATTTGCAACCCTGTACGCCGGGTGTGCTGGATGTCGGTAATTCTGATATAGCATAGCTGCCAGGAATGATACATGCGTATTACGGGGTAGAAGACGGTGGAGTCTAGTCCGATTTACAGAGTTTGCTAGTTCGTCTGGAGAGCCGGCGGGCGCAAGAGGGATGAGTCTTTGTTTGCGCCAATATTTACTTTGTGACTAAATTACTTCCTCCTATAACTTTCGTCTCTCTTTCGTCGCTGTATCTACGAAACTGTGGCTCTTGGTGCTCCTTTCCACGGAAGATCCAGCAGCTCTGATATCTCAAGGGACGCGCCGGTAATGTCTGCTTATATATTTTATTACTTTCCTCGGTCACGTTTCCGCCCGGTGCGACTACATTATGGATTTCTATCGCGGTTTTTGCCCGACGCGGATTCTCCGACATCTCTCCCGACAGCTTTTGCGGGGGCTTTACATTTTAGATCACTTTGACATTATATCCAGCCAGCGGCATTGCCGGAACTTGGAAAGACAACCTCGCTTATCCCATTGCTCGATGCCCACTGACAGAGATTTAGGCCTGTCGTTCTCGTTTTTGCTGCTGTCGGTACAAATATCTGTCCACATCCGAGATCCCAGTCAACCGAGTGTCTTTTTGCGTTACGTTCATCCCTGGGACCCTGTTTTTCCAGGGACAAGCCCTCAATCCAGTTAGTAAGGGCGCTTGCCGAATATCAGCAAAAAGACCAAGCTCTTACAACGGACTCTAGTAAGAGGCGCTCTCGAGAGTAAGATGATACAGGTCTCAGTAATTTTCAGACCGGCGTGTTTTCGAGTCAATAAATTTGATGGGAATCGCAACCTACTCAAAATAACACCAGCGTATTCCTATATCGCTTTCGCCTTTGCAAGTGGCCCTCTCGTGTTCACGGAGCAATTAATTTAATTCGTACCGCAGGGAGAAAGAAGCTATCCGGCGAAAGGAGGCGCGCACAGAGGCGGTGCGGCGCGGCGCGGCTCGGCGCGGCACAGCGGCGGCTGGCAGCCGCAGTCGGCTGGGTTCGTCATCCTGAGTAGCAGGCGTAAACTTACACAACGATATTACCGGAAACGTAATACCCATCTTGATTACAGAAGGCCCATGGGGGGTTTCCGTGGTGATGGTTTCGGTGTGCAGCGGTGCCTACGTAATATCCATCCACCGGCTAAACCACCTTCTTCTGTGCCTTTCTTCCTTGCGCTCTCTCACACGTTTGCTAGTCTACCGGCTTTCTGGCATGCTCTTTATCTTACGACGTACCAGACACTGACATTGTCCCCGTATACTGTCATTGCCGTTGTTCGCGCGAGAGCAAACGTCTCTCTGGTTCTAGGTTTTCTCTCTCTCTTTTTCTCTCTCTCTCTCTCTCTCTCTCTCTCTCTCTCTCTCTCTCTCTCTCTCCCTCTCTATGCCTCTGCAAGCTCATTCTCCCCGCGTTTCCATCCTCTCTGCCACCACCGTCTCGTGCTTTCACGCCCTCGGCATTTTCGTTCCTCCCGTTCCGCTTTCCAATTTATCCCTTTCGATGGCTCCGTACTTCCGAGATATTAAACCGTAGTTCTCTACCTTTGATCCGGGAAACCCGCCGCCCTGCACAATGTTCGGTCTTAAGCCGTTCCGCTCTGCGGTGGGACGCCGCCACCACCACCGCCACGTTCCCACACCCTCATGCCTCTTTCCTCTCATTCACTCTACCATGCAAACGCGTTGCGACGCGCCACTGTTACTTTTCATGTGCGCGACTTGTTCTCAAGATGAAAGTTGGAATTCTTGCACTTTTAATTCACCCTCAGAAGAGATGATGAGAAAATCATTGTGTGAATCCTGGAAAATCGAGTGTCTCCGAGTCTTTTCACTTGGCAGGAATGTCTTGATTGTGAGGTAGTTCGAAGGGAGTATCGTAGAGGACAAAACTGGAAATTTTGTTCTAAAATCGCTGCGAAGATCGACGAGCTCTAATCCTCATATTCCGCGAACCATCCATTGTGTGGATCAGCAACTTGTTCGCGGATAAAACTGCCACGGCACGCTCTTCTCGTGACTAATCACCCTGACTTAACTCTGGCTTAGTGTCGCCGCAATGTACCACCAGGCGTCATAAATCCTCAGCGATTTCAGTTACTCGCAACCCAGAAATTGAAAAGCCTTTCGGCGTAAGTTGACAAAGTGTGTTGTCGTGGTAAGCTTTAAGGAGGACTGTCAATGAAAGTATCATTAAAACTGTTATAAGTGGAGTGTTTGGGACAACTGTCACTCGAAGAATGTTTTCACTTACTTCTTCTCGGTTAACTCAAGCGCCATGGAATAGAAGGGACGCCTGCGTATCGGAGACTCGGAGACCATTAATTGCGTAAGTTCGATGGAGCCATCATGTTGAGAAAAGAACGCGGCGGTCGGCGCGGCGCTTGGAAAAGTGGTGGCCGCTTCAAGACGAAAGTGGTGCCTTATCGAGCAATTACAGTTTCAAGATTTATACCGAACGAAATCGAACTTGCGTCGCTTGACTCGTTGCCCCCTGAGGGACTCTAATCCCCCCTCCACTATCGCTAGACTGCAATTCGTTGTCCTTATCGCGTCCGATGGTAATGAATGAACTTTTAACATAACTTCTCGATGAGAATCGAACGCTGCTGCCGCCGCCGCCGTCCTCCACGAGTAGTAAGCTCGAGGAAGATAGCCGCAACGATGAAGGGAATGCAGAAGAGCGGTAAGAAAGAGAGACTGGAAATGGAAGAGCGAAACAGGATGACCGAAAGGTGGAGCGATAAATGAGAGCAGAATAATTCGCCCCTAAGAGACTCTTCTCGACTTAAACGTCTCATAGTCGACTAATGAAAACGACAGCAGCAGTACTAATGAATACTGCTCGCTCGGCAGCACCAGGAAGACCGTGGCTACCTACTTACCGAAACTCATAAGCGCCTCGCCCCATTATCGCCCAATTTCGCTCTGCAGCATTGCTCTCGAGTTTTCCTCCTCGGCGGAAGACACAAAAACTGAAACGAAATAAGCGGAATTGCCGTCGAGGCTCGGAAGGAAACTTGACGAAACAAGGGTCGTTCTTCAAAGAGGGTGGAGAGGCTCGGCAAGGATTTCTGTCAGGAAATGAGGATTCGAAATCGCTTTGGCTATCAGCCCGAACTTCCGCCATTTGATCAGTACGGATTTCATTCTATGTATACATATATATATATATATATCTCTCTCTCTAGAGTTCTGCTCATGAGAGGCGAACATGACCAACCACGAAACGATTCTACATTAGCGCGTTATCAATACAATTTACGTGCTGGCACCAACGCCGTCCAAAGCTTCCTGCTCGTTCTACGTTCTTTCCACGTGCAATCCATTTATCAAGGTGTATCAGAGCGCGCCGCGAGAATTGGTGCCAGCCGTTTCACGGGATCCCCGTTAAAAAAGGCACATACAAATACCACCTTCCTTTTAACTCGCGAGGAATTCCGCTTTTCTCACGGCGGGCGCGTTTCCTCGCTTGCTCGCTCACTCCCTGCCTTTTGTGATCCCCGCCTCTTCCGAGTATGCGGCGCAACTTTTTCGAAGAAAGACATTACGCTTCCAGTCGAGATGACAAGTGGAGTAGGGAACCAAGAGAGCTATCCTAAACCCGCTACCAGAAAGTACCAGCAGCTCCGCTCAGATAGGAATTTGTAGATCGTTCGAATAATTGAACAAGTTTCTTGCTGTAATAAGATGTAGTAATTCGACGTGTTTCCATTGGATCTTCAAATGATATGTATATATTAAAGGAATAATGCAGGAATGAATGGGAGAACGTGTTAATTGATTTATTGATGATAATTTTTCATTCATTTAATTATTAGTTATACATTTTCCAATTTCACCTGTACAGTGCTTTGCATTAACAAGTACTCTTACATTTTCATACTCACCCTCATCCTCATTTTGCAATAACCTACACACATCGCACCACAAAATTATTTACCTGCGCGTTAATAACTCGGCGTTGGTAAGCATCGACCAAAAACTCGTGCAATTCGTTTGAAAGCGAACGGCCGAAGGATAAATAGAGCGGCGCATCGGAAAATCTACCGCGGCCCATTAATTAGCAGCCGCGTGAATTAATTTCATAGGCCGCAGGAGCGTATAGACTGGGTGATACCATACATACGGAATGGACATTTAACACAGCCGGCAGCGGTAATCGCGTGAGATTTAAGCTCGCAAATAGTAGTACACACAGACAAGCAGGGGATGGAAAATGATGGTAGTGAGGGTTATGTAGAAGTAGTAGTCAAATGTGCGATTTGACAACGATCCCTCTCGGACTTTCGCAGTGATAATCGGGCAACGCCAAGTTTATTGGAAAGATATAGGCAATATTTTCGGGGGCTGTGCCGATTCCGCCTATTTCGGATTAACGCCTATTGCCCAGCAATACTATTGCCTCGGCCGCGCGCATATTTCCCACAGGGCTCAAGCCATGCCACAGCGGGCAAGCCTCTGAAATCGATACCGGTCATACATAACATATAAATCTGTCCGCTTGATACATAATCACGTGCTGCCATAAAAGTGTAATGCCGCGCGACGTCTGCACAGTGCACATGTGTTGTCGTTCGTGTATTCACAATATATAGTACGAGTGGACGCACCAAACAAAATAGAACGTTACTTCTCTGCTTTTTATAGACACTATCTAAAATAGTCCAATGTGATAAAATAGAAGAAGAATTTCATTGCGGTTAACGATTGCAGTTATTATCTTTATAACAGTAGTATAATCATTCTGCATGAATAATAATAAATAAGGAAAGAAAGTTTCTCTCAAAAATGCTTAGTAGTTTATGATGCCGAGTCACTGTGAGGCGGGGCAAGAAAATTCGGAGTCACTTAATAGGTCGTAATTGGCACCCCGGAAAAGTATACGGCGGAGGCCGTTTTTTCGTCAGCCTGGGAGCGGCGAGTTGGCGTAATGAAGACACCGGGTTGCCCTGGTGCTGGCGCAAAGTTAAAGTGGAATGTTCCACTGTGCGGAAGACTACTTAGTGACAAGTGATCCTTGAGGAGGAGAGCGAGAGGAAAACATTGTTAATTTCCCTTGCAGATTCGAGTGTCTCTTGTGCTCCATTCCCCCAACCTCTCTTTCTATCTCTCTCCCTTTCTCTCTTATCCGCATCTTCCCCATCGCTCGCTCTCACGCTCTGTCTCTCTCCCTCTCTCTCTTTCACCCTCTGTGTTCCACAACCCTCCCACGACGAGCTGCTGCTGCGACGACGACGACGAGTCGACGGCTTGACGACTCGTTTGAGAATGCCGATTAAATTAACGTCGCGCCCCGACACGATGAAACGATTGCTCCGCTCGAAATAAATCGAATTCGAGCGGTACATTCAGTGGAGTCCGGCGCACCCTGGCCCGACCACTGCCGTGTGTCAGGCGAATTTTGTATTCCAACGAAAGAAACGAACGAGCTTCACCGCTAGGTGATCCGCGACACGTGGAAATACTGACGCGCATGCACATATGTTCCAAAAGCTCTTTTTATCTCCGTGATTTTATATTAATCCTCGTACACGCGCGTCTGCCACCCCTTCGACCAGTGAAATGTTTTTTCGCCAGACTTCTTTCTTGTCCTGGACGCAGGAAAAAGTCGGATATCGGGTTTGAAAAGTGTCGCGATAAATTCATTCAAACTGAAAACACGCACCTGACAAAAATTCTAGGTGTACCAGAAATGTCATTGGTACTTTCTTAGTATTATTAAATACAGAAATTTACGCAATTGATTTTATAAAGATCCTTCATCTTTTATGTATCGAGTTCCTTTGTCTAGAAAAAGGTGGTTGTCCGCAGTTCTGTCTTTTTTATAGGCGGTAATAAAGGACAGATTGCCGTTCTCGTAGGAAGCAGAGAGGACGCTAATAATCCTGGAGTATCTGTGGCCGGCGGAGCGGCGGGCATCCCATAATTCGGGGTTGTCTGGGCGAGGAGTATATAATTATCATATGTATCTAGCGTAGCACGCATGGCCGCACTTGCGAACGGACGGATGGACGGAACATACAGCTCGGGCGAGCACCACCGTGGCGCGGGGTGTTAAAGCATTAGGGGAATCCCCCGATGTGTCTGATGATCATTTTATATTAGCCAAGGGGAATCTGCATGACAATGGGTAGCTCCATTGTGTGATAAGCGCTTCACACCGTGTGCTCGTGAAGAGCGAGCGCGCGCGCGCGCGGGCGAGCGAGCGCGGGCCCAGGCCCCCATCCATATGTTAATATTCTCCGGTGCTTGCAGCGACGGGGCAACTCGTGAAACTGAATTATGTGTACGCGAAAGTGCGTGATGGCCCTCTGTCTTCCTCCCGTTTCCCTTTGTGTCTCGTTGGTCCCGCAGACACATTATGTCGCAATTTTTCCCCCCTTTCGCCTCCCGGCGGCGCGTGGCCACAGTCAGTCTACTTGTCGGCAGCCGAAAAGGAATCGTCGAGATATCTTTGTTCTTGCACTTTTGTTCTCTGTCTGTAAATCTCAACTAGAAGCCTTGGATGCGTGTAAAATTTCTTCGGAGCTTTGATTAGTATCGTAATGCACCGCGCGAACCAGGGAATTTTAGTGGAGTCGCGTGCTTATCTGTTCATGAACTCACCGCATAATACCCTGTTTAAGTATGATTCATGGTTAATCTGCCTGGCGCAATCAGCACTGGTTCTACTCAGCTATCTACGGCAGCTGTGCAAAATGAAATTCAGGCCAAGTGCTATCCAAAAAGACCTAATGGTGCTTTATACGTGATGTATAAAGCGCACTTCCACTCACCCATCAAAACTCAAAGAAACTTTATGCTTTTTGCGGAAATGGTAATACCGAAGGAAGTTATTCAGTCTGTTCGAGTTTACTGCCGAAAAAGACCGTGAACACCGGGAGTAATTTCAAGGAATCAATATAACGGTGGTGGCGGCGGCGGCGTCGGAACAGAATCGTTGTTGGAATCTCCTCGGGAGAGTCAAATATATCTCTGGTGCCGGAGCTGTCCGTGTAGTTTGTCCTGGGAAATTAAAATTTTTTCTTCGCCTTTCATTTGCAGCAGTGAGAGTGCGAAGGAGATGGAGGGGCGAAAGAGAGAGAGAAAAAAAAGGTGGAGAGTGAGTGCTGGGAGCATCGATTGACTGGAAGGATGGGACGGTAGAAGGACAAGGGTAGAAAAAGGGTCCTCGTTAATCAGGCGATAACGCATCTCGTTCTTCTCGGGGACTACACGCTCTCATTCGTCAAAATTAACGAAAGAAATTTCGCTCGCTCCGCTTTCGAGATGCTACCGTGTAGATACTCCAGCACTCCTTCTTTCTGGCTTCGGGTGTCTAGCATTTTTCCTTTCGATTACTATCTCTCCTTTTTAGCTGGTTGGGAGGAGCCGGCAATTAAGAGGCGGAATTAAAGGTTCCAGAGGAGAGAGAACGCTCGTTTTCTTTGCCCGACCAGAAATCACTGCCGCCTTCTTTTTGTATCTTCTGCTTGTACCGCTGCTCCCTCTTATCAGAGAGATTTGATAAAATAGATTATCTCCTTTACACTGCTCGCAGCAAAGCTACCAGGTTCCCCGCCGGCGTAAAAAGGAGAACGCTATTCTCGGAATCCGCGCACATTTCCCAGGAGTAATTTCTCCCCGTTACGGATGTTTCATCGTTCTGCGCTCGATCGCCCTAATCGAACTGTACCTGACAATATTGCCCAATGAGAAACTGAAGTTATTGTTAGCGCCCGGTAACAAAGCACAAGTTCACTCCGTTTTTCTCTCTCCGAGAGGCGTTCCAGAACATCTTCCACCCACACGTCGATATTCCAGGAATTTCCGTCGACCGAAGACCAGTAACATTACGCTGTATTGGAATTGGATGCATGCTTCCCTTTGAATTTTGGAGATTAACACTTCCTCCTTTGATTACTGATTGCACTACCATGAACGGTTCTAATTAGACACACTCCTGTAACTACTACACGAATGTCGCATGATAACGATCGATCATTATTACTCACCATCGGTAAACCTAATCAAGCGAACGGCTTGCATGCTACAAGCTTAAAGGACACGACAAATAAGAGCCTATGGGACCATAGGCCACGAGCAAATTAATTACGTAAATCTATTAATTAAAAATCGGTTAGTCAAGCGTGAGGTAATTACAAGTGTCGCCAGCGCGTTTGATTGGAGTAACCCGTTTGCCTCCGGAAACCAACATTTCCCCTTTGACTCACTCACTCACTCTCTCTCTCCTCCTCTTTCTCTCTTTCTCACAGGCTGCCGAGGTAGTACGGCAGGATGACGAGCGATCATGGCTAATTACCAATTAACAAGTGCTTTCGCAGCTCATCGCCCTCTACGAGCGATTGGCTTTTCCTCAGAAGTCGATGGGCGGAGCGGGTGGATTCCAACGCTTTTGGGTGCAAGAAAAGGGTAGGAAAATTAGTGGCTGCGAGGTGGCGCGTGCAAAGACGAAAGTGGAAACCGAAGCGGGTTCCTCTTTCCCTCTCTCTCTCTCTCTTTGCGCGTGTTGGTGAGTCTCGGCAGTCGCGGCTGGAAATTAAGCTCGCGCCTTTGACCTTCGATTGCGGTAACGGGAGCGTGAGCAGTGCCAGTAAACGAGGATGCTGGGGTGGGAACGACAGAGCGTGGAGTGCTCGTGAATGCCTTGGGAGCCGCGAAACACAGCCGGCACGCAGACACGGAGACAGAGGCAGATTGAGAGAGAGAGAGAGAGAGAGTTGGGGAGAGTTGGGGAGAGCAGAGAGTCCATGGGGTTATTGGCCGTTGTCAAAGGGGTGACACGGCCGAGGACGAGGACGAGTGCGAGAGCATTGCTGACGCCGGCGTTTCCAAGCCACGTGTTGGCCCCATCGGCTTGCTAAGAGAGGAGCGGAGAGGAGAGAAAGCCTGTGGTGAATGCGGCTATGTGTATGTGGACGCGTCACTACGAGGGAACATGCAAGCCTCTGGCGGAAAGCGAGGCCGAAATTAAGGGTGCGCCTCTACCTTTTCGCAGAGGGCGCGTCGCCAGCCACCTCGATTTATGCCGAGTGCCTCTGAGTGGCCGACATCCTCCCCCTCTCCTCATACCCTATCACTCTATCTCTCTCTCTCACACTCTCACTCTCACTCCACCGCCCATTGGATTTTCCCTCATTTTGATAATGCTCCTACGCGCTCCCTTTCGAGATAAAACATTGCTCCACACATAGCAGACCGAACTCGAGGAGAAATTGAATTCCTCTAAGAGCGCACTTCGAATTATTCTTCTCTTAGTTTTTATGACGCCCCTTAATAAAGAGCGAAGCATGCCAGTTACTCGAGAGAGCCTTGTGTGCTCGACATAATTGGACGCAGTGAAAAAAAGTGTTAGGTGGAGAGAAGCTGGTGGCATTGTCATGGACTAATTGAATTAGCGCGATGGTGCTTAGCGAAATAAGCGGGAGGTCCGCCCGCCCGCGCGCGCGCGCGCGCGAGCGAGCGAATGACTGCCTGTTTGTATTCCTAACACGCTAAGAAGTAAAAAGGGGAGGACGCGCGTGCGATGGGAAGACGATTGTCTCTCTCTCTTTCTCCGTCTCTCTCTTTCTCTCTCCCTCTCTCTTTGGGAGAATGGCGCGTGACAGAATGGTTTGCAAGTATTATGAGGAGCGAGACGTGTCCCGGTGGAAGGCGAGCGCGGCGTTCAACAGGCATCGCCAGCACCCCCGAGTGAAAGGACCACCCCCCGGGCGGCGGCGGCGGCGGAAGCGTCCTGGAAAAATAATTCGCCGTAAAGAGAATCTAGCGGACAATTCAATCCACGCGTACCATTTAAGTATGGCGGTGACAGGCGCGCCCGAGAGCTTTTTCTCATATTAAAATTTCGCTACGTGGAATTTGCCATCGCTTTGGCGAATGGCTCGCCGAGCAATTGGCTGTTCCGGACGTTTCTACCGTTCCGTCGCCGATGCCATGCCGAGCCGCCGTTGTCGTTGCCGCGTTGCCATGTTGGCGTGCGCATTGCAAGAGGAAACACTTTAATTGAACTGCAGTTAAAGGCGAAGTTGAGACTGGTGCCTGTTGGGGTATCGCCGAGGGTCGACTAGCAAGAGGAGTACAATTCAATCGAGTACATAGGAATCACTGTTCGATATAAATCGCGCCAGGCAATTTTGCCGAGTGGCTGTCTGTCGGCGGTACATTCTCCATTCGCCCGCAAAGAATGGAGTTGATTCGGTTTTAAGGCTCCCGCCGGCTGCGGCCCGAACTACACATGAGCATCAATAACCTGTCCTGGCCATTACATCATTGCAACAAGAGAAGAAACCTCGAACGTTCGAGGAGTATTTGATGGGGCCGAGTAAAGTTGCGTTGGTTTGTGACCCCGATGAAATGAAATCAACGATCGAGCCAGCTAGCTTTATTGATTGAAACAGCTTGGCGTAATTGCCTTGCTCGAGACCGAGAGCTAAGTCTGCTTAACGCTTCAACGTTTATTGTAACAATCGTACACCTTTTTACGCCCTTTTCTTCTATTTATTTTCCCCCCTTCAATTGCACTATCGGCTCTGTGTTCATTAGAAGGAAAATGCCCGCTGTCGGTATACTATTAGAGCAGTGTAATGCACCCGAGAGTGCTCCTATACCTTCGACCAATTCACGACGAGTCCTCGGTGGATTGTTTGCACCAGGATTATTTATCGGTGTTCGCGCGGATTACCGTGGAAAAGGCACAGAGAAAATAATGTACGAGCAGTGTGGAAAGAGAGGAAAAAGTCGGCTGGAATTGTTTTACGAGTAAAAGAGTCTCGAAATGTCGACTACAAATCGTTCTCTCGTTTATAGGGCCTGGTTGTATGGAAGAGTACATACATGGCTATTGGTGAGTTGGCGACTCTGTCAGCGTGTTTCCTGCATGTGGAAAAGGCCGCGGTCGAACACAGGACCGAAGTAAATTTCACTTCGTATTCTAAGTAAGTTCGGCTTCGTCGGCGGTCCACCGGTGAAGTTACGTCGGCGCACAAATTTCCCGACAATTACTGGCTTGTGGCGAGCGAGCGAGCGAGCGAGCGAGCGAGCGAGCGAGTACTGGCTGACCGGCGAAAAATCCACAGACAAAGATGTGGTCCTGGGCTTATTTACGGCAGCGGCGAATAATTAAGCCCGCTGCGCTGCTCTCAAGCGCTCGCTCTCCCGAGCCATTCAAATTACTTCGCAACTTCGTGTCCACCTGCTCATCGTTGCGTGTAATTAAGCCGCCATGCCGATACACGTATGCGACCAGGGAATTATAAAATGTTCCCAGATTGACAGCACTCTCCGCCCAAGACGAGCATCATCTAAAACGATCCACTACGTTGAGACGCAGGAATAACCCGTCGCTACCAAATTCCTTAACGTTCCACTTTCTTTACACCTGCTTATATACATCGGCTTTCTGTGGTTCGAGTCAAGAGCATGAATGTTACAAGCATTAAACTAGCACAGTTTGCTACGTTTCGCTTTAGTTCCACGCTTTCTATCGTAGTTAGCCCGAGGTGCTCGCCTTCCGAAATTAGAACTCCCTTCGAGGTCGATCGCCCGAGGGATTTATCAGGGGGTGCACGCGAACTTCTTGGAAATTGGCATCATAGAATTGTTGATGACCGAGTTGCGGCGAAAGTCGAAAGAAAACTTGGCGAGTATACAAAAGGTACATCAGAGTTAATAATGCGGAAGACGATAAATAGATAAATGTGTGTCGCTCGACACATTCTAGATTACCGATTGATCTTTTGATAACATCTTTTATGAAGGAAAATACTAGATCGTACGTGGAAGTTGGAAAGTTGAATGTGAAGGGAAATTAAAAGGAGATCGTGGTATTCGAATCGGATCTGTCCGTTCTCGACTATTTTCCGCGGGCTTCTTCCTCTCAGTCTCGTGTGTTAGCTTGAATGGCTCAGCGGAGAGTCACTCTCGCGGGTCCTCCGGGCGTTCCCAGTAGCGCGCAGCTCGTAAAACGTTTTCCCATAAAACGTTTTTCCTGTTGCCGCTGGCACGTCCTCGGGAAGCGTTACAAAGAGCGCTGCTCGGTAGCGCGGGAAACTGGGTCAAGTGGCGAAAAAAGAAACGGCAGCTATTCATCTGCATTCAGATGATCATATTGATCGATGGCCAAGCCGAAGAGCAGATCAGCTTGCTGCTAAACCGCATTATCGGTATATTCTCTTGCCGGTGATGTTTCCTGAAGATTGCTCCAACTTTGAAAATTCAAACTCGCACCCTCTTCGACACTCTTGGAAGCAAAAGGGTCCTTCAGAATCGAGTTCTCGGCCTCTTCGTGCTCAAGCTGATTATTACACTGTTGCTTTGAGACTGGCTGATTTGCATATGGGGAGAGAAGGTTGCCACCACCTTCCAAGACACATTATACTGCCAAGTAATATCCATACTACAAGGTAAAAGTGTGTATGGTGGCTGGCTCTTCCAAGGAAGCCTGCTCTTGAGTTCCCATCACGTAGGTCACTAATAAGAAATGAAGTTTAGTGTGAGCGTGAGCTCCACGCCCTATCTCTCCTTGGTTTATGATCGCCTGTAAGTATGCCCTTGACGTATACCCTGATGAACACGAAACCTTTTTGCAAAGACATCGGCAATTTCATATTTGCTGCCACATATAAATGTTCCATTCGTTCATCTACTCTTTAATTCCTTTAATAAAATCAATTTCTACTTTCGTATTATGCACCAAAGGAATGTAAGGCATCTCGCGTTACACATTTACATTGAAACTGTAGGAGAAATATTTCCCAGAAATACGTGTTTCGCAATGAGATCAAATATTCCGTGCTCCTTTAAATGAAACATTCCTGGATTCGCGAGGAAAAATACGCCGTACGAAGTATGCATATTGCGTTGGGTAAAAATCACTAGCAGCTTTCGTGAAGATTCAGAAATCCGGTGCTTGAATTCGGATCACTATCCGCCTCTCCATTGTGTGGATAATAAATTATCTGACTAAAATAATATATTATCTAGTATAATTTATTTAATTGAGTCAACTAATCAATTTCCTTCTCTATATCAGAAAGAAGGGTAGAAATTCTTCCTCGTCGAGTTGCAAAGAAAGAAAACAATTGTGTGGGACTCCACAGGAGGAATCCGGGAAATGAATACAAAGCCTCGATGTTTTCCGCACGCGTGTATTACTTGGGAACTGGAAAGGGGGAGGAAGTACAAGAAGAAGTAGGGAAGGGTGGACTGTTGCGGATCGCACCGCAATGGCGAAGACGAAAAAGCAGTGCGTGTCGGGTTGGCACGGTTGGTGGGCTCAGTAAATAATGAAACTTTACATCGGCGCGAGATGCTCGCGGTGTTTTCACTGCATGAAGTGGAACTGTCTAGACGCATTCAGCGCTTCTGCAACGCACCCGGGGAACGCCTTTATGGCACCCTATCTCGCAATTTCCCGCAGCATGCTTCTTCCCTCTTTATCGCCTAGTTTTTCTCTTCTGCCTTAAACCAACCCCCTCGACACCCCCACCCAGCTTTTTGTCTGTGGCCTGGTGCGTTACACTTGAAAGGGACGGCGACGACTCTCTGCCGCACTCCCGTGTGAGAAAGAGAGTGATAGTGTGTGTATATGTGTGGAAGGGAGGACTCTCTCTCTCTATGAGCACTGGAACCCCGTGGAGTCCAGGAAAATCGCGCCTCGATTGCGCTAAAACGCGTCGAGCTTCCTACAGAAAGCCTTCTTCACTTCCTCTGCTTCACTAACAGTCATACCGACTATATCCGGGCTGCGAGATTGACACGCCATATACTTCCGCAGGATCGCACGCTTTCGATGGTTATGGATCGATCGGAGGAGAGTGCAGTTACGGTGTAAGGTGACTACCTCGATCACACTTTCATTTGGTTGCGTGTGAATATAAAGGTAGGACAGCGAATTCTTCGAGGATCCAGTGATACCTCGGGTTGGCATCGTTATACCATCCAGATGGAAGATAACGGAGGGCCAGAACGTTTAAATATTACTTCCACGCGCTGCCGCCGTAAATTGGAGCGTAGCACGCGATGAAAGTGCAAAACGGCTTGGCTGCCGGGTCACTGGTTATGCAGAATTCAGCAAACAGGCAGGATTAATTAATTCTTTTTCTTGTTGCAGAGGCGCGCGTTTACAAGCGCACCGAGAATACATATCCTGTGCTTTCCTTTCGCTTGGTCACCATACGCACTAGGGCGGGAAGCTTGCAAAGCCGCTGAAAAGGGGTTGACTTGTCGGAGATAAAAGGGAGCGCTCGCCATGTTTTGTAGGAATCCTCCCTTTTGTGTCAGCCGTATTCCGTGATCCCTTAAGAGCGAGGAATTATTGTTCGTGCGATTAATTGCCTGTGTGCGCGCACCAGCTATTTAAAACTGTTGATCTTCCCGAGTACGTCCCACGCGCGCGTGCCACCCCTGCTATGAAATTCTAAGTAATATCGTACCGAGTTTAAAATCACCAATTTTCAAATACTTCCTTTGAAAAAGGGGAATAGCTAACGATTGGATGCCACTGTGTTCGATTAACTTGGACGAGAGTGTGAGTTGGCGGGAGTGGAGCGGCTCGTCAAGAGTCAACGCACGCGTCGGCGGGCGCATTAGAAATTCGAAAGGCGGCGGGCCGTTCTTCAAAGGGCATCAATGATGCAGAACTCGCTGACACCGGGATAACAGTATGAATGATTAATCCGTAATCCCGAAGTGTCGGTGTGTCCTCTCAAAGTTCCTCTATCTTACGCGCATAAATAAATGAAGGCGCGCCGCTGTTTGAGAGAGGACTTTACGCCCGGACGAAAGTTCATTTCATTATGTTACCGCGAACTACATTGAATAGTAAATGCACCAGGTTCCGTTTTTGTTAACGTTACATGGCTCTCAACAAATTTTCCTCTTGTACATGACACACCGTGTATATTGCGGAGCGTGTACATGTACAGCCAGCGGTGGAATACAAGTGGTGCGTACATGAAGAGCGCGTGTGCTCTGGTCGTTTTCATTTAAGAACTAAGTGCTCACCGAAATTCTAGAAGCGCTTTATCGTAGCTAGCTTTTTCGGTAGCAATACCACCGGTGCATCTGTAGGTGTTCTCTGTGCCTCTCTTCGTCTCCATACGTCGCTTGGTACACGCGTGTATGTGCTTGGCGAGTTGGGCCTGGCCTGGCTCGCATCAAAACACACGGGCTGCGGTTTGCGAGCACAGCTGTGCCCAGTCACTAATTTAAATTGCCGTTTCGCTCTCAAGTATTCCTAGGAGTAATCAAGCTTCAGTCGGCCCAGACGGAAAACAGCATCCATACACAGCTGCCTCAGCCTCGTCCCTCATATACCCGCCTGCTCAGGCCAGTCTCGTCTAATTATCTTTAGCGAGCAGGAAATCCGCTGGCGAAAAATAATATCGTCGCCGCGATGTTGCATCACTGTTTTTATTAGATATATCATTAGTCATAATGAGTTAAAAGATAAAAAGAAATCCGTTCGTTCTAAGTAAGATAGACAGATCAAGAGCGCTCGAGAAATATTCTAGGCCAAGTAATTAAATAGTTAGAAAGATAAAACTTATGTTATAAATGGAAATCTATTTTTTGTCAGCAACAAGTATAGTATTCAAGAGAGGGAAGGACGAGTGTCTATGTATAGTGTTGAGGGCACGTGTCGAAGGATCCTCTTGAAAAATTCGTACGTCAGGGTAGTAAGGAGGGAGGACGATCCAAGCTCGACGACGTACAACAATATAAAACCTCAGCTTTCCAGCCGCTTTCATCTCTCCTTCCGACGGAACGTGAGATTTCTGCAAATATCGACACATCCCCGCCACTGGCGAAAATTTGTCCTGGCCGCAATTCCCCTAAGCCGCGACAACTCGTGACGTGTATTAAAATGTTTCCCAAGCCCTTCCGCCTTCTCGGCTTTTCTTTGGCGTCCCCGTCTCTGCGTGGCTATCCTGTTTCACGCCCTAATGCGGGCGAAACGTCTTCCACTATGTCTCGAGCGCTCCCTGGATTACGTTTGATCGAGGAGACGGTCTACTTTGACACACAACTCCGTCGTGCTCGACGACATAATGATAACGTGAGTTTGATGCGCATACGAATTTCGTGGATATCAAAGGACACACCAACTCAAGCACCTCCTCTTCGTCGACCATTCGTCTGCTAGGTTCGTTTCTTCGAAGAAAAAAGTATGGAAATTATATTTTCCACTTGGATGGCTTTACGTTTGTGTGACGGGAGACGACGACATGGCAGCCACTTGCCCGGTCAACTTGTCATCTTCCATTGAAAACCCAGTATCCTCCTGAAGACTTCGTCCATCCTTCTTTTTCTCTCTCGCTTCTTTCTTTTCATCTCACTGCTGCTGGTACGCGAGCTTGTCGACCCGACGATTTTCTATATTCCGGCCAGTACCATCCATCTTTGATCTCTCCAGATGACTAACGCGCAATACAATTTCTCTCGTCTCGATACGTTGGTGCATCGTAAAGCGACGTTTTCCACGTATAAACTATCGTCCGTTACTTCAACGTTCGATCGACTCGTTGGGCGACGAAATGGGAATCTTGTCGGTGTATCGATTGTTACGAATCAATTCGATTGCCGTGTGCGATTTCGATGTGCATGAATATACATTGCAGAGGTGGGTGCACACTGTATGTCTTAGCAATTATTCGGCATGTTTAATTAGAATCAGTGCTCGACAGGAGTGGAAAGTCGGAATCCATGAGTGAAACGGGGGATGCACTAATGCTGGGTAAAATCGATTTAGACTATCGTTTGGAGTCGGTAAACTCTACCGCTGCGTCTTCAATCAGCTCTCCTCCCATCGATCGGATTTCGATTCTTCCTTTATCTGTTATCGCAGTTCGAGCACCCAGTCAGCTAGCATAGGGTGTCAGATCGTTAGGTTTCTGCAAACGTTCCATAGCTCTCCAAGAGCGTAGCGCAGCGGAGAGAGGCGAAGCGGATGACGGAGCGTATCTGCATGCAATCAGCGTTATAAATACGTAAGTATAGCACTCGAGGGCAGAGACGGCAATCGTGCCGGATCTTATTCAACCGGTTGCAGCGTAGCAGCATCTCGTTTCGAGGAATGGTCCAGCAGAGAAATAATCTCAACCGTGTCATCTGCGTGCATCTTTTCACGCGTATGCTCGTTTTCTTCTGCTGACTTTCCGCAGTGTCAAGTGTTTGCACGGCGCAATGGTCCAGCGAGGATCTCTGTGTCCCTCGTTGAAAGTAAAAAGGACGAGGGTGGAGTCGAGGAGGATCGAAAAAGGGCACATCCACCCTACACTGAATACATGAGGGAAGTTTATATGGAAGGAGTATGTTTATATCTGTCTAAGCGTTTGTAGGATGACCGGCATTCCAAGTGGCCTATCCGGCTTCTTATCTGCCCTATGAGTGAAAGTACAACTGGTCTACATCGCGAAGGGTTCGCTTCTTTTGAAAAGGGAAAAAGGACGCAGGTACCCGCAGCGGGGTGAAATCGGTGGAGAACTTTGAACTGGGGTTCTCATGTATTAAGCGAAGAGGTGGGCCAAACGGAGGCTGGGGTGGCGGAGAATTGAGATGAGAAATGTGGGGAGACAGATAAGACAAACCCTCCATTTTGTGCACGCGTATCCTGAAGAACATCCTAGATCCTGAGTTCAAGCAACGCCTCGGGGTTCACCACCACCAACCCCCCTACCTTCGAAACCGGCAGTGCTGCTCTCCTCTACTCTACTCATTCTGGCAATAAGCACGAAACTCCAAAGCCTTACGAAGAAAAAGGGGTATCAAACTGCTGGAAACTCGGCGTGCGAGAACGTGCATATATCGCCTCGAGATACCAACTACGCAAATGTCTCTCGCTTATGTCCGTAGTGACAGACGAAGCGCTTAAGCTTAAGTTTCCAAAGTACATCGAAGAAGCTTAAACAGTATCGAAGCACACTCCACTCTTTTTTTCTTAATCGTTCTATCAATAGATAAATCACATTAAAAGAAGTGTGACGTAAAAATCCATGGGTATTAACAGGAACCACCTAGATTTCTCGATGACTTGCTAAAGACACCCTGAATTTTCACGGTGCCGTTCAATCTATCGTAGATGCAGCCTACTTTTATGCTTCTCTAGTGGAAAATCCTTGGTTCCGATACACTAGGGATAGTATAATTCCACTATCTATCGGATAAAATCTGTGCCCATCGTGCATCGTACGAGCATGGATTAGGAAGTCTGGCTGTCCGATTACGATCTGAAAGTCACTCGGTCCTCAATAATTCCGTGCATAAGTGGTCGAAGCGGTCGTGACTGATGCTTCGGAAGGACGACTTCCATCGATTTCTTTTCGTCGCTGTATATCCATCAGATAAAGCAGGTAGTACGATCTACAGTCTTCTTGGTTCTTCGTCTGATTCTGACAACTTCTTTCACTCTCTACCATTCCTTGGGAGTCTGATGTCGTCTACAGTCCAGGTGGACATGATTTCAAACTCCCTTTTCCATCCACCCACTCTTCCTCTCCTACTACGAGAGCGAGCGGACTGCATACCGATCCCATTCATAAAAAATTCCCTCTTTCGAGTCTACCTTTCATCTCCGCTCGGAATCTCTCAGCTTACCACGTACAGTGTATATATATCTGTCTTCTAGCCTAGCAGAAATATACTTTAATTTACTGGCTGTCAAAGCATGCCAGTTTCTTCGGTGTCCTCTTATCAGCGTCCCCTGCAATACCACCCTCTTCTGGCAATGCCTCGGTGACATCACTGTCTCCATGCATTTTCCGCATTTTTCTCGTGGACGTCGTTCCCGGCATATAGATTCTTTCTCCCTTCGTTACAGCCTTCCACCCAGCCGTGACTTGCTCTTCGCTCCGAATTAAAGCTGATATCACTCGGCGCCGCTATTCCCTACTCTTGTCTATACGAGTTACCCCAAATTTCACTAGCACCCTCTGCGTCCATTTACCCTGAGAATATTAAGATCTTCACTGATTAACCTCTGACCTGTAACCGCTTATGGTTGCTTGTAATGCATCGCTCATATGGGAATTGCGATTCTATATAATTAGGAGTGCGAGTGCTTTGACTTTGGAAGTCGAGTTCAGCACGATTATGAAGATAACAATGTGTCGAATAGTAACGTAGATATGTATATATAAATGTATATATGTCTAGTATATATATATATACTTCAGTCAGGATAAAGCTCCTTGCTCGTCATGGAGGTTTCCCGTATTTGCTCGGCGAAGGAGACTTACAATACGTTAATTTGAAAGGTCTGCCTTTTGTCCTAACTCGACGGGAGACAGAGAGGCAGAGGAGGAAGAGGATTTCTCGGGCTCGTCGGCAACGTCGTCGTCGTAAGAAGTCGAGGAGGAGGACGTAACGTTCGCGGAGAGGAGAACGAGGAAGGAATGCGAGTATAAAGGCTCCAGAAGCGGGCGGATCGAGCTTGCAGCCGTGGTAAAAGGAGACAGGAAGGCTCGCTACTGATTTTACAAAGGGAGCGCGCAAACCGTTCCGCGGTCTCTGAAGAGTACGATCAGTATTCAGGCGGAGGCAGCAGGGTCATGTGACGAGAGAGCTGGACACACACAAGATTTGCCGGAGATTCTTCACGGTCGGTACAGGATATGCCGCTCCGCTGGCAAACTGACCCTACGTGCTTTGGCTCCTTTATACGTCATTCCCATTTCCGATTCGTCCTTCCTTCACGAGAATTTCGATTGCGAGCGGCTCAATTTATTCCGAGTCCGAGACGGCCGATGGACGCTGCTAGAGTCGATCGGCGTCCAAATCCCAGGATTTTTCGACTGCTAGAACGACAGTACTCTGGTCATTAGGCTCGTTGGTTGAGTTAAAGGGCAACTGGTTCTACGATGTCTGCGATCTACAGACTATCTAGTGTACCAGGCGTACTTCTCTTTACGGCGAATCGGAGAGGAACGTGGCCTCAATACCACGGAGCCAGTGCTTGGAAGAAGGAGCTCTGCGTCGCGATTAATTCCCTCGTTTGTATTCCGTGCTCGCATCGGGGGCCGCTGCTGTATCTTCAACTATTCTTGTTACCCATCGAGTGATATCCCGTCTGTAAATATCCGAGGGACTACTGTTTTCAAGCGCGCCCAAGTCTCTTCTCTTTCTTTCTAGCTTTGTCTGCTTGTTGCATCGTTTGCTTGACTAATGCGCGCACTGGTAATCGTTCCCCATTCCATCCTTCATCCTGTAGACGAGTCAGCGGAGTGCGTCAATTTTTTATGAGAGGAATTTTAAGACGCGAGAAACACGTTCGATGCCCGATCCGCTCACACGGATAATCCCCCGAAATACAGTCGGTTGAACTTGGCTGCTCGATCGGCAACTATCAATGAGCTGGATTTATTCGGACCGGAACGATGGTCGGCCGATAAATTGTATTCAATCCTTTAGAGAGTTTGGAGGCTGCTGCTGCATTCCCGGGAGTGTGACGACTATAAGCCACGAGACAGGAGAGAGGGCCGAGTGTCATTGTCGAATGTCCCCGGGTATCTTTTCATTCCGGATCGGTGGTGCGGCGGTGCACGCACCGTGGCTTCACAGCGACCTGACAGATAAGACTAACTGACTGACACAAATAGGAGGGCCGAACAAAAGGGATACAGCCGCGCGCGACAGCCCTTTTTTCCTCCGGCACTCAACTTCTCTCCCCTATTCCATTATACCCTGCACTTTCCCGCCCGGGAAAGCCGGAGGAGCGACAATTTGCCCGCGCGAGCACCCGCGTGCGCGCGCGCGCGCGTAACGTTGCCGGTGAGGCGACTCCCGAGATGCTTGATATCTGCCCTTTTCATATCTTTCGGATTCCTTGGAAAAAAGAGAAGCGCCTCACCCGTTCCCTTTCCCCTCAAGAAAGCTCGAGAAGTATAAGGATAGGGCCGCGTCCGCCTTTTTTCTCGGTGTTTTGCAGCGCGGCCTTTTCACCGCTACTGCATTAGAGCGGAGACGGAGAATGAAGGCCCGGCGCAAGTACCACTTTGAGGTTTATCAGAGGATTCTATTCATTTACGAAGCTCCTCTTTCTGCCTTTGACCCTCTCGACGCCTGCCACGTGAATGACGCTCCTTTTTAATCGCCAACAAAACAAGCTTTTGCTTCGACTTCCCTCCAACTACTACCTTGCGTACTTTACCTCTCACCAAACCACTAATCGCAACTAGTCTTTTAAGAAGTACCGCCTTCCTACCTAAGAAAATACAATTCGTATGAACGAGCAATAAGACAAGCTTTCCGGAGAATGCATTTTCCGCCAGATTATTTGTTCACCTTCTGCCGACCAGTGAATATTCTGATATGTGCTCAAAATTGTATCACTACCGCACAGTCGTGGCAACGGTATATGTATGAAATAACTGTCAGAGTAAGTTTGCGGGAGTACATCGGATATAAGCAAGTACGAAGCACCGCCTGCTTGCTGAGCTACTCTCACGGGGATCTTCGAATGTGGACACGAGCATACACACACACACACACACACGTTTTACCATCTATTTCTATCTCTCTTTCTCCAATGCTTCTAGAGGGCGAGTTTCAGGAAGCATGCTCCGTTCGGTAAGCAGCTTAGTCGTTCTTAAGCTGCTCCGTGTCCTTCGTAGGAAGAAGGGATGCTGACTCTTTGCCGGTCACTTTCCATCCAGGTTGATGTGTGCACCTGACCACACGCATACACTGGCACAGGTGAAACATCGACCTTTCTAGCTTGCCAGTCTTGGAAAGCTCGAATATCCAACTCTCATATATTATCCCCTCTTCATCCATGTCGACCAAGAGAATTCCCCATACCCAACAAGCCGCCAGGCGGTCCAGGTCACCATGGATTCTGATCTCATTTCGTGGAGAAGAGTAAAACCTAACCGAGCTACTCCCAACCGCTCACGACATTCCACGGATCTCGGGCCAACCAAAATTCTCGGACGTGACCCGTCTGCAAGTGCCTTTGTCAGGCTAATAATCGCTCGGATGGATCTGTGTACCGGTGTGTCCCGCGGCGCAGTTCCCCACGGGTTAGATTAGTTCCTCTAGATCTTTATCTTATGGGCTACCTCTCTCGGTTTAAGGTGAAATTCGCCGCCCACTGTCCACCATAACACTGCTCCTGTGGTTGACTTCTAGTTTACTTTTGGAAAGGAAAGTATTTTTGGTAGGTAGCGACGGTATCGGCATCATAAAACTAGACTTGCTGGAACATTTTATTCTCTCAGGCCTGTTACGAGTTCCATGTTCCACTTGATGCTAACTCGGGCTTTGCGCTGTAAAACTGGGAAAAGCCGTTTCTTCAGCCGGTTGAAATGGGATGCTTTAATCGGGCATCTGGACTCTTTAGAGGAAGCTTCACGAGTGATCGCTCAGAGCAAAGTCGTTATACGGATGGCCGAGTGATAAATCTCTTGGGAAGCTGGTGATATGATAGAATTGCTCTCAACGCCTTTCCAAGAGGTTGGAAGCAGACACAACTTTTATTAGTCTGCGAACGGTGTGGTGAAGCCTTCTGGTTGCCGTAATGGTTACGTACTGTTAGAACTTCACTCTCAAATGTAAGGGGGCTGCTAATGGAGGCTTAAGTTCCGCGTGACGGCTCTTACCGTGCCATCTAATATATATTTACCGCGGGAACGTCACTTCCAAAGTACGTGTATGCACACAGCGCACTCCCACCGCTACTATGATGTACGCCGCATTACGAAAGTTGACCACGCGAACCGCATTACACGCGGCGTCGTGCTTCGGCGAGCTCTGTAAATACGGCGTAACGGGTATGCATGCTTTCCTCTCTAAAAGCTGATAAAGCATCCCGCTACTAAAGTCGAGTTCACTTTTATCCGCAAACGAGCTGATACTTTCAACTACGTCATTCTTTCTTTCCCTTTAACTTTGTAATCCAAGTTAAATATCAGGAAAAGCAAAGGAAGATTGGTGGAAAATTCTCGATGCCCTTCCCTCCGTCGCGTCGTCTCGAGATTTCTAGTTTAACGATTGGAGAAGGAAGTTTCGGTTGTATATATTAGTATCGACGTTCTCTTGGCGCTCCGATTTTCTAGACGATGTATTCCAGATCCCCCTCCCTCTCTCTCTCTCTCTCTCTCTCTCTCTCGATATAACTACGTCCCAGTATAAACACGTCGAGTTCAATATACCTGCACCGATGGAGACCGATCTACGTAAACGCGACACGATGACTTATGGGAGTTGTATGGTCCCCCGATAGTCGTTCGAAGCGAACGATCACTGTCTGCTCGAACCCGCCGCCGAGTGGACTCTCTCCAAGGAAGGTACAGCGCAACGTGTCAGAATACAGGATGTCCGCGACTGTTTTATCGTATGCTTCTCGGCTTGCTAGCATGTGCTTTTTGAAGATACTGCTAAACCCTGTTCTGGTCCCGTCGGGACATATCGTGTCTTTTGAATAAATTCTACTCGGCCCCGTCAGTCCATTATCCCTTGCTCAAAAACAGTACGTGCCATCATGTACCTAAACTTTCCACTTCCAAATAATTCCTTTGACGCGGAACGAAAGCTAAATTTGATAAAAAAAACACAGCTATTGTGGTTCATGTATTAAAGTATTAACTTCATTTGACCCAGCTTAGAAATAGACGTTATATGTATATGTGTGATTTGTCAATTTTCTGAGAATAACTGGCCTAAATAATACAAACAATTTTCCAAATATGATAAAACAACAGGGTAGCGAGCTTGAGAAATATTCTGAAAATACACATCTACCTGATTATCACTAAAACATATGTACCCCACAGCAGCGAGGGTAGGAATCCTTAAAAGTCACGAACCGGTGATTTCATTTAACAGTAATGATCGTCGCGAATAATTTCAACCTTCCCATGCAAGAGGATGCTCGAGTGGAGAGTTTGCGTAGTTGGAATTTCTATTAGGTCGAGATATCGCCAGTTATTTCTGGAGGGCGGGCGCATCCTGCAGGAGGGATGGTCATGTATAGTTCGTAGTAGGACGTGCGTCCTGGTATCAAGGGGGTATCCGTGACCGACATTAGCAAGGCGATTACAGTATAGTAGCACGTCGCCCCCTTGACGGTAGGATTTCACCTGACAATCGGTATTATGCGAAGAAGCTCTCGCTACGATGGCGAGGATTACTGACGTTGGAGTCAGTGGTGTACTGGAATTGCGTTGATGGAACGATTTGACTTTGTCAACTGAAGCACATTACCTGTCTTCTCCCGTTGTTCTCCCACTCTATTGTTGCATAAATACGTATTCTGTCTGGGCTACTGAGAATTACCGACAAGCGAATCTGGTTACTCTCTCTTTGCCTTTGTAAGTTTCAAGACTAGCAATGTTAGATGTAGAGAATCAGCTGATGCTAGCTTTTTAATAATAAGGTTCTAACAGATTGTTAGGAAAATATGAATTTTGAGTTAGGGATCTGCTTTTATTAAAATACAATTCGCGTGTAATAAAACCAGTGTCAATAGTGAAGTCAGTGGGAATTTAAGGCCTTATTCTCATTCTTGCCGGGTGTACTCATAAAGAACTATGATTCTCGCGGCGTGGATATAATGGCGAAGGAGCGAGCCAACTTTTTGCTGGCTCAGACTTTAAAGAGTGCTGGTTAAGATCGGGTCAATCTCGTAACTCTGGTGTATTAGCTCCTTCTTAAATCCACACCGTTGTATGCTTCAGCAGGGTGTCGGTTAATAATCTGTAAGATCTTCCTGTCACCGAGTAAGACATGCCTTTTATCACCGATGTAAATTGTCTTTCCCAGCAGTTTTACGGTCCTTACTTTGTGTAAGCATTTTGAGGACTGATAGGGGAGCGGTCAGTATGGTAGTGTTAGTGGTCAGATCAAGGAAGAGGGAAGGAAGAAATTCTTCGTTAATTGAGACGCCAAGACAGGCTTACCTCTAACGGGCCGGTAATTCGTGGCCGACGATAAATAGTTGTTTCAGACTGGTGCTTCTTATCTGACGGGAGAGCACATCTTCGTCGAGATTCGGGGAGGGGAATCTTGGTATTAAGAAGTCTTACGAGTTCCACGTAAGGGACACACAGGGGCCTTCACTCTCGAACCACGTATATGCTATATTTCATGGCTTTCGGTAGTAATATCGTTGTATAATTACAAGTTCTGTAGTTACCAGAAGCAATGGGCTGCTGGATATTTTTCTTATCTGGTAGTCGGGCGCGGGCCGAGTCCCTAGGGTTGGGCACTTATAGGAAACATAATAGGGTTCTATTCCAGAGCAGGTTTTCTTATCTGATGTACCCTGACCGGCTTCCCCGGGGAGCGACACTTATATGGGACATCGAGTGGCGCGCCGGTATCGACCCCGAAAGCATTTTCTTTATTAGCTCGCCAGTCGCTAGCTGCAGTTGCTCTTTTCAAGAAGATCCGAAAAGGATTCGACGGACGATCGCTAGGAGGTTGGCCATTCTTGGCTATCTCCGGCTAGGGAAACAATTCGGTTACTCGGCGAATGCGCGTGGATCCTTCGCTTCATTTCCGATCCGAGACGCTCGACCTTTGCCCCTCATCTTCCAAGAACATCCACTCAATGATGCCCGAAACATTCTCCTTGATTGTCCTGAGAATCAGCCCAGGATATATAAACCTGGCGAGTTCCCTCGCACTTTACATCTAGAAGCATCTTCTCTATGCGCACCTATTCCTTTTCGATGCTCTCGATACAAGCGCAGCTGGAATGTTTTACGTCGCCATGTAAAATACGATCTCAAGCGAATTCCGAACTTTTCCTATGGTATACGCAATTACTGAGCGGCCGCGTTTACTCGAAGATACAGTGCGCGCATACATTTCCTTCGCATTCTGTCGCGGGCTAATCGGATTCTTGCCGAGTCAGGGCATACGGAAAAATTCCGGGGAACGCAGCTCGGAGACGCAATATGTATGTAGCGTGGTAACATGAAGGATCCAACGGACTTAATTAAATACCAGAGGCAGAGCAAGTATTTTCTGTATACATGGAACGCTGTAATACTCATGGGAAAGATGATGTCAAGCTACAATGAGCGTAGCGATCGTTCCTAGTAATTTCGTGCTCTATGAAAAAGAGTGGGACGACAATCGAGCTTGATACATATGCCGCGTTCATTGCTTAATGAGAATGCTGGACACCGAAGTACATCTACATTTCCCGTTGTAATAATGCAATTCACATGGTCGCGTTAATTTGCCAGCGGGATGCGCCCGCTGCTTCCGTAATCCTGTAATCTATGTAATGAATAGCCCGGTAAACATATTACGCCGTATTGTCCGTGGGGCGCCGAATTACGGCGATGCCGGATACGTGGACGCCTCTTCTCATACATATTTTTCATAGGCATGGTAACATCACCATTCCGATGGCCGCTTAAAAACAATGCGCTACTCTCGAGTAGAAGTTCTGGACTGGCTTGGAACTCGACCCTCGCAAGTAATTCTCCCATGGAGAAGCTTTCCAGTCTAATTGCAGCTAGACAGGCAGGTTGGGAGCCGCTCGAAAAATAATTAACAAGCACTAGGTCTCCGGGCGAGTTACGAAAATTCGCGCGGATGTAATACAAAACCGCGCCGGGCGTTTTAATGAAACTAATTGCGCCGCCGGCCGAAAATTCGCCTTGACTGCTGTGGCACCCGGCGGCTATTCGGTCGGGACACATGTTGTGCCTTTGCGAAAGGAGAGGAAAGAAGAGGGGAAAAAGTGTTAGCTGGACTCCTGGAGTGTCGACGTGATGGTGTTGCAGTAGCATAGCACTACCACGTGCCAGTAGTTGCACGGGGATCCTGGTAATAAATATGCTGCATTATTTCCAGGCCGGATGTACCTTGCGCCCGTCTCCGCCGGCTTTTCCCTTGGGTACCTTCGTCGCGGCGAGTGGAGCGCGCCATCGCAATTAGACGCTATTATTAAGACGAAAAATTTATATTCGCCTCCTGGCTTCGTGGAAAGTCGCCGAGCGGCTAAATTGTTTCGCATTCCACGACCTGGCTCGTGTTAATCGAATTACGGCGTATTTCGGCGACGAATCGGGTGCCTCCAGACGGTAAGATTGCCAGTATATATTTGTCACAATGCACAATAATTCAAGTTGAAGTACATGACTTCTTTACTAATGCAATATTCGACTTGGTAGAAATTGATTTTGGTTTCCAACCAAGTTATGAATGGAAATCTCATTTTAAAACTAGAAACTGATCGGGAAAACTGACCTGTGCCTGGAAATATCGGCTGTCTGAAATATTTTCAACTATACTAGGATTCATATCTTCGATAACGAACAGTAGCTATCACGTAGACGATAACCAGGATAGTATTGCGTGGACAGGGGCGATTTACGTTGGCATTAAGTCAGGACCGGGGAGACCTTGCGGAGGATTTAGTTGCTCGTAAAAGGACATCGATGGTCACTGGATATTTGTAAGAGTCCGAGTGCTCGTGGAAGGCACCCTCGCCAACTGATCACTCTTCCGGTGGGGTTGAAAGAGTGGTGGCTGGCTATCAAGGACTAACTGGAGATATACTGGACCGAGAGAGATACGAGATTGCCGGCTGCAATTGGAAGTATGTCAAAAGCGTATGAAGTATATTCGAGCTTGTGATTTGTGGAGGGCTGCTCGTAGAAGCCAAAGTAATTCGGGGTAATGGAGCCGCTGCTGAATGGTAGATTCTAAGATCGCAGCGTCTGTAAGAATATCTATGCCGGCGGTATGCTATCCAGGCCGCTAACGAGTTGACTGTAATTTAGGCTAACGAGAACTCCGCGGGATCCAACGGAATAGTTGGGAAGCCCACTTTCCTCTAATTGATCTCCAAATCTCTTTTACCTCTGCAAGGAATTAATTAAAATCGGAAACGTTAAATGAATGCGGAACCCCATTTCAATCTAGTGGGAAGTCGACAACATCGCTTTTGCAATGCATGGAGAACTTGAATCTCGAATATTATAAGACTGCTAGGAATCTCGTGACAGGGTGGAACGACGGAAGTCGGGCGTTGGAATACAATCGGCCAAAAGCTTTCACCAACGGTAATTGTGATTCCGGGAGATTTCGTTCTCTGGGTAAACGGTGCGGAGCAGCGATCTCGGAGAAAGGGGTTTCGAGCATATCTGAAGAGCGCGCTCAGCTAAATAGAGCGGTTAATACTCTGGCTGATCTAGGTAACAGCGTAATGCTCTCTACGAATCATCACCGCTAAGGAACTCGACCGGCCTTATTAGGATTCCGCCCCGAAGCGTAACACCGAATAAAGGCTATCGTTCCGGCAAGAGGATGCCGCTGCTTAGCGCTAATGCCGATGAGATTACCGTTACCTATGACCTTGCCCATTGAATTTTCTAATCGACCTCGAAAATCAATGCTCCACTCACTGCGCTACGGCACGTACAATTCTATTAGCCCGCTTCTCGTGATAATACCAGCAAGATATCCCGCTCGATGGAGGACGCGCGCGTGCCCAACAATAGCACAAGCATGTTCCCTCGTGTGAGTCAGCCTGAATATTCAGGTTTCACCGAAAGGCGTGCGCGTAGTCACTCTCAGCCGCCAGAAGAGCTTTCGTTCTGCATTTTAATTTCGTTCTGCATTTCTTCCAAATCCCTTGCCCTTCGGCACTCAAGGCTTTTAAACTTTAGGAGAGTCATTCTGGAATTCCAACACATAATTTGTAAAATTACACGACTGTTGGAGTGCCAGAGGCGCGCTGGTAGTTACTGGAAGAATGTTGCAGTAACATAAAATGAGATCCAATTGAATGGATTCACGGGTAACCCGGTGACATGGGAAAGTTGTTGCATGAAAGTGTACGAGAGTAGCATTATAGTAGGGTGGGTTGTTTGCCGACTCGCTAGCAATCTCATCGGTTTGCGCGAGGCGTAGCCCGGGGAAAAATGCCTTTGTCAAGAGCAGCCGGCGAGCTCATTGCTATCGGTGTCCTTAATGCGCAAAGTTTCCGCCGGCGAGCAGCGCGGAACGGGCAGCAGTAGTAGTGGTGGCAGCACACTCCCTATCTGTGCCAAATGAACAAATTTCTCGGGAGTTAGCCCATGGTAATAAACTTTTTTGTGTGCCCACCCTATGGCTGGCAAAGCCACCAGCACGCCAATGCCGCCGCCACGGTACACGCGAAAGTGCCGCCTGGGACAAACAACGAGACGCTTCGCCGAAAATTCGTGGACAATGCGGTTCGCCCCAATAGCCGGGCGCCCCGCCGCGCCGCGTGGAATAGCGTTTCGCCTGGATAATCGTAAAACCCCTGGCGCATCGTTGCCATTTCGAGGCCCTCAAATTAATTTGTTTTTAACCCGTCGAGAGACGGACAAAAGCGCGTCGCCATCGCCCGCTTATACGTACTTGCGCACGTTGTGTCTGCTTAACAGCCGACCGCTATCACAGCGGACACTGTGGCCAAATAAACCTATTAAAATCCAAGCCCGCCGCCCTGTTACCGTATGCCGTGCGCGCGCTCGATAAATTCGCCATATCGAAAATTAGTAATACCAATTCGTTGTCACGTGTTAAAAGGGCGCGCGTCATTCCGTGCGTTCAAAGGACTGCCAATATAATTTTACGCTGGGTGAAAAGCGAAGTATATGCTGTACGAGTGTGGTATGGGTTCGATGTCTGCCGGTGGTTTTAAGGACCGCGCCGAGGTCATTGTCCTCAGATGGAGGATTCGATTCTCCGATGTCTTTCCAATATATGCGCTCTCCTAATGGAGCCCTAGCCATTTTGGTGGTCATGCACTATTGAAATATTCGGACTCCCACTGTTCGGTCGCATCTGGATTTCCATTATCTAAATTAATGAGATTTGCATGGGAAATCGGCATGCTGCGTTGCTACTGGCCGAGGGGGATCAATAACTGATAACAACAGCGCGGACGTTTGATAGAATAATGAATGGTAATGGCCGATAATTATTCGCTTAATCGTTCGACTTAATTATTGGAATGGCACCAGTCAGTCCCTTGGTTCGACGTGCAGATAATTAATGGTTGCGTCTCTCGTTTCGATCTTACCCCCTCTCCTTTCACCCCCGGCGTTCATATTCGCACTCGATTTCCTTTAATTATCGGTAAGTTTCCCCCTGCCAGGCGGATTTATTTAGCGATGCGCGCCATGTCGCGCGGTCACCAAAATGATGCGACGGTGAGAAGTTTGGAAACGACGATGGCCTGAAAAAAAAACTGTGGCAAAATTTTTCGATAGCCGGAAATTACGGAGGAAATTTGCGCGGCGACCAAAGTCATACACTTCGCAATTCGTAACTGATTCACGGTAATGATCCAATTATAAGTTATCGCGTCGGTTGCGCTGGCACCGAGCTTTCGAATCCGTTTTCAGGCTGGCAGGTTTTACGAGCCGAGAAAGAGGGGTTATCCTTATCATCGTGGTAACAGAGATTATGAGCTTCGGAGGAGTTTATACCTTGCCATAAACCATCTTCGAGGACAAGCTAGAAAAGTTTACCGGGCGAAAGCAGAGACTTCGCAATCAAGCCCGGTTACAATTAAAGCGAAGATCAAACAAAGTTAAGTCCGCAGAGAAAGAGAGAGAGAGAGAGAGAGAGGGAGAGAGAGAGAGAGAGAGAGAAGCGCTTCCCCATCGAAGAACTGCAAACGCAATAACGAACAATAAATTTTTTGATACAGGAAACACGGTAATTCACTTCACTCTGTTCAAGTGTTCCCCTAACTGCTTAAAGCTTACTCGAAGAACCGAGCGAGCCAATAGTCTTTCCGCTCACCAGGGAAAAGTCCACAATGTCCTCGGGCTATCACCAAGATCCGTATGGTCCGAGTTATTCTACTTGATGTTTCAGACATCACATGTACCAATGTACGATTCAAGTAAACTTTCGTCGGACACTCTCGATATTTATCTCCTTCTTTCCAATCTTTCACCCTCTTCATTTTTCTTCCAATAGAATACAATTTGAATCTCGAACTCGCAGTACACTACACTTTCACACCACAGCAGGATCGAAAGCTTCAGTTTCTCGTATCGTGCCAGTTTATCGAGTGTCGTAGAGGAAGAGGAGTATCGGTTCCTGCAGTCGCCGGGGTCAGATTTAGAGTTACGGGCCGCAAGGTAAGCCGGAGGGAGAACAAATGTTTCCAGTACTTGGCAGTACTGGTTGGCTGTAGTAGTGGAGGGGTTGGTGGCGGTGCGCGGTGCCGTTTCCAGTAAGTAGTCTGGAACCAGCAGCAACATAAACACCGGTAAGTTTACCGGCGCCAAAGCATAGAGACGGTCGATGCCAAATTAGACTGCAGCTTGAAACACAGGGGTGGAGGGTGCAGGAGGCGAGTCAGAGCGCAGGAGCGTCGCTCCAGGACGTTAAGGTGCAGCGGTGCACTTAACTGTAGGGGTGGAAGGAGGCGGACAGAGGGGGAGGAAGCGCAATCACCGCGGTTGCTCTAGCCGTACTGAACTTTGTCCGGCAGCAGGCTACCAGGTTAATGTGGCACCGGCGAAATTAGTTTTGCTAATTTAACGCTGATTATTCAGAGCGCAGTCGACCGGCCGCGTTTGATCAATCGGCCGGCTCCGGCCACCGCTTGACCACCGGCCCTCATTACTCCGATCCTCTTCTTGCACTTGCTCTACCTTCCCCTTCCCCTTCCCCTTCCCCTCTCACAACCACTCTCTCTCTCTTCTCTCTCTTTACCTTCCTAACTCTCTCATCCCTTCGTTTCACTAACTGTTCCGCTTCCGGTGCACGGTGGTCCTAACTAAGTGGGACCGAGCGATCACCTTAATCAGGTCACCCGGATATCATCGATTCGTCATCTGCTCGGAAATTTCCTGGTGCAGTAATTGCTAGCGCACTGCTCTTTCTATCCTCCTGGAAATCGACTGGATCCCGAGCATCTAATCTGCCGGATGTGTGGAGGCGCGTCCATCTCCGTACTGATCTGTCGGCGCGAATAAGTATCTGGGTTAAATCTGCACCAGGAAAACAGTACGCGCTGCGCTGTTGAAAGGAACCCCGTTCGCTCTAGTTCTTCTTTTATCAGTGTACTTCTGACATCGATGCCGAGATTCACAAAGATATCACTGGCACTCTCTTTTACTCTGTCTGTTATTCTCTTTTCCTTTTTGTCTCTCTCTCTCTCTGTCGTTCTAGGTTGAAAGTTCTCGCGGGTGATCCAATTAACGTTAAAGGACGTAGCGGGCGGCTTGGAAACTTTTAATTACGGAAGGGTTCGCGGCAGAGTTGGAGTACGAATGCATTTTTGATCAGATTCCGGCGACATTGAGTCCCAGTTAATGGTGGATCGGGTGTTGACCCGGCTCGTGCCGGATCGTTAAAAGTCCATTAGATCAGTAACCACCAATAAACTCTAGCTAAATGGTTAGACAGGATACCAGGACGTAACTCGGGCGCTACTTACCGGGAACGCCATAGGCGGATCCCTGTTTGAGCTTGCTTGTGTGTTCCTTGTTATTGTTTATATTCACCAGAGTAGGTGCTAGGGGAATCGAGTTTCTCAGGGAACCCGGCAATTCGGTGCCTTATTTCTGCTTAATTAAGCTGCCCGAAACCCTTGGCACGCCCAGGCCTCGCTTCCAGTCTAGTTGTATGTGTGGATGTGTGTGTGTATAAGGTTCTGATGCGCACAGTGGTATAGCTAGTTTGCGCGCTCGCACAGAGAATTTCAGGGAGTAAGTTTCGCACTATTCAGTAATTTCCGGCGCAGTTACCATCTGCAAGGATAATATTTGACTGGAAACACGGTCCGGTCTTTGTGCCGAAAGCAGGTTGTCTGTTGGATTCGCTTAACCGGCGACAACAGACCTTTCTCTTACACCCTTTGAATGCCTCTACTACTGTTCCTCTATTCTCTTGGATCGGCTGATTCTTCGAAAGAAATTAACTATGGCGAGACAAGCAAACCCTCACCCAACCCCAGAGCTCCCTGGCGTCAGTGTTGCGTCAGAATAGGTACTGCAGTGTTACTACAAAACACAGTTCCTTTGAACCTGGCACCTACACAGAGAGAATTTCCGTCGTTTCCGCCATTTCGGCACGAGTGCTTGCCAAGTTTACCTGAAGAACGCAAACTACCCCAACGCGCAAAACGCGGCATTATGTACTTTTTAATGGGTTTATCTTCAGGAGGAATTTCGTAGAGGCGGCGTCGTTGCTGGCTTACGCGCGCAACGAATGGCGTGAATCTCCAAACAGATGGAGAAGCCAGCGAGTGGTACGACGCCTTATCGCACGCGAAGTCGCTGTTAACTTAATTAGAGCAGTACTGATGATGTGCCGCATAATTTCAGTTCCATGAAATTTCGCCTCTTTTCTATCTGGTAGAATGGATTAATTAAAGCATTTACAAAATGGCAGAATTAATTATGAACATTACGTACAGCGCACTGTTGGAAATTACAATTCGCCTAATGCATCTAGTGGCATGTTTTAGAAGATCTCGAGGTGAGTCGACGTTAAAGATGATATTAAAAGTTTCTCCAGCGAGAAATTCTGTAAGCTGTTGGCGGGTCAACTCTGGCGGTCGAGAGGCGCTTCAAAAATTAACCGGTAGCATTCACCCCAGTTTTTACAAGGATGGCAACGAGCATTTCGCACACATCACTCCGCGCTTACCGTTTTACGAACTGCCGAGTGGAAAAGCGCAGGGCAACCCTCTGGCGCTTTTTCCGGTGAGCAGTCGACGTGGAAAACGACATGCGACGAGATCTCCGGCATCCGGTTGCTGACGAGGATATGCCTAATAAAGTGTTCCTCGCCGCCGCCGCCGCCGCCGCCACCGCCTGTTAAATCCTTCATCCTATCACGGATGAAAACTGGGTCTAAAATATTCATGGTATCGTATACTTGCCAGAGAAAGGTGGCTCCTCCCTATTAACTATATCGGTGGTACTTTCCTTTAAGCGCCCGAGCAAATGTAGAGCCCACCTAATAACGAAATTTTCATGGCTCCCCGTTGCAGCGCCGCTCATAATTATTATCCCAAACTTAATATCTCTACGTCAGGGATGAAGAATTTTTCTTTACCCGAACACCAGACTGACAAGAATTCATTACGAAGGAATTCTCACCGAAGAATGACTTGTTGATCGAAGTGAAAGAGGACACACGTTAGGTAATTGAAAGTCCAGAGAAATAAAGGAACACGAAAAGCCAATATACCAGCTAGTTATTCCTCGAAGAAAGGAAAGATCCTTGCACACGAGAGCCATAAGGCATGAAGAGTGTGGAGGGGGTTTATAAAGATAGGGGATATTCCCGCTTACGCGGAAGAATCTCGAATGCAAATATCAGGGATTGCAATGTGCTTCGAAATGCGATTTCCCTTCTCGCGACAGCCGCTTATTGGCTCTCGCATTGCACTGTGCGTTATCGAATTACGATAGGGCGAATCCGTCGCTACTCCGGCGGAGATCTCTCCGGGAAAGGCGAGGAAAGGTCTCGGCTCTCCACTGGTATGTGCCGGATGCTGGCTTCTCCGGCGTTGCCGTAGCTTGTGGCAGTGCTGCTCGAGATTTTATATCTAATGTAAACACTCGTGCTGGCGCGTAGATATTCGCATGACTGTATTTGCGTACGAAGTGTTCACGGCCTCTTAGATACACCGAGGAGAGTATCCCAGCATCCTCGGCTGCGACGCGGCATGGAACTCGCGGGCACTCAGGCAAATCCACGGATCAGCCGGCAGGTAACGGAGTATTTTCGTGAGATACAGGAAGCTTCTCTTCCCTTCTCATCCAGCCGCTTCGCCCTCCTTCGCCCGAGCCATTTTCCTCCTTGCCGTTTTTTCCCTCGCATTCGTTTTATTTCGTGGATCGCGGCTGGCGGCACCCTCGAGGAGGTAATTAAAAAGTAAGCCCCTACCCCTCCACTCGAAACACGTGTCCCGAAGAATTCCTCCTACTCCGTCAGCTTTTCACCGCGAGACTGTTGCTGGCGGCGATTAAAAAATGTACGCTCTAACTTGCGTCACTGTTGAAGAAATGCATAGGGGAAAACGCGAGTATAATACTGAACCTACAAGGTATTCTATTGGGGGGGAAGAGTTGGGGTAGTAGAATTCAATCTATGTGAAAAGGCGAGCTCGAGGCGAGAAGATTTAATCAATCTTGACTATCAGCCGCTGTCGTCTGGATAATGCAGGCCGTCAGCATAGAATCGAGGTGGAGGAGGAGGAGGTGGAGGGTTGGCATCATCTGCATAGATTTTACAGAGCGCAAACAGGATCCCGTAATAGGGCATTTCAGCCGGTTAACGGGCAGTAACATGCCGAAGCGTGGACCACAATGAGTAGAGGCTGCTACCGCAGTACAAATCGTCGAATAATATCAGGGAGCGGTCTGGATACGCATTACAAATAGCACAAGCTTTAGCATCGAGGCTGCCTTGCTAGGGTGGATCCCTGTTTAGTGTGTATTTGACTCGCAGCATTAATTGCGAAATCCCTTCTAAGTGTTAACGTAACGTTTGCTTAGGCCAGGAAATTTTGGTTAGAGGTGCACTTAGTCTCGAGTACATACGGAATTTAGTTTCAGTATCGCGTTACCACGGTAACAGGCTGCCTGGACGGTATCCCGTTCTCCGTCCGGTCCATCCTGCGGTTGGATAGGCCCACCACCATCCTGAGTTTCGGAGTGACGTCAAGAGAGAAAGACCGAGAGAGCAGAATATCGCGAGAGTAGTAGGAGAGTGGGAGAGAAAGAGATACGTAGAATAGGGTAGAACTGGACGGGCAGGCCGAGAGGGAGAGAGAATGGCCCGGTGAAATAGGACATGTTAAAGTAACTCAGGTAGAGGAAACGATTTTACGGAAACGCTCACCAAGAGATACAGGCGTGCTGACGAGAAACTTGAGAGTTTTTCGATTTTCTTGGCAGTAGCAGCAGCACCGACGAAATCGTTGCTCGCTGGACTGTCGAGCTGTCATTCCACAGCGCGTATACTGCAAGTTTGGATTCCCAAGGGAAAGAGTCGGCCTTACTCTACCACTAGGATTTCCAGTTGGCCATCATGTCTCCCAACGTGTTATCGTCAACTTTGCGTGGCGGGGTGTTGGGTGAAAGGTCGCGTTAACCATGATCAAATGATGCCAGACATGTACCACCAGAATTACTATGCGCGGCTGGTCACCATCTCAGAGACGGGGCTCTGCGGAAACTGATGGTGTGAAGCGATCCGACACGAAAAGAGACTGGGGTGATGCGGCTTCCGTGTTGTCACCGGTACAAAGACACCGACAATGGATGGGATCTCGCGATAGTTGACGTAAATGAATGGTTATGTCTCCGGCAGACATATATGCCGAATCTAAACTGTTACGCCATCGGAATAAAATATAATTATTTGGAATTCTATTCACCAACTAGAATGACAAGAGAAAGAGTGATACTATTGTCGAGATTTAATCTTTAGACCAATTACCTTCACGATCTTGGTGTCTGCCTCAAGTTTCAAGCTACGTCAGGAGCGAAAGATGTGATGCATGTAAGATCGCTATCCAACATGAGAGAGTGAAGCTAAAAATTATATTTTCACGGTTGAGAGAAGCCCTCGAGGATACGCGGCCTTGCTTCAGTTACCAGTACAAGAAGAGCGTGCGCCGGAGAGTTTCTCGCTGATGTTCCCTCGGTTATTCAGGCTTCCCGTGAAGCTTTCCGGAAGCATCCCGACAGGGAATCTGTAGCGACATGTCATTTCGATGTCCAAAGCTTCGTAAAACGGCGCGGAATGGCAACGGTATAGAAGAGCAAAGGTGAAGGCAAGATGAAGCTGGAACGATGTAGATGCAGAGGACGGACGCAAAGATGAGATCTACTCACTGCGACGGTGGCTCTTAACTTGGCGTGCCAAGTCGTCGGAGGCTGCGTCGTCGTCTCGTGAAAGCATCTGCTCTTTCACGCTCGAAGGATTAAAAAAGTTCTTTATCGTCTAAACGGTGCTTCTGCGAAAATGACCCTTATTCTTACATCGAAAGACTAAAATGGTAATGGCTTACACGTGTTCGGAATACTGTAAAATATCGTCGACTTTTAGGCACAACTGTGTCGTATTTCTCGTAGTTTTCTGCTATCATCGCAGATCTTATCTGGCATGGAGAATGATAAAATAGTAGAAAATCGTTTCGAATATTTCAAACTCTCAAGTGGGGTTATAATAAATGTTATAGGAAAATATTCTTATTGCTATTAAGTGCGTCAGCTTAATTCGTGGGACAAGCAATAAGTACTGTGCTGAGTTTTTCTAAAGATGAGCGACATTTTTTGTCGAGCACTCGCTAAGAACAGAAGGAATTACGGTCTGGAATCTTGAATGGTGCCGCTTCCGGTGGCACTCTTGGTGCACCCGGTATCCTCTGTACACGGACCTTCTTTTAAGGTCCTGTGAATCCTCTCTTGTGTTCCACGACCGAAATAAAAAGGTTGTCTGGTTTGAACTTGTGTTAACCCTCTGCGAATGCGATGCGGAAAACAAATAGATGGAAGTGGTATCGGAAGCGTTGGGATAGTTTGCTGGAAATCTTTGGAGGAAAGTTTTTGCGGGCACTGAGAAAAATCTGCGCGTAACCAGGAAGCGTCGGAGAGTTTCGGCGGTTGTACGGTGAAGCCTCAGGAACGCCGTGTCATGCTGGAGAAAATTCGCAATAGGAACTAGGAACACATCTTTCCTCTCTTTCGCGGTCGGAAAGATTAAAAAACTTCCGCGTCGTGTAAACTGGCTCGGTGCAAAAATTCATGGCTCCGTGGCTGGAAGCTTGAGATTTCTGGGTGCGCTTGCTGAATTAATCTCAAGATTAAAGAAACACCGCGCGATTTCCTTGCGAGCGTTTTTCCCGAGGACCGCGCTGTCAAAGGGACTATCATTCTGGCGAATCCGACAGAAGTACGCCCTTCGGACAGAGAGTTGGAGAGACCCCGAATTCCACGAATTCTAAAGCACTAATTGTGTAAGGCTCTACCAGTGAATGAGAGCGCGGCAGGGCTTTAAGTAAGAAGGCGGAGATTAACATAAAACTCTAGCATGAATGCGGAACACGTCTTTCAGTGGGTGTTCTTGCGATTTCAGCGGGGAAGGAGTGCAGCGGACTGCCAGGCCGCAGCAGTGCAGTGAGCATTCTCGCGGAACAATCGAGGTCGAAACTTCCTCGCACGAGACGGCGGCGTCGTCTTCGTCGTCGTCGTCGTCGTCGTCGTCGGTGGCGGTGGCGGCAACGTTGACGGTGACAACGAGGACGAGGACGACGAGGCAGAGTACCGCGAAACCAAAAGTGGAGCAGAAGGAAACTTGAGTGTTAGTCTTCTAATGAGAGACGCTCGAGCTTGCACGACAGTACCCTAGCATCCGAGCATTGAGCCAGCGGGCCATAGCTTTCGCGCCAGTTAAGCTTCCGTTAAGCTGCCGGGCCAAAGACGAGTGGACCGAACTAGCTCGAGCTGACATTCTTGAAAAATGTTATACGGAACTTTCTGTATAGAGGCGATAGCGGGAATGTGGAGACGGTGACTTTCGGAGGAAGTAGGATGGTGAGAGTGCTCTGGAGCGGGGACGGAGGGCGATTTCGCGTTCCTCTTATCCTTTGCCCGGAAGCATGCTTTAGCTCGGCGTGTCAAGCCGAGAAACCTGAAAGCATCTGCTCGTTCTCGCGCGCCAAAGATTAAAAAGTTTTTATCGGGAAACCTCCTGACAATATTGCTCTCATCGATCGGTGATGCGCGGCATTCACGTATGTGTAGATGTGTTCCATGCATCCCTGAATGCAGTTCGTATGATTAGAGAAGGGTAGTGTCAATGCATGTGTCACCACATTTATCGCAGAGGCTGTCTATAATTTTTTCCCATTGATTTCTAGGCGCATTTGTAGTCACTCATTCGTAATCATACCGATAAAGGGCTCTTCTCGTTCAATGGTGACCATGAAAAGTAATAAAGCTCGCTCGATGCCAGAAGCCTCTGTGAGAGTACATGATTGTAAAGCATATTTCAGACACACAGTGTGAAAAACTATGACACGCCTTTGGCACTTTGAAAAACCATATTTCACTAGTTTGAAATGAAAAATAAAAGCAAAAACGGAACAAATAGGTGTCGGATCGTTTAATTCGGAATACAAATGCTAGCTGAAATGTGTACAGGCTGACGTCAAATGGAATTACTACATCGCTCCGTCATTATAAACGCGCGCGGGTGCGTCACAGTTTTGCGCGGTGCCGAATTAATTCGGCAAATAATATTGATTTGGTCCTGTGTAAATATGTTAATGTATGAATAGCGTATTGGAACAGTAATTGATATTAAGCTCTGCAACACGATAAAATTAATACACCGTCGTATTTGGCGTTGATTGAGCGCCGCTGCGGCAAGATTAATCATATATTAAAATGTAAAAAAATTACCAAATAGTTTTGTTCCACGTTTGAAAAACATATTGCCCTATATTGCTCCATAGAACAAAAAACCCGTAAATATCATTACATACATCCGCAAATTGAATAAAGAAATATTTAGACAGCAAGATCTTCGCCACTTATGTTACCAACCTGCAACCCCCAGCGAAGCAGGAGCTGGTGGAGGGAGGGAGGGATGAAAAAAAGGTAGAGTAAGGAAGCAAAAGCTCGAGCTTCTTCTGGCTTGCCAACATTTAGGGAATCTAGTACCGCGTGCCTTTGCTAATTAGCCTTTGAGGCTGCGGCGGCGGTCATGGTGTGGCGTATCGTAGCGAGCGTGCTCCTGATGAAAACGCGCTGCGAACAGAGCGAGACCTTGCGCGGCAACTTGGCGTGTTCTTTTCGACGTCGGTAACAGGCAAATGGAAGGGGCGTCTAATTGCGGAATTTTCCGGGAGAGCCGTTTGAGGTGGAGACTTCTGAAAATAAGCCCGGTTGTGCGTGCTCTTACTGAATGGACTTAGTCCGTCGGCGGGCGTCGAGGGAATGCGCGTTAGCGCCGTAATTAGCGAGGTTGTTCATTAATTTCTCGCTGGCGATTGACGCAAGTAGGCAATTGAAGGACTCTCGCTGCCACTTTTCCCACTTGTGAAAGAAGAACAGATTCCCACCCCTTACTGCCGCCCCGGACGGGCGCCGAGTCGCCCGTCCATCGGACGTCTGGCGCCGGATAATATAATTAATTCGTGCTCCCCTGCCTGATAAGGGCCAATTTTCACTGAGCTCCAAGCGAACGAGGAATTCTCTTGGAACGAAAGGACGAGCCTCAGTTTCATTATCGGGATGGACACGATCGGCCACTGTTATTGCGCCGAGGAATTACGAGTTCTTATTCATCGTAATAGTGAAACTTTGACAGAGGCATAATTTCAATCTCAATTAATTTGTACTTCGCTTATCGCTTTCTAGACTGGTTCGTACTTCAATTATATAGTACTCAAGTTTAATCTATTTTAGTGGGATCAAGCTGGATAGACGATAACGCACCGCACAACGCACAACAAGAGGTAGCCGCATCCAGGTTGTCTTCGGCGATCAGATTCGACTGGAGGGTGAAAGCTTCGGAGCGTAGCGAAGGCCCTCATCAGCCTTTGTTTCTCTCTGCTCCTGCATGCTCGCTTCTGCTTCTGCAACAGGAAATTAACAGCTTGATTCCGCTTTCTATATATCCCACCCGTATTGTTTGCCCCTAAAGGTAATCTAGGATTTGTCACGTTCGTACGTGCTTCGGTATTAGATGGGCGCCCGTATAACGCGCCAAATCAACCCATTCTGGCAGGCGTCACCCTTTGTTACTACTATTTTTATAGAGATCTGGGCATAAAATTCATAAATTCTAGATTTATTACTGATGATCATACAATAGAAGATAATCATATTAAGTCTTCGATTTATATCTTTAAAACCACAAATTTTCAGTATGAATGTTCTAACACCGAAACAGGTAATCTTATTCCCGGTAATGACGACAAGTAATGACGCTACTGTTTATTACTAATAGCACCGACACAGTCGAGGATCGGGCGATCAATGTGCCAGTTCGGGGCTAATTATCGTAGTACGTCTTGTGGCGCGGCGATCCCCGTAATGAGCCTCATTAATATGCAAATAGAGACAATGAGGGATAAGCTATCCGAACGATTTGTAATTTGGTGATCACGGGATCGAATCGGATTCGCTTATCGAGTCCTCGAGGAGCGTTCAATTTACGGTGCTATCGATGACCGTTCCATGTCTCGTTATATTAATGAAACGCAGCATCCCAGTAAATCCGTCTGGCATTGCTCGGTTGCGCTTCACCGGAGTTAATCTTTACCCAGTGCATAACCCAGTTTAATGTTATGGAACACCAAAAACGAGCATCATTACTAAATGGCTGGGCTGAAATATGGAAGGGAACTTTATCTGAAAATGGTATTTCTCGCCTGGCAAAAATGGAGCTACAACTATTTAAATCCCCTCTATGTTTGAATGTAAATTGTTCTCCTTTCTCTCGGTAGTCCACTTGTTCCAGATTTGCGGTTCAGTTATTTGCTGCGAGGTAACTCCATTCTCGCACACAGACTCTACGCCTTTCATGCGTGCCACAAAGTGCCGGAATTAAAGAGTAGTTAGGAATAAATGTACACTTTTTGATAGGTCTGACGTGCACGTGTGGCAGATGGAAGGTTTTCTTTAGGCAATTGCGGCATCGGTGATTCTCGTGCGGATAATGTGCTTCCTCACATTGCTTTATCGATGACTCGTCACGCGAGGCAATCAGCACCGGTGGTTGACGTATAACCATACTCTTCCCTGCCAGCCGGCACTTCTAGTCGAAGAGGAAAAAGTGGCGTGCACGAGAGGCTACAACCTTCACGGCAGAGGACAATTCATTGCACGTGCAAATATTTACCCACGCTGCGCGTAGATAAATCCTCTCTTCTCTTGCCAGTGTGTTGTGTTGCACGCGAATAATCTCGATCGCGAAATCTCGATTCTCGGAAGGCGATTGCACTAGCGACTCGAAGACGCAATGATCAACTACTTCCCTCTTCGAGAACAGTCACCGAGTCGAGAAATATAAACCGTCACTCGAGAAATAAAAGTAAAGAATTTCGATCGAACCATATTCAACGTTCCACTGAAATCGTGAAATAAATGGAATAATTCATGACAAAGTCCCATTATAGGAGTTCTGTATTAAATCGAAGCACATTACAATATAAATCGATTAACAGTTGTTAACAAAAAATCGACTAAAAGCTACGATGATTGATAGAGGAACAAACTATTTGCGATGCGTTGCTTGATTTATGGAATGAGTTTGTGCTCGTGTAGCATATGTATCCCGTGAATTAACAGCAATCGGTGAAGCCATTACCGACAATAAACGTGCCATTTCTGCCGGACTTACCCCTCATTGTTCGTCATTTTCGTCACGAGCGCCGCCGCCGGTAATCGGCTGGCTAGCGAAGCAAGGGCGTCGGACAAAGACAGATGAGAGAGTGAGAGATTTCACGGGCAAGGGAAGCGAGAGAAGAGAATGCGAGAATGGTGGCACCCTCGCAACCCGGGTGAGAACAGAGCGTTCGAGCGGTTTATGGGAAATATACGATCTCGATGTTAAGTGGGCCGCGGCTCGTAAAATTACAAGGTGCGTCGCGCCGTCTGGCCGAGCTGGGCCACTGCTCACGATGGTCCTCGTAATTTCACGGCTGGTGGCGCGCGCTGATAACGCGCGAGCCGCCAACAAAGCCGGCACCGGCTTTTCCTAATGAAGCGCTGGACATCGAATTTTTATGCCGTCAGACTACCGCGAACTTTCTGTATCGCGGCGAATCCCAGTATGCTTCTCTCATTCCTGGAATCCATTGCTCGAGTGGTGCCAGCCAGTGCCGAGAACGGAACTCCGCTGCGAGTAGTAGGTATCGTTGGGATTGCTTATTTCCGGGCGGGCCGTCTCGTCGCGAGGAACGAAAATTGTGGCGGGATGAGTGGGTTTTGTGAGGGGCCTCTGTCTGCCGGATTCGCTTTCTCTGTGTGTGCACTCGTCTTTCCACCATGACACGGAAGCATTGAATGGATTTTTATGTGGTCGACCACGATTCCCACGTTTCCGGTGAGCGAGTCCTTTCGAATTTGTGGTCCTTTGAGATCAGTCTTCTATGGGGGTGGTGGTTTCACGTAAGTTCGATATCGTATCGAAATTGCTCTCATTTCTTACCGTCAATTTGATAGTAACGAGCGTTTCAAGAGTACTTGGCATTACTAAAGATTTCCACTATCTTGTTTAGCGAGACATCTGTGGCAAGTTCTGAGGAACGTTGCGTGATCTGTTTCTATCGAAACGGCTGATTGTTGATGAACACCGGGAATGTCTGGTTTTCCGTTTGCAGGTGGTCGAGGTCAGTTACATAGTATATCGATCCGATTCTCCCATTATCTTATCAGATTTCGGTGTTCGCTGGAACGGCCGTAATTCCCGTAGCTTGCCGAGAGCCCGAAAACAAAAGCTATCGGCGAGAGTATCGATTGCAGGAACGCTTGCTATCCATTTCCGCTAGAACTCAATTAGCTTTTCTTTTTCCTCACTTTCTGTCTTGTACCGTCGATTCTAATCTACCGTGGTAATTTATTATACTTGCAACCATTCAACGAGCTATCCCTGCAATCCGTGCACTCGGCGGACTATCCAAAAAATACATGTATTAAACGTGTCGAGCCATCAACCGCGATAAATGATCGTACGGTTACGTTTGCAAAAATTCGAGACTTCTTATTCCTCGTCGATACTATCAAGACAGAGATGAATCTATATTATAAACATTTGTGAGATGAAATCTTCTATATCAACAGAGGACTCTATTTAGAATGTAGCATTAGGGTAAGTAGTTAAAAAAATTCCAGCCTGAGTTGGTAAAGCTCATATTAACTGCTGGGGTTCGTCGTGGAGTGATGCTCGAGGGTCGAGGAGGGGTTGAGGGGCCGATTGCAAATTTCTCCGGTGAAGGAAGCCGGGGTGCGAGGAGCGGCTACGCAGAAGCACGCAAGAAATTTGATCCGCAAGCTCGGATATTAAAGTTCAGGGTTGTAGGCAACGGCCAAGTAAGAACCGCGTGAAAGGGAGGATGAGAGGCGAAGCATGCCTGCTTGGTTGCCTAGTTCGAGGCGAAAGTCCAAAGACAGGAAGCTTGATCGTATAGAGGCGGACCTCTGATATCAAAGGCAGGGAGATAAGAGACGCTCTTCTCCGCGTCGAGATTGGCACTTGAGATTGATACACGCGTGCTTGATTTTCGTTTGTTCTTTGAGAAGAACAGATAACTCGCCATCCCGTCATCCACCGGCGACCTCTACCTTTCTAGATATCATTCCAAGAGGAAGCTGGAAATTGCCCTGGTCCAAACCACCGAATCGCCAAATCTCGTCGGAGGCACTGAATCGGAAGTCAGGGAAAAGCAACACGCGTGGAGCGAAATGGCTAGGATGAAGATAAAGTACCACTGGGAAGATAGGCCCCGTCCGTTCCACATGCAACCCCACGTTTAACGCTTCGAGATAACGAGGAATGGCAACCAGTGTAGTTTTTCTTTCGACAGAATGTTTTACGGACAATATGTCTGCCAGTATGAGAGTGTGAGTATGAAGACTGGCAGGTTAACTTTTAATTGATTCAGCAGTTTAGTCAGCATTACGTCCGGAATATGCCTTTCATACATCGCAGGTATAGAGACACAGCCGGGAAGTAACATTGCTCTGGTGAATGTGAGCATTGCAACTAGGTCAGATCTCGCGAACGCCGGCATACATTCTACTTGGCGGCTCTGCCGGATAAATTTAATGGATGTGCTACTTATGAAGGAGCATGCGTACCAGGCATTTGTAACTCCACATCGCCGCCAGATTTTTGTTCCTAGCTGCTGTAACTCGGTGAGCTTGGCAAGGCTTTTCCTCGACAGTAAACCAGCTAGTATCTTCTACTCGTTCCAGTAGATCATTGCACTTGTACAAAGTGGAAGCGACAGGAACATTACACGGAAGAAAGTAATAGAAGAAAAATAGAAGGATATCGTCGGGGACGCTTTGACGTAGAAGTCGAAGTATCTCTTTTGAAAACAAGTCTACTAAAAGACAGTGGTAGAATAACAGGTGGTACGAGCACATAGAAGGCGGCCAGTGAGCGAGATATAAAATCGCGAGCACGTAAATTACTGGCAGCAGCATATAAGTTTCAGCGATAAGAAGAATTAATGAAGGACGCGGTGGTCGGGCCCGGGAGCCACCGAGAAAGATAGAACGGAACTGAGAGATAGAGTAGAAACTGAAGGTAAGAAGAAGCGAGTGAAGCCAAGGGGGTGAGAAGAAGAAGGAGAGTCCGCCGCCGATCTAAGAGGGAAGAAAGCCGAAGATTTTTCCGACCAACTCCCAGGGGCCTCTCTATATAATTCACGAAAATACTTGGCCGCCGTTCCCTGTGTACCCCGTAAGCTGAGAGCAGAGGAGAGTCGATAAAATTATTTCATCCCGTCGGACGCCGCCGTGGCCAATAGCCAGTGCCATGAAGAAAACTTTAATCTCGTGTTGCACGAATCGAGGCCACGACATTTCGACATAGACAGAGAGAAAGAGGACGGGAGAGATGCGCCGCTCTGTATTGTCTTGGCCAGCGTATTCCGATGATTCATCTTATCTCTTTGATCCGCCAAGTAAATACACCAATGCCACGAGGTTTGCTTAGTTCTACTGAAAGATATGATTCGCTTGATTTTCCACTTCCAGGTAAATGAGACACTACCCCGCGCGTCTTTGACATTTGTTATTGATAGTCGTTCGATACTATTCATTTTTCATGTATTCTTTAACAATAGAGATTGGACATGTCAGTATATAATCTATTTTGATAGAGGTTTCCTATTAAGCTTATTTCGATGTAATTCAATTTCCAATACGGCTGTTAATGGGTTTCCTGTTTAATTAATCCTGAAAGACTTCGTTGAATATTGAAAAGATGGAAAGGAGAAATGTCAGTAGTGTAACCCTTGCTGTGGTCAGACGGGGGCGTGACACCAGGCGACGATGAAGTTCATTGTATTCAGCGGACGAATGGGTGCGAAGTTGCAATGAAATCACGTGTATGCGATCATCCGGCATTTAATTAGTTCCATTTATAGACTGCGGCAAATATTAACCCACTCGAATTAACCGCGGGCCATCAAATAGTGGCGCTATTATCGGCTGCAGTGCGCCGAAAACACGTCAAAGCGATGCTCGAAGTATGCGAGAAACTCTTTTTTGCAGGCAACGAGAGTAGAGCCCTTTTTCGAAAATGGGACTTCGTGACGCGCTCGCTTTGTTTTCGTGCCTTTACCGCGGCCCGATAAAAATTCGTTGAAAGCGCCGGGTGAAATGAGTGTTGCCGCTGAATGATTTGAAAGCACTATTTATTACGGAGCCAGGGCAAACCCCGGTTTTTTGCGAGGACAATTAAACTTTCGTATCGATTAATTCCATTTACCGAGTTACCGGGGAAAATGGTGTGCCTTTTGTGCCCCGAAATCGAGTAATAGTCGCCTGCGTGCTGCGATCGAAGCCCGTTTAATGCTCGGTCATTCACAAACGCGACCATACAAAACTTTTTTTTTCTACGGAAATCTGCTATGCGTACAATCCATTGTCACCCCTGTACTGAAACACATTATTCCGAATTCTTTGAAGTTTAAATTTTAATGAAGTTCACCAAGATTATTCCTAAGTAACAAAAGGCTCATGATTGATTTATGTCTTAGATAATGGCTGGTATATTAATTGGTGGGCACCTGGTCAGAGTATTAAAGTGAATTACGGTACGAGTGTAATTAAATGTTTTCGTCGGCTAATCTAATTACCCTGGCGCCGGCCGGTATTTTCGTTAAATGATTAATTAATATGAAATTCGCGGTCGGCCCTGCTGCCGTGGAATATCAGGCCGCGTACCGTAGGTATAAAGTACGTGTGTACGCTGGCCCACTGTTTCCATAAACATGTCGCCATCCTGGCAAATTAGAATATCGAATATCGATCAGTTAGCATCGTCCGCGGGGCGGTAGTGGTCGGGCGCTCCACTTGAATTGGCCAGGCTTAATTAATTCACGCGGAGATGGCATCTACATTGGGGCACATTCGTCTCCGAAACGCTCGTACTGCATTTTACGCGTGTGCGCGCGTCCCATCTGTAACGCTTGGTGGTCGAAATTGCCAAGAACGATGTGGCCATACACGCCCCATTAATATTCCACGATAAATTTCTGACGGGATGATTTTTAGGGCGTCGAGAGTTTCTTTCAAAACTGAAATCTCAATGGAAAAGAAGCCTTCCAATTTCCTTTAAAAGTGCCAACGCATGGCCGAGATCAATTTTACAATACGTTTTCACGATGCAGCTGGTACTTTCAAAGGGTTTTCGATGTCAGCGCTTTTCCAGCGCGACAGAGTATTTTGAACACGCTTACTAGACCGACCATGCATTTCACCTCGCTCTCACTCTCTTTCCTCTTCGCCTGAAAGGGTCTTATTCCTCCGATAACAGACTCGCCGACAATATTTTCAGCTGTGACCTATTTCCGAGAAATCTGCCAGTTTCCCGTTACGACTGCGTGAGTAGGACTTGTCGCGCGCACACACCAAGAAAAAGCGCACGCGCACCAAATGTCGGCCGATTTTTCTTTATTATAAGCCGTCGAAGTCGAAAGCTCCGATCCATCTTCTTATTTTCGTAAAAATCAGTTAGCGCGAGACCCCCGCCACCATCGCTCATCATAAAGCGGAGAGTTTTAATTACTGGTGGTGGCTCCCACCGGTAATGATGACGAACGATGTGTGCAACACATCGAATCCCGATGTCACCAATGCAAGGAGTACACGAGAATCCATACCTACACCTATGTACTACTGTTGTACAAATGTACCTGCCCACTACCAAGGCGATGACTTTGAAAGAGTCGTTAAACGCGTTTGTTGTCGAGCTTTTAGTAAACAAGTCTCGGGGGACGAATGAAACTGCAATGTTTCATCGGTGTCTGGGCGCGTTCAACGGGCAACTGAAATATATGTACATTTGGCATCGCGAAATTCCACGGTATTCTCATTAAAGTCATTAACTAGCAGACCAGGCACTGGGAGTGCGCCTATCACTGCAATTACCATTAAATAAACATTATTGTTTTCATTATTCGGCGCCCTATTAGCGAGACTATCGTAGCAGAGGGGCGTCGACGTTGGCGTCGGCGGGCTGCTACACGAGTCGGAATAACGCTCGGTGCATTTTCCATATAAGCGCAAATTTGCCTACAATTCCCGAGCAGTTTACCTTCCTCTGCATTCAAAACATTCCGCGACTGTTCTCCATCCGCGGGAATACTTGCAAGAATCCCCGGTCTCTGTAGTGTGTGTGTAGTTTGTGCACGCTGGGTCCCGGAGTGCACGGCCGAAATCTCTTCTATTTTCTCCGAGGGAACTCGGTTGCTTTCATGGATACGTGACTTTCGGGGATATCATAAGTTCCTTACACGGCACTCCCGGAACTGCGAAGGCGGCTGGGACTCTGTGGGGTTAGCTACCGGCGTTAGCAGAAATACACTCTCTGCTCTATGTAATAAAAGGGGAAAATATGGGAAATACTATTCTCAGCGATCTCGCATCGTCGGAGCTTAACGAAGCTACCTGCCGCGGGGAATTAGCAGTAAAAACGTTGCCGCGACGCTTACCGCTTTTAATATTCGACGCACGCGCCCGCTGTGCTCGAGCCCTCAAAACAAATATTAGATCTTCCGCCACCAGGGGATAGCAACTGTCCAAATTTTCACGGCAATTCGGTGAACGGTAAAAATTTGATTTTTGGTGAATGGTCAAGATAATAAAATTCGCTTTTTCCTGGTCTGTACCGGTACGGTCGTCGCGCTTCCCGTGAATGTCGGTAGAACGAGCGTGTAACGAATTCGTGCACCAGTTATTTCTTGATTTCAGCGGCGCGCGCGCGCGCGCCCGCTCCCCTTGCAATTAGGATTAGAGAGCGCGGAGTGTACGAATGAAACGTCACGTAGGTGGTTTCTACGGTCTCATTATGAGATCCGCACATTTTTCTTAGGAAAGTTGAGTCGCTGGCGCGGGTTGTTGCGGTATCCCTTTAACTGCACGTGCCTTCTGGCCGAGAAGGTATCACGAATTAATGAGCACCCTTCATCCCCCAAGCACGAGTCCCATGTAAATAAAGTCAATTTTTTGCTACGGGAATATCGAAGCGACAATAAATCAGAGGGCAAAAACCTGTCGGAAAGTATCATAGAGTCCGCTACCGGCACCTGACGTGAGTAATTGCGCCACTGGTATTATGAACAGAAACGGCCGCCGCGATGGTAATCAACCTCTGTGTAACCAAGTGTGCCCACGCAGAGCTCACATTCTGTAACGCAATTTTGAATGGAAATAAGGTCAAAAATTTCGGAGTACAATTCTATCCGTGTCTAATATGAATATGTATGAAACTAGGTTAGAGGAACATAAATATCTGTAATAAGGTAAAAAGACAGAGAGACCTTTTAGCTGAAAAAAAATTGGAATTATATTCAAAAACATGAAACTCTTGTGACGAGGAGCTCGGCTCGCGATGACCCGAAACGGGCAAATTGTTTTCCTTTTATGCGTCGGTGCATAATTCCATTTATATCCGTAAGCGTGACGTGCCGTACTGGCGACGCACACGGCTCCCGGCCGTGTCTCCCGCTCGCACTTTAATTTCTCCAGAGATTTATGCGAGAGCGGTCTCCCTCGCTATGTGAGGGATAATCACAGCGATGCGACATAATACGAGTGTCGCATGTCTGGCGAAAGTGAACAACGCCGTGACAGTGTGGTTTCCTTCGTCGAGCAGCTGCTGAAGTCTGTAATTCATATCTTCTTGTTCGATGATCAGATAGGCGGACTTTCTCAATTAATCGTTAGTTGGAAAAACAATACTCCCAAGCCACTGTATTTCTATATTCTAAAGCGATAACGAAGTTTTATCGATCGCTAAGCTACTACATGTCTATCATGCGGAAGTCTTTATCAACGTGGATGGCGAATGACATCAGACTGTAATTCCCGTAACAATAGTCAGGAGTGGAGAAGCTTTGCGGGCTCTATCCGTGCACAAACACATCGGGGAAGGTTCGTTAGAGCGGAACATCGTCGACTCGTATTATGGAATCTTACGAAGGAAAGCCTGATGCCGGGGAACAAAGCTCGCTCACTTGGCAGCGGATGGCACGTCCCACCGAATACACGTGTCACACAAATTAATGCTTAGTTAAGGTTTATCGTCACCGGTAGGAGTCAGCCCTTAAATTAAGAGGTTGTTAAAAAGATCAGCAGACTTCTTCGTGTACTACTCGCCTGGGGGGAACGACATTGGACTTGAATACCAATCGTCCGTTAGGTGTTGGGTCCGAATTCTAAAGAGTACTTCCCCCACCATCCAAGTGAAACGATGATTCGAGTATTACGAAAGTACTTGAATGAATTTTGACAAGTATCGCGTCAAGATCGATAGTCTTTCTTATCTACCAGGAAGTCAAGAGCAAGTTCGCGATCTTGATATGACTGCCTTTCCTATATCAAAAGCAGGCATATTTTCTAACACCCATGGGAATGAAAATCCAGAGATAGGTGAAAATATTTCTATAAATAAAACAATCTATTAAAAGCGATATCTCGCTGAGAGATACAGAGAGTGATCGATTCCCGGGTTCGTTGGAATCTGCGTTAGATACGTGGTAAACAGTTTCATTAATATCCGTCAGACCCGCGTGGAAAGCAGCTCGGAGTAGATACGCTGTATTATCCAGCAGCAACCCCTTAAACCCAGATTGTGCGTAAATCCGGTGATAGCTCGCGAGGCTCCGAGTTCGGAGCGGGTTTGCCATCGATCAAGGCTCATCGATTATCGCCGAATTCGCACGCTCCCCACGTGGGATCCTTTGGCAAGTTTCGCTGGTCCAATATTACCGAGGGTGGCAACAACCGGTGCGTGATCAGGCTTTCCAAATATTCCGATGATTTTCGCTAATCTTCTTTTCCACTTTTACTTAGCTGTGACCTTCCTTAAAACTAGGACGACTAACATTGCAGGTTTAAAAGCAGGTTGATTGGTGGTACACATATTGTTATCAGTTATTTACATTATCTGACCTGCCGCAATTTAGTAATTAGTTCTTTCGAGGTTAAAACTATTATATGTGTTCCGTTTTAAAACGAGTAATTATAGAATAGAAATCAAAATATTAATAGATTTGTTGAGTAACAATTGGAAATAGTCGTGGCGACCCGCGAGGTGAGCGAACTTTCGCACGGAAAGCCTTTAATACCCACTTGGCTCGGAAGCTCGGTTAATCGTAAACACTAGACTAGATGCAGGCCAAAAATGTCTGCTCTGCTTTCGGCGGTTATCGCGGAAAATACATCCGCACTTCTGGCAAGCGTCATCGTCACGCTGATACGTAGACTAAGCGTGTATCAGTGGCACTTCTCCGGTGCGCTGCGGAAAAATATCAGGCAAAAAGGCAAATAATCTTACATAAGAGTAAGAGCGCGCTTGTCTCGCACTGCTAGTAGGACTCATTCGGGGAAGAGCGTGTGGCAGTTGATAACGGACAGATATAAATGCCTCCCAGGTACCATCAGTCTGGCAGTCAGATTGAACGTGGTGAGTGCAGACGTACACACTACAAAAGTGACAAGAGTGCTATTCCCTCTTGAACCTGAAAATGCGTGCTGCACTTTGCGTAACACTTTGCGTGGTGCTGATCGCCTCAGCCTACGCCGAGGACATAAATATTGGAGAGTGCAATGACGATGATGTTGTCCTTGTGGACCGCAACATTAGGAGGGTGAGTATTAATATGATTAATTATTTATAAAGTGATTGATTATTACTTGATTTAAAATTAGTATTAATGAAGCAATAGTTTCGAAGGATTCATGTGTGAACGATATACTTTTCAGCCGGCAATCCCTCACATTCCGATGATCACGAAATTGATAGCGAGGGCTCCTGCGCGATCACGCATCACTTGCATCAGCGTGAATTCCACCGACGACACTGATCCTTACCTCAGAGTGATAAAGGGCGGTATTGGACATCGATTCGTCTTGATTTTCGTACGCGGCAAGCCTGGCGAAGGACTGAATCTGCAGTTCACAGCGCGTGCTCGTTCTCGTCTTGCACCCACACCAACACCCACACCAACACCCACATCAACAGCCAGACCCACACCCAGACCCACAACGACTGATTCCACCCCAACATCGACTGGCATACCGACTGGCATACCAACTGGCATACCAACTGCCACACCAGGGTCATCTTCTGCCCCACCAAGTCCTATTCCTACCGGGAAACCTCCAGCATCAAGTAGCCAAGTGCCAACTACAGCATCCCCTGTACCAAGTACCACAGAAGTCACGGAAGAGTCAACTCCCACGGAAACATTGGCACCAGAGACGACAGCACCGCCAACCTCAATTGCAACTGATATCCCGACAGGTGATGCAAAAGATGTCAATGATGATGTCGATGATTCTGAACCATCGGAATCATTGAGCCTGGACAGCTTCAGTGAAGATTTATCTCAAGATTAAGACTGCGCAATAAACTGGATTGACATTCCATTAATTGGAGCATATATTATCGAACAAATAAACTGATAGTACATGGAGATCATTAGCTTTCTCAGTTATTCTTAGTATATATGAGTGCTTTCCTCATATTTCTCCTTTATATTTTCCCTTCTTATGCTAAGGTATACAAATGCGGTCTTAAAGAGTTATGAAGACAAAGCTCCGGCTTTAGGAAAAGGGGGTAATGTGTCAGTGGGGAAACACAGAGAGCGGCAGGTATCTCGTGGAATAATATTCGCAGCTTATGTATTTTAGGAGCCATTGACTCCGTGAGGTGGATGTAATTCAAGTCGTTTGAAAATTCTAAGCACAGAGCTTGCGCGGGTAACGCGTTCACCGTGGATGCTCCCTCGGCGATGGTTTAAGGCTGCATCGCACGTAAGCCACCAGTGTTACTTGATTCGCTTCATCTCCTCTTCTTCCTCGTCCAGCTTTTTCCCCATCTTTCCTCTTTCCCTTTCCTCTTCCTTCTTTTTTCCACCCTCGACTACATCCACCTAGTCACGCACACACCACTCACACACATAGTCCCACGCATGCTCCGGCTTTGGAACACGAGACGGGAGCTGCTGAAAATTGTACTCCAATTTAGTAAAATCCGATTTGTATGGATGCTTGCGCGCGAGATATCGAGGATATCGAGTGGCTGCCTCCTCGGAATCCTGGTGGAATTCGTGAAAATGAGGAGGCACGAGGAGGCCTTTTTTAAAAAATTCATTTACTCGCACGATCGGTGAGACGTACCTATGGGGTTGCTGACCCTCATTAATTACGGACGGGAGAGATGGCTGGAGGGGATGGGAGAGGGCGCTAGTGGAAGACAGGGTGCAAGTTAGGAAGGCACCGGCAGCATATTCTCCTTAGACCGTGCGTATTTCATAGATCGCGCCGCTTATTATGGAAATTAATGATCTATTACGCGAGCTACTCGGCTGCAGCCTCCCTGGCTGGTTATTATAATTCACATTGAACCCTCGAGAAACACCGGAAGATCTTGGCTAAACCCTGCAGCTGCTGCGAGGACCTAGCTATCTTCCTTCGAAGATGGCTACGACGCAAGTAAATTCTTTCCTCAACCCGATTACATCGTACATGTTATCACAGTTATGAAGTCATAAAGCGAGACATAATCAGATGTGTGCTGATTATAAACCAAGCGAAAGCCAGTGTCACTCTTGGCAAGATGCGTTTTATAGTAGTGCGAGTTTCTTCGAGCGAAAGATGTGGTGTGATTAATAATGTAAGCGCAGAGCTCGCAGTCTCCCGGCGTAAGATAATGCCAGCCGATAGCGGGCAGAGAATAATGGACAGGTGTGTAATGGAGCCGCGAAAACGGAACAATTAATTACGCCGTTATCAAGCGCGCCGCGTGAAGCGTGGACCATATAAATTTACGTTCGAGCGTAATCGAGGGTGTTGGCTTTCGATGGATATAAGTTTCCATTACACGCGGAATTCTGGCTAGCAACTAGTTTAACGTTGCCACGAAGCCAGTGTTTGTCAGTGTGGCAGCGACGCGACGCTCGATAATCTTTGCATTCTCCAGTAAATGGCTAGCGCGCGCTCATAGCTAATCGACGCTTGGTTTCCTTCGAACGGACACTTTTAATCGACTGGCAGAACCAAAGAGCGTTCGAATACCACTCGTTCGAGCTTTTCAGTACGCCGCGATTGCGCATGATCCTCTCTTCCGAGTGTTGAATAATAGATCGTTAGTCATTGCCGTGAGTATTCCCGACTAAACTGCTCTAGTGGGAGCGTAAAAATTTCATAGGAAAATCTGCACCCGAGTTTTCCGATAGAACATTCTTTCGACGATCAGAGGACGAACGGACGATACGACGACAGGAATGCGAGAGTGAATGATATCAAGCTCGAAATTCATTTGGCTGCTGACGAACTTGTAAACCGGTGGCTTCCGGCCTGTTGAAATATCTCGTTCGGGAAGCCATAGAAAAACGGAGAACAGCAGGAGCTTCGGTCGCTCGTTGAAATTCGCTTTGAAGTGCGTGAGAGCGGACACGCCGTACTCGTTGGGGTCAAGCGAAATTCTTTTGGGTCCAACATTTTTTTGGTGCAATCGACTTCACCCCTAACGGGCGTCGCTCTGCGGCAGTGCCCTTTTGCGCAACGAGTACAGCAACAAGTGAGAATTGAAGAGTTATCGGAGCCAAAGGCCTGTAATAACAGCGTGGCCCTCTCTCTCTTTCTCTGTGTGTGTCGCGGCGAACAGTCGAGCGAAATCGAATGCCCCGCTCGTTTTATTCCAGTGTACCGCGATGAGAAAAAGTCAATACAGAAAGTGCGACGAGCCGACTGGAAAATCGCTCCCGCTATTTCTCTTTGTTGTCGCCGTTTACCCTCAAAATTATCAGTTCCCCCGTCGTCTTCTGGCCGTCTGCACGACAAAGGCTGCGACATTTGCTGCGAACCCTGTAGATCGCACTTTCGTCCTAGCCAAGTCTACAGAGGAAGTACACTTTCTACACTCGAGTTCTCTTTTCTCCATCGAAGATGGCGAGTTCCGATCTTGTGAATGTCGTGGTATTACATACTTCGCACTACAATATTCCCCCCAGGTGAAATGGTTGTTGAAGGGAAGAATAGAAGAGTGCTCAAATAATCGAGGTGGAAGAGTTAACTGGTGCATGTCCTTGTCAGACTCGTTGACATGATTTTAAAACTGACGCCCTCAACATTTATTGAATATGAACAATCATTAATATTTCCAAGTAAAGTCGAGTTTTTCTAATCGGAACAACTAGCAATAATTAACGCGATATATTCGTTCGATTTCCTGTCACTCATCAGTATTCCCGAAACTGATGGGAAACGAAATTTCACCGGTTTCCGCAGTACTTCGGGTCATCGATATGAATTAATGACAATCAAGGGGCGGCAGTCGATTGGCCGGGGCAATCGTGAAACGTACAACCATCCCGGCAAAGTGGGAGATTCAGCGAGCGAGTCAGCGGAGCAAAAGATTTTAATTATCATCATTGAGCATATCTCACCCTCGTACGCGCCAAGTCGGATATAATGATAAAATTATATAAAACGCCGATCGGACGGGGCTGCGCCCGTTCGGTTCAATTATCGTCGAGGGTAAAAACGAAATCGCAGAGTATTGACGTAATAGAACGTTATTTAATTGACATTCTGTAAATGAAGTATCTGCTCGTTACGCATTTCCATCGGGCGATCGGTACTGGCCAATTACTGCTACAGTCACCGACTGTAGATCCATTCGAATTCTACAGATTTTTGTTGAAATTCTGTTATTAATAGTAATACTCGAAGAGGGGATAGTGGGAATTAAAATCTAGTAGAAATACATTGAGAAACGAATGGTCTGTGGGAATGGAATAGGTTTGGATGTGGGGAGTGAGTAATCCAGAGATAAGAGAGGAGGGCATAACCCCTCGAACTTCCGTGATGCCAGTGCGATCAGCCAGCTGATTCCATCTCCGGCCGACACAAATCTTCCTAATAAATGCACGTACTCCGATGGAAATCCAGAAAGAGCGGCTCAACGGAAGCAGGCCGCCCGCGTTCCATCCATCATTCTCTCCGTCTCCATTCCGCCCTATCGGGATTAGCTCGAGCGGAGCGGGTGTCCAGTACTCGCTCCGCATAGAGAATCAGCCGCGTATTCGTACGCGTGAATACACGCAACCGAGAATCACGTAGCTCTGCCACTTTATTACGCTAATTGCGACGGCGTTAGTATTCACAAAATTTCGAATCTACTCTGAAATCCTACCGCTCGTAAGTAGTCTTTCATTTTACGGCAAACGCTGCAGTCAGACGTTCATACTTCAAAAACTCTCATGTTCTTAAGTTCATCATAATAACCCTTCACTGTTAAGTGGTTCGCACTAAAAGTGTATGTATGTATGTAAATTGCCAGTCATTTATAATCATTTAATAGTACTAATGTATATGATTATTAATTTATTTTTAATAGATTTATGTTTATACTGTTGTTATATAAAGATCGATCGGGTCGGCATTTGATGTGGAATACGTTAAACTTCATAAACTGAATGGGAGTATGCTCGCTGGTGGTAATATTGTTCCATCTTGCACTCGTTATAGCCGATTCTATTTCCCCTGCCTACGCTGACCGCGCCGATGTTGCCGTAGGATACATATGCGTACGTGTATAGCCAGGGGTTACTCATACCGCGTGTAATTTCACGCTTGCGAACATGCAAGCGTTTTGCATACTGGGCCCGTCGCGTCGCCCAGCTGTATACTCCCGGGTGAAATACGGTGGCGATCGCCCTGCAGTTATGTCACCGGTGCGTGCAAAGCCCCGTCGCCACCGCCGAATTCTATCAACTTCCACGCCCTGTGTCCTGATATGCCACAGAAGCACTCGGCTGTGCTTCTTCGTGGATTTAACGTGTCCCCTTTATCACTGCTTCGATTTATTGTCGAACTACCTAGTTATCTTTCCTGGAATTTCGTTTGTACGCTAACAATGATTTTATTTAAAGAATAACTTGTTCTACTGTTACTCAAGAATTTTATTACATTTTATTAAAGTTTCTGTTCTTATTATATAATCTTGTTGAGAATATTTTGGGTTGATGGTGTTTTTAAAGTTTCTAAATTGAGAAGGTTAATACATAGTTAGATATATTCGGGGAGGTAGAACAATTCGTTTTCTAACGCCTCTCGATTGTCTCATTCAATTGGGGCAGAGAGCCAATGAGACTTTTCGATCCGCCCTGTTTTTTCCAATAGTCTTTAACAGTCAGGCTATCGAGCGTTGCAGGGCTCGTCTTTCGGCTGTGTAATTTCAATTTCGGCTGGCGAGATATTGTTACTCGGCTGACTGTGATCCGTTCTCAGCGAAGCCCATCCTCTTCCACGGGATGCCATCATTTTCACAGGCCTTTGTTGGCGGGCGCACTCATAAAGACTGAGGTGAGTTCGGTCTGGCTGGCCCGCGTTGGTTCCGCTGACTTTCACCAACACACCGAGCCTGAAGGTACACGGGGAGGAGCGTAAGGAATCAGGGACTCCCGCACTTTTTCTTCGCCCGATGATGCGTGAACGTAAATGGGGAGTGAATTTATCCCGTTTGTCTCGCGAAATTATACAGTTTCTACTGATTTTTAAGCGAATTTAAGTACTTTTGTAGTCCAATTTTCGTAATGAACTACCGAAAGACTATCGCAATGTCATTTTTATTTATAGTATTTTCGATTGGTTATATTTTTAATAACAATTTAATAACAAAGTACGACGATGTTTCCAATGTTTGATAGGAACTTTTGCCATGTACGGAGAATTGAAATAAAGACACTGACTACTCTCATGACAATTACTTGGATCAAAAGTATATTTAGGGGAGCAAAAAAGAGGTGATGGTTGTTCTCAGTGGCGGCTGACGGATCTCGAGGAAGAAGGGTTCTCGATGGGCAGGATCTTTTGCTAGAGGGGAGGCAAGAGAATTTCGCTTGGGCCGGTCTGCTTGCGGTTTTCTTTCTGACCTTTCCGAGCTGGCATGGGGCTGCGAAGATCGTTAACTAAAGTGGGTAATCATACCCACCGGTTTCACGCCGCAACGAACCGGCCGCTGGCGTACTTGGTATACGGGGTGGTCAAATTAGACGGTAGCCGAGCGAACTGTAACTCATTTGCCGAGGATTCCACAGGATCGACCGCAGCTAGACTTCTTCTCTTCCCTGATGTGCATCCTTAAGAAACCGGCCGGAGAAATCCGCAATTGGTAGCGACTGCATTTTTCTCCGAAAAAAGCAGTTCGACAAGATGCCGGAAGGCAACTGGCCTTACTCACACGGAATTCCTTGAGTAACGATCTTTCGAGGCAAGGATGCTTTATTTTATGAGGATGGACCCTGACCCACTGCACCGGACTCCATTAGCAGATCTTTACGACTGTTCGACCTACAGGAAATTAGTGGGGAATTTTCCAAAGAGATTACTTGGAAAATCACTGAGATACATTCTTGACTTTATTACTCTTTGTTTCTTCAATCTTTCGCGGTGCAATAAAACACTGTTCTTTGTCAGAACTGATTTCAAAGTTATTCTAGGAAGATGAGTAACTTGTTGAGCGATTAGATGTTCAAGCATATATAAAGATTAACGTGCTTGTTGGTAATTGCTCTAGAAAAGTTGGTGATGGTTGGTTCATTTAATTGGAACACCCTGTAGAAAGAAGGAAGGCTTGGTATCGGAGCATGCATACGCACAGGGAGGCAGGCATATAATTATATGCCTCAAGTCGGCACCTCGAAAATGCCGTCTTGTTAGCAAATCTCGCGAGGCGCGCAAACACCTGCCTGATTGTTAATAATTTGCCGGACTAGAGCCGCTCCGTTCTTGCTCGAGACTTTGCTCTTACCACTAACCCACACCACCTTTTCAACCAACTCGGCATCGTCTTTGATGCACCAGTACTATGGTTCTTCTTCAAGCATCTCTGATATTTCTGCTGGTTCTAGGATTGATTTTAAAGTTTTCTCGCCAAGTGGGAGTCCTTAAGGACGTACTTGACGAGAGACACTCATCGGGATGAGTCGGACAATAATTTGGTGGATTACAAAGACCATGGAGCACTGCGAGTAATTCAGGGAAAGACCAAAAAGAGGTGGAAATTGGTCTGAGAGGTGTTCGCTCGTTTATTCGTTCCGGCTCTCGGAGCTATTAATTAATTAGTTCTCACCAACAATTACGTCGTTTTGTCCTTGGCATCCGATGCACGCTAATTCCCCCGTTCGCGCAATTGTCCCGCTCGCATGATTGCCAGTTGTGTTTCTCACTCACTCTCCCTCTGTTTCTCTGCCAGTCTCACCCTTGGCTTTTCTCCCATCCTCGAGTCACCCGAGTCGAGTTCGTCTTCCTTTCATCCGCTCCTCATTCTCGAGCGCGCTCGAGTGCTCTCCTGCTCGCAAATGAATGCATACTATTCGCATTCCGCGAACGGTTTATCCCCTTGCGAGCGCGATCAAGCGTTTCTTTCGAATCGGCCTTTGGCTCGCTTCACTTTTTCACCCTCGATTTCTCCAAGGACCTTCCCGAATTTGTTAGAAGAGGCGATGAATGACACGCCGTAGTAACGCCTCTGCGCGTTATAAGTCCGAATAAGTACTGCCGCAATTTTTCGCCGAACTTATTACCACCTCCAGTTCGTTCTATCGCTAATGAAACGGGATGTTCGCTGTGAATGGCGAGCGGGCAAAAATCGGCTAAACGAAAGTGCGCCGGAATGTAGGCGCTAATGGAAATTTGCTGTCGCACCCCCGCCCAGAAAGCTTCCTATTTACCGGCTGGCGTAATTAGTGTAAAAAATTGTAAAGGCACTTTTTGTCACCTCGCCAGCCGACTTTTTAAAGTCTCTCCCTCTTTTTAAGCAAGTTGGGGGAGCAATGTTCGCGGCACGCTTGACGGGGACAATTTCTTGCCAAGAAGACGACGGACGATCTCGCGCGATATCCTAGACAGACGAATCTCTCCCGAGCGATATTCTTTCGCCGAAGTGAAGGGACTTAATTGGGAGAGTGTCGAGGTTCCTTAATTAAATTATTTAATTGAACCGCCAGCTCGCGACAGCTTTTTCTTCAGTCTCTTTATCGTTTCTCTCTCTCTCCCCCTCTCTCTAATTCATCCTTTGCTTTCTTCGTTACTCTTACTATTGGACATTGGTCGCGAAATGATAATATTGTACTTGGAAATATGTCACTCTTACGTTGAAGGATAATAATACGATTCTCCATGGAAACCTTCTGCAGTCAGGACACCACAAATTGACATTGATTTCTGATATACTATTTTGCGCCTGTTTCATTAATGTGGCAGGCTTAATTTATAGGAATATTCTCTTCCAGCAGGATAACAATTGCTTCTATTTTCCGGGCTAGTTAATTTATAATAGCAAATAAATCGCGCCTGATCGAGCGGTCTTCAAGCTCGAAAATGCGGTTCGTTGGTTCAGGTCGTCCATCGATGGAGAAACTTTCAACTGCAAACGGGCTTTAACGAGTCGAACAGTTGATGCAGACAATTTGAAGAGAATCGATTAAAAAGCGCTCGGCAATGCGGAGGAGCGAGTGTAATATCGAGAGAAGGAGCGCGGATCTCTCGTTAATCAGAGACAGATGTTGATACTGCTTCATTGTGTATTCAAGAGCTCACCGGCACTGGCTTTGCAGGATGCACGGTGCGCAATCTTAGCGTCAATTTCCATCTTAAAGCATTTAAGATCGCATGCATAGTCGTCGAGCGCCTCCCTCGTGGATGACGCAATCCTTGTACACAAACTATAATTTACAAGATATTACAAGTACGAGCCAACAATTTCTCAGACTGACGAGACGCCTACACTGATGTACTTTATGATTTCTGTGTAAATGACACGATAAACCTGGGGTGATATACATATAAAGCACGGGTATTTCCCGAGCGACGAAGATCCACACGACTAATAAAAGCATGTTCTTTGCTTGACCGGGAACTTACGAATACCTTGCACGATTCTTCGTTGGGAGATGAAGAAATATTAAAATGTTCGGAAGGCTGTAACATTGCGAGCAACAAGGGCGGGCATGTACATAAAATACAGCCGGCGAACACGTACACTCCATTGTCGATTGACTTCGATTTCACGGAGCGCCGGCGTATTTCCGGGAACACTTTGTGCACGCCTCGATATCTATATGTAGAGGCGGCGCGAACAGTGAGAGATTCGCGCGGAGAGAAGAAATATCGTCGGAGGGCCGCGCGAGCCCCGAGGAACTGGACGGCTTCGATGCAAATCGCGAGGATCGAGAAAGAAAAAGGCATCGGCGACACGAAAGGAATACGAATGTGTGTGTGCATGTATGGAACCACCGCCGCTACCTATGCTAATCATAAATCCGTAGGCGAATTCATTGCTACCGCCTCAGCTTTCTTTGGCTTGACATTTTACTGCAATATGTCGAGCCCACTTCTTTCTCCTGTCCGAACTTGCAAATAAGAAGGAGTGTCACTTCAGATAATCATGATAATCTGACACCTGCGTTACAATTCTGGCAATTTGGTTACTCATTCTTTGTCTTCTACACGTTTTGATATCCGAACAGTCGATTTTTGAACCGTTCGCCAAAGTTCGAAAATCCTCGAAAAATTGATCATTTTTGAAGGGGATGACCCTTTAGAAATTTTCGAAAAAATGAATTTTTATGCTAGGGCTCTGGAATTTATATCACTCCTTCCTTTATGGATACTGACTTTTTACATCAAATTTCAGTCCTGGGAAAAGTCGGGAACATTGGAAAACGTGGAAAAAGCCCTCGAAATCAGAGGAACTCAATTATTCAGAAAGGCCTTTCCAAGTGCTTTCAATACAATTTCGACATTTCTACCATTGACTCATTGTTTTCAACTCGCTTTGATACTGACACAATTGACTTACGAACATTAGAATTGAATTGGGAGGCATTAGAATGGAACGTAAGTTTAAATCAAAAGCATCATTTATTTATCCGAGAATTGGCACAGTTCTCATCGGTAGATTTATCCGAGGAATGTTTATGTTCTTGCATTGAAGGTGGTTCTAAAAAAGTGGTATGTTGGAAGTGCGAACTGGAGATAGAGAGAAAGAAGAATGAGGAGGGGGAGGTGGGGAGCGAGAGAGATATCGAAGAGTAGTGTAGTTCCCAGCGGAAAATGGGCTGTGTGACCGGACTTGGGTACATATGTAGAGCGCATCGATTGTCGAGTAACGCAGCGGCGGTGTGTGGCAGGTGTGGGTGTACGATTAACGATTCCCAAAGGGCGCGGGACTCGGAATCGGTTTGCGGCTCTCGGCGAGGCAGTCGGCAGCAGCGGCAACTGCCGGCAACCAGCAGCTTCGTTGCCGTTGTCGAGGAGATTCTTTTTGCTGTTGCTGCGCTCGAAGCACGCGTTCGCCTCGCTACGCGAAATCGATTTTCAACGGCGGGCCAGTGCGACGAGAAAAGCAGTTTTGATGCTTGACCAGGCATCGCTTCTCGTTCTCTCATGCTCCATCTAACCCTCCTTTCTCACTTTTTCTCCCTTAGCCACGACTTTGTATGCCAATGAAATTACCAAGCTTGGCCGCAGTAGCGCGAGGAAAAAATCAGGTCGCCGTTAATTCCCTCGATGCGTGCCGACAGAAATTGGCACCGGACGTGGAAACTGTCCGTCGATTTCACGGCTGAGCAACGCACCGTCGAGCGCACAACAAGCGCACAACAAGCGCACAGTTACTTGCACCACCCTCTTCTTTTTTCGTAAGGAATTACTCCTGCGTAAGCGAGGCTGCTTATCATCCTCATCGAGCTACTCTTAGCCTCTCAAGCTTGTAGTTTAATCCAGCGTGTATGTCACTCGTATTACCACGACACGGCGAATTAATCTGACCTCATAACCAGCCGATAGCAGCGATGCCACCGGGCCACCGGTTACGTAACTCCGAATTCCGGCAATTGGTCCACCATTCGGCGGTGAACATTCGCCGGGCGAATTGCCGCGACGACGAAGAATTCGCGTTAATTATTGGCCGGCGTAGCGCGGCGTGGCGCGCGGTGTTGGGTTCAAATTTCGGTGTTGCGGCCTCTCCGGCAGTCAGCAGTTCGTGAGTCGTGTGATTGCGTGGCGAGCGAGCGTGCTGCACACCGTGCTATCAAAGGGTCGGCCGGAGCTTGCAATTCCACCCTAATGAACAATTAAGCCCACTGGGATTCCGCCCCGGATCTCCGTGCAATGAATAATATCGATGCTACGAGCTTTACTTATTCCAGGACAGTCTGGCGAAGAATGGCTCTCGGAAACTAGGGCTTCTCTAGTATCCAACCATTTGCTATCGCTTCCCCACTGACTGATCTCGCTTGTTAGTTACCTCAGCTAGATTTGCGTACGAGTCGAGCCTGCGCCATCGTTCGCGCGCCACACTGTGTAGCGGGCGCCGTTTTCGTCGGGCATTAAAACTAATCTCCTGGAGTTTGCTGCTCCTGAACCCCGAAACTCGAAATCCGCTATTAGCAGTGTATCGCATTTCCCCTTATCAGCGGAGGTATTCGCTGAGGAACGGATCAAGCGAGCGCGGCACGTTGTAGACGTCTTTGGCAAACAGCAGCTAGCACAGGTAGAGAACTTGAGCCAGTCCAGTTTGCCTCGGCACGAATGTCACTTGATAGAACTTGGAAGCCGGAGATCCGCAACTTTCCATGGCCTACGACATGACTTCCTCCGGAGTTGACTACTCTCCGCTTAACTGTCTCTGAGTTATGAGCTCGATTCGCGAATACTCCTCTCTCCTCTCTCTCTCACTCACTCTCTCACTCTCTGTATTACTCTCTTTCTCTCTCTCTTGCTTCCTAATATTCCGGAATGAGTATATTCGCAGGAGAGGTAGTTTCTCCCACGTAATCCAGCCGCGGAGAAAACATTCCGGGCCACTTTCAAGCGGCGCTGTGATTACTTTCGGTGTGAATCTTGCCATCCACACTTACTTAGCCCTTCTTCTAATTGAAAATAGTAGATTTCCGAGACTGGAGAATTGCGAGGCTGAGTGAAGTTGAGCGGGCGCGACTCGCAGTGAGAGAGTAAAAGATAGGGAGACTGTAGTTGCGTGGCTTGACAGGGGGGAAATTGAGTTAGAGAAATTGGGGGAAAAATGTGTAGTTGGCTAGATGGATTGGCCGAGTACTAGCAGCGACTGCTGCTTCACGGGCTACCCAACTTTTTCTCCGAGTTTCACTTCCTTTCTCATCGAACAACTAACCGATCTTTGACAGACTGAACGGATTACACCGAGAACTTCGGATTGTCCATGTCACTCCGATCGGTAATCTAAAAGTTTATAATTCGTGGGTACACAAGTGTTTCATCCCCGTCTAGCTGGATTCAACGACTGAAACCTAAAAGTACCCCTGGCAGTGGCTGTAAACTGTCCTTTTTCTACTTACAACTCGACCCGGAAACTTGGCCCACCCGCTGAGTAGTTTCCCAAGCCCTAGATTAAGTTACAACGTACGTTTATCTGTATCGTTTTCTTTTTTATTCCAAGAGCGAATAAAGCGACAAACTCGTTGGACCTGGCGAAGAAGGAACTCTTCAGATTTGTTTCCTGAAGGGGAAAGAATCGGCAATCCATACACATATAACGCGTGAGAGCTACAATTTCCGTTCGACTCGATTGCGACAGGGAGTAAATGTCGAATTTAAATGCAGCCCCGTAAATCATGGGGGCGCTCTCGGCGCTATCAGGGAGATGTCATTACGCGCTTACAATGTAAATCGCGATCAGCGGGCGACAATTTGTTGAATCACCGCACTTCCAGGGTATTGTTCGTGGAACAACGGGGCGCGAATGCTGCGACACCGTTTCTTTGTTCAGAGAACCGGTTGGTGGCGCGATGCGGCTGAGCAACATAGAGGTAGGCTCGCGCGATCCAGCTAGAAAATAATGCGCCGGCAAATTAATAAAACGAGCAAGGCTATCGAGCCATTAATCTATCGAGGCTGTCACGCGCGTTGCTAGTAGTAACAGGCAGTTGCTCTTGTTCCATCGAGTGACAGGGCAAGTGAGTCGAGGTTCGAATCAACGAGAAGGGAGAAGCTGCTATTGCTGCTGCTCGATCGAGCTCGAGTGGAGGATGATCGTGGCATCTTCGTCTTGGAAATCGGGTAAAAGTAATTCCTCTGGTCCAGCCGGCTGGTTAACTGTGCGAGCGAAGCCTGGCGGAACTTACGGCCGTTCCACAGCGTACACGGTGTTTATGATTTTTGCAGACAAGCCTCATTGTGGTGCCTCGTTGGCAGAGCGCGCTCACGAGTGAGAGTCTCGAGGTGTAAATAAGCAGTCGCCGAGATTGCACTTGATTACAGGGAGTCAGCGCGCCCGCGCACCCTCCGCTCTCCTCTCTCTCTTATTGCAGGCCGCGCGCTCCGACCACTCTTCTCCGAGAGTACATCGAGCCGAGGCGTGAACCTTTGTCCAAATTTAATAATTCATATTTGAGAGGGATTCGACCGGCAGAACACGCCATGCTACGGCGCGCCAAGCGCGCCTCTCTCTCTCTCTCTTTCTCTCTCATAGTGAGGAGATCGTTACCGTCCGCGGGAATTTCGCGCGCCGATATATCCACGGGTGAATGATCCCACACACTATGAAGACGATGCATTTTCCACAGCGCGGCCTCGAGATCATCTTCAACAAAGGACCGCTTAGTCTCAGGTATAGTTACGGGATCGCAGAATGCACCGAGTCACTCGGCTACGTAGAAGAAGGCTAATCCCAATTTTCCAACAAAGTAACTGCAACTTGGCCATTAACGGAAATCTATCGGGATTGAGAGGATTCATGTATTCGGGAAGACATATATCCGAGGCCCCCGCCTTATATGTCGATTGAGAATGAACTCGGTAATCTTCGAGAGACGGCGTACAGGATTCTCTCCTGTTTTAGATTCACCGACCGCAATCGACCTAACAATTGCCCAGTTCCGATCGACAGCTGAATCCAATAGTTTCTCCATTTGCGCAACGGAGAATCTCTGGCTGGTCTGTAGGAGAATGAACGCGGGGGAATTTTTCTACGACAGAGAACCTGGTACACAATGCCCTCCTTTCCTCAATGGCGATTCGAGCCGATCAATTTAATTGGCGCTGGTTACGTAATGGCTGATTGGTCGACGAGCTCACGTGCGCCGGGAATTTCGGTGGAAGCAACGTAGCCGCCCGAGGTTGGCACGCAATGCATATTTTATCGCAATTCGCTCTCCGTGCCTGGCTCGTAAGAACCGATACTTTCTGCAGGCTGCCAGCCCTGATAGCACCGTCCTCACTCCAAGCCACTTCCGCGGATTATCCCTTCGTGACCTTTTTGCCCAAATGGAGCTATCCGACGGGCGAACTTCGAACTACGTGAACTTACATCTCGCTGCTCGGAGCACCGGCTATCGACTCACCCCGGGAATCCCTCATGCTTTCATTTCTGATACTACGAGACTAGAATGATCCCGAGTTCGAATGGGTTTACTGCTCTTCGGCTTTATTAGACGATTTTTTCGTCGTCTCGTGTCCACCGAAACGGACGATAAAGCTCAGTGGATGTGCCTCGCTGAGAACTCGACAGATCAAGTGGCCGTCCAGTGAAATGGAGCGACTTTATTGCCCGCAGATCGTATGCCCCTGCTTTTTTCCAAGTGGTCACGCACACGACAACCACCATTCTCATGCTCGCAATTTCTTTCTACCCTTCAATATCAATCGAGTCGCTAGGCTCTTATAGAAAAGAGTATACGTGCTGCTCTGTACTTAACATGCGGAGGATCGTAGTCTGCCTTTAAAAAGAGGACTCCTACCTAGAAAAAGCTTGTTGGCGAGATATCTGCTTTAGTTTCACGCCAGCGTGAGTATCTTTTGCTTCTCATTGGATTGATTGCAACTCTCGATCGCTTCGATCCATTACTCCGCGCCACTGAAAGTGACATATTTGTTCTCCACGGCAAGTCGGCCAAGTGCTGACTCAAGCCGGACTTTTTCCCTGGCATCATTTATTGATCCATCAAGGTAAGAGTCAGCCGCTGAGAGAATAAGAGACAGAGAATCGACTGTCGGCAGCGGAAATATCGGAAGCAGTGCATCAAAGGTACTCTTGTCAAAATGAGACGAGGTCGATGTATCCGGGCGAGAAGATATTTCTCTTGGGTGACATATATCCGACAGGAACTCGCTGCGCGTATATCGCTAACCATCGATATCACTTAAACTCGATTTATTTCACGATCTTAAAGGGTATCGCGCGCGCATTCTCTTTGCGGTCGCGCGCTTCTGAGCCGATGGATGCCCTTCATCATTTCTTTGCCCGGACGTGACGTAGAGGAGGAAACGGAGGCCGGTTCTCTTTGAAAGAAGAGTGATGCTCCCGAGAATATCCATTGTCGTCGGTTATCATGAGCGCTCGTGCGTAGCATCGCCAACTGGCCAGCTAAAAGTCACGTTTGCCACGCATTGACCTTGATAAGTCCACTACTTCATATTCACTTTATCTAGTTTTTGCAGTAGCGAATCATCCTGATAAAAGTGATGATTTCCACACCGCCGTCGTTGGAATCCAGGAGCGTTCGAAGACCGATAGTTAAATGTAATTATAGCGTCGAGGAATCTCTTGCATTCGGGCGATTCCATTTTCTCGCTTTCTCTCGGTCCATCGGAGCGGTAGCCGGCGGACAGAGAAGCATTGAGAATCGAATCGCGAAAAACAGGTTCGCTCTCGCCCTCTTTCTTCGGTTCTCTCGGGTGTTGGCGGCGTGAAATCCAGCGCGACTGTCGGCTTCTCTCAACGCCGAAGGAAGGAGGGCTTTAATCGGGCCTCGAACGGTAAATGCGCAGCGAGGGCGTTAAGTCGCCTTTATTTTAATCGACGCTCCCCGCCTTATTACACGTAATCGCATGCCGCATCCTAGAATCCCGTCGAAGAGAAGCGAAGCATCCTTTTTCTCTCCCTATCTTTCTCTCCATAATTCCCTCTGTGCTCGCAATATAACGTCGGTTCTGTATTACTACTAAATCACGTTTATAGCATCTGCAAGAGCTTTTTTATTCTCGCTCGCTCGCGCTCGTATTGAGTTGCAGCGTTGGCCCGCGTACGATGCACCTAAGTACTCGCTCTCTCGCTCCCCTTAAACTGCCGAGTAATTTCAGCGAAATTACCGGCGACCGGATAGGGATATTCCGGTGCCCTTAAACGTCGCGAGCCTCGTATATTCACTGTGACTCTCCGCAGGGATTAAAAATTCTTATGGCTGCCGAGCGCCGTTCCAAGAGAAAAAGGGGTGAAAGCGTCAGCTTTTATTGCGCCGCTAATTCTTTCGGTCACCAGAAAGCACCACACACTTTTCCATCACTACTAGGCGAGAATGACTGTTTCGTTATACGTACTTTCCAACAGCACTGAAAAATCAACACTTTCAGAGAGTTCGCTTTGAGTCTGTGTACACATATATGAAACTCAAGGTGCGTGACAGGTAATTTGATAAGCAAGTACCGCGCGGAAGCATTCGCTTAGCCCGCGAACCATCCATTTTCGAGGAACTTCAATAATAACTTAGGCCAACATACACGACACGAGCACGAGCTTGCGTACCCTAAACTTGTCCGCAACCACGTAACTATACCCGCACATCCAATGTGACTCTGTCCTCCTTGCATCCCGTTCAACTGCCTGCAGAAGTTTATGAAACTTCGGTTACAACTTGACCCAGAAGAAAGTGGTCTTCCGACCTAATAAAATACATTTCCCAGATGCCACAGTAGTACCAAATATTCTTCAGTATATATTGTAGACTTCAACCCGATGATAAACAAATAAAAATTCTATCTTTTTCAATTTTTAATATCAATCAGATCACTGTGCTAATTGTTAAGATTGTTATGACTGGCGATTTTCACTTTGGGAAATGGAATTCTCCGATGTGCATATACACAGCATCGATCGTGATCGTTCGCTTTAAAAATGTCTCGAGCGAGCTGGACAGTCGAGGCTCGGCGATCGGAATGTTTCTTCTTGGAGCCGAGCCCCCTTCTGCCATAGCCAGAGTGTGTGTGTGTCAGAGCGAGAGTGAGAGAGAGTGAGAGAGTCTATGCGAAATGCATGCTCGTCGCTCTCTTTCTGCCGGTCGCTCGCTTACTTGCCAATCAATGCCCTCACCGCGACGTGACAACGCGAACCTCGCCGGGCTTTTACGCGCCGGCGGAAAGCCGGAGGAGGACTGGCTTTCATATGTAAATGCATTCCTACCAATGCGCCCTTCTCCTTTCATCCTGAACCCCCTGTCAGGTTCTCTATCTTTCTCGATCGGTCTCACCCTCTGCTATTCGCTAACTCTGTTTCTCTTTTCCGGCGTCGGACACGCTCGCGTACACGCTCGCCGGCGAAAGAGAGGGCGGAGGTTGAAAAATGAGCTCGCCGACAATCAATACGCACGCTTAACTCGATCGCTCTCCGACGCTCTCCTGCCGGCAGCGTCCCTCCTGTTTACGTACTTCGCGAGAGATTCCAATCTTCGTCACTGGCGCGACTGCTAAATGTCAGGAGCCGCGACATGAAATGTATTGACGCCTTGACGCGGTAGCCGGGCAAGAACAGGATTGGATGTCTTGCTAGGATCCTTGTAATGGAGTAGTTACCCACTCTCTCGTCCTCTCTCTATCTCTTCTCGGTGATATGTTAACCCCTCTTGACGTCCTGTTCGAAGGACATTCGCATGTTAAATTATGCCCAAGTATTTTTAACATAGCCGATACACCGCACGACATGCACACCCTGTTTGTCGTGCGGAATTATGAGGCCTGAAATGAGACTACTAAAAAATGAATGTCACCTCCCTTCACTCGACTGGGATCCTCGCTTGAGAGTAATAATACTCGCTTGGCAATGCATGTACATCGCTTTTCAAGAGACCGGTATCATAAATAAATCATACGAGAAACTCAAACGCTCGCCCTGATTCCTCGGGCATTTTTAGACAGAGCTTCCAAGTATCTCGGTGCTCTATCTGAAAATGTTTAGGGGCATTCGACTCTAAACGGCAGCGCGGCGGCCGCTCGCCCGTATCTGTGGTTACATGGAACTTTGCCTCGGGGCTCTGCATAGGAATCTATGTATGTATACCGTCTGATGCAGCGACGAGTATTACGAAAGCAGATGCACCAGCCGTAGGAAAATTTACGCTATCGATGTTGGCAAAGCCGTTCCACCAGGCTTCGTCATGATTATTTATTTCGAGGCTGACGATGATTTTGCATTCGCGTACTATGTATTGGCAGATAAAGCGACAAGGCAGAAGGCAAACGAAGACACAGAGAGATAGATGGAGCGAGAGTGAGAAAGTTTGTGTTGCCATTGGAAGGTCTGCAACCCGTTGGAAGGTTCCGCTGATTTAATCTGATAATTATCGAGTTGAACAGTAATTAATACGTATCTGCAATGACAATAGATAAGCTGGCAGTGGCTTCGCGCACTGACAACATCGGCTGCGCTCATGAATCCGATTCAAGAAGCATTCCGTATCGGCGATCTCGAATAAGCAGAGTGCTTAGATTATATCGGGATGTTGCGGCCGACTTAAATGACACCGATCGAATTAATGCTCGATAATGAGGAGTATCTGAACAATGAAGGGCTTGCATACAGTGTAGCCTTGTAATAACAGGCTGTCGTCGCAACTATACGCTGCGGGCTGTCTTTGGCAATAGCGAGCAATTCTCAACAATTACTCTTAGGAGATTAAAATTTAGTAGAGGATCTTCTATCTGATCATCATTGCGGCTTTGATAAATAGTGGCTTTAATAAACGTCCTAGGATCGACGACATCTTCCTCTTAACGTAGACCAATGATCCATAACTAATGCAGCTTTAATTAGGCACTCGACGAGCGCTCAAGTTCACCTGCCTCAAGGTTTGCCCTGCACAAGCCCGCGTTAATAAATCATTCTCATTGATTTACTAAGCAGGAATTGGTAATAACGGCTTTAGTTCCAGTGCCGTCCGGGCTATCTGTTACGGGCGTTGCAAGTGAAAAATGAAGCGATTCATAAAATAGCTACGAGCACGCGGGTGAGCTGGCGGTATACATTTTCCATTCGATTTTCATTAAAAGTAAATCAGTCGAACGACTGAGAAATTGATTAGCGTGGGGCTCGTCCTTATGCATGAGTGAATAAGGAAGGAGTGATGTTCAAGCACGAAGACAGAAACCCCGGGTGAGGAAGTGGGGTCTGCCGCAGGCAAAAAAGGTAGAAGGGAAATCAATAAGGTCGAAAGGCGAAGTCCTCTTCAGTCCTCTTCGTCCCTCCGCGAGAGCGGAGTGGCATATTAATCTAAACTAAATCGTTCGGTGGTGCCTTGGATCCGGGCCGCACGAATTTCACGGAAAGGCGCGAGCTCAGCCTGATTATAATTCTGGAGGCAAATACGTCTGCGGCTTATTAATGGGAGGCAATCTTTCTTAAGGTGCTTCGTTCATCGGCAGGAAATTTCTATAATTATTTTCGTCCCGCAGCCGGGGCTCATTAGGTCGGCTGAGCTCCTTTCCCCTTCCACCGACTTCTTCTTCATCTTCTTCCACGTCTGATTCTGCTCTCCTTCTTTCCTCGATCCGCTCTACCTTGTCCCTTCTTCTCCACTGGTCTAACATCCACTCTAGGTCCACCTTTCCTACATGCACCATCATCCGGCCTGTTTAGCGTGGGCTCTTGTGCCAGCGGACCCACATTCTACCTTCTTTTTTCCTAGGGGGCCGCCCTTCCTCTTTGAAGCCATTTCGATTGACCACCTCCTTCTCGTTTTTTGGTTCGCAAACCACTGCGAAACCCAGCAGCGTAGCGGTTAACCTCCTAACTGTACCACAAGATGCGCATCTTAGATTAGTTAGGATCTCCTATGGGATTCTATGGTCCTCGCTATAAATTCAAAGGGTGAAAGGGTTGCTACGCCAATGGCAAAATCCTTGCAGACCGATAGCGTGTATCGAAGCATCTGCATCATATATCTCCGGGGCAGATTTTTCGTCTGACACTTGGGTAATTATCGTTCGGCACCTGTTGGAGATGGCTCCGGTGAGTCGGCTGACTAAGGTGAAACAGGACTGCCGAATCCTTCGTTCTAGCCTTGGTTCTCTTGGAGTCATGGGGATCGTAGCCTGGAACACGATGCCTCTCCTATGTTCTGCCATTCAGCCGCTTGATTGCGGATTCCGGCGTTCATCCTGCGCCCGGATTTCATTTCGTGCTCTGTCGCCTGTCGTCGCTGGTTGCCGAGAGCGCGCGCACGCCGCCTGCTAGCGAGTGCTCGAGTGCGAAATGCCTCGCTCGAAAGCTGGGATGCTTCCTCGTGGAAAGCATCTCGACCGGCAGTGAACGCCTGGTACGGAAATGCTCGATGTTTAATGCGATCACGGGAAATCCGCTGACAGGGGTGCCGCGCGAATCGCTGATTAACTTCGGCTTTGAATGTGCCGTTTGCAATATCATTTAGTTCGCGTATACAACATAGTCAGTGCAGCACTCGCATCAAGAAGATATCAAATTTTTCTAGAACGAGAGTATTTTATTGTTAGGTTTGTAAGTCAAAATACTTGGATCGTTGAGAAAGGAATTGCTATGAGATTTTCCTGTGAGAATCTCAGCGCTTCTCGTACTAGAGAGAATTCCATCCTATTTTCCGAATCCCAACTGTGCCTTTCCCCAATGAAATAAGCTGGTATGCTCAGAGTAGGAGAGAGTGGCAGCCCACTCCAAACTGGACGTGGATCTCCAACTGCACGCATGCAGACTCTGTTTGTTTTATACTCCACGCTGTGCCAGGCCGACATTTCGGGATTAAATCTTGCAGTAAGCCGGCCGTGTAATGTGCAGCGACTTCCATCGCGCAGATTTAATTTGGCTGAGCGCGAAACTCTTAACAAACTCGACGTCGAGACAAAAGGGTTGAAATTAGAATTACGTCCTGTGGGATATCGATTTTCCTTTTTCTTACATTAATTTCCTAGTCTTTTTGATGACACCAGTTGATGTACTAGTAAATTATGTCAGTGACGAAATCCTCTTGCACTAAGAAGTTGGCCCACTCGAGATTGAGCACGCGGTTGCTCTGTGTACGCAGAGTTAGCGGTAATGCGGGCAAATGCTGTCTATCTCATCTAGTTTTAGGTGTGAAGCCACAAGGCTGAACAGAATTTCTGCGAGTTCTGATCGCACAGCGAGTCTCATCAGCGTGAATCTACCCTTGGCTTCGTTGGATTTCGCGGATTCTGCTGGCGTCAGTATGCTGATTACAAATTCGAATCTTTCCCATCATCCTTTGAATCCACTGATAGAACTCAGATGGATACCATTGGGACGAGCATCTGATCCGATCATCTTGAGCATAGATACTTTAAGTTCAATAACAAATAAAACCATTCAACTCTGATCATTGATTATCCGATACCTGAATCTTTCACATAGAACTCTGTTTGTCAGCAGGTAAACGAGCATTGAAATCTCGACTAATTATTTCCACCAAATGGGAGAATCCCTTTTGACGTGACATACAAGACTGGAGCAATTAAGCAGAGTGTAGGAGCAAATTGTAGCAGAGCAACACAATGGGTTTTCTATCATCCGAAGATAAACACGTGTCGAGCGACACTCGTAATCCGGATTTAAGCAGACGTACGTATGCCGTACCGTAGCTGCCATGGGTCCCGCATACTAAACGATGATCCTTTGAACAATCAATGATCCGAGCCTCAGAGGGGACGCTCGCTCGTTACGAGATGAGAGTGCATCGACATCGATCCCCAAGACACCACGTACAAGCGCATGCTCCAAGCTACGAGTCGAGCGAGGCGAAAACGATTCGCCTGCTATTTCGCTGTTCGCGAAACAGGAAAGGGAATTCGAAAAAGATAGTTTGCGAATTATATGGAAAAGCATGAGCGTAGGGTTTTATCGGCTTATGAATATCCCTTCTTGGAAAGTCCATCTCCCATGCTCGACAGGACTATCCTGCCATTATGCTCGCTCGCTTCAGGTTCCCTTGCGGATTACTTATCAAATGTCACGAAGTTACAGTGCCTGAATTGTGCTCGCACGACTTATCAGAGGGAGGACTTCGAGTGGACTATTGAATAGAATAGATGTATCGGACAGGACGTTTCCGAGTTGAAAGGAAGTGGTAGTTCTACGCCAGAGATACGTATTCGTCTGCGGAAGACGAAAAGAGGAAGCTTGGAGAAGGGGAGAAGATCCAAAAGGATAAAGAGATAGATATACCAAGAGAGACACTAGAAACTGGACCCAACCTACAACGTGGTTCATTAAATAAGATCTAAGTTCTAATGACGAGACACCCCGTGAAATAAGGGGCGAATAATAAATTCTATCCTGGGCGAGTATCAGTCGCGTTTTACGAGGGCAGGTCGCTCAGTAAATCCGTCGAATCCGGACATGGAATTCATAAGATTTCGTTTTATTTCCACACGCTCTATCCACCGGCTGGCCACTTCTGACAAGGCGATTAGTCGTTCTCTCGCAGTTCTCTCCGGTCTCGGCGAAGGTAATAAATGAGTCTGGCAGTCAGGGATGCTTGCACTGATTCCACCTTTCTCCTATTAGGAAGGAGCGAAGGAGAGCCAAAAGGGGGAAGACAAACACACGAACTCATATACGAGGATGCGGGGTAGAATACCTGTATTGTCTTGCGGTGTCTTGTGCCGCGTTGCGGCGGGCAACTGTTGCCGTTTGTTATACTGTAACACAGTATCGCGAATGATCGGGTTACACTGTTAACGTGTTTCACCCTGGGCAGATTAAGGGATCGCGTGCAAAAGGATTTGAGGTTTCTAACGCAGCCCTCTCACCACCGAGAGCCGCCTGGTGCTGGATTACTGTCGTTTTGAATGGACTCCAGCAGATGGAATGCCTTGGAGTACTGTAACTCTCCTAGAACTCTATGCTTCGAGTTACCGAAGCCACAAGTCCGACTTTCCACAGCTCCACTGATATTTTCACTATGACGCTCCGGCCAATTTCCTACGGTAATTGGCGAAAACTCGGAGCTCCAGATTTGATGGGAATTTCTGGGACAAAGACGAGCGAAAATCATAATTTAATTCCCCTGGATTATTAGGACTGGCTGTGCACCCTTGCCCGATAAATGCGGTATCCGGAGACTAGGAATCCCAGGAAAACTGAACTATCTCGCTCGAGCGAATGGACGGCTGGGATTTCTGTCAAGACAATTAGTTTAATCTAGTTTTGAAAGTCTATAACTAACGCGTTTTGATTCAAAGGCGCTCACTCTGTATTCTCTGGGTTGCATTATGCTATTCCGAGTAAATTGCGCGCGTGCAATTGGACTCATTATTTGTAGAGGTTCGAAGAGAGATTTCCGGGTGACTTACTTGTTAGTTTCAATTAAGGCAGAGTAAAGAGCGAATGATTAAGAGTACTTGAAAAACAATAAACTCACTGTGACTGTCCGTAAATTCGTGACCAATGGTACTCGATGTTATCAGCCACCGTCGATCGAGCGTAGCTTTTACTTTCGAGATAGTTCTAATTTGCGAAACATCACTCCACAACCAAGTGCTTTTTAATCTGTGACTCTGTTATACTACCTGTCACCTCTCCGATAACGATGCGTCAACGGGCACTCGTTCGGTTTGCAAAGACAGTCATTCGCGTGCTACTTTCCTCGTACTTTTTATCCGGTCACGTCGTAAACTGCGAATCGACCTTCAATCTTGCTCTAGCGCGGGAGTGCCTGCTTATCGTTAAGTATTTGATAACTGATTAGCAGGTTGTCGGCTGCGCCCCATCTCTCACGGCAAGGCTGTAATTACGTGACGGTGGCTTAATTAAATAACAGTATGCGCGGATTAATCACGGTGGCGCTTGCTGATAATCGAGAGGTACAAGTCGACCCCGGATGAGGACCATTGCCGATCCACGGGCGCATCCACTCCAACGATCAACCGCACGTCTATTTTGGAGTTCTGACTATTAATTCTGGCTTCCCCGTAATTTGGCGTACGCGCTAACCGCCGTTATTTTAGGCCAAACTCAATTAGATAGGGACAGGTGGCAATTCTCACCGTTTTCCTGTATTGGGGATAACAGCCGTCACTAGGGCACCTGTATACACTATTAAACAGTCCAGAATCCCAATGGAGGTTCGTTTTATTGTCGAGGAAATAAAAGTTTCGCGTCGTTCGTTGCAAGTGGTCGAGATTAGCCGATTGGAAGGTTAGTCTCCAATTTAGGGGGTTGCCGACGATGAAGCGCTCGTTAGCACGTCGATCGTTCTCTCTCGATTTACACCAGACTCGGACGGGGAGTTGAAAAATTTACTGTAAGGATATGGTAATGAATGAAGGATTTATGAAGCGCGATCTATCGAACGAGAAAGCTTCGAGCGATGTTGCTTCAAGCAGGTGGCCGATATTCTGGGCCGCTTTAATTATTCGACCTACCTAGCGAGGCATTATTGTTGCATCTCACCAGCGAGAGAGAGAGTGAGAAGGAGGTAGAAGGGCGGGTTAACGCGCCTCGAACTAATATTCCACGGTGATATACCGCTCGGAACAGTTATCCAAGCTGCCTCATTGATCACCCCCGCTGCTTCAACCCTTCCATACAAATTTCACGTGGCAGCCAAGTCGCAGCCTCGTTCTCCGACAATCACGAGTTTCCCGAAGCCCCACGTAGCGCAATATGAGCAGAGGCTTTATGGCGACGAGAGTCAAATAATTCCAGCTGCCGCACAATTCACGCCGTGCAAACGTTTGATCTTAGTGCGGTATGATTTTCGGGGGTATTAGCAACCACCTTGACAATGTGCCAGATACCAACGGCAGGTGTTTGACCTTTTCGCGGAATGATTTACGGATGCGGACATTAGGCCTAGTGCGCGTGGTCTCGCACTAATGAGTTGATCTCGTGTCACACTCGCTCGTAAAGATAAGGTCCTAGTAAGCCCCTCGTGAAATCTGTGTCTCTGGGTTGCGTCCAAGGTTGCGACAAGGTTACCGGGGTTCGCATTCTAACTGTTTGGCTTTCAGTCTACCAAGAGCGTGCTACTTTTCTCGACAGGTCGATTTCTCTAATCATCTAATCCGCTTTTATCCGTCTGATCCACTCCTAACTCAGCTGTTGCGAGCTCGACGACTTTAATTAGCATTGAGAAAAAATTTCGCCGGTATAGCAGAAAGGTAGTAGCTCGTTGAAGGGAGTAGCAAGAAACTGGCAGAATCAGTTTGCACGGATAACTTGATCGGCCTGGATTCCCTTAAGGTGCGCGCCGGTGTGGTGTGCGATAATGTGAGCTGCAACCGGCTGTTCCCGTGGAGAGACGATTAGTTGGCAGTCTAGTTTCATGGGCCACGCCAGGCTAACAAATGAGATCGAGCTGGCCGGGGTGAAGCCGACACGGCTTCGCCGATGAGGGCTCGCCAATCCGCCCGCGGCGTTCTGTATTAAGAATGCACCTGAATGACGTGAAACGAATTCCTATGCAAAGCGGCGACGGGAAGGTGCCCGGAACGATGGAGGGCCCGACGTTCGTCCTAACTAGCAGCTCGCATCATTAACGGGTCTTGTTTGTTTTACAGTGTAGAAGGGACACGCCCATTTCCTCGTCTCTTCGTCCTCCGTTGCTTCTCAGGACCACGCCGGCTCCGAACGTTGCCCTCCCTTGATACACTGCTCCCCTTTTATACACGGTGCTCCGTCCGATCTCCTCGCCAACTATGTTAAATCCTTCCCCTCGCACATTTACATTCTTTCCTCCGAACATATACACCTACTTTAAAATAAACATCCAACTACGATCTCAATATCATAGCATGTCGAATTTCTTACCCTTCAAGTTCTTACATCAGAAAATTGATTATTGCAATAGATATTTCTATTCGCTCAAGTTCACATGTAGAATGACTCCGCGAAGATACTACATCGAATGACCAGAGTGTTCTTGGAAGTCGTTATCACGAACATTGACATGAGTCACGCTTGTTCGCGACTGTAAAGTCGATTTAGATAAATCATATTTTAAATGCGAGTCCCTCGAGTACCCGTTTCGAATGACTCATAGGATGTGTCATAGACTCTTGATGAAATGGTATTCTCTTTTGGCTGTGTTTCGAAGGAGGGAAAAATTATCTGCCGGCTGTTCGTATAGCCTGGAAGATATAGGATATCCAAGCAGCCCGAAACAGCCGTGGGTAGTCCTTAGTTTAATGGTAGTCGCGGTGAGTAAGACTAATGGGACACCCTATAACCAGGATCACCGGACCACTCTCGCTCTCAAGTACCTCGGTGCGTGTATACATATTCATGGTGTCATTAGCGCCCCGTGAAACAAGCTATTGGTAAACGTTTCTGCTGCTCTCTTCTCTCATAGATGATTGCAGCAGGGAGAACAGCTCAGGCAGCGGCGGCGCTCGACGGCGGCGGCGGTGGTGGCGGCGTCGGCGGCGGTGTTGGCTGCTCCTTATAAATTATTGCCGGCTCGTTTCGCGGCACGTCAATGCCGCCTTCGATGACAAAGTGGCCGGGCTCGTAAACCTGCGAACCACGCATGGGCCCCCATAAGACGCGGTGGACCGGACTGGTCGATCGTAATCGGCGCCCGATCGAGCCGACTCTCTTTAGCCAGCGGGGCCTTAAGGAGAAAGTCTTCGGGCACCGAGCTATCGTTGCTCCTTTCGTTACCAGCCAATTTATCCTCCCTATTGAAAAATCGACAGTTCTCCAGCTTGCACTCCCGCCGCCTTTCCGCTCCAGGTGCTAATTCGATCTCCCATTCGCTCTGCGTCCGGCAACTTCTCGCGCTCGCCTTCTGAATATTGCATCGGTACTGATTTCACCGTAATAAAGTCTTGATCGGGCAAGGATGCGCAAATAGTTATTTCCATGGTATGAATAAATTGGCAGAAGAGATGATGACGTAGGGAATGTCAGGGTAGCGCTACCGGATTAGCATGAATTCTTGATCGCTTGCTCGCTGCAACCAGCAGGTCTACCTTTCCCATATACACTCTCGCGCCCTCGCGCAGCCTGTCGGCAATGCGCATCGGCGATTTATTATTCGCGATTGATTATTGCTTGTCTCATGAAGAGAGAAGAGCGCGCGAGGCGGTCACACGCGCATGCTTCGCCTGACACCGATTTCCATCAGGCTTTTTCACTCCGACGGATTTAAAATGACTGGTGGATTATATTTCGGGCCGATGAGTCATGCCCCGGTGAAATCAAACTCTCGCTGAAATATACGAGGATTTTATTTGCCGAGAATGATTTATTAATTGCGAATGAATTGAAAGTGCCGCATTATTGGAGCGAGAGAGACTGCTAGCATTAACGCTATTGGTACTTACAATGCGCTCTAATTGCGGTACGAAATGAAGATCGAGCCACCTGTACAACAGGAGCGCCTACTAACACAGTGCGTTGACGTGAAATGTCAGGACCTATTTTCTCAATTCCCTGCTATTAACTGTGAGCGCCTGTTGAGATAAAAATGTTTACAAGCTGTCGCCGGATGGTGTCGGCGTCGGATGCCGTATAAAAGCGCGGCCACCTGTCGCGAGATCAGCGAGAGAGCCTGCGTGAGAGGAGGCATCGTCGGTTGGTGGTGCGTGGAGAGTCGATAGATTAAACCAGTCGCAGGCCGGTTATCTAGTATCTGGCGCATAGTAAGGAACACCGAGGGTGGCGCACTAATTGGCAATAAATAATGGCTGGTGGGAGAGAGCGCGCGCAAGCGTGTGTTACAGCAAGATTAGTAATAACGATCGAGCGAGTAGCGATCGGGTCCGAAGTTCTATTTAGTAGCTCTGGAGAATTAATAACGCAGAGGCGGCGGCGGCGGCGGCGGCGGCGGCACGCGGATGTAGCGGCGAATTGGCTAGGATTTAGAATCGAATTACTCGAATGCAATTACAGGGAGTGCGCGAAACGAGGCACGCGGATCGTAGGTAATTCGTGGCAGCACCAGCCGCCTTTTTTTTCTATCACAACAGTCCCCGGTTAAATGAAATTCCCGCCAGTGCCGCCGCCATCGGTTCACACCGTCCCCATTACCGGCCCTCTTCTCCTCGCCATACTAGCCTCACCTCACCTCACCACGACCCTCGATCGGTCGGCACTCTTTCACCCGCTCTTGCAATTAAGCCCCTTATTGTCGCGCTGGCCGATCGACGCCTAATTAATGGATTTCGGAAGTTTATTAAATAATTGACGATCAATTTAACTTGAATGCGAGGGAGTCCTGGGGGCGTCGATGGGTGCCAGGGTGAAAAAGCCGAGCACACGTTCGGGGGCTTAATGCGCAAAGGCGGGGACCGAGAGAGAGAGTGGCGCTGGTTGCCGAGCCGTAGCCGCATTGTTCTTTCGGCAATCGCTTTATACTCTAATTAGCAACGTGACTCTACGTCTTTCGGCTTCGCGGCACCCATTGTTCCGCCGTAATATCGGCGATGATTAATGTCGGCTAATAGCAATGATCGATCTCCGGCCACCGGAGAAAGTACGAGTCCTGCTAGACTTGCCATTTTCTAAGAGCAGAGTATTCAAATAGAACCTCTTCTACATTTAATATTCGTTTGATTCATCCCCTAAAACTTTGCTGGAATGATGCATTATTATACGCAGTAGTATCCTGTGGAATTATTTGGAAAAATTGACTAAGTTCTAGCGCGTTGGTACTCCTCCATTAATTCCATCATTCCTATAGCATGGGATATTAATCATAGTATGTCGAAGTCCGAGTTAGAAGCAGGCAGTTAAATCCAAGCGGACGATGCCGGCTCCTCTCATCCTCCCGAGCGGAACCCTTTACAAAGCTGTACTCTCGCAATTTGTTGCCAAATTTATTACGCGGCCGCCAGGTCGAGATAAAAAAGTGAAGGTCGACCATCGAAGGGGGCTATAACGAATGAGGAATCGCCTTGCGACTGCCTCGTCCCCGTATAAGCTCTTCATTTTGATCAAGTTTTTAGAATGCTCGTCATCGAAGTTAACGCGAAGAGTGAGTTGGCTGAGTTCGCTAAATTATTAATACTTTATTTTTCTTTGAAAAGAAACTAATACGAAGTCAAGGAAAGTTCGACAATCAGAGAAGTGTACCTAAGAGAGGTAATAAATGTTTTTCCTTGAAAAAGAGTGGCACTCGCCTCGTTGAATAGTGCGCCACTTCTTTAATAATATGTTCTTAATGGCCTTCGTCGGCATTCACTTAATTACGGCCGTTTATTCGCCGCAATTAAACGGGTACTCACTAATCCGTTTATTACCTGGCGGCAGCCTTACTTTACGCTTCCCAAAGTGGCATTTATCATCATAGGATTAAGAGGATGCGTCTCTTTTATTAAATGTCCAATTAGTCTCGTCACCACTATCATCATCACAGTTTTTCCAACATCCACTAACATTCGACCAACACGACCAATCGATCAGCTTGCCAATTTTCTTCAACTTATACTTTAATAGCCTCGGAAATTATTGAGTTATTGTTTAATGCATTTCGAACTGGAAGCTTTATCATCTCGGGTGTCTTGTGTCAGAGGTAACACCGAGGGCGCTGACACAGCGTTGATCCTGGGAACGGAGCTACTCTCGCGCAGATTGTCCAAGGAAATATTTATTTAATTTGGATGATCCGTAATCCCGAGGGCCGAGGATCCACCCGGACGATTAAGGTCACTTTAATTTTCCTTGGACGGTGCCGGCACGGACGGCAAGCAAAGTATCAGCATCACGATACCCGTACAGCGAGCCTGCATACTCGCAGTGTGATATACTATGCTAGATAGAACAGCCTAGAGCGGCGAGGAGTCACGTAATTCCAAATGCGCTTAACTTAAAAGCATTTATCTGTAACCGTATTATTACCGGCGGCACGATAATTCGTTTCGATGTTGCTTCAAAGAGGATTTACCTGTCCCAGGCTGGAAACGCTGGCCAGAGTCACACACTTTCTATGTGCACGTACGATTTTCGACTCCGTAGGTGGCTCAAATCCTCTCCATTCAGAAGTTCCGATACTAATCGTGGGGTCATCGGGAACTCCCTATAGACAGGGCTGGACGATAATCTCCCAGCACGACCTTCCTGCCAAGGATCCGTGGCTTATCGCGCGCCAACATCGGCCGATAGTTACTTTACTTCGTCCTCTTCTTCTGGCGATCGCTTTGCCAACCAGCACGCCTCTCTTCCGCCCACACACTCGCCCTTTTTCACACTGCCCGGAGAAATCCTGCGAGCGCATCTCTTCCTTCACTATGCTTCTCGCCTGCTTGCTTGCTTGCCTGCCTGCCTTTCCTTCCTTCGCCCGTCACGCTTTTTTTTCTCTCGCTCCCTCTCTCGCATGCGCGCGCGCGAGCGTCGAAATCTGACGCCATAAATCAGGGGGATTACAAAGCATCGACTGCCGGAGATTGCAGCTTGTTTTGAGTCCTGCGGGACGAGAACTTTGTATCGCCCGGCAGTATGGAAAAATGAAACGCGCCTCATACATTATTCAGGCCCTCTTACTGCTCAACCCTCCGTCACATCCTCGTATAATACGCGCGGCCCGAGAGCAGAGGGCGCGCCCGCCTTCCCACTGATTTGTCTTTCGATCCGCGCCCGAAATTATTTACACCCTCTCGACGCCACAGAATAGGAAGCCGACTTTGTCGCCGTGTTAAGGGTAAGAGTAGCCAGTGATCCTGGAATTACGTGCTGACATTCGTGTCACTGATCAAAACTGCCTCTACTACATCTATAGCCACAGCATCTTCCAAGAGGATGGTACAAAGGTTCAAAGGAAATGGTCACGAAAGGATCTAATTTCCTGAATCACTAGAGTGGGACCACCCAGACATAAGTTCCGCGTTCACCCAAAAGTCTCAATTTCAAAGCAGCATCCCCGGGCTACATAGCATTCGCATTCGGTCTGGCACAGGTTTTCAGGCCGGCTCGGAATTTGAACTTATCCGGTGACACGAGAAACTCCGGGATAGCGTGGCATTGTAATCCTTGAAAAAATTTCCGCTCCAACCTTCCCAACCACCCACCGTGAGATCAGGAGTTAGTACGTTCCGAACAATTTTTCTCGACTAGCGGCCTTTTTTTACTTTTCCTCGTTGCGGTATCCTGAATTGCATTGTAGCTGCAATTGCGCTCAGGCCCCGCGTGTATACAAGGACGGAGCGAGCGCGCGCCCGTCGTACAAGACCATTGCCCGCTAGCCAAGCGAAACCCTTTCCTTTCCTCGGCAAACTTCTCCATGACGTCGAGCGAATGAAAGCCAAACTCAGCCGGGCTTTCCTGTAAATCTTCGTGCAAATAGCGCGACTTGCTCTAGCTGCGAATGTTGGCCGCGTTAAAGGTTCATTACCCGAGCAAGCAAGCAGTGTGCAGTGGTCCGTTCTGGCACGACGGCATTTCAGAAGCCCTTATTTTCAATTTGCGCTCGAGGAGTGCTTGTTCCGCGCTCGCACAAAATAATCCAGGGCAAACAACATTAATACAACAATCGGGTGGGCTCGCAGGGAAGGCGGCTAGACGTCCCGACGGGGACGTCGTTAATCCTTTAAATGCACTCGTACAATCACTCGGAGGGTCCTCGCCGCCAACAATGAGACCTCCCTACCTGGCCAGGGCCGATCGAGATCGCACCGCTACCAATGGCCCGGATTTCATGGAAACGGGCGTGTGTACATCCCTTAAGCCCTTAACGCACTCCCAGTTCTAATCAGATGAGATCTAATCGGTGATCCGTTCGTCTGATGTTCGGCTGGGACCGAGGAGGATGTCGCCTGAGGAATTGAAAAGGTGCGCCCAACCAGGCCAAACACTAGCTGCCAAGCCAAGGGTGCCCTTCCGACCAAAGAGAGAAGGGTACACGACTACCCATCTCGCTGTCGCGCCACACCACTTATACTGGGTGTTCATTATCAACCTCTAATGTTTCTTGAATTTTGCGTGAGAACTTAAGTACTACATTCGTAGTCTCGATAGACTCTATTAATCTATTAATCTATTTTTTATATACAGCAAAAAATAGTGCTCAATTTTACTTCAAGTACCATATTCCCGGGCACAGACACACACAAGGAGACCTTGTGCGGAAGAATGCCTGAGATAAAATCGCGCAACCCCTGCAACTGCTGGAGCGGACCCTTGGCGAAGGGTTGACGCATCGCTCAACCCTCACGAACAACGAAGAGTGGCCAAGCCTGCCATGGTTTTCAGCATGCTACCGTCTGTCTGTCTGCCTCTGCGTAAGCACGCATACGGGTTATCTTCCCCATCTCGGCTTCGTCCGATCTCCGCTCGTCTTCGTCTCAGGCGTCGCGCCTTGTCCTCCAGCCGCTCTTTTCATTCCTCTGGCCGGCGCGGCGCGGCGCGGCGCGGCGTCTTCCGAGCCTCCCACTCGGGACGATTTCAAGCGGTTCATTGCTATCTCTCCGGCTTATCCTTGCACGAAAAGCATGTGTCAGTTTGCTTTGAGAGGGGCGGCCGGGGCACGGGGCGAGGGCGACAGGATCGAGGAGGGTTGCGGAAGAAAAGAGATAGATGGAGATATACAGGAGGTTGGTAGACAGTCAGAGAAAAAGGGAGAGGAGAGTGGAAGGGTGCAGAGGGTTCCGCTGACACAGGCGACGCATTTCTTGCTACCATTGTACGCGATACCTTGAGGATATTTCAAAGTTTAATAGAGTTATGCCCGGGAAAGGGGGAGCACTGTATTTGCGGTAGACAGCCGGGGTTACGTTCCACAGAATCCTTTGCTGGATTCAAGAAGCAGGCCAACCCAGGGAAAAAGGTCTGTGTAGAAACCGATTATTCTTTCTTCTCTTTCGTTTCTTCTTTTTTTTCTTCGCCTTCCCTTTCTCTCTCGCCCCTCTACCGTCTTGCTTCGAAAGTTGCCCTCTGTATTTATATAATGGATTTGCCATGGACGTGGCCTGAGATTAAACGGCTCCGGTTGCTGCGTGATTGTTGGAAACTGTAGCCGAGTCGAATAGCCCGCTTTGCGATAGATCGAAAGGGCGCGCGCACCGGGTTAAGTTGAGATACGACTGACAAAAGTTCTCCCGTATTCTATACGCGCGAATGAACACGCGGACAGTCAAAAGGGAGCAAGTTGCTATAAGCGAGAGTGAGGGGTGGTTTAAATGATTCGAATAAAAAGAAACCTTATTGACAAAGTTACCGAGGTAATTCTTTCTCATAAGGGAGCACTGAAGCAGTTGTAATGCGTTAAAGTTTTCGGTGGTTTAATGCGGACGGTTTTGGAGGACGGGCAGTGTGAAGCCAGTAATATTCAGTTTGCATTGGATGGCTTATCCAATTTCCCTTCTTCCGGCGGACACATTAGCAGCAGCGGTGGGCTAACTAGCCTCGCATGCATGTATCCTCAAAAGCGAGCACGCGCGCTATATGCGTGTATTGTAATTCGGCGTGATTAACAGCACCACGTGCCGGTAACTGTATGAACAACCTGGCAATATTACCCTACCAGCTTGTTTTAACCCCGCATCCACTACCGTTGCGCATACTCGAGTTGTCCTGGATATTACGCTACATTGGCAAATCAAATAAGAGGCCGAGTTAATTCCTCGCTACACTTAAGAGCTCCACTTTCTGTTTATCTGGCGCATAATGCGATGATCCAATGAGTCACGTTTACTTGAATATGGATGTCCAACGTCGAGTGATGACTCATACGCTACGATTAATGCACATTTCAAAGTACTCGCGGCTCCTGGCGGAGATAATGCGCTAAATTCTTTGCCCCGAGCGGTAATACGTAATATGTGTGTAGTATGTATTTGCCGGAGCTCTCGCATAGGCGAGCGGAAACTCGAGCACGGCCTAATTTTAGCTTATCGCATGGGAATAGGGTTTGAATGTAGATATTCCGCGGCACGTGTACCCATTCCCAATGATATTTCCATCTAATTATCCGATCAGGCTGATCCCGCGGGGCAACCCTTCCACGGTGGTTGCTTCAGTCATCGTTCACTCGACCGGTCATTCAAGCAAAGCCGATGTAACATCGCTCCATTTCTACCAATGAGAAATATCCAAAGAAGATTTCCTATCCTTTCTTTTGAATCGGATGGATAAGCGAATACACTGGGAACTCGGATCAATTGGTTATCCGGTTCATTGCAAGAACTCAGCTGGAAACCACAGTCCAGTTAGATCAGGCTGAGTAAAAAGTGGATCTTCCCTTAATTCACCAAGTCTCCTGGAGAGTTCGAAGCAGTTCTCGTAATACGTACCAAGAGAAATACTACGAATACACTTAGTTTCTGAGCGAATTCAATTTCAAAAATTGAATCGCGTCCACTTTCGGAGACAGGCCTGCCTTGATAGCTAGCCGCACTAGCTCGGGCCGCGGTTTCGCCAGCCAACGCGGCGCGCATGCATCAAACTACCCTATGAAAGTCCCGAGCATGCTCTCCCGTTGCTGGTGGTTGGAGACTCGCCAGTTAATATACTCGAGGGCAATAAATTAGCGGTGCTTAGCGCAAAAATTCGCGCAACACACTACGACAGCCTGACACACGCTTCTACCATCTACACTGGCATTGCTATACGAGCGAGTGAATCCAAGCAGATTTTAAACGAAGCAGTCAGTCGAACTCAAAATACACCTGCGATTCACTCATCTAGAGAAACGCCAATACAGTGAGCGCTCGACGAATTCAAGTTACAATGGCAATTGTGTCTGCCGGTGGTTGAGGAACCGCAACATGAATTGTGGAGCACGATCCGAGGATAAAAGTATTCATGGGTATAGTCGAATATCCGGGGATGTTTCCCCAACGGAGTCACAGGACAGCGGGGATCCAGCCGAGAGAGGGGTGGGGGGGGGGGGAGGGGGTTGAAAGAGAGGCGAGGGAGGTTTCGGGATAAAGCGTCTGGGAGTACGCGTGTACCAACGATGTTTAAAGTAGAAGGAGACAATGACGAGCTGGCGCACCGCTGGGGCGAAATTCGCTGGCGTTTATGTTGAAATAGATGCGAGCACACGTTCGTGACGCGATATCTCCTCTACTTTTGCCAGGCATCCACTGTTAGAGGGAAGGGAAAAAAGGGAGAGAAAGGTAGAAAGAGTGGGGGGGGGGGGGGCGGCGAGCGTGTCTAATTTGGCCCTTCGTCCTGCGCTATCAGTAGAGCGGCGCTGGTGCAATTAACCACTTTTATTAATAGCCTGTACGTCCGACGTAACCTACCGCATGCTGTCATGACTGATGTATCTCCTGGGTCCTCATTAACCCCTACGCTGCGTCGTGCCGCGCGCGTACACGTGTAAACGCGTGCCCGCACGTTTATAATCGTTATGTCTTTTCGACGATTCCTCCTGACCAGGCGGCGGCGGCGGCGGCGGCGGCTGCGGTGGTGGCTACATCGAGCACGAGATTTACGACGAGCACACGCACTGCCTCTACGTGAATTCAGCGTATATCCTGTGTACGTGGCTATACAGGGTGCTCCGGAAACGAAGGAGCAAGTTCTCCCCATCCCAGAAACTCCCAGATATCTATTATCCATATCGTATTATTCGAACATTGGAGAAATTGCCATCTTACTTCCGAATTGGCAAGGTTTTGTTTCGCAAACGGCAGTCTGGCGATTCTCTCTCTTATAGTTGATTGATAACTTGTTGAAGAGGAGTGAGAAATCGATGATGCGTAACAGTGGAATGGTACAGTTTCATACAGTTTAATATAGAAACCTTTCGAGATATTGGTAAAAGTTCCATTATCGGTTTTAAGCGGGATTCTCGAGTTTCTTCCGAAGCAGTGATTACGTTTGAAGGAGGCAGCCGTGTAGATTGGTGTGTAGCCGGCGCTGACTGCGGAGCTCTCGCTCGAATGCGGATCCTGACCGCTTCACGGCCGGTCGAAGAGAGAATTGTTATTGATCTCTCTGACCAGAGCGTAGGAAATATAAATTTCACTTGGTTCGTGACGATCGGGCTCGCCCGATGGAAAAGCGGTTAGATTTGTTGGAAGGTGTGTGCCAGCCAAACACTTGGCTATCCGGCCAGCTTGACTCTACGATATTTAGTCGGGGCACCGGCTATAATTGTCTGGCGGCGGATTTCACAGGCGAAAAACAAGTTTCTTTAAAAACCGGAAAAGTTAATATTTGTCACCCACTTTTTCATCTTCTCTTTACCGTCCATCGATTCGTATAGGAATCTCTCAGCTTGCAAAATTCTCTCATACGTTCCTCCAATCTTGTTTGTTTTTGTACTTTGACATTTCTCTTGGATTTAAAAAACGCTGCACAACTGATACATAGTTTTTAATCTTTCATGATTGCGAAGCATTCGAAACTCCATTTAATTCAATATAAAAATATTGCAGAGATTGAAAAGGTTAAATGAAAATAGTACTAATAGACATTTTCGAGGAAGGAGTAGTGAAACTGGCAGTTATTGTTGGTTCACCGGACAAAGTATTATTGCTTCTGTCGATTGGAGCATTGGCCAATAACCGTCTTGGTAGTACAGAGAGGTCGATCAGTTCCCCCACCATTTCTCATTGAGGCCTACACATGGCATGCTCATATCCCGTTCTATCTTCCCCGCAATTCTTCTTCATCGTGGTGGAACGTCCACCCACCCACGTTTCACCGGGCCGCTTGTTTATCGGGCGGACACTTTGCCTTTCCGCGTTTTACGAGCATCCTCTCCGGGGCTCGATCACCCACGCGCGTTTCTCGTTCGCTCGCTCCGGCTTCTCTCCCACAATCTCTCTGCACCGCTCGCTCGGCGTGTCACCTTCGCCGCATATTCCCGATAGCCGCAATTACGAACGCCGGGAAGTGGCACCCCCGGCTGCGCCCGATAGCCGGAAGTGTGACACTCCGAAGTGAACATTCCACTCGAGACAGGGCGAGTCCGTTCCATTGGATTTTTCGTAAGATCATTGAATTCCACGAGGATAAACAAGACGGTAAGTGGCTGGGTCCGGCGATCGTTCTGCTCTGACGCGACGCCGGCATCGATGCGGAACGAATCACCGGCTATTAAGATTGCAGAGCCATATATGTTTTATTATGGAGTACCGAACGGCTCGTAAAGCAAGTTGGTAGGGAGATACGCGCAGCCGATAATCGTGTCGGTTTCGCCATAAAATTGGCTCGAGTCGATCGGTGGCCGCTGCGAGACACGGCATGCACGCGTAATCACTTCCTAAGTAGAGCACTCGGTGTCCTGGGAGTAACGATGACGGTTATTTAAAATACTTCCGACTAGGGCCAGAATTGCGCGCATTAACGCGACTCTTGATTGTCAGAGGTGTCTGGCTGCCGGACGCTTACCTGGCAAAATGGATAACAACCATAATTGCAAACCCCTGATTTATGTGCTCCAGCGATTTATCGGGAGCTAGCTCAAGCTCTCCCTCTCTCTCTCTCCCTTTCTCTCTCTCGCTTGGTTTCCCTCTCTCTCTCTCTCTCTCTCTCGATAACGCTTGTGGCGATCAGAGCGTGTAGCCGGGCGCTGTCGCATTTATGGCAATGCGCGATTGTTGCATTCTATGGCCGAGCATTTACGCGGAAATTGAATTATCCATTTCGGGAGCTGGGCGCAATACGCTCAGGTGCGCCCGCGATTATGTTTATTAGCGGTCCGCCCGGCATACGGCTGCAGGAATAGCGAGGGCGCTCGAAGTAGCGAGTATTACGGGTTACCTAGATCCCCGATATGTTCACAATGCTGATGTAGAGTTCGGCACGTTAAGCAGAAACATGTGCATCGATCAATCTACAAGTTCTACCGGTGAACACGTATAAGTAGAATAGGATCGCCCCGCTCGGCCTTGCTCGAATTAGTACGCCGCGTTAGCTGAATTATCTCTCTCTGTTATTTCTATTTTAATAGAGAAACGCTTGGGAAAAAGGATCGTGGCAATATTGGTTAATCGCTGAAATTAAAGCATATGGTTGGTGTAGGTGCGCATGTAGCTGCCATATGTGAATAAGCAGGTAGCGGGGCCTTTCTATTCATTTCCTGGCACGGTGCGGCGCGCTCGCCCGGTGGGAAGTGATGCGAGGAATTATGAATATTGCCGGCGCGTTCATTTTTCGAGCTGATTATTTCACGAAGCCATGGACAGGGGCGTAAATGTTACATTTTTCCGCTGCTGGAATTTATAGCGTCACAGCCATTCGGCCAGCATTTATACAGCGACGAGTTAGTATATGAGCAGGGTCGGTTGGCCAACGTCGAGGTGTATGTATTCCACCGAGCCTATCAATGAATTTATTATTATTTTCGTTACCGCCGCACCCTGCTCAATTGTATACGTATACATTCCACCCAAACAAACGCACGAAATTTATTTGTCTCGCTTTATTTCCCGGCAATATCCACCACGACCTCCATCGAGGTTTCAGGAATTCGCCGGCCGAAAAATAGAGCTGCTCGGCTTCGTTTCGGTTTACGATTTAATTCGTGTGGCCGCCAGTGCTGCCGCCTAGGCAAGGTTTGCTCAGAACCAGTGCCAACCACGAACACAGTATATTCATTGCGGCTGCTTGCGCATTTTTCAAGAAGAACGCGGGCTATCATTGTTTTCTTATGTCCCTGCCGCTTTTATCGGGAACGCGTGACCCCACATAATGACGGCTTCGAAAAATCTTAGATATCCCAGAATTCCTGGATGACATCCAACAACTAGTAACGATCTGGCAAGCAGAATATACATCGAGCAGAAAGTTAGAGCCAATTAGTATGAAAGTTAATTTTAAAGATAGAAGGGCGAGCGACAAAGGGGTTGGAACGTATACGCCTTGTTCCCATTTCGTTGTACTAAACTTCGAAAGGGTTAAACTAAGATACGATGGCATAAGCATCGCTGTAGGTCTCGAGGCAGGTTTTTATGATAGTGGGTGTTGGCGAGGTGGCACCCAGATGTTAACAGAGTGGTTCGGGTGCTTCTTTCCAAATTGGGTGGGTCATCATCGGTGCCTTTCGGTTTTACGGCAAGGGTTGGCACTTGCCAGCCGGATGTTTGTCTTTCGGATGCTTTACGAGCGAGCGAGCAACCCGGTGTTCCTGCAAGTGTACAAGCGGCACTCGTGCGTGGATGCGTGCACGCGTTACCGTGTCTTCGCACCTCGCTTCTCGCACAATCGGAAGCTCCCTGCACATGTGCGCGCGCGCGCGCTCTTCGCCCACCCTCGCTTCAGCCGCAGTGTACACGCAGAGCGACCGGTAAGTGTGCCCATTTTAAGGCAGTAAACGCGTTAGTGACCGTAACACTGGCCAGGTACTCGTGTTCCTCTTGCTCGTTCCACGAGTGACCACCTTTACGACGCTGTCGCGTGATTTAAGGGCCTGGCGAGCGCCAAGATACGTTACACGATGGTTCCGGATGAACTATCACTCCTGAGGACGCCGGTTAACGACTGCCATGGCGAATCACGTGCTGAATAATATCCAACCACTCTCTCACAACTGTCTTTTCCATAGCGCTACCAATCATTCGGAGATGTTCGCCATGGAAATTTAGAGGCTCAAGTATTTCGAGGATTACAGATTGATTAATAAAGGTTTATGACTTCCGCATAAAGAGGAAGGAACTCGTGGCGAGCGGCGAACCAATTTAGTTGGATTGCAAGGTTCACGACTGCATGAAAGCATAACGACATAGGCGCTCGCACTTTATGCCTCGTCCCCCCTAGTGTGTTCATCTTTAACTGCTAGGAGGCAGCGCCGCGTTAAAATAAAAGCAGCCGAAAGTAGTCCACGTAAGCGCGCTAACCCGTGCGCCCTTTTGTCGATGGCCCCTAAACGGCACAGCATCTCTCACGGCTCCGCCAGATTTTACGGCGGACGCGTAGATTCTGTCTGGCGGATGTTTGCATTTGCAGGAGTTTACGAGGCCGCCCATTGGCTTGCAAGCCTCACTTTCTTATGCCCTGAAGTATCTAACCCCCTTTTCTGCATTCGCAGCCGCGCCCCGCTTATGACCCGGTGACAATAAAGGGCTCCGGAGCCCAGTGCCACTTGTGGACCACATGCATCGCTGCGCAGGCAAAGCACTCCACGAAAAAGACAAAGGACCGAGGGAGCCCCCATGCACGCTATTGTAATCGATCTTGATTCCAGCAGTAAGTGGTGCTATGACCTCCCAGGGCAAACACAGTTGGCACGTACGATTTCGTAGCGAAGCAACGTGTATACCTAAAATGAAAACGAGCTCCCTTAATTTCTTGCCATGCTGGATACCAAGAAATAAATCCCTCGCTAAATCTGAGCCATTATCTTGTTTGAACTGCTTCAACTCTTCTATCAGGATTTCATACTCAATAAAGCATCTTTCCTTCTCTAGTCTATAAAGAGAGCAAAAGTGGGAGAGGGAAAGTGTTGGCTAAACCGCTTACAGCGGAAGATCGCGCGCGCCTTCTGAGCTGTTGATTCACGTCTCGAAGGGTTAGAATAGCCCAAAGGTTCCTGTCGGCGGATATAGCAACCCTGATGAATCACCCTCGAATTCCTTGGGGGCCATCCCGCGGCGAAACGCTTACGTGCGCCGTCATAGGCACCAGGTAAAATAAGACCGGTTAGTCGTTGATCGAGCCAGCAACTGCTGACTCTGCTTGGTCCACTCCACACTTATCCCTCGCAATTTCACATAAAAAGGCATCGCTCCAACGTTGGCAGATAATGTGCCATCGAGAATTGAACGTGGACAAGATGTGAAATTGTGGCAATGAGCGCGAATCGAGTTGGCGTAATCCCAGTCGTACCAACAATTTCAGTGAACGCGGTTGGAAGAGGACGGCCGATAATAATCGCTGGTGCCTGCCGCTCCCACCCACATTTCCCACGAGAAATGTAATGATTCGCAATGGCCCTGGCGTCTCAGCGGAAATGCAGGCTCAACTTGAATAGTTTCAGAGCGGAGGGCTGCGCCGCTGCTGCCGCCGCTGCTGCCGCCGCCGCCGCCGCCGGCTCTCTGAGTGCCCGAGCGCGGCCTGGGATTTTTTAAATTTCCCTTGAGACGTCTGGCGCTCGAAATGGCAATACATCAGATCTCGGGCGCAAGGGCGTAAAGGGATCCAGGGCTGGATCGACATCCCGCGCCGATTGAAGTGTTGCCCTAACTATGGTCGGTCACAATTTACTACCACTCTCTCTCTCTCTCTCTCCTTCTCTCTCACTTATGCACGTAGCACTCCTAGCTGCCAGTTGCTTCTCCCGAGGCACCAGGAAAACGTAAAAGCGCTGGCAGCAGCAATACGCGACGATAAAGGAAGGAGAACGCGCCACTTTGCGCTCGCGCGCCCGCCTGTTTTATTTACAGACATCCCAGCGAGAAAGAGACAAGGAAGCCTGTCGCAACTCCGTCGAGGTAGACTCCGCGGAATTTCTATTCACCCGTCAGGTTTATCGCCGATGCACGGCGATGCTGTCAAAATCTACGTAACATGTCGAGGTCGGAAATATGTGATGGGAATGGGAAATCCTCGATCGAGTGAAATCCCTTCCAAACTGGACTATTGGATGAACGTTTCTACGATGAGATCCTCACGCAACATTTCCCCTCAGATAATGCTAAACGTCCCTTCAAACTACAATTGCTATTTAACATCTACACAAATGCAATAATACATTCATAGCTACTGTTTCTTTCATCCTGGCAGCATTCAGGATTTTGCCTTCTTAACCCATGTCCAGAGCTGCGATACTTGTTCCAGATTGCTATCCTGTCGGATTCCCTTTCGCTTAATCAGGCAACTTCTCCGCGACCGCTCACCGCGCACAGCTTCTTTACGCTCTGCAATATCTGCACGTGTACACAGGTATGTAGATAGCTACGCACGAAACTTGCAAGCCGCATTTCTTTTCAATCGCACGTCGGACCTGTGCGACGCCAAGCTCCAGTCTGCATCTCTCTCTCTCTCTCTCTCTCTCTCTCTCTCTCTCTCGGTGAGATCAGGCGAGAGTGAGGGAGAGGGAAGATCGGGAAAGTGCATTACAGTGCGTCTGGCATACAGGATACACCATGAATATACGACGGCTTCTCTAGCTCGGGCATAACGCGGCGAATGGCCCGCAATGCACGTTCGCGCATACCCTCACAGACACTTGCATACAACCGGACACATATATTTGAGGATGCATGGGGCGCATGGAGAGAGAGAGAGAGAGAGAGAGAGAGAGAGAGAGAACGCGTACACGCAGAGCAAATTCGTGTCGTAAGTAAAGCTATGTGGAGTACTCGAGTGATTGTAATCGTTACTGGAGCGCGCTCGGCCAGCAAGATCTCCTCCGGTAGCAACGAGATATCTCTCTTTCTCTCTGTTTCGCAAGTCGCCCTCTCTTTGGATCTTTTCTCCCATCTCTCCCGCTGTTTCTGTCCGCGTATTTCTTTGCTCACTGTCCGCCTGTCTCCCGGCTCCCTTTCGATCTCCCGGATTTCTTTCTCCCGTTGGCGAGGCCGCGCGCGGATCGGATCGTTCCAGGGACGATGCGAGACACGGGAAAGGGCTACTCCGATTGCTATCGCGACGTGTATTAAGGCCGATGGTCAGTGCTACTCGCTCCACCAGTCGTCATCGGTCCTACCTTATGCTGCACTGATTCCACTGCTACTACCTTATCCACTCTGGCTACTATGGATTCCATATTTACATCGATGCTCGCGAGTACCGCCTCTATCTCAAAGTCCTATCGATATTCCCTCGTAATTCCACAGGCAAAGAGTCCACGGATAAATCCGCATCATTCGATCCGCCTATCTCTAGTGGATATGAATATCCATGGCCAATGGATTCTTAGTCGCCAATATACGGGAATAAGATCCAGTGACACAGTGACCGGCACACTCGTCCAAATCCACTAGAAAATGCTATTATTACTAGAGCTTTAAAGCTGTCTGGAGAGTCTCGAGTGTGCCAGAGAGTGCGGGTCTTAATAAAACTTGGGCGTTACCAATTGCGGCTGTTCTAGCGCGCTGCTGGAAAAGTGAAATAAAGGGGGTCGGCTGTAAATAAATTCGGAGTTCTAGTCTGTTTCATCGATGCTGCTTCCACGTTCCCGGCTGCACTGCAGCCCTTTTTACGGTGCTGGTTTTACGAGGGCGCATACCGCGCCCAGCCCGATTGCCGATCGAACATCCTTTTTACGCGGCTGCAAGAGCGCGGCCAGAGAATGCAAAGTACTTTCCTTCCAGCGTGCCTCAATTCTCTCGCTGCTATGCAACAGTAAACATATGCCGATAAAGAAAGACTTGCTTGAAAGTGGGGCCTCGTATAATTAATCAAACCACCTGCCACTTTTTTTTTTGTTACTCTTTCTTACTGTCAGCTCGTACTTGATTTCAGCCGACTGATATCACACTATCCGACAATTGACCAACAACGTCGGTGTTGGTAACCACAGAGAGCAAAGTGGAAATTAAAATCGGTTGTTTCGACTGGTCTCGCACGAGTGCTTCATCGCCGTGGCACATTGCAATTAGAGAATATTAGTGTGAATGCCCAATGCCAACTACAATTGGGAAATTGTAGCAGAAAGTGAGTGACTATCCGCCAATTAATTCGCTTTGCTGACAGCGAAATGTTAACTTTACCAATACAACTGTCGCCAACTAATAAATCCACTGAGGAAAGTGAAATGCATGAGGTTCGAGTTTACGGGCAGTTATGAAAAGCTTCGTTCCATGTCTTTTTGCCGTGTAAGCCGGTTGCGAGCAAGTAGCACGGGGCGAGAGCGAGTGTGCTGCGTCGCTCGATAGCCTGGGGACGGAAACGGCTCGGCTTATAGGGTAATTATTTTTTCAACTTAACGGAAGAGGGGCGGAGGAGGGAAGTGCCAAGGGGGTCTTTGCTTGGACGACGGGAGCAGCAAGGGTGAAACCAGAAGGGGAAAAGGTTGAATGTACTCTCTGTCCCTACAAGCATTAATCAGGGGGCCGTGTCCAACACTCCATACCGGACAGCACTGCGAGAGTGAAAAGAGTGAGCGAGAGAGAGGAGCTCGCCTTTATTTGAATAAAATTATTGCAGGATGTTCGCTCGGCCCGGAAAATAATCCCGCGTGTCAAAGAGTTATCCTCGTATAATTACTCATGCGTACGTCGAAGCAAATTAATCGACTGGACCCCTTCCACGACATTTCAATTCAATTCGAGAGTGATAAGTGAAGTGAGTTAAGCAACGACTAGGCGGATACTTTAATTACTGAATTCTCCAGCACTTCCACGTTGAAACTAGACGTTAGTGCGAGAGAAATAATTCATGGCCGGCAGTGCTATTCTCTATTCGACACTCCCAGTGAGTATGTGTGCTGAAGTCTGCAAAGCCCAAGGGCCTTGGGCACACACAGCTTGCCTGCCGTGTGCTTGACTTAGGGTGGTGCGAGTAAAAGAGTGTATGAAAGAAAACGTTAATTATCGCATTACCAGCCGGCCGTAAAATATACGCTAGCAGCTCGCAGTCAAAGTTAAGGTGAGGTGCTGGGAAGGAAAACGCACTCGGGGCAAAATAGCCGTGGGATGTCGGAGCGAATAATACAGCAAGCTCGGACGAGCTCAATGATGAATTAGGAGTAAACGAATTAAACCCCTTGGATGACCGAGGAAGCAAACGATGGTCTACGAGTGCATGGCAAATTGCTTGAATGTTTGCTCTGCCGTTGACATTTTCAGTATACTGCCTCGATCAGAAACTGCTCGGAGAAACCCTGTTGTTGCTGTTACTTCAGTGTCAGATAGTCGTGCTCGGTGACTTGGTTGGTTGCTTGCTTGCTTGCTTGCCTGCACCGTCGACCTTCTTTGGTGTGTTCGATAGTTTAGGCTAACCCGTCCTCCTAATGCCGAGGCCGCACTGACCTCGTCTTGCTTCTCTCACGGATAACTGATGTTCCTACGGTGCAACGGCTTTCAGGGGTGACTACCCACCCATTAGTTAGATTGAGGTCATTCGCTAATAAAGTGTACAATATTTAGCTCCAGTGTTTAGTCTATACACAATGTCAGTCACCCAGCGACGATTTCAATTGGTTGATATTAGCTAGGTGATCGATGGGAATGAGGGTTACGACAACATAGTGCAATTAGGGTTCCATGCTTCTGGAAATATGAAAATATCCTTGCACTATTGGATTAGAGGCTTATCATATGCCGGGGTCTCTGAGTAGCCTGGCAATAACCGAGGAAAAGGGAGAATTATGTTTGTCCCTTTATCACTGTGAAGGTAAATATCGCCGACCTTAATAATAAAGATCTCGGCTGCCCACCTCTTCGTCCAATAGCTCTTGAGAAATGCCGTGGACAAGTGGATCCCTTCAGTAATACATTCTCTGGGTTATTATTAATCCCAATTTCACATAGGATTGCGACGGCAACCACCACGTAAGTCGCCATGGGTCTCCAATAAAGGCAGTTTTAATAACTTTTTGTTTGCACCCTGACCGGTCAGCGGCTCGAGATTTTTTCGTTAAGGGGAAAGAGGAAAAAGAGAGTGAGAGAGGAAGGGTCGGTGCTGATTTGGGTCGCAGTGTTTGACCAATTCTTGAACAACTGGGCAAACTAATAATGTGGAAGGCGCCAGGCGGTGAGATTTCCTCGAGGTTTCCCTGAGACTCGACCTTAGACAAATATCTTAGTGCCAGGAAACCGGAGGACCAGCAATGGCTGGGAGACTATAAAGCCGTATTAAATTAATATAGTGAGCTATTTTTATTTGCCGGCTGGGAGGGAAAACTTCGCCGCCGAATTAATTCGAATCTACGGGGTCGCGTTGCCGGTGCCGCGCGTATTATAAAAGTTCGCTCGCGCGCAAAACTTCCAGCCGGCACGGCTGGTCTCGTCTCGACGCTACTTCATGCCCGCCGCCGTCGCCCCGCACCGCCAACTATATAATGCGAAGGCCCTCATAAAGGTCTGCTCGAAACTTTTTGTATTCATGTAGCGAGCGCAAGCGAGCAAGCGCGCGCTCGCTGCAACTTTCAGCGGTACTCTTCGTTCGCTCGCTCGCCGCGAAAAACACCGCTCGAGTGTATTCACCGCGGAACCAGGACGCTCGGGGACCTTTTTTCCGTATATCGAATAGTTGCGCCAGGAGAGAGCGCGAGCAAAGTTGAATCGGGATTGAATTGCTTCGGATTTATCTGTTTATCGGGCGTCCCCGCGCGGAAGCGTCACTCCCGCAAAACGAAGTGGGAACAATACTACAATTTTCGAATTGAAATCAGCACTAAAATTGTCGAAGCTCCAACGACAAATTGTACACTGTCCAAGTATCTCTCGAAATGAAAATTGTAAAGACTGCGATTGTCGGAGATAATATTAACGCTTATGGTAGACTGTCGTTGGACGAGATCATTCTAGGTGAACTAGAAAATCGGATTAGCATTTCAATCTCAAGGAAACACAAGGATCCTTGTTCTTATCTGGTAGTACGCGAGGGTGTACCTGAGCCCTCAACATGTTCGAGCTGCGTAAGAACACCTTTCACGGTTACGTGGCTGATTTTCTTAAAGCCCGTATACGCGCCTACCACTTGGCCGCCGAAGGGGAAAGGCGAACCAAGAAGATTTAAGAGGTGCTTCCAAAATTATTACACGATTCGGGCTTCCGGAAGATACGATCCTCGTTGAAAATACAATCACGGAGAGTAGTAGCCGCAGAGCAAGGCTCCGCGCCCTCTTCCTGCTCCCGCTGGCGACGAGGGCCGACGATTTACATCGAGGACGAAGATGTATTAACGTAGATAAGTAGGATCTTAAAACAAGCGAGTACTCTCGCCCGGAGTCAATGGACTTCCTTTCCCCGAGCATAATTTCTGTCGGATATGCAGGAGCACGCGTCAGTCGGTGGCTGCTTGCTGGCGCTTTAACCCAAACTTTTACGGTAGCTATATGCCTAAGAATCTTTGCGTGAAAATAATTTCTCCACCACTACCATCATCCTAGCGACACTAGTATTCCTATCACGAATCCTTCCAGGATCCTCCTTCCGTTTTTCTCTATAAGGAAACGCCCGACTAGATAGATCGCCCTGACTAAGTCCGGTCTACGCGGTGCTTAGCTCATTATTTGTGCCACCGTAGTACGTTGTACTTCTGACCTAACTCAAATTTATTTATCCACCCCGAATTCCTGAAACAGACACCCCATGGAGCGAGGATAGCACCGTTCGATAATCCGTGGCCGCTAGCGTGAGGTTTCATGTACACACGGGTTAATTATCGGCTGGGCCGTTTGTCTTGACGCAAGTCTGATTAATAGGTTGATTCCTCGTAATAAGTGGGAGTCGTGCGATCGTTCATTTGGTGGACTAAGAGAATCCTACCATCGACCGACAACAACCACAATGCCAATGGAGAGTAGTCGAACTTTCCATTTGTCTTTCCTTCGCAAGACTAACGAGTCCGCCTAACAACCGTGTCTCCGCAAAGATCTCTCTTGCGCGGGTGCGAGTGCGCGTGGAAGAAGATGAGATGAGAGATAAAAAGCGGTGGAAGTGGAAGCGGTGGAGAGGGACGAAAAATCATCCGGCAAAACGGGATCAGGACGCTAACGAGCTTAACTTCGAAAGCGCAGCCCTGTGACAGTGGTGGCAGTAGTACCTGCAGCTCTCCACCAATGTACTAGTCGGAGAGAGAGAGATAGAAAGAAAAGACAGAGGGTGGGAATGAGGGAACGCGAATGCGTTGTCCCTGTTGTACAAAAGCTGGCGGAAGACGACGCGTCAACAAAAAACTAACAAGCTCGCCATGTTCTCGGAAAATCATTAGCGCGGTATACACGCGCCGGCCGCACCCTCTCATTGACGCTTCGCTCTTGGTATCTTCGGCTTATTCACGCGCGTCTCATGATCATCTTTCGCTCGGGGAGACGATGGAGTACTCACTCGCTTGGCCTCTGTCCCGATGAAAAGGGGCGCCTCGGCTGTCCACGATGAGGAGAGAGTCGAGTCGAGCCGAGCGGACCGACGCCGACGCCGACGCCGACGGCTCGTGCCACTCCGCCGCGGCATATTGCGGAAGCCGAGTCGAGTATTTATGGTACTCCGGGCATTATTTGTGCGTGGAGGGCTCCGTTATAGGGATGTCGAGTGCATCGCTAATATTGGCGCACACCCCGTGCACCGGCCGGCGCGGCTCCTCTGGCCGCCGGCACAATTGGAGCATTGTGTAAGTACAGACTGCAGCCTCATCAATTACGCGTTCAATTAGCAGAACTCGGCCGGCAGGCCGCCGCCGGGGGACCCAAGTGAAGCGGACTCTGCCACCGGACTCCTTCGGGAAGGGAAAGTCAATGTGACTCTCTCCTTCTCTCTCACTCTCTCTCTCTCTCTCGGTGTGTTGATCCGTCTCTCGATACACTCACCGAAATCACGACATTCATGATTACACACGATGCCGACTGATACGCTAAGCGGAATACGAACGCCCCTTGAGTAAGCTTATAGTTTGAGATCCTGGCCTTAATTCCACAAGGTCCTATTTAAGCTTGTAAATCCCGCTTTTTCCAGCTTTATAAAACGAAATCATTTAAAGATTGCAGTGGAAGCGAAAATGAACAAAGACGTTGGCAGGTACGGAAACGTTTTTCTTAAAGACCTTTCGAACGGAAAGATTGGCGAAAGTGAGCTATTTACTTCGCAATTCCCGCGGGCTAGGCACTTCATCCGCAATTGAAAAAGAAATAGGGAGGGAAAAAGAGAGGACTTCAAGAGAGATTTAATATTTTGTCAGGCCTGTGGTGGATCCGACCCGCTAAGATCCAATTAACCCCGAACGCCGAGAGCTTCTTACGCTCTATTATTTACTGCCGCGCTGCGCCTACTTGTCGACTGCCACTTGACTTTTTGCGACTCGAGGAAGTCTTTTGCTGCTCGAGTGAGTTACGTAATAAGAAGACTGATATCATGGTATTAATACTAATAGAAGTTGGACGTGAAAATCATAGTTTCAATACACTCTCATTCGCATTTCCATTCCTGTTATCCATCTCCCCCCTTTTCAATAACTAATCCACCATCGAGCGGGGAAACTTTCAAGCCGGATTGAATGTACTTTTTTATGTGGTCGCATCTGTCTCGCAGGCCAACGGAGATTTTTCCAGAGTAAATCTTCCATCTAACGAGAGTTGGCCAACTTTTTTCCCTATTGGAAAATGCTCGTGATTGAATTAATGTTGCCGAGGTTTTATGCATCTGATTTCGATTACTCGTGGAACCTTCTTTTATTGCACACGTGATTCGACGATCCAATTGTCCTAGCCTCGGTCCAGTAAATCAAAGTCCAACCAGACGTTTTCTTCAACCACCACCAACCACCCTCTTCACTACATTGGCGCACGTCGGCTTACTCGTGTTTCCGGGAGCGGCGCCGTCAGGACTTCCTTTGTGCAGCTAATCCCAGGGGCAACGAATGCCAGGATCCCGCCAATTACCCACCGATTACGCGCAGTCCTCATTAACATCGTCTCGGCAAAAAAGGACAAGTGCCGCTTACTCGGAGCGAGCTATTTTTCGAAGCTCTGGTAGCCCCCGTGGGATGTGCCACTGTGCATCCTGTGAAAAGTACTTCGGGAACAAGGTAATCCGAGAATATTAACCGCGGCCATCGGTAACAATATCGCTCGAGTTCCAGCAGTGACTAACTGATCAAATACAGCCTAGGGGCGCGCGCCAACGATCGAAGGGTCCTTCTGCGTTTTTCGCCCCTTTGGTAATATCGGTCTGTGTACGTACACAGCAAAAGGATACTTCTCCCACCATTTATCCATCTACTGGGTGTACACTCCTTCTCTTCGAGCAATCTTTCCATTCTACTTCAAATCGAGCGGATAGATTCGCTAAGAAGTAAGATTGCCTAGGAATCTTCAACCGGGAAGAGCGTTTACTTATCTTACAATTATCCTAAGTTTTAGTTTACATTTCGTCCTCGTGATTCGTGAGAGTATTGGAAGTGTTTGAAATGACTGTCGAATATCCGATATCAAGTCTGTCCTTTAGATATTTGCTTTACTCGAAGAATTGATTTGAGGATTTTACGAAGATCACGATTAAGATAGAAAAACGTTGTTTTTCCGAGCAGTACACCCTGTATGTTGACGATGCGTGCACGTACGGTACTCTATGCGAGTATAGTCCGGACATGTAGACGCGGTGCTCCGCGGGGATACACGAGAGTGTGTACCCGGGCACGTACTCGCGCAGTCCCCGGAATTGCCAATATTGGGCGAGTTTCGGCGCGTTTACCATCGCCGGGAGCGAAGCCGAAAGTAATTCTTGATATATCGCTACTGCTCCCCGATGTCGCGACACAGCTCCGACACATTTAATTGCAATTAGTAGCGGCTGCTTCCCGATCGCTCTACTATACAAACTCTACGAAACTATACACCACCCAGTTCTGTTTCACTTCTTTCCAACAAGCACACTTTATATACAAACAACAGGATCTCGCAGTTCTCGCAATGCCACAGAAAAATACCTAGTTTGCCTTACTTTCCCAGTGTTGTGAACGCTCTTCCGTTTGATTCCGGGAAAGTTGTGTCCCGATTCGCACGCGTATTTGCAAACAGAGTTTCCTCTCAGGCGTTATTCGAAGGCCATTAGCATTAGTTGGTGAAGTCTTCCATTTTGTTAAATTTTGCACGTGCGGCTTATAGAGGAAGGGGTGGATAAGAGGTTTGATTGAGGTTGCCGCAGTACATGTAGTATTTAGATTCCAAAGTGGTTCGGGTATTAACACTTTGAACTCGGCTTGCGAGTTTACTCCGTCGTCTGTTGACCCGACAAACATGTTTGGCGGTTTCGGGAACTGCATTTGTGTCATAGCGAATTTTCCCATTTACCAAGAGCACCCTTCCCCCCTCTCTCTATCTCACTTGCCCTCTCGCTTCCTTCGGTAAACATGTTTATCGAAACTTCGTTGCGGCAATTACGCTGCGGTCGCCGCGTAAAATCGCCGCACACTAGTCGATCCCTTGAGTCAAGTGCTCGAAGAGAAATCGCGCCGGATCTATTTCTTACATACGCACACAAGAGCAAACAGATATCCGTGTGGGGAGGGTTTCAGAGTGTGTGCAAGCACACACGTACGCGTGCACGCTCCGCTAGAGAGCTGACGTCGGCATTGATCGAAAAAAGTTCGCACTCTCTGTGCTGTTTGAAAATACTGCGGGGCCAGAGAGCGCGCGCAGCGGAAGTGAGGTTTTATGGCATCGTTGATATTTCACTTCGCCGAACGTTTTACTGCTTTTCGGATCGCGTACCTCTGGCTACACGTGTGAAAAGGAACAGCGTCGAACCCGGCGGGCCACTCAAAGAGCGAGGGAGAAAACCAGTCCACACTCTCACTCTGATCCACGATCCTTTTTACAGCGTGAGATTTCTCCCTGAAAAAAGCTGCATTCCAAAGAAAGGCACACGCCTTTCGCCCGATTTTTGTCGAACACGTCCGGTCTTTGTCGCCGAGCTGCTCGTTATACAATAATACGCCGCGATCCACTGAATGTTACCGATTGGAACAACCTGCTTTTTCCCCTCGTGCACTCATATTTTCTCGAATCTATTGTTAATCGATGAATTTAATAAAAGTGCATTGCAAAAAATGCACGCGACAGGAAGGCCAGCGACGTTTTTAGCCCGTTGCCATCAGATCGACCCTAGTTGGAACACCAATGTAGAGGATATTTAAATTGATGTAGCACAACCTTCACTGAACATTCGATCGATCCATCAGCTTACCAATAACTTTTATGTCAATCGAAGCTGTGAAACTTCGATTTACAATGGTGGGAATAATTGAATTTGAGAAACTTTTAGTTTGGTGAAAGTTGTTCTAGCTTTTGGGTGAAAATGCTTGATAAAGTAGAAATGTAACTTCGCAGTAACTTAGCGGGAAACCGTTCAACATTACAAACTAGAATGTTTTGCTTGGCCAAGCAAGAAGAAGTGCTTTAATACGTGTAAAATTCACAATTTAAAATGGACATGAAAATCCTCACCATTTTCACCATTTACCGGTATTGCACTTTTACGCGAAATGGGAACTCGTTAACGGAAGTACCGGAACACTGAAAATTCCATACTCAAAGTAATGGGTCCAATTTAGCATTGAGGATGCGGGTTGGATATGTACGTAATGCAGATTTCTATTGTTGCGTGGAAATCAAATTACTAAGTAATGTGGCCTGCGAAAGCAGCCGGTAGCAGCTATGGTTGCAACGAGGAAAGTATGTAGCAACAGGTCGTGCGATCAGTATTTGGGAAATAAATAGCGCACGGCGGCGAGTTTGAGACCATTTACGATGGCCTATAAAAATTTAAAGTACACCCGAGATCCGGTATAATTCCTTCCATTATCGGATCCAATGATTCTAATCGGCTTTTAAATTCCATTCAAACTCAACTGATTCTCATTCTGCGCTATCCATTGTGTTAGTCGTCTCCTTTTCTCAGCCGCCTAAAGTTAATTCGTTCCCACGGCGAACAATCTCGTGAATAATTCACTGAGGAAAAAGCTGTGTCGTCTGGTTGATGAGCACGATGGAAAAATCACGTTACACACGGAGCTGCTGGTCGTAGCGGCAGCGGTATGAGAAGCGAACGCTGCGAGCATGGACACAGCAAACATACTTTATGCACATGAAATTCCCGGGCACGAGTTACGCCGCTTAAGCATGGTGGTGAAAACGAGGTGCCACGAGCGAACCGTGCAACACGAGGATTTAATGAAATCCAACTAAGAAACCACGCTCTTCTCACCACCGCCGCTGCCACGGAGCACTAAATGAAACCTGAACTCTCGAACTTGAGAGGGTGTAGACTGTTCGCGTAAATTTGCTTCCTTCTTTCATTCGCCGTTAACAAGCACATTTTCTCGTCGATAATGACAGCGAAGTACTTTCTAAGGTACGAACATTTAGGATTCGGAAAACACGGAAGGTCCTTTTCGTTTTAACAACAAATCGTGGGGAAAGAATCACAGAGGCAAGTTCGACCAGTTTTTCCATTGGCCAGTGAGTGCTGGTTGGCGAGGAGGGAAAATTAGTGGCGGATTCGAGCAAGCGGCCAACAAGTGGTTGCCTCTAGTTAACTTGCGGAGTCGTTGCTCGAGACAGTTTCGAAAGACACCCTGTCACTGCGCTACATGCTGCGTTCCAGGCATAGAGAAATGCCTTCGACCGAAACTATCCCCAAAGCTGTCACCAATAGATTCAGAGTATTCATCAGACCGGACTGCAATCGGCGATGGCGACAAGTTTCTCGAGGAAGGCGAATCCCATTGATGTTGTGCAAGCGGCTGCACCGCGCATTTAATACGTATGTGGCAAGCATAAATCTTTCCTTTAACGGACTAAGCGCGTGTACGTACTATCAATAAACGAGAGCAGCTCCGTTCTCGCACCTGTTGCCTCGCAGATTTGTTTACCTGCCTGAAATACACTCTTGGTAATTTCGTGCCGATCTTTTGATTCCTCGCGCTCAACTTAATATCTTCTTCATTAATGCAATTTATATTTATGCGTGCTCTAGAATCTAAACTGACCTTGGTTGTCTTTAAGCAACTCCACAGAAGAATCTATGAAATGTTCATGTGGCAGACGTATGAATAATGCGTCGATTAGGTATTCCATTTAATGTGACATTCACGGAAAATGACAGAGGTATCCATGAGGCGAGTTTGAATTTCTGGTAGAGCTGTGAACCGGTGCATTTTCTCTGCATTTGCCCTCTATATATGTACCGAACGTCCGTGGCTTTACCTGCCGGCGCAAATATCCACATGCATGTAATTAAATATTTTGACGTGCTCCCAGTGGGGTCCAGTGTGTGCTGGTGTGCCAAAAGAAATTCCGAAAATAGTTGAATTCATCGTGCTAGCAGCAGCGTCCCATCCGCTTCTCTATATTCTGCTTTTAATTAATGAGATCACCAGCGGTCCGACTACAAATTCCATTAATAGCAGGGCGAACTCGCGCGCAATCGCGTCGCTAAAGTGCATAACGCACACTCGCTCGAGCGAGCGATATTAAAATTTCCATTGGACATTCGCAGACAGTTCTCGCACTCGACACTGCTGTAATATCGAATGTGAATTTCCCGAGACACGCGAGATTTACAAGGGGCGCGTTAAAGGTAGCGTGGCAAATTTGGCGTGGTAAATCAGAACAGCGGTTGACCCAGACGGTAGTGGTAGAGAGCACGTTCGTTCGCTTGCCGGAGAGGACAGACGCCGGATATGAAAGCGCTTATTCCGACGCGGGGTAGCTGCATCGGCGGGCAGAATGTGCTCGCTTCGCCACTGAAAAGGAATTCGAGAGCAAACTTTAATTACCGGCCACCATAATTTCCCACGACGAGTGGCGGTGCGAAAAATATGTCTCACCTTTTCGTTTTGCGCTCCAGCGCATTAAGCCGCGCGCGAGCGCGCGCGCATATAATTCTCTCGCGACCGAAATGTGCAGGCGGTCGCAGAGTTGCAGAGGGTGGCGCGCAAGGGACTCCGACTCGACGGGCAGCGTGCAACCACGGCACGCCGAGAAAGGGACAGGAAGGAAGCAGATAATTTTGAATGAATTGAAGCACCGCCACGAATGCATACTTCCGAGGGACTCGCGCGAAATGAAAATTATGACTCGCGGGCGCAAAAACCCAGCTATGCAAATTAATAGCCCGGCCTTCACCTTTAATAACAAGCATTGTGCCAGGCGCCCGCCGTTATTGTGCGAAGTAACATTGTTCGCCGGTCAGCCCCCAGACACGAACAACCATTGCATTCTAAGGAAAAGTCTACTGCGAAGTGGTCGATCTCAGGATAATAACATTTATAACACGCGACCCTTAGCAACCAAGTTACAGAGTCTTCAGTGTGAAATTGCCCGTGGAATTGCACGTTGTTCTCGTTTCCTCTGATCTCTAAATTAACTACCAGCTTTAAGATCACGTAACTACCACCTATCTTTTCATAGTTTGAAGACTTAATGTCTCAATGTACGTTTTAAAAACCGGCTTCACGCGAGGACAGACAGGCACCATCCGCTGAAAGAGACTCGCCCTCCCCCCCCCCCTTTTTTTTTTTGCAACGTCCCACTCGAGTGTCAGCGACACCGCAAAAAATCTGTCATATGGGAAGCGGCTTAAAGAGGCCCGGAGATGAAGGCACGATCGACACGGTCCCGACAAAAGAAAGGCGATTTTCGCGGCTGGGTCCGGAGTCCCGTGAGGCGTGCCTGCATTCTCCAAAGCGTGAAACTACACACCCCTCGTGTCCACACCAGCGAAACTGTCAACAGTAATTAGCATTCGGCGTGGAGTTGCCTTAAGGCCGAGCCGTGTAGTTCCCTCGCATATCAATAAACGAGGAGACACGACAAATAATGCCTGGAGGATAACGCGAGCAGTGGACGCGCCCGCCTGGAAACCTGTCACATCGGGCACCGTCATTCGCACCGGGATCCCGAGGAAAATTTTATCCGTAGGATCTTTGTGCGCGTTGGCTACGAGCATGGGACTTCATTAGGAAGATGTCGTTTAGCTTGAATACCACTGCCAGCAAAGAATGAAGTGGGGCGGGCGAGCGGGCGGGCGAGGTGGTGCCGGGAGGGAACAGACGCGCCGAAGACGATTCTTCCTTTCAATTGAGTGCGAGATTCCCCTCCGGTAAAGAGCCCTTGAGAGGCTGCTGTCCCCTTAAAACTGGCCAATCTTCACATCCTCCCCCGCCTGGCGAAATTACGCGACACTCTCGCCGTGAACATTTTCTCCCCGTGCATCCTCAGCACGGATCATCCCCTTCTGCCTGCAGTCAGCGCATTAGGCTTATCGCAACCCTCCTACACTTCCCCTTCGACCCCTCCGGCCGCCGCCGCCGCCGCCGCCACGCACTTAGTACACGGGACACTAAAGATTATCCAACCGAATGGGAGTACTGTAAAAATAGCTTTTAATGGGACCATAAACACCGTTATGAAGGAATGCAGAAAGGATCGTTGGCAAAAGGGGAGGAAGATAAAGAGAGTCCTCCTTCAGAGGGAACATCATTTTTCTATGATTCGTCCTAGCATTCTTGCTAAACTTACATATGTAAGCTCTTTCTAATTTCACTACTTTAGCGGCATTGCAGTTTTAATGCAGCCTGTAAACTGCGACTGACAGCAAGCACTGCGCACCCAGCGCACACAGTGTAAGAGAAAGTTTGCCGAGCTGAGTAATTAGCAGTTTAGTTGGCAGATTAATTATCAAAGGGCGCATCGCGAGCACTGGGGTGCGAGAGGTGTGTTTTGAAAAGTATTATTCTCGCCCCCTTCCCCCTTCCACACCCTCTTTCAAACTAAATTGATAATGAAGTGCGATACTAATTAAGGCGTTCTGCTTTATTGCTTCTGCTCGCGCGTTCGTTCTTTAACACCGAGCCCGGTAGAATTTGCTCGGCTAGAATGTTTAAACTTTTCCCGGGCGTCGAGCAATAAGTTAGCGCAGCGATTACGCACAGCTGTTGTAATGCAAGGCGATCCTGTAATACACATCGTGGATCAGATTCAATTACGTCTCATCGTCAAGAAGATTGTGCGCACGGTTGCAAATATTTAACGGCACCGCTTCTAGATAGAAGGCACATGATGCGCGTAACACACCGGCTTTTCGCTACAAATCCGCTCGAAATAATCGGCACGCCGAGCTGGCGTTGTACAAAGCAAATTGGCTTAATCGCAAGTGACACTGATATTACTGGACGCGTTTGAAAGTTTCAAAGCTTTGTCCGGTGATGAGCTTTTCCAACCCTTCAATCCATCCTGATGAGTTATGTGAACACACTTTACTTTTTGGCCACGATTCGACAACCTTTGAAAAGAGTCACGTGTTTGGAATTCGTGATTTTGTTACTGGAAATAATTATTGGAGCGAAGCGAAGATTTTACGATAGAAATCTTCACTCTTGTGACGTTCACTTGGAACTTGGAACAAAACAGATGATAGGGAACAAATGCGAGATGCTGACAGCGCTTCCAACAAAACCTTTAAAGACCCGTTGGAAATCTGGCGGACATCTCGAACGTTTGCGGACGGGTTGATACGAAAGCTCTTCCTAGGAGGTCGAAGATAATGCGGAGTCATCGTGCTGCGTGGCCGAGAATGGAGCGTGTCATTGGTTCCGTCAGGCCATTATAGCAGTCCATAAAAAAGACTGGTTTGATAATACGTCGGATAATCTATCGGGCCGACTCTTTTATAGGGAAGAATAGCTTGATAATAGGAAATCGATTTAGTGCGTTACGGAAGGAACCGCCTGGCCGTCTTTCTCTCCCTCTTTCTCTCTTTCGATCTTACATTTCACGAACGAAAGCCGGGGTATTACAAACGACTCCAACACAGCTCCTTCCTCTTTTCAGTACTACGTGCGCTCGCACAATACCTCCTCCTCTCCATTTCCAGGGAGAATAATATTTTCCGCAAAGCCCCCTGGTGATCGGTTTTTTTGTTTATCCAATGCTTGCACGTTCGAGGCTGCACAATGCAGTAAGAGCACTTCGCGGAATCCTTCTACGTTCTACAAGTCAGCAAGGACAATTGACCTCATTCAATGAACATCGATTAAGCGAAGAGATTGCCGGAATAACTGAGGTACTAATTGCCATTATACTAATGACGAAAAGTAATTGGAAGGTCGGCAGGAAATTTCGGGAGCGCCGCGCCGGGTCTGCTCTGAGCTGAGCGGCAGGCAACGTCGAGAAGGCAGTGTCGAGTGGCGAGAAAGCTGAGAGAGTAAGAGAGTCAGGGCGAACTTATTGATTTTCCAAAGACAGTGTAACGCTGCTGGGATATCCTAGGTGGGCGGGCTTAAGGAGGTTAATCTTTAGCAGTCAATTTAGTACGCGGCAGAGAAGTTAGATAAAGTCCAGCAATATAAGCCGCTCGCAGTAGCGCGCCACCTTACTTAACAAGCCTAACCGGCTACGCCAGCAATAATCTAATTACATTCACTACTGCCTGTAATTATAGTCTAGTAAGTAAACTTCCGCCTACTCAATTCACTCTGATATTTCCTGATAGGCTAAATAGTATACAGTCGAGTGTAAGCATAATTGAAATGCAAAGATGATCTATTCCCATTCCAAGTTGCCAAAGTTAATTCCGGAGGGCAGTGGTTTCGGTGGTAGCAGCAAACAATAGAAACCCATTGATCAAAGCGTCCGGCAAGAAACGAGGAAATTCACACGATGTGTACTTAGGTGGATTTTCATCGGGACACGAATGGAACGGTGAGCAAAGCCTTCTCCGCTCGCCTTTCCCGTTTCCTCGAGTCGAAGATCGTAATTAGCCCCTGTGTAAACCCCGCCCAATCGTTCGTCCCACATCCATCAGAGCTGTCCCTATCACTCACCCTGGACCCAGGAATCTCAGCGAAAACCTCGCTAAATCGCGAGTCATTCCACCATGGCGGAGAAGGGTATCTCCAAACGAGCTCCAGCACTACTACACACGAAAGCGGTATCGTATTACCGCAAAAATGGATGGAAAAAAATTGTCGAGGAACCTTCGTTCCATGTGTGAAGTTAAGCTTGAAAGAATTCTCAAGGCGGACTCCCTTGAGTCGAAGACTACCCAAATTCACAAGTATATGTACTACTCTTTGCCAGGTAGTATAAAGCGGCTTCGAAGGATCCCAAGGCTATAGTGATGCCCGCGAGAAAAGGCCGAGAGTATCCCATCCGACGGAATCACACCTCATACAATCAGGCCAATGTATCCGCCCTCAAAACATCGAATCCAGGCGTATCACGTCGACGAATGGAACTTGGCGTGAAAAAGCGAGCGACGGCTTCGAAGATCGAAGAGGAGAGGAGGAGGGAATAACGGGGAGTATCAGTCGACAGGAAAGGAGGACGATTCGAAAAGAAAAGCGGTGCGGATAAGACGGTGTCGATAGGAGAGTGAGAGAAAGAGAGAAGGGAGAATGAACGAATGGGTGGGCCAGCTTGCGTTTCGGCTCGCCGAGAAAGATGGGTGAAAGCGCGCCGATCGTGCCTACGAGGAGAAGGGTGAGAGCGAGCAGGCGATGGGTGGAATAGGACGAGTAAAGTGATTGCGAAAAGGGGGTCAGAGGGAAAATGGGGTACGGTGGTTTAATAGAGTGAGCCATGATGGATGATGTCAGATCGATATTACTTCTTCCTTTGCCGCGGTGAACACCCACACCCAGTCCAAGTACCATCCACCGGCATTTCGGAACCTGGAACCCGTGAGCTCTCCTCACGTTTCTCTCTCTCTCTCTCTCTCTATCTTTCCTCTATATACGTTTTCCACAACGCATACCGGACATTTTCGGCACTGGACACACATAATCCTGTTATTACGGCGACTCTTATATACCTGAGATGTCGGCCAAGAATTCGTAATACCACGGCGGGAACAGTCCTGCGTCCGTTTGCTTGACGCCCGACGAGATAAGCACGATTTCCTTTGGCCAAGATAATTGTCGCGCGAATGAAATTCCTCGCGGCAAGAAATCCTTGGTAATGAGTTGTGTTGCTAGCTAGCTGCGAATTCTGTCAGCGTCGTCTGACGTCACTTTTGCCCTGCAGCCCTGTTTCAGACTTGTTATTAATAACAGCAGAGGAAAAGACCGGCCGTTTCTCTCAGCATCAAGAGGAATGTTGGAATCTTAAGATTTTTCTTCCGCCTTCCTATTAAGAGAAGTGCACAGTAGAAAATTATACATTTCTTTGGTAAGAAAAAGATACCTCCGGTCTAAAAAGAATATTATTTGAATTTATTTTTTGCTCTTACATTTGATTGACCAGTTTCATTATTATGGTTCTTTTCAACTGAGGCCCCGGTTGCCCTTATTTAGTCAGATCCAGCTGGTCCTTACCTACTGAGGCCCCACTAGTAATCAGGAATGCCCGACACAATTTCTACCAGGGTATAGTGAGTTGCATATTGCACGGAGTGGAAAGGAAAGTATCGAGGATCATCAGGAAGTTGCGTCGCCTTGGGAAGCGTCGAAAGGGGTATGACCTCAGGGCTACGGCGCGCGTAGTATAAAGTTACTCCAAATTACATCTGCATATTATTTCAATTTTGTAGATTGTTTAACTGCACTAACGCCGGGGATACCGGCAACTGGCAGGCAAACTTTTCTGCGGATTATCTCTTAGGTATCCTCGCGGGCTCCCTCCCCTCGCCACCCCCCTCTCCCTCGCCCTAACTTGCCGCATCTCATTGACGGTCGGAAGAAATTTGTTAGTCCCCCTGTCCAAATTTAATTTAGTGGCCGGCGACACAGCGAGGCGCATCCGTGGCAACGGGCATCGCCCAGAGCACCGGAGACATTCAACGATCCGCGAAGCAAATACGTAAAGTCAGAACCCGATGCGAATGTCGATGTTATAACCAACTCGATTGGAACGTTCAAGTTTCACGGAAAAAGTACATGGAAAATGTTGTCGGTAGTCTGCTACTGCGATGCCACTTTCTGGCAATAAACAGCCCCAAAAAACAGGCTGGACCGCGTAAATCATGAGAACTTTCTATCAAGCTCGTTGCGAGATTCGCAGTAAAAACGGAGAATTTTGCTGGTTCCACCTTGATGGAGTCAGGACAAATATCCTCTCTCCATCGATATCGGCTCTCCAAATTCAAGAAGCGCGCTTCGTAATGAGAGGACTCGAATTTCATGTCCCCACATAAAAGTAAATACCCTTTGAGGCAGCCCTTCCTCCTATTCGCCATTGACGTCGGTCCACGTTTTATCATGCAAATTTGATTCGGAAAGCGCCCTTGACCCGTTCGAATCCACTAGACAGAATCAATAATCAATTTGGCGTATTGGGGGGGGGGGGGGGGGGGAGGTGGTGGTGGGATCTCGCAAAAAGGGCAAGAAAAATGTCCAAGAACATTTCGCTTTTCCATTTACTCTGTTGCGCATGGGAATCCCACTGGCGAGGGATTCCATCCGCTCGTATCGAAAGACTTTCTCCGAGGGTTTCTGAGAAAGCGTTTTATGATCCTGGAGTGTGATAATTCCGACGGCTGGCCGAACCAGTGGTCAGCCGAGGCCTATTAAATATTAATACCCCGAAAGAAGCCAATCATTTTGATCGCCCCCGCGATGTCGCGGCATGTAGCCAATCCGATTTATCGACGAGCATTCTCCCTGCCCTTTGGATCAGCCAAAGGGAGGGAGGAAGAAGAAAAGAAAACTGGGGTGGTGGGCGAGGCACTACCGGGGCAATCTTCAATTTCAATTTGCAGAACGTACACTTATCAGGGCGTGTCAGGTTGACGTTTGACGGAATAGAAGTACTTCTGAGATTAATTCCCACGCTTCTGCCCTGGTATTTTGATCGGTGCGATACGACAGCGTAAATAACATCGAACACCTTCGCGCCTTTCTTCAATCAGACTGCCAAGAGCGAGTATCGTGCCTCGAAACGAAACGAATGGAGGAGCGAACGCATCTAGATGAGGGAGAGGGAGCTAGGAGAAAAGAGAATTGGTGAAAGAGGTAGAAGAATGGATGAAGGGGTGGTGGAGGCCGGAAAAAAGAGAAGGCAATAAGCAGCGGTGAAAGTGAGACGGTGGAAAGGAAGCAAAGGAGGATGGGCAGTATGTCGTTTGTATCAATTTACCCGAGCCACCCTTACGCCCACGAACTTGCTTCAGATTTAATCTAATGCTACGTCGAGGAGGGTAATTCATTAAAGAGAGACCCCCTGCTCGCCCGGCTTTCCCTTCACCATCGTCGGTGACAGAACTCCAACAGCGAGAGATCGGCCATTTGCGATCCAGCTTGCACGGAGAAAGTAAATAATTAAATTCGACCCGCTCGAATTTCACCAAACTTTCGGTAGGCCAACCAACTTCTATATACATCCCAGATGGAATTGCACGATTAAAAGAGTTTGAAATATTTATGCCGAACGGGATCCCAGGGATTGCGGCGTCGGTTTTTATCCGACGCCCATACTGATGATATTAGTACTCGGAGGATTATCCCGAATAGGTTTCGGGTATTAGCCCCCGTCGCTCCGTGAGTGATTTTCCCGGCGGTTTCATTCGTTCGGGCCTCCTTCCATTCCTGCTTTTTCCATTCAACCCGTACCATTGCACTTTATCGAAACCGAGTGAAATATTGCGTGCGCATGGACGCTGGGCGCCCGCGCGCGCGTGCACACACGGTGGATTCTCATGTCTTAGAGAAGAAAATATTCGTTCTGAGAGGCTCGTTAAATTCCGACGGAACCGCCGCAGTACGAAAACTCGGCCAATAGATCACGTTAAACTTCCCGCACGTTCCTCCTAGCAATTCCCTCATCCCAAGTGCGAGACACGGATACCCGGTCTGCGTGAGTACTGCGAAGACTTATATACACATATATAGAAACTTGCCATTTCCAAGTCATGGAAATCTTCTGAATTTCAAAACGATTGACCCTTTGCCGAGAAGAAATTATACGTTTTTTTCTTGCTTGAAACTAACTTTTTAAAAGTACGGTACTCGTCTTTGGCAGTACTAGTTTTTCCAGACCTGCTGCTGCTGATTCCTCTGAAAAGCGTAGGTCAGGAAAGTAAACGACGGACATCGGAATCACAGTTAGAGTTTCGTGTACGGTTAATGTTCAACTAAATGGTAAACTTGGAGGAGTGTCAGTCGAAATCCAAGCAACTTCTCTTCTGGAGTTGGGCATCCCAGCGAAGAGTGCAGTTCGGCCGAATGTCCCTTTCGCAGTAGCGATAAAATCTCGATCGGATAAACGGGACACGTTCTTATTCTTACGAATTGTCGCGGGCTTCCGGGCGCAGGCGGCTGAAGGGCGGGGAATCGGTGATTTCACGCTCGAGAACTCCGGGAATGGAGCTGGCAAAGAGGAATTAAGACCTCGCGGAGGTCCTGCGTCCAACAATGGCGTGCGAGGGAGATGCCGGGAGATCGGAACAAGACGAATGAAGGAGAAGAGAGGGGTTAGTGCGGAGGCAGGAAAGGAGAGAGAGAGTGAGAGTGGGGTCCCAGGGTAGGAAGAGTGGAAGGTAAAAGAGAGGAGGTAGTAAGTAGATCCGTGGAATAAGAAACGGAGCAGGATCGTCGCCGTTGCCGGCGCGCCGCTGGTTCGGTTGATCCCGGCGGAGAAGGAAGAACGAAAGGACGAGAAGCAAGCGGTCCATGCGCGGGACATTATACGTACTTCTGTTTCGAGCGCTCTGTCGTCAGGCCCTTTGTTTATATTCCCAGGACAAGCGGCGGGGACGGACCGTTTGACATGTCGCCGCTCGTAAAGATGTTAAAGGACAAAAGGGGTTGTGCGAGAGAGCCTGTAATCCCCGGGCCACCGCGCGTATAGGTTCGCTCGGTTCTCGCGGCCATTCAAAGCCCTTCCTATGCGGGGGCACAAGCTGCCGCTGCTACGCACGTAAGTGCCGTATCATTATGCGGCCGGATAATGAACCGTCCTGAAGTGCTGCTGGGATAAGTAGCTTCCTATATTTCATGGCTCGACCAACAACTCGCTCGGCCCTCCCCTGGACCACCGGCTGCCGCTCTTTTACGGAAGAAATGCTATATATCCCACCTATGCGCAATCCGGAACCAGATTTACACGAGAGCCATTCGACTCGATCCGATGGTGCTTTCGAATCTCAACGAGTTTTACTCCAACCACTTGATATTTCGACTGCTCGTCCCGGGTACAATTGTACGAATTATTTATTATTATCCAATTTTTAAGAGCACCTTCCCAGTGATTGGAATTTGTGGTTGCCGGAGCTGTGAAGAGAATAAGAAGAGCATAGTGGGCTGTGTGAAATATTTAGAGGCAAGCTGAACACATCTCACGTCAGCTTATGATGCGAGAGACATGAGTGGGAGAGTAAGAGAGACGAACGGTGTGAGGCAGGCATGTATCCACCTGTGTGATGTGCTTCACAAGCACATGCTATGGTTATCATTAACCGGGCGTATTACGAGTGTCACGGACTTTAACGGCCGGTACCTCGTTTCCAGATAGGAATTAATTATTTCAAGGTAATGAAGTGTCAAGGGAGGGGACACGTTGTTCGAAGTTATTCGACGGAAGATATTTCCCTCGTCGTCGTCGTCGTCGTCGTCGTTCTAGGCACCCCAGCTGCACACGTGTACGCTGGGGCATCACCAGACTTCCGATATATTTCTAATTACGAAGGTGCTCGGGTGAGAACCCTCGCTCAAGTGGATTATGTCGATTGGCAAACCCATCGAAGGACTAAAGTAATACTGATATCAGATTCCATTACAGAGACGAACATATACATGGGAGCGAGACTCCATGACACAGTGGAGCTCGATTCATCTATCTACGTCTGCCCATTACCGTAGATATTAATAAGGACTACTTAGACAGCCTTGGGTATTTAGATTAAGAAGTCGAGATGTGGGACTTTAATGCACTCGCGGAAATGATCAGGAAATGGAAGGCCGTCGGGAGTACTGGGAACTTTGACATCTGCCACCTGGGATGATATAAACTTCTATGAATAAGATCTGGCTGTATTGAAGTTTGAAATATACATCAAATATTATTTAGATTTTGGTCGGTTTATTTCAAGTATTTGACATTCGACGTGTTCCTGTAGTTTCGTGAAACTCGGTATTAAAAATACGTTGAGCTTAAAGTGCGATAGAGCAGATAACGCTGTACGCTCGACCCACTGTCCGTATTAATTCGTAGGCTTGCACGGCGTACGTGCTACCAGTCGTATAATATATCACGAGCAGTAATGAAGCAGGTACCCGTTCAATCCAACATGTGCCCATTTACTGTCGCTCGTGGTGTTCCACCAGACAACGAGATAGAGCTCTCGATTTCTCATAAAAACCGGCCAGCCAACCCGGCCGTAAAACCGCCCCTATATCGCCGGGCAGCGTGCTCATTGCCGTCCGAAATTAAAAGGACCATCCGCTTTGACCATCAAACTCGACATTTCAGCGTTAACAAAAAATGCACCGGCGACAGAGGAAAGTGAAGAGGCAGGGTATCGGGTATTACATACAACGAAATCATTCAGGAAGCGAGCGTATGAAAAATAAAAAAGTCATCGGTACGCGCAGTACTAACGAATGACAGAGAGGGCTCGAGAATTCACAGGATTCTGTGGCAAAACCCCTTGACTCGCAGGCCGCGACTAAACACCAGCAATTAAAATGTCGAGGTTTCGCGCAGCCATCCGATTTATTTGATATTTGTTTGTCGGCTCCATTCGAGCACTCACCCTCGCCGAGGTTCGTTCCACCCTCACGGCACACCAGCAGCGTTCATCATGCAACCCTCGACCAGGCAGCAGCGGGGATCACCCAGATGAAACATCAGCCGGCGATTTAGCCGGACTCGGAAGGTACACCCACATCCCAAGAGAGATAGAGACTGTCAGTACGTGACAATGCATCTGGACCACCCTGGCCTCCTATACACCCCAAACCAGACTGCTGTATGCGAGTGGCACGAAAAATACCAGCTGATTTTCGTCCACACGGGAAATAAGTCCCTAGAGAAACTAAGTTATCATTTCACAAGATAATATTTAATAGAACGGTATACGAACAGACTTGGAAACAGATCCAAGCATCTCGCGTAATCCACGAAGGCCCACCTGTAAACCGGGCCGTTTTGCCGATCTCTTGTACACTTAAGCATTTATTAAACACCGCTCCGGCAGTATCCGGCGGGATTTTCAGTAGCGGAGAGCCGCGGTTACTGCGGTGGTGAACTTACACGGTGGGCCAGCTGTACAGTGGCCTGCATGCATACGAGATCTCTCTCTCTCTCTCTCTCTCTCTCTCACTCTGTGCAAGTGAACCCACCACCGCCACCCTGCATGGACCACCGCGATCTACGTCTGTGTTTCTACATATACATGTACACATACCTGTAGAGAGTGCATAGAGAGTGCAGGCATGTGCGCTTGCATGCATTCGAAGGTGAGGAACGAGCGTGGTGGGTTGGGTTGGTCGGAGGAAGGAAGATGACGAGAGGGAGCGAAGTGTATGGGGATGCTGGGCCGAATTGTACCCGGGAGCTCTTCTATGGTATAGAAGGCAAGAGAGAAAGAGAGATGAGGAGAGAGTGCGAGGAAGGGAAGACGAAGAGAGGTTGAAAACCGCGAGTAGCGTGCACGTCGTCCCGCAGCTGTCGCCGTGGCTGCATTACGACTGCACAGTTTGTTCATTCGTCGTGCGTTACTGGAAGGCGGTTCTAATGAAAGGAGTTTATTAGGGCCCGCAGAGCCACCTTCTCCTCGTCAAGGGATGGCAGACTGACAGGAGATAAGGGTGAAGGGTGTCAGACTGGCTGCTGCATCCCTTATGCCTAATTTGCTTCGATATTGGATTAGCCGGGCGCCGTGTTATCCGGCATTGGGAGTCTGATTAGTCCTCCCGAGCTGAAAACAGTGTATATGTATGGGTGCTCGTCCGGGAAGCGACAGTCGTCGCGTTCTGCCGGGCCCGCCTTTTTGTCGGCCGAGGAAATAAAGGCGCTCGGATCGGGCCATTGTCTCGAAATTAGCTGGCTGAATGTCGTGCACGAACCGGAGAGCGCAAGAGACACTCGGCTCCACTGGGAAAATCGATTGCTCGCCTTCCAGCATACCAGCACGCTAGCCGGATCTTTGACGCGAGCGGAAACCCCGAAATATTTATGGCCATTGGTAATTGGCCGCTCAGCCCACTACTTTTCTACTTGGACCTGCTAGCCGCGTAAATCTCTGTATGACCGCAGATAGCACAGCCACTGGAAACATATCCCCGACAAGAATGGACCAACTGCTCCTTTTTTTTAGAGACTTTCTCTTTAGAGGACCGAACACAATTCTCTTAATGAAAAAGCTACCTCTGCGTGCTGTTTACTTTCCCTTTCCTATTCTACTGATTTGCTCGAGTAGATCGAGCTTTAATAGTAAAAAGCGACGGTATCGGAGGATGTTTTGTCGGGTGAACGTGAAAAAGTCTGTCGATGGCTTTCGTTTTTCTTGACTGGGGCTAAAAACTAAAAAGGATCTGGGTCGCGAGTGAGAGTCATCGCGAAGCTAGTACGGGGTGACTTATGTCAGACTATCAATCGACTTAACAACGGCGATTAATCGCTCTCGCTGGTTATTAATAGGGCGCGAATGAATCGTTTTCGCTCACGGGAAGACATACCATTGCAGGTACGCGCACAGTCGAAGAAATTAAATCGGCGGCTTCCACCGCCGAGACGCCGTAAGCACGTAAGCACGCCGGTGTGTTTCGGCAATTTATTGGTCGCGCAAGTTGTATGACGTTCGTGTAACTCACCAAGTTATATGACTCTGAAACAAGAACGGTGTGTGTGTGTGTGTGTATGTGTGCGTTAGCGGTAGCACTGCATTCTGCAGCATTGCGGCGAACAATGCTTCGCGTACACGTGAGGGATGCCGATGTGTGTAATGAGCGTCGGCGTAAATAAGCCACGGACGCTAAAGTCGATTACTGAAATGCATTGGCGACGTGTCAGAGCCTGATCGCTCGACGAATTGCGTTCGCCGATGGATTAAGGTGCGCAGGCATTATTGTTTTTCTATCGCCGTCTAATGGCATTACTAGCCAGTGTGGAAGGGCTCGAACTATTCCAGCGTTGCGACCAATTACTACCAGGCTCAGCGGGGGAATCAAGCTTGATCAGCTGACAATCGAGTTCGCGCGACGGTATTGACACGCGGGAAATAATTTATCGACTATCGGCGACCCCCTCGGCACTTAACCTGCCCTTCAAGCCCTTCAACGAACAATTTCCGTAAAAAGTTCGGCGCGCTACTTCCTGCAGAAGGATTGGCTGGTAGATTCTTTGCAATTTATTCAACTGTACATCTAAGAGTCGATCGACAGTAGAGAGCGTGGCAAGACGCTGGTCATTCTTTTGATCGATCTCGATGGAAGAAATAAAAAGGGCTATTGGAAATATACGTAAGCGGGCCGACTGGCTACCAGGCGACTTCGATCATTGGTCCATAGCTATTACCAGCCTCCGAACTTATTTCTCCACGCAACGTTTATGGTATATCGTTTACGCGCGACCCGTATTTGTAGTGCGCTTGTAACTCATATAAACTTGGGTAATATCGTACGAACGGAGGCCCGGGAAACTCCTGTTTCTGGCAGTTACCACGTCGCCGGTGACCTGTATAGGAGGACGGCAGTCAGAATGGCTAGCCAGTACCAATAGGATGTCACTTAAAATTTCATCATAGACCCTGCGCCCCACCCTTTGTCTGACCGTCGACGGATACACACACACATACACACACGACATATGAAATGTCAGTGGGCTAGCTCTCTCACCTGAATCGATACGATCCTACCGAGTTATCGTCTCCCTTTCTACGTGTGCGTACGTTTAACGAGGTCAGAGTGATTGGCGTGCCGAAATTCACGTTATATACTCAACATTAATTATCATTGTTTTCGAGCGGGTACATAAAGTGGCGGAGCGGCGCGCGCTCCATTTGCTCAAATAAATAATAGTAAAAGCTTATTGATTCCGGCCGGCAATGGCCGCCTGCCGGACAAATATTAATTCGCAAGCAAAAGTGAGGGTGAATGTTCGACGGCGGCTTAACGCGGTAAGCCGAGCGTTAATTGTGTCGCCGAATAAAATGGAGACATTACAATAGAACGAAGGTGCACTGATCCGTCGATACCAATAGTACCTTTTGCGCTCTCAGGTTCTCAATAGCGTTGCTGGATTTGTATCGCAATTTCCGGCACTCTTTCCGAAAGATTTATCTGGCCAACGGCGTGGCAAGGGGGCGTGCGAGAGGCGGCGGGTACCGGATAGGTGGGCACAAAAGGGGCCAAATTCTGGTGGGATTCGTCGCGATTATCCTGCACAGTGTGCCCATACTGGAGCTCCGACGAACGTCCCTTCGACGTCGTTGATCCTCATTGTCGACGGCGGGGCACAATCAATTGAAAGAGCCGGTGAATGTCCACCGATATCAAGTTTCCGGTTAAATGTCGCTCAGGTTGTGCGCTCTCGCCGGTGCACGCTTGAAAGAGGGCTCCGCGTTTCGCATTGAAACCAGATCATGCCCGCCGGCCTATAGTTGCATTCGACATGCTAGCCGCGCGACAAATTACCAATCTAATATACCGGATGGAGAAAAAATTGTCTACGGATACCATGGATTCCTTCGATTGTTTCAACCGGAGGAAAGGATTCGCCAATGGACACAATGCCAAGTGGTATTCCTCAATCGAGGGGAACTTCATTCCAAAGCGAACAAAAGTGAAACCAGTCCCACAGGGTGGAAGATTGATTCAGATTCATGACTGATCCGGATTTAAGGAAAGAGATGCATGGCATTGAGCGATCCACTTTAAGGTTACTCTGCTCTCGCAATACGGGGGAAAAAGTGAGTCGGGTGACTCGCAGTGTATGAGATACAACTGCTGCCTACCTGAGTTAGTTGCTTTTTAGTTATGATCGGTGGGACTTGATTCAAACGACCTGCCGGCGTTTCATTCAATTAATGCGCGGCGCACTTGCCAGTCGCCCGCAATTTATTACGGGAGGAGAGCAAGAAAGGAAGAGAAAGAGAGAAAGAGAGAGGGACGCAAAATTCGAGGGTCTCCATCGCACGGAGACATCAATTTAAATCGAACGTAGCTACGAGAGCGAGCAAAGTAGCCCATAGGAATCTGGGACGGGGGCTGCTGACGCGACCCTAACAAAAAGGGAGTGAGCCCTTCGCCGAATCGATCTGACTTGCATCGATCGCATCGTGCGAGAGCGAAAAAATTGCCGCACGCGAATCGATCCCCTTTTAAGATTTATTCGCCTTTTTGTCCGACGTCGGGTCCCCGCTTTAACGAGCGGTATTCCTCCTGACGAGCGATGACGGCGAGCGCAGGACCGGCGCGCAGGAAAGCCTCGCTCTTAATGCAAAGACAACGCTGAAATCACTCTTCTTCAAGCCAGCCTTCCAGCCTTACGAAAAGATATTTCGGCCAGCGACCGAAGTCCATGTAAACCGGGCGAATTTTTTTTCCTCGGGTATTAAAGCGCCCCGCTGATATCGGTCTCGCAGAAACGCCAGGGGAGCGAATTATGCGGGATGGGGGCGGCGAACGATACGATTTCGTCGAATTCGTTAAAGTGGGATCAAACTTTCGCGTTCGCTCGAGAGAAGATTAAGGAGGATCAGCAGCTGGACCGATCGGCGGCATCGCACTTCGGACTTTGTTCCCTGTTGACGGTCAATCTCCTTAAGGAGAGCTGTGCCCCTTGTCTGCGACGGGAAGTGGCTCCGTCTCATTTGCGGTATCCGGCAGAGCTCCCTTTCTACTATGCTTCCTCCTGAAAAATAGCGACGCGACGATACCGTACTGTCCTTCTCGTCGAAAGCTTCGAGAGTTTCTCCCATTGACGCGCGAGCCATACAGTCACCTTTCGACCGCTCAAAACTTTTTACTCGCCACTATAGCCTGTTGTGGCAGTACCATAAACTTTTATGACTGAATTTTTCTATTGTCAGCAGTTGCTTCTGGAAGTATTGGAAGTGTTGCATATTAATCTAGGTGTCTGTGTATTATTACAGTGCATAGAGGGGAGGAGCCTTTAAAGCTCGGTTCGAGTCAATGGAATATATAATGCACGCTCCAACGAAGGATACTTTCTGGATGGTTTAAAAGGCTGAACTTTGTCAGAGATGGCTGCGCGTCCCAATACAATTGTAATTTAAGTCCCGATACTCCTATATCGCTCGTCGCATCCAAGGGTCTTCAATTTTCTTTCCGCTCTTCTGTCCGCCGTGGTACAGTGGCTCTTCTCCCTTTATATTTCTCTTCCTCCCTCTTTCACTCCCTAGCGTCTCCTGAGCGGCAAGGGTTTTCGATAAATTGTAAATACTGCCGCTCGGAGTGTTCCAATATCGGAAGACAGTCCGGGGACTGATTGCTAATTATTTTCAGTGCCACGATTTCTTTCCCCGACTCTTTTTTCTCCCTCGTTCTCTTTCTGGTAAATTTTCCTTTACCCGCGACCGGCAGCGCCACCCCCGCAGCCACGTACAGCCCTTATTTAAAATGCAGATACACTTTAAAAATACTCGTGAAAAATCCACTGGCGGGCTTTGATAGAGAGGCTCAACCGCACACTCGTGCGGCCCGGGGAACCGCTCGAAAGCCTCAAGAACTCGTGACACACATTTCACGTGCGTTTATGTATCAAGCTCATGCACTCTCTCGAGGGAGAGAGTATTATTTCGTGCCGGGTACACACAAGTGATTCAATTAGCTGATGCGCCGCGCCTCGAATTACCAATTTTAATCTTCTCCTGGAAATAAACGCTCGGCGCTCTGTTGTCACTGAGAAATTAGAGCATCCACCCGCTCCTCCCCACCCCCCTGAATGCAACAACAACCTTGTATACGTTTAAGCGAAGTAGCAACACGCCACTGTTGCCCTCTGCTACTTGCTATTGTATAGACCAGTATATCTGCGAGAGGCTTGTTTAACAAAGGGCGGGCGAAGGTATGTTTGCCCGTCCCCAGGGATGTGTTCCGTTCGGAGTGAGGACGAGCACCTGAAACAGCAGCGGCGCCAGAAAAATCCGGTGTAAATCAAATCGCCGTAAAACGGAGCATTGTCTGACACATTATACTCTGCGTACCATGCACGTCGCTGGTAACGGCGGACAATACTCGAGAAATTTTTGTGTGCGTGCCAACCATAGCCTGGCAGGAGGCGGAGAGAGAGAAAGAGAGAATGAGAGAGAGAGAGAGAGAGAGAGAGAGAGAGAGTGTGTGCATGCACCCCTATGAATTGGTTCGCAAAAGCTCTGCCGGACTTGCTTCCAGTTCGTATTGCCGCCGGCACATTTTTTCTGTCTTTGGCACACGCTGCTTTTCAAAAATCGCTCGGTCGTCGCGGATTGATAAATCGTGTTGTCGAATTCACGGTCATACGTTTTTCTTCCCATCCGCTTTTTTTCTAGCCTGCGTTTCCAATGTACACTCTCGAGTTGGAGGGTGGGTGGGACGGCTTTGTTACTATCGTTGGCATACGCATACTCACGTGGGTCTGTCGAAGCGAAACCTTCCAATTTCTATAATCGTCGCAGTCCATGAAAAGCGACGTTGAAAATTTGAGGGCGATTCTTTCGCCCGCGGCGGTCGTTACGTAATACAATAGTTCTGTAATTGCATGTACTACTGCTTTGACTACAGTGAGTACTCGATGGGTTTGAATTATCCGATGACCAGACATTCAACATTCGGTATTCTGCGATTCGCCGATGCTTTAACTAGTCGCACTGCGACGAATTTCGGTTCACCTAGCAGATAGCCGATGTGCCGTGAGATAGTATTTATGTAAATGGGATTTCAGACTCGATTTTCGGAAGTGACTCGTAAACGTACTCCGAGAGATGGAGTATCGTTCCGAGAGAAAGCAATGGGAGTAGGGAATATTTATGGAGAGGTACTAGGTGTTAGTAGGGATTAAAGAATGCACCAGATCGCCTTGGCGGGATGAGCTTGCCCTCTCATCCCTAGGCTTTTAGACCCTGGGCAATTAATCCCGTGTGCTCGATTAAACTCTTATTCTAGCCTTAATTAAAACTTCTTTTTCCTCGGCCGGGCGGCCTCTCGGCTGTAAGATTGCGGATCGGTGACGCGGTTCATCCCTCACGTGGCCACTGACTTTTCCTCCTAATTGATTTTCCAATAGGAGTGAGAGAGGAAAGTTCGACGAAGACTAACGCCAGCAGATTGCTTCCCAATTGGTGCGAGTAACATCCGCCCGAGCTGATCCGCCTTCGTGAGTGGATCTCGAGCGGCGAATGGTAAAACACAGTGTAAATAAGATAAACAGCGGGGCCGAGGATAAGGTGGCTGAAGTTATCTAGTGCGAACAAGTGTTTCTAGTCCCTTCTAACACCTGCGCGCCGGCCGTGCCGCGTGTACAAATAACGTCGCTCACAAAGAAAGAGGCAGACCTATTTCTGGTAAACGGCGCCGGAGACTTTACGAGTACGGTGCTAACTCTGCCTCGCAGTTGACTTTTCTTCACAGCTATTCTTTCACGAGGAAAACTTTCTTTGGCCCGAATCTATGCCGATCACCAAGCCAACTTTTCCATCTTCGGCAAGCGCGGGTATACTGCTCCAATAACGCGATCGGCGATCTTCGCCGTCGTCGAGCGATTTTAATTGCCAGCTTGTCCGCGGGCACAAGTCTCCGTTTACCGAAGCGAGAAATTAATTACGCTTCGCGCGTTTGCTCGGGTTAAACAATTATCTACGTCGGCCAGCCGTTTATCGCTAACGATGTTAGTTCAAGCGGAACAATGAAGTATAACTGGCCGAGGGCGAAAAAACACATCCGAGGTAGGAGGCCGCGTTAAGGACGCAGGAGAGAAAAAAAAAGGATCGTTGCGGCCCAACCCTCTGAACGGCCCTTCACCTGGCACGCGATATCGATAATCTCTTTCAGTGCCTATACATCAATTAAGCCGGTGATCAATCTTACCTCGAAGGAACTCCTTCGAATTTCGCGTCAGGCGCATCAGCCGAATAATGACGCGATCGTTCGCTCCAACTTCCATTTCAAGTTACTCTCTCAAAAGGGCTGCCGAAGAGGTGGGCGGCGGAGGTGGAAGTCTGCCGGTGGAGGAGGGTAAAATGTACAGTGAGACGGCAGCCTCCACCTAATCCCCCGTTTTCAAAATCCCTCGGCCGGCAATACCTGGGCACATGCATGCCAAATGCGAGAAGGGACATAGGACATGCAAATGCGCCCGTCGGAAATCCACTGTCCTCCGACAGTGCGTTACATCAGGAAATACAAATCGGCCGGGATCATCATCGATCAGGCTGAAAGTCCCTCGCGGCGAGAGAGTGCGACAGGAATGAATCAGCTTGAGGCTTATTTGGAGGAGCATATCGGTGTCCCGATCCTGCGGACGGACGTCGCGTTACACAAATCGAAGATCGCGATAGCGAGCCGTGGAGGATCGCGGGAGACACACGCGTGGGAGCCGGCTTGTCGGATGCTGACCGCAGAGAGGAGAGAAGTGAGATCCGCGGTCGCTCGTCCGGTTGTGCGGTTGTCCGACTTGACTCTCCTCGCTCTCTCACTCTCTGCTTGCCAAGCCATGTAGGAATCGATCGAGGAGCTTTTTACGAGGCAAGGGTGGCACTCCGAATATCGTGGATCGTCTCGCGGCAGATGCGAGAGACTTGAAAGAGAGAGCGCACCAAGTTTCGAGCCCACTTTCTCTCTCTCTCTCCCCCTCTCTCTCTCTCTCTCTCTCTCTTGTTCTCTCTTCTCGCAGAGTCCTCGGAGGGAGAAGCGCAGAGAGGAGAGACCGGTTCGAGGCTATTCGTGCAAGTTCGTACGGCTAGGAACCACCGTGATCCTGCGTGCCGCTCCCTTCCTTCTCTCATCTCTCGTGCACGCTGCTGCATCCTTACTCCCACCGATGCACGCCGATGCGCAACCGTGACGACCAAGGATGCGTGCTGCATCGGCCTCCGACTCCGAGTGCATCTGCCTCCTCGGGATCCCTTGTCCTCCTGGCACGTACGACGCAATCTCGGCTCGTCAGCCACTTACCACCCAGTGAAGGGTTCGCTCTTCAGGCGAGAATGAAATTTTGACTGGGAACTCGCCGCCTGGGAACGAAATTCGACTCTCTACCCTACTGGTAGAGTCTGACTTCACCCGTCAATGTGCACCCCCTCTTTCCCAGCTAAAAATTCCACCCAATGAACAGGGACTTCCTTAAATTTTAAATCATCCGACTTTCCTGGCTTTCAGACTATAATAACTTGGTTGGTACGGAGGCCAATTAGATGAGTGCTACTCTCGATATTTCTAGCAGGGAATCCAATGGAGAAAGACGAGAGAGAAGATTCGAATGGGATGGCAAATCGCCACCGCTCGAAGATATCCTCGCAAATGGCCGAAAGACAGGGTTGGAGGGATGGGTGGGTTCTAGGCCGAAGCAAGCCTTTTGGGCACATTTCCGGAGCTCGTAGTACAAGCGCGTACATACTATCCGCTCGGTGGGCTTCGTTCTGGCAACAGTATTCGTCCTCATCGGATTGGGGAGCGCGCGCGCGCGCGGGCGCGCACACGCGATATGCGTGCGCGCAACTGGCTCTACGCCGAGAGAAGAGAGCGCTACGTACGGGAGTGGTGGTGTCTCCCTTGCACCCAGGTATATTCCTACGGGCGCGTGCTCGCCCTAGTGTTGGGAGCCGGGCGGTTCTCTGTGTTGGTGGCGGAGAGTACCCTCCACCGGCAGTGGGGGCAGGAACGATTGGTGAACGCTGCCTCGAGTTAGATGCCGAGGAGATCTCTCCCGTCAGTCGCGCGGTGGCCGCCGTACTGAGTGCTACGCTTCGTCGTTCTTTTACTCGGCGCGCTCGGAGGGATAAACTTTTCCCATCACTTGGCTCTCGTTCATTCTCAAATCATTCGTTCTCGGTACAAACAGGACACATCACTCGCGCACTGTCAATCTCATTGACTTTCAACCCTTGTGTTCCCGCTGCTGTTACATTTCATCATTGTGAAATAATCCACTTTCCGAGCGGTACAATGCACGCGCGCTGGGAATGACACATCGGGTGCGGGCATCTTTCCTCCACCAGGACTATTCGTGGAATGTAAGGATCGCGTCTTCTTCGACGCGCAACTCCGCAGTTGGGATCATCGGGAGTATGCCGGATTCCCTAAGGCGGCAGCTTGCTCTCGACTTAGAGGTCGGACATCGCGAACGATCGCCACTCTGATAAACAACTTCGGCTTTCCGCGCGATTGTCAACCGGCTCCACTCGATAATGTAATTGGATCGAGTCGTGAATTCGCCGCTTGCATCTTCCTTCAACGGCACGCTCCGAGAGAGCGCCGTGACAATACGGACGATCAACTACCGGCTAAATAGTGGAGTGTAAGCTACTTTCGCCGTTTCCAGTGTAAACTGTCCTTGAAGCACTAAAGTGAAAAAGCTAGCCTACGAGAGAGAGAGAGAGAGAGAGAGAGAGAGAGAGAGAGAGAGAGAGAGAGAGAGAGAGAAAGAAGGACAGAAAGATAGAGATAGATAGAGATTGTTGAACAAGGGTTGTGTATTTGCGTTTGCACGGAAGCTTGCGACGAAATTAACACCCTCTTGCCTTGGTTATCGGGCCGAGCCTATCGTGTGGCAGGAGTGGACTCTGTGTGTCGAGGGGGATCTGTGCACGCACGGAAGTGCTTCGCTCTGGGTAAGTATCGGAGCAGGCAGATAAGCACCAAGCAGCAAGACGACGAGAGTATCGGAGAAGGGAGTGGGAGGAAGAGAGGTGGTAGCAAGTGGGAGCTCGTGTGATGACCAGGAGGACGCTGGGGACCGGAAACAAGGGAAGGCAAGGAGCGCAGTAAAGATGCGTGGGCTCGTCGGTGCGAGTGCGCTCGGAAGATCACTCTCGCCGCTATTGGCCTATTGCTATCTGCTGCTGCCTGTGTACCACGTGCTCGCGGTGACCAGCGAACTACCGCCGAGGCTCGAGTTACCGGTGCATTGTGCCTGGGATTCGCGACAGGATGGTTCGCTCACCTGTATTCATCGTTACGCGGGCAACGACTCCCTCAGGACGAACTTCTCTCAGGCAACCAGCGAGTACGTGACCTCGATCAATGTGGTCTGCGAGGAATCGGAGTTGCCAGTGGATGGTGCCCTAAACGTGGACAGTTTCCTCCAGTTATGGAGATTAAGATCGTTGAGATTGACCGGGTGCAAGCTGGTCCACTGGCCGGCAAAGGTGCTCGGTGGACTGCGGGATCTCCGTAATCTGACCATTAGGACGCTGAACGGCCGGAAGAGCAAGCACAGCTTGGAATTGGAGAGCGGCGCCTTCGACTCGGCGCCGCAGATCGAGAAGATTGATTTATCGTCTAACAACATCTGGCAGATACCAGAGCACTTGTTCTGCCCGCTGTCGAATCTGGTGACTCTCAATGTCTCGTGGAATATGCTCAGGGATATTTCGGAGTTGGGCTTCCGCGATCTCGGTGAACGACTACCAAGACGCCAGCAAGAATCAACGCCGTCACCTTTCCCATGCTCTTTGGACGTCCAGTTACTCGATATTTCCAACAATCAAATCTCGGTACTACCCGCCTATGGGTTCTCGTCGCTCAAGCGACTTCGAGTATTGAATCTATCGAGTAACGCGATCTCCATGGTAGCAGACGAGGCTCTTCACGGACTGAGGTCCCTCGAGACCTTCGACTTGTCGGGCAACCGAATCGTTGCTCTGCCAACCGACATGTTCCGCGATGCTGCCAAATCATTGAAGGAACTACGATTGCAAAATAACTCGATCAGCGTCCTGTCACCTGGACTGGTCGCTGATATGAATCAACTTGTTGCCCTCGATCTGTCGAGGAATGCGCTGACGAGCTCTTGGCTGAATTCCGCCACCTTCTCGGGACTGATTCGTTTGGTACTGCTGAATCTATCGCACAACCGTGTCAGCAAGGTGGATCCAGCACTCTTCAAGGATCTCTACACCCTTCAGATATTGAACCTCCAATACAACGAGATCGAAACCATCCCAGCGGATACATTCTCACCGATGAGTAATTTGCACACTCTCGAGTTGGCTCACAACCGGCTGACATACCTCGACGCGTATTCTTTGAACGGACTATTTGCTCTCTCCCTCTTGGCTCTGGATTCGAATCTCCTCGAGGGCATTCACCCGGATGCCTTCAGGAACTGCTCGAGCATGCAGGACCTGAACTTGTCTGGAAACAATTTAGACAGCATACCTGTCGCCCTGAAAGATATGAGGATGCTGCGGACCCTCGATCTTGGCGAGAATCAGATCAGGAGCCTTAATAAGCCCGGCTTCCGCGGTATGTCGAGCTTGTACGGGCTGCGAATAATCGGCAACGAGATCACTAATGTAACACAGGAGGATCTCGCGGAGTTGCCGGCCCTGCAGATATTAAACCTGGCGCGAAACAAAATCGAAATGGTAGAAGACGGAGCGTTTTCCGACAACCCAGCCCTCCAAGCGATCAGGCTCGACTCGAATTTGTTGCAGGACATGTCAACGACATTTGCCAGCGCGCCGGGACTCCTCTGGCTCAACATGTCCGACAACATGATCGTGCAGTTCGATTACGGTTACCTGCCGGAGAAGCTGCAGTGGATGGATCTGCATAAAAATCTTATTATGGATCTCGGCGTCGCGCCCGAGGCCATGAGATTACAGACGCTCGACGTGTCGTTTAACCGGCTAACGAGGATACACTCGAGATCGATACCGGACTCGATCGAGCTTCTGTTCGTCAACGATAATTTGATCCAGACCGTCGAGCCACAGACCTTTTTCGCCAAAAGGAACCTAACGCGGGTCGATCTTTACGCCAATCAGATCGTCAAGATGAACCTCTCGGCGTTCCAGCTGGCGCAAGTGCCAGCACCACGACCACTTCCGGAGTTCTATATCGGAGGGAATCCCTTCATCTGCGACTGCACCACCGAGTGGTTACAAAGGATCAACACACTCCCGCTAAGACAGCATCCCAGAGTAATGGATCTCGAATCCGTCTATTGCAGGCTGCCCTATGATCGACAGAAATCGTTCATACCGTTGCTCGAGGCAAAACCCTCCCAGTTTCTCTGCACCTACAAGGCTCACTGTTTCGCCCTTTGCCACTGTTGCGACTTCGACGCCTGCGATTGCGAGATGACCTGTCCAACAAACTGCACTTGCTACCACGATCAATCCTGGTCGGCGAATGTCGTCGACTGCTCCAACTCCGGCTACAAGACTCTACCAGGTCGTCTCCCGATGGATGCGACCGAGGTCTACCTCGACGGGAACAACTTTGGCGAGCTCAACTCCCACTCGTTCATCGGACGCAAGAACCTACAGATCCTCTACGCGAACAACAGCAACATAATCGCCATTCGCAATCACACGTTCAGCGGGCTGAAGCGGCTGCTGGTACTTCATCTCGAGAACAACAAGATAAGCGTGCTCAACGGGGTGGAACTGATGCCTCTGGAGAATCTTAAGGAGCTCTACCTGCAAAACAATCTACTGACGTACATAGACAACGGCACGTTCCTGCCACTGCGTCATCTGGAGGTGCTGCGCCTCGAGAACAATCGGCTGGGCACCTTCGCCCTTTGGCAGCTCGGGCAGAATCCCTATCTCGTCGACATCGGCCTCTCCAGCAATCCCTGGAGCTGCGAGTGCACTTATCTCGAGCGGGCGCGCGACTGGATGGGTCACAATCGAGCCAAGATCGCCGACTGGCCGAGCGTCACCTGTTCTCTCGGCATGCCGATCACTCTACCGGCTAATGGATCGGTCATAAACTGTGCGGCGCTAACCGGCGCTACTTCCGCCATCGAGACACGACCGCTCGAAGCATATCTTCCGCTATTGCTCGCCACTGCCGTCCTTATATTCGCAATGGTCGCCTTGGTTTGCGGTGCCTTCAGGCATCGGCGCACCTTGCGAACCTGGGCAGCCAGCAGGTGCGGACTTCGCGCCTGTTACAAGACAGCGGCCTTCGAGGACCAGGAGAAACCCTTCGATGCCTATATCTCCTACTCGGCAGTCGACGAGGCTTTCGTCTCGACGATTTTGGTACCCGGCCTCGAGACTTCCTACAGACTTTGTCTCCATTATCGAGACCTCGGCGCCGGCAGCAATGTCGCCGACGCCGTCGCCGAGGCAGCTGACTCCTCGAGGCGCACCATTCTCGTGCTCTCCAAGAACTTCCTTCACGGCGAGTGGGCTCGATTCGAGTTCAAGGCGGCCCTCAGGGACGCTCTCAAAGGGAAGGGCCGCTCGGTGATCCTGCTGTTGGTAGGCGGTGTATGTCCCCGGGATCTCGATGCCGATCTCAAAAAGAGAATTTCGTCGCACACTGTCCTGGTGTGGGGGGACAAGTTGTTTTGGCAGAAGCTCAGGTTCGCCATGCCAGACGTGTCCCCCGTTCCTGTTTTGGAGCGACCCTTGCCGCTGCCGCCACCACCGCCGCCGCCGGCCCACCATCAATGGACGTAGAGCTGCCATTATTTAGGTAAGAGACGCTCCTTGCGATTCACTTTTCCAGCTCTCGATCCCCGAGCCTTTCCCCTTTATGCGACTTCAAAGCGCCTCGCTTAAACCTTATAAACCGCCCGCCATCCCGCCGCCGGGCTACGCGTAATCGGGTTTCGCCTATCTCCCAATTCGTACGTACATCCTTTTCATCCCCATCCTCCCACTCGAACTCCCACCCAACATCCCTCTCGCCGATTACCTCTAGCGTGTGTATATAAGATTTTTGTACATTTGTACCTATATCGTATAATTTGTAAGATAAAACACTCGATTCACTCGACGAAGAGCGCGCTCGATTACCGCGCTCCAAGTATTAATTATATTGTAAAAAGTATGTCTAGCAAAAGATATCCCGGTCGACTAGAGATTTTAGTAGGTGTAGCGAACTATTTAATAGAGGGATGACCGAAAGGCCGTCGCTCGTCGTGCGTCGATGAATTACTACCTGTGCGATTCAAGCTCGAAAGCAAGGGGAGCGTGCAAATTTGGCGTTAACCGGCCCAGTAATAAGTAAATTTAGTTAGGGATAACGGTTGAGTAGAACTAATATCAACGGTTCGTTAGAGCCGAAGAAAACTGATGTTGGTCCGCTCGATTCGCTCAGATTTATCATCAAGTTTAAACACCGCGTCTGTTCTGGATGTCGAAACTTGCTCTCTCTCTCTCTCTCTCTCTCTCTCTCTCTCTCTCTCTCTCTCTCTCTCACTCTCTTTTCGTAGTTGCTGGCTGACTGGCTGGCTCCATAATGGAGCTTCTCTAAATTATATATCATTTCGTGGTGACAAACTAACGAGACTGTAACCGTGCCATTGAACACGGGCCACGACCCATCGGTCGATTTAACGAGCGAAGTATTTCGCGCCATTGTGATGGAGGCATGAATGGGGTCATCTTCGACGGGCGGTTTTGCGGGAGCATATGGAGAGACAGAGGACGGACAGACTGCCGAGGGGCGAACGGAGCAGTAGCACCAATTGAGCCGTGGTAGGAAGTGTACGAAAAGTAACGTTAAATTTGTCACCGGTCTGAGCGCTGCCAAGTCGAATCAGAAAACCCTATTGATCGTTCGAGCACGAGAGAGAGAGAGTGAGTGAGTGAGTGAGTGAGTGAGTGAGTGAACCGAGAGAGTCTAGCCCCACGTCCAGAGCAATTCTCACCCACTTACCAATTAAGTCGCCTTTATCGGATGGCTCCCTGCCAGGCTGTAAAGGAATATAGTCAAAATTGCAGCGGCCATATAATCAACGGGCACATTGCCTTCTATCGATTATGATTCGAGGCAAGAGCGAGAGAGAGAGAGAGAGAGAGAGAGAGAGAGAGAGAGAGAGAGAGGGAGAGAGAAGGCTGGCCTTAATTCGACCCGCTCACCGTCGATACATTCGACGAAATATCGATTGACACCGAACACCGACACGTTGTCCTCCCTCCACTCACCGGTGTAGGACCCCCGTGCATCTAATGCCTTTTAACAACGGCCGAGAATTTGTAATCCACCCTGCCGAGCGGATGGCCTGTGCCTGACTGCCTGCCTGCCTGGCATTGCCAGCGCCCGCCTGCCAGGCTAATCTCGTCCTGCATATTAAAAAGCGATGCCGCTTCATTCGCGGTGGACGCGCGCGCCCGATACGTGCCCCTTCTGCTCTGTGATATTTTCGTAAGCTCGTTCCGCGGTGCGCTAAGCGATTAACGAAGCGGTGGAAATAAAAGCGAAAAAGAGAGAGCGAGAGAGAGAGAGAGAGAGAGAGAGAGAGAGAGAGAGAGAGAAAGAGTGCGTGCGTCCGCTCTTAATTTCTATCGTGAAAGGCCTGCTAACGAGAATTCGGCCCCCTCTGTGGAGCGCTTCGTCTCTTCCCGTTCAATCGATTTTGCTTTACGCACAGCGTATTTTTTGTGTCTGCCTGGTGAAAAGTCGATTACTCGCTAGTGTGATCAGCGGTTGAGAGGAAGAGAGAATGGGAGAGAGAGAGAGAGAGAGAGAGAGAGAGAGAGAGAGAGAGAGAGAAAGAGAAAGAGAGAAAGAGAGAAAGAGAGAATGTATGTGGTGTCATAGTTCCATAGGTGAGGGACATTGCGGTCGCGCGATGTTACACACTATTGTACCTGAATACTGGTGATGATTGGTGGAGGGGCGAGGGAGGGGGAGTGACGGTTGTGATGGTGTGTATGCATTTTGTAAAATAATTCATTTAGCATGTATCGCATTCCATCCTAGCTTCACATGTATGTACATATAGTATATCATAGGCGGATACGACATTTGATATGGATCCTCTGTATAATACGGCGATGTATAATATAGCTATGAATCAATTAAAAACTGTTTTTTTTTGTTCCTTACATTCCGAGTTGACCCTACCCCAACGAACCTTGTGTTAAAGGGCGCGAGAGAATCGTTTCAAATATTGTGTTGCCCAGCATGGGGGTCCTGAATCGAAGGTGAAGGTAGGGCGCGAGGCAGGGCGGCGCAGCTTGCTTGCAGCATCGTTCCAGGAAAATCGGGAAAGTCAATCGACCAGTCGGACCTCGACAATGCCGCAACAATGCTCCCGCCCTGTGGCCGAGGGACGGCTCTCCCTTTTATTCGTATCAGGTGTCCATTCAACATCCACCTCCAGGCAAGCGGACGTGCCTCGCGTCGCGTTAACTTCCCTCGACTCGACACGTTTCAGTTTCAGCTGCTCGCAACCGGCTGCGACGGCTTGATCACCGATTCGCTCAATTCCCCGTTCCACGCTCGCGCTCCGCAGCACGCCCTTGCGGAAAGCCAGTGGGTGGAAAAGGGTCCGGCCGCGTGCCCGGACCCTTTTCATCCCATAAATTTTCAGGCGCGAGACCCTGCATTTTCGCAGAGCCACCATTAGCGAACGCAGCACTGCCGATAAGCCGCATCGATACCCCAACGACGACCGACTATCGCTCAATACCAGCACCACTTTCCATCTGGAATTTTTCTCGTCATCCGTGTCCCAGAATATAACTTGTTTTCTTTTATGTACTACTAAAAGAGGATGCGTGTGAATCTTTTGTTCGCCTCTTCCTGGCTGATGCGTCGTGAAAGTATACTTGGAGCGAGTTCCGTGAAGAGGTTGGGATCGGTATCGGTCCAGGGCTACGAGCACATGTGGTTTGCGGGACCACTGGGCGGCGGCGGCGGCGGCGGCGGCGGCGACGAGAGGAGGCAACGAGGATACGTTGGGGCTAAGGTTTCGTCGGGTTTCGCCGAGAAAAAGGATCGCACAGGCTCTCCTTTTTTTTCCCCCATCGTGATTTATTGCGCGCCATACGCCTGGCGGTGGGTCCGGGATTTCCTTGTCAGTTTCGGTTTCGAATATGATGTACGAGTCGGAAAAAGCCCATCGATCGTCCTTGGCTAGCGCACGCAATCGTACTCGAGGGCGTTGCGCGTAATTCGCCCGGATAATTCGTGGACCTCTCTTGTACGAGTTTTCACGGGTGTAGTGGAGCGGTGTAAAGATACCGTGGAGAAGAGGGTATTGCCAGTCCATTTTTGTGTAAGGTCGCACGGGTAGGTGGGCCACTCGGCTTAAATTCAACGAGCGAGGGTCCCCGAAGGCTGCTTTTTGTGCGTTGAAATTCCGAACGGGAATCGTGTAATTGCATTAGGAAAGGCCATTGGTCGCGCCCTAGGCCCCTCGCAGTCCCGAGGAGCGAGGAAAAGTGGTTAATGGAAGTGGCTCTGCGAAAAGGTGGATTTTTAAGAAGGGCTACACTCTGACTAGAGGACACAGGTAGAATTTACAAATGCGAACCTGTTACCTGACCACCACGCTTGTACCTGATTCGCTCTGGAATCCCGAAGACAAATGGGATTAGCATCGACCTTGCGTTTTCTCGGTTCGGGTTTCGGCTCACAAACAAATTAAAAAGGCATTTGTAGACGGATTTCTTCCCTCAGACTTTTTTCCTCTCCTTTGCAAGGGCAACTACGTGAGCTTCCCTATACATTGTGGTATACGGCTGCTCCGTACAGGTGCATCTCGTACAACGTCTCTGGCGCACAAAGCCCTCCTCGTATTCTTCCCAAGCACACCCGGAGAGTTTCAGTCATATTATGGAAATAAGATGCGCCACTTAACAGGAATTTAACCGGTCGCAATGGTAATGGGACAGAATCTCGGACGAGGCTAGCATACGCGTGTTTTCGCATTAGGGGACTAACGCTTCATGTCGCATTAGAATAATTACTGCTTCTTCGGTCCATTCGGTGCGCGGAGCGTACAGCATTTCCCTTATTTCGCCTAATAGCAATGAACGCAAATGCAGAACGCGGAGGCTTAACTTTGAATTAAAAACATCGCAGTATTGCAAGCCGCCGAGAGAGTATGAGCGTGCGCGGTTCCACTGAATCGGTGGGTAAATCTAGGATTTCAGCTAAGTAATTAATGCTTTCGAATTCATGAATCACCGCGGTATTATTCCGACCGGCTAAACTACTGTTTAATGAGCCGCTATAGTTCCGCTAACTAGGAACGGGTCATTCCACGCGCTATCGATCAGAGTTTCGGGGTCGCATCACGGATTTTGACGCAAATGCAACTTGTAACCATTCTATCGAGTGATGCCTTGCTCCGCGTGGCACAATATTTCGTCAATTAATTCCACCGAATGCCATTTGAATTGTACCTGACAGGGCTCATTCCAGTTTTCTCTGGCGCATTCTACGAACAGTGCGATAAACTTTATGGCCCGTAGTATGAGACCGGATCATTCGGGCGGCTTTAATTGCACGCGCTGCGGAAGTGCAGGATCATTACCTGAAAACACGGGCGGTCGAGCTAACAACGAGACGTTTCTAATTACTAAGAAAAACAGTTCTCGCGTAAGAAGCCATGCCCGGACGACAAATGTAACGACCGAGTTTAGTTTGCTCATAATATCCTCGGTTGAAAGATAATTTCAGCGGAAGAACGATAAAAATCCAAAGTTTCAGATCAGCAGGATACTCGAGAGGAAGTTGCTCTTGGTCGATCAGAAAGGAAAACATGCGAACTGGTGTTCAGATGTTGATGTGTATGAAATTCTGAGATTGGCATAACAGTGGTGATGGTGCATTGACCGTTCACGGCTGCCGACAAAATGCACTTCCGAAGGCATGGTTGTGCATGAGGAAGAAGCGCGCGCTCACACTTTCCACCCTCGCGAGCAACCTATCATTGTCAGCTGAGCGCACGGTGCTTTACGGGGGCACACGATGTCTCCTCTCCATCTCTCCTCAGACCGCTCGCTTGAAACATATACGCGCCCGTTCCAAGCGGCGCGGACGAGCGCTCGCGCGCGCGCGCCCCCTGAAAGGTTCTATTCTCTCGTCTCCTCGCCATTGTACTCTCTTCTTGTGCCCGCGAATCCCTTCGAAAGAGCCTCCCCTTCCTCTCTTTCACTCCCTGCCTTTCTGTCTTTAAGTTCGTTCCTCGCCCTGCCGCTTCGCCCGCCAGTATAAATGTAACCGGAGGCGCCGCGAGCCAAAGGAGTCGAATAAGCCGCTGGCTTCTTCCTTCCTTTAAAATCACTGTCTGTCTCCAATACTCTCCTCATTCCTGTTTGAGGCCAAATCATTTCCCCTCGCTCTCTCTCGTCATTCCTCTTTACCGACCACTCGTAACATAATACAGAAGACAAAAGAGTATCCGTGGGAATATGAGAAAGCTTGCGGCTGAATGAGGAGAGGTCTGCTTTAATAGAAGATCGTAGAGCTCGACTATAACTTCCTAACAGGTTGCTTCTAATTTTTCCTCTTCCCGGAGAGCTCGACTTGCCACGCGGGACGCGCTCGGATAATCTTTCTGAATCTGTGGCTCGCTGCAGTTTTACGAGTGTATTCTTCGAAAGTGTATCCACTAATCTTATCGAGTGTGCACCACACGTGGAAAGGCACCTGCTTTCCGGGTGTGTACAATATTTGAGGAGCGAGCATTTTTATGGTGGCTTTACAGTCTTCTCGGCTCGTCGATTTTCTTCGTGTACACTTAGTCCTGTAGAGGGTCGAGTGTTTTTTCAGCAGGCTGCCGGAAGAACAAACAGAGTGTGGAAGGTCGCGCTAGTTCTGTACGACGGCATCAAGTCGTTAACGGACTTATCTCGCGGCATGTTTGGTCAATTTGAAAAGAGCATCTCTTCACTTTAGCACTCGACTCGATTTCTGTCGCGCCGGCTAACTTCGTCATCAGAGGAGAGCAGCGCAGCGCGCCTCTTGCGTTTCTTGCTTAAGAGCCACTTCCACTTTTAATACGGGACGCACGGGGGCGCGCGCGCGGGCGCACTCGCACGGAATGGTCGAGCGAGCGAGCTAGCGAGCGAGCGCTTTTTATCTTATCCGACGTTTTTTCCTCCTTTTTATTAGTTCTAACTTCCACTCGAGCGAACCGTCTTTGAAGCTTTCCACTGCGACCCCCGAGGCCGGAAAAATGTTAATGCTCCAGCTCGACACGACGCCACGGGATGCTTCAACTTTTTATGCCATTTTTCTTCACCCACTCTCGCCCCATGCCTTTCGCTTTCTACGAGGCTTCCCACAAGTATGTGCACCAAAGTACACTTACAATTAATGAAACGTAATATCGAGAGTGCGAGATTATCATCGAGACAACATAATTCAATTCGATTAATCGAACATATGGACTTTTTTAGCTACCCTCGGCTATTCGGGGTGCAGTGACGCGTGTTTACGTTTCGGAGGCACCATAAAATATGATTACATTGATTACCTTTTTTCCCGAGCGTTCTTACCGAAACGACTTGCTCTTATGCGTCCGACCACTCGTAATGGTAGCAACCCCCGGTTTTACCAGGGGTTTCCCCCAGTCTGTGCGTTGTTCAGTTAATGCGGAGGATCGGATATGAGTCACCAGGAGAGACCAGAATTTCTGGTGGATTCATGGCAGCGAATAAATCGATGAGGGCCTGCATCGCCCCATTAAAACAGGCCCCAGTCGTCTGAGACCACGCTCGAATTATTATTATCGCATATAAACCCGCTCGGCCGAGCATTTTCCGGTGAATTCGGTAAAAGCACCAGTCGATATTTACTCGAACGCGACTGGCCACTGTGATACCTTGCCGCCGGTAAAAATATATACAGCGGCTTCAATTTCTGCCGAATTAGTATCGCTCGACTGCCAATAAATTCATGGACGAAAAAATAGGGCGATGAAGCTGCCTGGCCGATCATCCCCCCTAGCCAATACATAGGAAAACTGACTCCGCGTGACCTTTGCGGTGGCAGTGGCGCCGCGCGGACACCATGCAAACTTTCAGATGTTATGAATGTAAACTTCACTATCGTGCCAGACCGCGCGACCCAGCGGCGCGGATACCTAGAGCGGCCTGTTTTATTTATGAAATGAAAACATCCCGCAGCAGTGGTCGACTCGCCGAATAATTTTCTATGCTCGCCTTTCAAATTAGCTGCGTCTGGTTACGCTTTTGCCAGTTACAACAGGGTTAAGTTATCGCCGAGTGCACCGACGGGGGGCGGCCATCATCTCAAAAATAAGGCAACTTCAACTCGACTATTCCAACCCTTATTTCCACCATCCAGATGGTATACATTTACATGAAGAAATATGCAGCGCTTTTTAAAGTGTCGTTACCAGATGAATTGAGTTCCTACCTCCTTTCGCAAACTGTACACCCAATATACGAGTTCTTCGAGGCAGAAGGGGAAGCGCGCCAATGGGGGGATCGCGCAAACTAAGTTAAACGCTATTTATATTAGGCGAAAACAGGGGAGGGTAACGCGGTGGTAAGAGGATTAGGGAAGTACAGAGAATTCAATGCAAATTGAGAAATATCGTAGCAGCGAAGGCGCGCGCGCGTTAGTAGCTTAAAAGATTGCGGCCTGTTACACCCCACAAGCCAACATCGAAATGATCAGGGAGAGGAACGCGAGCTGTTTCGACCTGACAGCAAAGCAAGCGAGAAAGAGAGAGAGAGAGAGAGAGAGTGAGTGGAGGGAACGGTTGAAGGGTGGCGCCAGGGGGTTGCTCGAAATCATAACGCAGCAGAAGCTTGGAAATTGGGGCAAGCTATGCTAACAGCTGCACTACCGGCGAGAATTCCGAAACGCAATCAATTTATCACAGGGAAACGCGAACGTGACCAGACTTAAGCGTATAACCTCGCGCGACCAAGAGAGTGAGCTGAAGTGACAGGGGGGGGGGGGGGGGGGGGGGCCTGGATGGGAAAAGGGATATCCATGACTGCTCCTAGCGCAAGGAGATTATGCGTTCACGATGCCGCTACGGAGATTTTTCCGGTGCCAAAGCTAACAGCTAGTGAGAAGCGCAGTCACCGGCGGGGATCGGTGAGAGTGACGATGGAAAGGTGAGCGAGAGAAAAGGTGGTAATAATAGGTCGAGGAGGAAGAGCGGGGGGGAGTAAGGGTGAGAGAGCCTAGGCGCGAAGGAGAAGTATGATCCCAATTATGCGCGGTACCAGTGCCGAATTTGTTCCGGAGGCTACATTGTGACCGAGCACACACAACACAAAGAGGGACACGCCGCTGCGCTCTGTGTTCGATGAATGAGCACAATGGGGGCCAGAAATTTTCGGACGGCCGACCTGTTCTCTCGCGCGCGCCTTCTCCCTCTCCTTCTCTCTCTCTCTCTCTCTCTCTCTCTCTCTCTCTCTCTCTCTCTCGCTCTCTCTCTCGCTCTCTCTCTGTTTTTCGGCTTCTCGCAGCTGGTGCTCGCCGGTGTGTAGTTCTGTAGCCTCTTTTGTGCGAGGACTAAGCTTTTCGAATTTCACCCGGCAACCTTTCCCCATCGGCAGCCGATGATTTCGCAACCCCGCCCGCTACTCGAATTAATTACTTTTTTTTTGTGGGCCAAACGTTCCGCTCGCTGCTTTTTCTATGCGATCAATAGTAGTGATTGTATCCGCTGTCATTATAAGCGTGGGGCGGTGCACTCGGTTATGTGGGGGGGGGGAAGAACAATGACGGAAGTAAAGTGTTTCGTTAAACGCTGTCCTTTCTCTCAGAGTTTCTTCGCACTCGAAGAGTTCCAACTGATTTCCAGAGAAATGAGAACGAATCGGGCCGCGTTGTACATTATCAAAATTGTCGAAAGGGATGAACTCGATGCGAAACTTTTGAATTCAGGGAACATTATTGATATCTGCTGGCATTGAGATTATTTGCTGGGAGAGGCTCGAACCGAGGAAAGCGCGGTATTTAGTTTGTACGAAGCATAAGCGAGAATACAGCTGAGAGTAATGGAACGGAATTCATCGAGGAGGCGCCGAGGCGGCCGGTCCCGGTGCATTGTTGCGCCAGCGACGAGGAGTTTGAAAAGGACAATTTTTCAGGACGCCTCGCGCGATCGTCGAATCTGGGACGAAGAGAAGGAGAGCGGTGATATTCCAGCCGACGACGGCGGCGGCGGCGGCGGCGGCGTGCGGATTCTTTTCAAACAAACTTTGGGATTCAGTGGGCCGTGGGCAGGTCATCCCCGGCGCGCAGCTTCTTCCTTAACGTTCCCTTGTTATTTCAATTGGCGTCTCTCTACCTGTCACCAAAGTGTCAGTCTACCGGGGCTCGACTGAAAAGAGCAAAACCGGGGCCTCTAGGGAACGAAGAAGTAGAAGGAAGAGGAGTGCTGCACGGGCAGCGAGGGTTGGAATGAGATCGCGTCGACGAACAGACAGGGTGAAATCACGGAGACGACAGAGTTTTCTGCCTCTGCGTCCATTGAGAGGAAGATAAGCGTGAGAAGGATCGAGTGGCCGCGAAGTAGCCTGTCTCTCCACGTCACTGGTGATTCCGCCCGTTTCCCCCTTCTTGCTCAGCATTCTGCCGCCCTCACCGGAATCAGCAAACTCCGTCGGACTGGCCTATCATAACAACTCCGCTCTTACCGTAACAATGCGGATGTAACGAGACGCACGAACGGGAATATCGAGCGGAAGGAAAAACATCGTGCGAACACAATGAACTCCGGCTGTATGGAAATTCGTCGGAGCATCGGGAAATCTTAGCGGCGGATTTTACTCTGAATGCGGCAAGCTCTTTCTTTGGGAGAAAACTCAGCATCGAGAATGGGAGGCGTACGTACGTCTCTTGCTGGTATATTAAAGTAACATGCTGTTCCCTCTCGGAAAGAGCTCAGCTCCTTTCGTTTATCTGCAGCGTGAGCTTTCATTTCGAATATGGGGGTGCTCTGTCATGCCTGCATACCGATCGAGGAGAATACACGTGTTCTCTGAGCCGAGCCGATGTTACGGAGTTATTGAATCTATTTCACGTGACTCCGCCGTGTACTCGCGTGTCCGATGACTGTGTCATTAATCCGTCGCGACTCTATCCAGTCCCATTAACACACACGTAGACATCCCAGGCACAATTCACTCGATCCTATTGAACGCGCCCGGATGAAAGTGTTCGCGCATCGTGCGCAAGAAATCATTTCAGCGCTAATAATGCGCGCGCTCGATACTGTTCTAAGCTGAAGCGGTGAAGGGAGGCGGTTCTCGGTCGTGAGAAGCCTCGGCGAGCACAAAGGATCCGATAATTTGCGGGTGCGCGCAATTGGCGAGAAAGGAAAGAAGACTCGGAGAGGAGCACATGGCTAGCAGTCCGCCGCCGCTGCCGACACCGCCGCGCGGTGCAAATTAACGACGAAAAAATTCCGCCGAGATCCCGCAAGCCGATAAGGCCGCGCGTAGAGAGCGCACGATATTTCCTGGCAAGTGAGAAAAGAGTCCGGCGAACGTGGAACAAGGACGAACGAAGCGAAGAAGAAGCGAAGGCAAACGGCGGAGCCTGAAAAATCTGGACGTGATGTTTACTCCCGTTTGGAGCGGGACCAGCTGTCATTATAAGAGGGTTCGAGAGCTTGCGGATGAAATTACGAGTTCTCCTCTTCTCTCGCTTTCTCCCTACCTTTCTTCTTCCCATCCCCGTGCGATCCCCGCTTTATTAAATCCACTGTGTAATTTTCGTTTCATTCGTTCCAGCGAGCGGCGAGAGACACTGTATGCGGCCCGCTCTTGCTGCCTCCTCTAAATAGTCTTTTTTCCCGCTGAATATTAGCTGGGAGAGCGTGTGGTTGGTTTTTCGGCCGCGCACTTCGCCTGTAGGAGAGCGACGCGTGTCGTAAATAATTCCCTCTTTCGGCTCATCGCCCCCTCTGCATAAGGTCGCCGTTATACTTTTATCGTTTCGTTCCTTGGCCACTAATGATTCACGCCGGGCCGTTTAATTCCGGATGAAGAAATGCTTAATTAATGATTCGGCCCCGAAACGTACACCGGCGTCTTTGTTTCTGGCAGAGCGCCCCCCCCTTATTCTCCCCCCATTAATGCCCCATCTTCCTGAATTAGGTATGGATCATTAAGCCCATTTCTTGCTGATGTCATTTCTGTCGGGTAAGTGAAAAAATTCCCCGAACAAATGACCCGTTGGCCAGCTTGAGCCAACCGCGGCGATACAGTTGTTAGGTTCATTCCTTCCTCTCTAATCCAGCCACGAAATCGTCATAATTGAAAGTCGTGCGCACCTTTTAGAAAATTTATCCGTTGCCAAGTGGTGATATTAGAGTTGAAAAAGATTGTAAATGGAAACCAAAGAAGAGATAAAGAGAAAGGTCAGATCCATTAGGTTTTCCTAAAAATACGCTGATTTGGCGAAATAGATGTGGGTCATTAA